>ML058384.1:14325631-15745088 GCA_003013855.2 Liriodendron chinense
TCGTGCCCTTCAGCCGGGGCAGCAGACCTCTCTTCTCTCTGACCTGCGTCATCTCGACTTCTCTTCTGGGTATTAAGCCCACTGCTACAAGACGTGAGGGAGACAAGCAAGTCTCGACGTGCCTATCACCAATAGGCACCTTGTACACCTTTACAATTTTTTCGTTGATCCCTCCTTTCAAATTCGGTTTTCTCAAGGCCGGGATACCTGCGAGCACAAACAAGGGTCAAATGGAGTAAAACCCTAAAACCCTAATTGAAGAAAAACTGCACAATGCGGGATTGTGCCTACCTTCACAGAAAAAGCGGTTTACTCTTGGGCCCCTAGAAGAAGCAAATTCCCAGTTCCCGGATGCATAAAACCAGCGCTTCCTCCAGCCGGGATAATTCGATGAGGGCTTTCCCAACACGAAGTTATCTCGGTGCCAATAACACAGATGATACCAGCCTTCGCTGGAGGGTGCCTTCTTCAAGCGGAACATGCGGAGGAACTCATCAGCTGTAAGCTCCCCGTTCCCGGCTTGAGCCCAAAGGACGAATGAGCTTAGGACCACCCTCCATCCATTCACAATAAGTTGCCCAGGGGCAATCTTATAGTATCGAAGTACATCCCGGATGAAGGGATGGAGGGGAAGGCGAACCCCCAGAATGAGTTGATACTCATAGAAGGCCACACACCCTGGGGGAGGGGAGTCTGGTGTCTCTCCATCTCTGGGTAACCGGAGAGTGACTGAGTCAGGGATTGAAAATCTCTCCCGCAACTCCAGCAGCCGGTTCTCCGATAGAATGGAGGGATATCCGGCCGCTGTATACTGACCTGCCGGAACCCTTGCGTTACTAGAAGCAGAGGATTCCGGGGTGGCATCTCCTAAGGGAACGGTAGTCTCCTCAGAATCACCGGCCATGGGGTATTTAAGAAGAAAAAGAAAGAAGAAATACCACAGTACGAGAGGAAAGAAAGAGCACCAAAAGAGATCGAGGAAGACACCAAGGAACTCCGGAGGAAGATGATTGAAAGGCAAAGGAGAATTCTGAAACTTCTGTGAAAATCAGAAGATATGGAGGACTCCGTATATTTATAGGCAATCATTCCGCCGTATATGGTAGCACGTGGCGATCTCTCGTTCGGCACAGCACTCGAGCAGGCACGCCCATTAAATACTTGGACATGTGGTGAGCGTCTCTTCATTTTCTGACTGCGGAAAGGCTGGCGCTCATTAATTCCAGCCTAATCATGTACGGTTTCTCAGTAAAGGCAAGAGGCAGCCGCGCATGACAGCAAGCTAAGTCCTTTCCTTAAGAATTCTTGGTGGCAAGGACTTGGGGGGCATCTGTTATAGGCAAAATGGTGGAGATAAGATTGCCCATTTGACTCTCGAGATCATCTGATCAAGAGTTGCAGAACGGGTAAATGCGGAGTGCCGGTTCGACTCTCGAGATCGTAAGCTCGGGAGTCGTAGAATGGATAAGTACGGGACGTCCATTCGACTCTCGAGATCATCTGATCGAGAGTCGCAGATTGGATAAGTGTGGGACACCCACTCGACTCTCGAGCTCACCTGATCGAGAGTCGCAGATTGAAAAATACGGAGCAGCTATTCGCAAGTCTCGAGTTCTCATAACCGATAGTCAAATACGGCAAAGCTCGATCCGCGAGCAGACCTTCTCACAGTCGTTGAAAGACGTTACGTCTAAATGAGCGAGTACTTGGACTCGCGACCATATTCCAACATGCGAGCAGCTTTCCTGCGGCAACATCTCTTAGCCTTCAGTACCAGCACCCGATTCCCGTCGAGCAGCTTGTCCAATCCCTCTGCGACACCAAGCAGGGCTACACCCAGTTCGGTAGTTTCCGTCCCGTCAGCGTCTCCTTCCTTTTCGCCGGTTATCACTCCAACTACGGTTTCCATGAGTGATCAGCGCTACTATTACACTTACCAGCAGCTTGTATAGGGCGATTTTGGGCTTATCTTCCCCGCTGATTCCGGATCTCAAGGGATTGCTATCAAGAGACGTGATTGCCGAAGTAAGTAATTTGGTTAGATCTCGTCATTAAGGATAAGGATCTTATCCCACGAAATCAGCAGAATCTCGTATTGTACCCGAGATCAGCGGGATCTCGATATCTTGTATAACAGATTGAATCGCTTCGGATCTATATAAAGGGATGACTCCATTAAGAGAAAGGTACACACACAACATTCAATCTCTGTCCCGTTTTGCTTGGCTACTCTTCTTCTTGCTTTGGCCTGAATCGGAGGGCTAACGGCTGGTCCCCAGCCACCCTTAGTTGCTGTCTGCCTTCTTTCAGGTTTGGCGGAGGGAAATCTCTGGTGAAGAGAAGGTGAACATCTGGAGGATCCAACTACAAAATCTGACGTTAACACTTTTCATTAGCTAATCTCTTCGCCAGAGCTAAGAGGTGAACCTTATAGTTTTCTTAGATTGTTTAATTCGTTTTATTGGTTTCAAAGTTGGATTTCTATTGAGGAACAATGGTTTGAAGTTTAAATAAACTTCTAAGTAGTTTTTCTTAATCTTATGATGGCTTATAGATGTTTAGAAGAATTGCTTGAGTTCTTAACTGCTTTGAGTTATTCTAGACCTGTATGATCCGAGGAATTGGAATACGCTCTAGATCTATGATCTTCATGTGGGAGCTTCATACTAAAAGTCTACTTTTCTGGAAATTCTGAAGTATGTGAGACTGTGTATGTGATTTGGATCAAGTTCAAATCATGATCTAGCTTTGTCTTGTGATAGGATTTAATGATGGTTATGATTGTGATCTTAACCCATTGGAATTGGGACTGACTTATGCAATTGAGTATGCTCGTCCTAGCTTGCATTGAGAGAATCATGTATATGATTCACACATATGATAGATTGATTGTTTTAACTGCTCTATTATCCTACTAGATAGAACTTAATTTCGATTCTAGTTGAGAAAGCGAGAAACCATAGCGAATTATGCATCTAAGGAGAGCTATAAGTGAATCCTTGATGCTCTAGTTATCTTTTTATTATCAGATTTTTCCTGTTTAATATTTAAAACTGATTTCATACACCACTCTTAAGATTTTAGTTATTAGGATAGTTGGAATTGTTTACTTCCTTTCCTGTGGATCGACCTCAGTCTTACCGAGATTATTACTACATCGCAACCCTACACTTGGGGAAGCGAACAATTTTTCTAGGATGAACCATGACTTTTCAAATATTGCCCAGATCAAATAACTAGGAGATGTGTCCCTGATGATGAATAAAATTCTGTCATCTCCATTTGTTATAGTTAAGCATGTGGGGGTCACTTTTTCTCCAAGAAAACCGTTGTAAAAATTCTACAATGTGGTTTTTGTTGTCCTACCTTCTTTAGAGACACCCATGACTTTTGCAAAGCATGCGAGCGCTGTCAAAAGCTAGGAGGATTATCCGGTCGGAATATAATGCCTCTTAATCCAATTCAACATCTTGAAGCCTTTGATTGTTGGGGCATCGATTTCATGAGACCGTTCCCCACATCTTTTGGACACGTCTACATATTACTTGCCGTAAATTATGTGTCCAAGTGGATAGAGGCTATTCCATGTAGAACCACTGATCATCGCATGGTTCTATGGTTCCTTAAAGAAAATATACTTTTCAAATTTGGAACGCCTCAAGCCATTATAAGTGATGGTGGCTCTCACTTTTGCAATAGGCATTTCGAAGCCTTAATGAAGAAATATGGCATTACGCATAAAGTGAGTACCCCATACCACCCACAAACAAGTGGGCAAGCTGAAATTTTCAATCAGAAAATCAAACAGATTTTGAAAAAGAAGGTGAGGCTGGATCGCAAAGATTGGTCGTTGAGATTAGTCGACGCTCTTTGGGCTTACCGTACTGCTTATAAGACCTTGATTGGAATGCTCCCTAAAGACTTGTTTATGGGAAAGCTTGTCACTTACCCGTGGAGCTTGAACACAAAGCCTATTAGGCAATTCGGGCATTGAACTTTGACATTGACAAGGCTAGCTCACTTCGCAAACTCTAATTAAATGAGCTTGACAAGATCCAGAACGATGCTTATGGGAATTCGAGAATTTATAAGAAGAGGATGAAAGCCTTTCATGATAAACACATTTTCAAGAAAATTTTTCATGAAGGCCAAAAAGTACTCTTGTACAATTTTTTACTTTATCTTTTTTCGGAGAAATTGAGATCTCGATAGACCGGCCCATACATTGTTAAAGAAGTTTTTCCTCATAGGGCTGTCGAGATAGAGAATGCGGTGCATGGTAGCTATTTTAAAGTAAACGGACAATGCCTTAAACCATTCATTGAGAAATTTAATTCAGAGAATATGTCTATCACTCCTAAGGATCCTGTGTATCGAGTTGATTGATCTCCTAGTCTGATGGAGGTATAGAGTAGATTAGGTTTAGTTTATTTTTCTTTTTTAGTTTTACTGCTTTAGTAGATTTCGATGTCGGATGTAGATCCTCATAATCGACTCTCTCAGGTACTCTTATACTCACCCTCTTTTATTTTTATCATTGCTCTTATGTTATTACTCATTGCATATCTTTTTACATTGAGGACAATGTAAGATTTGGTTGGGGGTGAGATTCCTAAATCGAGCAATATGTGACATTTCGAGTAATGTTTGTAGAAAATTTTTAATTTTTTTGAAACATCAAAACTCTTTTGGAAAACCTTATTTTTATGTACTTGGAATGCTATAAGTATGAAAGAATGAGAGATTAATTGATATGATTTTGAGATTTTTGAATTATCTTAAATCTAATAGTTTTCTATATGAATTCCCCTATTGACTTGATTGATAGAAAATTTTAACGTTTTTTAGTCTAGTTAACAGTACACAATTCTCATGGTTTGAAGGGATTATTAGATTTGTAAATTGGTTAGAATGAAGATTTAAGGTGTTTAGGAACCAAGTCGGGGAACTTTGTCCATCCTTGTTCGTGTGAAATAAGAGAAAAGAACGAAAGATATGGATTTCTAAAAATCATATCTAATGTATATGAAAATGAGAAAGAAAATATGGTTATTCATTGAATATTTGTGAAAAAAATTCAAAAAGGGCTACCTATTACCAACCAGGAGATGGTTTACCTGTAATCAAAGCTGAAAATGAGAAGTAGTGTGAAAGCCGTCGAATAAACGGTAAGGCAAATTCTTATTATAGGCATTTAGTTGATCTGTACACTTTTAGATCCTTAGTTTAGTTGATTTATGACAAATGTAATCCTGAAAATTTATAAGATGAACTTTCACGATACACACTAGATCATACATGTTCGGTTTCTTCTATTTGTCAATCAATCGGTGGGGATTTTGTGTGAACACTTGTTAAATTTAGAGAGTTAGAATTTTAATTTCCTATCACTAAATTTCTCTGAATTTTATACGTTCTGAAGTTTATAGAAGTATAATTTCTAAGAGAGAGTTGAGTTTTTAGAGAAGTGAATTGTTTCACGCAAGTTTTGCTCGGGATTAGCAAAATGATAGTTGGGGAGTGTATTGTGCTCTTAATTTATACATATTCTAACTCATTGCATCACATTTTATGCATGTTTCCATGTTTAAAAGACTATTTAATGCATGTTTTGTGATTGTAGGAATGAGAGAAAGAAATCACTTCTTTAAAGGCTAAAAGAACACCTTTAGAAGCCATTGATGATGATTGAAGGTGGGCCAAAGAAATGAAAGAAGAAGCAAGTGAAGAAGAGAGAGAGAAGGAATGAAAAATCACTAAACTCAATGGGCTAGACTGGTCAAAACCGGTCGGCCACCCTCTATATCACACTCCAGCAATTGCGGGAGCTTGCTAGACCAAGCCTAGGACCGGTCGGCTGGCCAAGCTCCGACCAGTCTTGACTGGTCGGCCATGTATAAAAATCTGGTTTTTCCAAATTTCCAGCAGCTTGTGTTACATGCTCCGATTTTTCATGCATTGCATAAGTGTTACGCGGATTCTGAAAGTTTTGAGTTGGTAGAGCTTTAATGTTATAAAATGACACATAGGGTTCGTTCCTAAGGCATCATAGAAGGCTTGAAAACTCGTGGGAGATGAAGAGGATTGTCGTGGAGCATCTACAACTCCTCCAATTCTGGTTTTTTATGCTTTTTAGTAGTTTTTTATTGTTTTTAGTTGAAGCATGATAACGCTCGGCTATAACCTCTTAGCTAGGGCTAAGAGGTGAAGCTTGTAGTTAGTTCTAATGTAGAATTCGTTTGATTTAAGTACTTTACTCAAGGTTTAAATTTTTAAGTTCTAATTTGAATAAAGTTGCTATTTTTGGATGTTTTACGAGAGTTCATGTGCTTCGGACATGAATTCCTTGCAATTCTCTGAGATAGCCATGTTTGGATTGATTAGATTCGAATTTTAGTAACCCTAGAGCATGCTATAGTCTCTTAGCATGGCTGTCACTTCGAAGGCTACATGTTTGAGTTCTATGTGCTTCCTTAGAAATAAAATCTTATTTTCTGATTTAAGTGGGATTATTTGTGTTTGAATGCTTAATCTTCCAACTAGATGAGAGATAGAACTTCTAATCTAGTTGTGTTTATGCTTAGATGAATGAATTCTTATTAGACTATTACAAGTGGATCCTTAAGGCCTTAGTTTCATTAACTATCAGATTTTTCTTAAAGTTACTGTTTTACTGGTTTTTGAAAACTGAAGTCTAAAAGTTGTTGAGATCGAAGTTACTAGAATGGTTTGAATTGGTTTACCCTAATTCCCTGTAAATCGACCTCGGTCTTACCAAGTTATTACTATATCACAAGCCTTGCAGTTGAGGCGAGGGAATAATACCCATACCTTTCAAATCCCCTTATGGTGAATGGGGGATAACCTTGGAGATTTATATGCAGATAGGGTTTTCTTTTCATGGATAATTGTTCCTCATGTTGATTCTCTAGCTTTGGTTACCCTGATGATTGTTGGTGGCTCGTGGGAGCTATTCCTCCTGAGAGTGAGTTTCAAAGTAACCAAGTGAAACTACAGTGATTTTATAATACTTTCGCTGCTATCGTGCCCACCAGCGAGCTTGAAGCTCTTCACAAAGCGCACACCATGATTACCTATGCCTTTGGTTCCTTTCTTTTTTGCCATGTGAATGAGAGGATTGATCCTCAATTTCTTTGACTGACTAAGGACCTTCATCACCCATATAATTAGAGTACCGCTATCATGACCCACATTTACCAAGGCCTTGATAAGACTTCCAGGCACAACAGGTCTTTCATAGTCTTTTGGCCTGTACTGGAGGTATAATTCTAACTTTTCCTTTTCACATCCTTGTCCCTTTGATCTAATCACTATAACTGTCCTTGCCTAAACCTGCTTTTACAACCACTTTGGTCACTTGTCTCTGAAGATGCGAGATGATGTAGATCCTTCTTTATACTATTTCATGTACTAATGCTAGAAGAATCGCTGACCAAATCCCCAAGTTTCTTTGGACAATTGGTGGGCCGATGTGGATGGGCTGATTGCAGATGACGTGAGCATCTTCCTTTCCCTTGTCCCCAGGATTTTGCTTCACAATCCCAGATTGTGACTATGATGAGTGGTACTTGTTGTACGAGCAAGGACCACTTCTTCCCTCATTGTATGTTTCGGTTGGCTAATTAGAGTTAATAGCTACTTTTTGTATCAGCATGGTCATGATTTGACTGAGTGGCTTAGTGAGTGGGGTGAATTTCCTAGGCTCCCTATACATCTGCCTGTTCTGATAGGGGTATTGGCCATTTCCCCTTAACTGCTGCTACTGCCAAGGTGGTTGGGTTGTGGTTGAGGATTTGGTTACGGCGGAGGTGGATGCAGTTGGTATATCTGTGGTTGATGTTGAGGCTGATTCTGTTGATATGGCTGACGTCCCTATGGGGGAGCGTACTAATCGGCCTGAGTGGTGGCGACGATGTTGTTTAGTTCCATTGGGCGAGGGGGAAAACTACTGCTATTCCCATTCCCGTATCCTATGGGTCTTCCTTCCACTTTGTTCCGCTTTATTGAAGTGTCCTGATAAGGCCACGAGAATATTTTCCCTATACGGATTCTTGCTTCGACTTCCTCTTCGATAGGATTAGCTGAGAGAAAATTGCATATGGGTGCGAGATGAGATACCAAGAGATGCTAGGATAAGTTGAGTGGACGATCATGGAGATTTTCTCCTCGTCATCAATGGGTGTTCGCATTCTAGCTACTATGGCTCGCCAATGTCCAACATAGGCAGACAATGTTTCGTCGTTCCTCTGCTTGAGAGCTGCTAGATCTTCTCTCCTAGGCGCCATGTTGAGATTGTATGCAAATCTGTCAATGAAAGCCTAGGGAGGTTGTTCCCAAGTCTTGATGCGGTGACAATCCAATGATGTGTACCAATGTAGGGCATCACCCTTCAGAGATTTTTTAAAAAGGTGGATGAGTGCTCCTTTATTTCCCACGATTATGCTTAGCTCTCCGTAGAAAGCCTTAAGATATGCTGTGGGGCAGCCACTACCGTCGTATCTTTTGAATTTCGATATCTCAAAGTTTTGAGGTATCTAAGCATCTAAAAAAGGATACAGGTCCCTGAACTTTATCGAGGGAAGGTTGATCCCTTGTCGTCACTGAAGTTGATTTTATAGGGCTTGGAACTGCCCCTGCAACTCATCCAGTCCTGCATGATTTACTTGAGTGATTGATGCTTCTCGTAGTAAGGCACGTTCTTCTTCGGTATAGTGGTTAATGTCTTCGATCCTTTAAGCTTGCTGGAAAGCAACTGTGGGTTGCTGAGGTTGAATTGAAGATTGAACCGGAATTTATTGAGATTGTGCTGGAAATGACTGTAATTGAACTAGAGATTGTCAGGATTGAACTGAAAATTGCTAAAAATTAGCTAGAGATTGAACTGGAATTTGCTGGAAATTAGCTGAAGATTGAATTGAAATTTGTTGAAAATTAACTGGAGATTGCTGAATTGAAAATTAATGAAAATTGATTGGAATCCCATCAATGAGGATGTGATGAAAATTAACTAGAGATTGCTGAAATTTGACTAGAGATTGCTAAATTGAAGATTGCTGAAAATTAACTAGAATTTCATTAGAGGGGATGTGCTGAAATTGAGAGGTGCTCCTGTTTGTAAGAGGCTGAGATGTTGGGAAGTGACCCCTTGTTGGGTATTTTTCATTGTCCGCTGATTGATCTGGGCTTGACACTGACTCCCATTGCGAGCATTTGCCAGTGCTATCCCTATTACTGGAAATTAAACTGAAATCCCATCGGCAGGGATGTGCTGGAATTAATTAAAAGTCTCATCAGCGGGAACATGTTGAGAAAGGAAAAAGGTCCCATCGGTGGGGACATGTTGCAATCTACTGAGATCTTTGCTTGAGAGGTTGGCTAGAAGTTGACTGGAAGTCCCTGCTGCGGGAACGTTCTGTGAAGGTTTCATTGTCGCATGAGGGTATTGGGAAGAATGTCCCACAACGAAGGGATGAGACGACTGTTGTCGGTAGCCTTGGGTGGACTCCGACGATTGTGCTTGATTTGAACTGGAGGTTAGGAGGGCCCTGAATGGCTGCTGTGGTCATTGAACTGGACCAGCTTGATTGCTGGCTGCTGCTGCGGTTTGTACTTGCATGAATTGCAAGAGCCTTTCTTGCATTGCTCTCATTCCTTGTGCCAACTCTTGGATGGTTGGAGTGCTTTCAATTTGCGGATATTGCACTACAGGTTGCGCTTCAATCATGTTGAGGACAGGGAAGATGTGACCTTCCTCCTCGTGGTCTGACATAGCTTGCTGAGCTCTGGTGCGGATTATGCTGCAGTAGGAAAGTTGTTTCCTACGACGTTGAGCCCGAGGAGGCGCAATGGTAAGGAAGTATGTCTGATCTTTTTGTGTTTCAGAATTCTTATTTTTTTTTATTGATGAGATGCTATGCAAATGAGAATGTATGAGGACTATTAACTTTAAAGTACTCGAGAGATTCTGTTTTTCAAGTTGGATCACGATTAGTAGATTAGCAAATCCCCAATGGAGTCGAGTCGCCTGTTAGTGCACTTTTCTGTGGCATACTAGTGCACCTTGTTTGTCAATCACTTACGTCAGTGAGTCTAGTGTTGGTTGAGCCTAATGAAGATGAAGACTGAACACTCAAGTGGCCCTACTGCATCAAGGAAGAAGAAACAGGTAAAAGTGATGCCTTGATGTGCCTTAACCTTGACCAAAACCCAACCCTTAACCTCTTTGATGACCTTGACCATCTTAGAAAAACCCTTAGTCATCTTAGAGTGGCCCTAGGTGTCCCAGAATATCACCCAAAACGTGGCCTAAGTGAGAAGGATGGAGAATGGAGGGTTAGCAAACATTCAGGCTGAACCCAGGCCTGTCCGACCGGTCACGACCGGTCGGCTGGACTAGACCGACCGGCTAAGACCGGTCCGACAGGCCCAATTCAGTCATAGCAGTAGCAAGCCATTAGGGCTTGACCGGTCGGGCAGCCTCCCCCTCTTGACAGTTAGTTCACTGTCTTGCTTGGCTTTTTGGCCGACCGGTCGGGACCGGTCGAGACAGGTCGGCAACTAGCCGTTTTGCCCGTTTTCTGACCGTTGGAGCTCATTTTCTATATATATGGAGCTCGGTTTTTTGGCATGGTGAAGAGGGTTTTAAGAGCCTATTGCCCACACCTGTTGTACATCTTTTAGGGCCACAAAGAGGAGGAGTTTCAAGTCATATCCCTTGTGTTTAAGGGCATTCAAATGCAAACTAGAGATGACTTGATTCCTCTCTCAATTCTAGAGGTGAGACACTATACCACATAGGCATATCTCTTGTTCAAGACCTCTAGAAGATCCTCTAGGTGAATCTCCTGGTTAGAACAAACTACATATCCCATGTAGGAGATTCAACCATCCTCCTATCACCTTGGGCATCTCAAAGGCATCACATGCAAAGTGTTTAATCAAGTGTGGTTGAGGCATTGGCGACGCAACGGCAACACGATCGTGGGATCAAGGGAAGCTGATTGAAGCACGGGAGAACGGAGATCAAGCAACCCAAACCGGCGCTAAACAAGGGGCTCATCCGACAAGTAAGGTTTCCTTTTTTGAGAGTCCATTCAGAGTTTGTTTGTCAAACTCGATCTAGGGACGTTAGCCGTTCCTTGGCCCGTTAGCCGGGCCTAAACTAAGTCTCCAAGGGAGAGCCTCCGACAGGGGAGTGAACGTGTGTTCGATTAAGAGTTAGCCTATGTCTAAAACTCCGTTTGGGTTAAGAGTTAGCCCTTTGTCCAAAACTCCGGTTATGGTTGAGAGGTGAACCGGTAAAACCTCTGTGTAAAGCTTAAGAGGTGAACCTCATTTAAAACCTCCGATAGTGAATGCTGGTGTGCTCAAAGGAGTTGAGTACTTGAACCGGGAGTGGAGTAGACCCAAAGTCGAACCACTATACATGCTTGTGTTTGTGATTGAATTGAGCACATTGATATCTTAGCAGTGTTAGTTTAATTGTCTAATTATGAATGCTTGATAGGAATGTATGCTAGGCACTAATTAGGCACATCCACACACAAGATGTACTTTCACTAGTTGTGTAGACTTGAGCTCATTGATCCATTCTCATAAGTCTACATAGGTTGCATAGGTTAGGAGCTTGATTAGTTAAATCTTTTGATTACCTATGCATGCTTTAGACTAGGTTGTTTATTGCTTAACCATATGCTAGTCTTGTGATTGGACCCACTTAGGCTTAGAAGCCGAAGTGTTCTTGCTTACTTAGTTTGATTTGTTGAATTGTGTAAGTAGGCGAAAAAAATTTCAAAAGGTCCTAATCACCCCCTCCTATAGGTTTAGTCATAATTCTAGTTGCTCTTTAAGCTTCCGCACATACATAGGTGTCGTGTTAAACTACCGACGTACTTTCAATTAGTATCAGAGCGGGTTGCTCTTCAAGGATGTAACCGTCTAGAGTAAGATCCGGTACCGGAGCACTAACATAATGTCTAACCAAGATGGGAGTACCACCAACCGTCCACCATTCTTTGACGGGTCCAACTATGCCTATTGGAAGTTTAGAATGAGAATTTTTCTCCAATCCATGGACCGTCCAGTGTGGCTAAGCACACAAAATGGATACACCTTGCCCACCGTGCAAGTAGAGGTTGATGGGAAATACATTGTCATTCCCAAAGATGATTCCAAATGGGATGACACAAAGAGAGCATAATACATGGCGAATGCCAAAGCTCTCAATGCGATTTGCTGTGCGGTTTCCCGGGACGAATTTCAGCGCATTCTCACATGCGCAACTGCAAAAGAAGCGTGGGATATACTTGAGGTTACCCATGAGGGAACTAGCACAGTAAGAAACTCGAAGCTTCAGCTCTTAACCACCAAATTTGAAAACATTAAGATGGAAGAGACTTAAACTTTCATGGAGTTTTATACTAAATTGTCAGATATTTGCAAATCCATGTTTGTCTTGGGTGATCGGGTTCCGGATGGTAGGATTTATAGAAAAATACTTAGGTCTCTCCCGAATAGATTTGACTCCAAGATAGTTGCCTTAGAGGAGTGTAGAGACATAGATAACATGAAAGTAGAAGAACTCATAGGTTCCCTACAAACTTATGAACTACACTTTAAGTCCCCCTCTAGAAAGAATAGCATCGCTCTTAATTCCTCTTTCAAACATAAGAAAATTAAGAGTGAGTCGGAGGAAGATAGTGATGATGAGGATGATGAGGAAGAAAAATTGAACAAAAAATTCAAGAGATTCCTCAAATTTGATAGAGGGAATAGCCGTGACAAGAAGGACAAGAAGGGTGATAAACATAAAGGAAAATCATCAATGCCTTCATCCGTCCGTTGTTACTGGTTGCGGTCGTCGTGGCCATATTGCCCCGGAATGTTTGGATGGGCCTAAACTGAAAGGTAAAAAGGCAATGGCTGCCACTTGGGATGATACTGAGGAGTCCGAATCTGGTGACTCTGCTTGTGATGAGAGCCAACATAAAGATCTTGCTCTCTCGGCTTCCACCACAACCCCTCTTCCTGCTTATCTAAGAGGGGATCCCAACCGCTATCCCTTCTAGGAGAACGAGTTCCCAACCCCTCACCTTATGCTATATTTTATGAGGATGTTGAGGAAATTAGTTACCCTTAGGCTTATCAATCTCAACATAGTTAGCTAGGGTAGCTAGAAATGATTCAATAGGAAAATCTGAGGATTTCAGTCTCATCTCTATGTGTATGGGCAAATAAGAGGATTCAAGCCTCATAAGCCCAAATTTGGTAGTTTAGCCTTGCTTTCATCTTACATATTTGCTTGCTAGACTATCTCCATGCTTAGATTAGCTATTTTTTCTGAATTTTATGCTTCATTGTATGCTAATCTTTGCTTAGTATTGGTCATGATATACCAATAGGGGAGGTTGGTTGATTGGGCTATAATCCCTTGTACTTTTATTGCAAATGTATATCCTTGACCAATTATGCATGATTAAACTATGCTTAGATAGTTACATTTTCTTGTTAATCATGTTCCTTAGCATGCTCCATGCTTTTATGCTCATGCACCCTTTACTCTCCTTGTTAGCATGTGCTTATAGTTATAACTGCGACATACTATCTACTCTTACCTTAACCTTATTGATATATCATTAAGGGGGAGAGAATAATTTGTCAATTGCTAACAAAGAGGGGGAGAAAGATCAAGTCCCACCAAAACTAGTTTGCTATGTTCTGTGATGCAGGGATTGACAGGTTATGGGGGAGCAAACTGAAGAGGAGCAGCTTAGTTTAGGCATGTTAAGAGTCCTGTATTTAATTCATTATCAATGTAATATCTTGAACATGTATTTTGTTTTGGTAGGTTAGGTTTTTGTAAGTAATTGACAAAGGGGGAGATTGTTAGTGCACTTTTTTGTGGCATACTAGTGCACCTTGTTTGTCAATCACTTACGTTAGTGAGTCTAGTGTCGGTTAAGCCTAATGAAGATGAAGACCGAAGACTCAAGTGGCCCTACTACATCAAGGAACAAGAAACAGGTAAAAGTGATGCCTTGATGTGCCTTAACCTTGACCAAAACCCAACCCTTAACCTCTTTGATGACCTTGACCATCTCAGGAAAACCCTTAGTCATCTTAGAGTGGCCCTAGGTGTCCCTGAACATCACCCAAAACGTGGCCTAAGTGAGAGGGTTGGAGAATGGAGGGTCAGCAAACATTCAGGCTGAACTTAGGCCTGTCCGACCGGTCTTGACCGGTCGGTCCAGTCCAGCCGACCGGTTGTGACCGGTCGGACAGGCCTAGTCCAGTCACAGCAGCAGCAGGCCATTAGGGCCGACCGGTCGTGACCGGTCTTGATCGGTCGGGCAGCCTCCCCCTCTTGGCAGTTAGTTCACTGTCTTGCTTGGCTTTTTGGCCGACCGGTCGGGACAGGTCGGCAACTAGCCATTTTGCCCATTTTCTGACCATTGGAGCTCCTTTTCTATATATATGGAGCTCAGTTTTTGGGCATGGTGAAGAGGGTTTTAAGAGCCTATTGCCCACACCTGTTGTACATCTTTTGGGGCCTCAAAGAGGAGGAGTTTCAAGTCATATTCCTTGTGTTTAAACACAAGTGAGGGCATTCAAATGTAAATTAGAGATGTCTTGATTCCTCTCTCAATTCTAGAAGTGAGACACTATACCACATAGGCATATCTCTTGTTCAAGACCTCTAGACGATCCTCTAGGTGAATCTCCTAGTTAGAACAAGCTACATATCCCATGTAGGAGATTCAACCATCCTCCTATCACCTTAGGCATCTTAAAGGCATCACATGCAAGGTGTTTGATCAAGTGTGGCTGAGGCATTGGCGACGCAACGGCAACACGATCGTGGGAGCAAGGAAAGTTGATTGAAGCACGGGAGAGCGGAGATCAAGCAACCCAAACCGGTGCTAAACAAGGGGCTCATCCGACAAGTAAGGTTGTCCTTTTTTGAGAGTCCATTTAGAGTTTGTTTGTCAAACTCGATCTAGGGACGTTAGCAGTTCCTTGGCCCGTTAGCCGGGCCTAAACTAAGTCTCCAAGGGAGAGCCTCCGACACGGGAGTGAACGTGTGTCGGGTTGAGAGTTAGCCTATGTCTAAAACTCCGTTTGGGTTGAGAGTTAGCCCTTTGTCCAAAACTCCGGTTATGGTTGAGAGGTGAACGGTAAAACCTCCGTGTAAAGCTTAAGAGGTGAACCTCATTTAAAACCTCCGATAGTGAATGCTGGTGTGCTCAAAGGAGTTGAGTACTTGAACCGGGAGTGGAGTAGACCCAAAGTCGAACCACTATACATACTTGTGTTTGTGATTGAATTGAGCACATTGATATCTTAGCAGTGTTAGTTTAATTGTCTAATTATGAATGCTTGATAGGAATGTATGCTAGGCACTAATTAGGCACATCCACACACAAGATGTACTTTCACTAGTTGTGTAGACTTGAGCTCATTGATCCATTCTTATAAGTCTATATAGGTTGCATAGGTTAGGAGCTTAATTAGTTAAATCTTTTGATTACCTATGCATGCTTTAGACTAGGTTGTTTATTGCTTTAACCATATGCTAGTCTTGTGATTGGACCCTCTTAGGCTTGGAAGCCGAAGTGTTCTTGCTTAGTTTGATTTGTTGAATTGTGTAAGTAGGCGAAAAGAATTTCGAAAGGTCCTAATCACCCCCTCCTATAGGTTTAGCCATAATTCTAGTTGCTCTTTAAGCTTCCGCACATACGTGGGCGTCGTGTTAGACTACCGATGTACTTTCATCGCCATTCTGTGAACGCTGGTGATCTGCGTTTTTGAGGCGCAAATCATCGCTTCCATGGGCTCGACTCTTTCTGAGGGATTTTTGAGTTTCAGTTGATATATTTGGATAGGTTCGTATAAGACTAGAGTTGCCACTAGCCAGTTGCTTCGAATCTACAGTCGGTTAAACCCTGTAAAAAAGTCAAAGAAAGGGATTTGAAGATCATTTGCTCTGAAATGACTCCTTTGATCTGTGGGTAGAGATTCGAGGAAAAGGATCACAGTTACAGAGTAGGAATGTGTTAAGCACCCACCCTGCCCATACGAAAGTACAATCTCTACTTCACAAAATCTAACTAGAACTTGAAAGTCTGAATCAGTCCTCTTATATTCTCATAAATGATATAATGCATGAATATGAGTCTGATCAGTAAGAGTTTCTGATGGGCAGGATCCGATTGAATCGACAAGATGTAGAGTATACACTCGAACTAACAGGTGTTATGCAAGATTCTTGATAGTTGTTTGATCGGTTAGAGTTTCTGATGGGCAAGATCTGAGCAAGTTGGTGGGTCTCAAGCATATGCTAAGACCTGGTCAAGTGTCTGTAATGGATGATAAGCAAAGGGGTTGGAAGAATAAGAAATGTTATATTATGCTAGATACGAATGAGATGACGCTGATATATGAATAACTAGATGGATAGAGGTATCACAAAGGTTAGCTCGAGTGGTTAAGATTAGAACTTGGGTGGCTTGAGAGAATTGGGCCAAGGTCAGGCTCTTTACTCACTCGGGCTCTCATTGGTGGAGGAATGGGCTAAAGGGGTGGAGATAAACTCGAAAGGACTGAAGATGATTGAGTTTTTCTAGATGTTGAAAATGAAGGAGGGACTAGATATTTATAGTTGCGAGAAGTGATAGTTCTTGTAAATAGGTATGGGCGACCCCCTGAAGGCCACCCTATGGACACACTTTCTCTCTCCTTTGGACAGCTGGCACTTCGAACCTGGAGTGAAACCCCCCAGGTTCGGAGTACTTTTCCTGTTTAAACCTGTTCCGAACCTGAGGGTTGGAGTTAGTCTTGGTTTTAGGTTTGGTTTTGGGTTGTAACTAGGTGAGTTGACTAAGTGCAAGGGCTGGATCGACCGGATGAGTTGACTCACCAGGTTGACCTACTGGGGAATTTTGGACTGTTTTTTTCCTACAGGTGGTTTTTTTTTTTTTTTTTTTTTTTTTTTTTTTTTAAATTGATGTTTAGGGGTGAGTTGAGTGCGTTTGGGAGATAAACTAGGTTTGGACTAGGTGAGCTAATATGTGAGTTGATGGGTCTAGTCCTGGGGTTTGAACTATGGATTGGGTATGGACCTCCATCCATCTAACGATTCGACCAGCTTTGTAGCCAAAGGTGAGGTGTCTACACGCATGCATTAATAACATTATATATTTACTTTTATGTAACTTTAATAACCTGTTGATATCTGCTAAGTATGCAACTACCTTGTATTGCGATGATTATGTAAATGATGTGTAATCATTTTGAGAATACCAAACAACTCAGGGATTGAGTCATCACTTAAATTATTGGGCAGAGTTTCCAATGAAAATGGAGTTGGTACCAATAATATTTTCTCCTTGGACTTCAATCAAGACCGGGTTCGATCAAGGTCAGGGAAGGAATTTGGCCAATTTTAGAATGGGTAACTCATTGCCAAACTATACAGTTACATATGGTACATGAGATACCTCAAGCTAGAGCTCGTGCAGGATAGAGTATACTACTACATATGTTAGACTTGTGTGGGTCTTAGTGGGTTGGGTGTTGGCAAGCCGAACGCTATGCGCAACTATGGCCTTGGTGGTTCACTAAACAAAATGTTTATATGATAGTGTGGCATATTAATTTCTATATATGCACTTGTATTGTGCCTATGTTGTGAATAATACATATAACTTCTTGATGGACTATTAACTCATTTTATTGATTGGAAAACCATTCATGAAAAGGAATTGAATCTCCCTGAGTAGAGTGATGACTTCAAGAGGCGTGCTCCTGAAGATTGACCGTGAGAATAAAGAATTTTTCTGTTTTATATTTATTGCTTTAAATAATGATGTATAAACTTGGGCTGTATATCAACCAGTAGATGTTTGATACTCATGTCCGGATGGATGATGATTACTTAAGCTTTACAATTTGGGATGATTATAATGGTTATGCGTATAGTACTTCTCCTCTCCCCATCGAGTCAAACCATCAACTCGGCGACCGAGTCGAGCAAACTCATGTTTCTAGAACCGGAGTATGACAATAAATCGTATGAAAGTTATACCCAAATGGCCTTCTAATTGCAAAAGTAACTCTAAGTGTGTACCTAGTTGCGAGTTACCAAGTGTAGTTGTAGAGAGAGATTTGGCGTTAAGAATATTGGGTTTCTTGTAAACCACTGAGTGACATTTGTACATGAAATCTTAACCCTAAGTTGTACATCCATATTTTTTAATTACTGAAGTACTGTGAGTTTATTTAAAATGTCCCCGGATGTCCCCTTAAATGCACTGGAGTTCTCCCTTTTGGATAGTAATGCAAGGGACAAAAATGTTCTCCACTGGTGCAATTAAGTATGTGTGTGTAATGTGTGACAAACATCCACACCATACATCTGGTTGGTACCTCAGGGTTATGGGATGTTCTAAAAGTCTGTAGTAGCCGGAACTCAAGTGGACCACATCATCTAGAACCGTTTGAAATCATGCCTAAAACATTTAAAATCACTTGGTGGGCCCACCTCAATTTTGGTATGGGCTGAAATTTGGTGTGGACCCTCCTCAAAGTGGGATAAAGACAATGAACAGACCATGTTAATTAGAACTACGTCTCAGTGAGCCCTGTAAACATCATGAAGGTTTTAATGTGTGGGCTGCAGGCCTATTTTAGGACCTATGGCCCACTATGGGAGGTGCATTGGATGGACGGAGTAAATTCTAATACATAATGGTGGGCCCGCATGGCCTCAGGGGGAAACTCGCATGAAGTCGGACTTCATAGAACCTTTTTCCAAACGTACATAATGCCTTATTTGTCTTACTTTCGAGTAAATTAAGGGATATTTTGAGAATCTCGAATTTCACCACACGATCACATTACTTTTAAAACTTCGGCAGTATTTGCCACGTGCTTTGGTACCACGTAAACGTGAATGTTGCGGTGCTCACCCGTGAGATGCGGGGGAGCATATACAGCAAACGGAAGCAGATTGCGTCATGTCCCCACCTGGACCGACTCGGTCCAGCCAGGGGCTATGTGGGACCCACCATGACGTATGGATTTTATCCACTCCGTCCATCCATCTTTTTCTGATCAGTTTTTTACTATGAACCCAAAAATGAAAATGAGGCAGATCTAAGGCGCAAGTGGACCATGAACCCAAAAATGAAAATGAGGCAGATCTAAGGCGCAAGTGGACCATGAACCCAAAAATGAAAATGAGGCAGAACTAAGGCGCAAGTGGACCATGAACCCAAAAATGAAAATGAGGCAGATCTAAGGCGCAAGTGGACCACACCAGTGGTGATGGCGACGTTCACAGTTGAAACCTTCATATTGCCCACCGTGATGTTTATTTTCCATATAACCTGTTTATAAGGTTACATAGACTTTGATGAAGGGAAAACACAAATTTCAAACTTGATCAAAACTTCTGCAGCTCCCAATAAGATTTTAATGGTGGGAGTTCAATCCCCTCTTTGTAGTCTACTTGAGCTTTGAATTTGCCTCATTTTTCTGTTCTCTCGCCGTATTATCTGACAAAATGGATGCCTCATTTTTAGTTCTCATGCCGTGTTATCTGACAAATTGGATGCCTCATTTTTTGTTCTCATGCCGTATTATCTGACAAAATGGATCGACAGCGTGGTTAAAACCCATACATCACGGTGGGTCCCACAGATCCCCTGCCTGGGCCGAGTCCATCATGGCGGGGCACGACCCAATCTGTTTCCACCGCAATCACTCCAATGGGACACACGCGGTGGAGATCTAGGCCATTAGCTACGTAAGGCCTACTGCGAACATGTGCTGGCCCAGGCTGATCCAATGATTAATCAGACTGCAATGTACAGTGTACATTGAATTCCACGCCTTGGTCATCTTATATCTGACCGTCCATTTCTCTCATGCGTGTACGGTGCAGGGCATAATTTATGTGCTGGGGAGTGCTCGTGATGGGCCGACCTAATTAATGGCCCATATATCACACACCCACTGGCCACTACATTGACATGTGTTTAATGGCCCCTCCCTTGAATTGTATGGAGAAAGAAATCAAGATGTAGGTAGGGCGTCGGACACGGGTCATTGGCGTCGGACACGGGTCAACTGACGTAACTCGCTTCTAGGGTAGGTTTGGGCCAAGCCAAATGGGTAGTGGGTCCCCTTCGGGTTAGAAAATGTGGCCAGACAATAATTAGATATATGTGCATATAATAGGTCCATTTATATGCATCCACTAACTACTCCAGGCTGGCTTACCTTTAGCCCTAAATTCCATTCTTACACCCAAGTGGTTGTGCCCGTTGGGCCAAGTCAATTGATCCCAAGCTGACAATTAAATGGGTCGGGTTGCATTTGATGAATTTAAGGTGGGTTGGGCCAGCTAGCAGGATAATGGGCTGCATGTCGGTTTTAGGCTAGAACTCTTAGCCCGTTTAACAAATGGGCTGGGCTGGGCTGAGGCTGAGTCAACTGGCCCGAACGACAACCACCGTCACCATTAGATGGCATGTGGAAGATTCATTTGCACTCCACATTAGCAATAATGATTTTTTTTTTTTTTTCAATCAAGAGAACTTATGTGGAAGTTTCCTTGAAGAGGTATGACACATGCAAACGTATGTGTTTCCTTTGGTGAATCAAAATGTCATTATCGTCATGAATCCAAGTCAGTAGCACTTGGACGAGAATTCAAATTACGAAAGAAGATGGAACTTTCCTGCAGAAATCAGAGCAATGAGATGGTTTTTGCCTTGCACTTGCAAAGAGAAAGATGCAATGTGTGGCACAAAACGTACGAGTATCATTCTTTCGAAGATTCAGAGAAATACATCTCCAAAGACTTTTTTTCGCGGGGTCGTTAGAACAGGGTTTGGTAAGTTAAGATATCTCGTGGGGTTGGTGGGCTGAAAAGTCTTCTCCTCTGTCGTCTCTCTCTTATGAGACAAAGTGTATTGGTACGATCAAGTTATGGCCGGCTAGAATCGAAATAAATCAGGCTAGGGAGTTAGGGAGCGGATTAGGTTTAGAGCGGATTATGTTACCCTTGTCGTGGGGCCCACTTTGATGATTTTTTGTATATCCATGCCGTCCATCTGTTTCGCTAGCCCATTTTAGCACAGGGTTTCAAAAATTATACATATCCAAATCTTAGGTGGACCACAGAAACAGTGGTGATTGAGTGCCTTACCATTAAAAATTTCAAAGGGCCCATCTTAAGGTTTTCGTATTCGTATTGTTTATTTGCAATCCAACCTGTTGATAATGTCAAGAAAATCTTGATGAATGTAAAATACAAAAATCAGCTTGATCCAAAACTTTTGTGGCTCACAAAAAGGTTTTAATGATCATTCATCACTGTGTTTAGTGGTACGGTCCACCTGAGATTTGGATCTTTTTAGTGGTACGGTCCACCTGAGATTTGGATCTTTTTAATGCTTGGGATCGTGCCCTAAAATGAGATGGAAAAACAGATGGACAACATGGATATACAACAAATACATCAAGGTGGGCTCTGCACGGTTAGGGCAACACCCACTAAGGTGTTACCCTGGTAATAGCTAATACCCTGGTAACATCCACTATGAATAACAAAAGATGATGTAGGACGGGTTGCTGACTATTTCATGGCCCAGATGGAGCAAAAGAAGACCGGACGGGGCCGAAAGTGATCCGGACCGTCAGGACCGTGAATCGGTCGTATCTCACAATCCGGAATGAGTTACGGGACGTATAATATATCAATTTGGGGTAGCTCGAGCTACTTTAGCCAACCAACCCCGCTACGCCGGGTTTCCCAAGTCGGAATCGCGAGAATCGACTGTATCGACGGTCATTAGGCTAGTTTATTTTCATTTTTACTATTTATAGTAAGTTTTAATTCGATCATAACTTTGCATCTGTAGGGTTTTAGAGTTAGTGCCCGACATGAAAAGGGCTTAGAATATTTCGTAGAACAACGTGGTTGAGGCCGTTTGATAACTTTCTATTTTTGGCCGAAAACCAAGAGTTCTAGTAGGATTGAACGACTTCTATAAATAGTAAGTTTACTATTTATAGTAAGTTGCGTTTTCTAGGAGTTTTAGTTGGAGTTGGATTTTGATACTTTACCTAGGGTTTAGTTTCCTATTTATATGCATTGTAATTCCGATTTTATTCATTCAATTATCAATAAATCAATTATTCGGAATTTATTTCCTCTTTTTATCTTTTATTTCTTCTCGTGGATTCGAGAACTATCGGTTAGGAAGACGGTGATCGACCTACCACATCCTCCCTGCGTCAAAAGATTACAGAAATTGACAGCCCACAAGCAAGGAATAAACAGAGAAAACCCCAAGTTTCTCTCCCCTCTTCCTAATACGATTAGCAAACCTTAAATACCTTAGGATACCATCTAAGTCAAGATTACAACCCCTTAAATAAGTAAAACACCCGAAATAGAAACATCTTGCGCGCTACCACGAGCTACGCAAGAAATCCACGTGCACAACCGACTCGTAGCCAGATCGGTCGCACCATGCACAGAAGCAGTCCAGGGAGAAAACACCAATGTTGCCTCACCACCGACCGGTCGCCCGATCAGTCAAAGCCTCTTGCAAACCGGTCGGCCGACCGGTCTAGGGCACACAAAATCTATTCAGAACCTTTGCTGTGCATTTGGGCTGCAACTCAGTACCCAATTTGTGCACAAGTTTGAAGGCTCTCCAACAATCTCCACCGAGGCTTCAAACATCGAATCAACACCATCCTCGTAACGTCATCTCATTTTCAATCAGAGCTTCACCGCTTCTCGTGCCACCATCGACCCTAACCTTGTAAATTCATGCCATTTACCGCTCTTCTCATGTGGCCTTTGGGTACTTGCCACATACGAGCAACCGTGGATCTCGCTCCCTTTCCCGCAGCTCCACCGTGAATTGTGCTCCCGATCAACTTGTAAAGATAGCCACACCTCTGTGCCATCATACACACGTGTGCCCCCTTCAACACTTCACAACAACGATCGCAGTTGATAAACACACACCCTTTCACCTCGAGTGCACCAAGAGAAATCACATTCATCTTCATCTTGGAAACGTGCTTCACATCTTTCAGGGCTTGTTCAACCTCATCGAACATCCTGATGCGCAAGTGCTAATACCCACAACCTTATGAGCGAATCCATCGCCCACAAACACCGATTCACCACCATACTCCATGTATGTCGTGAATGAACTCCGGTCAGGACATACGTGACATGAAGCCCCTGAATCAAGGATCCACTCACTACCATGAGATCCCTTGCCAGGTACAATCAGAACTTCACCACCGTCCTCTACGGTATTAGCTCCCTTTCCAAAAGAATTTTCATACCCCTCTTGCTTCAACTTGGGATTTTGATAATCCCCTCTCATGTGGCCCTCCTGACCACAATTCCAACACTTCACCTTAGCCTTCCCTTTGCCTTTGGCCCTAGATCCCCATTTTCAATATCTTCCATGTTGAAAACGTCTTCCCCTCATAACCAGTGCCTCTGAGGAATAACAGGAAGCCACGTCAACGCTTTTCTTTCTCATCGCCTTCAACCGGAGGGCTAAGATAACGGTCTCAACGTTTATGGTTTCCCTCCCTGCGCACACAAAGTTCCTAAATGACTCGTATAAATCTGGAAGAGAATTCAACAGGATGCATGCTTGATATTCATCCTTCATTGGTTCATCGATCTCCATCAACTTGCAAACCAGCCTATTGAATATGCTCAGGTAGTCCTCCACCTCAGTTCCCTCAGCCATCTTCAAGGTGAATAACTGCATCAACACATGCATGCGATTCTCTAGAGATTTCTTGGCATAAACCTTCTTTAGCTTCGCCATCGTTTCAGCCACAGATCTCCTTCATGATATGATAGAGAACATCATCCGTAAGATTTAACAGGATTGAGGTTCTAGCCTTCTTGTCGAGCTTTGTCCACTTATCCTCTTTCATAGCTTCAGGTCGCTTTCCAAGAGCTTCATCAAGCCTTTGCTGAACCAGGAAAGATTCAACCTTCACATTCTATAGCTCAAAGTTATTTTTTCGGGATCACTTCTCTACCTCGAACCTTGCGCCCCATCCCATTTTCTCGTGTCAGATTTGAATTTCACTCCACCCCAACGATATCTCTGATACCACTTGTTGGGAAAACCGGTAACGAAAGCGGAAGTAGAACGCGCAGAGTAATGCAAGATCAAACGAGAAATAATATGAAATCAAACCACACACAAATATTCACCACAAGAGAATCCGAATTTATGTGAAAAAACCCCTCAATGGGTAAAAAACCACGGCACAAAGCAATCCACTATGAATAATAGAAGATTACAGAGATTGACAGCCCACAAGCAATGAATAAACAGAGAAAATTTCAAGTTTTTTCTCCCATCTTCTTAATACAATTAGCAAACCTTAGACACCTTAGGATACCATCTAAGTAGGGATTACAACTCCTTAAATAGGTAAAACACCCAAAATAGAAACATCTTGCGCGCTATTACGAGTTGCGCAAGAAATCCGAGCGCATAGCCGACCGGTCGCACCATGCACAGAAGCAGTCCAGGGAGAAAACACTAATGCTGCCTCACCACCGACCGGTCGCCCAACCAGTCGGGCCCCTTGCAGACCGGTCGGCCAACCGATTTGGGGCACACAAAATCTGTCCAGAACCTTTGCTGTGCATCTGGATTGCAACTCCAGAACGATCGCCCGACTAGTTTGAGTACCCATTCTGTGCACAGGTTTGAAGACTCTCCAACACACACTGCCAAACTAGGAGGACGAAAAACATTGGAAGAGAAACTTTACCTGAGAGACAAACCTTGTTAATCTTTCTACCCTCCATCTTACTAGCCCAAGGGAAAAAAGCCTCCTAAGCTCCAAGACAAGCAGCTTTTATAACATGCTCAAGCATTTCTTTTCTTTTTCTCTTTTTTCTTTTTTTTTTTTTTTATTTTTTTATGGGTTAGTTCACACACCCCATTGTTATTTCACCCAACCACCCCTCTTAGTCACATCACAATGTTAGCCACCCCAACTATGGGAATCGATACCATGAACTCAGTGTTGAAACGAGGCTATCTTCACTTAGTCTGCCACTTGAGCTATGGACCAGGGTGTATAACAAGCTCAAACTTGGAGCAACAAACTTATGGTCGAAAGACCATCTTGCCCTTCGGAAATTGCTTCTCACTTCAAGATGAGTTAAATGGGCTATTATACCTAACAGTCTCCACCTTATAGTAGACAATGTTGTTTGTCTTATAATTACCATCCAACCTTCCAAACTTAGTAACAAAGAGCCAGTTTTCTCTCCATTTTGTTTCTTGAAATATCTACTTTCCAAAACTTTAACCTCACATGAGAGAATCACCTTTCTACGACAAACATCAACATCAAGAGAAAAACATGGAGCAACTCAATCACTTTTTTCAAGGAAATTTCATGAGAAGTAAAAAGAAACCTCTCCCACCTTTACCATTTCACACGCAAACTCCAACCCAGAAGTGACATCTTTTCGATTGTACTTCTAACTAAAGAAAAACAAGATCCATGCCTTACGTGTTGCAATGAAGCTTTGGTTTGCTCACCATCATCTATAAATCCGAAAACGAATTAAGCTTGCAATTCAAATATTAAAAAAGGGGCTTGCACTTGCAAATGCTATTTGACCTTATGTGTAATTTGATCCTGCAAAGTTAAATGCGAAATAAATAGGCCTATGCTATCCATGACCATAAGTAGATAAGAAGATATTCAATTAACATCACAATGGACTCCATATAGGGGAAAACACCAACAAATTATTCTATTAGCAAACTAAGGAAAATACAAAGGTTTCACAGAAGCCCGCTTAACTCTCCTCATTATTAATCCAAGAGAAAATTTCAAAAACTGTCTGACCTTTTCTGCATGTCATGTAAAATATGAGAAGAAGCACATTAGAGAATATCCTTCCCTTAGCACATGTTTGGATTGTGCAATTCCGTGGAAAGAAAAAGGAATTACTCATTACCAAATGATTATTTCCACTAAGCACTAATGAATATTGATTCTGTCATACAATGATCATTTAGTTTATTGTATGAGTAAATCCTAAACATGAAAATGTCTAACGATTTTTTTGTGGAATCCACCATTTCTATTGCTTTTCAAACATCCCACACTGCCACATCAAAAGAAAATCATTTTCCATTTAGAATTGTTTTCATGGAATCCGTTATATCCAAACATGCCCGTAGAAGAAAACTCATTCTCTCCTGATCTCCATCTTGATAGTACAAGGAAAAATCCTTTAAGGCTTCAAATTAAAAAGAATATCCATTTAGCTTTTAATTATAACATGCCTTAGATCAAGAAACTCTTGATTCAATCAGACTGCTGGTAAATGTTTTGTTAACCTTCCATTAATGTTTTTTTTAGGGAGACCTGTGTTCCATTGTTTTTGTTTAGGGTGTAATCTTCCATCAATACAATTACATGTAATAGGCTCCCACTTTTCTTTAAAAAAGAGATGAAAAAAGAGAGATGACTAAATTGGGTAAGTTTTTCTTAGGTGATCTTTGTGGTGGAGCACACCTTATGCATTGCTACAGTGTGGTACTGTGCTCCGGCGCAACACTTTTTGATATACTAGTTTTTAAGTCTTTTTGGCACAAATAAAATCTAGCTCAGAGGTGGCTCCGGAGTGTACTGTTAATTTCTTGTATCATGAAAGCTTATTGCCCATTCCTGTGGACAATCACACACGTGATAATCATATAAATCCATGTATTCTGGACTTGTTTGTTGTGTTTTCATTTGGTACTTCTTTGTGTGCTATCACGACCAACACCCACTATAAATTAACATCATACATCAGTCGCCATGTCATTTACATATGAAAGTAAACTATACATTATTCAACTTTTATTTGAGATGATAATGATTTGAATAACATCAATTTGTTATG
The DNA here is from genome assembly GCA_003013855.2 of Liriodendron chinense. Taxonomy (NCBI): domain Eukaryota; kingdom Viridiplantae; phylum Streptophyta; class Magnoliopsida; order Magnoliales; family Magnoliaceae; genus Liriodendron; species Liriodendron chinense. The sequence goes on from ML058384.1 coordinate 14,352,639, forward strand.
ATCAACATATATCTTTATTAATTTTATTTTGTAACTTGTAAATAGCCCAATCTTTCCTGCCAACAGGTCATCCATGTCAGACATCCCAGCCATGCAAATTATAGGCCACACTTTGTATAATATTAGCCATGATAATCAGCCCAAATCCCCTCATTAGGTGGTCCAGGACCATTTGCTAAATCAGATAATTGGATGTGATCTACTGTTTTGATAATATGTCCCACCCATCCTCAATGAGTGGAATGTTCTGATTTTTGCCTGATCTTCATTGTGTGGCTCATCTATTGGCAGGAAAGCTGTCGTAAGACACATTGGTGGGAAAGATGCATGTGTATGCGATTTTTCATGCAAGGCGGGTTACTTGGGGTGACGGACTTAGGGTACGGATTTGTGAAATTAACGAATTTTAAATCTCACATGCTTGTTTTTGAATTTGTGAAATTAGCGAATTTTAAATCTCATACGCTTGCTTTTGAATTTGTGAAATTAATGAATCTTAAATTTCACATGCTTTTTTTTTTTTTCTTTCATAAATCCATGATTGATCAATACCCCACCCAAAATAAATTTAGGGCCTAGTTTGGTTTTCTAATTTCCTATGAAATGCAAAGTAAATGAACCATGGTAATCATTTCAAGTGTTTGTTTAAACATGATTATGTCTTGTAAATCGAGAGTCAGACGGAAGTAGGTAGAGTAAATTGTAATCATTAAATTTTTGCATTATAAAATTACCACTTCTGTTATGATTTCTTGGTGAAATAAACAATATAGCAAAATCATGCATCATTGCCGTCAAATATAAGTGATGCCACCACAATTACAAGAGTAAATAATCATTACTCATTTACAGGTATTGACAGTATGTGATTGGAAAACCAAACAGGCCCGAGAAAAAAATGGCAAATCTACTAAAAGGAGATAATGTTAAAAGTAATTCAAGTTATTTCATTACAATAAATACTCTTTAAATCCATGAATTTGTATCTTGATTCTACCAAATTCAAATCTAATTTAGATTTAAAAATTTAACGAGTATATAGATCTACCAAACTCATGTTCTCATTTCTATGATCTCAGTACAAACGTCGTAGCTAGGTCACCGGTGCCTCAACATGTCTCTAGGAAAGAAAAATATGATAAAAAATAGAAGTTACATCACTTTCTAAAATTACGTACGACACCCCAAAAAAAAAAAAAAAAAAAGGAAAAAGAATAGTCATATTCACCTCACTTATCGAAAGATACCAGCCTAATGCTAGTATTTCGCACAACCAGAGATTAAAGAGGTGAATTGCTGCACACATGCCAACCTCATACGCGTTCAAGGTCCAGACCAACCATTAGGCTTGCTAAAATGACATACGAAAGAAAATGACCAATCTATTACCTGTGGCTCACCTGTCACCGGACCGGCGCATTTCACATAGAGCCCCACCTATCACATGGCCAAGACTTCTCACGTGTCTACTACATTGGCACGTGTGCTGTGACTCACCTCTCCAAACTCTCCCCCCACATATATATCACTCTCTCACAACACATGTTCCTAATCCTCTTTCTTGGTAGAGAAAATTGCATCAATGCTATTGCTACTACTGCCCTGATTAAACATAAATTCGGCCAGATCCTCAACAGGACTATTATCGATCTCTTTCACAACTCGCCCATGTGAAGAAGATTCGGCATGAGCAGTGCTACTATCGCCTGTGCCTTGGAAGCCCCTGTACGTTCGCACGTTTAGGTCCCTAGGGGCATTTTTGTCTTTTTCCGTGGCGTCGAGTTGGCTAGAAAACCAGCTACCGAGATGAATGGAGGTAGACACAGAAGACCCTTGTGTTGTGACTAGCATGCCATGTTGGGTTTCCGTTGTGGGCAGCATGAGAGGCGTCGGCGAGGTCTGGCATGTGTGGTGGCCACAGTAGATCACTTGGAACATGAAGGGTTCATCATCCAGCCGTTGAACTTGCTTCTTCGCCTCGCAGCCGTAGTAGTTCTTGTGCGTGCATCGGTAGTAGCCCCTGTGAGATGGATGAACTTCATGAAAGGCACTTTGATTCATCTAAAACAATGATAATGTGTTCGTTCTCTCTTTTCTAAGAAGTCATTTGGATGCTGCTACTTAAACTAGCTGTAAATCAAATACAAGTAAATGATTTATAGAGTAATTGGATGCTGAAAAATGCCTATAAATCATTTACAACTTTTAGCTGCAATTGAAATCCCACTAAAGGCGGTGTTTGGATGCTGAAAAATGCCTATAAATCAAATTTACAGGCATTCAGATGAACCCTAACTTTCAGTGACATGTGCACGGGTCCAATGCTCAGGTGTTTGGCTAATGTCTATTCCACAAGTAAAGAAAAATAATTTGAGATTTCAGAAATTTTACCTGTGCCAAAATTTCCTATAAGTTATCAAATGGGGCACTTTTCTTCTGTTGTATTAGAAAAACGTCTTTCACGTCCACCATAGTTGTAAAACTTGGTGGCTCTCCTCAGAAGTCATCCGAGTCAACTCGACTTGATGAGAGACGAGCCGAGTCACCATGAAACTTGCTTATGAGCTACACTCGGTTCAGACTCAGCATGACTCGTCGAGTCACCAACTCAACGAGTCAGCATGATTTGAACTAACTCACTCACTGAGTTACGTCATTTTTAAACAAAAAGATGCAAATGGTTGGTGAAATTCAAGCTCATGACCTCACACAGGCGAGACAATGTCTTCCAGCAGGCAATGCACTGGTTTTTTTTTATTTTATTATTATTTATCTTATCTTTACATTATAACGGTACTGTTCCAGGTATATATCTATATCAGCAGTGAAATGCTATTTCTAGTTTAATTATCAAGTATCAAGTTGAGTCTAATATAGTCCTCAAGTCACCCTACCCAGTTCCATGTTGAGTTGACTCAAGTTTTCGAGTTTTTAAACGAGGTGTCCACATGACCATCTTTTCGTAATTTTCAGAAACTACTGAAAGAAAAATCCACAAATGTTGTAAATTATTTTTCCTGTGGTCCAAGTCAAATGCAGGCTTAATTACACAAATTTATGATTTTTCTATCGGATGATAAAAACATTTTCTATCAGCATTGTAGAGGTGCCTTTGTATTTTTCTTATTTCTACCTTGGCATAGTTAAACTTTTCCTTTCCTTTTTTATTTCAATCAAAGTCTCTTGTTTGGAATGAGAAAGAATCATGAGTACTACCAAAAAAAAATTCCGTTACTAACTGATTCTCAAAGAAAATTGGATTTGTTCATCCAAGATTTGAAAATACTAGTTCGATTGAATGAGAGCATTAGAGAGAAAAAAAATATCAAATTAAAAATTTTCTAAGCATACAGCCCAAAACCAACTCTTGAGAGGCATTTTACCATAACATTTGGCTTATAATGTTTTAAAAGTGGCCATTTATGTGAATATAGTCTCCATGAGAGTGGTATGAGACTTATAGCATGGCTATTGTATTCAAAGTTTGAAGTATTATCCAATATCAGCGTTGTGTTCTTATAAGAAAAATAAATAAATATATTATATAAAGAAGCAATATTACTAATAAGAGGAAGCATTTTTGCTACAAGAACCTAAGTTCATATCTCCATAAGCGCATGTACTCAGTGTGCATTTTGAACACAATTTGCCATCTCCTTTCTTTGGTTGTGTACTATATCCCAAGATCTTGTCGATAAACAACACGCCTCTATTAGCCCATATCATCTCAAAATGGCTCACCGGTTTTGTCTATAAACAACACACCTCTACTAGCCCATATCAGCATGAAATGGCACAATACAAGGTGAAGCAAGGTGATACCAACCGGTTTCAGTGGTGACCGGTATGGTGCACTAAAAACAATTTTCGTTCCTAGGTTTACCCCTTCCTTCGAATTTTTTTCATTAGCCATTGGTGTTGTGGAGCCGAGGCATTGCAACCCATATTGATTTGTATTATTGTTTTTTTTGTAATAGCCATTGCAAAACGGAAAAAACCTAAAAATTGCAAAATGAAAAATAACACTACTTTAGAGTGCATTTGGTTGCATCAAATATCACGAATTCTCAATATTTCATGACTAATCGTCAGTCTAATTTGATGGAAAAAATCATAAAATTTCATGACATTTGGTGCAACCAAACACACCTAGACCTCAATCGTTTTTCCATTATAATAACAGCCGTTAAAGCAATCGCTACTGCGTAGCAATAGATTTCATAACACCAAACAAAATGACCTTTCTCCAGTAGAGACTCCCCATTATGACGGCCGGACCCAAAACTCAAATTCATGCTATAATGGCCGTTATGACAAACCAAGATCGTGAAAGGAGCGATTTGGTAAAATTACCTAGGGAATTTTGAGTTGAGTATCTCCTTCTGTCCGTACTTCCTCCAAGTGAATCCATCGTCCGGTGGCATCTCCATGTTTCCCTCACGTGGGGCTGGTACTTTAATTGTCCGTTTCTCACCAGAATCCTTCCTGACCGTTATTATGGAGCCGTTAGTATATATACCAATCTTTTAGTGTATATTCATGGCCATCTGATCATGTCACCATGGTATGTGGATATTGGGGCTCACCCAATAAGGTCTATAAGATGAACCTTTGGCAAGTGAGACCCAATCAAGGTGAGACGTTCCTCTTAAAAGCGTAAAAACAAAACATGTATTGGTTTTGAATTTCACCTGCTTCTGGATCTTGCAGTGGATAGAGCTCCTGCCGGAGGAGGACTCATGCCAGAATCAGATACCTCAGCAGCCTTGATTTCTCCGCTCGAGCCCGAGTGCGGAAAAGCATCAGTTTCCCCAGCGCTAAAATATTCCATAAGGTTAGACCCGGTCGGGATTTCCGACCCCGGCTCGAGCAGGCCCTCACTTTCCGACAGCACGCCAACGTTGAACGGATTGCTTCCAGCCAATGCATGGGAATGGAAAAGATCCATGGGTTGGGTGTAGCCGCTCAGGAGGTCCTGTGGTATCAGGGCGCTTGACTGTGGACCACCACGCGGCTGAGACGATGATTCTCCAAAGATCATGTGGTGGCTGTCGGAATTCAGTAGGTCAATGGCCTTGTTGAAGGCTTTAGTGATTTCTTCACATGAAGAAGATAGAAGATGAGGTTGGTTTTCTAAGTAACCGAGCTTTGATTGAAGGTCTTTAGCGAGTTTGCACCCATGGAAGATTTGAGATATGGCTTCATTGGTTTCATCCATGGATGCTTGATTTTTTTTTCTTTCCTTTTTCTTCTCTTCTTCTTGTTTTGGGTTGTTTTGGACTCGAAAGGGTAGAGATTTTAAATGGGTTGATGGAACTTTTTGGTAGGCTTCCATGTTTGTGCACTATGGGAGGAAATGACATGGAAATAAAGAAGCTTTTACTAGCTTGAGGGACCGCCATCTGAAAAGGATGGGGAGCTATTTTGATAGCCCCACCGCCGGCCCACCCTCAGCAATCAGAATCATTTATCTGGTGAAATCCATCGTGATTAGTCCAAATCATATAAATTCAACGAATCAGGTTATAGGACCCGGTATTGATTTGTTAACCCTTTGCCTCTTTTATTTATAACCATTCATTTACGGTATGTCGCTAGAACCATTGAATCATCCAATCAAGGTAATTTTCAACTCATCAGCCATCCATGGTGGGGCTGACCGGATAAACGTCTCTGATCATGGAGAATGGGTCCCAAATGGTGTAGATAATGAGAGGAGTGCTAGTCTGGTGAAATACGAAGAGCAATTTCCATGTTTTTTTATCATACGCAGAAGAAAAATAGAGAAGGAATATATGGGAATGGATGACTGGGTCATGGTCCATGTGATTTTACACTTTTTCTCGAGTCCATGGGGAAGACTTGGGCATTGAAAGGGCCCTTGAACGTTGAAGGTAGAATCCCCCATCACTGGTCTTCTTTTCTTCAAGGGGCCGTTTGTAAAGAAAACCTCGTTCCCCTCGTACACGCACGTATGACACACGTGTGCCTGCACAGATACGTGTGGCCGTGAAAGTTGGGATTGAAGCGCAACTCACTCGTGTGAATGCATGCACACACATTTATGTCTGGTGTGGCGTGGATTGCCTGTGCCCCTGGCCACTGGAAGTTTCTGTGGTCGGAAGCTATGTGGGGCCCACAGAGATTCCCGTGACAAATCTACTCCGTCCATCAGTTTCTTAAGACCACAATAAGACAGGATTCTAAAAATCGGGAAGATTTAAAACTTATGTTCGCCATACCAAAAGAAACAGTGTGAACGGAAACGTTCACCTTTGAAACCTTCACCTTTGAATGGAGCAGATCATGATGTTTATACCATCCAAACTGTTCACAGGGTTATTACCACTCAGATAAACTGTAGTCACAAATATCATCCTGATACAACATGTATATAGCACCCAGGAAGTTTCCAATGGTGGCCGTTCAATCCCCACCGTTTCGTGTAGTATAGCCCACGTGAGTTTTGGATCTGCCTGATTTTTAGATTCCTGCCCTATTATGGTCTTGCGAAACTGATGAACAGAATGGATTTATTACGGTCATCTCTGTGGGCCCCACGTAGCTTCCGACCACAGGAACTTCATGTGGCTGTCGGTCACAAGCAATCCGGGTACGATGCGGGTTCGCTTAGCGGACGCGTTGCGTTAGGGTTGGTTCCTATGGCACCTGTACCGTGCTAACTGGTTCGAGTCTTGTCAGGTCCAGCTCTCATTTTTGCTAACCCGGACTGGATCTAATTGAGTTCAGGTACCAATGGGTTCCAGGTCTAAGTTAGGAATAAAGTTGAGTTCGCCAGAAATAGCAGCATTTAAATATTTAGATGGTGGACCCATTTGATGAACAGATTATATCACGCACGAGCCATTTTAACGCATTCATGGTGTGTAAATAGACTGACTTACATGTGTGGGGCTTTAGATACCTCAATTTGTTGTTAGATTAATCAATTTATATTTAATATGCATAACAGTACTTTTTAAACTAATTACACCCCACATGACCATATTTTAATGGGTCCAAGTTGATGGACCCCACCCGAACTCTAATAGGTCTAGAGAATAGGACTCATACCCATTAAAATCGGTTCGGGTCCATCACCTATCCACTGGTCTGGGTACTCATTGACAACCATACATTTTAAGAGCTGTGCAATTCTACAAATTCACAAAACATGGCCTGTTGGTGATGTGTGGGAAACAAAGTTCTTTTATTTTATTTTATTTATTTATTTTTTTTTTGGGGGACAATGTTTCCGGGATAGAGCCTTAAGTTCTAGGAAGCTGATTGTGTCCGTCCCCTGCCTAGTTGGACCCGGCCGGTGCAGAAGGGGCCGTGTGTGCCCACCACGATGTATGGGTTTTATGCATGCCGTCTATCCATTTTGCCAGGTATGAGCCCAAAAATTCTTAAGTGGCCCACACCATAGGAAGTAGCGGTTATAATGACACCCACTGTTAACCCTTTCTAAGGCCCACTGTGATGTTTATTAGCTATCTAACTTATTCATAAGGTCACATAGATGTGGAGCCTGGAGGAAGAGAAAACACAAATATCACCTTGATCCAAAAATTTTGTGCTCCGAAGAAGTTTTTAATGGTAGGAGTTTGGGGATCAAAATGGATGGATGGTAACGATAAAACCCATCTATCACGTTGGGCCCCATGGCCCACCAAGCCCCTGCCTGGACCGAGTGCACAACGCAATCCCCTTCCAAAGACCTGTTGCAAGACTCCATCCCAGGCAATTCGAGTATCCACTGCTACAGGTATCCATCGGTAGCCATGCATTTCGAGAGTGCCAAGCAATTTTATTTTTTAGTTTTTGGACTTTTATTTATAGCCAATTTTCTACAAATTCACAAACGTGGCCTTTTTGCCTTGTTATACCAAAAGTTCTTTTAATTTTAACCTTTTTGGGTAATGTGCCAAGGTCATGGGATTTAAGGCCTGGCAAGTCAATTGCGGCATACCCGCAGGACCTGCGGGTCCATGGAGGGCTATGTGTGGCCCACGATGTTTGGGTTTCATCCACACCATCCATCCATTTTGCTAAATTATTTTATGGCATGATACTAAAATGAAGCAACAATGATAATAATGCCCATCATTGGAACCTTTGTAAGGTCTATGGCAATGTTTAGTTGCTGTCCAATCTGTCATAACGCCAAACAGACTTGAACGAAGAGAAAACACAAATATCAACTTGGTCTAAAACTTTTCTTGTCCCTAAAATGTTTTTAATGTCAGTAGTTCAATCCACGGTAAGTGGTCCACTTGAGCCTCGTATCCTCCTTATCTTTGGTCTCATACTCTAAAATGACCTGAAAAAATGATCAATATAGTTAATAAAGCCCATGCATCCAGTAGGGGCAAGATGGCAAGACTGCATCCTAGGCAATTCAAGGTATCCATTTTTCCCGGTACACATTGGCAGCCATATATTTTGAGAGCGGAGCAAAATCATTTTTAATTTTTTGGATTTCTATTAGTCAAATTTCTACAAATTCACTAAACATGGCCTTTATGCGTTCTACTGGAAGCAAAATTTGATTTTGATTTTAACTAACTTGGGTAATGTGTCGAGGTCGTGCCATTTAAGGCCTTTGAAGCTGAATGCGTCCTACCCCCACCTCGATGGACCCAGTCCGGGTAGAGGCTCTGTATGGCCTACCTTGATATATAGCCTTTATCAACTCGGTTCATCCTTTTTGTCAGGTTATTGTATGGTATGAGCTCAAAAACGAGGTAGATCCAAGGATCAAGTGGCCCACGCCACATGAAGCAGCAGTGATAACGACGCCCACATGTTAAAACCTTCCTCAGGCCCAACCTGATGTTCATTTCCATCCAACCGGTTCCTAAGGTCACATAGACCCTAGATGAAGGGAAATCACAATATCAAACTTCTATGGCCCTGCAAGGTTTTTAATGGTAGGTGTTCAATCCCGACGGTGTTGTCCACACCACGGCCGGCTCCATAGCCTGGACCGAATTGCCAGATGCGCTTGGGTCCTATCCCTGTCGGTAGGAAACTAGGTCCAGGCAGGGCTCTGTGGGACCAACCATATGGTGCATGCATTTTGTCCACGCTGTCCATCCATTTTGCCAGATCATTTTAGGTATAAGCCCAAATGAAGCAGATCTAAGGTTCAAGTGGACCAACCCATAAGGAAACGGTAAGGATTGAACAACTACCATTGAAAACTTCACGAGGGACCACAGGAGTTTTTGATCAAGCTGATATTTGTGTTTTCCCTTCATCCAAGTCTATGACCTTATGAACAGGTCAGATGGCAAATAAACTTCATGGTGGACCGTGAGAAGGTTTTAATGGTGGCGTCATCATCATCACTACTTCCTGAAGTGTGGCCCACTTGAGCCTTTTCTGGCTCATGCCTTAAAATGACCTGTTGCGAGGACCGAGTCCATCAAGGCAGGGGCCAGAGGCAATCCACTCTCAAGTCTGTTCAGGCAGGGGCAGGATGCAATCCACTTCTTAAGGCCTGTGGCAAGACTCAATCCTATGCAATTCCTCATCAAAAGAGTGATACACCATCAACTCAGATGCCGGGCGGCAGAAGATAGAGCTTTTCATGTCCTTGCGTTGGAATTTTTAAAAGTTTCTATAAGAGTAAAAAAACCTCAAGAGTCCTGAATTATTTTTCTTGGGGCCTAAGCCAAATGAACTTATTGGCAGTGCATTAACATGCCATTAATCATCCACTTATTCTACCATTTCAGCTGATTTTTTCTTTTCTTTTCTTTACAAGTAAGAAGAAAATTCACGTTCTTAGGAGAAATATTAGAAGTTGTGTTCTTACAAGGCTTGGTGAGCCGGCCAGTCCAGGCCGAACACTAACTGGGCTTCAGCAAGTCCCGGTCTAAATTCAGGATCTGTTTAAAAAACATGCTTTAGGCTTTGCAGTGCCAGGTCAGGCTAGGGTTGGGTTCAGCCCAACAACGAACTCTTTACCAGACAGGCCAAGAATTTTGAAGCAAGCCTCACTTATAAACTATAACCTAAGCATACGTCTAAAATTCAGTGGCTCTACTCGATACTCAGCCGAGTCAACTTGTCCCAATGAGATTTCAAGCTGAACCTATTCAAAACTCGCTAGCAAGAATTTTTGTAATGAACAGTGTTAAAAGCCCACCAGAAACAGATTAGTGCAAGAGAGCAATACTCAACTGAACTGAGTCCAAATAGGAAGTGAGCTAGGCCAGCTAACCCATGGGCCGAGCTGACCCACTGTTAACCTGTTTCATGGCCAAGATCAGACCCGACCAGCAGGCCCACACCAATTTTTAGGCCCCAAAATTAAACTGTTTGGCCCTGTGTCTTCTGGGTTCATTGTTAAAGACTCAGTGATTCGACTCAACTGGTTTGGCCGTGAGTCAAGTCACAGCTTGCCTGAGTTGGGGCTGAATCGGTCTGAGTTCAGGGCGACTGGGTGGGGTGTGACCAATGGCATCGAACCAGATTGGGTCCCTTGAAGTCTGAGTCAACTTGGCCAAGTGGCATCAGACTAGTCGACTTGGCAACCTCTACCTCAACTTTTGGCACCTTAACATCACTCCCGCCAACATGCACTTGGTTGGGGCATCAGTACGATGAAGAGGATTAGGCGCTGTCATAAAGGTGACCTTTGGCAAAAATCAAGCTCATCGATTAGTCCAGTGGGCCACTCTGTTGAAGTCAATCGACAACCAATGGTCTGACTAAATACACAGATACAGCCCCTCCGATGAGCAGCAGACCAGTCTGAACTTAACGAGGGTGAACGTCATTATTGGTACTGAACCTGCATGTTAAGTTAGACCATTGGCTGTCCGTTGACTCCAGCAGATTGACAATGGCGGATTCACTTGGGCCTGTTTGATTTCTCAATTTTTCTGTAAATGACCGAAAATAAGCAATTATTCCTTTTGCTCATGTTTGAAAATTTGGAGTAATTTCTACCTCGAAAAATGGTCTAAAAGAAGTGGTTTTAAATTATGGCCCCCATAGTGATATATATGATATATCCACAACATCCATCAATTTTACCATAACATTTTGAGGCAAGAGCTAAAAAATGAGGCAGATCATCCAACACTCAAGTGGCCCACGCCAATTGAAACAGTGAACTGAAGAAGTTTTTAACGATAAGTATTCAATTCCCTTTGTTTTTGTGGTATGGTCGACTTGAGCTTTGGATTTGCCTCATTTTTTGAATCATGCCTTGTATTCATAGGGCAAAATAGATGAACAGTGTGGATAATCCACATATATCACAGTGGGCCCCACCTATATTTTGCATTCTCCTCGATTTTAACAATGAAAAAGTAAGCTGTCAAATCATGTATGGAGAATGGTGCGTGATTTCCTAAGGAAATAATCATTACACATTTGCATTGTATTTACCATGTATTTGAAAAATCAAACACGCCCTTGTAGTCATTGATATGGCTGAATGAAAAATCGCTATGCGCCGTGTTTATTTCCTCAAGTGTAGGGCTGCGATGTAGTAATAATCTCGGTAAGACCGAGGTCGATCTACAAGGACTAACTCAGGAATTCATAAAATTACTTCTAATAGTCTTTAATTGAAATTAAACTTAACAGATTTGGGAATTAAATGTAAATGGGTAATTTATAACTAGAAGTGAATGTAATCAATATAAAAGAAGCACTACGATGCCAAGGATCCACTTGTAGCTATCCTTGATGCATAATTCGCTGTGGTTTCTCAATTACACAATTAGAATCGAAATCAAATCCTACCTAGTCGGATTACAGAGCAGTTATATTATCAACAATTTGTTACATGTGTTGTTCGTCAACATGATTCCCTCAATTCAAGTTAGGACTTGAGCACACTCAATTGCATAGGTCAATCCTAATTCCAATAGATTAAGTTCACAATCACAATAATCATTAACCATGTCACCAGGCTTAACTAATATCATGGTTTGAACTTTATTCAAATCATATAAACAAGCAATACCTAATTCAGAATTTCTGGAAAAATATAGAACTTTTAGTTTGAAGTTCTCACATGAAGATTTAAGTCTAAAGTGTCTTGAATCCAATTCCTCAGAGCGTACAGGTCTAGAGCTTTGCATAACAATTAAGAAACTAAGATAATTCTCCCAAACATCTATGAATCGTCATAAGATTAAGGAAAACTACTTAGAACTTTATTCAAACTCAATAAATCATTGTTCAACATTAAGAATTCAACTTAAAACCATTAAAAACGAATTAAAAAAAATCTTAGACTCACTACAAGCTTCACCTCTTAGCCCTAGCTAAAAGGTTTAGCCGACCATGCTAAAGGAAAACATGAAGAACTAGAAAGCAAACTAGCAAACGGGAGTTGTAGAACTCCGGATCCATCTTTCTCCACCTCCCATCGTAGTAGATTTCTTCTAGGATGCCCTAGGAATGAGGTAGATGAGTCATTTTATAGGTTTTGGGCCCCAGCAATGAAGAGCCTTCGAGAAATCCCGCAAGTATTGCGTTTTGCGCAGCAATTTTTAGACTTCCAAAAGTTTCTATGTGTTGGCTAGCCGGCTGGCCGGAGCTTATGCTTCAAAATACAAAACTTTCTAGATTCATAATTGCATAGGCCGACCTGCCAGTCAGCCGGGCAATGCATCCGGTCGGCTAGTTAAGGGGCCGGTCTTCACAAAATTCATCCAGCGATTTCGCTATTTCTGAAGGTTTTGGCCTGCCGGCCGGTGGCTGTGTAAATTTGTGATTTTCTTCACTTTTCTTCCTCCATCTCCATTGTATCTTTCCTCCACCTTTGGTCCTTTATTCGTTTGATCTTCAAGGTATGTAAGAAGTGTCTTTAAGCCTCCAAATGATGAAGACTCTATCTCATTCCTATAATCACAAAACCATGCATTAGGTAGGTCTTTAAATATGTAAATCATGCATAGTTAGTGATGAAATGAGGTTAGAATATGCACATTTAAGAGCTCAACACACCCCAACCAACATTTTTCTAGTCCCGAGCAAAACATGCGTAAAAAAAATCATCTTTTAAAACTCAACTCTCTCGTGGAAACATTCTTCTATAAATTCTAAAGCATACAAGTATAAATATCAAAGAAAAATGAAGGAGATTGAAAGCTTGAACCCTCCAAATACCGTAAATATTCCACATAGAATTCCTACCAATCGATTGACAAATAGAAGATCTAGAACAAATGTGATCTAGTGTGCAAAGTAAATGCTTAATTCATTGACTTCAAGGATTACCTTCTTCATAAATCAATCAAACTGAAGATCCAAGGTGTACAGTTCAACAACAAGCCTATAACAGGAAATTGCTTTACTGTTCCTTCGATGGCTTTCACACTACTTTCTATTTCCAACTTAGGTTACGGTTAGATCTTCCCCTGGTTAGTTAGTAGGTAGCCCTTTTCAAAATTTTCTTAACAAATATTGAATAAAAACCAAACATACTTTCTTTTCTTACACATCAGATAGGATTTTTAGAAATCCATATATTTCGTTATTTTATTTTATTTTCTCATGAACAAGGATGGACAAAATTCTCTAGCTCGGTTCCTCAACACCTTAAATCTCAATCTAATCAATCCACAAATCTAGTGATCCCCTTGTTCACTTCCCCAAGTGTAGGGTTGCGATGTAGTAATAATTCGGTAGAGACCGAGATCGTTCTCAAGGACTTGCTAGGAATTCACAAAATTACTTCTAATATTCTCTACTTGAAAGCTAACCAAACAGATTTCTAGAATTGAATGTAGATGTGATTCTTAAACTAAAAGTGAATGTAATCAATATAAGAAAGTACTAGGGGTTCAAGGATCCACTTGTAGTAATCCTTGATGCATAATGCGTTGTGGTTTCCCAATTACACAACTAGAATTGAAATAAAATCCTATCTAGTCGGATGATAGAACGGTTGTAACACACAATCTGTCATATGTGTGATTATCTACATGATTCCCTCAATTCAAGTTAGGACTTGAGCACACTCAATTGCATAGGTCAATCCTAGTTCCAATAGATTAAGATCACAATCATAATCATCATTAAACTCTGTCACAAAGCATAATTAGATCATAATTTGAACTTCATTCAAATCACATATACAATCAACACATAATTCAGAAATTAGAACAAAAAGGTAGAACTTTGGTTGAAGTTCCCACATGGAAATCCAAGTCTAGAGCGTATTGAATCCGATTCCTCGGAGCGTATAGGTCCAGAACTATACAAAACAATTAAGAATTAAAGTAATTCTTCCAAAAATCCATGAGCCATCATAAGATTAAGAAAAACTACTTAGAACTTTATTCAAACTTCTATAAACCATTGTTCTTTAATAGATCCAACTTGAAACCAAAACAAAATGAATTAAAGCATCTTAGATTCACTACAATCTTCACCACTTAGCCCTAGCGAAGAGGTTTAGCCGTTCATGATCCAAGGAAGCATGAAAATGACTAAAAACATAAAACTAGAAAACACAAACTAGAGGGAGTTGTGGAACTCCGAATTCGACTTCCGCCGCGTCCCACCTTCGTAGATCTCTTCTAGGATGCCCTAGCTACGATCCCTAGGTCCCATTTTATAGTGGAGAGGCTCTACCGCCTCAGAATCTTCCAGATTTGCGTAGTACTTACGCACTTGCTCTAAAAAGTCGGAGCTTCAAGAGGAAGCTCCTGAAATCTCGCTGTAATAAACTGGCCGACCGATTTAGACCGGTCGGACTGGGCTGGCCGACCGGTCACGACTGGTCTAGCCTTGTCTATGGAGTGTCCAGCGTGCAAGATGGAGGGGGCAGGCCCTGGCCGACCGGTCAAGACCAGTTGGCCTCTTGCGTTTAGTGTCCAGAGAGGTCGAAGGGAGTGGCGGACCGGTCTAGACCAGTCGTGGCCCTCTTGGTCGACCGGTCGGACTTGATTTCTTTCATTTTTCTTCTTTCTTTCTTCTCTCTTTGCTTTCTTCTTTCTTTGGCCCACCTTAGGTTTTCATCCAAGGCTCCTAAATACAATCTTTTAGCTATCGATTGAATGAAATCCCTCTCATTCCTTCAATCATAAAACCACGCATTAGAATAGTCTTTAAGCTTGAAAACCATGCATAGTTAGTGATGAAATGGGGTTAAAATATACACATTTAAGCGCTCAACACCCCTCCATCATAAAAATTGTGTTATGTAAGCTAGGCTCAAAATGTTCAAAATTTCTATCAATCACTCAATATGGGAATCGATACA
Source organism: Liriodendron chinense (assembly GCA_003013855.2). Taxonomy (NCBI): domain Eukaryota; kingdom Viridiplantae; phylum Streptophyta; class Magnoliopsida; order Magnoliales; family Magnoliaceae; genus Liriodendron; species Liriodendron chinense. Next base: position 14,367,880 of record ML058384.1, read on the forward strand.
GAAATCTACTATATTTAAAATAATTCAAGGATTTCAAAATCACAATACTTCATCTCTCTTCCTTTTATATTCATATTATCTAAAGTACATACAAACAATGTTTTCCAATAGAGTTTTAAAATTTTGGAGAATTGAAAATTTTTCCTACATGATTGCTCAAAATGTACAAAATACTAGATGATGAAATAATCTCGTCCCTTAACCGAATCTTACATTATCCTCAATGTAACAAGATGTGAATGTAATGATAACATAAGTGCAATTAAAAAAATGAGAGCAGTGAGGAATCAAAGTACCTGAGAGAGCAAAAGTTGGACTTCTACCTCCTTCTAACACCTACTGAAAAACAAATAAAGCAAAAGTAAAAATCCTAATCCTAAACTACACTATACCTCCATCAGACTAGGAGATCAAGTATCCTGATACACAAGATCAGTCAGAGGTATGGACATACCTTCTGAAGAAAAGTTCTCAAAGAACGGCTTTAATCGCTGACCATTCACTTTGAATATGTTGTCATTCCTTGGATTCAACAACTCGACAGTCCTATAAGGATATATAGTTTTGACAATAAAGGGACTGGTCCATCAAGACCTCAATTTTTTCGAAAATAAATGTAGCTGAGAGCTATACATAAAGACCTTTTGATTAATCATGAAAGTCTTACGAAGGATGTTCTTATCATGAAACACTTTCGTCTTATCCTTGTAAATTGCCGCGTTCTCATATGTCTCATTCCAGAGTTCCGCAAGTTCATTCAATTGTAGTTTGCGCTGCGAGCTTGCTTTGTCAAAATCGAAATTCATCTTCTTTATCACCCGATATGCCCTATGTTCCAATTCTACGGGCAAGTGACAAGTTTTCTCATAGACAAGTCTATAGGGAGACATTCCAATGGGGGTCTTGAAAGCAGTACGGTGAGCCTAAAGCGCATTAGTGAGTCGAAGTGACCAATCCTTGCGATCGGGGTTTATTATTTTCTTTAAAATGTGTTTGATTTTCCTGTTGGATATCTTAACTTGTCCACTTGTTTGTGGGTGATAGGGAGTTGTTAGAACTTAGAAAAAAGAGGGAGAATAAGAACTACTCGTCAGCAGTCCTTCTTTCTTTTTTTTTCATGTTTCTTTTATTCTGGGGGAATTCTGAGTATAGATACATTCATAGACAATCATAAGCAATCACAAAGTGTACACAAGAGAGAGATATCGCAAGGCAAATTTTATTCCAGAGATTCTGAGATCTTTTACATTCCAGGCTGTGATACTAGTCACGAGCCTTTAATTACATCAACGGTTGATCACCCTTGATTAGAAGGCAAAAGACTAATCCGTTGGGGATTATGGTCTTGAGTTCATGGTCTTGTAGACCTTTGTTTTCTTGTTATGGAATGAGCCACATTTGTTAGACACACCGGATGTCTATGTCCCATTTTCTTGCGGACTGTCTGGATTGAGAGACTGTCAGGATTCGAGTGGTGCAACTCGAGGCCCGCGCCTGTTACTACGCACAGGTGACCGCTGAAATACACGATCCTCGAATGTTGGTCGGCATAACCCAAAGCCCGCGCCCGTATTTTTATGACGGGTGACCTTAGGAAAGCACTCCGCAACGTTCCCGAATGAGGTTTTTTAATCGAGTGGTGCAACTCTGGGCCCACGCCTGTTACTGCGCACAGGTGATCGCTGGAATACACGAACATCGAAATGTTGGTCGGCATAACCTAAAGCCCGCGCCTGTTACTGCGCACAGGTGACCTTAGGAAAGCAATCCACAACTACCTCATCAGCTCAACCGACGGACCCGTTGTCGATGGGTAGGGCATCGACTGTCTTTTTCATAGTGGCGGTCTATAGCAAGATGTTTCAAGCTTAGTTAGAACTCTTTGTTTGTGGTTTCTCGTGATAACCATAACCCCTTAGGTTTAGCCTCGGACCTTTATCCGGGATGAATAGAGCTTTGTACAGTAAAGTAAATGTATTTCTTCTAGAGTCGGGCGACTCGGCTTCGAGAACATTCTTTCTTCTGAGTATTTTCAATGATCTATTTGGGATCAAATAGGCTTTATCGAGCCAAGATCTTTTGAAGATTTCAATATTCAATGGACTGGATCGGCTGTTTCCGATGCCCGCAGGTGGCTAAGTATAGGGTCCGATGGACTCCTGTTCATGCCAATTTCTTATGAATAATGGGGATCGGTGCCCCGTAAATGCTTAACTCGGCTGTTGGACAGCCTGAAGCGCTTCAGCTTTGCCTCGGCGTCTTTGAGATCGCGGTTGATTTCAACTGGCACTAGTCAATTCTCAAGCCAACAGGGCACTTCCTAGGGCTGAAAACGACTAAGTAGTGGATCTGCTTACGGTCTGATTAGGGAAATTGGTGAGTATTATCGATAACCATCTTTGAACAGGGGTGGATTACGTCCATGAAGATCGCCGTGCGAACGCGTTTCGATTTGCTTAGCATAAGTCAATTTTCGGGCCAACAGGGCACTTCCCAAGGTTGAAAATGACTAAGTAGCGGGCCTGCCGACCGCTTGATTAGGGTATTAAAGAGTCCTGAGATCGGATAACCTCGTCGCGGTGCATGATTATGATGTATCATGTCAAGTAGAAGAAAAGTTTCCCTCTCGGGCTCGGTCCAATTTCGCTCGATTCTTCTTGTTTTAGGCCATTTTCGGCTCTTTCGGAAGGATTTCTTGGGCTGCCAAATTGGCTAAGTGTTGGTCATTTTGGACCAAAATACTAATTTGGGCCACTTATCATTAACCATTGGAGAATCTGATCCGGTGGATGGATAGAACTCATCGAGATGCTTCTAGGAGAGGCGGTTTCATCAAAATCCGATCTCGGACGAAGGCGGGCTGCGCAACGGAAGGTCCACCCCTCCCATCAGCGTCCAGGCGCATGGGGGGTGTGTACAGGTGCACGTGGCCATTTGTGCAGGCGCATGTGGCACTGCATCATCTTTCAGGCGCATGTGGTAGGGAGCTAGGCGCATGTCCCATCTCCAGGGCGCATGTGGCCCTATTTTTCATGAAAAAGGGAGTCCGGAAGCAATCCCGGCACATGTGGTGGTGCACATGCGCCTGGACCTAAGGAGTGGGCGCATGTCCCTCCCAGACTTAAAGAAATTTGGGATTTTCGGGTGGGAAAAGCCGGCGCATGTGGTGGAATAAGCCGGCGCATGTGGGGGATAAGCCGGCGCATGTGCCCAGCACTTAGAAAATTTCAGGATTTCTTCCTGAACTTGGGATTCTGGCGAGGGTTTCCGGGGAGGGAATCCACTCCGGCCAAGGCATCCGGCGAGGGGAGAGAAAGCAAGCGCATGTGGTACTTACATCACTCTAAGGTCGGCGGGGGATGATCTGGGCTGATGAAATGAAGCGACTTCATTATTTATAGGGGGTAATCGGGTTCAGGTCTAGTCCGGCGGGTATTTCCTGGTGCATGTACCAGAAACAAAGCCAAGCGCATGTGAGAAAAATGCACCAGGCGCATGTGGAGGATCCGGGCGCTTGTCCTTTACCAGCGCATTTCCCGGTGCTTTTCAGAAAAGTGTTTCATTCACTCCATTTCACTAATAGGGTGCAAGCGCATGTGGTTGGAGGCCAGGCGCATGTCCTTTGCCTGCGCTTTCCCACTTCTTAGCCAGATTTTCAGGATTCCAGCACTTAGAAAATTTCAGCATTTCAGCTCCGACGAGGGACTTCCAAAGGACAGCTACCTTTTCTAGACATGCACTCACTGTCGCCAAGCCACTTCTAGGCTAGGATTGACCTCCTGAATGAACGGGGTGGGGTGTGGAAGTCCAGGTGTTGCTAATTTTGGTACTTCCTTCCTAATTTGGAGCCTTCGGGTCGGCTTGTCGTATAGGAACGTCGTTCCGGGGAGCGCGCGCATGGAAATACGCATCGTAATAACTTCAAACTTGCTATTTAAGGGTTTTGGGGCGCTCCAGATCATTTGGCAATGAAGCGCATGTCTAGTTCCACTCTTAAATGGTAGCTTTAGGCTTACGGACCCTTTTTGGTCAGTTCCGGGCAGGGATGGAACGCATTTCGAGGTACGCAGGTAAAAATATGCACCGGATGACTTTAAAACTTGTAGGTTAGGGGTTTTAGGACATTTTGGATCATTTGACGGTGAAGCGCATGTCCAGTTCTGCTCTGAAATGGTAGCTGTAGGCTTACGGACCCTTTTGGTCATCTCCGGGCAGGGATGAAACGCATTTCGAGGTGCGCAGGCAAAAATATGCATCGGATGACTTCGAAACTTGCAGGTTAAGGGTTTTGGGACATTTCGGATCATTTGGCGGTGAAGCGCATGTCCAGTTCCTCTCCGAAATGGTGTTTACGAATTTTGGTCGCTACCAAGCGATCAGGGTTGTGCTGGCGTTTTCAGGGCTTTCCCGACCTTAAAACTGATCCAAATTATTGTCAATAGACCACAGGATGTTGTTTTACAATGGGTGCAAATTTGAGCCCCAACAGGAGTGCTCACCTTATGATTAACGTCATATTTCTTCATTAAAGCTTCAAATGGGAGGTTAAAAAAGTGAGACCCTCCATCACTGATAATGACTTGAGGAGTTCCAAACTGAGAAAGAATGTTTTCTTTTAAAAATCTAATGACTGTTTTATGGTCATTATTCCGGCATGAAATTACCTCGACCTATTTTGAAACATAATCAACGGCAAGCAAAATGTATAAATTTTCAAAAGAAAATGGGAATGGGCCTATGAAATCGATGCCCTAATAATAAAAAATTTCGATTGGTAAGATGAGATTGAATGGCATCATCTTTCTACAGGATATTCCTCCCAATTTCTGAGAAGGCTCATAAGCTTTACAAAAATCATGTGTATCTTTGAACATGGTAGGCTAATAGAACCCACATTGCAGAATTTTAGCTGTGGTCTTCTTAGTTGAGAAGTGGTCACCACACGCTTGACAATGACAAAAGGAGATGATACTCTGTTGCTCATCATCCAGCACACATCTCCTTATAATCTTATCGGGACAGTACTTGAACAAGTACGGGTCGTCCCACAGGAACTTTCTTACCTTGCTGAAGAACTTATCTTTATCTTGCTTTTTACAATGTGTTGGAATGGTACCTGTAGCAAGATACTTAGCAATGTTCACATACCATGATAATTCGGAGACTTTGAAAAGTTGTTCATCAGGGAACATGTCATTATTCGCAGTCGTCTTAGGAGAATCAGTGAGGACAAGTCTAGAGAGATGGTTAGCCACTACATTTTCTACTCCCTTTTTATCTCATATTTCTATGTCAAATTCCTGGAGTAGGAGGATCCATTGAAACAAGTGTGGCTTAACATCTTTCTTAGAAAGAAGATATTTAAGTGCGGTATGATCGGTGAATATGATGATCTTGGATTCGATCAAGTAGGACCTAAACTTGTTTAACACAAAAAACTACAGCTAAGAGTTCTTTTTCTGTAGTGGTGTAGTTTGCTTGAGCCAAGTTTAGTGTTTTTACTTACATAGTAAATAACGTATGGCTTTTTCTCTTTTCTCTATCCTAACACTGCCTCAATAGCGTAGTTACTAGCATCGCACATAATCTCAAAAGAAAGGCTCCAATCAGGTGGTTGCATTATGGGAGCATACGTTATCATACCTTTGAGTTTAACAAACTCATTTTGACATTCCTCATTCCACTCGAATGAGTTTTCCTTTTGAAGAAGGTTACATAAAGGACTAGAGAGGGAATTAAAGTCCTTGATGAACCTTCTATAAAATTTGACATGTTCTAAGAAGGACCACACATCTCGTACGCTTTTAAGCAGTGGGAGGTTAGAGATAAGATCAATTTTAGCTTTGTCCACCTCGATTCCTTTTTCAGAGTTAATGTGACCAAGGACTATTCCCTTTTAAACCATAAAGTACCATTTCTCCCAATTCAACACGAGGTTCTTCTCTTCACATGTTTTTAAATTTTTTTTAAGTGCACGAGGCACTCATCAAAATCATAACCAAATACTGAGAAATCATCCATGAAGACTTTGAGAATTCTCCCCACCATTTGAGAAAAAATACTCAACATATAACACTGAAAAGTGGCAGGGGCATTGCACAGTCCAAACGGCATCCTTCGATAGGCAAAAGTGGCAAATGGACATGTGAATGTTATCTTCTCTTGGTCCTCTAGGGTGATCTTTATTTGGTTATACCCTGAATATCCATCGAGGAAGTAAAGTGGGAATGACCCGCTAACCTTTTTAAAATTTGATCAACAAATGGTAAGGGGAAGTGGTCTTTCCTCGCAGCTGTGTTTAGCTTCCGATAGTTAATGCACATTCTCCAACCGATAGTGACCTTGATTGGCATGAGTTCATTGTTGGCATTAGCTACGATGGTTATTTCAGATTTCTTAGCCACCACTTGAGTTGGACTCACCCATTGACTATCGGATATTGAGTAGATTATACCCACATCCAATAGTTTCAACACCTCAGCCTTAACCACCTCCTTCATGTTTGGATTGAGGTGTCCTTGTGGTTGCCTAGATGTCTTCACATTCTCCTCAAGGTGTATGTGATGAGTACAAATCAGGGGGTCTATGCCTTTGAGATTTGCAATTGATTACCCAATGGCATTTTTATGCTCTTTTAGAGTGGTGATCAACCTACTCTCTTGTTCCTCATCCAAGTGGGAGGAAATCACCACTAGATATGTCTCATCTCGACCTAAATATACATATTTGAAATCACTAGGCAATGGTTTTAAATCGAGCTTCGGAGCCTTGATACTAGATGGATGAGGCTTGTTCTCAGGTTAAAAGTAAAGGCTCAAATGGTGTCTTCCATCTATTATTATCAAGTACTGGCATAGAATCCAAAATGGCATCCATCTCTTATATCATGTCATCCTCAATCTCATGAGAGTGGGCTAAACATGACTCTAAGGGATCGGAATAAAATGTTAAGAGGGATGCATCTTCCACGAACGAGTCAATCAGATTTATTTCGTGGTCCTCATTGTTTGCATAGATCGAAAAGATTCAGCTCGAGTGTCATATTTCTAAAGGACATTTGTACCAACTTGTTTCTACAATTGATAATCACATTTGAAGTGGTTAAGAAAGAGCAGTCAAGTATGACGGGAATTTCAGCACTAGCACCAATCACAAGAAGTGTATCCAAGACAATAAAATCCACTGGATAGTAGAATTTATCGACTTGGACTGATTCATCACAAGAATGGAGCACTCAAAACTCATTTAAAAGATGAACATGTCCTTCTTGATTTCTAGAGTTTAGAGCTTGATCTAGATAGTTAAATCCTTATCTAAACTCTATAAAGAGATTCTTGTAGGTGAAATTCTCTAGGCAACCATTGTCTATTAGTTATAGAGATTTCAAACTTACCTCACATTACCTTGGTCATATCAAGAAGAATATATGCAAGGCGATTAATCGTTGGAGCTAAGGCAATGGCAAAGCACTAGTAACAATACCGGGGGGAGCAAAGGGGGGCTGATTGAAGCACGTGAGAGCAGAGATCAAGCAACTCAAGTAGCGCATCAACTGGGCATAAATCAGATAAGTGAGGTTGTCAATTTATAGAGTCCATCAACTCTCTTCCTGTGAAGAATTGAGTGTAGAGTTTGAATTACCAAACTCGATAGGTTCAATTGTAGGTACTAGGACTGGTTGTAGGGTCGAATCAAGTCTCCGTGTGGATCCTCCCAGCGAGAGAGTACACTAGGTTCAGTTGTAAAACCTTAGCTTAGTTGTAGGGCCTAAATTTAGGTTTAATTCTAGGACCTTGGCTTATGAGTTAAGCCTAAATCCAGGTTCAGTTGTAAGACCTTGGCTCTTGAGTAGAGTCTAAATTGTCAAGTCTTCAAGGGGAGCCACCGACACAAGTGTTTACATGGTCCACCAATATGGGTGCGTACGTGTAGGTTCTTGTATATGACTCAGTCCTTGAGTAAGATTGTAAGGTTGGAAAGAACCTATTTAAAACTCCTAGGTTGTGAGGTGAACCTGATTTAATACCCTCATAGTGACATCTGGTGTTCTCATGGGTTAGGAATGACAACTGGGAGTGGAGTAGATAAGTAGTCGAACCACTATATATGCTTGTGTTTCTGATGTGTTCGAGCACATTTCTACTTATGCATTGTATGTTTAATTGCTTAATTATGAATGATGAATGGAATGTACGCTAGGCATATTTACAAATAACATGTATTTTCACTAGCTGTGTAGACTTGAGCTTATATGATTGTATCTCATATAGTTTGCATAGGTTGCATAGATTAGTTGATAAATTAGTTAAATCATTTTTTAATCTATGTGTTTAGATTAGAAGCTTAATTTCTTATTCATTTGCTAGTCTATATGTTTGGACCCACTAAGGCTTGGAAGTCGAAGTGTTCTTGTTTACTTAGCTTAAATTATTTAGATTAATTTAAGTAGGTAAAAAGAATTTTAGAAAGGTCCTAACCGCACCCCACCCCCCCAAAAGGACTAAGTCATTATTCTAGTAGATTCGTCAAGCTTCTACAAAGCGCATAGTGTATTAAGGTGTCATGTTAGACTACCCCATGTAATTTCAATTGGTATTAAAGCGGGTTACTCTAATAGAGAAAGTGTAAGTTGCTCTTGACGGACTTAACCGTCTGGAGTAAATCCAAAGGAAATTCTAGCACAATGTTTACCCAAGAGGGGAGTTCAAGCTTAAAAGGTAAATCTACTATGGGTGTTTCTTAGGGAAACATGAGAGATTTTGAGCCTATTAGGCATAGATGTGTAACCTTCTCATTTCCTTCGGTGATTAGAAATGACCCTATCGCTTTAGGGAGAAAATAATCTAAATCCTCTCCCGTGTTTCATGCTTGTCATTTAAGGTTTGAATGTCTTATCTTTAAAGGCCGACAATCCACATTAGTCGCAAATCAGATAGTCAAGTATATAGTGATTGAGAAAGTGGCACACATAAGGAAGAGTCCACCAAACAAAAAGAAAAGATTCACATCCCCTCCTAAAATCTCAAATCATATGGAGTTAATTAAGAATATTTCCCTACTAAATGTGAAAACAAAGAATATTATGAGTAGAGGCAATTATAATATATGTAAGACATACATAGTTAAATCACCTACCTTTAAATCTCCAACTAGGAGTTTACTTAAGAGAGATACGTTCAATGTAGAAACAGTCTCTCCGGAACATAGTTCAGGTCCTAGGAAATTCACACCTAAGGGGGTTGTGAACAAGGATGGGTGAACTTAGGAGGTCATTTTAAGCTCAATAGATAAAATATGAGGAATGAGACTCATTTTAAGCTTATTGTTAAATTTGAGAATTTTAACATTTTCTTAATTTGCATATTATAGGTAAATTTGAGGATTTTAGCATTATTTATATGCTTATGGGCAAATTAGAGGATTCAAGCCTCATTAGCCCATTGTTAACGTCAGATTTTCTAACAGGATCCTTCAGACGTTCACCTTCTCTCCAATAGAGACTTCCTCCTGCTGGACCTGAAAGAAGATCAGAAAGCAACTAGGGGTGGCTGTCGTCCAGCCGTTAGCCCTCCGATGCTTAAGTCAGATAAGGCGAGAAGGAGAATAGCCAAGCAACCGAGGCTAGAGATTGAATATTGTGTACCTGTCTCTTAATGGAGTCGTCTCCTTATATAGATATGAAATGATCCAATCTGTTACGTAAGATATCGAGATCCCACTGATTTCGTGGGATAAGATTCTTATCCTCAGATAGAGGGGAGATCTAATCCAATGACTCATCCGATAGTTTCATTCCTTGATAGTGATCCCTTGAGACTCGGAACCATTGAAGAAGATAAGCCCAAAATCGGCCTATACGGGCTGCTGGTACTGAGGGCTAAGGGATGTCATCACAGAAAAAGTTGTTCGCATGTAGGAAGATGGTCGCGAGTCCAAATACTCGCTCATTCAGATGTAACACCTTTCAACGACTTGTGAGAAGGTCTGCTCGCAGGAAAAACACAACTTCTCTCGCCTTCCAGTATTTGACTATCGATCACAACTTCTTGAAGCTTTGGTAGTCGAGCATCGTTCTTCCGAATATGCGAGTTGCGAACAGACGTTCTCGATAGTCGAATAAATGTGCTCGCGAGATCGGAGTATCTTCCGAATATGCGAGTCGCGAACAGACGTTCTCGATAGTTGGATAAAGGTGCTCGCGAGATCGGAGTATCTTCCGAATATGTGAGTCGCGAACAGACGTTCTCGATAGTCGGATAAAGGTGCTCGCGAGATCGGAACAGCAGAAAAACCTCCAGCAGACATCTCCACTGTTTTGGCTATAACAGATGCCCCCCAAGTCCTTACCGTCAAGAATTCTAAGGGAAGGACTTATTCACTGTCATACGTAACCGCACGTTGTCTTTATCGAGACGAAACCATACATGATTGGGCTGGAATTAATGATCGCCAGCTTTCTTCAGCCTTTCCACAGACAGGGAATGAAGAGACGCTCGCCACGTGTCTGAGGAGTTAATGGGAGTGCCTGCTCGACTGCCGCACCGAACGGAAGGCTGCCACGTATTATCATATGCGGCGGAATGATTACCTATAAATATACGGGGTCCGCCATATCTCTGGTTTTCTACAGAAGTTTTTCGAACGAAAGAATTTTCCCGTCATCTTCCTCTCATACTCCTTCCTCCGGTGTTCCTTTTCCTTCCTTTCTTCCTTCTCGGTATATTCCTTTTCTTTTCTTTTTTTAACCATCTTATGGCTGAGGACTCTGACGAGACCACCGTCCCACTGGGAGATGCTACATCGGAATCCTCTGCTTCTAGTAATGCGAGGGTTCCTGCAGGCAGATACACGGCAGTCGGATATCCTTCTATTTTATCGGAGGATCGGCTGGTTGAGTTATGGGAGAGGTATCTGATCCCTGACTCTATCATTCTCCGGTTGCCCGGAGATGGAGAGACACCAGATTCTCTCCCCCCCCCCCAAGGGTGTGTGGCTTTCTACAAGTACCAGCTCATCCTGGGGGTACGCCTTCCTCTCCATCCTTTCGTTCGGGATGTTCTTCGATGCTATAAGATTGCCCCCGGGCAACTTATTGTGAATGGATGGAGGGTGGTTCTAAGCTCCTTCGTCCTCTGGGCTCAAGCCGGCAACGGGGAGCTCACAGCTGAGGAGTTCCTCCGTATGTTTCGCTTGAAGAAGGCGCCCTCTAGCGAAGGCTGGTACTACCTGTATTACTGGCACCGGGATAACTTCGTGCTGGGGAAGCCCTCCTCGAATTATCCCGACTGGAGGAAGCGGTGGTTCTATGCTTCCGGGAACTGGGAGTCTGCCTCCTCCAGGGGTCCAGGAGTGACCCGTTTTTTCTGTGAAGGTAGGCACAGTCCCACATTGTGCTGTTTCTCCAGTTAAAATTCTAGGGCTTATATATATTTTGACCGCTACTTGTGCTCGCAGGTATCCCGGCCCTGAACAAGCCAAACTTGAAGGGAGGGATTAACGAGAAGATAGTAAAAGTATACAAGGTGCCTGTTAGTGATAGGCACATCAAAGCCTGCTTGTCCTGCTCGCGACTCGCGGCAGCGGGATTGATATTCGGCGAAGAAGTCACGATGACAAAGGCTGGAGAAAAGAGGGGTTTGTTGCCTCGACTAAAGGGCACAAACTCAAAAAGGCAGAAGAAGTCTGCCGGGCCTTCTCAACCATCCGTCCGCAAGGGTGGCGACCAACCTGCTCTTCTCGCGAGCACGGTGGGGGCACCAGCAGTGCCCAACATCCCCTCACTGGTGGTCGCACCTGGACCGCCAGTGATTAACATTACTGACAACTCCCCTGATGGGGCGGGGTCCAGCTGTCCCCCAGCTGATGAGGCTCCCGAGCAAACAGAACCTCGCGAGTCGGTTCCTGCTTGCGAGCATGACCCCTGCTGGCGAGCCGGGACCTGCTAGCGAGTCAGTGGCCCCACCTGTCGCGAGCACGACTGGGTTGGTCGTCGCCCAGCCGTCTGGAGGTGGAACATTCTCTATTCCTCGCCACCTCCATCCAATTTGTAGATTTTTGTTCGACAACATTTCCCCCCAAACTTTTGGCTCTCTTCCCGAGCCAAGCCCTGAGAACCTCTTCCTTGAGGCGGGGGTAAGGATGGTGCAGGTAAGACCTCGGAGATTTTGTTTAACTTCCTTATTTTTGGGCTCTCAAGTATTTTTCTCACGTTTTCTTTTTCATTTTGCAGGGCTTAGATCTCATCTTGTGGACGAAGCGTGATATCGTCGCCGCTCGTCCCGTGATCGATGAGGCAGAAGGAAAGAGGATTGCCTTGGAGAAGGCGGTCCAAGGAAGGGATCAGCTCCTCAAGTCCCGTGAGGCGGTGATCTCTAAGAGAGATGAGGAGAAGAAGATCCTCATCGAGAAAGTCCAAGTCCTGACCGATAGGTATCAGGCTTTGGATTCTAACTTCGCGAAGCTCACAGGGTTAAAGGAGAAAGCGGAGAGAGAGAGGGAGATCTTTCATCAAGACAAGATCTCGCTGGAGGAGCGGCTCGCGGAGGCTAAGTCGCAGCTTAAAGAAGTCAGCGAAAGTTTGGAGAAGGAGCGCTCCAATCTCGAACAGCTTAAGGATGACTCGATCCATTGGGACGAGGAGAGAGTCGCCTTGGTAAAAATGCTCTCGGAGGAAGGGCCTCGGGCAATTTCCGAGTTTCAGAACTCGCAGCTATATGACGATGAAAGATATGAGTCATATGATGCTGGTCGCGACTTTGCACTAAGAGTAGTGCAATGAATGTCCCCATCTTTTGATATGGGGGAATTCGGACGAGTCGCGACCATCATAGCTGCAGAGGAGCAAGCTGCTGCTGAGAATGAGGTGACCGAAGCCACGCAAGCTGGAGGGGCTCTAGAAATGGGTCCTGAAGTCGAGAGCACGGCTCCTCCCCCGAGAGATTGATGTTCTTTTTTGTTTTTCTTTCTCCTGTACTCGTGAGCAGACATTTGTAAACAATTGACATATTAATGAAAAGATATTTTTGAAAATATTCTCATTCTTGTTTACCTTCTCTTTTTCCCTTCACGCAATGAATGCCTTCTCGTTTCAATGAGTTATGCTCAACTCAGGGGGTCGTAGTGACCCTGCCTTCGTGGAGATAGACTGATCTATCGATTGAGAAATGAGTTGTGCTCAATCCGGGGGGTCGTACTGACCATTCCCTCATAGAGATAGACTGATCTATCGATTGAGAAATGAGTTGTGCTCAATCCGTGGGGTCGTACTGACCATTCCCTCGTAGAGATAGACTAATCTATCGATTGAGAAATGAGTTGTGCTCAATCTGGGGGGTCGTACTGACCATTCCCTCGTAGAGATAAACTGATCTATCGATTGAGCCTCTGAATTTACCAAGGGTAGAAGAATGGTCGAGAGTACACACGTGCTCTCCTTCAGCGTTATTTTTTATCCATAAAATGGAAATGCGACCATCCAAGGTGAATTTATCCCTACCAAAGGTAGGCAATTGGCGAAGAGATCGTATGTATTCTCTTTAGGGCTGTTCAGGTCCAAGTAAATGGAGTAGCGACCAAAAGATATCTTTAACTTTTTATTCATAAAATGTCGTTGTGAACTACATCAAATCTAGGGGAAGTATTGCAGCAAATGCTCCACGTGCCAAGGGCGACGTACGGGTTTTCCCTGCATGTCTTCAAGGTAATAAGTACCGAGTTGCACAATCTTAATAACCCGATATGGGCCTTCCCAATTTGGATCCAGTGAACGAGTGGGAACTCCGAGTTTTTGCTTCAGGACCAAATCTCCGAGCTGGAAGGATCTAGGCCGAACCTTAGCATTTCGATAGCGAGCAATACGTTGTTGATATGCAGCCGCTCGTACTTGGGAGGTATTTCTTCGTTCCTCCAAGAGATCGAGATGAAGTCGAAGATCTTCCTGATTACCCGCGGGGTCATACTGCTCGATCCGATACGAGGGCACTTGAATTTCCACTGGTACTACTGCGTCAACACCAAATGCTAAGGAGAAAGGGGTTTCGCCTGTTGATGTACGAGCCGTAGTTCTAAATGCCCATAGTACTTCTGGCAGAAGTTCCGGCCACATACCTTTACATTCACCTAGCTTGGTCTTTAAGTGGTGCTTGATGATTTTATTCACTGCCTCAACTTGCCCATTTGCCTGGGGATGATATGGAGAGGTGCGGAGGTTACGTATCTTCCATTTTTCACAAAATTCATCAAAGGCTGCAGTTGTCGAACTGCGTTCCGCTGTCAGTAATTATAGTGTGAGGGAGTCCGAAACGGCATATGATATTTCTCCATATGAACTTAGTAGTTTGTTTCTCAGTAATCTTGGCTAATGGTTCTGCTTCGGCCCATTTGGTGAAGTAATCGACCCCCACTATTGCGAATCTGTTTTGTCCTTTTCCAAGGGCCCGATGATATCGACCCCCCATTGCGCGAAAGGCCAAGGACTATCTACTGGAGTCATTCGCTCGGATGGTACGTGAGGTATAGGAGAATATCGCTGGCACTTGTCACATTTTTTAGAGAATGCAATTGCATCTGCTTTCATAGTGGGCCAATAATATCCTTGCCTCATCGCCTTATATACTAGGGATCCCCCCCTGGGGTGGTTACCACATGCCCCTTGGTGTATTTCATTTAGAACACGAAGTGCTTCTTCTGGATGAAGACAACTTAAATAAGGCAAGGAAAAACTTTTGCGTAATAATATTCCGTCTTGTAAGGTATACCTGGCGGCTCGATGACGAATTTGTCTTGCAACTTTCTTGTCGTCTGGAAGGTATCCGTCTCTGAGATAAAGGATAATGGGGTCCATCCAACATGGAGATGATTGTACCGATATTACTTGCTCAAGAGTTGCTTGGTCGATACTCGGGTTCTGAAGATGCTCGATGGGGATTGAATGTGATAACTCAGATTCTGGTGCAGAGGCGAGCTTTGCCAGGGAATCTGCGAGTTGGTTCTTCTCACGAGGAATATGAATTATTTCATAAGTCTTCAGTTTTGCGAGCAGGATGAGGACACGAGATTTGTATAAGGCCATCCTTTCTTCTTTGGCCTCGAATTCACCGAGAACTTAGTTAACAATGAGCTGGGAGTCGTTGTGAATTAGCAGATTTTGAATTGAAAGGACAATTGCTAGTTCGAGGCCAACGATCAAGGCCTCATATTCTGCTTCATTATTTGAGATGCGAGTATCAAAACGTAAAGCGTATTGGAAATGCGACCCGTCTGGGGCGACTAGGATTAGGCCTGCTCCGCTACCGGTGGCCCGTGACGACCCGTCCACGAAGAGGGACCAGGAAGTCTGGTCGCTGGTCGTGGAATTGTCATCGGAAGAGAAGTACGTGAATTCAGCGATAAAGTCAGCCACGACCTGGCCCTTGACAGCGTGCCTGGGGTAGTACGAGATATCGTGCTCGCGGAGCTTGACCGTCCATTTAGTTAGTCGTCCGGAAGTCTTAGGTTTTTGAAGGACTTGTCGTAACGGATGATTCGTTGGTACGAGAATAGCGTGGGCTTGAAAATATGGTCACAGTTTTCGTGCTGCCGTGACCAAGGCCAGGGCCAATTTTTCCATATCAGAATAACGGGTTTCAGCATCTACCATTGCCCGACTGATATAATAAACAGGCCTTTGCATCCCGGAGTCTTCTCGTATTAAAGCGTCGCTAACGGCCGTAGAAGACACAGATAAATAAAGGATGAGTTGCTCGTGCGCTACAGGTTCAGATAAAATAGGGGGCGTGCTCATATACTGCTTCAATTGTTGAAAAGCTTCTTCGCATTGTGATGTCCACTCCCAATTAGATTTTGCTGTAGCACGGAGGAGCTTGAAGAAGGGTAAGCATTTGTCAGACGCTCGCGAGATAAACCTGTTCAACGATGCGATGCGACCAGCCAAACGTTGGACGTCCTTAAGAGTGGTCGGGGATTTCATCTCTATCAATGCTTTTATTTTTTCGAGATTTGCCTCAATCCCTCGCTGGCCGACCATGAATCCGAGAAACTTTCCAGCAGATACTCCGAATGCACACTTTTCTGGATTCAACTTCATCTGATATTTCCTCATCAGATCGAAGGCTTCTTGAAGATCAGAAAGATGATCATCTTCTATGATGCTTTTCACGAGCATGTTGTCAATATAAACTTCCATATTCCTGTCGATTTGAGCAGCGAATATTTTGTTGACGAGACGTTGATAGGTGGCCCCTGCATTTTTAAGACCGAACGGCATAACTTGGTAGCAATATAATCCCCGGTCGGTGATGAAGGCGGTATGTTGGCTATCAGGTGGATGCATCATGATCTGGTTGTAACCAGAATAAGCATCCATAAAGCTAAGCGGGGCATGCCCAGCTGTTGAATCGACCAACTGGTCTATCCGCGGCGTCGGAAAACTATCTTTGGGGCATGCTTTGTTCAAATTTGAATAGTCGATGCACATTCTCCATTTGCTATTAGCTTTCCGGACAAGAACTACATTCGCGATCCACTCCGGGTAGTCAACTTCTTTTATGAAATTGACTTAAGCAACTTTTCGACTTCAGCTTTGATTGCCATTTGCCTTTCTGCAGTGAAGGCACGTCGACGCTGGTGTACGGGTTTATGCTTTGGATCAATATTCAACCGATGTGCAATAATGTTGGGATCGATGCCTGGCATATCTTTGTGAGACCAAGCGAACACGTCTTGATATTCGGTGAGAAGGCGGATCAGCTCATCCCGGACGGCTTCCTTCAAAGAGGATCCCATGCGGATAACTCTGGATGAGTCATCTTTAGCTAAGTGAACCGCCACTGTATCTTCCCCAGGATTTCCTGATTGAAGGGCGCTCTCTCTCGGGTCTAGGGAGTTGTCAGTCGAGGAGTTAGGTGAATCTTGTGCTATCATCATGACAGGTGCTGCTGGGACTTTCTTTCGGTCTTGTAGGGCTATCTCGTAACAAGACCGAGCCTCCTTTTGATTTCCTCGCACAACCCCAACATCATTTGGGGTAGGGAACTTGACACACAAATAGGAAGGGTGTAAGGCTGCCCCAACCTTATTAAGCGATGGCTGCCCCAAAATAGCGTTATATGCTGATTTTCGATCCACCACGAGGAAGTTTATGAAGACGGTAGTCTTCGCTGGACTTTCTCCGAAAGTAACTGGGAGATCAATGCTTCCTTCAGGTATTACCACCTCACCTCCGAAGCCGATGAGAGGGGTTGAAACTGGCTTGAGTAGGCTTCTGGCAAGTGCCATTTTGTTGAAAGCCTCCAGATACAGAATATCGGCTGAGCTACCTGTATCCACCATAATTCGATGAGTCAGATAATTTGATACCTTTAATGTGACTACGATAGAGTCCTCGTGAGGGAAGTGAATTCCCGCTGCATCTTCGAGGGAGAAGAAAATTGAAGGATGGCTGGCCTTTGACGCACTGGGTGCCTGTCCCAGCCAATAAATATACTGGGGTTCTTTAGACACCTTCCGAGCATACGCTTTCCTTGAAGCTTGAGAGTCGCCCCCGCAAGCTGGTCCTCCGACGATGGTGCGGATTTCTCCAGTAGGCTCAGCGTCCTTTTAGGTAGTATGATGATGAGACGGTTCCTTTTGGCGTGGTGAGGCTTTCACCCTTTCTGGTGATCGATTTTTACGAACGACATAATCCTGGAGATGGCCCTTTCGAATAAAGGCTTCAATATGATCTCGTAGAGAGATGCAGTCCTGGGTTCTATGCCCGTGATCTTTGTGGAAGTAATAGAACTTGCTCTTGTCTCTCTTCTCGGGATCAGATTTGATCTTTGCAGGCCACTTTACATATGGTTTGTGTTTGATCTCCATTAAAACCTTTTCATGAGACCGATTGAGGAGAGTGTAGTTATGATATTTACCAGAATAAGGCTTCTTGGGAGAACGGTTGCGTTGATCACGACGATATTTTTTATCTGCAGAAGAGGTTCCTTCTGGCTTGCGTTTCTTACCCTGTACTCCATGGCGTGTCAATGCGACTTCTTCTGCATTGATATATTTCTGAGCTTTGGCTTGGAATTCTGCCATAGTTTTTGGAGGGCTCTTATCTAAGGCAAACCTGAATTTCTCGCTCGTTATTCCGTCTATGAGGGCTGTGAGACCTTTTTCTTCAGTATAACCCTCAGTTTGAACTGCTTCGGCAGTGAACCGTACTGTGAACTCCTTTATTGTCTCCCCATGCTGCTGTTTCAGATCCATTAGATGGGAGGCTGGCTTCTTAATGCGAATGCTTCCCATGAATTGAGAAAGGAATAACTCCGATAACTGTGAAAAGGAGCTGATAGAACGAGGTTTTAATCCCCGGAACCACGTACGAGCTGCTTCCTTCAATGTTAGGGAAAAAGCCCTACACATGATTTCTGAGCCATGTCCCTCCAACTCCATAAGAGACCTATATGTTTTCAGGTGTTCAAGGGGGTCGCCAATACCTGTGTACGGGGTGATAACAGGCGTTCGATATTTTCTAGGTAACGGTGCCTCCATAACCTCGCTGGTGAAGGGGGACTCGGATTGATGTATCGCCGCCATGACAGCAGATGGTCAATTTGCCTGGTATCGCTGCTCTATAACGTCAAAACGATCATGGATTCTTTTGAGATCTCCTTCCCATCGTAAGGTATAGCCTGATGTTTCGACGGTGGAGTCCTAAGGTTGAGGTTGGCGAGACGCACTAAAATGTATGGAATGTGGAGGCAGCACAGGGGGGTGGTTGCCGAGTGGTGTTCGGTTTGACGGAGGATGATTTGGTTGAACCCGTGGTTCGTCCATAGAATGTCTGGAAGCCACCGGAATGGGTTGCGGTGGTAACCCCTCGGAGGGTTGTCTCTGCGGTTCGGGAAAATGCTGATCAAGCCGATTTGACAGGGCCTGAACTCCGGCATTTAGAGTTAGAAGAGTATTTCTGAGGAAACGCAGAACGTCGTCTTGATTTCCAGAGGCCTCCAATACTGGGTTAGCTGATGGCATATTTGGGGCTTCTTGAGGGATATTCGTCGAAGTGGGTAGAGGGACAGGTACGGATTCCATCTCATCGGGCGGAGGTGGTGCCTGCCTTGAAGTGGAAGGATGAACCGTCTTCTTAGGAGGCATAGTAGAAGGATTGTGATCAGTGGTAAGAACGATTGACTTTAACGATCAAGTCGTTCCCACAGACGGCGCCAAACTGTTAACGTCAGATTTTGTAACAGGATCCTTCAGACGTTCACCTTCTCTCCAATAGGGACTTCCTCCGCCGGACCTGAAAGAAGACAGAAAGCAACTAGGGGTGGCTGTCGTCCAGCCGTTAGCCCTCCGATGCTTAAGTCAGATAAGGCGAGAAGGAGAATAGCCAAGCAACCGAGGCTAGAGATTGAATATTGTGTACCTGTCTCTTAATGGAGTCGTCTCCTTATATAGATATGAAATGATCCAATCTGTTACGTAAGATATCGAGATCCCGCTGATTTCGTGGGATAAGATTCTTATCCTCAGATAGAGGGGAGATCTAATCCAATGACTCATCCGATAGTTTCGATCCTTGATAGTGATCCCTTGAGACTCGGAACCATTGAAGAAGATAAGCCCAAAATCGGCCTATACGGGCTGCTGGTACTGAGGGCTAAGGGATGTCACCACAGAAAAAGCTGTTCGCATGTAGGAAGATGGTCGTGAGTCCAAATACTCGCTCATTCAGATGTAACACCTTTCAATGACTTGTGAGAAGGTCTGCTCGCAGGAAAAACACAACTTCTCTCGCCTTCCAGTATTTGACTATCGATCACAACTTCTCGAAGCTTTGGTAGTCGAGCATCGTTCTTCCGAATATGCGAGTTGCGAACAGACGTTCTCGATAGTCGAATAAATGTGCTCGCGAGATCGGAGTATCTTCCGAATATGCGAGTTGCGAACAGACGTTCTCGATAGTCGAATAAATGTGCTCGCGAGATCGGAGTATCTTCCGAATATGCGAGTCGCGAACAGACGTTCTCGATAGTCGGATAAAGGTGCTCGCGAGATCGGAACAGCAGAAAAACCTCTAGCAGACATCTCCACTGTTTTGGCTATAACACCCATCTAGATAGTTTAGCCTAAACTTCATTTTAGTATTTTTAGTTGCTAAATTATCATCTTTGCTGAATTTTGAGTTTCATATATGCTAATATATGCCTTGGTCATTTATGCTCTCATGTTTATCTTAGAATAACTAATTATGAATGATCACCTATGCTTAGATAGGAATATATGTTGTGATTGTTGGGGCTCAAGTTCGCACCCATAATAAAACAACATGCATCGGTCCATCTGTAAAAATTCAGATTAATTTCAGGGCAAAAAAATATCCAAAAAACATCAGCGCAACTTTAACCCTAAGCAACCTGTGCAATCATGATCGAAACCTACGAATGTCATTTCAGAGTGAAACTGGACATGCGTATTGCCGCCAAATGATCTGGAATGCCCAAAAACCCTTAATTAGCAAGTCTGAATACCGCGTGGCGCATATCTTTACCCGCGCACCTCAAAATGTGTTTTACCCCTTTTTCGAACTGACTGAAAGGATCCGATAGCCTACAAATACTATTTTAGAAGGGAACTAGACATGCGTATTGCCACAAATGATCCGGAATGCCCAAAAATCCTTAAATAGCAAGTTTGAATGTCGTGCAGTGCGTATTTTTATGCGCACGCTTCTCGGATCGAAGTTCCTATATGAAGAGCCGACCCAGAGGTTCTAAATTATGAAACAACTACCAAAGTTTGCAATATATGGTCCTCCACACCCCATCTCGTTCACTTGATAGGTCGATAAGAGCTTAAAAGCGTTTTGGCATCAGTGACTTCAGTCCATGAAAGGATACCTATCCTTGGAAGGGTCACCTGTCGGAGTCTGAAATCTTGAAATATTCCAAGTCTGGGAGCCATTTCTCTCTTACAGAGTGAGGAACTTGAAATATTCTTAGTGGAGAAATTGCATTTTCAAGAGAGACATGCAGGAGATCCAAAACCACATGCGTCCGACCCAAAAAATGTTCGGAAAAGCGAAGTTTTGAGACATGCGCCCGACCTGAAATGACATGCGCCCAGCCTGAAATCACGTGCGCCCATTAACATGCGTCAACCACATTCGCCCAGCACATACGTTCAGAATTCCTTCTGGAATCACATGCGCTCATCAATATCCGTTAGCCTGGATCCGAACCCGATTAAACTACTATAAATAGCAGGTCGACTTGATGACCATAAGTAATATCATCTTTGGATGACCTCAGAGCAATGCAAGAGGTAACATACGCCCGCTCTGTCATCCCTCGCTGGATCCCCTCGTTGGAAAGGGATTTCCTCATCAGAACCCCTCGCTGGAAAGGGATTTGCTCGTCCAAGTCCGAATGTAGAGAGAGAGAAAGGGAGAAAATCCAGAAAATATACTAAGTGTTCGCTTCCCCAAGTGTAGGGTTGCGATGTAGTAATAATTCGGTAGAGACCGAGATCGTTCTCAAGGACTTGTTGGGAATTCACAAAATTACTTCTAATATTCTCTAATTGAGAGCTAACCAAACAAATTTCTAGAATTGAATGTAAAGAGAATTCTTAAACTAAGAGTGTTATAGGCAAAATGGTGGAGATAAGATTTCACGTGGAAATGTCCATTCGACTCTCGAGATCATCTGATCGAGAGTCGAATATTGGACAAGTGCGGGACGCCCATTCGACTCTCGAGATCATCTGATCGAGAGTCGAATATTGGACAAGTGCGGGACGCCCATTCGACTCTCGAGATCATCTGATCGAGAGTCGAATATTGGACAAAGTACGGAACGCCCATTCGACTCTCGAGATCATCTGGTCTGGAGTCATGGATGGTCAAATACGGAAAACTAGATTCGCGAGCAGACCTTCTCACAAGTCGTTGAAAGATATTACACCCAAAATATGTACTTGGACTCGCGACCACATTTTAACCTGCGAGCAGCTTTACTACGGGCGTCTCCTTCCTTTTCGGAGGCCATGACTCCCAGCTACGGGCGTCTCCTTCCTTTTCGGAGGCCATGACTCCCAGCTACGGGCGTCTCCTTCCTTTTCGGAGGCCATGACTCCCAGCTACGGGCGTCTCCTTCCTTTTCGGAGGCCGTGACTCCCAGCTACGGGCGTCTCCTTCCTTTTCGGAGGCCATGACTCCAACTATGGCTTCCGGCCGGAACCAGCCGGATTTCAAGGGATTACCATCTAGGGGCGTGATTGTTGGAATAAATCATTGGGTTGGATCTGACTAAAAAGATAGGATCTTATCCCACGAAATCAGCGGATTCTCAGTATCGTGTGCGACATCAACGGGATTTCGACATCTCACGTAACAGATTGGATTGTTTCAGATCTATATAAGGGGATGGCTCCATTGAAGAGGAGGTACGTACTCATCATTCAATCTTGATCCCGTTTTGCTTGGCTTCTCTTTTGTGGCCTAACTTAAGCGTCGAAGGGCTAACGGCTGGTCCCCAGCCACCCTTATTTGCTGTCTTGCTTCAGGTCTGGTGGTGGAAATCCCTGTTGGAGCGGAGGAGAAAAGCCGGAGGATCTCATTACAAAATTTGACATTAACAGTTTGGCGCCGTCTGTGGGAACGACTTGATCATTAAAATCAATCGTGTTAACCACCGATCAAAATCCTTCGGTGATGCCTCCTAAAAAGACTGTTCATCCTTCAACTTCGAGGCAGGCACCACCTCCACCCGGTGAGACGGAATCCGCACCTGCCCTCCCACCTGTTCCGACGGATATCCCTCAAGGAGCCCCAAATATGCCATCAACAAATCCATTATTGGAGGCCTCTGGAAATCAGGATGATGTCCTACGATTCCTCGGGAACACTCTCCTAACTCTAAACGCCGGAGTTCAGGCACTGTCAAATCGGCTTGATCAGCACTTCCTTGAACCGCAAAGACAACCCTCCGAAGGATTACCACCGCCACCCATACCAGTTGCTTCCAGACATTCTATGGATGAACCACAGGTCCCACCACTTGGAGGCCATCCCCCTGTGCCGTCTCCGCATTCTATACATTCCAGTTCATCTCGACAACCTCAACCGCAAGGCTCCACCGCCGAAACGTCTAGCTATACCTTGCCATGGGAAGGAGATCTCAAAAGAATCCAAGACCGTTTTGATGTCATGGAACAGAGATACCAGGCAAATCGGCCATCTGCTATCATGGCGGCAATACATCAATCTGAATCTCCCTTCACAAGCGAGGTCATGGAAGCCCCGTTGCCCAGAAAGTATCGAACGCCTGTTATCGCTCCGTACACAGGCATTGGCGATCCTCTGGAACATCTGGAAACTTATAGGTCCCTCATGGAGTTGGAGGGACATGGTTCAGAAATCATGTGTAGGGCTTTTCCCCTTACATTGAAGGAAGCGGCTCGTACGTGGTTTCAGGGGTTAAAGCCTCTTTCCATCAGTTCCTTTTCCCAATTATCGGAGATATTTCTTTCTCAATTCATGGGAAGTATTCGCATTAAAAAGCCAGCCTCCCATCTGATGAATCTGAAACAGCAACATGGGGAGACAATAAAAGAGTTCACAGTACGGTTCACTGCCGAAGCCGTTCAAACTGAGGGTTACACTGAAGAAAAGGGTCTCACAGCCCTCATTGCTGGAATAACGAGCGAGAAATTTAGGTTTGCCTTAGATAAGAGCCCGCCGAAAACTATGGCGGAATTCCAAGCCAAAGCTCAGAAATATATCAATGCAGAAGAAGTCGCATTGACACGCCATGGAGTACAAAGTAAGAAACGCAAGCCAGAAGGAACTTCTACAGATAAAAAATACCATCGCGATCAGCACGATCGTTCTCCCAGGAAGCCTTACTCTGGTAAATATCATAATTACACTCCTCTTAATCGGTCTCCTGAAAAGGTTCTAATGGAGATAAAACACAAGCCATATGTGAAGTGGCCTGCAAAGATTAAATCCGATCCCGAGAAGAGAGATAAGAGTAAGTTCTGTTACTTCCACAAAGATCACGGGCATAGGACCCAGGACTGTATCTCTCTACGAGACCATATCGAAGCCCTCATTCGAAAAGGCCATCTCCAGGATTATGTTGCTCGTAAAAATAGGTCACCA
The DNA here is from genome assembly GCA_003013855.2 of Liriodendron chinense. NCBI lineage: Eukaryota > Viridiplantae > Streptophyta > Magnoliopsida > Magnoliales > Magnoliaceae > Liriodendron > Liriodendron chinense. The sequence goes on from ML058384.1 coordinate 14,392,028, forward strand.
GAAAGGGCGAAAACCTCATCTCGCCAAAAGGAACCGTCTCATCATCAAACCGACCAAGAGGATGCTGAGCCCACAGGAGAAATTTGCACTATCGTCGGGGGTCCAGCTTGCGGGGGTGACTCTCAAGCTTCAAGAAAGGCATACGCCCGAAAGGCGTCCAAAGAACCCCAGCAGATCTATTGGCTGGAACAAACGTCCAACTCTTCGAAAGCTAACCATCCCCCAATTTCTTTCACCCTCGAAGATGCAGCGGGAATTCATTTCCCTCATGAAGATTCCATCGTAGTCACACTGAAGGTATCAAATTATCTGACTCATCGAATTATGGTGGATACAGGTAGCTCGGCCGATATTCTGTATTTGGAGGCTTTCGACAAGATGGCACTTGCCAGAAACCTCCTCAAGCCAGTATCGACCCCTCTTGTCGGCTTTGGAGGAGAAGTGGTGACACCTGAAGGAAGTATCGATCTCCCAGTCACCTTTGGGGAGAGTCCAGCGAAGACCACCTTCTTCGTAAACTTCCTCGTCGTAGATCGAAAATCAGCATATAACGCCATCTTGGGGAGACCGTCACTAACTAAGGTTGGAGCGGCCTTGCACCCATCATATTTATGCGTTAAATTTCTGACCCCAAATGGCATAGGGGTCGTGCGAGGAAGTCAGCAGGAGGCACGATCCTGTTACCAGATAGCCCTCCAAGATCGAAAGAAGGCTCAAGCGACGCCTGTCATGGAAATAGTTCAAGGTTCATCCGACGTGCTCGCCACCGCGTTGGATCCAAGAGAAAGTGCTCTGAAATCAGGAACTCCAGGGGAGGAAACAGTGGCGATCCGCTTGACCGAAGACGACCAGTCTAAGATCGTGTACATCGGTTCCTCCTTAAACAGTATCCACCGCGAAGATTTGATCCGTTTCCTCACTGAATACCAGGACGTGTTTGCTTGGTCTCATAAAGATATGCCGGGCATCGATCCTAATGTCATCGTACATCGTCTCAACATTGACCCAAAGCATAAACCCGTACATCAGCGTCGACGTGCCTTCACTGCAGAAAGACAAATGGCGATCAAAACTGAAGTTGAGAAGCTGCTCGCGGCAAATTTCATAAAAGAAGTTGACTACCCACAGTGGGTCGCCAACGTAGTTCTCGTCCGGAAAGCTAATGGCAAATGGAGGATGTGCGTCGATTATTCAGACTTAAACAAAGCATGTCCCAAAGATAGCTTCCCGACACCACGAATCGACCAGTTGGTCGACTCGACAGCTGGACACGCCCTCCTCAGTTTTATGGATGCTTACTCTGGTTACAACCAGATTATGATGCATCCACCTGATGGCCAACATACTGCCTTCATCACAGATCGAGGACTATATTGCTACCAGGTAATGCCGTTTGGTCTCAAAAATGCAGGGGCCACTTATCAGCGTCTTGTCAACAAAATATTCGCTGCTCAAATCGGTAGGAACATGGAAGTTTATGTTGACGATATGCTTGTGAAAAGCATCGATGAAGATGACCACATTCCTGATCTTCGAGAAGCCTTTGATCTGATGAGGAAGTATCAGATGAAATTAAATCCAGAAAAATGTGCGTTTGGAGTATCTGCAGGGAAATTTCTTGGGTTCATGGTTGGCCAACGCGGAATTGAGGCGAATCCCGAAAAGATTAAAGCATTGATAGAGATGAAATCCCCAGTGACTCTGAAGGACGTTCAGCGTCTAGCTGGTCGCATCGCATCATTGAACAGGTTCATCTCGCGAGCATCCGACAAGTGCCTGCCCTTTTTCAAACTCCTTCGTGCAACGGCCAAGTCTGATTGGAAGTGGACACCTCAATGTGAAGAAGCTTTTCAACAACTGAAGCAATATATGAGCGCTCCCCCCATTTTATCTAAGCCTGTGGCGCATGAGCAACTCATTCTTTATTTATCTGTGTCTTCCACGGCCGTTAGTGCCGCTTTAATAAGAGAAGATTCCGGGGTACAAAGGCCCGTTTATTATATCAGTCGAGCAATGGTTGATGCAGAAACTAGGTATTCTGATTTGGAGAAACTGGCCCTAGCCTTAATCACGGCAGCTCGAAAACTGCGACCATACTTTCAAGCCCATGCCATTTTAGTACCAACAAATCATCCACTACGTCAAGTCCTTCAAAAGCCTGAGGCTTCCGGGCGCTTAACTAAATGGGTGGTCGAGATCAGCGAGCATGATATTTCATTCTGTCCTAGGACCGCAGTCAAAGGCCAGGCCGTGGCTGACTTCATCGCCGAATTTACATATTCTTCTGAAGATAGCGTCATGACCAGCGATCAACCTCCTTGGTCGCTCTTCGTGGACGGGTCGTCACGGGCCAGTGGCAGTGGAGCGGGCCTGATTTTAGTGGCTCCAGACGGGTCGCATTTTCAATACGCTCTGCGTTTCGAATCACGCGTCTCCAATAATGAAGCAGAATATGAGGCCCTTATTGTTGGCCTCGAGCTAGCCGTTGTCCTCGCAGTCCAGAATTTGATAATTCATAGCGACTCCCAGCTCATTGTCAACCAAGTTCTTGGCGAATTCGAAACCAAAGAAGAAAGAATGGCCTTATACAAGTCTCGTGTCCTCATCCTGTTCGCCAAACTGAAGACTTACAAAATATTCCATATCCCTCGCGAGCAGAACCAACTTGCCGATTCCTTGGCAAAACTCGCTTCTGCACCAGAATCAGAACTATCACATTCGATCCCCATCGAGCACCGTCAACACTTGAGTATCGACCAAGTAACTCCCGAACAAGTTATTTCGGTACAATCGTCTCCATGCTGGATGGATCCTATCATCCTTTATCTCAGAGATGGATACCTACCAGAAAACAAGAAAGCTGCAAGACAAATTCAGCTTCGAGCTGCCAGGTACACCTTACAAGATGGAATCTTGTTGCGAAAAAGCTTCTCCTTGCCTTATTTGAGGTGTCTTCACCCAGAAGAAGCACATCGTGTTCTAGATGAAGTACACCAGGGGGCATGTGGTAATCATCCCAGGGGGCGATCTCTAGCATATAAAGCGATGAGGCAAGGATATTATTGGCCTACTATGAAAGCAGATGCCATAGAATTTTCTAAAAAATGCGACAAGTGTCAACGATATCAACCTATACCTCGCGTACCGTCTGAGCGGATGACCCCAGTCGACAGCCCTTGGCCTTTTGCTCAGTGGGGGATCGATATCATCGGTCCCTTACCTATGGGAAAGGGACAGAATAGGTTCGCGATCGTGGCGGTTGATTATTTCACCAAATGGGCCGAGGCAGAACCATTAGCCAAAATTACTGAAAAACAAACTACTAAGTTTATGTGGAGAAATATTATATGTCGCTTCGGACTTCCTCATACTATAATTACCGATAACGGAACGCAGTTCGACAACGCAGCCTTTGATGAATTTTGCGACAAATGGAAAATACGTAATCTCCGCACTTCTCCATATCATCCACAGGCGAATGGGCAGGTCGAGGCAGTGAATAAAATTATAAAGCATCATTTAAAGACCAAGCTAAGTGAATGTAAAGGGGTGTGGCCAGAACTTCTTCCAGAAGTGTTATGGGCCTATAGAACCACAGCTTGTACATCGACAGGTGAAACTCCTTTCTCCTTAGCATTTGGTGTTGACGCAGTGGTACCAGTGGAAATTCAAGTGCCCTCATATCGGATCGAACAGTATGATCCCGCGAGCAATCAGGAAAATATCCGACTTCATCTCGATCTCTTGGAAGAGCGAAGAAATGCTTCCCAAGTACGAGTGGCAGCATATCAACAACGTATTGCTCGTTATCGAAATGCAAAGGTTCGACCTAGATCCTTCCAGTTCGGAGATTTGGTTCTAAGGCGAAATCTTGGAGTTCCTGTTCGTTCATTGGATCCGAATTGGGAAGGCCCGTATCGGGTTATTAGGGTTGTGTGACCCGGTACTTATTATCTTGAAGACATGCACGGGAAGCCTGTACGTCGCCCTTGGCACGTGGAGCATTTGCTACGATACTACCCTTAGATTCGATGTAGTTTATTATAGCATTTTATGAATAAAGTAAAAGATATCTTTTGGCCGCTACTCCATTTATATGGACCTGAATAGCCCTGAAGAGAGTGCTTACACATCCTCTTGGCCAATTACCTACCTTTGGTAGGACTGAAATCATTACTAGTTGGTTGCTTTTCCATTTACATGGACCTGAACAGCCTCGAAGAGAATGAATACCATCTCTTGACCAACCTTCTGCCCTTGGTAGAACTAAAATCTCAATCGATAGATCAGTCTATCTCAACGCGGACATGGTCGTACGACCCCCGGATTGAGTCTAATTCATTTTCATGAGTTAGTTGCTCACGACTGGTGTAAGGAAGGATCACACTCCGGAATGCGAGCACCGTAGCTCGAGCCCGAATCAGCCAAACACTTTAATCGCGAGCACCACAGTTCGTCATGCACCCTAAATTGCGAGCAGTGTAACTCGTGCTCGGATTAAGGGTTCGCATTCACTGATGACTCGATATGAAGTCAACTTGGGGGTCTCAATCGTTTGGCCGCAACGAACCCCCAGATTGGGCACATTCTCGTTGCAACAAGGCATTCAGTACAAGGAAAAGAAAGTAAGCAAAAACGAGAAGGCATTCATTGCGTGAAAAGGAAAAGGCAACGAGGACAATACTTCCAAAAATATTTTTTCTTTTCTTTCATTAATGATAAATGTTTACAATATCCATTCACGAATACAAGAGAGGAAAACAAAGAAAATCAATCCCTTGGAGGAGCTGCGCTCTCAATTTCAGGGCCCATTTCTGGAGCTCCGTCAACCTGAGTGGCTTCAGTCACCTCGTTCTCAGCAGCAGCCTGCTCTTCGGCAGCAATGGTGGTCGCGACTCGACCGAACTCCCCCATATCAAAGGATTGGATCATTCGTTGCACTACTCTTAGCGCAAAGTCGCGACCAGCATCATACGACTCGTACCTTTCGTCGTCATATTGCTGCGAAGAACGGAACTCGGAAATTGCCCGAGGCCCTTCTTCCGAGAGCATTTTCGCAAGGGCGACTCTCTCCTCGTCCCAGTAGATCGAGTCGTCCTTAAGCTGCGCGAGAGCGTTGCGCTCCTTGGTTAGGTTGTCGTAGGCCTCCTTGAGCTGCGACCTAGCCTCCGCAAGTCGCTCCTCCAGGGAGATCTTGTCTTGGCGAAAGATCTCCTTCTCTCTCTCCGCCTTCTCCTTCAAGTCGGCGAGTTTCGCGAACTTATTATCCAGAGTTTGGTACCTTTCGGTCAACACCTGGACTTTCTCTATGAGGATTTTTATCTCCTCATCTTTCTTGGAAATCACAGCCTCACGGGATTTGAGGAGTTGATCTCGCCCCAGGACCGCCTTCTCCAAAGCAATCCTTTTTTCATCTGCCTCGTCTATTACGCGGCGAGCGGCGACGATGTCTCGCTTCGTCCGCAAGATGAGGTCTAGTCCCTGCAAATAAGAAGATGGATGAGAAGAAATACTTAAAACACCAAAATAATAAAGTTTTTGGGTTAGGAGGTTCTACCTGAGCCATCCTCATCCCTGCCTCAAGGAAGAGGCTCTCGGGGCCTGGCTCGGGAAGAGAGCCGAAGGATTGAGGTGGGACATTCTCGAATAAGAATTTACAGATGGGGTGGAGATGGCGAGGAACAGAATACGTTCCACCACCGGAAGGTTGGGCAACGATCAGCCCAGACGGCTCGCGAGGAGGAGCCGTCGCCTCGCGAGCAGGTCCCTTCTCGGTAGCAGGTACCAGCTCGCGGGCAGGAGCCATCTCTCGAGGCTCCGTGCGCTCACGAGCCTCCTCAGCTGGGGGACAGCTGGACCCTACCCCGTCCGGGGAGTTGTCAGCGATATTGATTACTGGCGGCCCGGGCGCGACCGCCAGTGAAGGATTAGCGGGCCCTGCTGGAGCCCCCCCCACCTTGCTCGCGAGAGGAGCAGGCTGATCGCTACCCTTCTCGGTGGATGGGTGAGATGGACCAGCAGATGTTTTCTTCTGCCTCTTAGAGCTCGTGCCCTTCAGCCGGGGCAGCAAACCTCTTTTTTCTCCAACTTGCGTCATCTCGACTTCTCTTACAGGTATTAAGCCCGCTGCTGCAAGGCGAGGTGGAGACAAGCAAGTCTCGACGTGCCTATCACCAATAGGCACCTTGTACACCTTTACGATTTTTTCGTTGATCCCCCCTTTCAAGTTCGGTTTTCTCAAGGCCGGGATACCTGCGAGCACAAACAGGGGTCAGATGGAGAAACCTTAAAAACCTTTTATTGAAGAAACGGATCACAATGCGGGACTGCCTACCTTCACAGAAAAAACGATTTACTCTTGGGCCCCTGGAAGAAGCAAATTCCCAATTTCCAGATGCGTAAAACCAACGCTTCCTCCAGCCGGGATAATTCGATGTGGGCTTCCCCAGCACAAAGTTATCCCGGTGCCAATAACATAGATAGTACCAGCCTTCGCTGGAGGGTGCCTTCTTCAAGCGGAACATGCGGAGGAACTCATCAGCTGTAAGCTCCCCGTTCCCGGCCTGAGCCCAAAGGACGAATGAGCTTAGGACCACCCTCCATCCATTCACAATAAGTTGCCCGGGGGCAATTTTATAACACCGAGGTACATCCCGGATGAAGGGATGGAGGGGAAGGCGAACCCCCAGAATGAGTTGATACTCATAGAAGGCCACACACCCTGGGGGAGGGGAGTCTGGCGTCTCTCCGTCTCTGGGTAACCGGAGATCGACTGAGTCAAGGATCGAAAATCTCTCCCGTAACTCCAGCAGCCGGTTCTCCGATAGAATGGAGGGATATCCGGCCGCTGTATACTGACCTGCCAGAACCCTTGCGTTACTAGAAGCAGAGGATTCCGGGGTAGCATCTCCTAAAGGAACGGTACTCTCCTCAGAAGCCATGGGATATTCAAAAAAAAAAAGGAAGAAGAAATAGAATAATGGAAAAGGAAAGAAAGAGCACCAAAGGGGATCGAGGAAGACACCAAGGAGCTCCGGAGGAAGATGATGGAAAAAGCAAAGGAGGATTCTGAAATTTCTGTGAAAATCAGAAGATATGGTGGACTCCGTATATTTATAGGCAATCATTCCGCCGTATATGGTAGCACGTGGCGATCTTTCGTTCGGCACAGCACTCAAGCAGGCACGCCCATTAAATACTCGGACACGTGGCGAGCGCCTCTTCATTTCCTGACTGCGGAAAGGCTGGCGCTCATTAATTCCAGCCTAATCATGTACGGTGTCTCGGTGAAAGCAAGAGGCAGCCGCGCATGACATCAAGTAAGTCCTTTCCTTAAGGATTCTTGGCGGCAAGGACTTCGGGGGCATCTGTTATAGGCAAAATGGTGGAGATAAGATTTCACGTGGAAATGTCCATTCGACTCTCGAGATCATCTGATCGAGAGTCGAATATTGGACAAGTGCGGGACGCCCATTCGACTCTCGAGATCATCTGATCGAGAGTCGAATATTGGACAAGTGCGGGACGCCCATTCGACTCTCGAGATCATCTGATCGAGAGTCGAATATTGGACAAAGTACGGAACGCCCATTCGACTCTCGAGATCATCTGGTCTGGAGTCATGGATGGTCAAATACGGAAAACTAGATTCGCGAGCAGACCTTCTCACAAGTCGTTGAAAGATATTACACCCAAAATATGTACTTGGACTCGCGACCACATTTTAACCTGCGAGCAGCTTTACTACGGGCGTCTCCTTCCTTTTCGGAGGCCATGACTCCCAGCTACGGGTGTCTCCTTCCTTTTCGGAGGCCATGACTCCCAGCTACGGGCGTCTCCTTCCTTTTCGGAGGCCGTGACTCCCAGCTACGGGCGTCTCCTTCCTTTTCGGAGGCCATGACTCCAACTATGGCTTCCGGCCGGAACCAGCCGGATTTCAAGGGATTACCATCTAGGGGCGTGATTGTTGGAATAAATCATTGGGTTGGATCTGACTAAAAAGATAGGATCTTATCCCATGAAATCAGCGGATTCTCAGTATCGTGTGCGACATCAACGGGATTTCGACATCTCACGTAACAGATTGGATTGTTTCAGATCTATATAAGGGGATGGCTCCATTGAAGAGGAGGTACGTACTCATCATTCAATCTTGATCCCGTTTTGCTTGGCTTCTCTTCTGTGGCCTAACTTAAGCGTCAGAGGGCTAACGGCTGGTCCCCAGCCACCCTTATTTGCTGTCTTGCTTCAGGTCTGGTGGTGGAAATCCCTGTTGGAGCGGAGGAGAAAAGCCGGAGGATCTCATTACAAAATTTGACATTAACAAAGAGTGAATGTAATCAATATAAGAAAGTACTAGGGGTTCAAGGATCCACTTGTAGCAATCCTTAATGCATAATTCGCTATGGTTTCCCAATTACACAACTAGAATCGAAATCAAATCCTATCTAGTCGGATGATAGAGCGGTTGTAACATACAATCTGTCATATGTGTGATTATCTACATGATTCCCTCAATTCAAGTTAGGACTTGATCACACTCAATTGCATAGGTCAATCCTAGTTCCAATAGATTAAGATCACAATCATAATCATCATTAAACTCTGTCACAAAGTATAATTAGATCATGATTTGAACTTCATTCAAATCACATATACAATCAATACATAATTCAGAAATTAGAACAAAAAGGTAGAACTTTAGTTGAAGTTCCCACATGGAAATTCAAGTCTAGAGCATATTGAATCCGATTCCTCGGAGCGTACAAGTCTAGAACTGTGCAAATCAATTAAGAACTAAAGCAATTCTCCCAAACATCCATGAGCCATCATAAGATTGAGAAAAACTACTTAGAACTTTATTCAAACTTCTATAAACTATCGTTCTTTAATAAATCCAACTTGAAACCAAAACAAAATGAATTAAAGTATCTCAGATTCACTACAAGCTTCACCTCTTAACCCTAGCTAAGAGGTTTAGCCGTTCATGATCCAAGGAAGCATGAAAATAACTAAAAACATAAAACTAGAAAACACAAACTAGAGGGAGTTGTGGAACTTCGAATCTGACTTCCGCAGCCTCCCACCTTCGTAGATCTCTTTTAGGATGCCCTAGCTACGATCCCTAGGTCCCCTTTTATAGTGGAGAGGCTCTACCACCTCAGAATCTTCCAGATTTGAGTAGTACTTACACCTTACGTTAAAAAATCGGAGCTTCAAGAGGAAGCTCCTGAAATCTTGTTGTAATACACTGGTCGACCGGTTATGACCGATCTAGCCTATCTGTGGGGTGTCCAGCGTGCAAGGATTAGGGGAATAGGCCTTGACCGGTTGGCCTCTTGTGTTTGAAGTCTAGAGAGGTGAATGGGTGTGGCCGACCGGTCTAGACTGGTCTTGGCCCTCTTGGCCAACCGGTCAGGACTAGTCGGACTTGATTTCCTTGAATTTTTTCTTCTTTCTTTCTTCTCTTTTCTTCCCTCTTTGCTTTCTTCTTTCTTTGGCTCACCTTGGGTCTTCATCCAAGGCTCCTAAATGCAGTCTTTTTGCTATTGATCGAATGAAGTCCCTCTCATTCCTATAATCATAAAACCATGCATTAGAATAGTCTTTAAGCCTGAAAGCCATGCATAGTTAGTGATGAAATGGGGTTAGAATATACACATTTAAGCACTCAATACTAAGTAGTGGAGTTTTCCCACTTTGCAGAGGGACATGCGCCCACCTCCTTTAGCTTGGAGAAGCCAGAAAATGGCTAAGTAGTGAGATTTCTCACTGTATACAGAGGGACATGCGTCCACTCCCTATGGCTGGAAAACGATGGGAAAATGGTTAAGTCCTCAGGGGACATGCGCCCACTGATCCACCCCAGGCGCATGCGCTATGCCACATGTGCCCGATAGCTAGAATCTCTCTCTCTCCCTTCGTCTAATTTGGGCACATGCGACCAAGAGGGGTGCACATGTGCCTACCTCAGGGCATATGTGCTCACACAACCCTCAAATGCGCTCGGATGGTCTTCCCGTGCTCGGGAATTCTGTGGTGTGGCTCGCCTTCGATGTGGTCCACTTCTTCATCGTACTATCGCTCCTAAACACACATCATCGATCTTATCCATCCTCCGAATTAGATCTTCCAACGGTCGACGTTAAATGGCCCAAATAAGTGATTTAATAAAAAATTACCAACACTTAACCACGTTTGCAAGTCTAAAAATCCTCCTGTAAGAGCATAAATTAACCTAAAATGGGTAAAACTAAGCGGAATTTGACCAGTGCTAAGAGAGGAACTTAGTTTCTCCATGATCCGAAATACCGTAATAATGCACCGCAACGATATTATTCGCTTTCCTAATCACCAAATATCTTAATTAAGCGGTAAACAGACCCAATACTTAGTCATTTTCAACCTTGGGAAGTGCCCTGTTGGCTCGAAGATTCACTGACGCCAAGTAGAATTAAGCGCGATCTCGCTAACGCCAAAGCAAACTTAATATCCTAATACTGCAAGGCAACTAAGTCAAACACTTATGGGATATTAATCACCATCATTTATCAGATATTGGCATAAACAGTCATTTATTAGACCTGATACTTAGCCATTTACAGGCTTCGAAAATGTGCGATATAGTCTGTCAGACTTAAATCCTCGAAGAAGCCTGGCTCGATATAACTTATTTGATCTCGAATCAATCATCAGAAGATATAAGGAAGAAAGAATGTTTCCGAAGATGAGTCGCTGGACTCCAAGATTGAACATATTTACTTTGTATTCATTCATGTACCGTATAAGCTCTATTCATCCCAAATAAAGGTCCAAGGCTAAACCTAAGGGGTTATGGTTACCACGATAAACTGAAATCACTAGAGTTCCAACAACACTCAAAATGTCCTGATATGGACTGTCATTACAAAAGCTAGTCGATACACTACCCATCCACAATGGGATCTGTTGGTTGAGTTAATCAAGCAGTTGCGATGCGTCTTCTCACAGTCACCCGTCATAAAAATAGGGGAAGAGGGCTTTGAGTCATACCATCTCAAGGTCACCCGTCACAAAAATACGGGAAGAGGGCTTCGAGTCGCGCCTTCTTAAGGTCACCCGTCATAAAAATACTGGAAGAGGACCTTGGATCATGCCGACCAACAGTTGACGTTCGTGTACTTCAGTGGTCACCTGTCATAAAATATGGGAAGAGGGCCCAACGTTGCACCACTCGATTAAAAATCCTAACAATCCTTCAACTCGAACAATCTGAAAGAAAATGGGACATAGACATTCGACTTGTCTAAAAACATGGCTCAGTCCATAATAAGGAAATAAATAGGTCTCTACGATCATGAACTCAAGACCATAATCCCTGGCGGGTGATAAACCATTGATGTAATTAAGGGCTCGTGACAAATATCACAACCTAGAATATAAAAGATCTCAAATCTCTGGAATAAAATCCGCCTTGCGATATCTCTTCTCGTGTATACTTTGTGAATGCTTATGATTGTCTATGAATGTCTTTATACTCAGAAACTCCCAAGAACAACAAAACACAAGAAAATTTCCTTACACATTTTCTAGTTTTAACAGTGATCATGATATGCATGCTCTATGTGTTTCAAATGTTCATGCATCAGTTATCTCTTTAATTAGCATGTGATTATAGTTATATCTAAGACACTCTAATCTCTACTTCCCTTTACTTTATTGAAGTATCATTAAAGGTGAGTGATTGGTTTATCAATTGCCAACAAAAAGAGGAAGAAAGATTAAGTCCCACCAAAACAAGTTTGTCTGTTTTGTGTTGTAGGGGTTGATAAATTATGAGGGAGCAATTCAAGTGGAGCATTGCTTAGTGTAACATGTCTTAGTATAATTTAAGTTGTAATGTTTTGGTTTGACATGTAATTTATTTGTTATTTTTTTATTATCATTGATATGGACCATAACAATGTTTAGGTTAAGTTTTTGTCACGTAATTGACAAAGGTGGAGATTGTTAGTGCAATTTTTTGTGGCATACTAGTGCACTTTATTTGTTAATCATGTGTATCTTTTGTTGTAATATCGGTTGAGACTCGGCAAGCTGAAGACCGAAGATTCAAGTGGACAAGAAGTATTAAGGAAGAAGAATAGGTAAAAGATAGTGTTCGCTCACCTCAAGTGCAAGGCTTACGATGTAGTAATAACTCGGTAAGACCGAGGTCGATCCATAGGGAATTAGGGTAAACCCATTCAAACCATTCTAGTAACTTCAATTTCAGCAATTTTAGAATTCAATTTTAAAAACTAAGTAAAACAGTAACTTTTATAAAAATCTGATAATTAATGGAACTAAGGCCTCAAGGATCTACTTGTAGTAGTTCCATGTGAATTCATTCATCCAAGAAAAAATGCAATTAGATTCAAAGTTTTATCTCTCATTTAGTTGGAAGATTAAGCATTCAAACACAAACAATCCCACTTAAGTAAAAGAAATAAGATTTTAGTTCTAATGAAGCACATAGGATTCAAACATGTAGTCTTCAAAGTAACAGCCATGCCAAGGGACCATAGCATGCTCTAGAGTGACTACAATTCGAATCTAATCAATCCAAACATGGCCATCTAAGAGAATTGCAAGGAATTCATGTCCGAAGCACATAAACTTTCATAAAACATCCAAAAATACTAACTTTATTCAAACTAGAACTTAAAAATCCAAACTTTAAGTATTTGAATTAAATGAATTCTACATGAGAACTAGCTACATGCTTCAACTAAAAATAATGAAAAACAATTAGAAAACATGAAAAACTAAATTTTGGAGAGTTGTAGATGCTCCACGATGACTTTCTTCACCTCCCACGAGTTCTCAAGCCTTCCATTATGCCTTAGGAATGAACCCTAGGTGTCATTTTATAATGGTGAGGCTCCACCGACTCAGAAACTTCGAGAATCCACGTATCACTTACGCAGCGCATGAAAATTCGAAGCTTGTAACACAAGTTTCTGAAAAATCCTGAAAATTCAAAGATTTGTACTTGGCCGACCGGTCAAGACTGGTCGGTGATGGCTGGTCGATCGGTCTTGACCGGTTGGACCCATTCTGGCTTTGGTCTAACGAGCTCTAGCAATTACTGGAGCATATTCAAAGGTTGGTCGATCGATCAAGACTAGTCGGACCCGTTTGGGCTCTCATCCAGCATGCAAGAGGGAGGGCAGTAGGGTTGGCCGACCGATCAAGACCGGTCTTGGCCTCCTTAGCCGACTAGTTAGGACCGGTCTAACTCATTGTAGCTTTCCTTCTTCCTTTCTTTCTCTCTCTCTCCTCTCCTTACTTCTTTTTTCCTTCTTTGGCCCACCTTCAATCATCTTTGAAAGACTTCAAAATGTGTTCTTTAGTCATTAATTGGGTAAAGTCTCTCTTTCATTCCTACAATTACAAAACATGCATTAGATAGGTCTTTTAACATACAAATCATGCATACAATGCGATGTAATTAGGTTAGAATATGTATAAAATAATAGCTCAACATGCTCCACAACTAGTATTTTGCTAGTCCCGAGTAAAACATGCGTGAAACAACTCACTTCTCTAAAAACTCAACTCTCTCTTGGAAACTATACTTCTATGATCTTCAAAACGTATAAATATAAAATTCAGAGAAATTTAGTGATAGGAAATTGAAATTCTAACTCTCTAAACATAATAAGTGTTCACATAGAATCCTCATCGATTAATTGACAAATAGAATAATTTAAACATGTATGATCTAGTGTGAATTGTGAAGGTTCATCTCATGAATTTCTAGGATTACCTTTTTCATAAATCAGCTAAACTAAGGATTTAAAAGTGTACAGATCAACCAATTGCCTATGACAAGAATTTACCTTACCGTTCCTTCGACAGCTTTCACACCACTTCACATTTTCAGCTTTGGTTATGGGTAGAACATCCCCTGGTTGGTAATAGGTAGCCCTTTTCGAAATTTCCACACATTTTCATTAAATAACTATATTTTCATTCTCTTTTTTCATATACATTAGATAGGATTTTTAGAAATCCATATCTTTCGTTCTTTTCTCTTATTTCACATAAACAAGGATGGACAAAGTTCTCCGATTTGGTTCTTAAGCACTTCAAATCTTCAGTCTAACCAATTTACAAATCTAATAATCCTTTCAGCCCATGAGAATTGTGTACTTGAACTAGACTAAAGAAATGTTAAAATTTTTTATCAATCAACTCAATGGGGGAATTCATATAGAAAACTATTACATTTAAGATAATATCAATCAATCTCTCATCCTTTCATACTTATAACATCACAAGAGCATAGAAACAAGGTTTTTCAAAAGAGTTTTGATGTTTCAGAAAAATTAAAAAACTTCTACAAAACCTTGCTCGAAATGTCACAAATTATTAGATTCTAGGAGTCTCGCCCCTCAACCAAATCTTGCATTGTCCTCAATGTAAAAAGATATGCAGTTAATAACATGAAAGCAATGATAAAAATAAAAGAGGGTGAGTATGAGAGTACTTGAGAGAGTTGATCATGGGGATTACATTTGACATTGAAATCTACTAAAATAGAAAAACAACTAAACCTAATATACTCTATACCTCCGTTAGACTAGGAGATTAATCATCTTGATATACAGGATCCTTCATAATGATGGACATATCCTCTGAATCAAATTTCTCAACGAACGGTTTAAGGCATTGTCCATTCACTTTAAAACAGTTACCATTCACCGGATTTTCTATCTCGACAGCCCCATGAGGAAAAACTTCTTTAACAATGTATGGGCCGGTCCATCGAGATCTCAATTTTTTCGAAAAAAGATGAAGTCGGGATCGGGAATTGTACAAGTGTACTTTTTGGCCTTCATAAAATTTCTTTTCTGAAAATGTGTTTGTTATGAAAGGCTTTCATCCTACTCTTGTAAATCCTCGAGTTCTCATAAGCAAAATTCCTGATCTCTTCAAGCTCATTCAATTGAAGTTTGCAAAGCGAGCTAGCCTTGTCAATATCAAAGTTCAATGCCCGAATTGCCCAATAGGCTTTTTGTTCAAGCTTCACGAGCAAGTGACAAGCTTTCTCATAGACAAGTCTATAGGGAGACATTCTAATCGGGGTCTTATAAGCGATATGGTGAGCCTAAAGAGCATCGTTTAATCTCAGTGACCAATCTTTGTGATTCGATCTCATTGTCTTTTTCAAAATCTGTTTGATTTTTTGATTGAAAATTTCAGCTTGCTCACTTGTCTATGGGTGGTATGGGGTACACACTTTATGCGTAATGCTATATTTCTTCATTAAGGCTTCAAATGGCCTATTGCAAAAGTGAGGGCTACCATCACTTATGATGGCTCAAGGCGATCCAAATCTGGAAAGTATATTTTCTTTAAGGAATCGTAGAACTGTGCGGTGATCATTAGTTCTACATGGAATAGCCTCTATCCACTTGGATACATAGTCTACGGCAAGTAATATGTAGATATGTCAAAAAGATGAGGGGAATGGTCTCATGAAATCAATGCCCCAACAATCAAAGACTTCAAGATGTTGAATTGAGTTAAGAGGCATCATATTTCAATGGGATAATCCTCCTACCTTTTAACAACGCTCGCATGCTTTGCAAAACTCGTGGGTGTCTTTAAATAAGGTGGTCCAATAAAAACTACATTGCATAATTTTTGCAGTAGTTTTCTTGGTGCAAAAATGACCCCCACATGCTTGACTATGACAGAAAGAGATGATAGAATTTTGTTCATCATCAGGGACACATCTCCTAATTATTTGATCTGGGCAATATTTGAAAAGTAATGGTTCATCCTAGAAAAATCTGTGTACTTCCCTTAGAAATTTTCATTTATCCTATGCAGTCTAATGAGTCGGCATCACACCTATGGAAAGATAGTTTGTTATATAAGCATACCACGGTAGATGCATAGCAACAAAGAGTTTCTCATCAGGGAATGAGTCCTCAATAGGTGACTCGTCAATGGAATCGGATAAAACTAGGTAGGATAGATGATCTGCCACCACATTCTCTACTCCCTTCTTATCTTTTATTTTTAAGTCAAATTCTTGAAGGAGTAGGATACATCTTAGCAAACGGGGCTTAGTATCCTTCTTAGAAAGAAGATGTTTTAGCGCCGCATGGTCCATGTAAATAATGACCTTGGATCCTATCAAGTAAGACCTGAATTTGTCTAAGGCAAAAATAACGGCTGGGAGCTCCTTCTCTGTAGTCAAGTAATTAACTTGGGCAGGATTCAAGGTCCTACTCGCATAGTAGATAACATGGGGCTTTTTATCCCTCTTTTGGCCTAGCATCGCCCCAATAGCATAATCGCTTGCATCACACATCAACTCAAAAGGAACGGACCAATCTAGTGGTTGCATGATAAAAGCGGTTGTCAACATGTCTTTTAGCCTTGAAAAAGATAATTGACAATCGGCACTCCACTCGAATTGGTTTTCCTTTTGAAGAAGGTTACATAAAGGCCTAGAGATATGACTGAAATCTTTTATGAACCTTCGATAGAATCCGATGTGTCCAAGGAATGACCGCACATCGCGTATGCTTTTAGGTGATAGTAGGTTAGCAATAATGTCGATTTTGGCTTGGTCTACCTCTATTCCATTGGACAAGATGACATGTCCAAAGACTATTCCTCTTTGCACCATAAAATGACACTTCTCCCAGTTTAAAACAAGGTTCTTCTTCTCACACCTAGTCAAGACCGATTTCAAGTGATTGAGTCACTCCTTGAATGTACAACCAAAAACAGAAAAATCATCCATGAATACCTCGAGAAATTCACCCACTATGTTTGAGAAAATACTCAACATGCATCGTTGGAATGTGGTGGGTGCATTACATAGTCCGAATGGCATCCTTCGATATGCGAAGGTGCCGAACGGGCATGTAAATGTGGTCTTCTCTTGGTCTTCCAAGGCTATCTTAATTTGGTTATAGTCGGAATAACCTTATAGGAAGCAATAATAAGAATGACCCGCTAACATCTCTAAAATTTGATCTATGAAAGGGAGAGGGAAGTGGTCTTTCCTAGTGATCGTGTTTAGCTTTCGATAATCTATGCACATACGCCAATCGGTGGTCACTCTAGTCGGTATAAGCTCATTGTTGGTGTTCTCTATAATGGTAATACCGAACTTCTTAGGGACAACTTGGGTAGGACTCACCCATTGGCTATCTGAGATGGGGTAGATGATACCCACATCTAGTAGCTTTAACACCTTGCCTTTGATAACCTCCATCATATTTAGATTTAACCTTCTTTGAGGTTGTCTAATCACTTTTGCATTCTCTTCAAGGTGTATACGGTGAGTACATACCGAATAGTCTATTCCCTTGAGGTTCGCGATTGTCCACCCTATGGCTCCCTTATGTTCTTTGAGTAGCTCAATCAACTTGAGCTCTTTTTCTTTTCCTAGGTGAGAGGCTATGACAACCGGAAATGTTTTTGCTTGACCTAAATATACATATTTAAGCTCGGATGGTAATAGTTTAAGGTTAAGCTTCGGCGGTTTGATATTAGACGGTAGAGGCTTCGATGTTTTTGGTGGCAATTTTTGAAAATGGGGCCTCCACCGACTAGTATTAACTACCGGTTTCTCAATACTTAATATTTGTACAATATCACCCAAGATGGGATCTTTAGAATTTTCAAAGTGTACCAAGCATGTCTCCAAAGTTTCAAGCGGTTCAAGTTGGAGGAGCTCATCTTCTTCAAAGGATTCGAGCATGTTTACCTCAAAGAGCTCATCCTCCTCCTCATTCCTTTGCTTTTTACACATGAAGAACACGTTCACTTCCAATGTCATGTTCCCAAATGATAATTTCATCACCCCATTCCAACAATTTATAATTGTGTTTGATGTAGCCAAGAATGGGCGGCCTAAAATCACCGGTATTTAAGTGCTAGTATCAATAAACGGTTGCGTGTCTAAGACGATAAAATCCACCGGGTAGTAGAATTTATCGACTTGGACCAATACATCTTCAACCATCCCTCTCAGTACACAGATGGATCGATCAACAAGTTGTAATGTGGTTTTGGTGGGTTTTAATTCACCAAGGCCAAATTGCTCGTATACCAAGTACGAGATCAAGTTTATGCTTGCCCCCAAATCTAGTAATACACGCTCAATCTGGTAGTCACCAATGATACATGAGATTGTGGGACTACCAGGATCCTTATATTTTGAAGGGGTCTTTTGGGTGAGAATGACACTCACTTGCTCATTCAAAAATGTTAGTGCACTTTTCTGTGGCATACTAGTGCACCTTTTTGTCAATCACTTACGTCAGTGAGTCTAGTGTCGGTTGAGCCTAATGAAGATGAAGACCGAAGACTCAAGTGGCCCCACTGCATCAAGGAACAAGAAACAGGTAAATGTGATGCCTTGATGTACCTTAACCTTAACCAAATCCTAACCCTTTACCTCTTTGATGACCTTGACCATCTTAGGAATACTCTTAGTCATCATAGATTGGCCCTAGGTGTCCCAAAAGTACACCCAAACCTTGGCCAAAGTGAGAGGGTTGAGAAAGAAGTGGGTCAGCAATCATCAGGCTGAACCCAGGCCTGTCCAACCGGTCAAGACCGGTCGGCCAGGCTGCCAGGCCTCACAGCAACCCATGTAGTGAACAGGCCATTGGAGCCGACCGGTCGGCTGGGCTGGTCCGACCGGTCTTGACCGGTGGGGCAGCCCCCCCAGCAGAGACAGCAAGCTTCTGTCCATTGTTTTGCTGTGGTCGACTAGTCCAAACTGGTCGTGGACCCCTGGCCAACCGGTCACGACCGGTCGGCACTAGCTATTTTAATCTTGTTTTAGATCCGTTGCACATTTTTCTATAAAAGGGCTTGGCTCATTTTGACGGGTAATTAGAAGGATTTCGAGAGGAGTGAAGCCACCATTGTTGGAGACCATTTGAGGCTCATTCTCAACCTATGCAAGCCATCTTCCTTGTGTTTTAACACAAGATTGGAGCATTCCAAGCTCATGAAGAAGATGACCTTCATCCCCTCTTGATTTCTAGAGTTTGGAATCTTCTTGATTGGCATATCCTTGTCCAAAACTTTAAGATGAGATCGTTGTAGGAGAGAACCTCTAGGCAACCCATTCCCATTAGTTGTAGAGTTCTCAAACCTACCCTCCTATCACCTTGAGCATCTCAAAGGCATCACATGTAAGGTGTTTGATCAAGTGTGGCTGAGGCATTGGCGACGCAACGACAACACGATCGTGGGAGCAAGGGAAGCGGATTGAAGCATGGGAGAGCGGAGATCAAGCAACCCAAACCCGCGCTGAACAAGGGGCTCATCCGATAAGTAAGGTTGTCTTTATTGAGAGTTCATTTAGAGTTTGTTTATCAAACTCGATCTAGGGATGTTAGCCGTTCATTGGCCCGTTAGCCGGGTCTAAACAAAGTCTCCAAGGGGGAGCCTCCGACACGAGAGTGAACGTGCGTCGGGTTGAGAGTTAGCCTATGTCCAAAACTCCGTTCGGGTTGAGAGTTAGCCCTTTGTCCAAAACTCCGGTTATGGTTGAGAGGTGAACCGGTAAAACCTCCGTGTAAAGGTTGAGAGGTGAACCTCATTTAAAACCTCCGTTAGTGAATGCCATATGCTCAAAGGAGTTGAGTTCTTGAACTAGGACTAGAGTAGACCCAAAGTTAAACCACTATACATGCTTGTGCTTGTGATTGTATTGAGCACATTGATATCTTAGCATTGGATGTTTAATTGTTTAATTATGAATGCTTGATAGGAATGTATGCTAGGCACTAGATTGGCACGTCCACACACAAGATGTACTTTCACTAGGTGTGTAGACTTGAGCTCATTGATCCATTCTCATAAGTCTTCATAGGTTGCATAGGTTAGGAGCTTGATTAGTTAAATCATTTATTTACCTATGCATGCTTAGACTAGGATTGTTTATTGCTTAAACATATGCTAGTCTTGTGATTAGACCCACTTAGGCTTGGAAGCCTAAGTATTCTTACTTACTTAGTTTAATTTGTTGAATTGTATAAGTAGGCAAAAAGAATTTCAAAAAAGTCCTAATCACCCCCCTCCTATAGGTTTAACCATAATTCTAGTTGCTCTTTAAGCTTCCGCACATACATAGGTGTCCTGTTAGACTACCGACGTACTTTCAAAAAAGGCCTTTTGTTGCACATTGTATTTGCGTTTGGTTGTGCATAAGTCCTTTAAAAACTTGGCATAAGAGGGGATTTGTTTAATGGCGTCAAGCAATGAAATGTTGATCTTGACTTGTCTAAAAACCTCTAAAATACCATGAGAGTTTAGGAGAGATTTTGAAGCAACCAATCTCGAAGGGAATGGTGTTATGGGCTTGTGAACGCGTTCCGTTTCTTGTGGGGCTAAGCTAGGTCCATCCTCATTCTTAGGAATTACCGGATCATTAGGCTTATCAGCCTTCATCGGAATAGATTTTTTCACTTGCTTACTACTTCTAAGAGTGCTGATGGATTTTTCTTGCTCCACATGTTGGCTGGGGAGGTTAGGGTTAGGGGTGCTGATTTCATGTGCTTATTTAAGATTGGGCTGAGGTTAGGCCTGAAAGGTCCATTCCTTAGCATTCAAGCGTCCCTTAATCTCATCAACTAACATCTTAGGCTCATGGAACGTTTGCTGATTTGTTTGACTAATTTGCGTTTGCCCTTGCATAAACGCCTTTAAGGTATCCTCCGTTGAGAATTAAGGTGGGGCCATGTTTTGCATAGGTGGCCCTCCTTGAGAGTTGGTAGGATTGGTCGTGAGACCATTCCTCCAACTGAAATTTAGATGGTTCTTCCAAGTATAATTGTATGTGTTACCTACCAGTCCATTGAAGGGTCATTAATTGTTCGCTCGCTTCCAGTGCAAGTCTGCGATGTAGTAATAATTCTCAGTAAGACCGAGGTCGATTCACAAGGAAAGAGGTAAACAATTCAAAATATTCTAATAATTAAAATTTAAGAAGGTTATGAAATCAGTTTTTAAGAACTAAATATAAAACAGGAAAAATCTGATAATTGAGAAACTAGAGCATCAAGGATCCACTTATAGTCTTAATTATGCTCAAACCAATTATTCAATTCAAAGCACAACTGGAATTAAATTTCTATCTCTATTCAGCCGGTAGATATAACAATCAAAGCACACAGATAATCCGAAATAGATGGGTGTTTACTGATTTAATTCCCTCAATAAAGCTTAGGCTTTGGGCACACTCAATTGGATAGACTAAGCCTCTTTCCAATCTAGTTGAGATTCACAACCATAGTTTTTATCAAATCCTGTCACTAGACTTGACTACAACTAATGATTAAAACTCTAATTAAACCAACTTCAATAAGCAACACCAACTATCTCAAATTCTACACAAGATACATGAACTTTCCATCATAGTTCTAATAGAGATTCCACCGTTTTGATCCATGGAGAACTCGAATCAAAAGCCCCCATCAATCAACAACCCATAAGCCAATCTGATTAATCTTAAAAATCCAATAAGAACTCATGTACTTTGCACACAAACTCCTTGAATCATCTAAAACTATCAACTTTATTCAAACTATAATAAATTGTTCAATACTTAAAGCATAAACCAAAATCAATGTATCAAAGCATTATTAAAAACTAAGAAGATTCACCTCTCAATTCTACCTGAGAGTTAACTAAAAAAAAGCATAGAAAAACTAGAACTAGAACTAAGAAAAAAATTTCCGGTAAGAGGCGAAGAAGCCTCCGAGGACTTGAACTTCTTGCTTCCCACGTCCTTGACTGCCTTAGTAGAGAAGAGAACACATCCTTTTATAATGCAGCATGAGTACAACAATATAACAGATTTTGTTTCGCTTGGTACGACTTAACCAATGGTCAGATTGCCTTCAAATTTAATTTTTAGCTTTCCTAGAACAAGATCTTCCTCATAGGTAGTTTAAATTTTCAAGATTATCTTTTGAATTGGCCCACCAATCATATCAGAGACCGCCTCTCAAAATCACCCAATTTGGGTACCTCCAAAACCAATCATCTTGCTTTCAACACTACGGAGTGTACAGAGGTCGGATTGGTCTCAAATTTGTAACATTAATAGAAACCTCCATCCGTTAGATGATAGATGGATTAGATTGTCATAATCAATTCTAGAATTGGGTGCAAAAATTAGAATACTTAGGGCTTTTTATAAAATCTGTGCAGTTGGAATCTTTCTAGATGGTCCATCTTTCTTCAACCGATACGATCAAACCACACATTCTTTTGACCTAAAACTTTATGGTTATGCATATATAGATGTACTCTAGATGATGGTCAGATTAGATTCTTCATATCATCAATGATGGGCCACCTGGACCATTCTAAAGTTGAACAGCAGAATTAGAAAACTTTTTGGACAATTCATATTGTTTTGGCTGCCACGGTCAATTCGTAGCTCTAATCGACACAAAATGACTTGAGTTTTTTCAGTGTCAAGCTAATATTCAATATGGATGGATTGGATTTTCAATAATCATTGAGATGGGTCCCACAAACTGGACCAAAAATTCCAAAATGAGAATAGCCTTGCTGTTTGAAATCTGAAATTAGTAAGTGCATGGCCGACCGGTCTTGACCGGTCGGACCCACCTTAGGATTGGTCCAGCAACCTATGTAAAGGGCTGCCCTGTTGGCCGACCGGTCGGAGCTCAATAGTAGCTGCTTTCTCTTCTTTTTTCCTTCTTTCTTTCTTCATCTCTTTCTTCCACCTCTTTAACCTTTCTTCCTTGCTTTTTAAACAATGTTTAATAGGCGTCTTTAAGCATTGAATTCACAATATCTTTCTCTCATTCCTACATTCTCAAAAACATGTATTAGACAATTCTTTTATCATAGAAAACATACATAAAGTGGTGATGAAAAGGGATTGTAATGTGTATAATTCATGGCTCAACATTGATAACCATATGTGGTGTTTGCTCACTTTTGTAATAACTCTTGAAACGCAAGAATTGTAGGACAATCTTGCGTAGAGTGTACATTAGCGACACAAATTCCACACACATTTTCAATAGCTTAAGTGGAGTTGGAAGTTCCGCTCTTACTTAGTTTCATTGCCTCTATATTCCTTGTGAAGCTAGCTATCTTAGCATTAACATCATCTCCCTCTTTAAGGATGTAGATCTCTCATTTCTCTTTTTGTTGAGGAAGCTTAAGGTTACTAGATTTATCCGAGGTATCCCATGATTGGGCATTCTTGGCCAACATGTCCAAGTAAATCTATGTGTCCTCGGGATCTTTTCTCGTGAACTTACCATTACACATTATCTCTACGAATTGGCACATATTCATGTTCAATCCTTCATAGAAGAAACTAATGATTCGCCATATCTCGCAGCCATGTTGTGGACAAGAAAATAGGAGGTCCTTGTATCTCTTCCAACTTTGAAATAAAGTTTCACTCTCTTTGATAGAAAAATTCATTTTGGCCCATCAAAGGGTGTTTGTTTTATGAGCCGGGAAGAATTTTTTCAAAAACTCCTGGGTCATCTTAGTCCATGTCCCAATCGACCTTGGTCTTAGAGCATGAAGCCATGTTTTGGCTCTTTCCTTCAAAAAGAAAGAAAATAATTTTAGTTTCACTACGTCCTCCGTTACATTATTGTATTGCAATGTAGCTACTACCTTATCAGATTCTTTCAAGTGTAGGTATGGACTCTCGAAATCTAACCCATAGAACTTAGTTAAAAGTTGAATTACCCCTAGCTTTATATCAATTGTCCCGAAATTATTTGGGAAAAACATGCATTAAGGTGTGGTAGCACAAGCCAGTTTGTAAGTAGTCACATAAAGCTTTCATTGGAGGAGCATTATGCACCTCATTCTCTCCTACTCCCTCTTGATTTACGTTTGTAATGGGAGTGGAAGGAGGAGGATCCCTTAACGGTGTTTGATCCATACTCCCCGAACTTTCACAATATTCAATGTATTTTCTAATTCGTCTTTAGATGGATAGTTGTCCAACTAAACCACCTTCGGTTTGGAGACGCTTTGTGTTATCACGTTCCCAACGTGACATAAACCACACAAACGAAAATATGAACTAAACTTAAATCTTAAAATAAAAAATCTGGAAAAAAAACTAGAAAGCTGTAAAACTAAAATATAAAAAAAAAGACATTCTAAGTTAGAATGATGTTACCCGATTAGCTTAAACTAGAAGAATTTCCTATAAAACAAAGCAATTAATGTTAGTTCCAGAAAATCAGAAACTAATCCTAGAAAAACAATAAAACCTAACTAATTCTAATTCTATAGTTTAGTAAAATAATTTAGAACAGTTTAACCTAGATTCTCCGGCAGCAGCGCCAAAAACTTGTTCGCTCGCCTCAAGTGCAAGCTTGCGATGTAGTAATAACTTGGTAAGACCGAGGTCGATCCACAGGGAATTAGGGTAAACCCATTCAAATCATTCTAGTAACTTCAATTTCAGCAATTTTAGAATTCAATTTTAAAAACTAAGTAAAACAGTAACTTTTATAAAAATCTAATAATTAATGGAACTAAGGCCTCAAGGATCCACTTGTAGTAGTTCCATATGAATTCATTAGAGCTGTACACGAATCGAGCTAGCTCGAAAAGCTCACTCGGCTCGGCTCGAAAAAGCTTGGCTCGGCTCGATTCAAAGGGTGTTTCAAGCCAAGCCGAGCCGAATTTTTGGGCTCGTTAGAAATTCGAGCCAAGCCCGAGCCTGACCTGAGCTTGGCTCAACTCGGCTTGAAATCAGGCTCAGCTCGGATCGTAGAGGCTCGGTATTAAATTATTAATATATATTAATATATATAAATATATAATAAAAATTTTAGTTACCCGCTCGCCCTAGCCCCCTTTTGTTTTACTCCAGCGCCCACTCACCCAGCCTCGGACTAACCAGCAGCAACTACCACCTTCGGTCGTCCGCATCATCTTGTCCCTCTCTGGCTCTCCCTCATCTGACATCTCATCTCTCTCCACTCTCCATCCAGGTAACCATCCTCTCTCTCTTTCTCTCTCTCTCTCTCTCTCATCGCCTCGCCTTGCCAACTAACGACCAGCCGGACCCCCCTTGTCCGTCCAGCAGCCGACCTCCCCTCCCTCCCCCCCTGTCCGTCCAGCCAGACCCCCCTGTTCGTCCAACAGCCCGATCCCCTTGTCTGTCCAACAGCCAACCCCCCTGTCCGTTTAGCATCCACATTGTTGATTGTTTAATTAATTATTTATTAATACTTAATATTTATTTGTTTAAGAAGTTAATTAGTTAATTATTATTTGTTGTAAGTTGGTTATTTTATTAGTTAAATTAATTTTGACATAATTGTTTAATGAGTTAATACCTAATTGTTGTAAGTTGGTTGTTTCTTTAGTTAATTGATTGTTCATTTTTTTTAGTTAACTGTTTTACTATTTAAGTTAGTTGTTTGAATGTTTAGATTGTTAATTGTAGTCTGTAGATAATCAGTTGCCCATTTGAGCATTCCTATGTGGTTAGGCATAGATCAGTGTGTCTTTGGTGCATAGCAATCCTCAAATTGTCCCATTTTGGACAATTCAAGATCGGTTAGATTGTAATTTTTCATTTTACTGATTTAAATGCTTGCGTCTATTCCATGTGGTATCTCTCCTTTTCTCTCCGGATGTATTTTTTTATTTGTGTTTTATTGTTATTTATCCTCATTTTTCGAGGGTGCTTGACAATGGAAAATAAATGGAAGAACAATATATTTTGGAGAGATAAGGGGAGATGCTGCGGGAATTTCGACGTAGACATCTAAATCAGTAAACAAAAGCATTATAATATATCTGATCTTTAATGGGTAACTGATTTAGGCAGAGAAGAGTCGTAGTTTCACAACTTATAACTCAAATCGTAGCAGGTTAAGTTGTAAGTTAGTCATGGCATTTGGCACTACAGATTTTGATATATGCCTAAAGATTAGTTTTTATTTTTATATCTATAAATGACTAGTGAGGAAGTCCCAAACACTGTTGGCACTACCGAAGGATCAGTCACACAGCCACAGCCACAACCAACACATCCTCCCATTGTGGACTTGGAGTAAGGTGTAAGTTCAAGTGTATGTGCAGGTTCTACTAAGGGAAAGAAGAGGTCATCAGTGTAGGATGACTTTGAAGAAATTGTAGTAAATTGTGTGGTAAAGGTTAGATGTATGCACTGTAAGGCTCTGTTTACTAAGAATCCTGGAGGGGCGACTTCTCATTTAATCAGGCATAGGCAAATTTGTTAAAAAAGACCAAAAGCTTGAAGTCCAGGCCAACAATTACTTTCATTTGATAACTCTGTATCAAATGATACCGAAGGTGTAATTTTCATTCATAAGTTTGACAAACAGAAGTTCAAAGAGTGGTTAGCCAGGTTAGTGATAGTTGAGGAAAAGCCTTTCAGAATGATTGAGAGCAAAAGTTTTATAAGATATAGCAAATTCCTTAACTCTCAGGTTGAGAAGGTCTTGCACATCACTGTCAAGAGAGAGTGAATGAAAATGTACGAGAACGAGAAAAATAAGATGAAAATGGTTTTAGCATCAGTCAGCAGAATCAGTTTAACTTTCGATCTGTGGATGGCGTGTTCGCTTCTCTAAGTGTAGGGTTGCGATGTAGTAATAATCTCGGTAAGACCGAGGTCGATCCACAGGGAAGGAAGTAAACAATTCCAACTATCCTAATAACTGGAATCTTAAGAGGTTTGTGAAATTGGTTTTGAACATAAAATAGAAAATCTGATAATGAAAAGATAACTAGAGCATCAAGGATCCACTTATAGCTCTCCTTAGATGCATAATTCACTATGGCTTCTTACTTTCTCAACTAGAATCGAAATTAAGTTCTATCTAGTCGGATAATAAAGCAGTTAAAACAATCAACCTGACATATGTATGATCCATGTATATGATTCACTCAATGCAAGCTAGGACGAGCATACTCAATTGCATAGGTCAGTCCCAATTCCAATAGACTAAGTTCACAATCATAACCATCATTAAATCCTGTCACATGACAAAACTAGATCATAATTTGAACTTGATTCAAACCACATACACAGTCTCACACATACTTCAGAAATCCAGAAAAATAGAACTTTGGTAGGAAGTTCCCACATGAAGATCATAGTACTAGAGCGTACTCCAATTCCTCGGATCATACAAGTCTAGACTAGCTCACAACAATTAAGAACTCAAGCAATTCTTCCAAACATCCATGAGTCATCATAAGACTAAGAAAAACTACTTAGTACTTGAATTAAACTTCAAACCATTGTTCTTAAACATGAAATCCAACTTAAAACCAATAAAATGAATTAAACAATCTAAGAAAATTATAAGGTTCATCTCTTAACTCTAGCTAAGAGATTAGCTAATGAAAAGCATATTAAAAATAAAACTAGAACTAAGAAAAGGAAGAAAAACTAGCTGGAGGAGGCTAGGAAGCCTCCTATGACTTGAACTCCTTGCTCCGCACGTCCTTTCTTGCCCTAGAATAGAAGAGAGCACCTCCTTTTATAATACAGCAAGAGTACCGTAACATAACAGATTTTGTTTCGCTTCGTACGGCTTAACCAATGGTCGGATTGCCTTCAAATTTGATTTGTAGCTTCTTTGTAATGTGATCTTCCTCATAGATGATTTATATTTCTAAGACTATCTTCTGAATGGGCCCACCAATCAGATCAGTGACCGCTTCTCAAAAATCGCGCAATTCGGGTACCTTCAGAACCAGTTATCTTGCTTTCAACGCCCCGAAGTGTACAGAGGTCGGATTGATCTAAAAATTTGAACATTGGTAGAAAACTTCCTCCTTTACATGATAGATGGATTAAATTGTCCAAAACAATCCCAGAATGTGGTCCGAAAATTAGAACACTTAGGAATTTTATAAACTCTGCGCAGTTGAATCTTTCTGGATGGTCCATCTTTCTTCAACCGGTACGATCAAACCACACATCCTTTTAATCTGAAACTTTGTAGTTATTCATATATGGATGTGTTCTAGAAGATGGTCAAAGTAGATTCTTCATATCATCAATGATGGGCCACCTGGACCGGCCCAGAGTGGAGTAGGCGGAATCTAGAACTTTCTGGACAGTTTGTATTGTTTTGGCCACCACGGTCAATCTGTAGCTCCGATCGACACGAAACCACTTGGGTTATTCCGGCGTCGAGCTCTTCTTCGATGTGGATATATTGGATTTTCAAATATCATCAAGATGGCTCCAGAAAACTGTGCTGACAATCCAAAAAGGGAATAGCCTACTGTCTGAAATCTGGAACTCTAAAATTGCATGGCCGACCAGTCAAGATCGGTCGAACAGGGCTGGTCGACCGGTCTTGACCGGTCTAGCCTGTTTGGGTGGAAGTCTAGCAACATGTGAAGAAGGTAACAGAGTTGGGCCACCGGTCTTGACCGGTCGGACCACCTTGTGGGGCTCCTTTTTCTTTCATTTATTATTCCCTCTTTTGTTCTTCCTTTCCTTTGATCTTCAAGGTATGTAAGAAGGGTCTCAAAGCATCCGAATGATGAAGTCTCTCTTTCATTCCTACAACCATAAAACTATGCATTAGATTAGCCTTTAAATCATGAATACGATGCATAATGAATGATGAATTGGGGTTAGAATATGCACAATTAAGAGCTCAACACACCCCCCAACCAGCATTTTGCTAGTCCCGAGCAAAACATGCGTGAAACAAGTTCAATTCTCCAAAAACCAACTCTCCTTCAGAAACTATTCTTCCATACATCCCAAGACACACAAGTGTAAAAGTCAGAAAAATTAGGTGATAGAGGTTGAAACCTTAAACTCTCAAAACATAATAAGTGTTCATATGAAATCCCCGCTGATTGATTGATAAATAGAAGAACTTGAACAAATTCAACCTAGTGTGCATAGTGAATGTTCATCTCATGATTTTTCAGGATTATCTTCTTCATAGATCAACTAAACTATGAATCTTAAGGTGCACAGATCAACAACAAGCCTATGACAGGAATTTGCCTTACCATCCTTCCGACGGCTTTCACACTATGTCCCATTTTCGGCTTTGGTTACGGGTAGACCATCCCCCAGTTGGTAATAGGTAGCCCTTTTCAGAATTTTCCACCATGTTTTCCATCATTCCCAATTTTCATCATTCCTTTGCCTTTTTCTTTTACATTGGATAGGATTTTTAGAAATCCATATCTTTCGTTATTTTTCCATGGACAAGGATGGACAAAGTACCCCAGCTTGGTTCCTCAACACCTCAAATCTAAGTCTAGCCAATCCAAAAATCACATAATCCTTTCAAATCATGAAAATTGTGTAACGTAAACTAGGTGTAAAAGTGTTCAAATTTTCTATCAATCATATAAATAGGGGAATTCACATATAAAACCATTATATTAAGAGAAGTTCAAAGCTTGCAACATCACTCACTTCGTATCTCCTCCTCTTATACTCATATCATTTCGAATGCATAGAAACAAAGTTTTCCAAATGAGTTTTGAATTTTAGAAAAATCAAAAATTTTCTACATAATTGCTTGAAATGTCACAAAAGCTAGTAGATTCATCTAAGGAATCTCACCCCCCAACCAAAATCTTACATTGTCCTCAATGTAATAAGATATGCAATATGCATGATATGAGAGCAATGACATAAAACAAAGGAGAGTGAGAACGATAGTACCTGAGGTAGCAAGTAGATCAATTCTAGCATCTTCCATTGTCTCGATAAGACTTATTCAATCCTAAATGTAGAAAAGAAATCCTAACCTACCCACCTACCTTTGATTAGTCTGATCGACTACATCATCAAATTTGAGCAGGATCTTCATGAATTTCAATAGGTTTCTCATGAGGACCATCCAAAGTCCTGCTTGAATGTATACGTGGGTGCGTTTCTTCATGAAGGTCCAATCATAGTGTGCACCACAACCATATAAGGAGGAGATAAGAGCAGCAAAAAGATATCTCCTCAAGTTATGAATCGAGTTGTAATTGATTAAAAACGGATCCTCCCAATCAGAATTTTCAATGGGTTAAAGAACCCATGATGGTGGAGAGACATTCATTAAGTATTTTTCAGTTTGGGTTGTCTCCTCCACAAATTCAGAATTGCATGGTGCTTTCACAAACAATGGTAAAGAGTGTAAATCAGTGGAATTGTGTTCTTCAGGCACCGAAACCATGTCTAAAAAACTATCCAACTCCTTAATCATCTTATCATCCAGATTATAGGGGTGGGCCAAGCATTCCTCTAGTCAGAAGAAGGGTCCTCGTTCTCCCTAAGTGATTGAGGAAATTCTGTTTCAAGGGTAAGGAATTCGTCCTCTATAGAGGGGAGGTCTTCCAAAGAAAATTTTTCAGATTCAGTGGTAAGCATATCATCTAGCATTGATTAATCTTTTAAAATTTCAGATTGTGCCACCCCATCATCCAAAGAAACAAAATTTTCAACCCAAGGGAGTTCTTCCACAATAGAATCCGGCATGTGTTGTTGGTGGAAGGACTCAAAAATATCGACTTCGGCCATCTCTCTAGTAAGAATATCTTCCGGTGACTTAAAAACATTCGGCCCTTTGGAAGAAGAAATCATGGACTCATAATCATCCTTCAAACCCTCATTGTAGGCAATTAAACTATCACTTTCAGATTTTGTAGATTCCTTCGGTTCGTCAACCGTCCTTGAAATCTCTTCATCATTCAAATCGGAATAGCTAAAAGAGATAGTTGATTCATCATAATCGATGTAATGGTGGGATCACTGAGATCTACATCCCCTAAAAGTTTAGTCATCAAATCGGAAGAGGGTTGGGCTTGGATAGCCACATCCTCCTCTATGTTGGGGATTGATTCGGTGTTCCCAATGTCGGGTTCAGGATTTTGAGATGGAGAGGTTTTGTATGCATTGCTCAGTTATTTCCATAAACTTTCGCAGCGTATCCTCAAGAGTTCGTATCGGTTGTGGATCATGAGAAAGAAACTCTTGAGGATAATTGTTGGCATCCATGGTTGGCTCATCTTTCATTAGACTAGAGGTGTGAGGACTCTCTTGATGAAGACCATACGTGTTATATGACGAAGATTGATAAGATGGTTGATAGGCATAACCATACAAGTGATCACGCAATGTCTTTACCGGTTGGTCATTACTCCACCGGTCCTTTTTTCTTATTCCTACCTCCTGTTAAACTTGGTGGAACACTCTTGTTATTTTCAACCCAGTAATCACGTAGCGTCTTACGTTGGGGGGTAGTGGAGGTTTATTGAATCTCAGAAAAATGCTTATGCTTATAATGGTTCTAATCATAAAGAGTTTTGATTCCATGGTCTGACATCTCATCTTTCAAAAGGTATGCATAAGCACCACACTTCCAATTAGCCATAATGAGATTTTAAAGAGTTGGAATTACCCTAATCTAGGAAAAAAAGAAGAAGAAGAAAGGGAGATGGGGAGATGTTACCCGTGAAGGTAAGAACTATGTCAGCAACTAAGTTCCTACAAAACACAAAAACAGAAAATTGTTAGTAATCTAGAAAAAAAAAATCAGAAACTACTTCTAGAAAAACTAAAAATCCTATCTAAACTAAGACTACTCTATAGCTACTAGAACACTTAGATGCGTTTAACTTCTTCCTCGGCAGCGGCGCCAAAAACTTGTTCGCTTTCCCAAGTGTAGGGTTGCGATGTAGTAATAATCTCGGTAAGACCGAGGTCGATCCACAGGGAAGGAAGTAAACAATTCCAACTATCCTAATAACTGGAATCTTAAGAGGTTTGTGAAATTGGTTTTGAACATAAAATAGAAAATTTGATAATGAAAAGATAACTAGAGCATCAAGGATCCACTTATAGCTCTCCTTAGATGCATAATTCACTATGGTTTCTTACTTTCTCAACTAGAATCGAAATTAAGTTCTATCTAGTCGGATAATAGAGCAGTTAAAATAATCAACCTGACATGTGTATGATCCATGTATATGATTCACTCAATGCAAGCTAGGACGAGCATACTCAATTGCATAGGTCAGTCCCAATTCCAATAAACTAAGCTCACAATCATAACCATCATTAAATCCTGTCACATGACAAAACTAGATCATAATTTGAACTTAATTCAGACCACATACACAGTCTCACACATACTTTAGAAATCCAGAAAAATAGAACTTTGGTAGGAAGTTCCCACATGAAGATCATAGTACTAGAGCGTACTCCAATTCCTTGGATCATACAAGTCTAGACTAGTTCACAACAATTAAGAACTCAAGCAATTCTTCCAAACATCCTGAAATTGCATCGGGTACCAATTGGAATTGCGTCGGGTAGTCTAACACGACACCCTATGCATAAACGTGCGGAAGCTTAAAGAGCAACTAGAATTATGGCTAAACCTATAGGAGGGGGTGATTAGGACCTCTTAAAACTCTTCGCCTACTTAACAAATTTAGCAAATTAAACTACGTAAGCGATTAACACTTCGACTTCCAAGCCTAAATGGGTCCAATCAAAAGACTAGCAAATGATAAGTGCAATCAGCAACCTAGTCTAATCAACTCATGTGGACTAGAGAGGATGGATCAAGAAATGCTCAAGTCAACATGAGGTAGTGAAAGTACATCTTGTGAGTGTGGATGTGCCTATCAAGTGCCTAGCATGCATTCCTAACTAAGCATTCATAATTAACCAATTAAACACAATGCATAAAGAGAAATGTGCTCAAGAACAATCACAAACACAAGGATGTATAGTGGTTCGACTACTTCTCTACTCCACTCCCGGTTCAAGTACTCAACCCCTTTGAGCACACTAGCATTCACTGGGGAGTTTAAATCCGGTTCCTCCCAACCAAGGTGTTTTAACTCGGATCCACCCAACCGGGGAGTTTATAGGTTCCTCCCAACCTACACGTTTGCACCCGTGTTGGTGGCTCCCCCTTGGAGACTTTGTTTAGGCCGACTAACGAGCCAAGGAACGGCTGACATCCCTGAATTTTAGGCCCAACTAATAGGCCAAGGATCGGCTAACGACCCTAGTTCGAGTTTGTCAAACAAACTCTACACTCAACTCCCACAGGGAATTGAGTGGATGGACTCCTAACAAGACAACCTTACTTGTCGGATTGAGCCCCTTTGTAGCGCCGCTTTGGGTTGCTTCTTCTCGCTCTCCCGTGCTTGAATCAGCTCCCCTTGTGCTCCCCCGATCTTTGACGCCGCCGCTTTGCCAAGGCTTCAGCTCCAAGATCAGCTACCTTGCATGTGATGCTCCATTGGAGATGCCCAAGGTACTAGGGAATGGTTGAATCTCCTACATGGGGTATGTAGCTTGTCCTAACTAGGAGATTCACCTAGAGGGTCTTCTAGAGGTATTGAACAAGAGATATAACTATGTGGTATAGTGTCTCACCTCTAGAATTGAGAGACGAATCTAGTCATCTCTATGTTTGCATTTGAATGCCCTCACTTGTGATTTAAACACAAGGGATATGACTTGAATCTCCTCCTCTTTGAGGCCCCATATGATGTACAAAAGGTATGGAAAATAGGCTCTCAAAACCCTCTCAAAATGCCTAAGAACCGAGCTCAATATTTATAAAGTTCAAGCTCCAACGGTAAAAAAACGGGCAGATACGCGTATCTCCGATTGATCGGAAGAAGGTCCGATTGATCGGAGATCGGTCCAATTGATCGGAGACATGTCCAATTGATCGGAATTCAGTCCGGAGAATTCTCTGGAGGATATTCCGATTGATCGGAGAATGGTCTGATTGATCGAACTGACCCCTTCCGATGGATCGGAAGACTGTCCGATTGATCGAAAATATGTCCAGTGGGTTTTCAAAGTTGCTGGAAAAATTTTCGATTGATCGGAGCTTCTGTCCGATGGATCGGAGTCCTATCGAAGCCAACATCCGATTGATCAGAGATCAATCGAAAACTGCTGTTTGAGCTGTTTTAATTACAGCAGCTTCCACCTCTTTAATTAGTCTAACTTATCATGTTTTTTATGGAGTTCTAAGACTAATCATGATGACTAAGGGTATACCTAGTTGGTGCAAGTCATCTAAGAGGTTATGGTTAGGTTTTGGTCAAGGCAAGGCACACCAAGGCATCACTTTTACCTGTTTCTTCTTCCTTGATGCAGCAGGGCCACTTGAGTCTTCGGTCTTCATCTTCATTAAGCTCAACTGACACTAGACCCACTGAACTAAGTGATTGACAAACAAGGTGCACTAGTATGCCACAGAAAAGTGCACTAACACATCCATGAGTCATCATAAGACTAAAAAAAACTACTTAGTACTTGAATTAAACTTCAAACCATTATTCTTAAACATGAAATCCAACTTAAAACCAATAAAACGAATTAAACAATCTAAGAAAACTATAAGGTTCACATCTTAGCTCTAGCTAAGAGATTAGCTAATGAAAAGCATATTAAAAATAAAACTAGAACTAAGAAAAGGAAGAAAAACTAGCTAGAGGAGGCTAGGAAGCCTCCTATGACTTGAACTCCTTGCTCCCCACGTCCTTGCTTGCCCTGGAATAGAAGAGAGCACCTCCTTTTATAATACAGCAAAAGTACCGCAACATAATAGATTTTGTTTCGCTTCGTACGGCTTAACCAATGGTCGGATTGCCTTCAAATTTGATTTGTAGCTTCGTTGTAATGTGATCTTCCTCATAGATGATTTAGATTTCTAAGATTATCTTCTGAATGGGCCCACCAATAAGATCAATGACCGCTTCTCAAAAACCGCGCAATTCGGGTACCTTCAGAACCAGTCATCTTGCTTTCAACGCCCCGGAGTGTATAGAAGTCGGATTGATCTCAAAATTTGAACATTGCTAGAAAACTTCCTTCTCTACATGATAGACGGATTAGATTGTCCAAAAAAATCCCAGAATATGGTTCGAAAATTAGAACACTTAGGGCTTTTATAAACTCTGCGCAGTTGAATCTTTCTGGATGGTCCATCTTTCTTCAACCGGTACGATCAAACCACACATCCTTTTGATCTGAAACTTTGTGGTTATTCTTATATGGATGTGTTCTAGAAGATGGTCAAAGTAGATTCTTCATATCATCAATGATGGGCCACTTGGACCGGCCCAGAGTGGAGTAAGCGGAATCTAAAACTTTCTGGACAGTTCGTATTGTTTTGGCCACCACGGTCAATCCGTAGCTCCGATCGACACGAAACCACTTGAGTTATTTCGACGTCGAGCTCTTCTTCGACATGGATGTGTGGATTTTTAAATATCATCAAGATGGCTCCAAAAAACTGTATTGAAAATCCAAAAGGGAATAGCCTGCTGTCTGGAATCTGGAACTTTAAAATTGCATGGCCGACCGGTCAAGACCGTACAGGGCTGGCCAACCGATTTTGACCGGTCCAACCTGTCTGGGTGGTAGTCCAGCAACATGTGAAGAAGGTAGCAGAGTTGGCCAACCGGTCTTGACCGGTCAGGGCCTGTTTGGCCGACCGGTCTTGACCGGTCGAACCACCTTGTGGGGCTCCTTTTTCTTTCCTTTCTTCTTCCCTCTTTTGTTCTTCCTTTCCTTTGATCTTCAAGGTATGTAAGAAGGGTCTCAAAGCATCCGAATGATGAAGTCTCTCTTTCATTCCTACAACCACAAAACTATGCATTAGATTAGCCTTTAAATCATGAAAACCATGCATAATGAGTGATGAATCGGGGTTAGAATATGCACAATTAAGAGCTCAACACGGCGACTAATCAAAGTAAGGGATTCATTTCACTAACTGCACTCTATGTTGATTATGGTTGGAAACTCTGCAAGTTAATTCTGAACTTTCACCACCTTCCTCCTCCTCACACTGGGTTAGTTATTTCAGATTGCATCTACACTTATCTGTGAGAATGGGGTATTGAAAGTAAAATTTCTTCAATAACATTGGATAATGCCTCTACAAACGACAGTGTTGTGTCGCGCTTGCGCAACCACTTCAAGGCAACTGGGAATTTATTTTTCGAGGGAAAAATATTCCAAGTAAGATGTTGTGCTCACAGATTGAATGTGATTGTTCAAGAAGGACTGAAGACAATCGACCTCACTATCGAGAACATACGAGAGAGTGTAAAATACATAAGGGGGTCACCTTCTAAATTGAGTATATAGAACGATATCATCCAACGTTTGAATATCAAGTCTCAAAAAATATTGAAATTAGATGTGTGCACACGTTGGAATTCGACATTTGAAATGTTAGATTCGGCCATGGAATTAGAATTTGCATTTCCTGAATTTGCAGCATATGATAAAGGATACACTTGGTTGCCTGATGAAGATGATTGGAGCAAAGAAAAAGAAGTTCACAACTTTCTCGAAGTTTTTATAATTGCATGAATATATTTTTTAAAAATAAATATCCGACCGCAAACCTGTTCCTTCTGTCTATTTCATTGGTTAAGGAAGCCTTACAGAAAAGTGCCAAAGAGGGTCCAGATTTTCTGAAAAGGATGGTCATTGATATGCAAGAGAAGTTCGATAAGTACTAGGACCAATGCCATTTGCAAATGGACTTAGCAGTTGTACTAGATCCCCGGCGTAAGATGGGCTTGGTTCGGTTTATTTATATGAAGATTTATTCTATTGAAAGGGCGACCACCGAAACATCCAAGGTTCAAGATACAATTAATGAGTTATACCGGTTGTATGTTTATGCCTCACCTCCAGCATCGAGTAGTAAACAAGCAGCTTCAACCAGTGGTTGTAGTTCATCTACAACTACAAGCAAGGTCAGTATGCTCGATGAATACATGTCTCTTATTGGACAATCATATCAAAATGATCAAACTCATGAATCGGAGCTACACATGTATCTCAAAGAGCCAATCATGATGCACACGGACTTAAGCTTTGACATTCTAGGATGGTGGAAGATGAAACTCGGTGAAGCAAAATACCCTATACTATTGATGATGGCATGGGATATACTGTCAATTCCAATTTCAACGATGGCATCAGAATCTGCTTTAAGCTCCGGAAGTAGGTATGTGAGCAAGTATCAAAACTCACTTTCACAAAAAATAATGGAAGCATTGATCTATACACAGGATTGGCTGCGTCTTATTTGGGGAGGTAGTGGTCTTAATAGTGATGATGAGGAGGATGAGGAGTTTGAAGACAAGACTATAGATATTGAACCTGCAACGACATCACTAGCTTGATAGGGCGTGGTTTATTGGTTTGTATTTGGATGAATTACATATGCATTGTAATAGAACATATCATTTTTTTTTTTTTTGCATCAACTGGCCTATAATGAAATGACTTATGTTACACCTCCAAGGTTCTTTTTTTATGCACTTATATTTTCTTCATAACATATTTGTTGTTTCATTATTTACTGCTTTTTTATGTTAAATTTTCTACTTTTTGTAAATTTATTTGATTCTTAACTAATTAAGTTAACTATGTCACCACACTAATGTAGATAATGTCTTTATCTACTTCTGAGCCATCGACTGACTGAAGGGACTATGGTTCCATTGTCTACTCCCCAACGTTCGATAAAAAACAAATACAATGTGCGTTGTGTGGACAAAGAATTTATTATAAAACTAATCGACTTAGGTTGCATCTTTCTGGTCGGGGTGGAGATGCAAAACCATGTCCGAAAGCTCCTGAGGAGGTGAAGTTTCTTTTCCAAGTACTTCTTGATTCAAATAAGAAACCTTCCACTAAGGAAGATGAGGAAATGAGAATGAAAGAATTGGAGGAAGCACAAATTCAGGAAGCTATAAGGCTTATCATTAAAGAGGCGAAAAAAACAAGAACGACATCCTTCGGATCTAAGACAACACGATGTCGAGGCAGGATCGAGTGGATCGAGCAAGAAGAAAGGTAACAAACCATTCAAGGTTTTGTCCAAACTCGGCGCATTCTATCGAGCAATAGGTACTAAGTACAAACCTGGTCACAAGAAAAGCTTGAAAGATCTAGTTCAAACAATACAAGAACATGGTGACAAACTCTCCCCACCTTCTGATGGAGAAGATGTCAACCAGTACGTATATGAAGATTTGGATAGCAGCTCTCCAGATGACTCATCCTATTAACTTGAAAATTTACAATTTCTAAATTGTGACCACAATTTGTGTACTGTAAGTCCGTAACTTGTCGTGTTGAATTTATGAGTTGTAGCTCGAAATCGGTAAGCTCGAAAGCTCAACTTGAATTCAGGCTCAAAAGCTTGAAGCTCGGACAGACTCGAATGCTTAAAGCTCAGTACAGGATTAAACGGGATCGAATTTAGGCTCGAAAGCTTGAAGCTCGAACAGGCTTGAAAGCTCGTCCAAACCAAGCCAAGCCCACAGCTTGGGCTCGAGGACCAAGCCGAGCCAAGATCGAGCCCAAGTCGCCCACTGACCAAACTGAGTTGAATTAAGTAAAGCTTGATTCGGCTCGGCTCGTGTACAGCTTTAGAATTCATTCATTCGAGCAAAAACACAACTGGATTCAAGGTTCTATCTCTCATCTAGTTAGAAGATTAAGCATTCAAACATAAACAATCTCACTTAATAAGAGAAATAAGATTCTAGTTCTAATGAAGCACATAGGATTCAAACATGTAGTCTTCGAAGTAACAGCCATGCCAAGGGACTATGGCATGCTCTAGGGTAACTACAATTCGAATCTAATCAATCCAAACATGGCCATCTCAGATAATTGCAAGGAATTCATGTCCGAAGCACATGAGCTCTCATAAAACATTCAAAAAATACCAACTTTATTCAAACTAGAACTTAAAAATCCAAACTTTAAGTAAAGTAATTGAATCAAACGAATTCTATATGAGAATTAACTACAAGCTTCACCTCTTAGCCGTAACTAAGAGGTTCTAGCCAAGCATCATCATACTTCAACTAAAAACAATGGAAAACAACTAGAAAACATGAAAAACCAAATTTGGAAGAGTTATAAACACTCAATGACGATCCTCTTCACCTCCCACAAGTTCTCAAGCCTTCCATTATGCCGTAGGAATGAATCATATGTGTCCTTTTATAATGGTGAGGCTCCACCGACTCAGAAACTTCCAAAATCCACGTATCACTTATGCAGCACATGAAAATTCGGAGCTTGTAGCACAAGTTTCTGAAAAATCCTGAAAATTCGAAGATTTATGCTTGGCCGACTAGTCAAGATCGATCGGACCCATCCTGGCTTTAGTCCAACGAGCTCCAGCAACTGCTGGGGCATATTCAAAGGGCTAGCCGACCGGTCGAACCCGTCTGAGCACTCGTCCAGCGTGCAAGAGGGAGGGCAGCAAGGTTGGCCAACCGGTCATGACCGGTCTTGGCCTCCTTAGCCAACCGGTCAAGACCAGTCTAGCCCATTATGGCTTCCCTTCTTCCTTTCTTTCTCTTCTTCCTTTCTTTCTCTATCTTCTCTCCTTGCTTCTTTCTTTCTTTTTTTGGCCCACCTTCATTGAAAGGCTTCAAAATGTGTTCTTCAGTCATCAATTGGGTAAAGTCTCTCTCTCATTCCTACAACCACAAAACATGCATTATATAGGTCTTTTAACATACAAATTATGCATACAATATGATGTAATTGGGTTAGAATATGTATTAAATAAGAGCTCAACAGATAGTCCTTGGTGACCCTAACCCTTAGAACCAAAATAACCATAACCTCTAAATGACTTGGATCATATAGGAAAACCCTTAGTCATCTTCATTAGCCTTAGAGCGCCTTGAAAAATATGATAAGTTAGGCTAATTTAAGAGATGCAAGCTGCTGTAAACGTACCTACACAAACAACATTTTTTATTCGATTTCGATTCCATCGAAGTTCAGTTCGATGGTACTTTGATGCCATCAAAGACTAGTTCGATCCCATCGAACATATATCCAGCAACATTTCTAAACTCTCTGGATAGATCTTCGACCCCATCGAACAGCCCTTCGATTCCATCTAAGTGGCTCTTCGATGCCATCGAATAGTGTTCAATGTCATCGTACTGAATGTCCAGCAACCTTATGAACTCTCTGCACAATTCTTCAATCTCATCGAACTAAGGTTTCAACCTCATTGAACATCATTCAATGTCATCAAAGGAGTCCTTGATGCCATCAAAGCAACCATTTTCTACCCATTTTGTAACCATTAGAGCTTCATTTATAAAAGCGGGGGACTTGGTCTTTAGGCGAAAGAGAAGGATTTTTGTGCATTAGAAGTCAGCATCATAGCCAACACCATTAGGCTCTAATCCTAACCGTATCAAGTCATCTTCCTTATGATTAATCACAAGAATTAAGCATTCAAAGCTCATTTAAAAGATGAACTTGTCTATCTTGATCTTTAGAGTTTAAAGCTTGATCTAAATAGTTAAATCTTTCTCTAAACTCTATAGAGAGATCCTTGTAGGTGAAATTATCTGGAAACTAATGTCTATTAGTTATAAAGATTTCAAACCTACCTCACATCACCTTGGTCATCTCAAGAAGCACATATGCAAG
Organism: Liriodendron chinense; assembly: GCA_003013855.2. NCBI lineage: Eukaryota > Viridiplantae > Streptophyta > Magnoliopsida > Magnoliales > Magnoliaceae > Liriodendron > Liriodendron chinense. The sequence goes on from ML058384.1 coordinate 14,432,559, forward strand.
GCTATTAATCGTTGGAGTAGAGGCAATGGCAAAGAACCGGTAACAATATTAGGAGAGCAAAGGGGAGTTGATTGAAGCACGAAAAAGCAGAGATCAAACAACCAAAGTGGCGTATTAAAGGGGCTCAAATTCAACAAGGTTGTTAATTTGTAGAGTGCAACCACTCTTTTCCTGTGGGGAATTGAATATAAAGTTTGAATTGCCAAACTCGACAGGTTCAGTTGTAGGACCTAGGCCCGGTTGTAGGGCGGAATGAAATCTCCATAGGGAGCCTCTAGTGGGAGATAATACTAGATTCAGTTTTAGGACCTTGGCTCAGTTGTAGAGCCTAAATTAAGGTATAGTTGTAGGACCTCGTCTTATGAGTTAAGCATAAATCCAAGTTCAGTTATAGGACCTTGTGTCTTATGTAGAGCCTAAATTTTTAAGTCTCTAAGGGGAGCCACAGACACAGGTGCATACGTAATCTACCAACATGGGTGTGTACGTGTAGGTTCTTGTGTAGAACTTAGTCCTTGAGTAGGATTGTAAGGTTGGGAGGAACCTATTTAAAACTCCTAAGTTATGAGGTGAACCTGATTTAATATCATCTTAGTGAAATTCGATATTCTCATGGGTTGAGAACGGCAACCAGGAGTGGACTAGACAAGTAGTCGAACCACTATACATGCCTGTGTTTCTAATGTATTTGAGCACATTTCAACTTGTGCATTGTATTTTTAATTGATTAATTATGAATGATGAATGGAATGTATGCGAGGCATTAGATAGGCATATTTACACATAATATGTATTTCACTAGCTGTGTAGACTTGAGCTTATATAATTGTATCTCATGTAGTCTACATAGGTTGCATAAATTAGTTGATTAAGTAGTTAAATCATTTGTTAATCTATGTGTTTAGACTAGGAGTTTAATTGCTTATTCATCTGCTAGTCTATGTGATTGGACTCACTAAGGCTTTGAAGTCAAAGTGTTCTTGCTTACTTAGCTTAAATTGTTAGATTAATTAAAGTAGGTGAAAAGAACTTTAAAAAATGTCCTAATCACCCCCTTTTAGGACTTAGCCATTATTCTAGTAGCTCCGCCAAGCTTCTACAAAGCTCATAATGTGATAAGGTGTCATGTTAGACTACCCCACACAATTTCAATTGGTATCAAAGCGGGTTACTCCGATAGAGCGTGTGAGTTGGTCTTAAAGGACTTAACCATTAAGAATATATCCAAAAGGAGCTCTAGCACAATGTTTACCCCAGAGGAAAATTTGAGCTTAAAAAATAAATTAATTTGGGTGCTTCTTATAGGATATGAGAAGTTTTGAGCCTATTAGGTATACATGTGTGGCCTCCTCTTTTCCTTCTGTGATTAGAAAAGACTCCATCGCTTTAGGGTGAAAATCTAAACCTTCTCCTGTGCATCATGCTTGTGGAGATGTCTGACACTTAAGGTTTAAATATCTTATCTTCAAAGGCCGATAATCCACCTCAGTCATAAACTAGATAATCAAATATATAGTGATTGAGAAAGTGGCACACACAAGAAAGAGTCCACCAAAGAGATCACCAGAGAAAAAGAGAAGATTCTCATTCCCTCCTAAAATGTCAAATCATATGAGGGAGTTATGTAAGAAGATTGCCCTACTAAATGTGAAAACAAAGAATATTATGAGTAGAGGAAATTCTAATAAAGGTAGGACATACATATATAGTTAAATCACCTACATTTAGATCTTCAATTAGGAGTGCACCTAAGAGAGATACGTTTAATGTAGAAACAGCCTCACCTGAACATAGTTCGGGTCCTAGGAAATTCACACCCAAGGGGGTTGTGAACTATGATGGGTGACCTTAGGAGTTCATATTGAGCTCAATAGATAAAATCAGATGAATGAGCCTTGTTTTGAGCTTATTGTTGAATTTGAGGATTTTAACATTTTTTAATCTGAATATTATAGGTAAATCTTAGGGTTTAGCCTCATTTGTATGCTTATGGGCAAATCAGAGGATTCAAGCCTCATTAGCCCACCTAGATAGTTTAGCTTATGCTTCATTTTTGTATTTTTAGTTGTTATACTATCATTTTGTTTAGATTAGCTTATCTTACTGAATTTTAAGCTTCATGTATGCTAATCTATGTCTAGTCATTTATGCTCTCATGTTTAGCTTATATGTTGTGGTCATGATATGTATGCTCCATGTGTTTCAAATGTTCATGCACCCTTTATCTGTCTAGTTAGCATGTGATTATAATTATATCTGAGACATTCTAATCTCTACTTCCCTTTACTCAATTGATGTATCATTAAGGGGGAGTGATTAGTTTGTTAATTGCTAACAAAAAGGGGGAGAAATATCAAGTCCCACCAAAACAAGTTTGTTTGTTTTGTGTTGCAGGGGTTGATAAATTATGAGGGAGCAATTCAAGTGGAACATTGCTTAGTGTTACATGTCTTTATATAATTTGAGCTGTAATATTTTGGCTTGACATGTAATTTATTTGTTGTTTTGGTATCAGTAAAAAAATAGAAGTGAGTTCACATCATCATAGATTTTATTATAAGATTGACAAATACGAGTAACAGACATGACACCATATGGATAGTTGTGGACCAACTCACCAAACGGCCCATTTTCTTCCTATTGGTACCACTTACTCGATGGGCAAACTTTGCAAGTTGTATGTTGATGAGGTAGTATGGTTACATAGACTTCTAGTTTCCATGGTCTCCAACCTTGATTCAAGGTTCGTATCATGATTACGAAAAAAAAATCATGAAGCTTTGGAGGCATCTTTAGACTTTCTAGTTTCAGTTTTACAACATCATCAAATCTCTCTATCTCTCTTAAGAACTCTTTGATTTTCTACGTGTTGTTTTATTGAGTTCATTTCTTAGTCAACTCAATACTTTCGGGTTAAGGCTGCTCATGGTTCGAGCTTGTGTATAGTAAGTGCACCACTAGGATTGGGTTATAATCATTGTATCCATGAAGTCGGTTGTCCTGAGAATCCTATTGCACTTAGGTTGCATGTAAGAAGAACAAATTTAATTTCAAGCAAAGTGATTCATATCATGCCTCGACTCAATAATCATATCATGCTTGGACTCAATAATCCAATAAATTTCTTTAACTTTCTTTTATTTATTTATTTTTTATGGTCTAAATTATTTTCAACAGTCAAATCCATCACAAACAATGTAGGTGTGACATATGACATGTGTACTTCGTATACGCAACATTCATCTGTACCGTATTTTAAGGGAAATTTTATAAAACACTAAGGTGTCGTTTGGTAAATTGAAAAATTAAGTCTGAAAATTAATTTTAAGCACTGAAAGCTTATAATGTTGAATTTTGGTACTTAAAAGTACTGAAAAATATGTTTAGTAATTTGTCTGAAAAGGGTCCCGAATCTTAAATTAAGCACTCTTTTAACAAAAACCTGTTTGGTAAACACAAACCATAAATGGCTGAAAATTGACAATTTGCCACATTTGCCCCTATTATCAATTTCTATCTTCCGTGGTGTATAAGACAAAACATATTATTGTCATGCCACAAATTGATCCAGAACTTGTACCTCATTAATAGTCAATCACAACTGTTTCCAATGGTATGGTCCACCTGAGAATTGGATCTGCTTTAATTTTGGGCTTATGCCCTAAAATGATCTGAAAAAATTGATGGATGGCGTGGATTTAGAATACACATCAATGTGGGCCTTACGCTAAGGACTTGTCTTTGGTGAGGCCGAGGCCGCACCTAATCCACTCTGTTAGTGTTGCCAAATTGACATGGCAAAGTTCTATCGGCCCCATCATGATGTACGTGTTAGATCCGTGCTATCTATCATTTTTTCATATCATTTTATGCCATGAGCTAAAAAATGAGGCACATCCAAAGCTCAATGGGGAAAAATGGTTCAACGATGGGCATCTATTTCCCTTTTTTTTTTTCTTATGGCCCACTTGATTTTTTAGTCTGCCTTATTTTTTTTTATCTCGTGTCCTAAAAGAAGCTAAAAAATTAAACAAATGGACGGAGTGTACTTCCCACAAACATCACAGTACCCACTCCCCACCTAGCTTTCCAAACACAGGAAGTTTTTAATGGTCAATCACCATTGTTTCCTATACTATGGCCCATCTGGGATTTGGAACTGCTTCATTTTTTAGATCATGACTTAAAATGAATTTTCAATATGGATGGACGGTGTGGATGTATTCAAATACATCACAATGGCCCCATAGTCAGGGGTCCACCCACCTCGGTGAATTCGGGGTCTCACCTAATCTAGAAAATTTTTGCTACACCCACGAGTTAGCTCCGCTAGCTACACTGGGTGTAGTAATGACCCACCATGATGGAATGGTTATATCCACTCCGTCCATCCATTTAGAAAGATCATTTTATGGCCTGACAACAAAAATCAAGTAGATCCAAAGCTTAAGCGGACCTAGAACAGAAAATAATGGGAATTGAACACCAACCATTAACAAATTCTTGGGGTCCACTTGAGCTTCAGATATGCCTCATTTTTTGTATCATGTGCTAAAATGATTTCGCCAAATGGATGGACGGTGTGGATATAACCAATACATTATGTTGCAGTCATTGCTACACTCGATGTGGCTAGCGTAGCTAAATCGTGGGTGTAGCAAAATTTTTCTCCACCTAATCCACTCCCCCTACGAAATCCGCCAACTTCCTACGACTCCGCCAACTCCCCACCGCATAAAATAGATGATGTAGGTGTTATATCCATGGGACCCACTATGATGTATGTGTTAGATCCATGCCGTCTATCCATTTTTTCATATCACTTTAGATCATCAACTAAGAAATGAGGCAGAACCAAAGCTCAAATGGACCACACCACATAAAATAGTGGGGGTTGAATACTTAACATTGAAAACTTCTTGTCCCCACTACTTTCAGTGGTGTGGTCCACCTAGACTTTGGATCTACCTCATTTTTGGGCTCGTGCCCTGTTATAGGCAAAATGATGGAGATAAGATTTCACGCGGAAATGCCCAAAACGTCCATTCGACTCTCGAGATTATCTGATCGAGAGTCGAATGTTGGATAGGTACGAGACGTCCATTCGACTCTCGAGATTAGCTGATCGAGAGTCGAATGTTTGATAGGTACGAGACGTCCATTCGACTCTCGAGATTAGCTGATCGAGAGTCGAATGTTTGATAGGTGCGGGACGTCCATTCGACTCTCGAGATCACCTGATCAAGAGTCATAGATTGAAAAATACGGAGCAGCTATTCGCAAGTCCCGAGTCTTCATAACCGATAGTCAAATACGGCAAAGCTCGATCCGCGAGCAGACCTTCTCACAAGTCGTTGAAAGACATTACACCCAAAATATGTACTTGGACTCGCGACCACATTTTAACCTGCGAGCAGCTTTACTACGGGCGTCTCCTTCCTTTTCGGAGGCCATGACTCCAACTATGGCTTCCGGCCGGATCCAGCCGGATTTCAAGGGATTACCATCTAGGGGCGTGATTGTTGGAATAAATCATTGGGTTGGATCTGACTAAAAAGATAGGATCTTATCCCATGAAATCAGCGGATTCTCAGTATCGTATGCAACATCAACGGGATTTCGACATCTCACGTAACAGATTGGATTGTTTCAGATCTATATAAGGGGATGGCGCCCTTGAAGAGGAGGTACGTACTCATCATTCAATCTTGGTCCCGTTTTGCTTGGCTTCTCTTCTGTGGCCTAACTTAAGCGTCGGAGGGCTAACGGCTGGTCCCCAGCCACCCTTATTCGCTGTCTTGCTTCAGGTCTGGTGGTGGAAATCCCTCCTGGAGCGAAGGAGAAAAGCCGGAGGATCTCGTTACAAAATCTGACATTAACAGTTTGGCGCCGTCTGTGGGAACGACTTGATCATTAAAATCAATCGTGTTAACCACCGATCAAAATCCTTCGGTGATGCCTCCTAAAAAGACTGTTCATCCTTCAACTTCGAGGCAGGCACCACCTCCACCCGGTGAGACGGAATCCGCACCTGCCCTCCCACCTGTTCCGACGGATATCCCTCAAGGAGCCCCAAATATGCCATCAACAAATCCATTATTGGAGGCCTCTGGAAATCAGGATGATTTCCTACGATTCCTCGGGAACACTCTCCTAACTCTAAACGCCGAAGTTCAGGCACTGTCAAATCGACTTGATCAGCACTTCCCTGAACCGCAAAGACTACCCTCCGAAGGGTTACCACCGCCACCCATACCAGTTGCTTCCAGGCATTCTATGGATGAACCACAGGTCCCACCACTTGGCGGCCATCCCCCTGTGCCGTCTCCACATTCTATACATTCCAGTTCGTCTCGACAACCTCAACCGCAAGGCTCCACCGCCGAAACGTCTAGCTATACCTTGCCATGGGAAGGAGATCTCAAAAGAATCCAAGACCGTTTTGATGTCATGGAGCAGAGATACCAGGCAAATCGGCCATCTGCTGTCATGGCGGCAATACATCAATCTGAATCTCCCTTCACAAGCGAGGTCATGGAAGCCCCGTTGCCCAGAAAGTATCGAACGCCTGTTATCGCTCCGTATACAGGCATTGGCGATCCTCTGGAACATCTGGAAACATATAGGTCCCTCATGGAGTTGGAGGGACATGGTTCAGAAATCATGTGTAGGGCTTTTCCCCTTACATTGAAGGAAGCGGCTCGTACGTGGTTTCGGGGGTTAAAGCCACTTTCCATCAGTTCCTTTTCTCAATTATCGGAGATATTTCTTTCTCAATTCATGGGAAGTATTCGCATTAAAAAGTCAGCCTCCCATCTGATGAATCTGAAACAGCAACATGGGGAGACAATAAAAGAGTTCACAGTACGGTTCACTGCCGAAGCCGTTCAAACCGAGGGTTACACTGAAGAAAAGGGTCTCACAGCCCTCATTGCTGGAATAACGAGCGAGAAATTTAGGTTTGCCTTAGATAAGAGCCCGCCGAAAACTATGGCGGAATTCCAAGCCAAAGCTCAGAAATATATCAATGCAGAAGAAGTCGCATTGACACGCCATGGAGTACAAAGTAAGAAACGCAAGCCAGAAGGAACTTCTACAGATAAAAAATACCATCGTGATCAGCGCGATCGTTCTCCCAAGAAGCCTTACTCTGGTAAATATCATAATTACACTCCTCTTAATCGGTCTCCTGAAAAGGTTCTAATGGAGATAAAACACAAGCCATATGTGAAGTGGCCTGCAAAGATTAAATCCGATCCCGAGAAGAGAGATAAGAGTAAGTTCTGTTACTTCCACAAAGATCACGGGCATAGGACCCAGGACTGTATCTCTCTACGAGACCATATCGAAGCCCTCATTCGAAAAGGCCATCTCCAGGATTATGTTGCTCCTAAAAATAGATCACCAGAAATGGCGAAAACCTCATCTCGCCAAAAGGAACCGTCTCATCATCAAACCGACCAAGAGGATGCTGAGCCTACAGGAGAAATTCGCACTATCGTCGGGGGTCCAGCTTGCGGGGGTGACTCTCAAGCTTCAAGAAAGGCATACGCCCGAAAGGCGTCCAAAGAACCCCAGCAGATCTATTGGCTGGAACAAACGTCCAACTCTTCGAAGGCTAGCCCTCCCCCAATTTCTTTCACCCTCGAAGATGCAGCGGGAATTCATTTCCCTCATGAAGATTCCATCGTAGTCACATTGAAGGTATCAAATTATCTGACTCATCGAATTATGGTGGATACAGGTAGCTTGGCCGATATTCTGTATTTGGAGGCTTTCGACAAGATGGCACTTGCCAGAAACCTCCTCAAGCCAGTATCGACCCCTCTTGTCGGCTTTGGAGGAGAAGTGGTTACACCCGAAGGAAGTATCGATCTCCCAGTCACCTTTGGGGAGAGTCCAGCGAAGACCACCGTCTTCGTAAGCTTCCTCGTCGTGGATCGAAAATCAGCATATAACGCCATCTTGGGGAGACCGTCTCTAACTAAGGTTGGAGCGGCCTTGCACCCTTCATATTTATGCGTTAAATTTCCGACCCCAAATGGCATAGGGGTCGTGCGAGGAAGTCAGCAGGAGGCACGGTCCTGTTACCAGATAGCCCTCCAAGATCGAAAGAAGGCTCAAGCGACACCTGTCATGGAAATAGTTCAAGGATCATCCGACGTTCTCGCCACCCGCGTTGGATCCAAGGGAAAGTGCTCTGAAATCAGGAACTCCAGGGGAGGAAACAGTGGCGATTCGCTTGACCGAAGACTACCAGTCTAAGATCGTGTATATCGGTTCCTCCTTAAACAGTATCCACCGCGAAGATTTGATCCGTTTCCTCACTGAATACCAGGACGTGTTTGCTTGGTCTCATAAAGATATGCCGGGCATCGATCCTGATGTCATCGTACATCGTCTCAACATTGACCCGAAGCATAAACCCGTACATCAGCGTCGACGTGCCTTCACTGCAGAAAGACAAATGGCGATCAAAACTGAAGTTGAGAAGCTGCTCGCGGCAAATTTCATAAAAGAAGTTGACTACCCACAGTGGGTCGCCAACGTAGTTCTCGTCCGGAAAGCTAATGGCAAATGGAGGATGTGCGTCGATTATTCAGACTTAAACAAAGCATGTCCCAAAGATAGCTTCCCGACACCACGAATCGACCAGTTGGTCGACTCGACAGCTGGACACGCCCTCCTCAGTTTTATGGATGCTTACTCTGGTTACAACCAGATTATGATGCATCCACCTGATGGCCAACATACTGCCTTCATCACAGATCGAGGACTATATTGCTACCAGGTAATGCCGTTTGGTCTCAAAAATGTAGGGGCCACTTATCAGCGTCTTGTCAACAAAATATTCGTTGCTCAAATCGGTAGGAACATGGAAGTTTATGTTGACGATATGCTTGTGAAAAGCATCGATGAAGATGACCACATTCCTGATCTTCGAGAAGCCTTTGATCTGATGAGGAAGTATCAGATGAAATTAAATCCAGAAAAATGTGCGTTTGGAGTATCTGCAGGGAAATTTCTTGGGTTCATGGTTGGCCAACGTGGAATTGAGGCGAATCCCGAAAAGATTAAAGCATTGCTAGAGATGAAATCCCCAGTGACTCTGAAGGACGTTCAGCGTCTAGCTGGTCGCATCGCATCATTGAACAGGTTCATCTCGCGAGCATCCGACAAGTGCCTGCCCTTCTTCAAACTCCTTCGTGCAACGGCCAAGTCTGATTGGAAGTGGACACCTCAATGTGAAGAAGCTTTTCAACAACTAAAGCAATACATGAGCGCTCCCCCCATTTTATCTAAACCTGTGGCACATGAGCAACTCATTCTTTATTTATCTGTGTCTTCCACGGCCGTTAGTGCCGCTTTAATAAGAGAAGATTCCGGGGTGCAAAGGCCCGTTTATTATATCAGTCGAGCAATGGTTGATGCAGAAACTAGGTATTCTGATTTGGAGAAACTGGCCCTAGCCTTAATCACGGCAGCTCGAAAACTGCGACCATACTTTCAAGCCCATGCTATTTTAGTACCAACAAATCATCCACTACGTCAAGTCCTTCAAAAGCCTGAGGCTTCCGGGCGCTTAACTAAATGGGCGGTCGAGATCAGCGAGCATGATATTTCATTCTGTCCTAGGACCGCAGTCAAGGGCCAGGCCGTGGCTGACTTCATCGCCGAATTTACATATTCTTCTGAAGATAGCGTCATGACAAGCGACCAGACTTCTTGGTCGCTCTTTGTGGACGGGTCGTCACGGGCCAGTGGCAGTGGGGCGGGCCTGATTTTAGTGGCTCCAGACGGGTCGCATTTTCAATACGCTCTGCGTTTTGAATCACGTGTCTCCAATAATGAAGCAGAATATGAGGCCCTTATTGTTGGCCTCGAGCTAGCTGTTGTCCTCGCCGTCCAGAATTTGATAATTCATAGCGACTCCCAGCTCATTGTCAACCAAGTTCTTGGCGAATTCGAAACCAAAGAAGAAAGAATGGCCTTATACAAGTCTCGTGTCCTCATCCTGCTCGCCAAACTGAAGACTTACAAAATATTCCATATCCCTCGCGAGCAGAACCAACTGGCCGATTCCTTGGCAAAACTCGCTTCTGCACCAGAATCAGAACTATCGCATTCGATCCCCATCGAGCACCGTCAACATTTGAGTATCGATCAAGTGACTCCCGAGCAAGTCATATCGGTACAATCGTCTCCATGCTGGATGGATCCTATCATCCTTTATCTCAGAGATGGATACCTACCAGAAAATAAGAAAGCTGCAAGACAAATTCAGCTTCGAGCTGCCAGGTACACCTTACAAGATGGAATCTTGTTGCGAAAAAGCTTCTCCTTGCCTTATTTGAGGTGTCTTCACCCAGAAGAAGCACATCGTGTTCTAGATGAAGTACACCAGGGGGCATGTGGTAATCATCCCAGGGGGCGATCTCTAGCATATAAAACGATGAGGCAAGGATATTATTGGCCTACTATGAAAGCAGACGCCATAGAATTTTCTAAAAAGTGTGACAAGTGTCAACAATATCAACCTATACCTCGTGTACCGTCTGAGCGGATGACCCCAGTCGACAGCCCTTGGCCTTTTGCTCAGTGGGGGATCGATATCATCGGTCCCTTACCTATGGGAAAGGGACAGAATAGGTTCGCGATCGTGGCGGTTGATTATTTCACCAAATGGGCCGAGGCAGAACCATTAGCCAAAATTACTGAAAAACAAACTACTAAGTTTATGTGGAGAAATATTATATGTCGCTTCGGACTTCCTCATACCATAATTACCGATAACGGAACGCAGTTCGACAACGCAGCCTTTGATGAATTTTGCGACAAATGGAAGATACGTAATCTCCGCACTTCTCCATATCATCCACAGGCGAATGGGCAGGTCGAGGCAGTGAATAAAATTATAAAGCATCATTTAAAGACCAAGCTAAGTGAATGTAAAGGGGTGTGGCCAGAACTTCTGCCAGAAGTGTTATGGGCCTATAGAACCACGGCTTGTACATCGACAGGTGAAACTCCTTTCTCCTTAGCATTTGGTGTTGACGCAGTGGTACCAGTGGAAATTCAAGTGCCCTCATATCGGATCGAACAGTATGATCCCGCGAGCAATCAGGAAATCCGACTTCATCTCGATCTCTTGGAAGAGCGAAGAAATGCTTCCCAAGTACGAGTGGCGGCATATCAACAACGTATTGCTCGTTATCGGAATGCAAAGGTTCGACCTAGATCTTTCCAGTTCGGAGATTTGGTTCTAAGGCGAAATCTTGGAATTCCTGTTCGTTCATTGGATCCGAATTGGGAAGGCCCGTATCGGGTTATTAGGGTTGTGCGACCCGGTACTTATTATCTTGAAGACATGCAAGGGAAGCCTGTACGTCGCCCTTGGCACGTGGAGCATTTGCTAAGATACTACCCCTAGATTCAATGTAGTTTATCATAACATCTTATGAATAAAGTGAAAGATATCTTTTGGCCGCTACTCCATTTATATGGACCGGAATAGCCCTGAAGAGTGCTTACACGTCCTCTTGGCCAATTGCCTACCTTTGGTAGGATTGAAATCATTACTAGTTGGTCGCTTCTCCATTCTCATGGACCTGAACAGCCCCGAAGAGAATGAATACCATCTCTTGACCAACCTTCTACCCTTGGTAGAATCAAAATCTCAATCGATAGATCAGTCTATCTCAACGCGGACATGGTCTCACGACCCCCGGATTGAGTCTAATTCATTTTTTCATAATCTCAATCGATAGATCAGTCTATCTCAACGCGGACATGGTCTCACGACCCCCGGATTGAGTCTAATTCATTTTTTCATGAGTTAGTTACTCGCGATTGGTGAGAGGAGGAATCGCACTCCAAAATGCGAGCACCACAGCTCGTGCCCAAATTAGGGCAGCGAACGGGGTCACATCCTGATCGCGAGCAGCTTAGCTCATGCTCGAATTAAAGGGTCACATCTCTGACGAATCCATTCAAGATTAACAAGCAAAAAATAAAAGATGAAGGGAGAACAGCAACGAAACAGCGACACTTCCAAAAACATCTTTTCATTAATAATCAGATGATTACATATACATTTGTATAAAAGAAAATTAAAGGAAATCAATCGCTAGGAGGAGCCACGCTCTCGACTTCAGGGCCCATTTCAGGAGCCCCTCCAGCCTGCGTGGCTTCGGTCACCTCGTTCTCGGCAGCAGCTTGCTCTTCTGCAGCTATGATGGTCGCGACTCGACCGAATTCCCCCATATCGAAGGATGGGATCATTCGTTGCACTACTCTCAGTGCAAAGTCTCGACCAGCATCGTATGACTCATATCGTTCATCGTCATACAGCTGCGAAGTCCGGAACTCGGAAACTGCCTGAGTACCTTCCTCCGAGAGCATTTTTACAAAGGCGACTCTCTCCTCGTCCCAGTGGATCGAGTCGTCCTTAAGCTGCGCAAGAGCGGTGCGCTCCCTAGTCAGGTTGTCGTAGGCCTCCTTGAGCTGCGACCTGGCTCCCGCGAATTGCTCCTCTAATGAGATCTTGTCCTGTCGGAAGATCTCCCTCTCTCTCTCTGCCTTCTCCTTCAGACCCGTGAGCTTCACGTAGTCTGAGTCCAAGGCCTGATACCTGTCGGTCAGGACTTGGATCTTCTCAATGAGGATCTTTTTCTCCTCATCTCTCTTCGAGATCACTGCCTCACGAGCCTTGAGCAGTTGATCTCTTCCTTGAACTGCCTTTTCCAAGGCAGTCCTCTTTCCCTCAGCCTCCTCTATCGTGCGACGGGCGGCAACGATATCACGCCTCGTTCGCAGAATCAGATCTAAACCCTGCAAAGAGATGAAAAATATAAGATTTCTGGAACGTATCAACAGGTCGAAACAGATCTTGACAAAGTCTTACCTGAACCATCCTCATCCCCGCTTCAAGGATAAGGTTCTCAGGGCTTGGCTCGGGGAGAGAGCCGAAGGCGTGAGGCGGGACGTTCTCGAACAAGAACTTACACACAGGGTGGAGGTGGCGTGGAATCGAGTACGTCCCGCTCCCAGACGGTTGGGCAACGACCAAACCGGTCTGCTCGCGAGGTGGAGGCATGGACTCGCGAGCAGGTCCCTGCTCGGCAGCTGGGACCAGTTCCCGAGCAGGAGTTGGCTCTTGAGGCTCTACCTGCTCTCGAGCCTCTTCAGCTGGGGGGCAGCTGGACCCCACCCCATCTGGGGAATTGTCTGCAATGTTGATCACTGGTGGCCCAGGTGCGACCACCAGTGAAGGGATAGTAGGCCCAGCTGGGGCCCCCGCCATGCTCGCGGGAAGGGCAGGCTGATCGCTGCCCGCGCGGATGGAAGATTGAGACGGTTCGGCAGGGGTTCTCTTCTGCCTTTTGGAACCTGTGCCCTTCAGACGGGGCAGTAGGCCTCTCTTCTCTCCAGCCTTCGTCATTTCGACTTCTCTCCTGGATATGAGGCCTGCTGCTGCAAGTCGCGAAGGAGATAAGCAAGCCTCGATATGCCTATCTCCGACAGGCACCTTATACACTCTGACGATCTTCTCGTTGATCCCACCCTTCAAATTCGGTTTCCGCAATGCCGGGATACCTGCGAGCACAAATAATGGTCAAACGAAGCAAAACCCTAAAAATTATTCTAAGGGAACTGCACAATACGGGATTGTGTCTACCTTCACAGAAAAACCGGGTCACTCCTGGACCCCTGGAGGAGGCAGACTCCCAGCTCCCGGAAGCATAGAACCACCGCTTCCTCCAGCCGGGATAGTTCGAGGAGGGCTTACCCAACACGAAGTTATCCCGGTGCCAGTAACATAAATAATACCAGCCTTCGCTGGATGGAGCTTTCTTCAGGCGGAACATACGGAGGAACTCCTCCGCCGTGAGTTCCCCGTTGCCAGCCTGAGCCCAAAGGGCAAAGGAGCCCAAAACCACCCTCCACCCGTTCACAATGAGTTGCCCAGGGGCAATCTTGTAACACCGTAATACATCGCGAACAAAGGGATGGAGGGGAAGGCGTACCCCCAAGATGAGCTGGTACTCGTAAAATGCTACGCATCCTGGGGGGGGGGGGGGGGGGGGGGGGGAGTCGGGTGTTTCTCCACCTCCGGGCAAGCGGAGAGTTACAGAGTCAGGGATTTGGTATCTCTCCCGTAGCTCAGCCAGTCGGTCCTCCGATAAAACGGAAGGATATCCGGCTGCTGTGTATCTCCCCGCCGAAACCCTTGCACTGCTGGAGGCAGAGGACTCCGGAGTGGCATCGCCAAGGGGGACAGTAGTCTCGTCAGAGTTCCCAGCCATGGGGAGATGAAAATAAAAGAAGAAGAAAAAGGAAGTATACCGAGAAAAAGAAAGATTGAGCACCGGAAGAGGAAGAAGAATGGAAAGAAAGGGTTGCAGGATTCTTTCGAAAAAACTTCTGTAGAAAATCAAAGAAATGGCGGACTCCATATATTTATAGGCAATCATTCCGCCGTATCTGATGGCACGTGGCAGTCCCTCGTTGGACACAGCGCTCAAGCAGGCACGCCCATTAACTCCTCAAACACGTGGCGAGCGCCCCTTCATTTTCCATCAGCGAAAAGGCTGCGGAAAGCTGGCACTCATTAATTTCAGCCCATCATGAGGGGTGTCGTTCTCGATGAAGGTAGCGAGCGGTTTCGTGTGATAGTGAGCTAAGTCCTTTCCTTAAAGAATTCTTGGCGGCAAGGACTTGGGGGGCATCTGTTATAGGCAAAATGATGGAGATAAGATTTCACGCGGAAATGCCCAAAACGTCCATTCGACTCTCGAGATTATCTGATCGAGAGTCGAATGTTGGATAGGTACGAGACGTCCATTCGACTCTCGAGATTAGCTGATCGAGAGTCGAATGTTTGATAGGTACGAGACGTCCATTCGACTCTCGAGATTAGCTGATCGAGAGTCGAATGTTTGATAGGTGCGGGACGTCCATTCGACTCTCGAGATCACCTGATCAAGAGTCATAGATTGAAAAATACGGAGCAGCTATTCGCAAGTCCCGAGTCTTCATAACCGATAGTCAAATACGGCAAAGCTCGATCCGCGAGCAGACCTTCTCACAAGTCGTTGAAAGACATTACACCCAAAATATGTACTTGGACTCGCGACCACATTTTAACCTGCGAGCAGCTTTACTACGGGCGTCTCCTTCCTTTTCGGAGGCCATGACTCCAATTATGGCTTCCGGCCGGATCCAGCCGGATTTCAAGGGATTACCATCTAGGGGCGTGATTGTTGGAATAAATCATTGGGTTGGATCTGACTAAAAAGATAGGATCTTATCCCATGAAATCAGCGGATTCTCAGTATCGTATGCGACATCAACGGGATTTCGACATCTCACGTAACAGATTGGATTGTTTCAGATCTATATAAGGGGATGGCTCCCTTGAAGAGGAGGTACGTACTCATCATTCAATCTTGGTCCCGTTTTACTTGGCTTCTCTTCTGTGGCCTAACTTAAGCGTCGGAGGGCTAACGGCTGGTCCCCAGCCACCCTTATTCGCTGTCTTGCTTCAGGTCTGGTGGTGGAAATCCCTCCTGGAGCGAAGGAGAAAAGCCGGAGGATCTCGTTACAAAATCTGACATTAACATGCCCTAAAATGATCTCACTAAATGGATGGATGGCGTGGATATAATACATATATTATGGTGGGGCCCATAGAACTTGGTGCTTCAAGTTCTTAAGGGAGAAGATGCTACGTACGAGGAGATAACGAAGAAGGATAATCTTATAATGTTAAAATGCTAGCAAGGATACTTTTGTCTATAATCATCCAAAAATTTAAAGAGAATCACTTACCACTTTTAGTTATAAGCGTTAAGTGAAGTTGGCGTGGCTGAAAAAGTCCCACCAAATTTCAGTGATATTTCCAATTAAGTACTTAATTCATTTTAATTACCAAACGGTCTGAATTCCCAAAATCACTGAAATTAACAATTTTAAGTGATAAGTCATAGAATTAAGTTTTACCAAATGCACCCTAAGTAATTTATTATATAATTTGTATTTAATTACCTTTTCTAAAATGGTTTTTATTAAGCTACTTCATGAGCTTGAATAAATTTAATGATTGTACCTTCCCTTAGATTTCTATGAAGATAACCTTTCAGCAAGTGTTCACAAAAAGAAAAATAAATAAAATAAAAATGTATCTCCAATTCTCTTTCTCACAATCACACGTGTTTATGTAGGGACTCCCATTGAATAGCTTTTTAATGGACATGGCCTTTATCCGGCTATCCGATGCAGATGATTTTTCGGTCCTAGATTTTTATATGTTCTTTCTTTGTTTCTTTCTTCCTTGGCTTCTAGCCTCCATCTGTACACGACTAGGTCAACAAAGAGTCAGGATCGCACCGACAATGTAGCCATTTATTTATTTATTATTATTATTATTATTTTGAGTGTGAGCCATTCACATGGAGCCTATAAAGTGAACGGTGCCAATGGTCCATATGTTTTACTTGTGCCACATTCACACGTGGTCCTCATGGCACGTTCGATGCATCTAGAAGCACAAAATCAGTACCCCTTCAGGTACAGAGTATTTGAATCTGGTCTACTAACTTTTTCTTTAAGTTGACGGTTCATCACAAGTCACATCAGCCAGTCAATTAAGATCATATCTTAGTTTCATTTTTCTCTAAGTTGGGTCACATTATTTAGACAATGTATATTCATATGCATCTTTGCCATTTATGCCTGTGGTCAAGTGCATGTATATGATCTCTTCAACAAAGCTACAGTATTAAAGTTTTGTTCTTATTTTATATGCTCGCCAGGTATAACCTTTGAGGCCCACTATGTTATACACGTGACATCCACTCTGCTCATCATGTGGACCTTCTAAATTGCACTGCCATTCTTATGTAAAGCTCAGGTTCACCGCGCCACAGTAAACAATATAAAATCACACTTAAAACTGCTACGTACACGCTGTGTGGACCATATGAGTTTTATATCAGTTTGATTTTCACGGTGTATATTCATCTTGGTGAGGCACACCTGATGAATGGTTTGGATGGAAAATAAACACCATGGAGGGCATTACACACAAACCTATTGTTGGTGTCCACTTTCCCTTGTTTCATGGGTGTGGCCTGAGTTGTGGATTGGACTGATTTCTTTGAGCTAGTATTGAACATCAGGAATTCCACATGATACACGGATGTGAAACAAACATCATGGTAGGCCCATTGAGCTTTGTTGTTATGGAAGCGGATATGGGCAGGGCCAGCCAGTACTGGATGGTGCTCTGTGGGCCCATAATGCTGTATCTGTTATATCCATGCTGTCGATTTTTATTTTTTATTTTTATCACTATTTTAGGCTCTGAGACTAAAAATGAGGGAGATCCAAATCTCAGGTAGACCACACCACATTAAAATAGTGGTGATTGAACGGCCACCATTAAAAACTTTCAAAGGCCCACTGTAATGTTTATTTGCCGTCCAACCTGTTGATTAGTTCACGAATACATAAATTAAGGAACATAAATATCAGCTTGTTCTAAACTTTTGTGGGCCCCAGTAAGTTTTTAATGATGAGTGTTCAATCACTAATGTTACCTGTGGTATGGTCCACCTGAGATTTTGATTTGCCTCATTTTCGGGCTTATGCCCTAAAATGAGCTGGCAAATTAGATGGACGGTGTGGATAAAATGCATACAGTCGGGCCCACAGGGAACTATCCTCGAGGGGCTACAGGCGGTGTCAGTAGGCAGTCCTTGTCCTCTTGTTTTAGCTATTTGATACTCCAGAGGGTTGTAACTAATTTTTTTGACAGACGAGTAATTGATGGAATTACGATTGGTGTTGGAATTGCAAGTTTCTTTGTAGGAGAAGGTATCAAATATGCACTATATATTTTATTTAAATTATTTAAGAGAATGTACTTAATGAAATTATTTAATTTAGGAATAAATCTACGATATCTGCCTTCAATTCTATGTACCGAAAACCTTTAGCTTTAAAACTATTTCCCAAAACTCACCTAATTATTCTACGTACGTCCCACTATTTTACCCCTGGTTGACTGCACATATTACTATGTGAAATTGACCTTTGCCAAATGACGGTACTGCCCTCCGTTTCTGCGGCACATTTTAACTGGTTCATTAATTGCATGAACCTCACTGCATGCAGTGCATACCCATGGGGATAGGTGGGGTCCACGGTGATGTTGTGTCTTATCCACTCCGTCCATCTGTTTACCAGATCATTTTAGGTCATGAGCCCAAAATTGTAGCATTTCCAAATCTCAAGTGAGCCGCACCACACGAAACAGTGGCAATAATAACACCACCATTGAAACCTTCCTAGGGCTTACAGTGATGTTTATTAGTCATCCAACCTGTTCAGAAGGTCACACAGACATGGATGAAGCTAAAAACCAAATATGCTTGATCTAAAACTTCTGCGGCTCCGACAAAATTTTCAACAGTACTTTCAATTCCCATTATGGCCTAATTGAGCTTTTTATGTGCTTCAATTTTGGGACCATACTCTAAAGTGAGCTTTTAAAACGGGAGGATGGCGGGGATAAGACACATACATCACGGTGAGCCCTACTGAGGGGAGCGAATTAGGTGTTACCCAGGTAACAGCTTAGTGGGTGTTACCCCTACCTTGGGGCCCACCTAGATGATTTTATGTGTATCCACACTGTCCATCCATTTCTATGGACCATTTTATGGTGGAATACCAAAATTTATACAGATCCAAATCTCAGGTGGACCACACACAAAAAATAGTATATATTTAGTGCCTCACCATTAAAAAAATCCAAAGGGCCCATCGTATCGTATTCTTAATGTTTATTTGCAATCCAACCCGTTGATAATATCAATAATATATGGATGAAGCTAAATTAGAAATATAAGGTTGATCCAAAACTTTTGTCGCCCACAAAACTTTTTTAATAGTTATTCATCACTCTTTTTATTGGTATAGTCCACTCAAGATTTGAATATTCTTATGATTTGGGATCGCTCACTAAAATGAGATGGGAAAACAGATGGACGGAGCGGATATATAACAAATATATCAAGGTAAGCCCCACACAGTAGGGGTAACACCCACTGACGTGTTACTAGGTAACAGCTAATTCGTGCCCCCTATTGAGTTACTCAGTACACAATATGACATTCGCACACTACGCACCGTCAGATCGTAAGTAAAGAAGGATTTTACTGCAATAGCCCCGAGGTGTGGCTATTTCTACTAAAAGTCCAATTTCTCGTCAAGCCATCTTTTTTGGCATTTTGACGAGAAATTGAAATTTTCTCGATCGAAAATGCTCCTCTGACCACCTACCATGCGTACGGAAGCCTTATAAAAGAAGGATGTGGGGCCCACAAAATCAACGCTTGTGGCTATCGGTTGGCCAATCTGATTTGTTCACATTATAAGCAGCATTTTCAAACCCATAGGAGAGATTTTTCCACTTATCATTTGAAGTTATGCGTAGCCCACAACAGTGTTAACGTTTCTCCTTAATATTAAACTCTTTGCTCCGATGTGGTCCACCCGTATTAAGATTTGCATTGAAACTTTGCCCAAGGACTCCAAATTAAAACCCCTTTTATGTGAATGGATTTAATTTATTTTACTACCATCCAGTGGGCCCCACATAGGATCACGTATGGTTTTAAAGGATGAGGTCATTGGCGCGAAGCACATTGTATGGGGATTCTCCTTGTCTTCGTAGCTTGAAAGGGGAATAAGATGTTTAGGAAGTGGGGTTTCTAAGTCCCACCAAGGCAATGTATTTAATCCGTTCATCTTTGACATCGGTGGACTTCCGCCTTTCTTCTTTCCTCATCCTGCGACTTTAGTGGTCTTCTTCCACTACTTCAATTAGTGATGCACGTCCAAGCTAATAGTGGACTGGATTGTAACGAAGATGAAGTAGTCTCAGGAGAAGAACAATACGAAGTTATAAAGCGAATCTTCGACAGTATGTTGAGATTTAAGAGGAAGATGACCGGCCCAAAGCAATACATATCGAAAAAGAAACTCAAGACTAATGAGTAGTTTTTAATTTTTTTTTTATACTTGTGGACCCTCGCCGATTTCTCCGCGCTCCCACACGACGTCGTTCTCCCTTTCCTTTCGGAAGAAGAAGAAGAAGAGATGCGTGAGTGCGAAATCGCCGTTTGTGCCACTGGCTTGCCTCGTTCTCGAGGGCTTTGTTTGGTTGTCGTGTTAAGCTGGATATGTTTAAATGAGTTTATATAAGACCAGAGTCGCCACTAGCCAGTTACTTCGAATCTACAGTCGGCTAGACCCCGTAGAAACGTTAGAGAAGGGAATCCGAAGATTCCTTCCTCTAAAATGACTCCTGTTGATCTGCGGTCAGAGATTCAAGGTAAGGGATCACGGTTACAGGGTGGGAAGAGGTTAGGCACCCCACACACTGCCCGTACCGAAGTACGGTCTCTACTTCACAGAATCGATCGGATACTTGAAAGTCTAGTTTAATCCTCGTATATTCTCGTGTATGATATGATGCATGAATGCGGGTCTGAATAGTAAGAGTTTCTGATGGGCAGGTTCCGACAACGGGCAAGCCCAGAGCGTACGCTCGAACTGACAGGTGCTTAATGTAAGACGTATGCAGTGTGCTTGAATGATCAAGGTGTTTTATGGTGAAGCATGAATGCAGGTCTGAACAGTAAGAGTTTCTGATGGGCAGGTTCCAACAACGGGAAAGCCCAGAGCATACGCTCGAACTGACAGGTGCTTAATATAAAGACATATGCATGTGTACTTGACGGATCAAGGTGCTAGTAGTGAAGCAGGGGGGTTGGAAGAAAAGTAAATGTTGCACTTATGCTAGATGCAAATGAGATGATGCTGGAAAATGAGTAGCTGGGTGGACGGAGGTGTCGCAAGGGTTGGCTTCGAGTGGCTGGATCAAGACTTAGATGGCTTGGGAGGCTTGGACCAGTGGTCAGGCTGGGCTGGACCAGGGTTAGACTCTCCTCACTCGGGCTCTCCTTGGTGGAAAAATGGGCTAAAGGGTGGAGAGATGGACTCAGAGCTCTCGGGCTGAAATGGACTCGAATGGCCTCGAATTGATTGTTGAAATGAGAAGGGGAGGGGGGTATTTATAGCAGCAGAGAGTGGCAGCTCTCGTAATTTTGTCCGGGCGGCCTGCCATGGGCCGCCCGTACGGCCGCTCCTCGGTTTCCAGCGAGTACGGCCGTTCCCTCGGGGCTGCTGTTGGACTCGCTGGTCGACTCAGTGAGTTGACTCAGCGGGTCGACTCGGTGGTTTGACTCGACGGGTTGACTCGACGAGTTGACTCGGTGTTTTGACTCGACGGGTTGACTCGACGGGTTGACTCAGCGGGTTAACTCAGCGAGTTGACCCAGTGAGTTTGACTTTTTTGGGGATTTTTTGACTGGCCTTTTTTATGGGGGGTTTTTAAGGGTGATTTTTAGGACTGGGTTGACTGGGTTCAGGCTTGAACTGGGCTATGGAATGGGGCTTACAAGGGTGAGTTTGGCTGAGTTTGGACTTGGGATTTGGGGGTATGGTCCTCCGTTCAACCAGCTATCTCTACCAACAGTGTAGCCGAAGGTGGGGTGTCTACAGATGCCCCTCTTTGGCAGAGGTTGCGTGCGACCGAATGCCAAAGCGAGTGGACACCCCACTTCTGACCCGGTCATTCATAGATCATGGTCTGAAATCTTTGCTTGCTTTTGCATCTGTGCCAGTTGATCGTTTGGAGATCGCTCACTTGCACATACCGCGAGAGTTTGGAGAAAACGTTGCGATTGTCCCTGCAGTTTGCTGCAACCTGGGTACCCAATCGCAACCCTTCCATTCCCGACCGGTACTAACATCGGAAAGGTACAGCAGAGCCTCTGCGTCGACAGTCTTATGAGGTTACTGACCCTGTGATTGATTGTATGTTTGATGTTTTCCCAGATCACTCCAGGAGTACTTGTTTCGCTTGACTGTCAAAGTGGTTAGACGCCCTGCGTCCGATAGTCTTACGGGATTCTACTATGCCGACTTGGACTCAGTCAAGGTACTTCAGGCATCCACGCCTAGGTATGTGCAGGTGGGCTTTTCCACCCGGTCTGCTGGTTTTGATGCTTGGTTTGCAATTCATTCTTTCCTTGATTGTGGTCTGGAATCTTTGTTGTCCTTTGTATCTGAGTCAGTTGATTGTCTGGAAGTTGATAACTCGCACATACCGCGAGAGTTCGGAGAAAACGTTGCGATTGTCCCTGCAGTTTGCTGCAACCTGGGTACCCAATCGCAACCCTTCCATTCCCGATCGGTACTAACATCGGAAAGGTACAGCAGAGCCTCTGCGTCCGTTAGTCTTACGAGGATGCTGACCCTGAGACTGATTGTGTGATGTTTGATGTTTTCCCAGATCACTCCAGGAGTACTTGTTTCGCTTGACTGTCAAAGTGGTTAGACGCCCTGCGTCCGATAGTCTTACGGGATTCTACTAAGCCGACTTGGACTCAGTCAAGGTACTTCAGGCATCCACGCCTAGGTATGTGCGGGTGAACTCTTTCCACCCAATCTGCTGATTTGGATACTTGGGTTACAATTCATCGTCTCCACCTGTTCAAATGGTTTCTGTGACCGAGCCTTTTGGCTTTCATCTTTTTGTATCTTGGCATGTGGTACGACCGCACTGACACTGGAGTTCAGTTCGACCGTACTTTGAGTGCATTGGATCCAATGATCTCCGGGAAAACCGCGAGACATCGGATCTTATTTGATTTTTTGCGTCGGCTCCTACCCAGAGATATGGAAGATCTCCCAGCGTGTTGGAGGCAGAACGCTCTACTGGAAAACATTTTTGGATTTTTGAAAAGGCACCCACTCTGGGGAGTGATACTCCATGGGGTTTTTATTTGCAAATAGAAATATTTTTTATCTTTTTGAAATGGAAACCTGGTTTGCACGTGCCTCCACTAGGGATGCCTGTGGGGTCTTTGGCTAACCGGCTTTTATTTTGAAAGCAGGTAAACATGATGATTGATGCGATGGATGCTGATGCATGGAGATGCATGACGAATGCATGGCTTGGCTCATTCTCTTCTCGTTTGATGGTTTTGCTTTTGCTGTGGGTGCAGAGAACTTTGAGCTTATTGCTTGCAGGGTTGTACTCCCTTGGGGATTTTCTTTTTGATATGGAGGTTTGGACAGCGGGTTGGTCAAGATCCCGACCCGTGGTCAATCAGGTCCATCGTCCCAAGATGCTGTTTCTTTGCTAATGAGAATGTACGAGGATATCATTCGACTTCAAGATGTTCTTCTGGGCATACATGTGATTGAGATGGTGTTTGGTTGCCCGTTTTGGTCAAGAATCCAATTTGCGGGCGATTGGATCCGTCATCCCATACTGTGAAGTGAGCGGAGTTCAAGACTCCTGAATTGTAGTGCTGGGGATGCTAATTTTTGTGATTTTTGTAAATATGTGATCCGAATCTTTACCTGAGAGGGTAGAGATTAGTTTATTGAAAACACAGTAAATATTTTTGTGATTTTTGAAATATTTTGATTGAAAGCAAGGGAAGTATTTTTGTGATTTTTGCAGATATTTTGATTGAGAGCAAGAGAGATATTTTTTGTGATTCTTTTGACAATATTTTGATTGAAAGCAAGAGAGATATTTTTGTGATTTTTGCAGATATTTGATTTGATGGAAATATTTTTTTGTGATTTTTTGAAGAGGTGATTTTGCAATGTTTTTGTATTTTGTGATTTTTCTGAAATGCAGGGAAAAGATATGGAATTTCCATCCACTTCCAGCTTCTACTGCTGGTAAGGCACCCGATCCATTTTACGTCAGCGAGCAAGACGAGTCTCACACAGTTAAGTGCCGTAGTTTTACATCTTCGGATGAGGGGATTTTGAGGGTTTTCAGTCAACACACCCACAAAGTTGCCTGTTCCTCATGTGCAATGCACATAGACCACGTATCGTCCGACGGACTCCTTCGGCCACAAGATGAGCCACATCCTCACATTTCCCTTAGTCAATCCAGTTTGGGGTCTTACGTTGCTCACAATTCCGTGAGGGTGAGCTTCACCTCCCAACAGCCTTAATCCCCTTCATGAGTTCTAGGAACAGGGAACATCCGTCAGCTTCAACAGCGACTTCCAACTCAAGGTTGTCTATCACGGTGCGTTCAACACGAACAGGATTGCGGAGTTCTGCCCGCCACAGCCCTTACCTGTTTAAGAGATTCCAGACACCCGTACGATCAAGTGTCAGCCATGCCTGGAACAGGTTAGGAAAGAAAGCCCCCGAGAAGTTAATCCCAGTGTAGTTTTAGGTCTTCGGACCACTGGGGATAAATTGGTGGATCGAAACTGGTGGTGAAAACTTTTTTTGTTTTATATTGTATATATTTTTTTGTTTTGAAAAAGTTCCAGACTTCAACTCGAGTAATCGAGATTGACACTGGTTTTTATGGAAAGCTTTAAAATATATTTGGTATTTTTGAGATGATCCGGGTTATCGAACCATGATCCCAACGGTCGAGGCCGATGCCGGTTTTTAGTTGAAAGCGAGAAAGGTCCCCCGAGAAATTAATCCCAGTGTAGTTTAAGGTCTTCGGACCATGAAACTGTACAAAAGAGGGGCAAACATGTTTTTTTTTGTTTTTTTTTTTGTTTTTGGAAAAATGTCCGCTGTCAGCGGATGGACAATCCAGACTGATGCTGGTTTTTATTGAAAATCTCTTGGGATGTCGATCCCGACGTAGTTTAAGGTCTTCGGACCAAAACTTTAAAACCGGGGCTGGTAATATATTTTTATGATTTTTGAAAATGTCCGGAGTCATTGATCTTGAGCAAACAAGACCGACGTCGGCTTTTATTGAAAATCTCTCGGGATGTCGATCCTGACGTAGTTTAAGGTCTTCGGACCCAGACTTAGTAAAAGGGGCGGGGGGGGGGGGGGGGGGGGGGGGGGGGGGGGGGGGGGCAAACACATTTTTTTGTTTTTTTCGAAATGATCCAGATCATCAGATCTTGGCCTGAAAGGCTGGGATCGATGTTGGTTTTTATTAAAAATCTCTCGGGACGTTGATCCCGACGTAGTTTAAGGTCTTCGGACCCAAAACTTTAAAAGAAGAAAGACATTTTTTTGTTTTCTTTTTTTGAAAAAAATTCTGGGTCATCGATTCTGATTTTGATGGTCGAGATCGATACCCATTTTTATTAAAAATCCCTCAGGATCTTGATCCCGACGTAGTTTAAGGTCTTCGGACCAGAAACTGTACAAGTGATGTATATATTTTTTTGGTTTTCTGAAAATGTCCGGAGCCACCAGATCTTGAAGAAGACTGATGCCGGTTTTATTGACAATCCCTCGGGATCTTGATCCCGACGTAGTTTAAGGTCTTCGGACCAGACTTTAAAAGCGGACAGTAATCAAGGGCGGAGATTCTTGGGATTCTTCTTGGAATGGTTTGGATCATCTGGTCATGCCTTTGGATGGTTGAGATCATTGTTTGACCAAGTCAAATTCTTCTTTCTTTTTCTTGGAAATTCCATGGAACTTTTCCACATCATCCACCCAATTTCTCACCCATTTCTCATGAGATGAGATTTTGGTGAGATTTTCTCTTTTTTCTCACCATTCTCTTCCATCACTTCATTCTTACATGAAGGTACAAGATTCACTTGCAACCACCCTTCCCAAGGAGGAGTTCTTCCCAAGGAGAGGGAGAGGGAGGTCGTTTCACCTAGGTAGAGGCTAGGACGGCCTCCCATGGGCCGCCCGCCTGGTCTCTGCCTCCTGGTCTCTTCAGGGGGCTGGGTAAAAGGGTGCCCTCCCCTTTTCTATATAACATGGGGCACCCTCCCCCCCTCAAACGTGCAATCTCTCTCTTCTCTCTCTCATACTCTTTCTTTCTTCAAGTTTCCTCTCTCTTCTTTGGTGGTCCTTTGCTCTTTTCAAGTGGTGGGCCTTAGAGAAATCTTGAGACAGCAAGGTGGTCCTTCTTTGGTGAGTAGTAAAGGTATGGACCACTTTCTTTCTCTTTCTTGTCCTTTTCCATCTTCATTGTCTCTTCTCATGGTCCTTTTTCTTTTTCATGTAGCTATTCAAAGGGGTGTGAAGGTGGGCCCAAGCATTCTTGATCTTTTCTTAGATCTCAAGTCTTTCAAAGGTGGTGCTTGGAGAAGGACATTGCAAGCTCTCCACTTCATCATTTTTTCCTTTTTCACACTCCCTCCATGTGCATGTAAGGAGTAATTTTGCCATGTCATCAAGTGTGCATGGCAAAATACTCTATCTTTTTCATGGGAGTTGGGCCTCTTTTCATGTGTATCAAATGGACTCAAAGTGAAGTCATGGCCCTTGGTGCATTTGATGGGCCCAATGCTTCATTTTGGGCTCCCTCATGCTTTCTTGCCTTTGTCATTTTTCCTTTGGAACTATCCTTTCTTTTCCCTCTTCTTTTCAAGATTTGGGCCCATGGGCATGGTAGGGCCCATCTCAAGTTTTGAGCTCATGGGGCTTACTTTGGGTGACCCCATCTTTCTTCACATGTGTATGGATCAAGGTGGCTAACCCATTTTTCATTTTGGATCTCAAGTGGGCTAGTTTTCCTAGTTGGGCCTTTATGGACAAGTGGCCCAACTCTTCCATATGATGTACCTCCTTGTACAAAGTGTAGTGGGCTCCTTGAAGTTTTTCATGTGGATGGGCTTTTGGGCCTTCATTGAAACTTGGGCACTTCTTTGAACCATGTGTGCCCCACTACACTTTGTCCATGTGGATTTTTTCTTTTCATGCTTTCTCTCTTGATGGATGGAGGACTTGAGTTACTTGACCATCTACAAGTCCCATGAGTGAGTTGTTCCCACAATCTCACTAAGTTCAAATGGCTTCCTTTGTGGTAGGAATGTGATTCTCAAGAGTTTCCCTTTAATGTTATCAACCTCAACTGGATGATCCTCAAGTGAGTGTCCATACAACCATAGCTCCTTGAACTTTTCTATGGGGGCTTGGTGGATCACCCATCATCATTCAAATATGAGTGGTTTTTCTTTCCATTTGTGGGAAAGAATGATACCCATAGGTTGCCCATTTTTGTCCCATGCCTTGGGACATTTTGGATTTTGATATTCAAGTGGGCTATGTGTAACATTCTCATCCATTTTCATGATGGTTGGGTGACTCATCAAGCCATGCTCTTTTGTGCTCAAATGGTCTCCCTTTTTGGTGAACAAGTTGGTGCACATAAGTGGCCCAAACTTGCCTTTTCATGGGCATTTTCAACCTTGATTCTTCATGTGGGCTATGTGCATCAACTTTCTACCCTTAGCTTCTTTGATTCATATGTTTGTGGGTAGACCTCCTTGTTGTATTCTCATGGTCAAAACTTTCATCAAGATGAGGCACATAAGGTTGCCCATGGTTAACCCATGAATGGGTCCTCATGTTCTTCAAGTGGGCTATGTGCTCTCTCCAATCCATTGAGATGAGGCATTTGGGTTGCTCTTGGAGACCCGTTTCCTTTCTATTCCCCACTTGTCCATGCATATGTGTAAAAAGATGGAGACATCCTAAGTGAGAATCATGACCTTGGCATAAAAGTGAGTCAATCCTTGGCCACATGTGGACTTTGAAGAGGAACTTCTCATGTGCAGTAGGACTCTCATCCTTAGTTGATTTCATGGCACTTGAGTGCATTTGTTGTCCAAAATGTGTCCTTGGATGATGGACTTTTCTTACCTGAGGCATGCCATGCCACCTTCTTTAAGGCAGGCCTTACTTTTTCCAATGGGTCCAACACATATCCTAAGTGACACATGGAGTTGGACTTTAGATTTTGCATTTGAATGTGAGTCCAATCCCATGGGTTTCTTGGATAAGAATTTGGATTTTAATGGGTAAAGGATAGGGACTTACCTTGCCAAGCTTGTAGGATTCCATGGCGGATGGTACCAGGGGCCACCAAGTGGTTGACGAGGATGATCCTGCTTTCATTGTCCGCCGGGGGGACCACATGTGTTCCCTAGCTATGGAGCATCAACCTCTTCCTGCCATCAAGGGTCGAGGGTACCAGGGATCGCTGGGACAATTGGATGAAGGAGCCACAGCCCTTGCTTGAGCGAGTACTAGATGGTACTCCTTTTGCTGGCCTCCTCACCCTACGCTTCCATAATAACGACGCTAACCGCATGATGCTTGCGGCTCTTTGTGAGAGGTGGCGGGATGAGACCCACACCTTCCAGCTCCCTTGTGGAGAATGGGGAATAACCCCTTTGGACATTTACATGCAGATAGGTTTCCCATTTCATGGGGCAATTGTCCCTCAAGTTAGCTCTTTAGCTCCCCTCTCTTCCACTGATTGGCTGCGGCTTGTCGGTGACATCCCTCCTGAGGGTGAATTCCAAGGCCATCAAGTGAAGATGCGATGGTTTTACAACAATTTTGCTTCCGTCGTCCCTACCACCGAGCGAGAGGCCCTCCATAAAGCGCGGGCCATGATCACCTATGCTTTTGGATCCTTTCTTTTTTGCCATGCGAATGAGAGAGTTGATCCTAAATTTCTTCGTTTAGTCGAGGACCTTCATCACCCCTATAACTGGAATGGGGCCATCCTGACCCGTCTCTTTCAAGGTCTAGACAAGACCTGTCGGCATAGCCGGTCCTTCACAGGCTTCTGGCCTGTCGTTGAGGTACCTCTTCTTTCATCCTCTTTGGAGCCGTTTGCCTCCTTTCTCTCTCTGATCATTAAATGTACTTTCATCCAGACCTGCTTTTATGACCATTTTCCGCATCTTGCGCCGAGGATGCGAGATGACATTGAATCCGCTCAGTATCGCCACATGTACTGGCATCAGCAGAATCGTCAGCGGAACTCCCGAGTTCCCGGGGACAATTGGCGTGCTGATATAGACGGGCTGACCGTCGAGGACGTAAGTATCTTGCTTGTCTTTGTCCTTGTACTGTACTTGTAACTGATCGTGGTAACCTCTTCTGCTGCAGTTCGCCCGGATGCCGTACGCTAGTTTCCCTCTTTACTACACACCCCAGCGCGTGGAGGCATACGATGCTTCATGTCTCCGCATTATGCTTTCTGACGCTGAGTCCTTCCAATGGTACTTGGGAGAGAGATTGCTTCGGCAAGTCACTGGGGTAGCTCGGGTCCCCTGTTCTGCACCTCCTCCAGCTGCTCGGATGCCAGCTGATGAGAGAGTTGAGGCTCTGGTGGGCCAGCCTGGCTTCCGTTTCACGATCCCGGATCGTGATTATGACGAGTGGTATCTGCTATTTGGCCAGGGGCCTTTGCTTCCTTCGCTTTATGTTCCAGGTGGCCGTCGCAGGTATGCTGGAGGTTCAGTGACTGCTCCTTTGATGGATCTTTATCGTCGGGAGCGGGACGCGAGGAGGGGCGATGATGATTATGTTGGTGACTTGTAGCTGGCTCTGCTTTATATGGCCTTGTACTTCTGTTTTTGTCCCCTTTTGTATCAAGCCCTTTTGGATGAATATACAGGCTTTGATTTCTCCCAAATTCCTTGGTGATGTCTGTATGCTTTGACTCTTGACTCATTCCTTCATGATTTGAGACTGTTTAGTTGCATGGGTGATGAC
The DNA here is from genome assembly GCA_003013855.2 of Liriodendron chinense. Lineage (NCBI taxonomy): Eukaryota > Viridiplantae > Streptophyta > Magnoliopsida > Magnoliales > Magnoliaceae > Liriodendron > Liriodendron chinense. The sequence goes on from ML058384.1 coordinate 14,462,187, forward strand.
TTGAATGGTTCAGATTGCTTGATTAGGCCTTGTGGGCCCACTTGATGATCGGATCTGGGATTCTGGCCCTCCTTTTGATGATCAACCTTTGATCTTGTTGTTTCATGGCTCATGTAGGTTCTTCAATGGTTTGGATCATGATGATCTAGTCTTTGAATGGCTTGGATTGCTTGTGGCCCCCACTTGATCACCTTTCCTTCTCTTTGGCTTGATCAGCCCTATTCCGGTCACATTGCTTCATGATTGGACCAGTGGGGCACCTTTTGTATGATCTTGATCATCTTCAGTCGAAATCTGGAGTGGACCGGAGCCTTGGGCGGCCCACGGAGCGCCATCTGCTGATGTGGACTGTCAGCCTCACCTACCAAAAGCCCTGGAGCCAATCCCGCGGAGAGAGGGGAACCGCGTCCGTACGGGCGGCCCAGGGCAGGCCGCCCAGAGCTCGTCTCTTGAGCGGCCTGGGCTGGCTCGTGCTCGGACATTCTCTGGTCCCTGTTGCTGCTGTCCCCACCTGCTGTGTACGTTCAGGTTCGATTCCAACAATGAATCTTCTCTTTGTCTCCTCTTTCATCATCATCTTGTCTTCATCTTGGTTTGTCCTTTCTTGGGCAATGGATGGTGGGGATTTATGGGCTGTGGGGGCTGTTCATGGTGGGTCCCACACTTCAGAGAGTATTGAAGGCTTTAATGATGGAGAGATTTCTTGGATTGATGGTGGAGATGGAGCATTAAATGGGGGCATTGATGAGGGGTTAGGGATGGTGGTTGATGAAGCTTTGAATAGCTCCATTAATGGTGGGATGGCTGGATTTTCAGATTTGAATGGGACCTTCATCATGGGAGGAATGGATGGTATAGATGGGATGATGGGATGGGACATAGGTGAGGCTATGCATCCCTTGAGTGTGGGCCCCATGGATGATGTGATGGACGGTGATGATGGGACTATGAGGGACATAGATGGGCTGATCTCATGTCTGGATGGTATGGATGGCTCAGATGGTACCTTTGACGGTTTGGATGCTCTGGATGAGGGCCAGGATGTGCGGTATACTTCTTTGGGTGGACTTGATGTGATCATTGATGATGTCCCCTTGATGATGGACGGTGTAGATGCCTCGATGATCCCCTTGATCGGCCAGGATGATGACTGGATACATGATTTTCTGTTGGAGGGGGCCGCAGGTCCAGATCTGACCGTTGATTCTTCGATCGGGGTAGCCGGGACCCTTTTGGATGGTTCAGATGCATTTTTTGACGGTCAGATTAGCCAGGGTGCCACGATGTGCGGCGTGATCTTTACTGGTAGCCCTTTTGATGGGGAGTATCGTCTTTCTCCTGATCGTCGGTCTTTTGCGCACTCTGTTCATGAGGTGGGCGAGTCTTCCCATGCGGCTGAGGTTATGACAGTTTCAGATAGTGATGCGGCTATATCAGACATAGCCGTTACTGAGGGCAGGTCAGGGGCTGTCGAGTCTGTAGAGGTTCCAGCTTTTCCTTCTCCTTCGCCCGTTGACCTTCCGATCCTTGATGAGCCATTATTGACTTCTGGTCCTTTTGTGCTGGAGGGGATACCGGTGAGGACTTGTCAGCTGCTTCCTCGTTCTTCCTGCTCGCCACGACTGCTTGCTTGGCTTGACAGCTTGTCAGTTTATGAGATTCGAGATTTGGAGTCCTATGGCTTTGGCAGTCTAATTCATATGGCTAGAGTTGACATTGACTGGAGGATGCTCGGAGCTGCCTTGATTGACTGGGTCCCTTCGTTGAACTTGTTTGCGTTCAATGATATGGAGATGGGGCCTTCTTTGGAGGAGCTTGCACGCTTGACAGGCTTACCCTTGGATTATACTCAGTACTTCTCGCCGAAGACATCGCCGAAGACTGCTACACCGCAGAACTGGTTTGGGATCCCTTATCTTGTTCGACCTGCAGCTAGTGGCCAGGATGCTGTAGTGTTCTCTTTGGACCTGCTGTATGATCTTTTTTCGGGTCCTCAGGGTACGGCCGGTTCCACCTTTGCTCGGAACGCACTGATGTTCTGTTTGATTGCTGAGGTGCTGTTCTCGGGATGGCGCAGGTCCCAGACTCCTTTGCTTTTTGAGGTGATGAGCCGAGCTGTCCGTCGGCAGGGGATCATTTCTCTCATCTTGGCCGAGCTATTTGATGGGCTGACCGACTGTGTCCTAGGCCGCACTCGTGTCCTTCGCGGCTGTTGTGCTTTCCTTCAGGTATCTTTTCTGCACCTTTTTTTCTTCTTGCTTTGCTAGGAATTGTTTTGCTTTAGCTGAACTTCTTTTACTTTCTGTGATCAGGTATGGCTATGGGAGCGTCTTTCTCTGACCGTTCCTGTACCTCTTCCTGGCATTCCTAGCTCTGACATCATGCGTTATATCATCGAGTTCCTTCTTCATACAGCCAGGATGAGTGAGCCCTTGTATCGCAGGATGTTCGCTGAACTTCGTGACTGGAACGTTCGTTGGGAGTCATCTTGGCTTTCACTTCCTCCAGTGCTTTGCGATGCACACCGCCATCCTCTGATGTTGGTAGGCTTTCGATCCTACTTTTCTTACCATCCCATCCGGTTCCTGCGGCAGTTTGGGTATGAGCAGGATGTTCCTCATTTCGCTTTCGCGGGTATCGGGCGTCGAACACTTCCATCCAGATCCTCTGACTTTAGGACCCGGATTGATTGTTCTTGGGCGAGTTATTTGACAGCTGATTTGTTGGGATTTGAGCTACGGACTTTTCCGATGGCGACCGCCCCATATCAGTATTGGGTTGCTGAGCAGTCTTTGTATCGACGTATCCCTTGTTGGCACCAGACTGCTGATGAGGATGAGCAGGATATTCTTGGAGATGCTGGCTCTTCATCTGGTTCATATGAACCTTTTGAGGAGCGCCCTTTTGTCGATCCTGGCTTCCTTTTGGCCACTCATGGCCATCTGCTGTCTGAGATCTCTGCACTTCGGTATCATTGCGAGATGATGTCGAGGAGATTGGCTGCCGATCGGAGATTGTCTGATGAGGAGACAGCGATCCGTACCATTGAGCGCGATGAGGCGCATTACCTGCGTATGAAAGTGAGCAGGTTGAGAGCGAGACTATCTTTTTATGAGTCAGAGGACTCACCTGATGTGGCCGAGGAGGAGGGTAGAGATTGATTGTGTTGGCCACTTGCACATTCTTTTTTTTTTTTTTTGCATATATGATTGATGATGATGCATTTTTGTATTTTTTGAAAAAGGTGATATGTTATATGTAAAAGAAATATGATGCATTTAATTGAAAAGAGAAAAAACTGTTTGAAAATCTACTGTGCCATGAGTTGTCTTGTGAGTGTATCTGGATTTTGTGTCGGGATATAGGAATCAGAACTGGGGCTCGATCAATGATTTGACCGATGTCTCGAGATTCGACTTGCTTGATCCTTTGGCTCCCTAGAGATGTAGGCAACGGGAACTCTCGTTTCCTGAGATTGTCAGAGTTTGTAGAGTTCTTTGCTCCTGACTGCGCTTCTTCTTGTTCTTGAACTGTAACTGCTTGAACTGATCGGGACTGTCTGCTTTCTTGGTACCTGCACTTTTTTTTCTTTTCTTTTTTCTTAGCCATTATTACCCGCAACGCCCTTTCGGGTTTTCGCTGCGTCCGGCTTGCCCGTCATTTTTGCCCGTGGCGCCCTTTCAGGTTTTCACCACGTCCCGGGTATTTGATCTTGCCTGCCCCTTGGCAGCTATGCTGTTTTTACCCTCGGCGCCCTTTCGGGTTTTCACCAAGTCCGCTGTATGCCCACTGTTTTTACTCGGAGCGCCCTTTCGGGTTTTCACTCCGCCCTCTTTGTTTAGGCACACATTTTCTTTTTCTTTTTCTTTTTTTTTTTCTTTTTTTTTTTTTGGATCTCTGGATAACTGCGGCGGCTAGAGGTCGGGAATCCGTCGTTGCCGGCCGATGGCAGTCCTTCAGCCCTTATCCTGAGTTACGATAATAGAGCTGTCGGTCTTTGCTAAAGACCCCTCTGAGATGAATGGATGGATGACTGTGTTTCTTGGATTGATTTTTTTTTTTTGAGTGCCTTTCTTTGGCTTCCCTTTTTCTTTCTTTTTTCTTCTTTTTTTCTTTTTCTTCTGTATTCTTTTTCTTTCTTTTTTTGTCTTTTCTTTTTGAATCCCCTTATTTGAAACACTTGTTGGTGGACGGGAATGATTTCTCAGAGGTCTTAGCTTCGACCTCTTGACTTCAGCTCTATTAAAGTAACTCTTGATAAGGTCAGAATGACTTACCCGTGAAAGATTTTCACGTTGTCGGCGTTGGTTGGCTCAGGAAGATCCACCCCTCTCATGCTGGTGAGTCTGAGGGCGCCTCCAGGAAGTACTTCTCTGACGATCAGCGGCCCGTCCCACAAGGGTTTGAACTTTCCTCTGGGATCTGGAAGGTGCGACGGTAGAATCTTCTTCATGACCATGTCGCCTACCTTGAAACTTCTTTTCCGGACTCTCTTGTTGTAAGCCCGAGCGATCCTTTTCTGATAACATTGTGAATGACTTAGTGCACGCATGCGCTTTTCATCTGCTAGCTGCAACTGATCGAATCTGGCCCGTTGCCATTCTCCTTCTTCAATTCCGCTTTCGAGTAACACTCGGAGTGATGGTATTTCCACTTCGACTGGTAGAACTGCTTCCATTCCATAAGTAAGCTCGAAAGGAGTAACGCCCATAGCAGACCGTACAGACGTTCGATAGGCCCAAAGTGCATATGGGAGCATATCTGACCAATCTCGATAGGTCACGACCATCTTCTCGAGTATCCTGACGATTGTCTTGTTTGCGGCTTCTACCCCACCATTCATCTGAGGACGGTAGGGGCTTGATCGATGACGTTGGATCTTGAACTTGCTGAGGAAGTCATCCATCTTCTTGTTGACGAACGGGGGTCCCATTATCTGTGATGATGGCATTAGGGATTCCATACCGGCATATGATGTTGTTCTTCATGAATTTGATCACTTGAGATGCTGCAATCGTGGTGTAGGAGGCTGCCTCTACCCACTTGGTGAAGTAGTCGACTGCCACAAGTATGTACTCATGACCATTTGATGCTTTGGGACTGATCTTGCCGATGATGTCGAGTCCCCACATGGAGAAGGGCCAGGGGGTGGTCAGGTTGTATAACTCTGATGATGGGGCATGGATTTGATTCGCATGCTCTTGACACTTGAAGCATTTTCTGACGTGTTTGCAACAGTCTGTCTCCATGGTGAGCCAGTAGTAGCCTAGTCGTAGAATCTTCTTTGCCATCATGTGCCCATTCATGTGTGGGCCACAGATTCCTTCGTGTATTTCTTTCATGATCTTTGCAGCTTCTGTTTCATCGACGCATCGGAGGAGGATGTGATTATAGGATCGCTTGTAGAGAACTTCGCCACTGATGGTGAACTGGCCGGCCAAACGTTGGATGGTTCGGCGATCTGTTGCTGTTGCTGATTCTGGATACTCCTGGGTTTCGAGATATTGCTTGATGTCGGCATACCAGGGTTTGTCAGGGACAGATTCGGCTTCTTCTATTTGCAGGCAAAAAGCAGGTTCTTCTTGAATTTCGACTGTGAGCTCCCATTCTGAAGCTCCTTTTGGGATCTCGAGCATTGATGCGAGCGTGGCGAGAGCATCTGCAAATTGGTTCTTGGCTCTGGGCATGTATGAGAAAGTGATTTCCTTGAATTCTTCGATCAGATTGTCAAGATACACATGATATGGTATCAACTTCTCGTCTTTGGTCTTCCATTCGCCATTGGTCTGATTGATGATAAGCTGTGAGTCTCCAAATACTCGTAGCTTCTTGACGCCCAAGATTATGGCTTCCCTTAAGCCAGCGATGCATGCTTCGTACTCTGCCATGTTGTTGGTGCACTCGAATGCGATGCGCCTCGAGATAGGAATAGGGACATCATCTGGAGAGTAGAGGATTGCTCCAATACCACTCCCTTTAGAATTTGCTACGCCGTCGAAGAATAACGTCCATTCATCTTTTTTCTTCTTTTCTTCCTCTTCAATGAGCAAGAGATCTTCATCAGGGAAGAATGTCTTGAGCGGCTGATAGTCCAGGAGAGAGTGAGCCGCAAGATGATCGGCGAGGGCCTGTCCCTTGATTGCCTTTTGAGTGACATAGGTGATGTCGAACTCAGACAAGAGTAGCTGCCATTTAGCTATCCTTCCAGTGAGTGCCGGTTTCTCGAACAGGTACTTGAGCGGATCCATGTGAGCGAGAAGGAGAATAGGGAATGCAATCATGTATTGACGGAGTCGCTGAGTTGCCCAGACTAGGGCGAGGCAAGTCTTCTCGATCGGGGAATACCTGGTCTCGTAGTCGGTGAACTTTTGACTCAAATAGTATATTGCTTGTTCCTTCTTCCCGGTCTCGTCGTGTTGGCCGAGGACACAGCCAATGGCTTCTGCTGCTACCGAGATGTATAACAATAGTGGTCGTCCGGGAGTGGGAGGCACTAGGACTGGAGGATTCATGAGATATTTCTTGATGCGGTCGAAGGCGACTTGGCAATCATCATTCCATTCTTTTGGGACGTTCTTCCGAAGGAGCTTGAATATGGGCTCACAGATGGGTGTGAGCTGTGCGATGAAGCGACTGATGTATTGAATTCTGCCGAGGAAGCCACGAATTTCTTTCTCTGTTCTAGGAGGGGGCATCTCGATGATTGCTCTGGTTTTGGTCTCGTCGACCCTGATGCCATCCTCGCTCACCATAAAGCCGAGGAGCTTACCTCCCATTGCACCGAAGACACATTTCTGAGGGTTGAGGCGAAGCTTGTACTTTTCTAATCTGTTGAATAACTTCTTCAGATCTTCAAAGTGTCCTTCAATTGTGCGAGATTTGACGATCATGTCATCCACATATACTTCGAGCTCTTTGTTCATCATGTCGTGGAATAATGCTGTCATTGCTCGCTGATATGTTGCTCCTGCGTTCTTCAGACCGAACGGCATTACCCTGTAACAGAAGGTTCCCCAGGGAGTGATGAACGATGTCTTCTCGCGATCTTCGACGGCCATCTTGATCTGATTGTAACCTGAGAACCCGTCCATGAATGAGAAGATCTTGTATCCTGCAGTGTTGTCGACTAGAGTGTCGATATGTGGCAAAGGGAAGTCATCTTTTGGACTGGCTTTGTTGAGATCTCGGAAGTCGATGCACATTCGAACCTTGCCGTCCTTCTTTGGTACTGGCACGATGTTGGCGAGCCATTCAGGGTAGTTGGAGACTACCAAGAATCCCGCGTTGTATTGCTTGATGACTTCATCTTGGACTTTCAGAGCCCATTTTGGCTTCATTCTTCGGAGTTTTTGCTTCACTGGCTTCATATCTGCCTTGGTTGGCAGATGGTGTACAACGAGCTCTTCATCGAGCCCCGGCATGTCTTCATATGAGAACGCGAAGTTGGACAATCTTGGAGCTAAGAACTCTATCATTTTCTGTTTCATCTCAGGTGGCAACGATTTTCCAATGCGTACTTCCCTAGGGATCTCAGGCGTCCCCAAGTTTACTATCTCGAAATCATCGGCTACAACATTGGCTTTAGATTCGAACTTTTTGAGGAGATCCTCTAGTTCGGGAGCTGGATCATCATCTTCCTCGTCCCGAGCTTCGTCCAGACCCATGAGCTCGAAGTCTAATTCGATGTCGAAATCATATGATTCGACTTCAAACTTATGCGACTCTTTAGACGAACTTGGCACACTATTGAATGCAGGAAAAGAAATATTTTTTTGGTTTTTGAGATTTTTCTGAAATTGAAATGATAGATGTTTTTGGTTTTTGAAAGTTTTTGATTTTTTTGGTTTTTTGAAATTCACGGGACTTTGAACAAGCGGGCATTGCAGACCATGATTGAGCCCAACTTGTTCCAAAGCTCCGATCGCTGCTTAAACAGGCGTTTTTTTTTGGAAGCCAGAGCCCTCAGATGGCTCTTTGGCTGATTCAAAAGTGAGGGGAACAGATGACCATTCAGGACCCCACACTTCCTCCCCTGAAGAGGTGGGGGTTGATGTTTTGGGCGAAGAATCATGGTCTGGCCCAATGACCATGACTTCTTGCTGGTCGGGTTCGGGATCTGAGTCGCACTCAGTCTCTCCCGGATCACTTACCTCGCATTGCAGTTCGTCTGGTTCCACAGTGAGACACAAGTTTGGAACCTGAACATCAGACCAATCCAGGGCTGGCCACTTCCCTTTCTTGGTCCAATGGATGGGCTGCTTCTGCCCCTGGCTGATGATTGGTGATGTTGACTTTGCAGAGATGGGCAAGTCGTGCCCCTTGCTAATTGGTGATGAGATGGGCAAGTTGTGCCCCTTGCTGATTGAAGTGGGCAGGTTGTGCCCCTGGTTGCGAGAAGTGGGCAGGTTGTGCCCCTGGTTGGGAGCAGGTGTCAGGGTAACCTGGTCCTGAAGCTGCTGTATTTGTCTTCCTTCTTCGTCTTCATCATTTCCTCCTTCTTCTGGAGGCTTAGAGGGTTCGAGAATCTGATCCCATCGAATGGGGGGCCACGTAGCCCAAACTAGGCTCATCGGGAGGCCTTTGTGTAGTGCAGTCGGTTGATTCCCTCCTGGATCTTTGCAAGGTTCTCCTGGCTTGACGAATTGGATGGGTGAGCACCGAAATTTCTTCCTCCTTTTGTCCATGAAGGTTGCCGTGTATCCGAGTCCCCACTTGCGTTGGTTATATACTAGCGATACCTTTCTAGACTTGAAGTGGTTCTTCATTCGGTATTTGAGGCTCAGACGCTCTGCCGGTGAAAAGACACGGTCCACCCTTATCGGTTCTGGATTGGCGATAGAGTTCACAGTCTCGAATTCGAAACTGTGAAATGGGATGTCTTCTTTAGAGTGTTGGATATCGATGACCGGGATGTCTGGTTCAGTGGCAGCAGCATTGGAAGGAATGATGAGCTCCTTCTCTGCGTGGATAGAGATCACTTGATTTCCACAGATGTACTTCACCCGTTGATGTAAGGTTGATGGCACAGCTCCAACCTTGTGCAGCCACGGCCGTCCGAGCAACATGTTGAAAGAGGCTGATATATCCAAGATTTGGAATGTGATGGTGGAGACTTCCGGGCCTATCTGTACCTCTATGTCGACTTCCCCTTCCACTGATCGGCGGGTGTTGTCAAATGCTCTGACGCATATGGTGCTGGGTCGGAATGAAGAAGGACTGATTCCCAGGCGTTCCGCGGTCTTGAGTGGGCAGACATTTAAGCTTGAGCCATTATCGATAAGGACCAGTGGAACACAGAGGTCTTTGTATCGTAAGGCTATGTTGAGGGATCGCCCATGATCTCGTCCCTCTGGTGGCAACTCATTATCGGTGAAGGTGATGGCGCGCGGAGCCAGTAGCTGTCCAATCATCAATGCAATCATCTCTGGTGCCGTATCGGAGGAGACATGAGCATCATTCAAGGTCTTGGCAAACATTTCTCGGTGTATGCGAGATGTGCAGAGTAGCTCCCATACTGAGATTTGTGCAGGGATTGACTTGAGCTGAGTTACTACATCGTATGCGGCTTCATTTTTGCTGCCGAGGCCTGAGAGGACGCCTTTGGGATCTCCTCTGTTTTGATTATCTCTTCGGATGCAACGCCCGTTGGGATTCATGTTTCCCACTTCCGCACATTCTGGATAGTGCCATGGAACCTCTTTGTAGTTTTCCTCCCTTTTGCCTTCTAGGACCACTGGTTCTTGCAACGGTGCTTGTGTGGGTACCAGATCTTCCTCGTATGGAGCTTTTGCCTTAAGGACTACATTGTTGCCTGTGCTGAAGGGGTAGTATCGAGGCTTGTCTTCATAGACCACATAAGGTCGTGGTCCTGGCTTGACTGTTCCTGGGGCAGGAGGCTCCCATGGAATGAATACTGGTCCTCTTGATATGGCAGGAGGTTTCTCTGTTCGTCCGAGCTGCCGTAGCGTGATTGATACGCCTCCGGGACTTGCCCCTTGCAATATGACAGGCTTGACCGGAAGAGCTCCTTCCAAGACAACGGGCTCTTGCTGCTGATGAGTGTAATCCTTCCATTGCGGATTGGATTGTTCTGGAGTTGCCCCTTGCAAGATGACAGGTTCGTATGTGGGCTCAATGTATGATTGTGCTCCTTCCAGGACGACTGGTTCCCATCTTGAATGGTTGTAAGGTGCCCCTTGAACAACTGGTATATCGTATGGAGGTGCTCCTTCAAGCACTACTGGCTCGGAGATTGAAGGAAGAAAGGGACTTGCCCCTTGCAAGACTGGAGGAGGATTTGTTGGCTCATAGGTGTAGGCATGAATGGACTGAATAGGGGAGAAGAAGCGATCGATATGGTCCCCTTCTTCTATACTATTGACGGCAGGGCCACGAGACGAACTGGGGTCCGTTGGATGCTGAGGCAGAGGATTCTGAAGGATGTTGGTGGAAGCTGCTGGAGAAGTTCCAGGGACCGAGATGACGATCTTGCGGTCATCAATTAGGTCTTGTATAGCATTTTTCAAAGTATAGCATCGATCAGTGGCGTGGCCACGTCCTTGATGGTAGGCACAGTACTCATTTTCTCGGTAATTTGGAGGCAGAGGATGAGGCGGAGGCCTAGGGGTCATCAGAGTGAGTAACTGCTTTTGTACCAGCGTAGTCATGATTTGACTAAGTGGTTGACTGAGTGGAGTGAACTTCCTGAACTCCCTGTAATTCTGCCTGTTCTGGTATGAGTATTGGCCATTTCCCCTGAACTGCTGCTGTTGTCGAGGTGGCTGTGGCTGAGGATTCGGTTGTGGCTGATATCGCTGAGGCTGATGCTGAACTTGATTCTGCTGATACTGTTGGCGTCCCTGTGGGGGAGCACGTTGATTTCCTTGAGCAGTGGTGTTGATGTTGTTTACCTCTGTTGGACGGGGAGGAGAACCACTGCGGTTTCCATTCCCGTGCCCGATAGGTCTTCCTTCCACTCTGTTCCTCTTGACTGGAGTGGCTTGATGAGGCCATGGGGAGATCGTCCCGGCCCGGATTCCTGCTTCAACTTGCTCTCCAGCACGGATCAATTGTGAGAAATTCGCATATGGATGCGAGATGAGATACCCGGATATGCCTGGGTATGTTGAATGAACAATCATGGAGATTTGTTCTTCATCGTCGATGGGTGTCCGCATTCTGGCTGCCATAGCTCGCCAACGTCCCACATAAGCTGATAGTATTTCATCACTCCTTTGCCTGAGTGCTGCAAGGTCGGCTCTTCTGGGTGCCATGTTGAGATTATATGCGAATCTGTCGACGAAAGCCTGGGAGAGCTGTTCCCATGTTCTGATGCGGTGGCAGTCCAATGAAGTGTACCAATCTAGGGCATCGCCCTTCAGAGATTTTTGGAACAATCGAATGAGGGCCCCTTCGTTTCCTGAGATTGCACTTAGCTCTCCACAGAAGGCCTTGAGATGTGCTGTGGGACAACCGCTGCCGTCGTATCTTTTGAACTTTGGAACCTCAAAGTTTTGAGGTACCCAAACATCTGGGAAAGGACACAAGTCTCTGAACTTTGTCGAAGGTAAGTCGATTCCTTGCTGTCGCTAAAGCTGATTTTGCAAGATCTGGAACTGCTCCCGCAACTCATCCAGTCCTGAGTGATCTGTTCGAGCGACTGGTGCCTCCTGGAGTAAGGCACGTTCTTCTTCGGCATAGTGGTCGATGTCTTCGACCCTATGGGCTTGCTGAAAAGCAACCGCGGGTTGCTGAAATTGATTTGATGACTGAACTGGATTCTGATGAACTTGTGCTTGAAATGATGGTAACTGAACTGGAGACTGTACTGAAGGTTGAACTGGAACTTGCTGGAAATTGACTGGATTTTGCTGAATTGAAGATTGCTGGAAATTAACTGGATTTTGCTGAATTGAAGATTGCTGGAAATTAACTGGGATCCCATCGGCGGGGATGTGCTGGAATTGAAAAGTGCTCCTGTTTGCAGGAGGCTGAGATGCTGGGAAGTGACCCCCTTGTTGGGTATTCGCCACTGTCCGCTGATTGATGTGGGCTTGACACTGACCCCCATTGTGGGCATTCGCCAGTGCTGTCCCTGTTGCTGGAAATTGAATTGAAATCCCATCGGCGGGGATGTGCTGGAATTGAAAAGGTGTCCCATCGGCGGGGACATGCTGAGATCTACTGAGATTGTTGCTTGCAAGATTGACTGGAAGCTGACTGGATGTTCCTGCAACGGAGGTGCTCTGAGATGGCCTTGTCGTCGCAGGAAGATATTGAGAAGGATGCCCCACAGCGAAGGGCTGAGATGGCTGCTGTCGGTAGTCTTGGGCAGACTCCGATGGTTGTGCTTGATTTGAACTGGAGGCCGGGAGGACCCGGCATGGTTGCTGAGATTGCTGAACTGGGCCAACTTGATTGTTGGCTGCTGCGGTGGCCTGTGCTTGCATGAATTGCAAGAGCATTTCTTGCATTGCTCTCATTCCTTGTGCCAATTCTTGTATGATTGGCGTATTGTCAACGGGCTGTTGCGCTGGAGGTTGCGCTTCGGTTATTTCGAGAGCAGGGAAGTGATGAGTTTCTTCTTCGTGGTCGGACATGGCTTGCTGAGCCCGAGTGCGGATTATGCTGCGGAAGGGAAGCTGTCTCCGAACACGTTGAGCCCGAGGTGGCGCAATGGTGAGGACTATACTCTTTTTGGGTTTTGGGATTTTCTATTTTTTGTTGGTTTTGGAATTTTCTATTTTTTTTTTGTTTTGGGTTTTGGGTAGAATGCTATGCAGATGAGATTGTATGAGGATTAATGACTTTCAAGTACGGGAAAGATTCTGTTTTCAAGTCGGATCACGACTAGTGGGACTAGCTTATCCCCAGCAGAGTCGCCATTCTGTGGACCCTCGCCGATTTCTCCGCGCTCCCACACGACGTCGTTCTCCTTTCCTTTCGGAAGAAGAAGAAGAAGAGATGCGTGAGTGCGAAATCGCCGTTTGTGCCACTGGCTTGCCTCGTTCTCGAGGGCTTTGTTTGGTTGTCGTGTTAAGCTGGATATGTTTAAATGAGTTTATATAAGACCAGAGTCGCCACTAGCCAGTTACTTCGAATCTACAGTCGGCTAGACCCCGTAGAAACGTTAGAGAAGGGAATCCGAAGATTCCTTCCTCTAAAATGACTCCTGTTGATCTGCGGTCAGAGATTCAAGGTAAGGGATCACGGTTACAGGGTGGGAAGAGGTTAGGCACCCCACACACTGCCCGTACCGAAGTACGGTCTCTACTTCACAGAATCGATCGGATACTTGAAAGTCTAGTTTAATCCTCGTATATTCTCGTGTATGATATGATGCATGAATGCGGGTCTGAACAGTAAGAGTTTCTGATGGGCAGGTTCCGACAACGGGCAAGCCCAGAGCGTACGCTCGAACTGACAGGTGCTTAATGTAAGACGTATGCAGTGTGCTTGAATGATCAAGGTGTTTTATGGTGAAGCATGAATGCAGGTCTGAACAGTAAGAGTTTCTGATGGGCAGGTTCCAACAACGGGCAAGCCCAGAGCATACGCTCGAACTGACAGGTGCTTAATATAAAGACATATGCATGTGTACTTGACGGATCAAGGTGCTAGTAGTGAAGCAGGGGGGTTGGAAGAAAAGTAAATGTTGCACTTATGCTAGATGCAAATGAGATGATGCTGGAAAATGAGTAGCTGGGTGGACGGAGGTGTCGCAAGGGTTGGCTTCGAGTGGCTGGATCAAGACTTAGATGGCTTGGGAGGCTTGGACCAGTGGTCAGGCTGGGCTGGACCAGGGTTAGACTCTCCTCACTCGGGCTCTCCTTGGTGGAAAAATGGGCTAAAGGGTGGAGAGATGGACTCAGAGCTCTCGGGCTGAAATGGACTCGAATGGCCTCGAATTGATTGTTGAAATGAGAAGGGGAGGGGGGTATTTATAGCAGCAGAGAGTGGCAGCTCTCGTAATTTTGTCCGGGCGGCCTGCCATGGGCCGCCCGTACGGCCGCTCCTCGGTTTCCAGCGAGTACGGCCGTTCCCTCGGGGCTGCTGTTGGACTCGCTGGTCGACTCAGTGAGTTGACTCAGCGGGTCGACTCGGTGGTTTGACTCGACGGGTTGACTCGACGGGTTGACTCGGTGTTTTGACTCGACGGGTTGACTTGACGGGTTGACTCAGCGGGTTAACTCAGCGAGTTGACCCAGTGAGTTTGACTTTTTTGGGGATTTTTTGACTGGCCTTTTTTATGGGGGGTTTTTCAGGGTGATTTTTAGGACTGGGTTGACTGGGTTCAGGCTTGAACTGGGCTATGGAATGGGGCTTACAAGGGTGAGTTTGGCTGAGTTTGGACTTGGGATTTGGGGGTATGGTCCTCCGTTCAACCAGCTATCTCTACCAACAGTGTAGCCGAAGGTGGGGTGTCTACAATACTTTAAATCATTCATAGAGGCTATCAACGATCACATTTATGTATATCTTTTTTGAAACTTTAAATCATTCATAGATGATCATTTGTATAAATTGATATATCCCACCATTTTTATATTATTGAATGTACACATTTATGTGTATCATCTAATGATCCATGTGTCTCATCAGCGAGCCATGACTTCCATGTGGGAAATTTGTGTTCCTCGTTAGAACAATGTGTCCCATCAGCGAGCCATGTCTCTCATCTGTGAGTCATAACTTCCAGGTAGGAACCTTGTGTTCCTCATTGGAAAGTGTGTCCATCGGTGAGCCACAAAGGCCATCGGCGAGCCATGATTTTCGAGTGGGGAACCTTGTGTTCCTCGTTGGAACAATGTGTCCCATCGGTGAGCCACAGAGGCCATCTGCGAGCCATGTGTCTCATCAGCAAGGCATAACTTCTAGCTGGGAACCTTGTGTTCCTGGTTGGAACGATGTGTACCATTAGCGAGCCATGTATATCATTGGAGTGCCATTGTCTCATCGGAGTGCCATGAGACTATCTCATGTGAGATCCATGTATCTCATAAGAGTGTCACGAGACTATCTCATGTGAGAGCCATGTATCTCATCGGAGTGCCATGAGACTGTTTCATGGGAGAGTCATGTATCTCATCGGAGAGCCATGTGTATCATCGGAGTGTCATGTGTCTCATCGGAGTGCCATGAGACTGTCTCATGGGAGAGCCATGTATTTCATTGGAGTGCCATGTGTCTCATCGAAGTTCCATGAGATTGTCTCATGGGAGAGCCATGTGTCTCATCGGAGTGCATGAGACTATCTCTTGGGAGAGTCATGTGTATCATCGGAGTGCCATGTGTCTCATCGGAGTGCCATGAGATTGTCTCATCGGAGAGCCATGTATCTCATTGGAGTTCCATGAGACTGTCTCATGGGAGAGCCATGTATCTCATCAGAGTTCCATGAGACTGTCTCATGGGAGAGCCATGTATCTCATCGGAGAGCCATGTGTATCATCGGAGTGTCATGAGTCTCATCGGAGTGCCATGAGACTGTCTTATGGGAGAGACATGTATCTCATCGGAGTGCCATGAGATTGTCTCATCGGAGTGCCATGTGTCTCATCCAAGTTCTATGAGATTGTGTCTTGGGAGAGCCATGTCTCTCATCGGAGAGCCATATGTATCATCGGAGTGTCATTTGTCTCATTGGAGTGCCATGAGACTATCTCATCGGATTGTCATGTGTCTCATCGGTGCTATTTTGACAGAAAATTCGATTGGGTTGCATATAAACTGAAAGTACGTCGGTAGTCTAACACGACACCTACGTATGTGCGGAAGCTTAAAGAGCAACTAGAATTATGGCTAAACCTATAGGAGGGGGGTGATTAGGACATTTTTTGAAATTCTTTTCGCCTACTTACACAATTCAACAAATTAAACTAAGTAAGCAAGAACACTTCGGCTTCCAAGCCTAAGTGGGTCCAATTACAAGACCAGCATATGGTTAAGCAATAAACAATCTTAGTCTAAGCATGCATAGGTAAATAAATGATTTAACTAAACAAGCTCCTAACCTATGCAACCTATGTAGACTTATGAGAATGGATCAATGATCTCAAGTCTACACACTTAGTGAAAGTACATCTTGTGTGTGGATGTGCCAATCTAGTGCCTAGCATACATTCTTATCAAGCAATCATAATGAAACATTTAAACATCCAATGCTAAGATATCAATGCTCAATACAATCACAAACACAAGCATGTATAGTGGTTGGACTTTGGGTCTACTCCACTCCCGGTTCAAGTACTCAACTCCTTTGAGCACACCGACATTCACTATCGGAGGTTTTAATTGAGGTTCACCCTTAACCTTTACACGGAGGTTTTACCGGTTCACCTCTCAACCATAACCAGAGTTTTGAACAAAGGGCTAACTCTCAACCCAAACGGAGTTTTGGATATAGGCTAACTCTCAACCCGACGCACGTTCTCTCCCGTGTCGGAGGCTCCCCCTTGGAGACTTTGTTTAGGCCCGGCTAACGGGCCAAGGAACGGCTAACGTCCCTAGATCGAGTTTGACAAACAAACTCTAAATGGATTCTCAATAAAGACAACCTTACTTGTCGGATGAGCCCCTTGTTCAGTGCCGGTTTGGGTTGCTTGATCTCCACTCTCCCGTGCTTCAATCAGCTTCCCATGCTCCCACGATCGTGTTGCTGTTGCATCGCCAATCCCTCAGCTACACTTGAGGAAACACCTTACATGTGATGCCTTTGAGATTCCCAAGGTGATAGGAGGATAGGTTTGAGAACTCTACAACTGATAGAAATGGGTTGCCTAGAGGTTCTCCTACAACGATCTCATCTTAGAGTTTTGGACAAGAATATGCCTATCAAGGAAGGTCAAAACTCCAGAGATCAAGAGGGGATGAAGGTCATCTTCTTTATGAGCTTGGAATGCTCCAATCTTGTGTTAAAGCACAAGGAAGATGCCTTGCATAGGTTGGGAATGAGCCTCAAATGGTCTCCAACAATGGTGGCTCACTCCTCTCGAAATCCCTCTCATACCCCCCTCAATATGAGCCAAGCCCCTTTATAAAAGGTGTTCAAACGGTCAAAAAAACGGGCAAAAAAGGCTTTGTCGACCTGTCCCGACCAGTCCCGACCGGTCAGCCAAAGGCCAGAACAAGACAGAGAGGTTGCTGTCTGCTAGGGGGGCCTGTCCGACCAGTCGTGACTGGTCGGACCAGACCTGCCGACCGAACAAGACCGGTCGGCCCATGTGCCTGTGAGAATATAGCAACGCTGTAACTGGACTGAGCCTATCCGACCGGTCTTGACCGGTCGGTCCAGTCCAGCCGACCGGTCATGACCGGTCGGACAGGCCTGAGTTCAGCAATGCAGTTTGCTGACCCAATGTTCTCACAACCCACTCACCTAGGCCATAGAATGGGTGATCTTTTGGGACACCTAGGGCCAATCTAAGATGACTAAAGGTTTTCCTAAGATGGTCAAGGTCATCAAAGAGAAAAAAGGGTTAGGTTTTGGTCAAGGTTAAGGCATATCAAGGCTTCACTTTTACCTGTTTCTTCTTCCTTGATGCAGCAAGGCCACTTGAGTCTTCGGTCTTCGTCTTCATCAAGCTCAACCGACATTAGACTCACTGACCTAAGTGATTGACAAACAAGGTGCACTAGTATACCACGGAAAAGTGCACTAACATAAACATCATGGTGGGGCCCCACTCATTTCCAATGGTGGCCGTTCAATTTCCACTGTTTCCCATGGTATGGTCCACCAGAGTTATGAATCTAGTTGATACTTTTGTTTTCCCTTAAATTAGGCCATGTGGGCCTCTGCCTAAGGTTTGATGGAAAAAAAAGTCATAGTGGGGCCTAACAAGGTTTCAGCAGTGGGTGTCACCATCTTAACTGGATTCATAGTGCCAAGGGGAGACCATAGTGCTTAGGGGGATTCCACAGTGCCAGGGAGATCTCACAATGCTCAGGGGGATTCCACAGTGCTCAGGGGGATTTCACAGTGCCAAGGGGATTCCACAGTGTCAGGGGGAATCCACAGTGCTCAGGGGGATTCCACGGTGCTCAGGAAGATTCCATAGTACTCAAGGGGGATTCTATAGTGCTAAGGGGAATTCACAGTGCTCGGGAGGATTTCACAGTGCTTAGGGGGATTCCATAATACTCAAAGGGAATCCACAGTGCCCAAGATGGCATATAAACATCACTATGGACCCCAAGGAGGTTTCACCGGTAGGAATTTCCCTACCCACATTTTCCTTTAGTGCGGCCCATTTGAGTCTTGGATTTGGTTCATTTTTTGGTCGCACACCCTCAAATGAGCTCAAAAAATGGATGAACAACGTAAATTTCTAACAAACATCACGGTGGGCCCCACCTAGATTCCCAGCGAGGAACTTCCTAAAATCTGTGTATGTTAAAGGGTCCACCCTACTAAAGTGGTGTCACCAACTTCTGCGGGCTCCACCATCATGTATGTGTTGTATCCACGCTGTCCATCCATTTGGAGAGATCATTTTAAGGCATGATCTAAAGAATGAGACATATCTAATTCTCAAGTGGACCCCACTAAAGAAAAGAGTCGGGATAATGATGTGACCGTTTAAACCTTCCTAAGGCCGACCATGATGTTTATTTTAAAACTTTGCGTCACTTTGACAACAGTTGTGGATGCATATGAGTGCGGAAGCTTAGAGGAGCAACTAGAATTATGGCTAAGTCCTAGAAGGAGAGGTGATTAAGACCTTTTTGAAATTCTTTTCGCCTACTTACACAATTTAATTAGTAATATAAACTAAGTAAGCAAGAGCACTTTGGCTTCCAAGCCTAAGTGGGTCCAATCACAAACTAGCATATGATAAGCAATAAGCTACCTAGTCTAAGCATGCATAGATTAACATACGATTAAACTAATCAAGCACCTAATCTATACAACCCAAGTATATACTATGAGAGGATGGATCATATAAGCTTAAGTCTACTCTAATTAATGAATATACATCTTGTGCGTGAATGTGCCTATCTAGTGCATAGCATACATTCCAATTAAGCATTCATAATTAAATAATTAAACACAATACATAATAAGAAATGTGCTCAAATATAATTTCAAACACAACGATGTATAGTGGTTTAACTTTGGGTCTATTCCACTCCCAGTTCAAGTACTCAACCCTTGAGCACACCAATATTCACTAGGGAGTTTAAATTAGGTTCCTCTCAACTTAGGTGTTTTAACTCGGATCAACCCAACCATGGAGTTTACAGGTTCCTCTCAACCTATACATTAATACCCGTCTTGGTGGCTCCCCTTGGAGACTTGATTAGGCCCGATAAACGTGCCAAGGATTGCCAAACAACCTTGAAATTTAGGCTTAACAAACGAGCTAAGGAATGACAAACGCCCTTAGCCTTTTGGACTCAATTAATAAGTCAATGATTGACAAACAAACCTAGATTGAGTTTGTTTCATCCCAACGGGAATAGAGTGGATGGACTCAACATAAATTAACAACCTTACTTGTCGGATTTGAGCCCCGTTGATGCGCCGCTTTGGGTTGCTTGATCTTCGCTCTCCCGTGCTTTAATCAGCTCCCCTTATGCTCCCCCAATGTTGTTGTTGATGCTTTGCCAATGCTCCAGCTCCAACAATCAATCGCCTTGCATTTGATCTTCTAGAAATGACTAAGGTGATGGGAGGTAGGTTTGAGATCTCTACAACTAATAGGAATGAGTTGCCTTGAGAATCTCACCTACAATAATCTCATCATAGAGTTTAGATAAGAATATGACTATCTAGATCGTCTAAACTCTAGAGATCAAAGATGGACAAGTGCATCTTCTTTATGAGCTTGGAATGCTCCAATCTTGTGATGAATCATAAGAAAGATGCCTTGCTAGGGTTAGGATTTGAGCCTCTAATGGTCTCTAATGATGGTGGCTTTAAACTCTTCAAAATCCCTCTCTTATGCCAAAAAATGATTCCCCCCGTATGTATAGAAAATTTCCAATGGTTATAAAACGGGCAGAAAACGGTCGCTTCGATATATCGAAATGCCATTCCGATTGATCGAAACGATCTTTGATATATCGAAATGGTCTGTTCAATATATCGGAGAATCTGTCTGGAGAGTCTATCCAAAGAATCAGCAAGTTTCTGGATAAAATTTCTGATATATCGAAAAAAAGTTTCGATATATCGAAATACCGATTTTGATATATTGAAATCACCAATTCGATTGATCGAATAAACTGTCCAAAGAGTTGTAAAGTTAGTGGACATATTTTGATCTATAGAAAAGGCCATTCCAATATATCGAAGACCTATTGAAACTAGGCTCCAATATATCGAAGACCTATCGAAAACTGTTATTTGGGTTGATCTGATTACAGAAGCTTCCGCCTCTTTTTTATTAACCTAATTTATTATGTTTTCTATATGATCTAAGGCTAATTAGAATGATTAAGGGTATTCCTAATTGGTCCAAGTCATCTAAGAGGATTTGTGATATTTTGGTTCAAAGGGTTAGCGTCACCAAGGCATCTCATTTACCTATTCTTTTTCCTTGATGCTCCTGATCCATTTGAATCTTCGGTCTTCAGCTTGCCAAGGCTCAATCGACATTACAACACATAGACACACGTGATTTATAAATAAGATGCACTAGTATACCATAGAAAAGTGCACTAACATATTTGAGATCCAACCTGTTCATAAGTTCACACAGACATGGAAGAAGGGAAAACACAAATATCAGCTTGATCGAAAACTTCTGTGACCCTAAGAAGTTTTTAATGGTTAGTGTTTATTCCACAAATCTCATTCTCTAAAATGAGCTCATAAAACGGATGGACGGGGTGAATTGCTCACAACCGTCATGGTGGCCCCACCTAGGTTCCCAGTGCAGGAACGTCCTGTAATGCCGTTGAAATTGGGGCAGATCTAAGCTCAAGTGGATCATGCAATGGGGAATAAACGCTGACCATTGAAAACTTCTTGGGTGCCAAAATAAGTTTTGGATCAAGCTGATATTTGTGTTTTCCCTTCATCCATGTCTCTATGATCTTATGAACAGGTTGGATGTAAAATAAACATCACAGTAGGCCCTAGGAAGGTTTCAATGGTAGGCATCATCAGCACTGCTGCTTCCTGTAGTGTGGTCCACTTGAACATTGGATATGCTCCATTTTTGGGCTCATGACCTAAAGTGACATGGAAAAATGAATGGACGGTCTGGATAAGATCCATACATCACGGTGGCCCTAAGATACATAGCCTGTCTCGAGCTCGAGACAGGCAGGGGAAGTACATAGTCCGCTTCCGTCAGGTTAAGTTGGCACGCAAATGAATCCGGAGTGGAGACTACTAAGTGTTGTGAAGCGTGGGGCAGTTGCGTCAATACGAAAATTCCATAAGAACTAGGGAGTATTTTATGGAATTTCTAAAGGCTCCAACCAAGCAGGTATTAACGGCTAAGATGGAAATTTTAAAATTAAAAAGAAAAAAGATTTCAAGCTTTGCTAGACCGTTCATTTTTTTCCAAGAAGTGTGGCGGATAGACTTAACGGTTGAACAGGCTGCATTTTTATTTATTTATTTATTTTTGGTATAAAAAAATTCCTACGGGTCCCATCAATTACATGGCTCGGATGTTTTAGAACGCGTGTGTTCCCTGTAGAGGTGCGTCTAGAGTGTGGGCCCGCAACGTGTGAAGGTTCTGCCTTGTGAATGACACCTACTTTAAAATTGACTCGTTTTCTCGGCAGACACGATCACGGGTGCCATCTGAAGATGGGCTTTCAAAATGTCTATTATTTGAGACACTGGTGGATTCCCGCTGTCTTTAAAAGGTTGGAAATTATGTGTGTGGGCGCATTGAAGTGGACTCGAATCCTCTGTGTATGTTGTCATGGGATCGAATTCGGTGGATCCGAGTGGATCCCTGTGGAGTCCACTGTTATACAGTATATGCCTTACATCCATGCCATCCATTCATTTTTACGACTCATTTTAGGGGACGCAGATTGGTAGTGACCCTGCCACTTGCCAATGATTAATTAGTGGTCAATGCTCTATAGGCTCCACCATGATGTATGTGTTTCATCCATACGGTCCATCCATTTTTCCATATCATTTTTATAGTGTGACCCAAAATTGAGGTCATTCACATCTCAAGTCGACCACATCATTGGAAACAATGTTGATTGAACGCCCACCATTAAAAACTTCCCGTGGCCGCAAAAGTTTTGAATCAAGCTGATGTTTCTTTTTTCCCTTAATGGTGGATATTCAATCACCATTGTTTCCTTTGGTGTGGTCCACCTAAGATTTGGATATGCTTCATTTTTTGGATCATGCCCTAAAATAAGCTTTCAAAATAGATGGACATCATGAATGTGAGGGAAATAATCATGGTGGGCCCCACAATTAGGGATCCACCTACCTAGGTGGATCTGAGGATCGACCGAAGCCATGCCTTGTGTGCCATATACTCTGTGGGTGGCTTGCAACCCTATGGCTCAATGGTAGACTCACAAGAGTTTGAACATGATGTCATGGGTTCAAGCACCCATTGTAGTGTGAGTGCGCCTGCATGTGTTGGGTGTGTGTGAATGAAAAATAAATAAATAAAATATACTCTGTAGGCATGGATTGGCTGGGGACCCTGTACCAGTAAGGTAGCTGGTGGAAAAGTAGGGGTGTTAATGGCTCTGGCTCAGGCCTACCAAAATTAGAATTTTGAATATGCTCGACCAAGCGACCCAGCCTGAAACAATTCAAAATGCGAGCAAGACCAAACCAGGCTGTAACGTCCCGTAAATTTCCGTACAGATAATAGCATACGAATGACAGTACATCTTAGTTAATTGAATTTTCTAATCTAGAAAAGGAAGATTAATTAGTACAAATTGGACTAGATTGTTAACATTCTGTAAAATATATGGACCTTACTCTAAATAGCCTTCTGGAGGGCTACCTATCTAAACCATTAACTTTACCTGGGTCAGAAAACTAACCACTAATTCCTGTAAGGCCATTTGGACTAATTGCCCAGCTGTTATATAAATCCATTTGCTGAGAAATCCCCAAATCGAATTGGGAATTTCAGGTTTGGGAGAAGGAGAGAAAGAGAGAGAAAGAGAGAAAAAAAAGGGAGAAATCAAGGGAAAGAGAGAGAAATCGAGAGAAGAAGAAGAAAGGAGGTTGAAGATGTCCTTCTTCCTTTCCTCTTGAAGTAGGAGGTTGCTCTAGCCGGTAGATTCCGTCGCTGGAGTGGTTCTCTTTGCGATTGGAGGTAAGAATCGAATCCTATCTTTCAACTCCGAACTATCTTAGGTTTGAGACTGAAAATCTCATCCTAATTGGGTTTTCTTGTAGGAATAGCTGATTTTCTTTAACCCTAACCCTAGACCGTTGGACGGACGAGGAACCCTAGACCTTAAGGTGCGGGCTATACTTCAAATCTTCTATTTAACATTCCTAAAGGGTATTAGAGAAGGATTCTTGCAGTCATAGTGTAGGACTTTGGATTTCTATATCTGATTGTTTATCTCAGTATTATTATACTATACAACATGCATGTGTGTTTCATGGCTTTAGTGTTCGATGAAATGGGTAAATGACTTAACTGTTATATCTGATTTGTGAAATTCGTTGAGGTGATGGAGTTTGTGTTTCATGGCTTTAGTGTTTGATGAAATGGGTAAATGACTCAATTGTTATAACTGATTTGTGGGATTCATTGAGATGATGGAATTTGTATATGATATGCCTAATTTTATGTTATCGCACATGTACTGTTTGTCATGGGTAAAAGGGGCAAATCGATTAATGTGGATATCCTAGTTGGATTGGATATTCAGGAATGGCTGGTTGACGGGGTGAACTTGATCGATCGACAGTAGTCTGGACTACACGGGTCGTCTGTGCCCAATGCCGGTTTGGTTAATGTTCTCCCTATAGCAAACGGACACATCCAAAGCCAAGAAATGTTGTGTGGTAGATAGATTGTATTGACTGACTCTTCCAGAATCTGAAATACTAATGTCATTAGATGAAGTTGTCCAATTTATAAATGTATGTGCGACACGACCCTACTATATCTCCTTGGGCCGGGCATGGTGGTATGGGACACCGTGTTCGTGCCGTCGGCCTACGCTGTGGCATTGAGCCTCCCCGTAGTGACCATAAGTTATTGTGAGGATGCTGGCCTGTTTGGGGTAAGTCTGAAATAGTTGAGGTACTTATTTGAATAGAATGTTCTTGTATTCTAAATGTATTAGAAGTTGGAGAAGGGATTCGTGGGCTACTGGCGATGATAAACACTCGCACCGTCGGGAGCCAGATGGTCCTGTTCAGGACCTACTGTATGACATTAGTAATTCAGCATCACCAATCTTGCTGAATGAAATTTATATTAATAAAGGCCGAACTAAACATGCATACATGTCATCGGCAATCTCAGTGACTGGCTGACTGTTTGAAAGGCCAGGGCATTGGTGATAGCTTTCATACTTGCACTATGTGTATGACTGGCTGACTGTTTGAAAGGCCAGGGCATTGGTGATAGCTTTCATACTTGCACTATGTGTATATGAGTTATAGTTGGAAGGACTATTGTATCAATTTTGATTCTGTTGTGACTGCCCGGGACATGCATTGTGTGCGAATTCATAACATTCATGCATTAATACAACTAGTCTAGGACTCTTATATGTTTTGTTTGCTCATTACCTATGCTTGTTTCTTGTATGCTTGCTTGATTGTTAATCGTAGAATTATAGAAGCATTGAGTTGATTACTCACCCCCTCAATCCTGGGTGGTGTTTTGACAAAACACCAACCAGACTCTAATGTAGAAACAGGTACTCTGGATGATGACATCTTTCAGGATGAGTTAGAAGACTTTGTAAAGGACGTCAGTTACTTTCAATTCTCGGATGGCCGAGAATAAGATGCAATGGTATCTGTTTGGTGTTTTGGGGCCATTTGATGGCTAAAAGTATAATGGCCCAATTCTTTTGGACTTGTATATTGGGGCTCCCTGTTGTGTAGGCCCCCTTATTTTGGATATTAATGTAAATTTGTAAATGATGGACCAGGTACGCACTTATCTTTTTGTCCTTACTTTAAAGTTTATTTAGTTTTAAACTTGCGACATGATACTATCAATCATAAATGCATTAATCACGCTTCCGCATAAGCATAGTGACACCCGAAATCTCAAGGGTCGAGGTCATGCTCGACTTCTGAAATTTGGGGCGTTACAGAGTTGGTATCAGAGTGCGAGTTTAGAGCTAAACTGGACCTTGAGTTATGGACTTGACCTAACCTTTACGCTGACGTAGTTTGGACTCTGTGGTTTGAAACCGTGAAACCTTAGGTGTTACCGTGCATAAATTATATAAGTATTAGTTATAATAAGTAAAACTTTCTAGGATTCCTAGGATTCTAGTTGAGCTGATATATGGTTCCAGACGAGGTGTTAAGGTTCTAGGATTTGACATCTATGTTTTGGGCTTGGTGTGTTGCGAGTTTGGGAGTAGAAATGTAATTTTGGATGGTGGATTTTAGACAGATCTGTGGTCCAGAACAACTGGGCCAGGGACTTACATTCTTTCATCAAGATGATTTAGATGGAAGGATTATGGTGGACCATCGGTGTGAGTTAGAGGTGGAATGGTTGAGGGGTTATGCGGTTTGAAGTAGGAGAGTAGAATGCACTTTTGAACAAATTGGTGGCCCATAACCATTTGGTACAAGTGATTTTGTTTTGTTTTTCTCTTCCATTGAGATGGAAGTAATTGGGATGGGCCACTAGTGGTTGAGATTAGAGAGAGAGAGAATGGAATGAGATTAGAGAGAGAGTGGAATGATTTGAGAGATAGAAAGAGAGTAGAGTTGAGTTTAGAGAGAGAGAGATGTTAGGAATTGGAAAAGGGGGCCAGCAAGGACCGGCCGACCGGTCAGAACAACCGGCTGACCGGTCAGAACAACCGGCTGACCGGTTGGCGCTGGCCATGGAGGGGCCCTTGGTGATGTTTTGGGCAGGCAGCTGGCCAAGGACGACCGGCCGACCGGCCAGGACAACCGGCCGACCGGTTGACGCTGGACAGTGGCAGAAAAGAGAGCTGGGTTAGGATTTTTGACGAGAAAATCCACCAGAGATGACCGGCCGACCGGCCAGAGACGACCGGCCGACCGGTTATGAACAATCGGCTAACCAGTCATGGTGACCGGCCTACCGGTTACCTCTGGACAGCCAGCATAAAGGAGGGATTTTGAAGGTTTTTCTAGCAGAGATGAACCAGGGAGAGCCGGCTGACCGGCTGCAGCCGGGTCTGACCGGACGTTGATGATCGGCTGGCCGGTTGTACAGCCGGCTGACCGGATTGAGCTGTTGAAGTGGAAAAACGGGTGGACAGCAACAGCCGGCCGACCGGCTATAGCCATGGTCGACCGGCCGGATTTAATGGGAGTTGGATTTAAGAGGGTTTGAGACATAAACCCTCTTCCATTTGTTTTTCCAAACCTATTTCTCTGTTCTTCCTCTCCTTCACCCTCAAACCCTAGATCCAAGCATATGGTTACAGCTCAAATGAATGGAGGAAATATGGAGGAAAGGGGAATTTGGTGGAGAATAGTGATGCATGGAAGGTGATTGGGAAGATTTCCCAATTTCTGGTATTTGGGTCTTCCTCTGAGTCTTCTTCCCTTGTTTCTTTTCTTTTCTTTTGTGTTCTTTTTCTTTTTTTTTTTCTTCTTTTTTCTTCAAATCCCTGTAAACCCTTTTAATCTTACCACCTATTATCATCATCTCAGTTTTTTTTACAAGCTTTATTAAAGCTTCTTCCCTCCCAACTCATTTCTTTTGAGGGTTTTCTGGATTTCGAAACCTTTCAAAATGGGATTAGGTTTTTCCTTCCTCTTTGTTCTTCTTTTAGGGGTTTTCTTGGGTTCTTGGTTTCAATACCTTTTGAAGCTTCCCAAACCCACTTGGATTGCGTTCTCCCTTCTCTTGTTTTTGGGGTTATACTTATGGCAAAGAAATGTGCCACTATGGAGGAGGCACCACAACGGGAGCGCCGTTCTAAATATGCGGAAGATGTTGTTGTGTCGGCTCCTGTTCTTGCATCTACTCGAGGCAAGAAGGCCCCAAGACGAGGCCGAGGGGGTCCGTCTACCTCCCGCGACTTACTAACGACATCGAGGGAGTTGGTACCTGAGCAAACCTCACCTGTGAGCATGGGCAGATTTGCAAACCGCCCTGTGTGCTTTGAGGGATTTGTGGATAAGAAGATGATTCCTGAGAATCCCATGCTTGCTGGTCTGTTGGAAATTGGTTGGGATCCTGTCCTCACTCCATACAGTAGTGCTGATGCAGAAATGGTAAGAAACTTTTACTTGTCTATTCGAAATCCATGTCAACAGCCGTTGGGGTTTGATGTTCTGATTGGTGATAGATTAATGCATGTTGATGTGGATGTGGTAGAGAGAGTCTCTGGTGTGCCGAAAGGCAAGATTGTTATCCTTGAAAATGATTCCAAGAGGCGGAGGTTCAGAGATGACAGGACTACCTTTGTTTGTGGTGAACTCAAATTGTGGGAACAAAAGAATAGTTGTTTGAAGGCATCGAAAATGCGTTTGGAATTCCGATTACTTCACCGTATTTTCATTTCAAATCTGTACCCACGAGTTGGGAATCGCACGGAAGTATCCCAATATATGCTTGAAGTTCTTTATCGTGTGGGAAAGGGGGACAGTTTATGTTTTCCGTCGATGGTTATTCGTCACATCCTGACAGCCGCAGCTCCTTCTAATCACACCAAGTCACTCGCATTCGGCCGTTTGGTGTGTAAGATAGCTCGACATTTTGGTCTTCGCAGTGGGCCGCATGTGCAATTCGAGCCACGAACTGTTATCGGTCCAATCAAGATTGGATTAATAGACCCAAATGAACCTCCTTCAGAACGGATTGACAGAGAAGAAGAGCGTCGGGAAACAGAAGAAGGAAGTGATGAGGGGATTGAAGAAGAATTCTTATCCCCCTTAAACATAACAGAACGTTTAGATAGCATGCAAGAAGGGCTGACTCGAGTTGAAGAGCGACAGAAACACTTGGAAAAGAAAGTGAATAAGATGTATCGAATGATGAAGAGTCTGTTTCGTTGTCTGCAAGGAGAAGGTGCACCACCACTTTCGCCCGATTCTCAGGAGCAGTAGAGCCAGTATATAAGAGTAGTATGTTCGCTTGTTAACGGTAGTTGTGGTATGAAAGAGTCTAGTTAGGAGTTTAAGAAGTAGTTTTGATTTCTTTTGGTTGTAATAAAGTCAGTTTCTATGGAGCAATGTAGGATACATGTTGAATATGAATGAAATTGTTCCACATTTTGGTTTGTAATTATTTCTCTTGCTCATCTTGACACTTAGAGATTGTTGGAAAGTAAATTGTGTTATATGTGATATAAGTTACCTTTAATTGCGTATTATATGTCCACACTACAGGACATGCAGCCTAAAAGTAGCTACACGTTTGTTCGACGCCCACATGGTAACGTAATGGAAGCTCCTGGCCCAGTGGCCTCTAGTGGGGCAGAGAATCCAATTGTCGATGTGGGTCAAGGACTTAACTCTGAGCATCCACCCACGACACACGATCAGGTGGTTGAAACAGATATCCACTCAACTTCTGGGCTAGATCACGCCACTATTCCAGGACCGCCACCACTTGATCATCAAGGGTTAATACCACCACCCATAGCCCAACCAGCCCCAGGTATGGACATGATAGCACAAATGTTATTGCTCATGTAACAACAATAACAACAGACTACTTTGTTGCAACAACAACAACAGAATGCCCTACAACATCAGCAGACCCTTGCTGCTCTGGTTGGGGCAATTACTCATACTGGGAGTGCTTCGACATCCACCCCTCGACCAGTGTATCAGACCATCCCAGCCCCTCGGGAGGGTCCATTTGAGCGGTTCCAGAAACTTCGACCGCCCACCTTTATGGGTTCTCATAACCCGGCTGAGGCAGAGTATTGGTTAGACCGAATGTTGAAGATGGTTCAGCAGATGGAGTGTTCTGAATCAGAACAGGTGAATCTAGTAACCTTTATGTTAGAGAAAGAAGCTAATATTTGGTGGAAAGGCATCTGTAAATCAGTCCCAGATACCTATGTGTGGACTTGGGAGGACTTTGAAACTAAGTTCCATGACAAATATTATCCTCTCACCTATCGCCTCGAACGCGAGAAACAATTTCTTAACCTACAACAGGGAAATATGTCTGTAGCAGAGTATGAGCGTCGATTCACAGAGCTCTCGAAATACGCACCAACAATAGTGAACGACGAAGCGACAAAGATGCGTCGTTTCGCGACGGGTTTGAGACCTGGAATACATACCAAGATGTGTTTTTCTGATATTTATACATATGCTGGAATGGTAGAGAAAGCCTTCCGATCTGGAGAGGATGGTATTCGTCTCGCGCAGGCGCGATTTCAGATGGGGCAAAAGGCTAAGCCCGATGTGGTGTTACAACAACCGTTTAATAATAGGGCTCGGATAGGACCGTCACCCGCCGATATTAGAAGAATACGAAAAGGTAAAATTTCGTGGGCGAAATTTCTTTAAGGGGGGTAGATTGTAACGTCCCGTAAATTTCCGTACAGATAATAGCATATGAATGACAGTACATCTTAGTTAATTGGATTTTCTAATCTAGAAAAGGAAGATTAATTAGTACAAATTGGACTAGATTGTTAACATTCTGTAAAATATATGGACCTTACTCTAAATAGCCTTCTGGAGGGCTACCTATCTAAACCATTAACTTTACCTGGGTCAGAAAACTAACCACTAATTCCTGTAAGGCCATTTGGACTAATTGCCCAGCTGTTATATAAATCCATTTGCTGAGAAATCCCCAAATCGAATTGGGAATTTCAGGTTTGGGAGAAGGAGAGAAAGAGAGAGAAAGAGAGAAAAAAAAGGGAGAAATCAAGGGAAAGAGAGAGAAATCGAGAGAAGAAGAAGAAAGGAGGTTGAAGATGTCCTTCTTCCTTTCCTCTTGAAGTAGGAGGTTGCTCTAGCCGGTAGATTCCGTCGCTGGAGTGGTTCTCTTTGCGATTGGAG
Source organism: Liriodendron chinense (assembly GCA_003013855.2). Classification (NCBI taxonomy): domain Eukaryota; kingdom Viridiplantae; phylum Streptophyta; class Magnoliopsida; order Magnoliales; family Magnoliaceae; genus Liriodendron; species Liriodendron chinense. The sequence continues at coordinate 14,492,308 of ML058384.1, forward strand.
GTAAGAATCGAATCCTATCTTTCAACTCCGAACTATCTTAGGTTTGAGACTGAAAATCTCATCCTAATTGGGTTTTCTTGTAGGAATAGCTGATTTTCTTTAACCCTAACCCTAGACCGTTGGACGGACGAGGAACCCTAGACCTTAAGGTGCGGGCTATACTTCAAATCTTCTATTTAACATTCCTAAAGGGTATTAGAGAAGGATTCTTGCAGTCATAGTGTAGGACTTTGGATTTCTATATCTGATTGTTTATCTCAGTATTATTATACTATACAACATGCATGTGTGTTTCATGGCTTTAGTGTTCGATGAAATGAGTAAATGACTTAACTGTTATATCTGATTTGTGAAATTCGTTGAGGTGATGGAGTTTGTGTTTCATGGCTTTAGTGTTTGATGAAATGGGTAAATGACTCAATTGTTATAACTGATTTGTGGGATTCATTGAGATGATGGAATTTGTATATGATATGCCTAATTTTATGTTATCGCACATGTACTGTTTGTCATGGGTAAAAGGGGCAAATCGATTAATGTGGATATCCTAGTTGGATTGGATATTCAGGAATGGCTGGTTGACGGGGTGAACTTGATCGATCGACAGTAGTCTGGACTACACGGGTCGTCTGTGCCCAATGCCGGTTTGGTTAATGTTCTCCCTATAGCAAACGGACACATCCAAAGCCAAGAAATGTTGTGTGGTAGATAGATTGTATTGACTGACTCTTCCAGAATCTGAAATACTAATGTCATTAGATGAAGTTGTCCAATTTATAAATGTATGTGCGACACGACCCTACTATATCTCCTTGGGCCGGGCATGGTGGTATGGGACACCGTGTTCGTGCCGTCGGCCTACGCTGTGGCATTGAGCCTCCCCGTAGTGACCATAAGTTATTGTGAGGATGCTGGCCTGTTTGGGGTAAGTCTGAAATAGTTGAGGTACTTATTTGAATAGAATGTTCTTGTATTCTAAATGTATTAGAAGTTGGAGAAGGGATTCGTGGGCTACTGGCGATGATAAACACTCGCACCGTCGGGAGCCAGATGGTCCTGTTCAGGACCTACTGTATGACATTAGTAATTCAGCATCACCAATCTTGCTGAATGAAATTTATATTAATAAAGGCCGAACTAAACATGCATACATGTCATCGGCAATCTCAGTGACTGGCTGACTGTTTGAAAGGCCAGGGCATTGGTGATAGCTTTCATACTTGCACTATGTGTATGACTGGCTGACTGTTTGAAAGGCCAGGGCATTGGTGATAGCTTTCATACTTGCACTATGTGTATATGAGTTATAGTTGGAAGGACTATTGTATCAATTTTGATTCTGTTGTGACTGCCCGGGACATGCATTGTGTGCGAATTCATAACATTCATGCATTAATACAACTAGTCTAGGACTCTTATATGTTTTGTTTGCTCATTACCTATGCTTGTTTCTTGTATGCTTGCTTGATTGTTAATCGTAGAATTATAGAAGCATTGAGTTGATTACTCACCCCCTCAATCCTGGGTGGTGTTTTGACAAAACACCAACCAGACTCTAATGTAGAAACAGGTACTCTGGATGATGACATCTTTCAGGATGAGTTAGAAGACTTTGTAAAGGACGTCAGTTACTTTCAATTCTCGGATGGCCGAGAATAAGATGCAATGGTATCTGTTTGGTGTTTTGGGGCCATTTGATGGCTAAAAGTATAATGGCCCAATTCTTTTGGACTTGTATATTGGGGCTCCCTGTTGTGTAGGCCCCCTTATTTTGGATATTAATGTAAATTTGTAAATGATGGACCAGGTACGCACTTATCTTTTTGTCCTTACTTTAAAGTTTATTTAGTTTTAAACTTGCGACATGATACTATCAATCATAAATGCATTAATCACGCTTCCGCATAAGCATAGTGACACCCGAAATCTCAAGGGTCGAGGTCATGCTCGACTTCTGAAATTTGGGGCGTTACACAGGCCCAGCCCATTGACAACCCTGTGGAAAAGCGTTGGAGCCCTATCATGATTTATGTGTTTTATTCATGCGGCTCATCCATTTTTTCAGGTCATTTTATGGCATGAGCCCAAAAAATGAAGCAGATCTTAATGCTCTCAGTTGAATCAAACTAGGCCAATTCAATCAAACTAGGCCACTCATGTGATTGAAGGCCTATATTTGGTTTTCATGTATAGGTAAGCTGTGCGGGCGTGCTGGAGTCTATCTAACGTAACGTTTGATTGAACCACTAGTGTTCCCCCACGTTGAGATGGACAGATTGGAGACTAGGCACATGGTTCTCTCAACCACCAATTTTCGCTCCGTTTAGGCAATTATTGAAATGGTAGGAGTTACCCTTTCGAATGAATTCTTTTTACCTTGTGATGATAGACATGAGTCTATGAACTTAAAAACTTGTTCTTTTACCAATACTTTGGTTCAATATTTCTCAAATCGATAAGAATATATAAACAAATTAAATAAAGTTAAACATTGCCGATTTCATTAATATTTAAAAATATTATTTATTACAACCGACAAGGTATAAAACAACCAAATAAATAAACAAGAAAGAAAGATAAATATCTAATACGTCTATTGGAACAGATGATCAAGGTGGGTGGTCAGTAAAATGTGACTGAATGGGTGTGATCAGCAAAATCAAAACTTAGTTGATCATAGTCCTACAACTTAAGGTTGTAGATATTTACTTCTACTCTTAAGGTATTGTAGCGAGAGCCGCTAAGCAACAAGGATGTAAACTAGACTAAGCTAGGCTATACTAAGAAAGATAAATTGGAAAGATAATTTGAAAAAGTATATTGATGTGTTTGGCGTAAGGTCTCAAGCTCTTCTTCGGATGATCCTTTGATAGTTTATCAAGCTGGCAAAACCCTTGTTGGGTTTTCTTACTGCTTCTGGAACCTTCGCACTCATGCCACAGTTCTGGATATGAGAATTTCCTTGATTGATCCAAAAATGCCGACTTGCATTGGAAAGTAAAGACTCCAGCTAGATTCAGATTTGCTGGCTTCATGGGTCTTCTTCTCATGGCTAATTCTTCGCGGAGATCTTTGTGGCTCACTAAAGATCAAGCCTGGGAGCACCAAAGTTCCTTTGATGAAAACAATCAGGTCAAGATATGGGAACCTTAAGGGTTGTTCCTAGATCGATCATGGCTACTCAACGTCTCTTCTAGTGGCCCACCTTATCCACTTCGAGGTGTTGGATAGTCCAAATCAAACCACTTCTTGCATTAAAGCATCCCTCCTGATGGTTTGGAGTGTTGGAGGGATTTGACACCCGATCCTCATCTATTATCGAGGATGGGCTGAATGGAATCTAGTTCTTCCATTCTCTTGATTCTAATTAAACCATGGCCACATGATAGGATCATCAGGTGGGGCATTCGAGTGATCTCTCTTTCTCTTCTGATCTCCTTGATGGGGGGCTCAGATCTATTGATATTGATCTGTTATCAAACAGATCATATCCTTCTTCGAGCCCCCTTCCCATTCTCTTTATTCCAATTAGTGCATGGTTTTGGATTCAACCGGGCTGATGTGTCTATTTCTTCTGATCTAGGTCTAAACTATGGCTGTATTCACTTGGATATCAGTCCAACCTTTGGATCTTTGAAATCTTCTTGAACATTATAGCTTCTTCGAACGTCTTTGAGAAGATCTTCTATTTGGAAGGACTGTGGGAGATAATTTTACTGAGTGTATCATTTCTGGATACATGATAAGATCTCCTCTCGGCGGGTCTCTTATAGGCGTGTTTGGTATATTGCCTCACTAATTAATACAATAAATGTGGCCACATGGCATGCGTTGATTCATTTTCCTAAAGGCAGGTGTAAGGGTTTGTATCTCCACATTTGTGATCGAATATGTATTGCCAAAGGAAAATCAAACAAAGATACTGTCGGACGAGAATAGGTTTTAAACCAGTTACAACCATGTCGTGTTGACACGTGGTGGCCTTTGATTGGTCCACATGGGGAGCCAAAAATGAGTGTAAATACATCTAAAGGTCAAGTAGATCACACCACAAGAAATGGTGGGGATTAAAGGCCTGCGTTGAAGACTTCTAGAAGAGCCACAAAAGTTTTGGATCAAGTTGATATTTATATTTTCCCTTCACCTGACTTTATGAACAGGTTGGATGGCAAGTAGATATTGCAGTGGGTTCCCAAGAAGTTTTCAAATGTAGGCCTTTGATCCCCGTTGTTTCTAGCGGTGTGACTCACTTGAGCTTTGGATGGAGTGCACCTTGGGCGAGACCCGGAACCAACTATGTAGGTGAGATCCTGACCATAGGGACCACCTCGATGTATTCATTGTATATCCATGTGGTTCAATTAATTTTTAAGATTATTGTAGAATATAGTAAAACAAAATGAAGCTGTTACTAGTTTCAAGTAGACCACACCACAGGAAATAGTGGTCATTGAACTCCCCCATTAAAAGCTTCCTAGCGTACGCCGTAACATTTATTGACCATCCAACCTGTTGATAATAAGTTCACGTAGATCTAAAACTTTTGCAGCCCACAAAAGGTTTTCAATGGCCATTTACCACTGTTTCCCGTTGTGTGGTCCACCTTAAATTCGTGTCTGCTTCATTTTTTAGAACATGATCTAAAATAAGGTGAAAAAAAAGGTGAACGGTGTGAATATGCAATGCATACATCAAGGTGGGCCCCCACAGTGAGGGTCCCACCCACAATGCTGTTTCAGGGTCCCACCCACGTTGCCCTCCTCTGGATCTGCCTTCTTTTTTTTTTTTTTTTTTTTTTGTTCATGCCATAAAATGAGCTGCAAAATGGATGAACGGCGTGGATAAAACACACACATCATTGTGTGGCCCATGGAGCTTTTCCACCAGCTGCGTGGTTGGTGCAGGGGTCACCAGCCAATCCGCATCCACCCGAGTCCTCTATAGGCCCACCGTATTGCCTGTGTCATATGCTCTTTCCATCAGGTTTGCCACTTGATGTTACACTTAGGGCCAAAAAGTCAGCGCCATTCGAAAAACCCATGTGGACCGCACCACAGGGAGAAACGAAGAGGGGATGCCAACCATAGGTTTGTCTGTGGAACCCACATGCTTATTCCATCAAACCCATTCATTTCAATGCGCTTCCGTGGGATTAACAGACTGCAAAAAATCAGCCCGTTCCAAGACTCGGTGGGCAATACCATGTAAGCTAAGAAGCATGATTTTACATTGTTCACCGTGGTGTGGCCCACCTGAATTCTGGATAAGGGATACTGTTTAGGTTGTACGGTAAATAATGGAATCTGCACCTGATGGACAGATTGGATGCCACAGGCACAACACCGTGGGCCCCACAGAGCTCGGATGCATATTACGCACTGCGTACAACAAGTGTGATAGAGGAATATCCGGGCCCATCAAGTGATGCTCCAAAGCAATAATGTCAAACTATTCTTTTTCTGTCTTTTTTTTTTTTCTTCAAGAAGACTGCGACCAAAAATATTGAGAGGCGGTGGTGTGTGAAATCGTAGCCTCGGTTTGTGAAATCGTAGCCTCGTGTCCTGCCGTGGGTCGGGTCGTTGGGTCGAATAGACTCTTTGTGAGGTGGGCCCCTGGATGTGACTCTTCTTGATGTGTGTCAACAGGAAAATGGATACAGTGGCCGCTAAGCCATGGCAAATCATCTACAGTACAGTTATCAAGATTGCGTCGAAATTGTGAGCTCCATTAACGTGGAGCCATGGCAACACGTTAATCAGACGATCGTGACCATCCAATTTGGGTTACATCAAATTGACAGATTGAATAGAGGTCCTGATTCGATAGTGAAATCAGACGGCAGAGATTTTCCAACCAGTATAATTTTTGTTTGGTTTTGCTAAATCAAAATGATGCCTTTCATATGGATGGTCGGATTGGCTTCCATGCATGCCACATGAATTGTATGGTGGATGCTTTGGCGCAAGCTAGTGACTCTTAGAAGGCACACCCGCGTTTTTCAGAGAAGAATATAGGTGCTCTGGAAGAGAGTGATCACGAGAGGCAAGCATTTGGAAATTACTTAGGTATGAGTACTTGGCTACCATCGAATTTTAATTAAAGAGTCAAGATTATGGTCTATGCTTAGATGTATCATGAACTAAAATAAACCTTATTTGATTACCTAACTAGCACATTGATTGACACTGTTAGTGTACTTTTCTATGGCATACTAGTGTACCTTGTTTGTCAATCACTTAGGTCAGTGAGTCTAGTATCGGTTGAGCTTAATAAAGATAAAGACGAAGACCGAAGACTCAAATGGCCCTGCTACATCAAGGAAAAAGAAATAGGTAAAAGTGATGCATTGGTGTGCCTTAAACTTGACAAAAACCCAACCCTTAACCTCTTGATGACCTTGACCATGTTTAGAAAACCTTTCGTCGTCATAAATTGGCCCTAGGTGTCCCATAAGATCACCCAACAGAGGGCTAAGAGGTTGCATGTGCTGCGTGATCCAAGACCAAACTGATCTGCACATTGCATGGCCTAGCCGACCGGTCGTGACCGGTCAGCTGGACTGGATCGACCGGTCTCGACCGGTCGGACTGGCTCCCAGTCTTCACAGCAATATGCTATGTACATAGGCCATTGGGCCGACCGGTCGGCAGGCAAGACCGGTCGGGCAGACCCCCTCCTCCAGACAACAAAGCCTCTGTCCTGTTCTGGCCTATGGCCAACTGGTCATGAACGGTCGGCACTAGCCTTTTTTGCCCGTTTTATATCCGTTACACATCTTTTTATAAAGGGGCTTGGCTCACTTTGAGGGGTAAGAAGAGGGATTTTAAGAGGAGTAAAGCCACCGTTGTTGGAGACTATTTGAGGCTCATTCCCAACCTATACAAGGCATCTTCCTTATGCCTTAATACAAGATTGGAGCATTCCAAGCTCATGAAGAAGATGACATTCATCTCCTCTTAATCTCTAGAGTTCGGATATCCTTGATAGGCATATCCTTATCCAAATCTCTACGATGAGATCGTTGTAGGTGAGAAACTCTATGCAACCCATTCTTATTAGTTGTAGAGCTCTCAAACCTACCTTCTTATCACCTTGGGCATCTCAAAGGCATTACAAGTAAGGTGATTGATCAAGTGTAGCTAAGGCATTGGCGACGTAATGGCAACACTATCGGGAGAGCATGGGAAGCTGATTGAAGCACGGGAGAACGGAGATTAAGCAACCCGAACTGGCGCTGAACAAGGGGCTCATCCGACAAGTAAGGTTGTCTTTGTTGAGAGTCCATCCACTCAATTCCCTGTGGGAGTTGAGTGTAGAGTTTGTTCGTCAAACTCAAACTAGGCACGTTGGCCGTTCCTTGGCCTGTTTGTCGGCCTAAAGACTAGGGGTTGTTTGGCACTCCTCAGCCCTTTTGTCGGGCCTAAACAAAGTCTCCAAGGAGGAGCCTCCGACACAAGAGTGAACGTGCGTCAGGTTGATAGTTAGCCTATGCTCAAAACTCCGTTTGGGTTGAGAGTTAGCCCTTTGTCCAAAACTCCGGTTATGGTTGAGAGGTAACCCGGTAAAACCCCCGTGTAAAGGTTAAGAGGTGAACCTCATTTAAAACCTCCAATAGTGAATGCCGGTGTGCTTAACGGAGTTGAGTACTTGAACCGAGAGTGGGGTAGACCCAAAGTCGAACCACTATACATGCTTGTGTTTGTGATTGATTTGAGCACATTGTTATCTTAGCATTGTATGTTTAATTATTAATTATTGTTAATGTCAAATTTTGTAATGAGATCCTCCGGCTTTTCTCCTTCGCTCCAGCAGGGATTTCCACCACCAGACCTGAAGCAAGACAGCAAATAAGGGTGGCTGGAGATCAGCCGTTAGCCCTCCGATGCTTAAGTTAGGCCACAGCAAGAAGAGAAGCCAAGCAAAACGGGACCAAGCTTGAATAATGTGTGCGTACCTACTCTTAATGGAGCCACCCCTTTATATAGATCTGAGGCAATCCAATTTGTTACGTGAGATATCGAAATCCCGTTGATGTCGCATACGATACTGAGAATCCGCTGATTTCGTGGGATAAGATCATATCTTTTGAGTCAGCATCCAACCCAATGACTTATTTCAACAATCACGCACCTTAATAGCAATCCCTTGAAATCCGGCTGGAAGCCGTAGTTGGAATCATAACCTCCGAAAAGGAAGGAGACGCCCGAAAAGGAAGGAGACGCTCGTAGTTGTAGTCATAACCTCCGAAAAGGAAGGAGACGCCCGTAGCTGGGGACCACCGAACTGGATATGGCCCTGCTTAGTGTCGCAGAAGGATCGGACAAACTGTTCGACGAGAATCGGGTGCTTGTACTGAAGGCTAAGAGATTTCCACAGAAAAGCTGCTCGCATATTAAAAGGTGGTCGCGAGCCCAAGCATGCACTTAGATGTAGCGTCTTTCAACGACTTGCAAGAGGTTCTGCTCGCGAATCTAGTTTTCCGTATTTGACCATCCATGACTCCTGACCAGATGATCTCGAGAGTCGAATGGGCGTCCCGCACTTGTCCAATATTCGACTCTCGATCAGATGATCTCGAGAGTCGAATGGGCGTTCCGTACTTGTCCAATATTCGACTCTCGATCAGATGATCTCGAGAGTCGAATGGGCGTCCCGCACTTGTCCAATATTCGACTCTCGATCAGATGATCTCGAGAGTCGAATGGACATTTCCACGTGAAATCTTATCTCCACCATTTTGCCTATAACAGATGCCCCCGAAGTCCTTGCCGCCAAGAATCCTTAAGGAAAGGACTTACTTGCTGTCATGCGCGGCTGCCTCTTGCTTTCACTGAGAAACCGTACATGATTAGGCTGGAATTAATGAGCGCCAGCCTTTCCGCAGTCAGGAAATGAAGAGGCGCTCGCCACGTGTTCGAGTATTTAATGGGCGTGCCTGCTTGAGTGCTGTGCCGAACGAAAGATCGCCACGTGCTACCATATATGGCGGAATGATTGCCTATAAATATACGGAGTCCACCATATCTTCTGATCTTCACAGAAATTTCAGAATCCTCCTTTGCTTTTTCCATCATCTTCCTTCGGAGCTCCTTGGTGTCTTCCTCGATCCCCTTTGGTGCTCTTTCTTTCCTTTTCCATTGTTCTATTTCTTCTTTCTCTTTTTTTTTTGAATACCCCATGGCTTCTGAGGAGAGTACCGTTCCTTTAGGAGATGCTACCCCGGAATCCTCTGCTTCTAGTAACGCAAGGGTTCCGTCAGGTCAGTATACAGCGGCCGGATATCCTTCCATTCTATCGGAGAACCGGCTGCTGGAGTTACGGGAGAGATTTTCGATCCCTGACTCAGTCGATCTCCGGTTACCCAGAGACGGAGAGACGCCAGACTCCCCTCCCCCAGGGTGTGTGGCCTTCTATGAGTATCAACTCATTCTGGGGGTTCGCCTTCCCCTCCATCCCTTCATCCGGGATGTACTTCAGTGTTATAAAATTGCCCCCGGGCAACTTATTGTGAATGGATGGAGGGTGGTCCTAAGCTCATTCGTCCTTTGGGCTCAGGCCGGGAACGGGGAGCTTACAGCTGATGAGTTCCTCCGCATGTTCCGCTTGAAGAAGGCACCCTCCAGCGAAGGCTGGTACTATCTATGTTATTGGCACCGGGATAACTTTGTGCTGGGGAAGCCCACATCGAATTATCCCAGCTGGAGGAAGCGTTGGTTTTACGCATCTGGAAATTGGGAATTTGCTTCTTCCAGGGGCCCAAGAGTAAACCATTTTTTCTGTGAAGGTAGGCAGTCCCGCATTGTGATCCGTTTCTTCAATAAAAGGTTTTTAGGGTTTCTCCATCTGACCCCTGTTTGTGCTCGCAGGTATCCCGGCCTTGAGAAAACCGAACTTGAAAGGGGGGATCAACGAAAAAATCGTAAAGGTGTACAAGGTGCCTATTGGTGATAGGCACGTCGAGACTTGCTTATCTCCATCTCGTCTTGCAGCAGCGGGCTTAATACCTGTAAGAGAAGTCGAGATGACGCAAGTTGGAGAAAAAAGAGGTCTGCTGCCCCGGCTGAAGGGCACGAGCTCTAAGAGGCAGAAGAAAACATCTGCTGGTCCATCTCACCCATCCACCGAGAAGGGTAGCGATCAGCCTGCTCCTCTCGCGAGCAAGGTGGGGGGGGCTCCAGCAGGGCCCGCTAATCCTTCACTGGTGGTCGCGCTCGGGCCGCCAGTAATCAATATCGCTGACAACTCCCCGGATGGGGTAGGGTCCAGCTGTCCCCCAGCTGAGGAGGCTCGTGAGCGCACGGAGCCTCGAGAGACGGCTCCTGCCCGCGAGATGGTTCCTGCTACCGAGCAGGGACCTGCTCGCGAGGCGACGGCTCCTCTTCGCGAGCCGTCTAGGCTGATCGTTGCCCAACCTTCCGGTGGTGGAACGTATTCTGTTCCTCGCCATCTCCACCCCATCTGTAAATTCTTATTCGAGAATGTCCCACCTCAATCCTTCGGCTCTCTTCCCGAGTCAGGCCCCGAGAGCCTCTTCCTTAAGGCAGGGATGAGGATGGCTCAGGTAGAACCTCCTAACCCAAAAACTTTATTATTTTGGGGTTTAAGTATTTCTTCTCATCCATCTTTTTGTTTACAGGGACTAGACCTCATCTTGCGGACGAAGCGAGACATCGTCGCCGCTCGCCGCATAATAGACGAGGCAGATGAAAAAAGGATTGCTTTGAAGAAGGCGGTCCTGGGGCGAGATCAACTCCTCAAATCCCGTGAGGCTGTGATTTCCAAGAAAGATGAGGAGATAAAAATCCTCATAGAGAAAGTCCAGGTGTTGACCGAAAGGTACCAAGCTCTGGACAATAAGTTCGCGAAACTCGCCGACTTGAAGGAGAAGGCGGAGAGAGAGAAGGAGATCTTTCGCCAAGACAAGATCTCCCTGGAGGAGCGACTTGCGGAGGCTAGGTCGCAGCTCAAGGAGGCTTACGACAACCTAACCAAGGAGCGCAACGCTCTCGCGCAGCTTAAGGACGACTCGATCCACTGGGACGAGGAGAGAGTCGCCCTTGCGAAAATGCTCTCGGAAGAAGGGCCTCGGGCAATTTCCAAGTTCCGTTCTTCGCAGCAATATGACGACGAAAGGTACGAGTCGTATGATGCTGGTCGCGACTTTGCGCTAAGAGTAGTGCAACGAATGATCCCATCCTTTGATATGGGGGAGTTCGGTCGAGTCGCGACCACCATTGCTGCCGAAGAGCAGGCTGCTGCTGAGAACGAGGTGACTGAAGCCACTCAGGTTGACGGAGCTCCAGAAATGGGCCCTGAAATTGAGAGCGCAGCTCCTCCAAGGGATTGATTTTCTTTGTTTTCCTCTCTTGTATTCGTGAATGGATATTGTAAACATTTATCATTAATGAAAGAAAAGAAAAAATATTTTTGGAAGTATTGTCCTCGTTGCCTTTTCCTTTTCACGCAATGAATGCCTTCTCGTTTTTGCTTACTTTCTTTTCCTTGTACTGAATGCCTTGTTGCAACGAGAATGTGCTCAATCTGGGGGTTCGTTGCGACCAAACGATTGAGACCCCCAAGTTGGCTTCATATTGAGTCATCAGTGAATGCGAACCCTTAATCCGAGCACGAGTTAGCTGCTCGCAATTTAGGGTGTATGATTAAGGTGTATGGCTGATTCGGGCTCGAGCTACGGTGCTCGCATTCCGGAGTGTGATCCTTCCTTACACCAGTCGTGAGCAACTAACTCATGAAAATGAATTAGACTCAATCCGGGGGTCGTACGACCATGTCCGCGTTGAGATAGACTGATCTATCGATTGAGATTTTAGTTCTACCAAGGGCAGAAGGTTGGTCAAGAGATGGTATTCATTCTCTTCAAGGCTGTTCAGGTCCATGTAAATGGAAAAGCAACCAACTAGTAATGATTTCAGTCCTACCAAAGGTAGGTAATTGGCCAAGAAGATGTGTAAGCACTCTCTTCAGGGTTATTCAGGTCCATATAAATGGAGTAGCGGCCAAAAGATATCTTTTACTTTATTCATAAAATGCTATAATAAACTACATCGAATCTAAGGGTAGTATCGTAGCAAATGCTCCACGTGCCAAGGGCGACGTACGGGCTTCCCTTGCATGTCTTCAAGATAATAAGTACCGGGTCGCACAACCCTAATAACCCGATACGGGCCTTCCCAATTCGGATCCAATGAACGAACAGGAACTCCAAGATTTTGCCTTAGGACCAAATCTCCGAACTGGAAGGATCTAGGTCGAACCTTCGCATTCCGATAACGAGCAATACGTTGCTGATATGCCGCCACTCGTACTTGGGAAGCATTTCTTCGCTCTTCCAAGAGATCGAGATGAAGCCGGAGGTTCTCCTGATTGCTCGCGGGGTCATACTGTTCGATCCGATATGAGGGCACTTGAATTTCCACTGGTACTACTGCGTCAACACCAAATGCTAAGGAGAAAGGAGTCTCACCTGTCGATGTACAAGCCGTGGTTCTATAGGCCCATAACACCTCTGGTAGAAGTTCTGGCCACACCCCTTTACATTCACCTAGCCTGGTCTTTAAATGATGCTTTATGATTTTATTCACTGCCTCGACCTGCCCATTCGCCTGAGGATGATATGGAGAAGTGCGAAGATTACGTATCTTCCATTTGTCGCAAAATTCATCAAAGGCTGCGTTGTCGAACTGCGTTCCGTTATCGGTAATTATAGTATGAGGAAGTCCGAAGCGACATATGATATTTCTCCACATAAACTTAGTAGTTTGTTTTTCAGTAATTTTGGCTAATGGTTCTGCTTCGGCCCATTTGGTGAAATAATCAACCGCCACAATCGCGAACCTATTCTGTCCTTTTCCCACAGGTAAGGGCCCGATGATATCGATCCCCCACTGAGCAAAAGGCCAAGGGCTGTCGACTGGGGTCATCCGCTCAGACGGTACACAAGGTATAGGTTGATATCGTTGACACTTGTCGCATTTTTTAGAAAATTCTATGGCGTCTGCTTTCATAGTAGGCCAATAATATCCTTGCCTCATCGCTTTATATGCTAGAGATCGCCCCTTGGGATGATTACCACATGCCCCCTGGTGTACTTCATCTAGAACACGATGCGCTTCTTCTGGATGAAGACACCTCAAATAAGGCAAGGAGAAGCTTTTTCGCAACAAGATTCCATCTTGTAAGGTGTACCTGGCAGCTCGAAGCTGAATTTGTCTTGCAGCTTTCTTGTTTTCTGGTAGGTATCCATCTCTGAGATAAAGGATGATAGGATCCATCCAGCATGGAGACGATTGTACCGATATAACTTGCTCGGGAGTCACTTGGTCGATACTCAAGTGTTGACGGTGCTCGATGGGGATCGAATGTGATAGTTCTGATTCTGGTGCAGAAGTGAGTTTTGCCAAGGAATCGGCAAGTTGGTTCTGCTCGCGAGGGATATGGAATATTTTGTAAGTCTTCAGTTTGGCGAGCAGGATGAGGACACGAGACTTGTATAAGGCCATTCTTTCTTCTTTGGTTTCGAATTCGCCAAGAACTTGGTTGACAATGAGCTGGGAGTCGCTATGAATTATCAAATTCTGGACTGCGAGGACAACGGCTAGCTCGAGGCCAACAATAAGGGCCTCATATTCTGCTTCATTATTGGAGACGCGTGATTCGAAACGCAGAGCGTATTGAAAATGCGACCCGTCTGGAGCCACTAAAATCAGGCCCGCTCCACTGCCACTGGCCCGTGACGACCCGTCCACGAAGAGCGACCAAGGAGGTTGGTCGCTGGTCATGACGCTATCTTCAGAAGAATATGTAAATTCGGCGATGAAGTCAGCCACGGCCTGGCCCTTGACTGCGGTCCTAGGACAGAATGAAATATCATGCTCGCTGATCTCGACCGCCCATTTAGTTAAGCGCCCGGAAGCCTCAGGCTTTTGAAGGACTTGACGTAGTGGATGATTTGTTGGTACTAAAATAGCATGGGCTTGAAAGTATGGTCGCAGTTTTCGAGCTGCCGTGATTAAGGCTAGGGCCAGTTTCTCCAAATCAGAATACCTAGTTTCTGCATCAACCATTGCTCGACTGATATAATAAACGGGCCTTTGTACCCCGGAATCTTCTCTTATTAAAGCGGCACTAACGGCCGTGGGAGACACAGATAAATAAAGAATGAGTTGCTCATGTGCCACAGGCTTAGATAAAATGGGGGGAGCGCTCATATATTGCTTCAGTTGTTGAAAAGCTTCTTCACATTGAGGTGTCCAGTTCTAATCAGACTTGGCCGTTGCACGAAGGAGTTTGAAGAAGGGCAGGCACTTGTCAGATGCTCGCGAGATGAACCTGTTCAATGATGCGATGCGACCAGCTAGACGCTGAACGTCCTTCAGAGTCACTGGGGATTTCATCTCTATCAATGCTTTAATCTTTTCGGGATTCGCTTCAATTCCACGTTGGCCAACCATGAACCCAAGAAATTTCCCTGCAGACACTCCAAACGCACATTTTTCTGGATTTAATTTCATCTGATACTTCCTCATCAGATCAAAGGCTTCTCGAAGATCAGGAATGTGGTCATCTTCATCGACGCTTTTCACGAGCATATCGTCAACATATACTTCCATATTCCTACCGATTTGAGCAGCGAATATTTTGTTGACAAGACGCTGATAAGTGGCCCCTGCATTTTTGAGACCAAACGGCATTACCTGGTAGCAATATAGTCCTCGATCTGTGATGAAGGCAGTATGTTGGTCATCAGGTGGATGCATCATAATCTGGTTGTAACCAGAATAAGCATCCATAAAACTGAGGAGGGCATGTCCAGCTGTCGAGTCGACCAACTGGTCGATTCGTGGTGTCGGGAAGCTATCTTTGGGACATGCTTTGTTTAAGTCTGAATAATCGACGCACATCCTCCATTTGCCATTAGCTTTCCGGACGAGAACTACGTTGGCGACCCACTGTGGGTAGTCAACTTCTTTTATAAAATTTGCCGCGAGCAGCTTTTCAACTTCAGTTTTGATCGCCATTTGTCTTTCTGCAGTGAAGGCACGTCGACGCTGATGTACGGGTTTATGCTTCGGGTCAATGTTGAGACGATGTACGATGACATCAGGATCGATGCCCGGCATATCTTTATGAGACCAAGCAAACACGTCCTGGTATTCAGTGAGGAAACGGATCAAATCTTCACGGTGGATACCGTTTAAGGAGGAACCGATGTACACGATCTTAGACTGGTCGTCTTCGGTCAAGCGGATCGCCACTGTTTCCTCCCCTGGAGTTCCTGATTTCAGAGCATTTTCCCTTGGATCCAACGCGGTGGCGAGAACGTCGGATGAACCTTGAACTATTTCCATGACAGGTGTCGCTTGAGCCTTCTTTCGATCTTGGAGGGCTATTTGGTAACAGGACCGTGCCTCCTGCTGACTTCCTCGCACGACCCCGATGCCATTTGGGGTTGGAAATTTAACACATAAATATGAAGGGTGCAAGGCTGCTCCAACCTTAGTTAGAGACGGTCTCCCCAAGATGGCGTTATATGCTGATTTTCGATCCACGACGAGGAAGTTTACGAAGACGGTGGTTTTCGCTGGACTCTCCCCAAAGGTGACTGGGAGATCGATACTTCCTTCAGGTGTTACCACTTCTCCTCCAAAGCCGACAAGAGGGGTCGATACTGGCTTGAGGAGGTTTCTAGCAAGTGCCATCTTGTCGAAAGCCTCCAAATACAGGATATCGGCCGAGCTACCTGTATCCACCATAATTCGATGAGTCAGATAATTTGATACCTTCAGTGTGACTACGATGGAATCTTCATGAGGGAAATGAATTCCCGCTGCATCTTCGAGGGTGAAAGAAATTGGGGGATGGCTAGCCTTCGATGAGTTGGACGTTTGTTCCAGCCAATAGATCTGCTGGGGTTCTTTGGACGCTTTTCGGGCGTATGCCTTTCTTGAAGCTTGAGAGTCACCCCCGCAAGCTGGACCCCCGACGATAGTGCGAATTTCTCCTGTGGGCTCAGCATCCTCTTGGTCGGTTTGATGATGAGACGGTTCCTTTTGGCGAGATGAGGTCTTCGCCCTTTCTGGTGACCGATTTTTACGAGCAACATAATCCTGGAGATGTCCTTTTCGAATAAGGGCTTCGATATGGTCTCGTAGAGAGATACAGTCCTGGGTCCTATGCCCGTGATCTTTGTGGAAGTAACAGAACTTACTCTTATCTCTCTTCTCGGGATCGGATTTAATCTTTGCAGGCCACTTCACATATGGCTTGTGTTTTATCTCCATTAGAACCTTTTCAGGAGACCGATTAAGAGGAGTGTAATTATGATATTTACCAGAGTAAGGCTTCCTGGGAGAACGATCGCGCTGATCGCGATGGTATTTTTTATCTGTAGAAGTTCCTTCTGGCTTGCGTTTCTTACTCTGTACTCCATGGCGTGTCAATGCGACTTCTTCTGCATTGATATATTTCTGAGCTTTGGCTTGGAATTCCGCCATAGTTTTCGGCGGGCTTTTATCTAAGGCAAACCTAAATTTCTCGCTCGTTATTCCAGCAATGAGGGCTGTGAGACCCTTTTCTTCAGTGTAACCCTCAGTTTGAACGGCTTCGGCAGTGAACCGTACTGTGAACTCTTTTATTGTCTCCCCATGTTGCTGTTTCAGATTCATCAGATGGGAGGCTGGCTTTTTAATGCGAATACTTCCCATGAATTGAGAAAGAAATATCTCCGATAATTGGGAAAAAGAACTGATGGAAAGAGGCTTTAACCCCCGAAACCACGTACGAGCCGCTTCCTTCAATGTAAGGGGAAAAGCCCTACACATGATTTCTGAACCATGTCCCTCCAACTCCATGAGGGACCTATATGTTTCCAGATGTTTCAGAGGATCGCCAATACCTGTATACGGAGCGATAACAGGCGTTCGATACTTTCTGGGCAACGGGGCTTCCATGACCTCGCTTGTGAAGGGAGATTCAGATTGATGTATTGCCGCCATCACAGCAGATGGCCGATTTGCCTGGTATCTCTGCTCCATGACATCAAAACGATCTTGGATTCTTTTGAGATCTCCTTCCCATGGCAAGGTATAGCTAGACGTTTCGGCGGTGGAGCCTTGCGGTTGAGGTTGTCGAGATGAACTGGAATGTATAGAATGCGGAGACGGCACAGGGGGATGGCCTCCAAGTGGTGGGACCTGTGGTTCATCCATAGAATGTCTGGAAGCAACTGGTATGGGTGGCGGTGGTAACCCTTCGGAGGGTTGTCTTTGCGGTTCAGGGAAGTGCTGATCAAGCCGATTTGACAGTGCCTGAACTCCGGCGTTTAAAGTTAGGAGAGTGTTCCCGAGGAATCGTAGGACATCATCCTGATTTCCAGAGGCCTCCAATAATGGATTTGTTGATGGCATATTTGGGGCTCCTTGAGGGATATCCGTCGGAACAGGTGGGAGGGCAGGTGTGGATTCCGTCTCACCGGGCGGAGGTGGTGCCTGCCTCGAAGTTGAAGGATGAACAGTCTTTTTAGGAGGCATCACCGAAGGATTTTGATCGGTGGTTAACACGATTGATTTTGGTGATCAAGTCGTTCCCACAGACGGCGCCAAACTGTTAATGTCAAATTTTGTAATGAGATCCTCCGGCTTTTCTCCTTCGCTCCAGCAGGGATTTCCACCACCAGACCTGAAGCAAGACAGCAAATAAGGGTGGCTGGAGATCAGCCGTTAGCCCTCCGATGCTTAAGTTAGGCCACAGCAAGAAGAGAAGCCAAGCAAAACGGGACCAAGCTTGAATAATGTGTGCGTACCTGCTCTTAATGGAGCCACCCCTTTATATAGATCTGAGGCAATCCAATTTGTTACGTGAGATATCGAAATCCCGTTGATGTCGCATACGATACTGAGAATCCGCTGATTTCGTGGGATAAGATCATATCTTTTGAGTCAGCATCCAACCCAATGACTTATTTCAACAATCACGCACCTTAATAGCAATCCCTTGAAATCCGGCTGGAAGCCGTAGTTGGAATCATAACCTCCGAAAAGGAAGGAGACGCCCGAAAAGGAAGGAGACGCTCGTAGTTGTAGTCATAACCTCCGAAAAGGAAGGAGACGCCCGTAGCTGGGGACCACCGAACTGGATATGGCCCTGCTTAGTGTCGCAGAAGGATCGGACAAACTGTTCGACGAGAATCGGGTGCTTGTACTGAAGGCTAAGAGATTTCCACAGAAAAGCTGCTCGCATATTAAAAGGTGGTCGCGAGCCCAAGCATGCACTTAGATGTAACGTCTTTCAACGACTTGCAAGAGGTTCTGCTCGCGAATCTAGTTTTCCGTATTTGACCATCCATGACTCCTGACCAGATGATCTCGAGAGTCGAATGGGCGTCCCGCACTTGTCCAATATTCGACTCTCGATCAGATGATCTCGAGAGTCGAATGGGCGTTCCGTACTTGTCCAATATTCGACTCTCGATCAGATGATCTCGAGAGTCGAATGGGCGTCCCGCACTTGTCCAATATTCGACTCTCGATCAGATGATCTCGAGAGTTGAATGGACATTTCCACGTGAAATCTTATCTCCACCATTTTGCCTATAACAATTATGAATGCTTGGTAGGAATGTATGCTTAGACTAGGTTGTTTATGGCTTAAACCATATGCTAGTCTTGTGATTGGACCCACTTAGGCTTGGAAGCCGAAGTGTTCTTGCTTACTTAGTTTAATTTGTTAAATTGTGTAAGTAGGTGAAAAGAATTTCAAAAGGTCCTAATCACCCCCCTATAGGACTTAGCAATAATTTTAGTTGCTCTTTAAGCTTCCGCACATACGAAGGTGTCGTGTTTGACTACCGACGTAATTTCAAACACTTCTTATTTAATGTCCATTTCAATAGACTGTTCGGGAATAGGATGTTAGAATTGTTACTCACAATTTTTGGTTGCATGGGCGTGTGCCAGAACTGAATACGTGGCTCGATTCCAACCGAACGACTTTGACCCCAAGTGCTAAGGTAGGCAATTACGTCAAATTCGACCGTATACGATCGAGATTTGAGAAGATCAGTCACCTATTCAGCCACTCACTCTATGTTGTTTATGTTAATCAGGCAATTTTTTAAGGGTAGGGTTTGATCTCCAAATATAGGTTGCACCTTTACCTTCTGTGTGAAAGACTTTCAAACAAAAAATGAATACTTAAAGTTGACCATAGAGAAACAACCGCAGAATACATTTCTAAATGAAGAACTTGCTTGCACTAAAATTAACACTAAGTTTAGTGTATGAGCGTAGAGTTGAATTACAACTACTCATAGTTGTAGGATCAAATTACGAATTACGTTAAGGAATGTAGATGTAAAGTACTAATCATGCTAGGAAACATAAATGATTTAATATGCTAAGAAACATAGATATAATCGAAAAATAGATTTGATTGGTTTAGTTTAATTTGTTTAGCATGAGACTTATTCTTTGTTAAATTCCCTTACTATTTATAGCCTTGAATCAGCTATATAAATGTTTCTCTCATTCTAACGGTTGCTGTAACCGTTTCAGGATTATTGGCCTTACAAAGACTTCCTCCTTTTATCTGCTTGACACCTGGTCCTGTAACCGCTTGCAAGCTTCTTCTCATGTGACCATGTCCTGCTTACATTCCACTCGGCCACTCCTTATATCAATTGTTTGGTCATTGTCCCTTGGCAGCAAACCTCACTCGGCCGCTTAACCTTTGACATGTGCAACAACACATGTACTCATCTTAATTGACTCTTCCAGAAACAGTAAAAAATAGGGTAGAGCAAGAATTAGTCGCCCACATTAAATTCAAGGTCGGGAACTCTCTTGGACCTCATATGGGCCTTAATCGAGTTAAAAAGGCCTTGAACTTGGCCCCTTGGCCTTAAAAGGCGGCACTGGCCAAGGCCAATCCTGTGATGAAACTAGTGACATGATCAAAGATTTGAAATGGCTATCTGCAATGAATCCTGTCACATAAAGATCTTGATGGTAGAAATTTAATCCCGGATCTAAAAGGTGCCTTTAAACTATGCACCTAAGCTTCCTTTTGTATAGCAGTGACCTACTTGGTTATCGGACCAGCCAGCGGGCTGGACTGGACAGGCTTTTCATCATTGGACCCAGCCCAAACAGGCCTAGACACCGAGCCCTAATTTCAAGCCAATGTCCAGCCCTCGGGCCTAGTTTGGAGGCCCAAGCCCCTATCCTACAGGATGGGCTGCCAGACCGGGCTGGGTGACCCAGCTCATTGCCACATCTAATTTAGGATTGTAGCTCAGTGAAAGTAGATCAGATGACACAATGTAGTTGGTTTAATTTAACTGGTTGTATACCACACAATATCTGTGCACCTATGAACTAAGGGCATACTCTAATAGAGTATCAAATCAGTTCCTCAATAGGACTCCGTTTGGGGAGCGACACCACCGTACCCACTTCGGTATGTTCGATACTGGCAAAGCTCTACGGCACCCACCATCATGTATGTGTTTTATCCACTCCGTCCAGATCATACTAGGGCATGAACTAAAAAATGACCTAGATCTAAATCTCATGTGGACCACACCATAAGAAACAGTGGTGATTGAACACCCACAATTAAAAACTTCCTAGGGCTCACAGTAATATTTATTTGCCATCTAGACTGCCCATAAAATCACAGACCTAAATGAAGGGAAAACACAAATATTAGCTTGATCCAAAATTGTTTATTTGCCATCATGCCTGTTGATAAGGTCACATAAAGACCTGGATGAAGGGAAAAAACAAATATCAGCTTGGTCTATAACTTTTTAGCCCCCAAGAAATTTTTAATGGTAGGCGTTCGGTGACCACTTTTCCTGTGGTGTAGTCCATATGAGATTTTGATCTGCCTCATTTTGGGCTCATACCTTCTTTTACATGGATGGACAAAACATATACATCATGGTGGGCCCATGAGCTTTTCAAGAACTGACCAGCACCGAGGTGAGCACTGATCGTGTCACTACCAAATCGGAGTCCACATAATAGAGGTTTGACATAGTGAGGCCAGATATACTGAAATAGGATACGTCCTGGCGTTAGCCATGGAGGACGCGGTTTGGATAGTGACCCGGATCTGTGGGCCCCACCCTGATGTATGTGTTTTATCATGCCCTCCATCCATTTTGTCAACTTATTTTAGGGAATGACTGGTGGACCACACCACAGGAAAATAGTGTTCTTTGAACGTCCACCATTAAAAACTTTCTAAGGCCTACTGTCATGTTTATTTTCCATCTAACCTATTTACAAGGTTACACAGTCCTGGATGAAGGGAAAGTACAAATATCAGCTTGATCCAAAACTTCTGTGCTCCAAATTTTTTTCAACAGTAATCACTTAATCTTGTGGTGCGGACCACTTGAGAATTGGACCTATCTCATTTTTGGGCTCATGCCCTAAAATAGTAGAAAAATGGGGACAGTGTGGATAAAACACATACATCATCGTGGGACCTACAGAGCTTGCACACCAGCTAGCTGGCTGGTGTTGGGATCACTAAAGCCAAACCGCGTCCATTGGATAGGACCATTTTAAATAAACTTAAAACGGTTTTTATGAATGTGAGAATTTGGGGATACCTAAATAAATTAATTAAATAATCTCATATTAACATATATCAACCTATGATTATTATAAGTTCATGAAGAAGTCCCTGTTTTTTGGATGTCCATCATCTAACGTGAGGTCCGCAATACAAACGGTTTAGATCATTGGAAAGTAATACCAGATCTGAATGCTAGAGTCCGGACGTATCCTAATGCAACCTCTGTTGTGTAAAAGTTTTGAAAGGACGAAGGTTGATGATGTGGGTGCATCTCATCTCCGTCCGATCGAGGATGGACGAGGTGTGGGGTTCATCGCATATTCTCTGTTCGAAAGATATCCAGAGCAGGTGGGTCCTACATGTGTGATCGGTGAGAACGGTGGGATTCATGCACGACGATGATATTCAAAGTTATGCATGTTTCACATAGGAACATCTCCTGCTTTTGAAAAAGTGAGGCCACTCGAATAGTATGCATTGTATACGTGTACTCCAAAGGCAAATGTCTTCTTGCACGAGATTTTGCACCCATCCAAAGTCTTTCTTTATAAATTTGAGAAAAAGTCAGCTGGCGTAGAAATGGACAGAGATCTTGCAAAGTCTTAAATACTCTGCTAGTGGTTGATAGTTGATACGTAACGCGGCATACAGATTTTTTTAGTGCACATTGGTGGCGTGTAAATGATGGTCTTGGCTTCTATATAGGGGTGCCAATGGGCCAGATTAGATGGGCCGAGCTCTATCAAACTCGGCCTGCATTGTCCAATGTAGGCCAAAGCCTTGCCCGGGCCACGTGTTTTTTTGCTTATTATAGAATTGCATTCCAAAACCTTAATGGGCCTGGCTGGGCTGATGGGCCTTTTTTTTCATGGTCTAAGCTTGGCCCGATTTTAAAAGGGCTTCAATTTTAAGGCTGAGCCTCATCTGGTCTGATCCTCTGGCACAAATCCAACCTGAGGTAGGCGAGTCCCGAAAGCCAAATAAGCCAGCCCAGCCCATTGATAGCCGTACTTCTATATTAATCTTGCACCATTTAAAAAATTAGGTGAATCTTCACAAGTACATATGGCATGGTTGTACCAGGGTTTAGACTGTCCAAATATCTAAATATCTAAAGGGAGCAAATAAATAAATAAGAAAAAGGAAAAGAAAAAGAAAAAGAAAACATCCGATCTCCCATTCAATGTGGGCAACTGCCTGTTATGGGGATATTCTGACGGAGCCGGACCCTGGCCCTGGCCCACGAGCTATGAGGAAGCCCATTCCCCACTGATCATCCCGCAGCTTGCACCTTACTAAGGCCGACCACCCGGGATTAGCCCCAACAGGCTGATCACATAGGCTCAACCCTAGAGTAGCCGGATTCAATATAAGACAAACTAACTACCCAAAGTCGATCCGTGATATTTACAGGAGGTTCAGATACTCCCAGATCTATTGCTTTCTCTAGAAAGATCTCCCCGATATGATCGCGAGAGGGAATCTTTCTTCCAATGGGACTCTACAACCTATCCTAGCAGGATCCGTCCCTCCAAACCGCCTCCAAGCCTCTATAAATATATCTTAAATCTACACCTTAAAGGTAACGAATAATCTAAGGTTGAAAACCTTCCTGGACCTGACATAGGCATCAGAGAGTTCTTCACCGCACAGCGGCACCTCCCATTTCCTTCTCTCTCTATTTCCTTGCAGGACCGACGGATGGAAGAAGCTCTAACGCCAGATTGAAGGTTGCGTGAAAAATCCTAGCCATCCAAATTCGTTGTCCAAAATTGTGCAACAATAGTTAGTGCCTTCTTTGGGAACGACGCAGCCCATGTTTTCATTGCTTAAACCCTAGCATTCAACACCCATCCTTGGATGGACATGGCTAAGGGCAAGAAGAGGGCCAAGACTGCCGCCAAAACACCCATGAGCTCCGCCTTAGAGAATCAAGCACAACGATCAAGAAAGCCAGACTCACCTCAGCGTTCCTTGACGCCCAGTCAGCAAAGATTCCAAAATAAAAAATTCTACCTAACCGTTCTCGAGGAACAATATAGAAACATAGTGGAAAAACTAGATCATATTGCAGTTTACTTCGAGAGTGTTGGGACACCACATGTTACTCATTCCCGGCCAATCGCTTCAATAGGGGGTTCGGGAGACCAACAGCCTCGATTCTCCCAAGATCAACCTTGCTAAGCTTGCCACCAGGCAACAACATTCATGCCGACCAAGCCAACCCTAGCTAGGCACATTCGGTCACTCGCCTTAACGCCACAAACCTACGTCACATCCTTGACGACATACGTCGGGGGAAAGAGATGGAGCAAGTCGTAGAGAGTCGCGTAACACCCCAAAATTTTTGTTACTAGCTTAAGTTTATCATATTGGTAGTTGTGTGTGTTCTCCTTAATTAAGAAATTTTAACTTAATTTGTAAGTAACTTATGATCGGTGATGAATTAGGTATGTGTTCTTTTATAAGAATTGCATAGAAATATGCTTAGAACTAGGTAGATCCATTAGTTTTTCCAAAAGTCTCAGATTAGAAATAATTATAATAATATCATTGGGCCCCAGATTCACAATTTTTTTTATCAATTGGATAGGTAGTTTTCGAATCGTCCGGAAGGTAGGAATATTTTTAAGTGTGTCATGACGCCATAAGTTATATTTTCAAGTGGTTGTGGGATTATGAAGATCTTAATCTAGGAGCGTCCGTGGTCGACGTCGTTGATCGAGGAAGTCCATCTAGAAAGTAATTGTACCAAATTGATCGTCTTGTTAGTAAACCCTTACCTTAGAATTTATATGATTATCCAGGTGTATAAATATACAATCTTAAGTGCCCCAAAATGTGAATGACTCACCTTAACTTAGACCCTTGATTTCTAGATCATATAGTTCTCATGATCCGTTTGACTTGAAATTTTATTCCATGCTTATCTATCATAAATTAGCTATACACATTAAATTTTAGACCTTAAATCATAGTAGAAGTGGCCCAATTGTTAAATCATCTCCTTAACCCTTGATTTTGGTGGCCATCATGAGAGAAAGCTTGATTGTTACCCATAGTCACTTGTTCCCCATCTAGTGAACATCTTAGATCTCAAAGATCCTAGCCTAAATCAAAGAATTACTCCTCCATATGTTTATTGTTGTGTGATTAGGAAATTAATCACCAAATCCACCTTAAGTTGATATCAAATTACTTGGTCCCAAGTTCACTATGTTCCCACCGTCAATCACAATTTAAATTTGGACCATGCCTTGGACTCTTATGACTACGAGGATATACAAAAATTGGATTCTGATCTATGATCCTGCACCGTTGAACTATAAAGTCAGCCTCTTCCTTTATCAGCAAAATGTAGAATTTCAAATTCAAACCTTTTCCATCATCGATCAACCACCAAACTTTGTCCAATCGTTTTTCTATCATGATTACACATTTCCTCCAATTTTGGACCCTGATCATCAAGCATAGACTGTTAATTGAGATCAAGTTTGTTTTGGTAACCACCATGTCATTTTTCAAGATCGGCCAATCTAGGTTTCAGATCACCAAAAAAATTTATGTATTCAGGTACTATTCGAACATCTCAATACTATGAACAAGTTAGATTTAAAGAAGGATAGCCAAAAATGAAAATTTTGAAGAAACCCAATTTAAGAGGGAAAACCCCATCTTACGCCCACTCCTCTTTATATAAGGGTGCGCACGCCCCTCTTTCCCTTATTTTTCATGTTTATCACTGTAGACACCCCACCTTCGGCTACAATGTTGGTAGAGATAGCTGAATGAATGGAGGACTATAACCCCAAATCCCATGTCCAAACCCAGCCAAACTCACCCTTGTAAGCCCCAATCCATAGCCCAGCTCAAGCTTGAACCCAGTCGACTCACCCCTAAACATCAGCCTAAAAAACCCTCCATAAGAAAAACCAGTCAAAAAAATCTCAAAAAAGTCAAACTTGATGAGTCAACCCGCTGAGTCAAATCACCAAGTTGACTCACCGGGTCAGTCCAGCCCTTGCACCCAGTCAACTCACCGTGTCAATCCATCTTTCAAACCAAGTCAACTCACCTGGTTCCGAGCCACAGCTTCGGAGTCGGTCCGAACCTCGAACCTCGGGTTTTGCTGCTTCAGGTTCGGGGGCCGTACGCTCTGAAGCTGGAGCAGAGTGGTCGTACAGCGGCCCTCCAAGGTGCTGCCCAAGCCTAATTACGTGAGCTGCCACTGCTTGCAGCTATAAATACCCCCTCCTCTCTTGTTTCGGATCCATCCAGAAAAAATCTCTCACTGTCTAGAAATTCCGAGTCCAGCTCCATCCCTTTAGCCCATTCCTCCACCAAGGAGAACCCGAGTGAGAAGAGCCTATCCCTGGTCTAGCTCAGCCTGACCCTAGTCCAAGTCCCCAAGCTATCCAAGTCCTGATTTTAGCCACTCGAAGCAAACTCTTGCGACACCTCCGTCCATCTAGCTACTCTTTTTAGCATCATTTCATTCGCATTTAGCATAAGTGCAACATTTACTTTTCTTCCAACCCCCATGCTTATTATATCATTGCCAACACTTTGATTATTCAAATACACAGCATGCATCCCACATAAAGCACCTATCAGTTCGAGCGTATGCTCTGGGCTTGCCTGTTAGTGGAAACCTGCCCATCAGAAACTCTTACTGTTCAGACTTACATTCATGCATCACATCATTCATGTGAGTGTACGAGAATTAAATCAGACTTTCAAGTACTAGTTCGATTATGTGAAGTAGAGATCGTACTTCGGTACGGGCAGTGTGGGGAGCTTAACATCTTTCCACCCCGTAACCTTGATCCCTTACCTCAAATCTTTGGCCGCAGATCAAAAGGAGTCATTTTAGAGGAAGGAATCTTTGGATTCCCTTCTCTAACGTTTCTACTGGGTCTAGCTGACTGTAGATTTAAAGTAACTAGTGACTCTAGTCTTATACGAACTCATCCAAACGTAACCAACTTAACACGACAACCGAGAAAAACCCTCGAGAACGAGGCGAGCCAGTGGCACAAACGACGATTCGCACACATGCACCCTTTCCCAAGAGGGAGGGTCGGGAGCGCGGAGAGGCGAGCGTCCACAGAATGGCGACTCCACTGGGGATATGCTAGTCCCACTAGTCGTGATCCAACTTGAAAAACAGAATCCCTCCTGTACTTGAAAGTTATTAGTCCTCATACAATCTCATCTGCAAAGCATTCCATCCAAGAACAAAAAAATAAAAAATCCCAAAACCCAAAAAAGAAGAAGAGTAGAGCATATTCCTCACTATTGCGCCTCCTCGGGCTCAACGTCTTCAGAAACAACTTTCCTTCCGCAGCATAATCCGCACTCGAGCTCAGCAAGCCATGTCCGACCATGAAGAGGAAACTCACCTCTTCCCTGCCCTCGGCATGGCCAAAGCGCGACCTCCAGCACAACAACCAATTGAGAATACGTCAATCATGCAAGAATTAGCACAAGGAATGAGAGCAATGCAAGAAATGCTCTTGCAATTCATACAAGCACAAGCTACCGCAGCAGTCAACAATCAAGTCAGCCCAGTTCATCAATCTCAGCAGCTATGCCAGGTCCCTCCGACCTCCAGTTCAAATCAAGCACAACCATCGGAGTCTGCCCAAGACTACTGATAACAACCACTCAGCCCATAGCTTATGGTGCATCCTCCTCAATACTTTCCTGCGACGACAAGACCGTCTCAAAGCATTCCCATCGCAGGGACTTCCAGTCAATCTTGAAAGAAACAATCTCAGTAGATTCCAGCACGTCCCCACCAATGGGACCCCTTTCCTTTCTCATCATGTCCCCGCCGATGGGACCTTTACTCAATTTCAGCACATCCCCGCCGATGGGATTTCAATTCAATTTTCAGCAGCAGGGATAACACTGACGAATGCCCACAATGGGGGTCAGTGTCAAGCCCACATCAATCAGCGGACAGTGACGAATACCCAACAAGGGGGTCACTTCCCAACATTTCAACCTCCTTCAAACAAGAGCACTTTTCAATTCCAGCACATCCCCGCCAATGGGATTCCAGTTAATTTCCAGCAATCTTCAATTCAGTAAGCTCCAGTTAATTTCAAGCAATCTCTAGTTAATTTCCAGCAAGTTCCAGATCAACCTTCAGTACAGTCTTCAACTCAATTACAGTCATTTCAAGCACAAGTTCATTAGAATCTAGTTCAATCATTTAATCAATTTCAGCAACCTGCAGTTGCTTTTCAACAAACCTATAGGGTCGAAGACATCGACCACTGTGCCGAAGAAGAATGTACCATACTCTGAGAGGCACCAATCGTTTGAGCAGATCATGTAGGACTGCACGAGTTGCGGGAGCAGTTCCAGACCTTACAAAATCAACTTCAGTGACAACAAGGAATCGATCTATCTTCGACCAAGTTCAGAGACTTGTGTCCTTTTCCAGATGCTCAGATACCTCAAAACTTTGAGGTACCAAAATTCAAAAGATACGACGGCAGTGGTTGTCCCACAACACATCTCAAGGCTTTCTGTGGAGAGCTGAGTGCAATCTCAGGGAATGAAGGAGCCCTCATTCGCTTATTCCAAAAATCTCTAAAGGGCTATGCCCTAGATTGGTACACATTATTGGATTGCCATCATATCAGGACTTGGGAGCAACTCTCCCAGGCTTTCGTCGACAGATTCGCATACAATCTCAACATGGCACCCAGGAGAGCCGACCTTGCGGCTCTCAGGAAAAGGAGTGACGAAACGTTATCAGCGTATGTGGGACGTTGGCGAGGTATGGCAGCCAGAATGCGGACACCTATCGACGATGAAGAACAAATCTCTATGATTGTTCATTCAACATATCCTAGCATATCTGGATATCTTATCTCGCATCCATATGCGAATTTCTCACAGTTGATCCGTGCTGGAGAGCAAGTTGAAGCAGGAGTCCGCGCAGGGACAATCTCCCCATGGCCTCATCAGGCCACTCCAATCAAACGGAACAGAGTGGAAGGAAGACCTATTGGATACGGGAATGGAAACCGTAGTGGTTCTCCTCCTCGTCCGACAGAGGTAAACAACATCATCGCCACTGCTCAAGGCAACCAATATGCTCCCCCGCAGGGACGTCAACAGTATCAGCAGAATCAGGCTCAACATCAACCTCAGAGGTATTAGACACAACCAAATCCTCAACTACAGCCACAACCACCTCGACAACAACAACAGTTCAGGGGAAACGACCAATACTAATATCAGAATAGACAAAATTACAGGGAACTCAGGAAATTCACTCCTCTCACTCAGCCACTCAGTCAAGTCATGGCTATGTTGGTACAAAAGCAGTTACTCATTCTAATGGCACCTAGGCCTCCACCAAATCCTGTGCCTCCGAACTACCGAGAAGATGAATATTGTGCCTACCATTAAGGGCGTGGCCACACCACTGATCGATGCTTGACTCTGAAGAATGCCATACAAAATCTGATTGACGACCGCAAGATCGTCATCTCGGTTCTTGGAACTCCTCCAGCAGCTACTACCAACATCCTTCAAAATCCTCTACCTCAGCATTCGGTGGACCCCAGTTCGTCTCGTGGCCCTGCTGTCAACAGCATAGAAGAAGGAGAGCGACTCGATCACTTCTTCTCCCCTATCCAGTCCATTCATGCTTACACTTATGGGTCGACAAATCCTCCTCTGATCTTGCAAGGGGCAAACCCCTTTCCTCCTTCAATCACCGAGCCGTTAGTATTCGAAGGAGCACCTCCATATGAAGCACCAGTTGTTCAAGAGCTAGGCCCCCCTGCAAGGGGCACCTTACTGTTGAGCTCTTAATTGTGCATATTCTAACCCCAATTCATCACTCATTATGCATGGTTTTCATGATTTAACGACTAATCTAATGCATGGATTTGTGATTGTAGGAATGAGAGGGAGACTTCACTAATTCATAGTTAAAAGAGTCACTTTATATGCATTGAAGATCAATATAACAAGTGACAAAAGGTGGAGGAAAGAAGAAGAAAGAAAGAGAAGAAAATATGAAAAGCTTGTCCCAAGACCTGTCTCAAGACCTATCCTAAGACCTGTCCCAAGACCGATCGCCAGACTGGTCGCCAGACAGGCCTACACAGCTAGACCAGTCGCCAGACTGGTTGCCCGACTAGTCGCCAGATAGGTCAAGATGAGTCCAGAGAAACATAGCTTGCTGGAATGTTTTTGATGTTTTATGACCGGGTCGTCCATGGGCTCAGCATCACAGAGCTTGTCCATGCAGCTCCGATTTTCTCTGCGCAATTGCGTGATTTCTTGCGTAATCTGAAATCTTCCGAGCCAATCTATAAAAGGACAACTACAGTCTCTTCCTAACCGAGCTAGCAACGTGGGGAGCAAAGGATTCAAGACCTAGGAGGCTTCCTAGCCTCCTACAACTACTTTTCTTCTTCTTCTAGTTCTAGTTCTAGTTTTATTTTTAATATACTTTTCATTAGCTAACCTCTTAGATAGAGCTAAGAGGTGAAGCTTATAGCTTACTTAGATGTTTTAATTCGTTTTATTGGTTTCAAGTTTGGATTTAATGAAGAATAATGGTTTTTGGAAATTTAAATAAAGTTTTAAGTAGTTTTTCTTAATCTTATGATGGCTCATGGATGTTTAGAAGAATTGCTTTAGTTCTTAATTGCTTTGAATGATCTAGACTTGTACGCTCCAAGGAATTGGATTTAATACGCTCTAGACTTGGATCATCATGTGGAAACTTCAAACCAAAGTTCTATCTTTTCGTTCTAAATTCTAAATATTGTGTTGATTGTTTCTATGATTTGAATGAAGTTCATATTATAATATAGTCAAGTCTTATGACGGGGTTTGATGATTATTATGGTTATGATCTTAATCTATTGGAACTAGGATTGATCTATGCAATTGAGTATGCTCAAGTCCTAACTTGAATTGAGGGAATCATGTTGATGAACAACACATGTGTTGAATTGTTTTGATAATATAACCGCTCTATCATCCGACTAGATAGGATTTTATTTCGATTCTAGTTGAGTAAGTGAGAAACCACAGCGAATTATATATCCAAGGAGAGCTATAAGTGGATCCTTGATGCTCTAGTTATCTTTTCATTATCAGATTTTCCTGTTTCATGTTCAAAACCAATTTCACAAACCTCTCAGATTCTAGTTATTAGGATAGTTCGAATCGTTTACTTCCTTCCCTGT
Organism: Liriodendron chinense; assembly: GCA_003013855.2. Lineage (NCBI taxonomy): Eukaryota > Viridiplantae > Streptophyta > Magnoliopsida > Magnoliales > Magnoliaceae > Liriodendron > Liriodendron chinense. The sequence goes on from ML058384.1 coordinate 14,523,144, forward strand.
GGATCGACCTCGGTCTTACTGAGATTATTACTACATCGCAACCTTACACTTAGGAAAGCGAACACTTACGGCCATTCATGTTGGAAGCCGGTCATCCTAGAAGGAGTACAGTCATACATCGAGCCCGCATATGAACCTATTGTTTTGCAAAGGGCAATTTCAACTCAGGAACAATCTAATCCGCAGTGGAGGGATTATACTCATCAGCAGTAAGAACCCATTGTCTTGGAAGGGGATCCTCCAGTCAAGCTAGTCATATTGAAAGGGGCAGGTTCTGTCCCCAAGACACAAAGACATCCCGGAGGCGTGTCAGTCACACTACAATAGCTAGGTCGAACAGAGAAACCCCTCGCCATATCAAGAGGACCAGTGTTCATTCCATGGGAACCTCCTGCTACAGGAACAGTCAAGTCAGGACTACGACCTTATGTTATTTATGAAGACAAACCTCAATATTATCCCTTCAGCATAGGCAACAATGTAGTCCTCAGGGCAAAAGCTCCATACGAGGAAGATCTGGTACCCACACCAGCACCATTGCAAGAACCAGTAGTCCTAGAAAGCAAAGGAGAGAAAAATTATAAAGAAGTCCCGTGGCACTATCCAGAATGTGCAGAAGTAGGAAACATGAATCCCAATGGGTGTTGCATCCGAAGAGATAATCAGAACAGAGGAGATCCCAAAAGCTCTTAGCAATAAAAACGAAGCTACATAGGATGTGGCGACTTAGCTCAATTCAATCCCTGCCCAAATCTCACATACATCTCACAGGTATGGGAACTACTCTGAACATCTCACATACATCGAGAAATGTTTGCCAAAACCCTGAGCGATGCCCATGTCTCCTCCGATACAGCACCCGAAATGATAGCATTGATGATCGGACAGCTCCTGGCTCCGCACGCCATCACCTTCACTAATAATGAGTTGCCTACCAAAAGGGCGCAACCATGGGTAATCCCTCAATATAGCCTTACGATATAAAGACCTTTGTGTCTCGCTGGTCCTTATCGATAACGGCTCAAGCTTAAATGTCTGCCTGCTCAAGACTGCAGAACGCCTGGGAATCGGTCCCTCCTCATTTCGACCCAGCACCATGTACATCAGAGCATTCGACAACACCCGTCGATCAGTGGAAGGAGAAGTCGATATAGAGGTACAGATAGGTCCAGAAGTCTCCACCATCACATTCCAAATCTTAAATATATCAGCCTCTTTCAACATGTTGCTCGGACGACCTTGGCTACACAAGGTTGGAGCTGTGCCATCAACTTTGCATCAACGGGTGAAGTATATCTGTGGAAATCAAGTAATCTCTGTCATGCAGAGAAGGAGATCATCATTCCTTCCAATGTTGCTAGCAACCGAACCAAATATCCCTGTCATCGATATCCAACACTCTGAAGAAGACATTCCGTTTCATATTTTCGAATTCGATACTGTGAACACTATCGCCAATCCAGAACCAATAAGTGTGGATCACATCTTTTCACTAGCAGAACATCTGAGCCTCAAGTATCGGATGAAGAATCATTTTAAGTTCAGAAAGATGCCACTGGTATATAATCAACGCAAATGGGGACTCAAGTATAGGTCAGTCATCATGGACAAAAGAAAAAAGAAATGTCGGTGTTCACCCAATAAATTTATCAGGCCAGGAGAGGCCTTGCAGAGATCCAAGAAGAAATCAACCAACTGCACTACATAAAGGTCTCTCGATGAGCCTAGCTTGGGCCATGTGGTCCCCCATTCGATGGGACTGGATTCTCGAACCATCTAAGACTCTAAAAGAACAAGGAGAGGATGAAGACAAAGAAGAAAAACAAATACAACAGCTTTAAGACCAGGTTACTCTGATACCTGCTCTCAACCAGGGGCACAATCTGGCCACTTCAATTCCAGTCAACTAGGGGTACAACCTGCCCACTTCAATTCTAGTCAACCAGGGGCACAACTTGCCCATCTCAGCATCAATCAACAAGAGGCGCGACCCGCCCATCTCTGTAGAACCAACATCATCAACCATCAGCCAGGGGCAGAAGCAGCCCATCCATTGGACCAAGAAAGGGAAATGGCTAGCCCTAGATTGGTCCGATGTCTATATTCCGAACTTGTGTCTCGCTGTGGAACCAGACGAACTACAATGCGAGGTAAGTGATCCGGGAGGGACTGAGTATGACTCAGATCTCAAACCCAACCAGCGAGAAATCATGGTCATTGGGCCAAACTGTGATTCTTCGTCCAAATCATCAACCCCCACCTCTCTAGGGGAGGGAGTGTGGGGTCCTGAATGGTCATCTGTTCCCCTAACTTCTGAATTAGCCAGAGAGTCATCTGAGGGATCTGGCTTAAAAAAAATGCCGATTTAAGCAACGAGCGGTACTCTGGGACAAGTTGGGATCAATCATGGTCTACAATGCCCGCTTGTTCAGGGTCCCGTGAACTTCAAAAATCCAAAAAAATAAAAAACTTTCAAAAGCCATAAACATCTAGCATTTCAATTCTAGAAAATTCTTAAAAACTAAAAACCATTTTTTTCCTGCATTCAATAATGTGCCAAGTTCATCTAAAGAGTCACACGAGTTTGAAGTCGAATCATATGATTTTGACATCGAATTAGACTTCGAGCTCATGGGTCTAGACGAAGCTCGGGATAAGGAAGATGACGACCCAGCTCTTGAACTAGAGGATCTCCTCAAAAAGTTCGAATCTAAAGCCAATATTGTAGCCGATGATTTCGAGGTAGTAAACTTGGGGACACCCTGAGATCACTAAGGAAGTACGCGTTGAAAAATCGTTGCCACCAGAGATGAAGCAGAGGATGATAGAATTCCTAGCTCCAAGATTGTCCAACTTCGCATTCTCATATGAAGACATGCCGGGGCTCGATGAAGAGCTTGTTGTACACCATGTTCCAACCAAGCCAGATATGAAGCCAGTGAAGCAGAAACTTCGAAGAATGAAGCCAGAATGGGCCCTGAAAGTCCGAGATGAAGTCATAAAACAGTACAATGCGGGATTCTTGGTAGTCTTCAACTACCCTGAATGGCTCGCCAACATCGTACTAGTACCGAAGAAGGATGGCAAGGTTCGAATGTGCATCAATTTTTAAGATCTCAACAAAGACAGTCCTAAAGATGACTTCCCTTTGCCATATATCGACACTCTGGTCGACCACACTGTCAGGTACAAGATCTTCTCATTCATGGATAGATTTTCAGGTTACAATCAGATTAAGATGGCCGTCGAAGATCGTGAGAAGACGTCGTTTATCACTCCTTGGGGAACCTTCTGTTATAGGGTAATGCTGTTCGGTCTGAATAATGCAGGAACAACATATCAGCGAGCAATGACAACATTGTTCCACGATATGATGAACAAAGAGCTTGAAGTGTATGTGGATGATATGATCGTCAAATCTCGCACAGCTGAAGGACACTTTGAAGATCTGAAGAAGTTATTCAACACATTAGGAAAGTACAAGCTCCGTCTCAACCCTAAAAAATGTGTCTTCGATGCAACGGGAGGAAAGCTCCTTGGCTTTATGGTGAGCGAGGATGGCATCAGGGTCGACAAAACTAAAACCAGAGTAATCATTGAGATGCCCCCTCCTAGAACAGAAAAAGAAATTCGTGATTTCCTCGGCAGAATTCAATACATCAGTCGCTTCATCACATAGCTCACACCTATCTGTGAACCCATATTCAAGCTCATTCGGAAGAACGTTCCAAAAGAATGAAATGACGATTGCCAAGTCGCCTTCGACTGCATCAAGAAGTATCTCATGAATCCTTCAGTTCTAGTGCCGCCCACTCTTAGACGACCACTATTGTTATATATCTCGGTAGCAGCAGAAGCCATTGGCTATGTTCTCGGCCAGCACGACGAGACCGGAAAAAAAGGAACAAGCAATATATTATTTGAGCCGAAAGTTCACCGACTACAAGACCAGGTATTCCCTGATCGAGAAGACTTGCCTCGCCCTAGTCTGGGCAACTCAGCGACTCCGTCAATACATGATTGCGTTCCCTATTCTCCTCCTCGCTCACATGGATCCGCTTAAGTACTTATTTGAGAAACTAGTACTCATTGCAAGGATAGCTAAATGGCAGCTACTCCTGTCTGAATTTGACATCACTTATGTCACTCAGAAGGCAATCAAGGGGCAGGCCCTCGCCGATCATCCTGCCTTGCACTCTCTCCTGGATTATCAACCGCTCAAGACATTCTTCCCGGATGAAGATCTCTTGGTCATCGAAGGTCAAGAAAAGAAGAAGAAAGATGAGTGGACATTATTCTTCGACAGTGCAGCAAATTCTAAGGGAAGTGGTATCGGAGCAATCCTCTACTCCCCATACGACGTCCCTATTCCTATCTTAAGGCGCATAGCATTCGAGTGCACCAACAACATGGTAGAGTATGAAGCATGCATCACTGGTCTAAGGGAAGCCATAATCTTGGACGTAAAAAAGCTACGAGTATTTGGAGACTCATAACTTATCATCAATCAGACCAATGGCGAATGGAAAACCAAGGACGAGAAGTTGATACCATATCATGTGTACCTTAAAACTCTGATAGAAAAATTCAATGAAATCACTTTCTCATACATGCCCATGGCCAAGAATCAGTTTGCAGATGCTCTCACTACACTTGCATCAATTCTCAAGATACCGAAAGGAGTGTCAAAATGGGAGCTCACAGTCGAAACTCAAAATGAACTTACTTTCCACCTGCAAATAAAAGAAACCGAAGCTGCCCCGGATAAAGCCTTGGTATGCCAACATCAAGAAATATCTCAAAAACCAGGAGTATTCGGAGGCAGCAACATCAACAGACCACCGAACCATTCAGCGTTTGAGACAGACTGCTGCTAGCACGTCAGAAAATGCTTCAAGTGTTAGGAGCATGCGAATCAAATTCATGCCCCCTCCTTAGAATTCTACAACCGGACGACTCCCTGGCCCTTCTCCATGTGGGGACTTGACATCATTGGGAAGATTAGTCCCAAAGCATCAAACGGTCATGAGTATATACTTGTGGTAGTCGACTACTTCACCAAGTGGGTAGAAGCAGCCTCCTACACCACGATCGCAGCATCCCAGGTGATCAAATTCATGAAAAACAACATCATATGCCGGTATGGAATCCCTAATCACAGATAATGGGACCCCATTCGTCAACAAGAAGATGGATGACTTCCTCAGCAAGTTCAAGATTCAACGACATCGATCGAGCCCTTACCGTCCTCAGATGAATGGTGGGGTAGAAGTCGCAAACAAAACAATCGTTAGGATACTCGAGAAGATGGTCGTGACTTATCGAGATTGGTCAGCTAGGCTCCCATATGCACTTTGGGCATATCGAACGTCTGTACGGTCTGCTACAGGCGTTACTCCTTTCGAGCTTATTTATGGAATGGAAGTAGTTCTACCAGTCGAGGTGGAAATACCGTCACTATGAGTGTTACTGGAAAGCGAAATTGAAGAAGGAGAATGGCAACGAGCCAGATTCGATCAGTTACAGCTAGCAGACGAGAAGCGCACGCGTGCGCTAAGTCATTCCCAGTGTTATCAGAAAAGGATCGCTTGGGCTTACAACAAGAGAGTCTGAAAGAGAAGTTTCAAGGTGGGCGACATGGTCATGAAGAAGATCCTACCGTCGCACCTGCCGGATCCCAGAGGAAAGTTCAGACCCTCATGGGACGGACCACTGATCATAAGAGAAGTACTTCCTGGAGGCGCTCTCAGACTCACCAGCATGAGAGGGGTGGATCTTCCTAAGCCAATCCACACCGACAAAGTGAAGATCTTTCACGGGTAAGTCATTCTGACCTTATCAAGAGTTACATTAGTAGAGCTGTAGTCAAAGGGTCGAAGCTAAAATTTCTGAGAAATCATCTCCATCCACCAACAAGTGTTCCAAATAAAGGGATTTAAAAGAAATAAGATAGAAGAAAAAATACAAAGAAAAGAAAAAAAAAAGAAAAAAAGGAAGCCAAAACAAGGCACCCAAAAAAAAATCAACCCGAAAGGAAACACAGTCACCCATCCATCCATCTCAGAAGAGTTCGTAGCTAAGACCGACAGCTCTATCATCGTAACTTAGGATAAGAGCTGAAAGGCTGCCATCGGTCGACAACGACGGATTTCCGACCTCTAGCCGCCGCAGTTATCCAAACAAAAAATAAAAAAAAGGAAAAAGAAAATGTGTGCCTAAACAAAGAGGGCGAAGTGAAAACCCGAAAGGGTGCTCCGAGTAAAAACAGTGGGTATACAGCGGACTTGGTGAAAACCCGAAAGGGCGCCGAGGGTAAAAACAGCATAGCTGTCAAGGGGCAGGCAAGATCAAATACCCAGGACGTGGTGAAAACCTGAAAGGGCGGCACGAGCAAAAATGAAAGAGCGCTGCAGGAAAAAATGACTCAAATAGAAAGAAAAAAAGTACATGTACCAAGAAACCAGACGGTCCAGATCAGCTCAAGCAGTGGCAATTCAAGAACAAGAAGAAGTATAGTCGGGAATAAAGAACTCTACAAACTCTGACAAAACTCTCAAGAAGTAACGATTTCCATTGCCTACACCTCTAGGGAACCAAAGGGATCTCACACAAGTCAATCTAGAGACATCAGTCAAAGCATTGGCCGAGCCTCAATTCTGATTCCTATGTTCCGGCACAAAATCCAGACACACACTCACAAGACAACTCATGGCACAATAAGTTCTCAAAAAAGTTTTCTCTTTTTATTAAATGCATTGTTTTTCTTTTACATATATCATATCACCTCTTTCAAAAACACAAAAAAGAGTGCATCATCACTAGTCATGTACTATGCAAAAAGAGACGTACAGACGGCCAGCACAGCCCTAAAAGGCAAAAAGTCAATATCTGCCCTCCTCCTCGGCCACGTTAGGTAAGTCCTCTGACTCATAAAAAAATAGCCTCGCTCTCAACCTACTCACCTCCATACGCAGGTAATGCACCTCATCTCTCTCAAGGCTACGAATCGCTGTCTCCTCATCATACAACCTCTGATTAGCGGCCAATCTCCTCGACATCATCTCACAATGATACCGGAGTGCAGAAATCTCAGACAGCAAGTGGCCATGAGTGGCCAAGAGGAAGCCGGGATCAATAAATGGGCGCTCCTCAAAGGGCTCATATGAACCAAATGGAGAACCAGCATCCCCAAGAATATCCTGCTCATCCTCATCAGCGCTCAGGTGCCAATAAGGAATGTGCCGGTACAGAGATTGCTCAACAACCCAATGCTGGTATGGGGCAGTCGCCATCGAAAAAGTCCGCACCTCGAAACCAAGCAAATCAGCAGTAAGGTGACTCGGCCAGGACCCATCGATCCGAGTCCTAAAGTCAGATGATCTGGTTGGAAGTACTCGACGCCCGATACCCTATAAAGTAAAAGGAGGAACATCTTTCTCATACCCGAACTGCCGAAGGAACCGGATAGGGTGATAAGAAAAGTAAGATCGAAAGCCTACCAGCATCAGAGGAAGGCGGTGAGCATCACAAAGTGCTGGAGGAAGTGAAAGCCAAGATAACTCCCAACGAACATTCTAGTCATGTAGCTTAGCAAACATCCTTCGATACAAGGGCTCCCTCATCCTAGCTGTATATGGAAGAAACTCCATGATATGTCGCATGAGGTCAGGACGACGAGTGCAGGGAAATGATATAGGGACAGTCAGCGAAAGACGCTCCCATAGCCAGATCTGATCGTGAGAAAGTAAAGAGATTCAGCTAAAGCAAAGCAGTTCCCAAAAGATCAGAAAAGAAAAAGAAAGTACCAAAAGGATACCTGAAGAAATGCACACAAGCCGCGAAGGACACGGGTGTGGCCCAAGGCGCAGTCAGTCAGCCCATTAAACATCTCAGCCTAGACAAGAGAAATAATCCCCTGCCGTCGAGTAGCTCGGCTCATCACTCAAAGAGCAAAGGAGTCTGAGATCTGCGCCATCTTGAGAATAGCACCTCAGCTATCAAACAAAACATCAGTGCATTCCGAGAAAGTAGGGACCGTGCCACACTCCGAGGGCCCGAGAAAAGATCATACAGTAAGTCTAAAGAGAAGACCATAGCATCTTGACTGGCAGCTACAGGCTGAATAAGATACGAGATCCCTGAACCAAGTTCTGTGGAATGGTAGTCTTCGGTGAGAAATATTGAGCATAATCCCAGGGAAGACCTGTCAAGCACGTGAGCTCCTCCAAAGAAGGTCCCATCTCCATGTCGTTAAACTCAAATGAGTGCAATAAAGGGACCCAGTCAATCAGTTCAGCCCCAAGCATCCTCCAATCAGTGTCAACCCTAGCCATATGGATCAGACCGCCAAAGCCATAGGACTCCAACTCTCGAATCTCATAAGCTGACAATCTATCAAGCCAAGCAATCAGTCGTGGCGAGCAAGAAGGATAAGGAAGCAACTGGCAAGTCCTCACAGGTATCCCTTCCAGAACAAAAGGCCCAAGAGTCGATGAGAGCTAATCAAGGATCGGAAGATCAACGAGCAAAGTAGAAGGAAAAGCTGGGACGTCTGCAAACTCAACAACCCCTGACTTATCCCCAGTAGTGACTATGTTTGATATAGTCGCATCGCTATCTGAAACTGTCGCGACCTCAGCGGCATGAGAAGACTCGCCCACCTCGTGAACCGAGTGCGTAAAGGGCTGACGATTAGGAGAAGTTCGGTACCCTCCATCAAAAGAGCTATCGGCAAAGATCACGACGCACATCGTGGCATCCTGACCAATCTAACCACTGAAAATGCATCTGAACCGTCAAGAAGGCCCTCGGCGACCTGGATCGAAGAATCTACGGTCAGATTTGGACCTGTAGTCCTCTCCGACATTAAGTCAGGAATCCAACTATCACTCTGTCGAGCCAGAGGGATCATCGAGGCATCCACACCGTCCATCATCAAGGGAACATCATCAATGATCACATCAGGTCCACCCAAGCGAGTGTATTACACATCTCGATCATCATCAAGAGTATCCAAGCCGTCAAAGGTATCATCTGAACCATCCATGCCATCTAATCATGAGATCAGCCCATCTACATCCATCATAACCCTATCATCACCATCAATCACATCATCCATGCGGCCCACACTCAAAGGGTGCATAGCTTCACCTATGACCCATCTCCCCATCTCATCCATACCATCCAATCCTCCCATGATCAATGCCCCATTCAAATCAGAAATTTCAGCATGGCTGCCATTAATGGGGGCATTCAAAGCTTCCCCAACAATCACCCTTAATCCACCATCAATGGTCCCATTTAAACCTCCATCTACCCTATCCATCAAGAACATCTCACCATCATTAAAGCCCCCACCATCTTCTGAAGTATGGGTCCCAATAGGATCAGCCTCCATCAACCCCAAGCCATCATCAATGGTTATCTAAGGAAGGACCAAAAGAGAAAAAGATAAAAAAGGAAGGAAAGATGAGACAAAAGAGGGATTCATGGCTGGAATCAAACCTCATACACAAGGAATCAAGCAGACAAGAACAGTGAGCAGAGGAGAATGTTCGAACCAGAGTCAACCCAGACCGCACATGAGGAGAGGTCTGGGCGGCCCCTTAGGGGCCGCCCGTATGGACGTTCTCCCTCTTTCTCCGCAGGATTGGCCTCACAGTCTCTGGTAGGTGAGACTGCCAGTCCACGTCAACAGTTGACACCCTGAGGGCCACCCAAAGCTCCAATTGACTCCAAATTTTGTCTGAGACTGATCTGAATCATCTGGAAGGTACCCCACCAGTCCAATCATGAAGTACTGCAACCAAAATGGGTCTGATTAAGTCAAAGAGAAGGACAATTGATAAAGAGGGGTCCACAAGCAATCTGAGCCATTCAAAGACTAGATCATCATGATCTAAACTATGGAAAAGCTCGCATGGGTCATCAAATAGCAACATCAAGGGTTTGATTATCAAGAAAGAAGGCCAGAGTCCAAGATTTGATCATCAAGTGGGCCCACATGGCTAAAAAGAGCAATCTGAGCCGTTCAAGTCATCATCCGCACTATGGAAAGCCTTCTTAGCCCCATAAAACATTAAGGATAGGTGCTCCAAAGCAAAGTTGAAGTCTGAAAGGGCCCACAGGGCCAAATCAAGCAATCTGAACCATTCAAGTCATCATCCATGCAGTTGAAAATCGTATCTTATACAAAGCATCAAAGAATGAGTCGAAAATCAAAGCATCCAAGTATCATCAAGAAATTTGAGGCAAATCGAGGGTTGTATATTCATTTAGAAGATTTTAATATAGAAGAAAGGCAAAGTAAAAGGCCTTAAAAATGTTAGAAGGCCATACATCAAACAAGCTGAATACATCCTCAGAGAAGCAGGCTACAGATTACTAACATAATCATCATCATCCCTCCTCTCATCCCACTCCCGACGATGAAGGTCCATTAGAGGAGCTGTCACTGATCCTCCAGCATACCTGCGACGACCCCCTGGAACGTAGAATGAAGAAAGAAGAGGTCCTTGTCTGTATAACAAATACCACTCATCATAGTCACGATTCCGGATCGTGAAGCGAAATCTAGGCTGACCCTTGAGACATCGGCCATAGCATTAGTCAGAATCTGAGCAGCCAAAGTAGGTGCGGAACAAGGAACCCGAGCCACGCCAGTGATCTGTCGGAGCAATCTCTCGCCTAAGTACCACTGAAATGATTCAACATCAGAGAGCATGATTTGAAGACACGAAGAATCATATGTTTCCACACATTGAGGGGTATAGTAAAGGGGAAAGCTGGCATACGACATTCGATCAAACTACAACAAAGGAATTCATCCCAGTCAGTCGCAGAGTAGCACGACGGATAAGGAAAGCAAGATACTTACGTCCTCGATGGTCAATCCGTCTATGTCAGCTCGCCAATTGTCCCCAAACACCCAAGAATTCCGCTGACGGTTTTGCTGATGCCAATGTATGAAGCGATACAACGATGGTTCAACACCATCTCGTATCCTCGGCGACAAGTGAGTAAAATGATCATAAAAATAAGTCTGGACAAGGGCAAACACAATGATCAGATGGAGAAAGAAGACAAATGTCTCCAGGGAAGGTTAAAAAGAATACCTCCATGACAGGCCAGAAACCTGTGAAGGACCGGCTACTTCGAGAGGTCTTATCCAAGCCCTGGTAGATGCGAGTCAAGATAGCCCCATTCCAATTATATGAATGGCAAAGATCCTCAACTAAGCGAAGAAATCTAAGATCGACCCTCTCATTCGCATGACAGAAAAGGAATATCCCGAAGGTGTAAGTGATCATAGCCCATGCTTTATGAAGGGCCTCCAACTCAGTAGTAGGGATGACAGCAGTGAAGGTGTTGTAAAACCACCGTAGTTTCACTTGGTTACTCTAGAACTCGCTCTCAGGAAGAATGACTCCCACGAGCCGTATCCAGTCATTGGAAGTAATGGGAGTAAAAGAGCCTACATGAGGAACAACTGCCCCATGGAATGGAAAACCTATCTGCATATATATATATATATATATATATATATATATATATATATCCAGGGGAGTTATTCCCCATTCGCCACAGGGAAGTTGAAAGGTGTGGGTCTCATCCCTCCACTGTTAGTGCACTTTTTTGTGGCATACTAGTGCACCTTGTTTGTCAATCACTTATGTCAGTGAGTCTAGTGTCGATTGAGCCTAATGAAGACGAAAACCGAAGACTCAAGTGGCCCTGCTGCATCAAGGAAGAAGAAACAGGTAAAAGTGATGCCTTGATGTACCTTAACCTTGACCAAAACCCAACCCTTTAACCTCTTTGATGACCTTGAACATATTAGGAATCCTTTAGTCATCATAGATTGGCCCTAGGTGTCCCAAAAGATCACCCATATCTAGGCCATTGTGAGTGGGTTGGAGAATGGATGGGTCAGTAATCAAACATGCTGAACCCAGGCCTGTCGGATGTGTGTCCAGTTTATATAGCAAGCATGCTGTCTTAAGCAAGCTTAGGACCGACCGGTCTTGACCGGTCGGGCAGACCATTCCCCATAGTCAGCAGCCCCTGTCCACCTTTTTGGCTGTGGCCGACTGGTCCAGATCGGTCGTGGACCCCTGGCCGACCGGTCACGACCTGTCGGCACTAGCCGTTTTATGCCCGTTTTAGATCTGTTGCACATTTTTCTATAAACGGGCTTGGCTCATTTTGAGGGGCAGATAGAGGGATTTCGAGAGGAGTGAAGCCACCATTGTTGGAGACCATTTGAGGCTCATTCCCAACCTATGCAAGGCATCTTCCACGTGTTTTAACATAAGATTAGAGCATTCCAAGCTCATGAAGAAGATGACCTTCATCCCCTCTTGATCTCTAGAGTTTGGACCTTCCTTCATAGGCATATTCTTGTCCAAAACTCTAAGATGAGATCATTGTAGGAGAGAACCTCTAGGCAACCCATTCCCATCAGTTGTAGAGTTCTCAAACCTATCCTCTTATCACTTTGGTCATCTCAAAGGCATCACATGCAAGGTGTTTGATCAAGTGTAGCTGAGGCATTGGTGACGCAATGGCAACACAATCATGGGAGCAAGGGAAGCTGATTGAAGTACGGGAGAGAGGAGAGCAAGCAACCCAAACTGACGCTGAATAAGGGGCTCATCCTACAAGTAAGGTTGTCTTTATTGAGAGTCCATTTAGAGTTTTTTTGTCAAACTCGATCTAGGGACGTTAGCCGTTCCTTGGCCCGTTAGCCGGGCCTAAACAAAGTCTCCAACGGGGAGCCTCCGACACGGGAGTGAACGTGCGTCGGGTTGGGAGTTAGCCTATGTCCAAAACTCCGTTCGAGTTAAGAGTTAGCCCTTTGTCCAAAACTCCAGTTATGGTTGAGAGGTGAACCGGTAAAACCTCCATGTAAAGGTTGAGAGGTGAACCTCATTTAAAACCTCCGATAGTGAATGCTGGTGTGCTCAAAGGAGTTGAGTACTTGAACCGGGAGTGGAGTAGACCCAAAGTTGAACCACTATATATGCTTGTGTTTGTGATTGTATTGAGCACATTGATATCTTAGCATTAGATGTTTAATTGTTTAATTATGAATGCTTGATAGGAATGTATGCTAGGCACTAGATTGGCACATCCACACACAAGATGTACTTTCACTAAGTGTGTAGACTTGAACTCATTGATCCATTCTCATAAGTCTACATAGGTTGCATAGGTTAGGAGCTTGATTAGTTAAATTATTTATTTACCTATGCATGCTTAGACTAGGATTGTTTATTGCTTAACCATATGCTACTCTTGTGATTGGACCCACTTAGGCTTGGAAGCTGAAGTGTTCTTGCTTACTTAGTTTAATTTGTTGAATTGTGTAAGTAGGCGAAAAGAATTTCAAAAAGGTCTTAATCACCTCCCTCCTATAGGTTTAGCCATAATTCTAGTTTCTCTTTTAGCTTCCGCACATACGTAGGTGTCGTGTTAGACTACCGACGTACTTCATCCACCTCTCACAAAGGGCTGCAAGTAGCATGCGGTTGGCATTGTTGTTGTGAAAGCGTAATGAAAGAAGGCCTACGAAAGGAGTGTCGGCCAGAACGCGTTCGAGCATCGGCTGCGGTTGTTCCACCCAGTTATCCCAGAGGTCTCGGGTACTTGTTGAGTGCTTAAATGTGTATATTCTAACCGCATTTTATCACTAACTATGCTTGAAATATATGATTAAAGACCCAACTAATGCATGGTTTTGTGGTTATAGGAATGAGAGTGAAGATTCATCAATTGAAGGCTTAAAGACGCTAATTATGGGCATTGAAGATCACAAGATCAAGCGTCAAAGGATGGAAGAAGGAAGCAAAAGGAGAAAGAAAAGAAGGCAAGAAAAAGCAGCCAAGACCGATTGTCCGACCGGTCATCTGACCGGTCGTCCATAGCCCAGGACTGGTCATCTGAATAGTTCGAACACTCAACAGAAGGGGCCCTGCGGCCAAAACTCACTGACCTGTTAGGACCGGTAGTGCGACCGGTCGTCCACTGCTCAGACCGGTCGTGAGACCGATCCTTGAATTAAATTTCTGGAGTCTGAAATTATGAAAACTCTTGGGACGGTGTTTGCATTTTTTAGACCGGTCGTGCGACCAGTCGTTCAGAAGCTCAGACCGGTCATGTGACCAGTCATCTGCGTAACAGGGCGTGTTCCATAAGCTCTGATTTTCTCTGCGCAGTCTGGGATTTCTTGCGCAATCTGGAACCTTCCGCACTATGCTATAAAAGGGGACCTAGGGCTTCTTCCTAAGGCATCTTAGAACAGATTGAGCACGGTGGGAGACGACGGAAGTTAGATTTGGAGTTCTACAACTCCTCCTAGTTGGTTTTTCTAGTTTTATGTTTTGTTTAGTTTATTTCATGTTTCCTTAGATCATGAACGGCTAAACCTCTTAGCTAGGGCTAGGAGGTGAAGCTTACAGTGAATCTAAGATGTTTTAATTCGTTGATTTGGTTTCAAGTTGAATTATTGGTGAAGAACAATGGTTTGAAGTTTAAATAAAGTTCTAAGTGGTTTTTCTTAATCTTATGATGGTTCATGGATGTTTAGAAGAATTGTTTGAGTTCTTAATTGTTCTGAGATAGTCTAGACTTGTATGATCCGAGGAATTGGATTCAATATGCTCTAGATCTATGATCTTCATGTGGGAGCTTCTCACCAAAGGTCTATTTTTCTGAAATTCTGAAGTATGTAAGATTGTGTATGTGATTTAGATCAAGTTTAAATTATGATCTAGTTTTATCTTGTGACAGGATTTAATGATGGTTATGCTTGTGATCTTAACTTATTGGAATTGGGACTGACCTATGCAATTGAGTGTGCTCATGTCCTAGCTTGCATTGAGAGAATCATGTACATGAATTATACATATGACAGATTGATTATTTTAACTGCTCTATCATCCGGTTAGATAGAACTTAATTTCGATTCTAGTTGAGAAAGTGAGAAACCACACCGAATTAAGCATCAAGGATTGCTACAAGTGGATCTTGAACCCCTAGTGCCTTTTTGTTATTGATTATCTCAGTTTTAGTTCAAAATCGTTATCTTCATCAAATTATTGAAATTCTGTTAATTAGCTCTTTAGTAGAAGCAATTAGAAGTGTTTTGTGAATTCCTACACAAGTCCCTGTGGATCGACCTCGATCTTACCGAGATTATTACTACATCGCAGCCTTGCACTTGAGGCGAGCGAACAAGTTTTTGGCGCCGTTGTCGGGGACTTTGATGGTTTTTACAGAATTTCTAAAGATAGTTTCTATTGAGAAATTTAGGAATAGTACTAACATTGTTTGTTTTATTTTAATTTTTTTCTTTTGCAGGGATTTTAGGAAGTTGAAGAAGAAGTGAGGGATCTTAAGTTCTCAAATCAGGTTATATCTTTCTAACCTTACTCTTCTTTTTCCCCTATTCATTCTTATCATATTCATCTCTTGTAGAGTGGGTGGAGATTCCTTTTTGGATCTCTGATAGGTTGGCCTTGTGCCGCCTTGATTCCTATTGGTTGGCACTGCCGTCTTGGATCACATTGTGCTTGGAGATTTCTCTTCTCAACTCTATTCCTTTTTCCTCTTTTTCTGCACTTTTCTCAAAAGATTCAAAGAGTGGGTGGGGAGTTCTCTAAACCCCTATTGACTAGGAGAAATCGGTTTCTATACTTGCTTCTGGCTTAGCCATTGCAAGACACCTTATGCTTCGGTCTTAGAGAAGTAAATGAAGGAAGAAAGAATTTTTTTTTATTCTTTTAGGATTTGTATGCCACATTGGGCTTGAGATTCTAATAATCGACTCATTAGTGAATGGAGAATAGTAGAAGGAATTGACAGAGAACCACATGCTAGGAGACATTTAAATTCTCCAATTTTGTCTGAAAATATGGCTGTAAATCAACCCAATCCTATGGCCAATCAAAATCTGGGCCAAAACCAAACCGAAACGGGAAGAGAATGTGGTTGAGAATGTTCCCCGACCCAGAACATTACGTGATTACTTGCAACCATTAAGAGCGAGCACTCCCTCATACATAGTTTTTCTACAAAATGCAGGAAAAGTAGATTTAAAACCAGGAGTAATCCAACTCCTCCCAAGATTCCATGGATTAGATAGTGAAAGTGCCTATCAACACCTTAAAAAATTTGACGAGGTGATAGCCACCATGCACTTTGCAAACGTAACTGATGATGTGGTGAGACTTAAATTATATCCTTTTACCCTTAAAGATAAAGCTAAAGGTTGTCTTTATGCATTAAGGCCACGATCAATTGGCACATGGACTGAGATGTCTAGGGTGTTCATTAAAAAGTTCTTCCCTACTCACAAAACAAATATGTTGAGGCGCCTTATCATGAATTTTGCCCAAAAGGAGGATGAGACCTTCTTCCAATGTTGAGAGAGGTTTAAGTACTTGTTAAATGCATGCCCACATCAAGGCTACGAAATTTGGCGGGTTGTAAGCTTTTTCTATGAAGGATTGACTTCACCCATGCGCCAATTCGTAGAGATGATGTGTAATGGGGAGTTCATGAATAAGGAAGCCGAGGAAGCATGGGACTATTTGGAGGAATTGGCCGAGAATGCACAGTCTTAGGATACATATAGACCAATAAATTCCAAGACTAGCCAACGAAAGGAAAAAGGAGGAATTTATATCCTCTCAGAAGAGGATAACATAAGTGCATGTGTGGCTAGCCTTACAAGAAAAGTCGAGGCCATGTAATTAAAGAAAGGAGAGACGATCAACTCAAAAGACGTTGAAACTGTTTGTGGAATTTGTGCCGAAAATCAACATGCAACACAAGATTGTCCCACAATTTCAGCAGTTCAAGACATCTTACAAGAACAATAAAATGCCATAAATAGTTATCAACGACAATTTAGTGCTGCAAACTCTAACACGTATAATTCTAGTTGGAAGAACCATCCCAACTTCAGTTGGAGGAATGGACCCACTGCGAATGCAAACAATGCTCCTCAAGTTCAACCTTTACTAGGTCCATCTCTAGTCATTACACTAAAAGTTATGCTAGAGGAGATGTTGGGTGCATTCGTATCAGTTCAAGCTGAATATAACAAGACTAATTCTCTGAAAATAGATGGGTTCATGCAAGAGCAATTGAAATTCAATCAAAATTCAACTCAAGCCATCAATGACTTGAAAACCTCAATGGCTAGGGTTGAATCTCACCTCAGTATTAAGGAGAAAGGCACACTTCCTGCCCAACCTCTTCCTAACCCAAGGACCCAATTTAAGATACAAGATGCAAGCTCATCCTCCCAACATACGGAGTATGTTCAAGCTATCACCACTTTGAGAAGTGGGCAAATAATTGATAAAGCTAATCCGGTGAAGGCCCTAAAGCCTAAGGATCCGAAAATTTTCAAAGAGGATGATAGCCCGAACAATGCTCTACAAGAGAGAGAACTGGAAAGGTAATACAAGCCGGTTGTCCCGTTTCCCCAAAGGTTGATTTCACCCAAACCTTTAGACAAAAACCTAAAAATTTTAGAGGTTTTTAAGCAAGTGAAGATCAACATCCCGTTGTTGGATGCTATAAAGTAAATACCATCCTATGCCAAATTTCTAAAGGAATTGTGTACAGTCAAAAGGAAACACACTTTTGACTAAGAATTTGAGTGCTATTATCAAACAAGAGGTGCCCCAAAAATACAAGGATTCGGGTAGTCCAACCATCTCATGCATCATAGGAGACTACCGGATTAAACAAGCCTTACTCGATTTAGGGGCAAGTGTTAACCTCATCCCATACTCGATTTATGAACAACTTTTGTTAGGTGAATTGAAACCCACCAAAACTACACTCCAACTTGCTGATAGATCTATTCGTATACCGAGAGGAGTGATTGAGGATGTTTTAGTCCAAGTTGATAAATTCTACTACCCAGTAGACTTTATTGTCTTGGATACACATCCTGTGATAGGTACCGGTGCTCAAATTCCCGTCATACTTGGCCGCCCTTTTCTAGCTACTTCCAATGCGATTATCAATTGTAGAAACGGGCTTGTACAAATGTCCTTTGGAAATATGACTCTCGAGCTGAATATATTTGATTTATGCAAACAACCACGGGAAGTTGATGATGAGATCCACGAGATAAATGTGATTGAATCATTCATGGAGGATACATTCCTCTTGACATTATATTCCGACCCTTTGGAGGCATGTGTGGCCCACTCTCATGAGATAAATGATGACACAATATGAGAGATGGATACCATCTTAAATGTGATGCCAGTACTTGATAACAAAAGATGGAGGGCACTATTTGAGCCTCTACCCTTAAACAAGAACAAGCTCCTCCCATCCAATATCAAGACACCAACACTCGACCTAAAACCATTACCAAGTAAGTTGAAATATATATATTTAGGTCGAGATGAGACATATCCGGTGGTGATTTCTTCCCACTTGGATGAGGAACAAGAGAGTAGGCTAATAGCCACTCTAATAGAGCATAAGAGTGCCATTGGATGGTCGATTGCGGATCTCAAAGGCATAGACCCACTGATTTGTACTCATCGCATACACCTTGAGGAGAATGCGAAGACATTTATGAAACCACAAAGACGACTCAATCCAAACATGAAGGATGTGGTTAAGGCCGAAGTGGTGAAACTATTGGATGTGGGTATCATTTACCCAATATTCGATAGTAATGGGTGAGCCCAACTCAAGTGGTGCCTAAGAAATCCGGAATAACGATCATAGCCAATGCCAATAATGAACTCGTACCAACCAGAGTCACTACCGGTTGGAGAATGTGCATTGACTACAGGAAGCTAAACACAGTTACGAGGAAAGACCACTTCCCTCTACCGTTTGTTGATCAAATTTTAGAAAGGTTGGCGGGTCATTCCCATTTTTGCTTCCTTGATGGTTATTCAGGGTACAACCAAATAGAGATCGCTGTAGAGGACCAAGAGAAAACAACATTCACATGTCCACTTGGTACTTTCGCTTATTGAAGGATGCCATTTGGACTATGTAATGCTCCTGGCACTTTTCAACGTTGTATGTTGAGTATTTTTTCTGATATGGTGGGGACAATTCTTGAAGTCTTTATGGATGATTTCTCGGTATTTGGTTGTAGCTTTGATGAGTGCCTTATGCACTTGAAATCTGTGTTGAAAAGATGTGAAGAGAAGAACCTTGTGTTGAATTGGGAGAAATGTCACTTCATGGTTCAAAAGGGAATTGTGCTTGGTCACATTGTCTCACAAAACGGAATCGAAGTTGATAAAGCAAAAATCGATCTTATCTCTAACCTTCCACCACCCAAGAGCATACGAGATGTGCGTTCCTTTTTGGGGCATGCCAGATTTTATAGACGGTTCATAAAGGACTTCTGTTCGCTCACCTTAAGTGCAAGGCTGCGATGTAGTAATAAATCTCGGTAAGACCGAGGTCGATCCATAGGGAATTAGAAACAACTTCCAAACTACTCCAGCAACTCAGTTTTTGGAAGAAAATCAGGTTTAATTCGGTAATTTAACTAAAACAGTAACTTAATGAAAATTCAGTGATTTAAAGTACTAAGGCATTCAAGGATTCACTTGTAGCAATCCCATGTCAATTCAATCAATCCAAGTAGAGAACACAACTAGATTTGAAGTCCTATCTCTCATCTAATTGGAAAATAAAGCATTCACACACATTCAGTCCAAATCAAGTTGAACTTCCAAGTTCAAATCCATTCAATCAATATAGAATTCAAAACCATAGCCTTCGAAAGTAACAGCCATGCCTATGGACTATGGCCTGCTCAAGCATTACTATGATTCGAATCTAAACAAACATTATATGATAATCTCAGAGAATTGCAAGGAATTCATGTCCGGAGTACATGAACTCTCATAAAACATCTCAAACTACCACTTTTGGAACTGAAATATGTAAGAAAAATCCAAACTTGAATTGAAATTACTTGAATTAAACTGAATCCAACATGGAATTGGCTACAAGCTTCACCTCTCAGCCTTAGCTGAGAGGCTCTAGCCGAGCATATTCATGCTACAACTAAAAACTCTTAATAAAAGCATAAAACTAGAAAAACCGGAAATAGGAGAGTTGCAGACGCTCCACGACAGCTTCCCCTCCTTAGAACCACGTCCCTTAGCTTCTATCATGACCTAGGAAGAGCCCCTAGGTGTCCTTTTATAGTAAGAAAGCTCCCTTGCGTCGGAAACATCCAGAATCTGCGAAAGGTTATGCAGTGCGCAGCAGTTTTCGGAGTCCCGTTTTAGAAAGAACTCTATTTACGCAGAATCGACCGGTCTAGACTGGTCGGACTGGTCTTTTAAACAGTCCAGGGAGTACAGCCGATCGGTCAAAACCGGTCGGACTGACCTGCCCAGCAGTCCAGTGAGCCTAGCCGACCGGTCAAGACCGGTCGGACTAGTTTTTCCTTTGTCCAGTGCACATGGCCGACCGGTCAAGACCAGTCGGCCTTTCTTCAATGTGATCAGTGTCCATGGCCGACCAGTCAAGACCGGTTGGTCCTCCTTCCCTTTGATTCTTCTTCCTTTCTTTTTCTCCTCTTTCTTCTTCTCTCTCTTCTCCTTGCGTTCTTCTTTCTTTGGTCCTCTTTCGTCCTTCATCCAATGGCTCTAAAGGCATTCTTTCAATCCCTAATTGAATGAAGTCCGCTCTCATCTCCTATAATCACAAAACATGTGTTAGATGGGCCTTTAAATCATGAAAATCATGCAAACCATGTCATGTAATGGGCAATGCAATGTATAAATTGGAGGTTTAACACACCCCCCAACCAGCGTTTTGCTAGTCCCGAGCAAAACATGCGTGAAACAATTTCAAACCTCCTAAACCCAACTCTCTTCCAGAAAACATGTTTCTATCCACTCCAAGATGTACAAGTGTAAGATTTGGAAAAATTAGGTGATAGAAGCTGAAACCTTGGACTCTCAAAACAGAAGAGGTGTCTACATGAAATTCCCGCTGATTGATTGATAAATAGAAGAACTCGAACAAATTCAACCTAGTGTGCATAGTGAAAGTTCATCTCATGAGTTCCTGGGATCATCTTCTTCATAGATTAAGTAAACCAAGGATTTTAAGGTGCACAGGGCAGCAACAAACCTATGACAGGAATTTTCCTTGCCGTCCTTCCGACGGCTTTCACACTACGTCCCATTTTCGGCGTTGGTTACGGTTTGACCATCCCCCGGTTGGTAATAGGTAGCCCTTTTCGGAATTTTCCACCATTTTTCTTTCCTTCCCGATTTCATCCTTTCTTTCCTTTTTCTTTTAAATTAGATAGGATTTTTAGAAATCCATATCTTCTGTTATTTTCCATGGACAAGGATGGACAACATACCCCGGCTTGGCTGCTCAACACCTTCAAATCAAAGTCTAGCTAATCCACAAATCACATAAACCTGTCAACTCATGAAAATCGTGTAATGTGAACTTGGTGTAAAGGTGTTCAAATTTTCTATCAATCACAACAATAGGGGGACTAACATATAAAACCATTATGTTGGGAGAAATTCAAGACCTACAACATCACACACTCTAAAAGAGTTTTGAGATGTTTAGAAAATTCAAAAAAAATTTGCGCATATGAAGCTCGAAATGTTGCAATATGCTAGATGAGGAATCTATCTCACCCCCCAACCAAATCTTGCATTGTCCTCAATGTAAAAGATATGCAATTAGTATGGACATGAGAGCAATGGTAAACTATGAGAGAGTGAGAATTAATAGTACCTGAGAGAGCGATCATGGAAGTCTTCAACCCAACAACTAAAACCTACTAAAACAGTAAAACTAAAGAAAACCTACCTATGCTATACCCCCATCAGACTAGGAGATCAATCATCCTGATAGACAGGATCATTCAGAGTGATGGACATGTCCTCTGAATCAAATTTCTCAACAAATGGTTTAAGGTGTTGTCCATTAACTTTAAAACAGTTACCATTTGCTGTATTTTCAATCTCAACAGCCCCATGAGGAAAAATTTCTTTGATAATATATGGGCCGGTCCATCGAGATCGTAATTTTCCCGGAAAAAGGTGAAGTCGAGAATTATACAAGAGTACTTTCTATCCTTCATGGAAAGATTTCCTGAAGATGTGCTTGTCATGGAAAGCCTTCATCTTACTCTTGTAAATTCTCAAGTTCTCATATGTATCGTTTCGGATTTCATCAAGCTCATTTAATTGAAGTTTGCGAAGAGAGCTAGCCTTGTCCATGTCAAAATTTAAAGCCCAAATTGCCCAATAGGCTTTGTGTTCTATCTCCACAGGCAAGTGACAAGCTTTCCCATAGACAAGTCTATAAGGGGACATTCCAATGGGTGTCTTGTAGGCGTTATGGTGAGCCCAAAGTGCATCATCTAATCTTAGGGACTAATCCTTGCGATCCGGTCTCACCGTCTTTTCCAAAATCTGCTTGATTTCCCTATTGGAGATTTTAGCTTGCCCACTTGTTTGTGGGTGATATGGGGTACTCACTTTGTGCCTAATACCATATTTCTTCATTAAAGTTTCGAAAGGTCTATTGCAAAAGTGAGAACCACCATCACTAATGATGGCCCGAGGCGTCCCAAATTTAGAAAGTATGTTTTCTTTGAGGAACTTGAGAACCGTACGATGATCGTTGGTTCTACATGGGATAGCCTTTATCCATTTAGACACATAGTCTACGGCAAGTAAAATATAGACATGTCCAAAAGATGAGGGGAATGGTCCCATGAAATCGATGCCCCAACAGTCAAAGACTTCAAGATGTTGAATTGGGGTGAGAGGCATCATATTTCGACGGGATAATCCTCCTAACTTCTGGTAGTGCTCGCATGCTTTGCAAAACTCGTGGGTGTCCTAAATAGTGTGGGCCAATAAAAACCACACTGCAGAATTTTCGCAGTTGTTTTCTTGGCTAAAAAATGACCCCCACATGCTTGATCATGACAAAAGGAGATGACTGAATTATGCTCATCATCGGGGACGCATCTCCTTATAATTTGGTCTGGGTAATATTTAAACAATAGAGGTTCATCCCAGAAAAATCTGCGCACTTCCCTTAGAAATTTACGTTTGTCCTGCGCAGTCCAATGAATCTGCATCGCACCTGTGGAAAGATAATTGGCTATACCAGCGTACCATGGTGGATGCATAGTAACAAAGAGTTGCTCATCAGGGAATGAGTCCTCAATAGGCGACTCGTCAATGGAATTTGGTAGGACTAGACGGGATAGATGATCCGCCACCACATTTTCTACCCCCTTCTTGTCTTTGATCTCCAAGTCGAATTCTTGAAGGAGTAGGATCCATCTAAGCAAATGGGGCTTATCATCCTTCTTAGAAAGAAGGTGTTTTAGCGCCGCATGATCCGTATAAACAATAACTTTGGATCCTATTAAGTATGGCCTGAATTTGTCCAAGGTAAAAATGACAGCTAGGAGCTCTTTCTCCGTAGTCGAATAATTAACTTGGGCGGGATTCAAGGTCCTACTTGCGTAGTAGATAACATGGGGCTTTTTATCCTTCTTTTGGCCTAACACCGCCCCAATAGCAAAATCGCTCGCATCGCACATCAACTCAAAAGGAATGGACCAATCTGGTGGTTGCATGATAGGAGCGGTTGTCAACATGTCTTTTAGCTTTGAAAAGCTAATTGACATTCGGCACTCCACTCAAATTGGTTCTCCTTTTGTAGAAGGTTGCATAAAGGCCTTGAGATATGACTAAAATCCTTTATAAACCTTCTATAGAAACTGGCGTGTCCAAGGAAGGACCGCACATCGCGTATGCTTTTGGGTGGTGGTAGATTGGGAATTATGTTAATTTTTGCCCGGTCTACCTCTATTCCATTGGACGAGATGATATGTCCAAGGACTATTCCTCTTTGTACCATGAAATGACACTTTTCCCAATTTAATACAAGTTTCTTCTCCTCACACCTCATCAAGACCAACTTCAAGTGCTTGAGGCACTCATCAAATGTACAACCAAAAACAGAAAAGTCGTCCATAAACACCTCAAGAAACTCACCCACCATGTCTGAGAAAATACTCAACATGCATCGTTGGAATGTGGCGGGTGCATTACATAACCCGAATGGCATCCTTCGGTAAGCGAATGTGCCAAACGGGCATGTAAATGTTGTTTTCTCTTGGTCCTCTGGGGATATCTCAATTTGGTTGTATCCGGAATAGCCATCTAGGAAGCAATAATAGGAATGGCCTGCTAACCTCTCCAAAATTTAATCCATAAATGGGAGAGGGAAGTGGTCTTTCCTAGTAACCGTGTTGAGCTTCCTATAATCAATACACATACGCCAACCGGTGGTCACCCTAGTTGGTATAAGCTCGTTGTTGGCGTTTTCAATGATGGTAATACCGGATTTCTTGGGGACAACTTAGGTAGGACTCATCCATTGGCTATCTGAGATGGGGTAGATAATACCCACATCCAATAGTTTTAACACCTCAGTTTTGATAACCTCCATTATGTTTGGATTTAGCCGTCTTTGAGGTTGTCTAGTCGTTTTTGCATTTTCTTCAAGGTGTATTCGGTGAGTGCAAACCGAAGGATCTATCCCCTTGAGATCCGCTATTGTCCAACCTATGGCTTCCCTATGTTCTTTTAGTAACTCAATCAACTTGAGCTCTTGGTCTTTCTCAAGGTGGGAGGCAATGACAACTGGGAACGTTTCCTCTTGACCCAAATATACGTATTTAAGCTCGGATGGCAATGGTTTAAGGTCAAGCTTCGGTGGTTTGATGTTAGACGGTAGAGGCCTTGATGTGGTTGGTGGCAATTTTTCAAAATGGGGCCTCCACCGGCTAGTATCAACTATCGGTCTTTCTATATTTAATGCTTGCACAATCTCACTAATGATGGGGTCTTCAGAATCTATGAAATGTGCTAAGCATGTCTCCAAGCTTTCTAGTGGTTCAAGTTGGAGGAGTTCTTCTTCTTCAAAAGTTTCAAGCATGTTTACCTCGAAGAACTCATCATCCTCGACATCCCTATGTCTTTTGCCCAAGTGAAACACATTCACCTCTAGTGTCATGTTTCCAGAAGATAGTTGCATCACCCCATTCCGGCAATTGATGATTGTGTTTGATGTGACAAGGAATGGGCGGCCTAATATTACCGGTATTTGGGTGCTAGCATAAAAAACCGCTTGTGTGTCCAAGACGATAAAATCTACTGGGTAGTAGAATTTGTCAACTTGGACTAGAACATCCTCAACTATCCCCCTCAGTACACGGATAGATCTATCAGCGAGTTGCAACGTGGTTTTGGTGGGTTTTAATTCACTAAGACCCAATTGCTCATATACCGAGTATGGGATCAAGTTCACACTCGCTCCCAAATCTAACAAGGCACGCTCAATCCGGTAGTCTCCAATGATACATGAGACGGTGGGACTACCGGGATCTTTGAATTTTGGGGGGGGGGGGGGGGGTCTTTTGAGTGAGGATGGCACTCACTTGCTCAGTTAAGAAGGCCTTTTGCTGCACATTATATTTGCGTTTTGTTGTGCATAGGTCTTTTAGAAACTTGGCATAAGAGGGAATTTGTTTGATGGCATCAAGCAAAGGGATATTAATCTTGACTTGTCTGAAAATCTCTAAAATATCATGAGAATTTGGGAGAGATTTTGGGGCAACCAATCTTGAAGGGAATGGTGCTACGGGCTTGTAAATGCGATCCGGTTGTTGTGGGGCTAAGTTAGATCCATCTTCATCCTCAGAATTTACCAGATCATTAGGCTCATCGGCCTTCACCGGAATAGTTTTGTCAATTTTTTTTCCACTTCTAAGGGTGGTGATGGCTTTGGCTTGCTTCATATTTTGGTTGGAAGGATTAGGGATGCTTACTTCATGTACTTGCTTTGGATTGGGCTGAGGTTGGGCCGGAAAGGTCCCTCCCCTAGCATTCAAGCGTCCCTTAATCTCATTAACCGAGACTTTAAGCTCTTGGAACAATTGCTGATTTGTTTGATTGATTTGCGTTTGCCCTTGTATAAACGCCTTCAAGGTATCCTCCATTGAGAATTGAGGTGGGGCCATATTTTGCATGGGTGGCCCTCTTTGAAAGTTGGTAGGATAGCCCGTAGGAGCATTCTTCCAACTAAAATTTGGGTGGTTCTTCCAACTCTCATTGTACGTATTACCTACCGGTCCATTGAAAGGCCGTTGATAACCATATGTGGCATTGGCGTGTTCATGTAATACCTCTTGAAATGCAGGAATTGTGGGACAATCTTGCGTAGCGTGTAAATCGGTGAGGCAAATGCCACATATGGTTTCAACAGCTTCATTGGACTTGGGAACTCCACTTTTACTAAGTTCCATGGCCTCAACCTTCCTTGTGAGGTTGGCTATCCTTGCATTCACATCGTCTTCTTCCTTAAGGACATAGATCCCTCCTTTCTCTTGAGTGGGTTTGGAGTTATTAGGTTTATCCGATGTATCCCAAGATTGGGCATTTTCAGCCAACATGTCCAAGTAACTCCAAGCCTCATCTGGATTTTTACTCATAAACTCGCCATTGCACATCATCTCCACAAATTGGCGCATATTGGAACTTAATCCATCATTGAAAAAATTTATAATTCGCCAACTCTCATAGCCATGATGTGGGCAAGCAAGCAGGAGATCTTTAAATCTTTCCCAACATTGAAAGAAAGATTCACCTTCTTTAGCCAGAAAATTCATTATGGCCCTTCGAAGGGTGTTCGTTTTATGAGCCGGGAAGAACTTTTTCAAGAATTCCCGGTTCATCTCAACCCATGACCCAATCGAATGTGGTTTGAGAGAGTGAAGCCAATCTTTGGCTCTTTCTTTCAAAGTGAAAGGAAAAAGTTTAAGTCTGATAGTATCCTCGAAAACATTGGTGTAATGCAAGGTGGCCAACACTTCTTCGAATTCTTTCAAGTGTAAGTATGGGCGGTCAGAGTCTAGCCCATGAAACTTTGGTAAGAGTTGAATTACGACCGGTTTTATGTCAAAGTTTCCACCGTTTGCTGGTAGAACCACGCAAGAGGGTGTAATTGCTCGGGCAGGTTGTAGGTAGTCCCGTAGTGATCTCATTGGAGGAACATTATGTACCTCATTCTCTCCTACTCCTTCCTGATTTGCGTTTGTAGTTGGAGTAGGGGGGGGGGGGGGGGGGAGGATTCCTTAAAAGTGTTTGTTCCATACTCCCAAACTTTCACAATGCTCTTGGTAATTTCGAACTCGTCTATGAACTGACAATGGTCCAACTAGACCACCTTCAGATTGGAGATGATTTGAGTGGTTGCGTTCGCAATGGGACATAAACCACTCAACCAAAAACTAAAACTAATCCTAAATCCTAGAAAACTGAAATATGAAATTAATCTAAAAATTCTGAAAAAAAAACTAAGTTAGAAAGGTATCACCTGATGCGTTTGAACTAGAGAAGAAATCCTACAAAATAGAAAATTTGTTAGAGCTAAGAAAATCAGAAAAACCTATCTACTTCTACTTCTACAGCCACTGAACTATTTGAAAACCGTTATCTAATTCCCCGGCAGCAGCTCCAAAAACTTGTTTGCTCGCCTCAAGTGTAAGGCTGCAATGTAGTAATAAATCTCGGTAAGACCGAGGTCGATCCACAGGGAATTAGAAACAACTTCCAAACTACTCCAGCAACTCAGTTTTTGGAAGAAAATCAGGTTTAATTGGGTAATTAACTAAAACAGTAACTTAATGGAAATTCAGTGATTTAAAGTACTAAGGCATTCAAGGATTCACTTGTAGCAATCCCATGTCAATTCAATCAATCCAAGTAGAGAACACAACTAGATTTGAACTCCTATCTCTCATCTAGTTGGAAAATAAAGCATTCACACATATTCAATCCAAATCAAGTTGAACTTCCAAGTTCAAATCCATTCAATCAATATAAAATTCAAAACCATAGCCTTTGGAGTAACAGCCATGCCTATAGGACTATGGCCTGCTCAAGGATTACTATGATTCGAATCTAAACAAACATTATATGATAATCTCAGAGAATTGCAAGGAATTCATGTCCGGAGTACATGAACTCTGATAAAACATCTCAAACTACCACTTTTGGAACTGAAATATGCAAGAAAAATCCAAACTTGAATTGAAATTACTTGAATTAACTGAATTCAACATGGAATTGGCTACAAGCTTCACCTCTCAGCCTTAGCTGAGAGGCTCTAGCCGAGCATATTCATGCTACAACTAAAAACTCTTAATAAAAGCATAAAACTAGAAAAATCGAAAATAGGAGAGTTGCAGACGCTCCACGACAGCTTCCCCTCCTTAGAACCACGTCCCTTAGCTTCTATCATGACCTAGGAAGAGCCCCTAGGTGTCCTTTTATAGTAAGAAAGCTCCCTTGCATCGGAAACATCCAGAATCTGCGAAAGGTTATGCAGTGCGCAGCAGTTTTCGGAGTCCCGTTTTAGAAAGAACTCTATTTACGCAGAACTGACCGGTCTAGACCGGTCAGACTGGTCTTTTAAACAGTCCAGGGAGTATAGCCGACCGGTCAAGACCGGTCGGACTGACCTGCCCAGCAGTCCAGTGAGCCTAGTCGACCGGTCAAGACCGGTCGGACTAGTTTTCCCTTTGTCCAGTGCACATGGCCGACCGGTTAAGACCGGTCGGCCTTTCTTCAATGTGATCAGCGTCCATGGCCGACCGGTCAAGACCGGTCGGTCCTCCTTCCCTTTGATTCTTCTTCCTTTCTTTTTCTCCTCTTTCTTCTTCTCTCTCTTCTCCTTGCGTTCTTCTTTCTTTGGTCCTCTTTCGTCCTTCATCCAATGGCTCTAAAGGCATCCTTTCAATCCCTAATTGAGTGAAGTCCGCTCTCATCTCCTATAATCACAAAACATGTGTTAGATGGGCCTTTAAATCATGAAAATCATACAAACCATGTCATGTAATGGGCAATGCAATGTATAAATTGGAGGTTCAACAACTTTAGTTCACTCTCTCGTCTCTTATGTAACCTACTTCAAAAGGAGAACTCATTCGAGTGGAATGAAGATTGTCAAAATGCCTTTACCAAACTCAAAGGTATGTTGACATGTGCTCCCATAATGCAACCACCAGATTGGAGCCTTCCTTTTGAAATTATGTGCGATGCGAGTGACTATGCTATTGGGGCTATGCTAAGCCAAAGAAAAGAGAAGAAGCCATGTGTTATCTACTATGCAATTAGAACCTTAAACTCAGCCTAAGCAAACTACACTACTAAAGAAAAATAACTTTTAGCTATAGTTTTTGCCTTGGATAAGTTTAGGTCCTACTTGATTGGATCCAAGATCATCATATTCATGAATCCATACCACGCTTAAGTACCTTCTCTCTAAGAAAGATGCTAAGCCACGGTTGTTAAGATGGATCCTCCTACTCCAAGAATTTGACATAAAAATACGTGATAAGAAAGGAGTAGAAAATGTAGTGGTTGACCATCTCTCTCGACTTATTCTCACCGATTCCCCTAAGACGACCTGCGATCAATGATATGTTCCCTGATGAACAACTGTTTAAAGTCTCCCAATTGCCTTGGTATGTGGACATTGCTAACTATCTTGCTACAGGTACAACTCCAACACATTGGAAAAAGCAAGATAGAGATAAGTTCTTCAACAAGGTGAGGAAATTCCTATGGGACGATCCTTATTTAAGTATTGTCC
Organism: Liriodendron chinense; assembly: GCA_003013855.2. Classification (NCBI taxonomy): domain Eukaryota; kingdom Viridiplantae; phylum Streptophyta; class Magnoliopsida; order Magnoliales; family Magnoliaceae; genus Liriodendron; species Liriodendron chinense. The sequence goes on from ML058384.1 coordinate 14,552,880, forward strand.
CAATCAAATTATAAGGAGATGTGTGCCGGATGATGAGCAACACAGTATCATCTCCTTTTGTTATTCTCAGGCGTGTGGTGGCCACTTTTCGGCTAAGAAGACCACCGCCAAAATTATGCAATGTGGGTTTTATTGGCCCACTATGTTCAAGGACACCATGAGTTTTGTAAAACATGTGAGCCTTGTCAGAAATTGGGAGGAATCTCCCATAGAAATATGATGCCACTCAATCCCATCTTAATAATAAAAAATTTTATTGTTGGGGCATCGATTTCATGGGTCCATTCCCATCTTCTTTTGGAAACGTATATATCTTACTTGCCGTTGACTGTGTCCAAATGGGTCGAGGCAATTCCATGCTGGAATAATGACCATAAAACAGTCATTCATTTCTTAAAAGAGAATATTCTTTCCCGGTTTGAAACACCTTGAGTCATCATAAGTGAAGGGTCTCACTTTTGTAATCGTCCATTTGAAGCCTTAATGAAAAAATATGGCGTAAATCAGAAAGTGAGCACTCCCTATCACCCACAAACAAGTGGACAAGCTGAGATATCCAATAGGGAGATTAAACATATTTTGGAGAAAAGGGTGAACCCCGATCGCAAGGATTGGTCGCTTCGACTTACCGATGCACTCTGGGCTTACCGTACCGCTTTTAAGACCCCTATTGAAATGTCTCCCTATAGACTTGTCTATGGGAAGGCTTGTCACTTGCCTGTGGAGCTGGAACATAGGGCGTATTGGGCAATAAAGAAGATGAATTTTGATTCTGACAAGTCAAGCTCATTGCGCAAACTTCAATTAAATGAACTTGCGGAAATCCAGGAACGAAGCATATGAGAATGCGAGAATTTACAAGAATAAGACGAAGGTATTCCATGATAAGAACTTTCTTCGTAAGACATTCACGATTAATCAGAAAGTCCTTATGTATAATTCTCGCTAACACTTATTTCTGGGGAAATTGAGATCTCGATGGACCGGTCCCTACATTGTGCAAACTGTCTACCCATATGGAACCGTCGATTTGTTGAATCCAAGGAACGACAACATCTTTAAGGCGAATGGTCAGCGATTAAAGTCGTTCTTTGAGAAGTTTCCTTCAGAAGGTATGCTCATACCTCTAACTGATCCTGTGTATCAGGATGTTTGATCTCCTAATTTGATGGAGGTATAGAGTAGTTAGGATTAAGATTTTCTTACTTTTGTTTACTTGTTCATAGGTTTGATAGAAGGAGGTAGAATTCCACTTTTCATTCTCTCAGGTACTTTCATTGCTCACTCCCTTTTATTTTCAAATTGCTCTCATGTTTTGCTCATTGCATATCTTTTCCATTAAGGACAATGCAAGATTTGGTTTGGGGGTGTAGGATCACTAGGATGAATCCAGTGTTTCGTAACATCTCGAGCAATTATGTAGGAACTTTTTTTATTTTTCTAAAATTCAAAACTCCATTGGAAAACTTTGTTTCTATGCATTGGGGATGGTGTGAGTATAAGAAAAAGTAAAGTGCGTGAAGTTAATTATCTTGAGCAATTTCTAAAATACTAGTTTTATACATGAATTCCCCTATTTTTATGATTGATAGAACTTCTAAACACTTTTACATCTAGTCCACATTACACGATTCTCATGCTTTGAAGGGATTATGTAGAATTGTGGATTGATTAAGTTTGGATTTGGGGTGTTGAGAAACTAAGCCGGGGTATTTTGTCCATCCTTGTCCATGGGAAAATAACAAAAGATATGGATTTCTAAAAATCCTATCTAATGAAAAAGAAAACGGAAAGGAAGGATGAAAATGGGGAATGATGGAAAACATGGTGGAAAATTTCGAAAAGGGCTACCTATTACCAACCGGGGGATGGTCTACCTATAACCAAAGCCGAAAATGAGACGTAGTGTGAAAGCCGTCGGAAGGACGGTAAGGCAAATTCCTGTCTAGGATTGTTGTTGATCTATACACCGTTGAATCCATACCTCAATCAATTCACAAGGAAGGTAACCCCAGAAATCCATGAGATTAACATTCACCGAGCACACTAGGTTAAATTGTTTGGATTCTTCTATTTATCAATCAATCAGCGGGAATTTCATGTAAGTACTTGTTATGTTATGAGAAGGTGAAGGTCTCAACTTCTATCATTAAGTTTTCCTGGTTCTTGCACTCACATATCATTAACTATATAGAAACATGGTTTTTGAAGGAGAGTTGCGTTTTGAAGAATGAAATTGGTTTCATGCATGTTTTGCTCGAGACTAGCAAAATGCTGGTTGGGGGGTGTGTTGAGTGCTTAAATGTGTATATTCTAACCCCATTTTATCACTAACTATGCTTGAAATACATGATTAAAGACCCAACTAATGCATGGTTTTGTGGTTATAGGAATGAGAGTGAAGATTCATCAATAGAAGGATTAAATACACTAATTATGGGCATTGAAGATCACAAGATCAAGCGTCAAAGGATGGAAGAAGGAAGAAAAAGGATAAAGAAAAGAAGGCAGGAAAAAGCAGCTAAGATCGATCGTCCATAGCCCAGGACCGGTCGTCCGACCGTTCTAAACACTCAACAAAAGGGGCCCTGCGGCCAAAACTCCCTGACTTGTTAGGACCGGTCGTGCGACCGGTCGTCCACTGCTCAGACAGATCGTGCGACCGGTCCTTGAATTACATTTTTGGGGTATGAAATTATGAAAACTCTCTGGATAGTTTTTACATTTTTTAGACCGGTCGTGCGAGTGGTCGTTCAGAATCTCAGATCTAGTCGTGCGACCGGTCGTCTGCGTAACAGGGCGTGTTCCACAAGCTCCGATTTTCTCTGCGCAGTCCGGGATTTCTTGCGCAATCTGGAACCTTTCGCACTATGCTATAAAAGGGGACCTAGGGCTTCTTCCTAAGGCATCCTAGAACAGATTGAGCACGGTGGGAGACGGCGAAAGTTGGATTTGGAGTTCTACAACTCCTCCTAGTTGGTTTTTCTAGTTTTATGTTTTGTTTAGTTTGTTTCATGTTTCCTTAGATCATGAACGGCTAAACCTCTTAGCTAGGGCTAAGAGGTGAAGCTTGTAGTGAATCTAAGATGTTTTAATTCGTTGATTTGATTTTAAGTTGAATTATTAGTGAAGAACAATGGTTTGAAGTTTAAATAAAGTTCTAAGTGGTTTTTCTTAATCTTATGATGACTCATGGATGTTTAGAAGAATTGCTTGAGTTCTTAACTGTTTTGAGATAGTCTAGACCTGTATGATCCGAGGAATTGGATTCAATACGCTCTAGATCTATGATCTTCATGTGGGAGCTTCTCACTAAAGGTCTATTTTTCTGAAATTCTGAAGTATGTAAGATTATGTATGTGATTTGGATCAAGTTCAAATCATGATCTAGTTTTATCTTGTGATAGGATTTAATGATGGTTATGCTTGTGATCTTAACCTATTGGAATTGGGACTGACCTATGCAATTGAGTATGCTCATGTCCTAGCTTACATTGAGAGAATCATGTACATGAATCATACATATGACAGATTGATTGTTTTAACTGCTCTATCATCCGGCTAGATAGAACTTAATTTCGATTCTAGTTGAGAAAGTGAGAAACAACAGCGAATTAAGCATCAAGGATTGCTACAAGTGGATCCTTGAACCCCTAGTGCCTTTTTATTATTGATTATCTCAGTTTTAGTTCAAAATTGTTATCTTCATCAAATTACTGAAATTCTATTAATTATCTCTTCAGTAGAAGCAATTAGAAGTGTTTTGTGAATTCCTACACAAGTCCTCGTTGATCGACCTCGGTCTTACCGAGATTATTACTACATCGCAGCCTTGCACTTGAGGCGAACGAACAGTACCTCGACCTTTTATGGAGGGAAGAGGTTGGTGCTCCTTGGTTAGAGAACACATATGGTCCCCGCGACGAACAATGAAGGCAGGTTCATCCTCATTAACCGCTCGTTGTCCCGACGTGCCGTCCACCATCAAATCCCACAAGCTTGCCAAGGTAAGCCCCTATTCCTTACCCATTAAAATCCAAATCATTATCCAGGAAACCCATGGATTTGTACTTATATTCAAATACAAAAATCCAATGTCCAACTCCATATGTCGCCTAGGATATGTGTTGGGCATTGTTTACGTCGAATTTGGTAACAGGATCCTCCAGATGTTCACCTTCCTTCGAGTTAACTTCCCTCTAAACCTGAAATAACACAAGAGAAAACTAAGGGTCATCAGCGTCCAGCCGTTGGCCCTCTGAAGATTAAGTCAGATAGGACATGGTTTCAAAGTAAACAACGGAATATGAGCGTAGAGATTGTGTACCTTTTTCATCCATGGGGCCATCCATTTATATAGACTTAGGTGATCCAAGCTATTATGCAAGACGTTAAGATTACTGCTGATTTCTGGGGATAGGGTGTTTATCCTGTTAATCCTTAGATAAGGGGATGGCCTAATCCATTTAGACATCTGGTTGATTACGTTCCCTCATGGTGATCCCTTGAGGTTCGGAGCCACGAATAGAGATAAGCCCAAAATCGGCCTATACGGGCTGCTGGTACTAAAAAGGCGGTGGATGTTCGGGCTCGGGGGTAACTACTCGCATATTGAGGTGCAGAACCTTTCAACGACCACGAGCCGAGATGCTCGCATATTTGGGGGTGTATACCGTACTTTCACGATATGCAAGCCCCGACCAGGACGACTCGGTGGTTCTGAAGTTGCATGCCATATTTTCACTATATGCGAGCCTTAACTAGGAGGGCTCGCAAGTTAAACACCACTAAAAGGCACTCGCGAGCCTCGAGTCCTTGCTATCTTCGACCACCTCTTTTTTGCCATAACAGATGCCCCCCAAGTCCTTGCCGTCAAGAAGTCTAAGGTAAGGACTTGCTCGCTGGCATGCATAATCGCCTAATGCCTTTCTCGAAGGTGAAGTCGTACATAATTGGACTGTCATTAATGAGTGCCAGCTTTCTACAGCTTTTCGGCAGAGAGGAAATGAAGAGGCGCCCGCCACGTATCTGCGGAATTAATGGCCATGCCCGTTCGACTGCTGTGCCAAACGAACGATCGCCGCGTGTCACCAAATCTTGAGGAATGATTGCTTATAAATATACGGAGCCTGCAAAGTTTTTGAAATTTCATCTGAAGTTTACGAAAATCCTTCCTTTCTCCTTGCTTCCTTCTTTCCTCTAGTGTAACTCTCTTTCTCTGGTGTAACTTTGTTCCTCCGATTCCCTCTGGTATAACTTCATTCCTCATTCTCCTTCTTTTCCAAAATATAATCCTCCCCCCCCCCCCCCCCCCCCCCTCTTTTTTTTTTTTTTTTAATCTTAAGCAACCATGGCGGGAGATTCTGATGAGGAGACCATCCCCTTGGGGGATGCTACTCCAGAATCTTCTTTCTCCAAAATGCAAGGGTTTCGGCTGGCAGATACTCTGCGTCCAGGTATCCGTCCATAATGACGGAGGAACAGCTGAATGAATTACGGAAAAAATTTCGAGTTCCTGACTCAGTTACTTTCCGATTGCCCGGAGAGGGGGAAACTCCGGACTCACCTCCCCCTGGTTGCGTGGCCCTTTACGAATATTTCTTCATTCTTGGAGTACGCCTTCCCCTTCACCCCTTTATTTGCGATGTTCTCCGGGCTTACAAGATTGCCCCCAAGCAACGCATTGTAAACTGTTGGTGTAATATCCTTAATTTTCTGATGATTTTGTTTGGTATTTTATTTAATTTAAAAACCTGGATTAAAATTTATTAAATTAGAATGATAATATTTGATTGACAACGTGCATAATATGTGTTTCCTTTGAATAATTGGGTAGAAAAATGGAATTATAAACTACATTCCATGTACATAAACTTTAGTAATTCATTTTAAATATTTTGTACCATCTGTAGCATTGATCTGAGCCATAGACTGATATATTAAATCATGTAGAATCCAATAATATAGTCTGATCGATCCAAGTCTAATCATAAATCTTTCTATCGTGAGCATTCATCCTCATTTTGATCCCCGTGGCCCATTGAACGAATCAAATCGAGTTTTGTTCCATTGGAATCATAGAGTGTCCTTAGAAGAACCTTCGTGACCGTTGAAGTTCTCATTGGACTTCGATCAAGCCATTAAAACTTGTCCTAGAACCAAACCAGTGGTGAAAGTGAATGTTGAACCTCCAATTTATATGTTGCATTGCCCACTACATGACATGGTATGCATGGTTTTCATGATTAAAAGGCCCATCTAATGCATGTTTTGTGATTGTAGGAATGAGAGCGGACTTCACTCAATTAGAGACCAAAAAGGGGCCATTTGGAGCCTTTGATGAAGGCCCAAGGTGGACCAAAGAAAGAAGAAAGCAAAGAGAGAGGAAGGAGAGAAGAAAAGAAAGAAGAAAAACAAGTAAAACTGGGTCCGACCGGTCAAGACCGGTCGGCCAAGAAGGCCCGACCGGTCATGACCGGTCGGATGCACTCCCTGGAGCAAGGTCAGCTTTGTCCGACCGGTCATGACCGGTCGGCCAGCCCTGTCCGACCGGTCGGCCATTCAAAGTTCAACTTCCAGATTGCATACAGCAGGCCATTCCCGTTTCTAGTTTTTCAGACCACTTTTCTGAAGCCATCTTGATGATATTTAGAAATCCAACACATCCATGTCGAAGAGGAGCTCGACTCCAAACTAACCCAAGTGGTTTCGTGTCGATCGGAGCTACGGATTGACCGTGGTGGCCAAAACAATACGAATTGTCCAGAAAGTTCCAGATTTCACTGTTCCACTCTGGGCCGGTCCAGGTGACCCATCATTGATGATATGAAGAATCTACTTCGACCATCTTTTAGAACACATCCATATATGAATAACCACAAAAGTTTCAGATCAAAAGGATGTGTGGTTTGATCGTACCGGTTGAAGAAAGATGGACCATCCAGAAAGATCCAACTGCGCAGAGTTTATAAAAGCCCTAAGTGTTCTAATTTGCAGACCACATTCTGGGATTGTTTTGGACAATCTAATCCGTCTATCATGTAGAGGAGGAAGTTTTCTACCAATGTTTAAAATTTGAGATCAATCCGACCTCTGTACACTCCAGGGTGTTGAAAGCAAGATGACTGGTTCTGAAGGTACCCAAAGTGCGCGATTTTGAGAGGCGGTCGGTGATGTGATTGGTGGGCCCATTCAGAGGATAATCTTGAAAATCTAAATCATCTATTTGGAAGATCACATTACAAGGAAGCTACAAACCAAATTTGAAGGCAATCCGACCATTGGTTAAGCCGTACCAGGCGAAACAAATTCTGCTATGTTGTTGTACTATTGCTACACTATAAAAGGCGGTGCTCTCTTTTATTCCAAATCAACCAAGGACGTGGGAAGCAAGGAGTTCAAGTCCCAGGAGGCTACCTAGCCTCCTCCAGCTAGTTTTTCTTCCTTTTCTTAGTTCTAGTTCTAGTTTTAATATGCTTTTCCTTAGCTAACCTCTTAGCTAGAGCTAGAGGTGAAATTTGTAGTTGGTTCCAATGCTTTAATTCTTTTATTTCAAGTACCCTTTTCTTAATTTTGGATTTTGAAGTTCTAGTTTGAATAAAGTTTGGTTTTTTAGAAGTTTTGTGAGAGTTTGTGTGCTCCGGACATGAGTTCCTTGCAATTCTCTAAGATTACCATGATTGGGTTGTTTGAATTCGAATTGTAGTAACCCTTGAGCATGCCATAGTCCATAGGCATGGCTGTTACTCCGAAGGCTACAAGTTCAAGCTCCATGTGCTTCATTAGAACTAGAAATCTGATTTTCAGATTTAAGTGGGATTGTTGTGCTTAAATGTTATATCTTCCAATTAGATGAGAGATAGGACTTTGATTCTAATTGTGTTGTACTTGGATGAATAGATTGGCATTGGACTACTACAAGTGGATCCTTGATGCTCTAGTTCTTCTTATTCTCAGATTTTCCTATTTCATGTGAAAAACAACTTTCTTAAACTTCTTAGATTCTAGTTATTAGAGTACTTGGAATTGTTTACCTCTTTCCCTGTGGATCGACCTCGGTCTTACCGAGATTTATTACTACATCGCAGCCTTACACTTGAGGCGAGCGAACAGTGAACCCCCATGATTTATTTCAATTGGTGAGTCAGTTAATTGTGGGATTTTCTCCACACCTTTATCATAGCATTTTAGCCGTCCATGTGAAATTTCATCACTGGATAATCTTTCAAGACTGTTTAATCAAAGAATTACTGTGTAGGGCCATGTGGACCACCAATCAAGGTGAAATCACTCATGAACGACCTTTTTCATATACTTAGGTGACCTATTGGATTAGATTCCTTCATAAGGTCCTAGATATGTCCATGTAGACACAAGTCACATTCACTGTGACATGCCAATTCAAAATCTAAATTTTAGGATATGGTTACAGAATTTGGTACAAAGAGATTTCTATCTTCGTTGTGAACCGTCCATCTTTATGTATGGACGTTGGTGTGTGCCTAGATTTTTGGGTATTTTAGGTTTTCTAAGATGGGCCACTGTCCCTATGTTTTCAGAATCTTGAACCGAGGTGTATTCACCGTCCATCACATTTTTGATCAATTACTCTTAAACCGGTAAGAGATTCATCGACCCAATGGTCCATTATTCAATCCATGGATATTCTAACCAATGGTGCGGACCACTTTACCCAACACTCAATGGTCATGATTTAGTCGCACCTCAAAGTGGTCAAGCTTATCCTTAGAAACTAACCACTTTAAGTTGTGGTGTTTACCACCATTTAGACCATCATTTGTGTCCTTATTAGATTGTGGGTGTGGACACTACCAAATTCTCCCAAATTCATACCACTTTGTCAGTTTTTCTAGGCCAATGTCATAATGGTCTCAGATTTGTGAAAGGTGGGCCTGATTTTAAGATGTTACATATCCATTCTAGAGCGTTCATTTAGGCTAACTCTTAGATAGATCATAATGTGTCCATCCATCGACCCTTTGACCCGAGAGTTTACCCACTACTTGTTGTGTTAATCCTCTGTATGATGGACGTCTTAGATCCAAGAAGGGATCACTAAGTGGACCATCAAAATATTATTTCTACTTTCACCACAAATATTTATGTTATAAGCTAATAAACTTTATTTAAACTCTTGTAAGAGAGTCCTATTCTACCACTTTTACTTTTTACGATAACCATCCCATCACATCCATCACCAATAGCTTTAAATCCCTACCATCCATCATCACCATCCATCATCATCATCATCATATGACCGTCGATTGGGAGGAAGGAGGTAGTATTTTGTAGTGGGCTGAAGATTGGTTTTCTTTGTTATTCTCATCTTCAAAATCTCGGATTGGATTGACAATTAGTGAGTCTACGGAAATACTCACTCCACATCATAGTTTGAATTTACGCATTTGTGTTTTGTTTAGTAGATCAATTATGTTACTTTTATTAAATCTATGCCATTCATCATGTATTATAGTTTACGTTTGCTTGTGTGCCCAGATTTAAAAGGAATCTGATATTTAAGTGGGCCAGGGTGGGAGAAATAAACCCAACCATTAAAAAGGGGATAAAGCCACTATTTTTGTTTTATAATTTTCTATCTGTGCAAAAATTAGATTTATTGGGTGGACCAAAGGCCCGAATAATTCAATAGACGGGTTGGATCTCAACCTAGTGGGCCCCATCTTGTATGGATACAAATTATAAATAAAAAAAAGAGAAGGAGAAGCCGCTGTTCAACTAGTGCCCAAAAAGGACGCTGTTGGCCGAGCAGCATCACCAGCGCCCAGTGCTGGCATGTGGCCGGACAGGCTGCCAGTTGGAGGCCCACTCGTGGACCCCACCTTAATGTATTTTTTTTATCCACTCCGTCCATCACTTACTTCATGATGTGGTATAATAGTCCATAAAATTTCAGCTCAATCCGAGACCCGAGCGTTCCATACCTAACTTCTACAAATTGGACTATATTGCTGAATTTTCTGCAATTGTGCAGAAAATTTTGAATTTATCTCTCATGGATAGCGGGATAATCCGTGGGCCCCACTCTGAGCTTTCTGTCAAATCTATATCACTCACTTGTTACATTACTATGTCAGGAGGCTAGAAATTAAATTTCAGAGGGTTTTGATAACTGAGTGGGCCACACCGTCTCAAATAGTAGACAATGTAATATAATATAAGTCTGAAGGTGAGCAGATTTTAAAGTGGGGACAACGGGCACTTATGGGCCCTACATGTGAACTTTTTGATAAATCCACCTCGTCCACACTGTTTGTTGGGTTGAATGGGATTCACCATAAAAATGTGGGCCAGAAGAGGGTTCCAGGTGGCCCACACCACTTGAAACAATGGGATTGACACCCTGAAAAATAACTAGAATCTGAATCTGACTTGACTTCAACTTCTGGGTCCCACTGGGGAATATTTTGCCCAATCTAAGCCGTCCAATGCTTATACAGCAAGTCTTAAAACTGTAAAACAAATTTGGTACACATCAGACCTCCCAAACAGTCAGATTAAGCAAAATTGTGGGGACAACACATGTTCATTTTCTTTGAATGTATAGTTAAAATTTAGTTTTAAAGTTCTTAAACCCCTCAAAATACTTTATTTCATAATGTGGATGCATTCTTGTCATCTTGATATATATGCACTTGATTTGCTTCTTAAATAGTTATGTTGTATGATTCATTAAATTGTATTAAGATGCAATAAATTTCCATTATCACATGTTAATGTTTATATGATCATATATGATGGACCCATGCATAGAGCGGTTTAGGGTGAGGTTAAATCCACGAAGTTAAGTCAAAGTAGGGGTATGTAAATGGTTCTTAACCGTGATTATCCAAGTGTGATTAAGTATGGTCAGTGTAAATTAGTGTGGTTAAGTGTGTGTGGGATGGATATGGGTGTGACTATGGAACTAATTAAGTAGGGATACATTGGATGAATTAGAATATGAAAAACTATCAAGTGTGGTATGTTTTCCCGTCGAGAATGCGTCCCGTGTTGGGATCGGATCGTACCCGTGTCAGGATCGGCGCAATTATTTTCTCATTGAGAATATGACCTGTGTCAGGATCGGAGCAATTGTGTCTCGTTAGGAATGCGACCTGTGTCAGGATCGGGCGTACCATGTCAGGATCGGGCGTACCATGTCAGGATCGGAATGTACCTCACCTGTCTGGTTGTGATATTATTTTTCAGGTGTAGCCTTGTATGGTTGATTTACTTGTGCGAAACCTGATTAAAGACCTTGCATTAAAGGCCATGCATATGGTTAATTTATGTGTGCTACATGGAAATTTATTATGGGATGTGTGTTTAGTGTTAATGAATGTGTTATTGTGGAGTGGAAAAGTGTGAGTATGGTATTGCAAACTGAATAGTTATGTTGATTATGTTCATCTGTTTACTTGAATGCTTGATTCATATTATGGAGTAGAGTAAGTACTCCTACTCGCTGGGCATTGTTTTGCTCACCCTTCTTAGGGAACAGTAGGTCTTGGAGAGGACATGGATGATGTAGGTGACGAGGTGCATACTGAAGAAATGACAACAACATTGGAGAAGGACGCTAACGCAAATGAAGACAATTTCATTTATTTCTAGAATTATTATTTTGTTTGAAGTTAGTATAACTGTAGCCGAATTTAATAAAGTTATTAATTATTGTTTATGAATGTTGAGACCCTATTTTATAATTTCATTTGGAATAAGAGTGTGACGTGACTTGGTTATAAAAAAAAATGCTACTATTATTTGTATTTCTGTAATTATTACCTTAGTAGCGCTCGAAAATTCGTGCTCGGGTGGTATATTCGGGCATTGAATTTTGGGGCGTTACAGTTGGAGAGTGGTCCTGAGCTCTTTCGTTCTTTGGGCGTAAGCCGGTAACGGAGACTTAACTGCAGAAGAGTTCCTCTGAATGTATCAACTCAAGAGAGCTCCCTCCAGCGAAGGCTGGTATTACCTGTGTTACTGGCACCGGGATAATTTTGTTTTGGGGAAACCCTCTTCGAATTACCCTGGATGGAAGAAATGCTGGTTTTATGCTTCCGGGAGCTGGGAGTCTGAGACAAGGTCCACCTTTGAGGGTCATAACGTGAGCCGATTTTTCGGTGAAGATGGGCGTAGCTTCACTCTACCTTAATTTATGAACCAACTTTGGATTCTTTGTTTGTCTAACCTTTGCTCGCATTTGCAGGTATTCCGACTGTGGGGAAACCGAACCTGAAAGGAGGAATTCACGAGAAGATCGTGAAGGTTTACAAGTTACCTTCTCGCGACAGGCACATCGAGACTTGTCTGTCAGCCTCCTGACTCGCAGCTGCCGGGTGGATATCTCGCGAGGAGGTCGCGATGACGAACGTGGGGGAGAAGAGAAGGTTGCTTCCTCGCTTGAAGGGCACCGGCTCGAAGAGACAGAAGAAGACATCTGCCGGTCCCTCTCACTCGTCTAATCGGCCGGATGGGACTGCCCAAGTTCCACAGTCGCGTGAACCTCTTCCTGATACTGCGGCAGCTGTGTTAGTGGCTTCTGCACCAGTGGTTCCTCCCGAACCACTAATTATTGATATTATTGACAACTCCCCTAGTAATGATGGGGTGGGGTTAAGTTGCCCCCCAGCAGAAGAACCTCGCGAGCCAGAAGGTGCTCGCGAGTTGATTCCTACTCGCGAGCAGACCGCTGTTCAAGATGCGAGCCCAGCTGGGCTAGTCGTAGCCCAGCCCTCCGGAGTCGGGACATTCACCGTCCCCAGCCACCTACACCCAATCTGTAAATTTCTTTTTGATAACATCTCCCCTCAAACTTTTGGTGCCCTCCCCGAACCGAGTCCTGAAGACCTCTCTCTTGAGACGGGAGTGAGGATGGTCCAGGTAGAATGTGCTCTGATTTGACCCTGTTTTTTACTTTCTTCGTTGACTTTTGAATGCTTATCTCATAGTCTTCCTTCTTTTCTGCAGGGCTTGGATCTCATCATACAGGACGAGGCATGATATCCTTGTCGCCCGTTGTATAATAGATGAGGCCGAGGGGAAGAGGATTGCCCTGGAGAAGGCGGTTGTTGAGCTCTTAATTGTGCATATTCTAACCCCAATTCATCACTCATAATGCAAGGTTTTCATGATTTAAAGACTAATCTAATGTATGATTTTATGATTGCAGGAATGAGAGGGACTTTATCCCATTGGAGACTAAAAAGGATACATTAGGACCCTTTGAATGAAGGCCCAAGGTGGACTAAAGAAGAAAGAAGAAAGAGAGAGAAAATAAAAGAAAGAAAAGAAGAAAAGAAGAAGAAAATGTTCAAGGGCCGACCGGTCCAGACCGGTTGACCGACCTGCCGGCCCCTGTGAAGCATGCAGTGAAAGGACTAGTTGGTCCGACCGGTCAAGACCGGTCGGCCAACGGGTCGGTGACCCTACTAAACTCACTGGACTAAAAATACAAGATGGTCCGACCGGTCTTGACCGGTTGGCCAATAGGCCCTGTGCACGCTGGACTATTACTGAACAGGCTAGACCGGTCGGCCAGCCCAGTCCGACCGGTCACGACCGGTCGGCCACATGCAAAAACAGTAGCTTTCAAATTGGGCTCCGAATTTCTCTATGCACTGCGTAGCCTTACTGCAAATTTTGGAAGATTCTGACGTTGTGGAGCTTCCCCACTATAAAAGGACACCTAAGGATTGTTCCTAGGGCATCGAAGAATGGATTAAGCACGGTGGGAGACGGCGGAAGTGGATTTCGGAGTTCCACAATTCCTCCTAGTTTGTTTTTTGTTTTTATGTTTTCTTTAGTTTGTTTCATGTTTCCTTGGATCATGAATGGCTAAACCTCTTAGCTAGGGCTAAGAGGTGAAGCTTGTAGTGAATCTAAGATGTTTCAATTCGTTTAAGTTGGTTTTAAGTTGGATTTCATGTTTAAGAACAATGGTTTGAAGTTTAATTCAAGTTCTAAGTAGTTTTTCTTAGTCTTATGATGACTCATGGATGTTTGGAAGAATTGCTTGAGTTCTTAGTTGTTGTGAACTAGTCTAGACCTTTATGATCCGAGGAATTGGAGTACGCTCTAGTACTATGATCTTCATGTGGGAATTTCATACCAAAAGTCTACTTTTATGGAAATTCTGAAGTATGAGAGACTGTGTATATGGTTTGAATCAAGTTCAAATCATGATCTAGTTTTGTCTTGTGACAGGATTTAATGATGGTTATGATTGTGATCTTAGCCTATTGGAATTGGGACTGACCTATGCAATTGAGTATGCTCGTCCTAGCTTGCATTGAGTGAATCATATACATAGATCTTACATATGGCAGATTGTTGGTTTAACTGCTCTATCATCCCACTAGATAGATCTTACTTTCGATTCTAGTTGAGAAAGTGAGAAACCACAGCGAATTGAGCATCAAGGATTGCTACAAGTGGATCCTTGAAACCCTAGTGCCTTTTTATAATTGTTTACTTTCAGTTTAGTTCAAAGTTGTTGTTTACATCAATCTCCTACAAGTCTATTTGTTAGTTTTTCAGTAGAACTATTGGAAGTGTTTTGTGGATTCTTACATAAGTCCCTGTGGATCGACCTCGGTCTTATCGAGATTATTACTACATCGCAACCCTACACTTGGGGAAGCGAACAAGTTTTTGGCACCGCTGCCGGGGACTTTGACGGTTTTTCACAAAATTTTTGAAAATAGTTTCTATTTAGGATTTTTAGGATTCTAGTACTAACTTAGTTTGTTTTATTTTTATTTTTCTTTTGCAGGGATTTCTAGGAAGTTGAAGAAGAAGTTAGGAATCATAAAGTCTCAAATCAGGTTCTATCTTTCTAAGCTTACTCTTCTTCTTCTCCTATTCATTCCTATCATATTCATCTCTTGTAGAGTGGGTGGAGACTCCTTTTGGATCTCTGATAGGTTGGCCTTGCGCTGCCTTGATTCCTATTGGTCGTTTCTGCCGTCTTGGATCACCTTGTGCTCAGAGATTTCTTTTCTCACCTCTACTCCTCTTTCTTCTTTTTTTGCACTTTTCTCAAAAGATTCAAAGAGTGGGTAGGGGAGTTCTCTGAACCCCTATTGACCAGGAGAAATCGGTATCTATCCTTGCTTCTGGCTCAGCCATTGTAAGACACCTTGTGCTTCGGTCTTAAAGAGAAGTAAAGGAAGGAAGAAAGAATTCTTCTTGTTTCTTTCTTTTTAGGATTTGCTTGCCACATTGGGCTCGGGATTCCAATAACTGACTCATTAGTGAAGGGGAATAGTTGAAGGAATTGAAAGAGAACTACGTGCTAGGAGACATCTAAATTCTCCAATTTTGTCTAAATAAATCAACCCAATCCGATGGCCAATCAAAATCTGGGCCAAAACTAAACCAAAACGGGAGAGAATGTGGTTGAGAATGTTCCCCGACCAAGAACATTATGTGATTACTTGCAACCAGCAAGAGCGAGCACTCCCTCATGCATAGTTTTTCCACAAAATGAAGGGAATGTAGATTTGAAACTGGGAGTAATCTAACTCCTCCCGAGATTCCATGGATTAGACAGTGAAAGTGCCTATCAACACCTTAAGGAATTTGATGAGGTAATAACCACCATGCACTTTACGAATGTAACTGATGATGTGGTGAGGCTTAAATTATTTCCTTTTACTCTTAAAGATAAAGCCAAAAGTTAGCTTCATGCATTAAGGCTAAGATCAATTGGTGCATGGACTGATATGCATAGGGAATTCATAAAAAAATTCTTCCCTACTCACAAAATGAACATGTTGAGGCGCCTTATCATGAATTTTGCCCAAAAGGAAGATGAGACCTTCTTCCAATGTTGGGAGAGGTTTAAGGACTTGTTAAATGCATGCCCACATCATGGCTATGAAATTTGGAGGGTTATAAGCTTTTTCTATGAAGGACTGACTTCACCCATGCTCCAATTTGTAGAGATGATGTGTAATGGGGAGTTCATGAATAAGGAAGCCGATGAAGCATGAGACTATTTGGAGGAATTAGCTGAGAATGCACGGTCTTGGGATACATCTAAACTAACAAATTCTAAGACTGGCCCACAAAAGGAAAAAGGAGGAATTCATGTCCTATCAGAAGAGGATAGCATAAGTGCACGTGTGGCTAGCCTCACAAGAAAAGTCGAGGCCATGGAATTAAGGAAAGGAGAGACGATCAACTCTAAGGACGTTGAAACTGTTTGTGGAATTTGTACTGGAAATCAACATGCAACACAAGATTGTCCCACAATTTCAGCAGTTCAAGATATCTTACAAGAACAATCAAATGCCATAAACAGTTATTAACAGCAATTTGGTGCTCCAAACTCAAATATGTTTAATTCTAGTTGGAAGAACCATCCCAACTTCAGTTGGAGGAATGGACCCACTGCGAATGCAAACAATATCCCTCAAGCTCAACCTTTACTAGGTCCATCCCTAGTCATTACACTAAAAGCTACGCTAGAGGAGATGTTGGGTGCATTTGTATCGGTTCAAGCTGAGTATAACAAGACTAATTCTCTGAAAATAGATGGGTTCATGCAAGAGCAATTGAAATTTAATCAAAATACAACTCAAGCCATCAACGACTTGAAAACCTCAATGACTAGGGTTGAATCTCACCTCAGTGTTAGGGAGAAAGGCACACTTACTGCCCAACCTCTTCCTAACCCATGGACCCAATTTGAGATACAAGATGCAAGATCATCCTCCTAACATATGGAGCATGTTCAAGCTATCACCACTTTATGAAGTGGGAAAATAATTGATAAATCTAATCCGGTGAAGGCCCCAAAGCCTAATGATCCAGAAATTTTCAAAGATGATGATAGCTCGAACAACACTTCACAAGAGAAAGAACAGGAAAGGCAATACAAACCGGTTGCCCCGTTTCCCCAAAGGTTGATTTCACCCAAATCTTTAGACAAAAACTTGGAAATTTTAGAAGTTTTCAAGCAGGTGAAGATCAACATCCCATTGTTGGATGCCATTAAACAAATACCGTCATATGTTAAGTTTTTTAAGAATCTTTGTACGATAAAAAGAAAAATACATGTGCAAAAGAAGGCATTTTTGACAGAAAATGTAAGCACCATTATAAATCACGGGATGCCCAAGAAATACAAAGACCCTGGTAGTCCGACAATATTATGCATAATTGGAGACTACCGGGTGAAGCATGCTTTACTTGATCTAGGAGCAAGTGAACTTAATACCGTTTTCGGTCTATGAACAATTGGGTTTAGGTGAATTAAAACCCACCAAAACCACATTACAACTCGCTGACCGATCGATTCGTATTCGAGAGGGGTGATTGAGGACGTTCTTGTCCAAGTTGACAAGGTCTACTACCCGGTGGACTTCATTGTCTTGGACACACAACCCATGGTCAATATTGGCCCTCAAATTCCTGTCATACTTGGCCGCCCATTCCTAGCTACATCAAACGCTATTATCAATTGTTGGAGTGGGGTCATACAAATGTCCTTTGGTAATATGACGATTGAGTTGAATGCTTTCAATGTTGACAACCAACAAGAGGATGAAGATGAAGAGGTCCACGAAATAAACATGATCAATTCTAGTGTGGAAGATGTGTCCCCCTCAACTCTTTACTCTAATCACTTAGAAGATGTGGCCTATTCTCTTAATAAGAATGTTGATGTGATAGGGGATATAGTCGCACCTTTCGAGTCGGTATCGGCATATAACGTTAGCCAAGAGAAGGATGTGGAAACAACACTCTATTGTACTGAGAAATCAATTCATATTTTCGCACCTCTATGGATCATGCATACCGACCTCTACCAACCCTGGGATGATCCATACTTGCAAAATTAGTGCCCAGGAAAATCTGAATGGAGACATTTTTTCTGACAAATATGATGCTGTCTCCTCTTATACATGTGGTGAAAACATTAAGGAACCTGCTGAAATTTTTTTTTTAAATTTTCAGTGGCTTATCTGAGTCACTCACACACATGTATATTGTAATGCAGGATATTGGATGACGTTATTGCAAAACCTTTTGATCCATCTAATGATTCTGCTTGACTTTATGCTTTTAGACGAGTTGTTGGAATTGATCTCCTAGTCTGATGGAGGTATAGAGTAGTTAGGATTAGGATTTTGTTGCTTTTGTTTACTTTTTCATAGGTTTGTTAGAAGGAGGAAGAATTCCACTTTTCACTCTTTCAGGTACTATCATTCCTCACTCCCTTTTATTTTTAGAATTGCTCTCATGTTTTGCTCATTGAACATCTTTTACATTGAGGACAATGCAAAATTTGGTTGGGGGGTGTAGGATCACTAGGATAAATCTAGTGTTTTGTAACATCTCGAGCAATTATGTAGGAATTTTTTTGAATTTTCTAAAACATCAAAACTCGTTTAGAAAACCTTACTGCTATGCATTCGAGATGATACAGGCATAAGAGGAGGAGATATGAAGTGTATGATGTTGTAAGTCTTGAACTTCTCTTAACATAATGGTTTTATATGTGAATTCCCCTATTTATGTGATTGATAGAAAATTTGAACACTCTTACACCTAGTTCACATTACACGATTTCATGGGTTGAAAGGATTATGTGATTTGTGGATTAGCTAGACTTTGATTTAAGGTGTTGAGAAACCAAGCCTGGGGTACTTTGTCCATCCTTGTCCATGGGAAAATAACAAAAGATATGGATTTCTAAAAATCCTATCTAATTTAAAAGAAAAAGGAAAAGGAAGGATGAAATTGGGAATGATGGAAAAATGGTGGAAAAATCCGATTAGGGCTACCTATTACCAACCGGGGGATGGTCTACCCATAACCAAAGTCGGAAATGGGACATAGTGTGAAAGCCGTCGGAAGGGCAGTAAGGCAAATTCCTGTCATTGGCTTGATTGTTGCTCCATACACCTTGAGATCTATAGTCTAGTTGATCTAGGAAGAAGATAATCCTGGAAACTCATGAGATAAACTTTCACAATTCACACTAGGTTGAATTTGTTCAAGCTCTTCTATTTATCAAACAATCAGCGGGAATTTCATATGGATACTTATTATGTTTTGAGAGTTCACGGTTTTAACCTCTGTCACCTAATATTTCTGAACCTTACACTTATGTGTCTTGGGATGTATAGAATAATGGTTTCTAAAGGAGAGTGGGTTTTGGAGAATGGAATTGATTTCACGCATGTTTTGCTTGGGATTAGCAAAATGCTGGTTGGGGGGTGTGTTGAGCTCTTAATTGTGCATATTCTAAACCCAATTCATCACTCATAATGCAAGGTTTTCATGATTTAAAGACTAATCTAATGTATGATTTTATGATTACAGGAATGAGAGGGACTTTATCCCATTGGAGACTAAAAAGGATACATTAGGACCCTTTGAATGAAGGCCTAAGGTGGACCAAAGAAGAAAGAAGAAAGAGAGAGAAAAGAAAAGAAAGAAAAGAAGAAAAAAAGAAGAAAATGTTCAAGGGCCGACTAGTCAAGACCGGTCGGCCGACCTGCCAGCCCCTGTGAAGCATGCAGGGTAAATGACCAGTTGGTCCGACCGGTCAAGACCTGTCGGCCAACGGGTCGGTGACCCTACTAAACTCGCTGGACTAAAAATACAAGATGGTCTTACCGGTCTTGATCGGTCGGCCAACAGGACCTTTGCACGCTGGACTGTTACTGAACACGCTAGACCGGTCTTGACCGGTCGGCCAGCCCAGTCCGACCGGTCACGACTAGTCGGCCACATGCAAAAACAGTAGCTTTCTAAATTGGGCTCCACATTTCTCTGCGCACTGCGTAACCTTACGTAAATTCTGGAAGATTCTGATATTGCGGAGCTTCCCCACTATAAAAGGACACCTAGGGATTGTTCCTAGGGCATCGAAGAACGGATTAAGCACGGTGGGAGACGGCGGAAGTGGATTTCGGAGTTCCACAACTCCTCCTAGTTTGTTTGCTTGTTTTTATGTTTTCTTTAGTTTGTTTCATGTTTCCTTGGATCATGAACGAGTAAACCTCTTAGCTAGGGCTAAAAGGTGAAGCTTGTAGTGAATCTAAGATGTTTCAATTCGTTTAAGTTGGTTTTAAGTTGGATTTCATGTTTAAGAACAATGGTTTGAAGTTTAATTCAAGTTCTAAGTAGTTTTTCTTAGTCTTATGATGACTCATGGATGTTTGGAAGAATTGCTTGAGTTCTTAGTTGTTGTGAACTAGTACTAGACCTTTATGATCCGAGGAATTGGAGTACGCTCTAGTACTATGATCTTCATGTGGGAATTTCATACCAAAAGTCTACTTTTATGGAAATTCTGAAGTATGAGGGACTGTGTATATGGTTTGAATCAAGTTCAAATCATGATCTAGTTTCGTCTTGTGACAGGATTTAATGATGGTTATGATTGTGGTCTTAGTCTATTGGAATTGGGACTGACCTATGCAATTGAGTATGCTCATCCTAGCTTGCATTGAGTGAATCATACACATAGATCTTATATATGGCAGATTGTTGGTTTAACTGCTCTATCATCCCACTAGATAGATCTTACTTTCGATTCTAGTTGAGAAAGTGAGAAACCACAGCGAATTGAGCATCAAGGATTGCTACAAGTGGATCCTAGAAACCCTAGTGCCTTTTTATAATTGTTTACTTTCAGTTTAGTTCAAAGTTGTTATTTACATCAATCTCCTACAAGTCTATTTGTTAGTTTTTCAGTAGAACTATTGGAAGTGTTTTGTGGATTCTTACATAAGTCCCTGTGGATCGACCTCGGTCTTACTAAGATTATTACTACATCGCAACCCTACACTTGGGGACGCGAACAGCGGTACACGGAAGGGACCAGGTCATTAAGTCTAGCGAGACCTTGATCGCGAAGATGACTGAGGAGAGAAAGATCCTTATCGAAAAGGTCCAAGTCCTGACTGATAGATATTAGGCCTTGGACGCGAACTTCGCTAAGCTCACGGAGATGAAGGAGAAGGTAGAGAGAGAAAGAGAGATCTTTCATCAAGACAAGATCTCGTTAGGAGGAGCAGCTCGCAGAAAGCAGGTCGCGGCTCAAGGAAGTCAGCGACAATCTGGAGAAAGAGCGCTCCATCCTTGCGCAACTAAAAGATGTCTCAATCCATTGGGAGGAAGAGAGGGTGGCCCTCATCAAGATGCTCTCCGAGGAAGGGGCTGAGCTATTATGGAGTTTCAGGACTTCGCAGCTGTACGATGATGGCCAGCGACTTCGCCTTACGAGTGGTGTAGCGAATGTCTCCGTCTTTCGACATGGGAGAGTTCGAGAAAGTCGCGGCTGTCATAGCTGTAGAGGAAAGAGCAGCTGCGGAGAACGAGGCCACTGAGGCTACTCAAACGGGAGGAGTCTCGGAAGTGGGCCCTGAGGTTGAGAGTATCACTCCTTCCCCGACCGACGTGCAAGGATGATCATCTCCTTTCTTCTGTTTATCAATCTTATGAAAAAGTTCTCATTTTTCGTTATGTAAGCAACATGACTTTTTTAGTTAATGATGTGAAATGAGAAACCCCCCCCCCCCCTTTTTTTGCATGTTGTTTCTCCTCCTTTCGGTTTTCGTTGGTCGTGTGTTGAATGCCTAAGTACTTAACTCATGAAGCAATGAGTTAGGCTCAATCCGGGGGACTTGTCAACCATGTCTGCGTAGAGATAGACTGATTTATCGATTGAGCTTTGATCTACCAAGGGTAGAAGATTGGTCAAGAGAATGTATGTATTCTCTTCGGGGCTATTTAGGTCCAATCAAATGGAGTAGCGACCGACAATCGATCTTTATTCGAATATCATTAAAACTTACATCGAATTAAGGAAAATATCGGAGCAAATGCTCTACGTGCCAAGGGCGACGCAATGGCCTTCCTTGCATATCTTCGAGATAAAAGGTACCTGGTCGCACGATATTGGTAACTCGGTACGGGCCTTCCCAATTTGGATCCAACAATCGAGCAGGAATTTCAAGTTTCTACCTAAGGACCAAATCACCAAACTGGAAAGCCCTAGGTCAGACCTTGGTGTTACGATAGCGAGAAATACGGTGTTGATAAGCTGCTGCTCGAAGTTGGGAGGCGTCCCTTCTTTCTTCCAAGAGATCGAGATGAAACCTTAACCCATCTTGGTTACTCGTGGAATCGTACTACTCAATTCGATAGAAGGGACTTGGACTTCGATTGGGACGACTGCCTCAGTGTCGAAAGCTAAAGAGAAAGGAGTTTCTCCGGTTGACGTACGATTCGTAGTTCTATAGGCCCATAAGACTTCGGGCAGTAGCTCTTGCCACATGCCTTTACATTCATCGAGCTTGGTCTTCAGATGATGTTCAATGATCTTGTTAATTGCTTTAACTTGCCCATTAGCCTGAGGATGATATGGGGAGGTACGAATATATCTTCCATTTTTCGCAAAACTCTGAGAATGCGGCATTGTCGAACTGCTTTCCATTGTCGATGATTATAGTATGGGGAAGCCCATAGCGACATATAATGTTCTTCCATATGAACTTTGTGGTCTGTTTTTCGGTGATTGTGGTTAATGGCTCTGCCTCGGTCCATTTGGTGAAATAATCGACTGCTACAATCGCGAACCTGTTCTGTCATTTCCCAGTGGGCAGTGGTCCGATGATATCGACTCCCCATCGGGCGAAGGGCCAGGGGCCATTCATCGGCGTCATCTACTCGGATGGCACATGAGATACTGGAGAATAACGTTGGCATTTGTCACATTTTTTGAAAAATTCGATTGTGTCCCCCTTTATAGTGGGCCAATAGTTCCCTTGCCTCATTGCTTTATACGCTAAAGAGCGTCTCTTAGGATGGTTACCATATGCCCCCTAGGTGTATTTCATCGAGAACGCAATGTGCTTCTTCTGGATGAAGACATCTTAAGTATGGTAAAGTAAAGCTCTTACGCAATAGCGTTCCGTTAAGTAGGGTGTACCTGGTAGCACGATGACGAATTTGCCATGCAGATTTCTTATCATCCAGGAGCTGTTCATCTTTGAGATAAAGGATGATGGGGTCCATCCAACATGGAGAGGAATATATTGTGACTACTTGCTCAGGGGTCATTTGATAAGTACTCGGAGCATGAAGATGTTTGATGGGAACAGATTGCAGTAATTCATATTCTGGCGCAGAGGCTAACTTTGCCAACGAATCTGCGAGTTTATTCTTCTCGCGAGGGATATGAATTATTTCATATGTCTTCAACTTTGCGAGTAGGATGAGTACTTGGGATCTGTATGAAGCCATCCGATCTTCTTTCGCCTCGAATTCACCAAGTACTTGATTGACTATGAGCTAAGAGTCCCTATGAATAAGTAAATTCTGAATCGAGAGAACATTTGCTAATTCGAGGCCGACGATCAAAGCCTCATATTCTGCCTCATTGTTCGAGATGTGAGTGTTAAATCGTAAAGCATATTGAAAATGCGACCCATCAGGAGCAATTAGAATTAATCCGACTTCGCTACCGGTGGTCCGCGAAGACCCATCCACAAAGAGGGACTAGGGGGTCTGGTCGCTGGTCGTAGAGTTATTGCTGGAGGAGGAATATGTGAATTCAGCAATGAAATCGGCCACGACTTGACCCTTAATGGCGGTTCTTGGGCAGAACGATATATCATGCTCGCTGATCTCAATCGCCCATTTAGTTAATCGCCCCAAAACTTCAGGTTTTTGAAGGACCTGTCTTAATGGATGATTAGTTGGCACCAATATGGTGTGGGCTTGGAAATAGGGTCGCAGTTTTCGAGCGGCTATAACTAGGGCAAAGGCTAATTTCTCCATATCAGAATATCGAGTTTCAGCATCCACCATTGCTCGACTAATATAATAAATGGGCCTTTGTATCCGGGAATCTTCTCTTATTAATGTGGCACTAACGGGCGTGGATGACACAGATAAATAAAGGAGCTGCTCGTGTGCAACAGGTTTCAATAAAATGAGGAGTGCACTCATATATTACTTCAGTTGTTAAAATGCTTCTTCGCACTGCAAGGTCCACACCTAGTCGGCTTTGGCGGTAGCTTGAAGGAGCTTAAAGAAAGGTAGGCACTTATCGGAGGCACGCGAAATAACCCTGTTCAATGATGTAATATGACCAGCCATACATTGGACATCTTTAAGAGTGGACGGAGACTTCATTTCGATCAAAGCCTTTATTTTCTCGGGATTCGCCTCGATTTCTCGTTGGCCGACCATAAACCCAAGAAGCTTCCCAGCGGACACCCCGAATGCACATTTCTCTGGATTTAGTTTCATCTGTTACTTCCTCATTAAGTCGAAGGCTTCTCGAAGATCTGCAAGGTGGTCATTTTCTACGACGCTTTTCACGAGCATGTCGTCAACATAAACTTCCATATTCCTACCGATTTGCGCGGCAAATATTTTATTGACCAGGCGCTGATAGGTGGCTCCTGCGTTTTTAAAACTAAAAGGCATTACCTTGTAACAATACAAGCCGCGGTCAATGATGAAGGCAGTATGTTGACTATCAGGCGGGTGCATCGTAATTTGGTTATAACCAGAATATGCGTCCATAAAACTAAGCAAGGCATGCCCCGCCGTTGAATCAACCAACTGGTCGATACGCGGAGTCGGGAAACTATCTTTTGGGCATGCTTTGTTGAAATCAGAGTAGTCTACGCACATTCTCCACTTGCCATTAGCTTTTCGAACAAGAACCACGTTCGCGACCCATTCTGGGTAGTCAACTTCCTTTATGAAATTGACGGTCAGCAGCTTCTCGACTTCGGTTTTAATCACCATTTGTCTTTCTGTGGTGAAGGCACGTCGACGCTGGTGAATAGGTTTGTGCTTCGGATTGACTTTCAAGCAATGTACTATGACGCTAGGGTCGATACCCAGCATATCATTATGGGACCAAGCGAATACATCTTGATATTCGGTGAGAAAACGAACCAGATTTTTACGAAGGACATCGCTTAAAGAAGATCCAACGTAGACCTTCTTGGACGAATCTCTTTCAGATAAGTGGATTGTGACTTTTTCTTCCCCTAGAGTACCTGATTGAAGAACGCTCTCTCTCTCGGGTCTAGCATTGTAGCTATCGGAGGATCCAGTGAATCTCTTATAACCATCATAACCGGTGTTGCCTGGGCCTTCTTTCGATCTTGTACGGCAATTTCATAACATGTTCGTGCTTGCTTTTGATTCTCTCATACAACCCCGACTCTGTTGGGAGTATGGAATTTGATGTATAGGTATAGGGGGTGTAAAGCTGCCCCTATCTTGTTGAGCAAAGGTCGACCCAGAATAGCGTTATATGCTGATCTCCGATCCACCACGAGGAAATTAACGAAGACTTCGCCACTGAAACCAATGAGGGGAGTTGAGACCGGTTTGAGTAGGCTCCTGGCGAGTGCCATTTTATTGAAAGCTTCCAGGTAGAGAATATCAGTGGAGCTACCTGTATCCAACATAATACGATGGGTTAAATAATTTGATACCTTTAATGCGACCACAATGGAGTCCTCGTGAGGGAAATGAATCCCTTCTGCATCTTCAAGAGAAAAAGTGATCGGGTGATGGCCAAGATTCGATGCATCGGGCGTCTTTTCCAACCAATAGATATGCTGGGGCTTCTGAGACACTTTGCGAGTGTATGCTTTTATTGATGCTTGAGAATCTCCTCTGCAAGCCGGTCCTCCAACAATGGTCCAGATCTCACTAGTGGGCTCAGCGTCTTCTTGTGAAGTATGATGTTGAGGTGACTTCTTCCGGTGTGGTAAGGCTTCCATCCTTTTTGGTGACCGATCCTGCCGAGCTACCTAATCCGGGAGATGACCTTTCTGAATAAGAGCTTCGATGTGATCCTTCAGAGATATACAATCTTAGGTGTTGTGCCCATGATCTTTATGAAAATAGCAGAATTTTCCCTTGTCTCTTTTTTCAGGATCGAACTTGATCTTTGACGGCCATTTCACATAAGTCTTGTGCTTCATCTCCATTAATACTTTCTCAAGAGATTGGTTAAGAGGTGTATAATTATGATATTTAACAGAGTAGGGCTTCTTTAGGGAACGATCCCATCATCATGCCGATATTTTTTATTAGAAGGAGTGATCTCCTCAGTCTTACGCTTCTTGCCCTGTATACCATGACGAGCCAAAGCGACTTCCTCCACATTGATGTATTTCTAAGCCTTTGCTTGGAATTCCACCATCGTTTTAGGAGGGTTCTTGTCCAAGGCGAACTGGAATTTTTCGCTCGTAATTCTGGCTATAAGGGCGGTGAGGCCTTTATCTTCGGTATATCCTTTAGTTTGGACGGCTTCTGTAGTGAACCAAACTGTGAACTCCTTAATCGTCTCCCCATGCTGTTGCTTTAGATCCATTAAGTGAGATGCCGAATTTTGGTACGGATGCTCCCCATGAACTGAGAGAGAAAGAGTTCCAATAATTGAGAGAAGGATCCGATGGACCGAGCTTTTAGGCCCCGAAACCATGTACGCGCTGCATCCTTTAGCGTTAGGGAAAAAGCCCTACACATAATTTATGAACCATGTCCTTCTAGCTCCATAAGAAATTTATACGTCTCTAGATGTTCGAGAGGATCGCCAGTGCCTGTATACGGAGTGATGATAGGCGTGTGATATTTCTTAGGCAAAGGTGCCTCTATGACCTCGCAGGTGAAGGGAGATTCAGGATCGATAGACTGACGCAACAGCAATGGGTGGTACATTAGTCCGATATCACTATTCCATATCGTCGAAATGATCCTGGATTCTTTTGAGATCGCCTTCCCATGGTAAGGTATAGCTTGAAGTTTCAACGGTAGACCCCTGAGATTGTTGCTGCCGGGAGGCACTGGAGTGTATAGAATGCGGAGGGAGAACCAAGATTTAATTGCCGAATGGTATTTGATTTGAAGGAGGTGGAATGGGATGGATTCGCGGCTCACCCGCAGAATGTCTGGAAGCTACTGGTATAGGTTGCACCGGTGGCCCTTTTGGAGGTTGCTGTTGTGGTTCCGAAAAATGCTAATCAAACCGATTAGATAAGGTCTGAAGCCCGGCTTTGAGAGTTAGGAGTGTGTTTTCGAGGAAACGCATAACGTCCTCTTGACTACCGGATACGTAGAAGAATGGGTTTTGTGATGGCACATTAGATTCTCCCTAGGGGATGCCTGACGAAGCATTCTGAGGGAGGTTAGGCACTGGTTCGGTAATGTCAGGCGGAGGTAGCGTCTGTCTTGAGGTGGAAGGATGAACCGTCTTTTTGGGAGGCATGGTGGGAGATCACGATCAGTGACTAGAATGGCTAATCCTGACGACTAATTCCCACAGACGGCGCCAATCTGTTTACGTCAGATTTGGTACAGGATCCTCCAGACGTTCACCTTCCTTCGAGTTAACTTCCCTTTAAACCTGAAAGAACACAAGAGAAAACTAAGGGTGGCCGGCATCCATCCATTGGCCCTCCAAAGATTAAGTCAGATAGGACATGGTTGCAAAGTAAACAGCGGAATATGAGCGTAGAGATTGTGTACCTTTTTCATCCATGGGGCCATCCATTTATTAGACTCAGGTGATCCAATCTATTACGCAAGACGTTAAGATTATTGTTGATTTCCGGGGATAGGGTGTTTATCCTATTAATCCTTAGATAAGGGGATGGCCTAATCCATTTAGACATCTGGTTGATTACGTTCCCTAATGGTGATCCCCTGAGGTTCAGAGCCACGAACAGAGATAAGCCCAAAATCGGCCTATACGGGCTGCTGGTACTAAAAAGGCTGGGGGTGTTCGGGCTCAGGGGGTAACTACTCGTATATTGAGGTGCAGAACCTTTCAACGACCACAAGCCGAGATGCTCGCATATTTGGGGGTGTATACCGTACTTTCACGATATGCGAGCCCCAACCAGGAGGGCTCGATGGTTCGGAAGTTGCATGCCGTACTTTCACTGATATGCTAGCCTCGACCAGGAGGGCTCGCAAAGTTAAACACCGCTAAAAGGTGCTCGTGGGCCTCGAGTCCTTGCTATCTTTGACCACCGCTTTTTGGCCATAACAGGCCCAATGAAGAAAGCAAGGCCCACTTTAAAGAGGGTTGCATGCCATTGTTGGGGCTCAAATTCACACCCATTATAAAACAGTATTCAGCGGTCCATCTACGACGATTCGAACCGATTTCGAGATTCGAAATACTTGGAAGATGCCAGTGCAACCATAACGTGCGCGATCGTAACCAAGACCTATAAATGTCATTTTGGAGTAAAATCAGACATGTGCATCACCGTCAAAGGATCTCGAATGCCCTAAAACCCTTAACTTGCAAGTTTCAAAGTCAGGTGACGTGTATTATTACCCGCGTGCTTCCAAATGCATTTTGCCCTGATCATATCCGACTGTAGGGGTCTATAAGCCTATAAATGCTATTTTTGAAGGGAATTGGACATGCGGATGACCACCAAATGATCCAAAATGTTCAGAAACCCTTAAGTTCTGAATTTGAATGCCATGCGATATACACTTTTAGCTGCGCGCACCGAAGTGCATTTTGCGTCTGTCAGGAACCGATCGGGAGGGTCCAAATTGGAAAAGAACTACCAAAATTCACAGCAGATGACCATCGGTACCCCACCTCATTCATTCAGGAGGTCGATCATGGCCTAAAAGCGGCTTTGGCGTCTGTGACTTCGGTCTTTAAAAAGGTAGCCCCCCCTCTGGAGGTCGTCCATCGGAGCTTAAAACCTGAAATATTCTAAGTGATGGAATGTGCTTACACCAGTCTCTCTCCATATGCGGATGCCATGAGGAGACATGCATTTGCCCTCTCACCACATGCGCATGAGAGCTCTCTCTCTCTCCCTTTTCAATATTTTTAAAATTCTAAATAAAATAAAAATACAAAAAAATCATGAAAATATAAGAGGTGGGGCAACATGCGCCCACCACAGAGGCCACTTGCGCCCATACCTCGTCGGATGCCACCGCCAGAAAGGGATTTTTCCCACCGGAGATACAATAGAGAAGGAGATAGGGAAAATCCACATGCGCCCATCCTTTTGTTGAAAGATATGGGAAATTTCCCTAGTCCTTATAGGACATGTGCCCAGACAAAGGGAAAACTTCCCTAAGTCCTTACAGGACATGCGCCCATGCCCATGGTGCTTTGGAAATCAAAAGTCATGAAATGAAGAGGGCACATGCACCTGGGAGGGCACATGCGCCCACCTCCCTTCCATTCCCTCTCTCTTCTCACTCCCTCATGCCACATGCGCCCAAGGGGCAGGCACATGCGCCTACCTCCCTTCCATTCCCTCTCTCTTCTCACTTTTCTCCCACATGCACTTGAGGAGGTGTCACATGCGCCCACCATGCAATCCACATCCGCCCAGATGCTGATGGGACTTGAAATCTTCTATGGTGTGGCCCGCCTTCGATGTGGCTTGCCTCCTGATCGCGCCAACGATCGTAGACACACATTGCCAATGTCTATCCATCCCCCGGATCGGATCTCCCAACGGTTAATGTTAAGTGGGCAAAATCAACAATTTGATCAGAAAGGCCAACACTTAGCCAAAATTACAAACCTCGAAACCCTTCCGAAAGAGCCGGAAACAGCCGAAATCGAGAGGAATCAGGCGAAATTTGACCGACCCTGAGAGTGAAACTTTTATCCGCCATAACATGATACATTATAATCATGCACTACGACGAGGTTATCCAAACCTAAGAGCCTCGAATACCCTAATTAAGCAGTAAGCGGGCCCAGTATTTAGTCATTTTCAGCCTTGGGAAGTGCCCTGTCGGCTTAAAAATCGACCTATGCTAAAGCATAAAGCATATTTACTTTGTACTGTACTCATTTGCATCCATTGCATGAATTTATTTTATCCCAGATCGAGATACGAAACTAAATCGAAGGGGACTATGGTTATCATAAAAAACTGTAATCAAAGAGTTCTAAAACATCTGAAATACTTCATCGTTAAGACCAATTGATGTGCGTCCTGTCCAAGGCGGGATCCGTCAGTTGAGTGGCTAAGGTAATGAGTGCCTTCCAGCAAGTCACCTGTCCAAACAGAGACGGTCACTGGCCCTGGTTGCAGTAAGAACCCATGGAGTGCCTTCTACTAAGTCACCTGTCCAAACATGAGACGGTCATTGGACCCTGGTTGCACTAAGAACCCATGGAGTGCCTTCCAGTAAGTCACCCGTTCAAACACGAGACAGTCGTTGGCCCTGCTTGCACTAAGAACCCATGGAGTGCCTTCCAGCAAGTCACCTGTCCAAACACGAGATGGTCACTGGCCCTGGTTGCACTAAGAACCCATGGAGTGCCTTCCAGCAAGTCACCCGTCCAAACACGAGACGATCACTGGCCCTGGTTGCACTAAGAACCCATAGAGTACCTTCCAGTAAGTCACCCGTCCAAACACAAGACGGTCACTGGCCTTGGTTGCACTAAATGGAAACTGTGGAGTGTATTCCTGAAAATCATTTCGTCCACATAGACGTATGATGACACTAAGATACACGACTCGGTTAAAATCCTGGTTGTTACTCAAGTAGGAACGCTCGAAAGAGTATGGGACCAACATCTAACTGGTCTTAACAATGGCTTGGTCCATGAGGAATCTTAAACTTGGTCTCTGCGACCATGAACTCGAGATTATAATCTCTGATGATTTAAACTACTTGCTCGATCTATCCGGACTTCATCCCTTTGATATTCCATCTATTGTATAACTGCAATTCATAGTGAAATCTTGTCGCTTTGTGCCATGGTTTTCTCCCGTAAGGGTTTCCACGTAAAAATCTATGTGTTGTCTATGCGGTGCTTTATTTGTATTAATGCTCTTTTAACGCTTTCTTTAATTCATTTATGATACATGCATACATTTACTTTTGCCTTTTAATCAAGGGCGATCATCCATTGATGTAATTAAGGGTTCATGACCAGTTCACAGCCCGGAATGTAAAAGATCTCGGAATCTCTGGAATAAAATTCACCTCGCGGTGCTTTCTCGTGTATACTTTGTCATTGCTTATCATTGTCTATGAACATCTCTATACTCAGAATTCCCCCCAGAATAATGAAACATAGGAAAAACTGCTTACGAGCATGATTTTTCTAGTTCTAACAAACTGGCGACTCTGCTGGGGATTGAACCTACCAGAATCTTTGGTTATCTCTGAGTAAAGAAACGTTCTAAGATAAATCGTTCACTAACACAGACGTATACGTAAGAAAGTTCCGCTAGGAGAAATGTTCAACACCTTCACGGGTGCCAAACTGGCGACTCTCAACGGGAACGTTCTTCCCTTCATCTTTAAAGCAAAAGCTTTCTAAAAGAATTTTAAAATCTCGCATAACATGCATATGATTCGTACTTATATGTAGGGCTATCAACGGGTCGGATATGGGCCGGATCAGTGATGATCCGTATCCGATCCGATTAAGGATATATCCGACCCGAATCCAACCAGAATCTGATTCGGATCACAAGTGTATGATCCGAACCTGACCCGTTTAGATATTTTCAAAATCCGTATCCGATCCGAATATGATACGACTCGATATCCGAATATGATCCGATATCTGAATATTATGATTTTCAAGCCCGCCCGGCCCATTGAAACCCTGTGTAAATTCTGATTTTCAGGCCCGCCCAGCCTATTGAAACCTACTTTTATTATTTTATATACTATCTTTAATCGGATCAGGTCCTTAACGGGTCGGATCACGGTCGATCCGAATCCGACCCGAATATTAAACGGATCATCTTTGGGTATCCGTATCCGACCCGATTACCCGATTATTGATCCGAATCCGATTAAATCGGATCGGATACGGATCGGATACGGATCAAGATCCGTGCCATTGACAGCCCTACTTATATGCTTCTGTCAATCATTGAGCCATATCGTAATTGGTGAGGACGCATCTTCTCTCCTTTCAAAGGTGCGGGGTGTTCTAATGTGTGTATGACTATGCAGAAAGATAGAAAGACAGAAAAGAATCAACCATCAAAACTATACAAATGGCCAGCCACTATGGTCTTCCTAGCTTCTAGGGGATTTTACTTCCCTCACCTCGCGACAGCAGAAACAGTGATTCCCGAAGTTGATTGGCAACTTGTCCACAGACGTCGATCACCAAAGAGAGCCGAAAACAGATAAGTGACTTCAGTCAAAGCAGAAACAGTGAAGACACAGAGCAGTGTGAGGAAACAGTGGAAGCCGGTTCGCAGGGATGAAACCCACAATGCCAGCAGAGCTACCATGTCGCCCAGACCAGAATTCTCCTTCAGTCGTTGCCGACTTCCCAGTAATGATGGTGTCATAGCAAAAAAGCGGTGGTCGAAGATATCAAAGATTCAAGGACCCGCGAGCGCCTTTTTTATGGTGTTTAAGCTGCGAGCCTTTATGGTTGAGGCTCGCATATCATAAAAGTACGGTATACACTCCCGAACATGCGAGCTGGCCTGGTCGCTGGTCATCGGATGAAGGTATTTTCATAATTGGTCTGTCTTTACTTCTTAGTTGCAAAACAAAGTTCCTGCATGCGAGCAGCTCAGCTCGTGATCGTAGAAAGGGATCGTATATCTACATGCGAGCAGCCCACTTTAAGGATGATAAACGAGGTTACCTTTGAGGTGAATAATTGCTACCTTTTAGCATCAGTCTGTACAGATCAACTTTGGTTCGTCCTTATCCATAACTCTAAGCATCTCCATCAAGAGACGTAATCAGTTAAACGTCCAAGGTTGTTAGGTCATCCCATTATCTACAGATTAACGAGATAAGCACCTTATCCCATAGAATTAGCAGCGATCTTAACAGCTTGCTTCATAGATTAGATCACCTGAATCTATATAAATGGATGGCCCCATAGATGAAAAGGTACACAATCTCTAAGCTCATATCCAGCTGTTCACTTTATAACCATGTCCCGTCTAACTTAAGCTTCGGAGGGATAATGGCTTGACGCCGGCCACCCTTAGTTTTCTCTTGTATTCTTTCAAGTTTGAAGGGAAGCTTGCTGGAAGGAAGGTGAACGTCTAGAGGATCATGTTACCAAATCCGAAGTAAATAGATTGGCGCCGTCTGTGGGAACGCTTTCAGAATAAACCATTCTCATTGCTGATCGTTATCTCCTACTATGCCTCTCAAAAAGACAGTTCATCCTTCCACTTCAAGACAGACATTGTTAACGTCAGATTTGGTAACAGGATCCTCCAGACGTTTACCTTCCTTCCAGCCGACTCTCCTTTGAACTTGAAAGAATATAAGAGAAAACTAAGGGTGGCCGGCGTCCAGCCGTTAGCCCTCTGAAGCTTAAGTCAGATAGGATATGGTTGTAAAGGAAAGCAACAGTTTAAGAGTTTTGAGATTGTGTATTGTGTACCTTTACCATCTGTAAGGTTATCTATTTATGCAGATCTGGGTGGTCCAGTCTGTTACGTAAGCCATTAAGATTACTACTGATTTTCGGGGATAAGGCGCTTATCCTATTAATCCTTAGATAAGGGGATAGGCTAACCACTTTGTACGTCTAATTGATTACGTCTCTTGATAGAGATCCCCCATGGTTCGGAGCTATAGATAAAAACAAACCAAAATCGGCCTATACGGGCTGCTGGTACTATAAGCTGAATGGCGTCATTGCCAGAGACCAGGGACCAGGGCTGCTTGCATGACAGGAGCTGCTTCACATGACGAGAGTTGCTCACGAGCCGGGGATGCTCCATGACGGGAGATGCACGCGAGCTAGGATGCTCGCATGTTGAGATGCGACGCCTTTCAATGACCACGAGCAGAGCTGCTCACAGGTCGAGAAAGATGTTCTGTACTCTCCTAATATTCGATCATCGACCATAAGGGCTCGATGACTCGGTAAATGTAATCCGTACTTGTCCAGCATGCGAGCCTCGACCAGGTGGACTCAAGAGTTGAATACTATCATAAAGGTGCTCGCACGACTGGAGCTCTTGCGAGAACTCCGATCACCGCAATTTGACCATAACAGAGATGCCCCCAAGTCCTTGCCGTCAAGAAATCTAAGGGAAGGACTTACTTACTAGCGTGCATAACCGCCTAACACCTTTATTGGAGACGAAGCCGTACATGATTGGGCTAACATTAATGAGCGCCAGCCTTTCGCAGCTTTTCGGCAGAGAGGAAATGAAAAGACGCTTGCCACGTATTAAAGAATTAATTGCCATGCCCTGTTCGACTGCTGCGCCAAACGGGCGATCGCCACGTGTCGCAGAATCCTGAGGAATGATTGCTTATAAATATACGGAGTCCGCCAAATCTTCGAAATTTCACCGAAGCTTCCGAAAAACCCTTCCTCTTTCTTCCCTCTCTCCTGGTGTGTCCTTCTTCCTCATGTATTCCTGGTATAACTCCGTTTCTTCATTCTTCTTTTCTTCTTAAAAATTTCCATGGCTGGAGATTCCGACTAGGAGACCGTCCCTCTGGGGGATGCCACCTCGAAATCCTCTTCCTCCAATAATACAAGGGTTCCGGCAGGTGGGTACTCAGCATCCGGGTATCCATCCATCCTGTCGGAGGAACGGTTGAATGAGTTACGGGAGAGATACCAAGTCTCTGACTCAGTCGTTCTCCGGTTACCTGGAGAGGGAGAAACCCCGAATTCTCCTCCCCCCGGTTGCGTTGCCCTATATGAATATTTCTTCATCCTTGGGGTACGTCTTCCCCTCCACCCCTTCATTCGTGACGTACTTCGGAGCTATAGGATTGCCCCCGGGCAACTTATAGTAAATGGGTGGAGGGTAGTCCTGAGTTCCTTCGCTTTCTGGGCGCAAGCCGGTAATGGAGAGTTGACCACCGAAGAATTTCTCCGGATGTACCTGTTCGCTCCCCAAGTGTAGGGTTGCGAAGTAGTAATAATTCGGAAAGACCGAGTATCGTTCCCACAGAAATTTATGTATGGGTATCTTCAGAATTTAACTAAAACAACTAGTAATTAAGACCCTATTAAGAACTAAAGCTGAAAAATAGGAAATTGGGTTTAAACAGTGAATAGGTAAGGTAAATTCAATCTAAAAAGTCACTAGAGCGCCAAGGATCCACTCTTGATACGTTTCAATGCATCAACACAACTAGGTCTCATATAACTCAATCGGAATCAGATTCCCATCTCTATCCGATCGGAATATAGAGCAGTTAATCACAGTTATCTGAAACAAGTGCTTATTAACTGATTTGATTCCCACTTCCAAGCTCAGGCCTTGGGCACACTCAATTGTATAGGCCAAGCCTCTTTCCAATCTAGTTGAGATTCATAACCATAGCCTTCACCAAGTCCTGTCACTAGACCTGATTACAACTCATGATTTGAACTCTAATTAAATCAAAATCAATCACTAAACAAATATTCCAGATTATACACAAAAGATAAGAATTTCAGTTGCATGAGTTCCCACATGAAAATCAGGCCATTGCATACGAGGCAATCAAAGCGTCTACCATGCCCGGAGTCGATGGTAGATCAATGTATTACACAAGCATAAACAATGCTCAAAAGCTAAGATACTATGCTGGAATTACTAAGAATCACATGAGCCCGGAGTCATCAAGAGATCAAAGTGAAAACCAAAATAGTACTTCATTCAAACTCAAATTGAACTAAAATTCATCAATTAAAACATAAAAGGAAACCTAGGTTGCATCAATCCATAAAAAATGAATCAAAAGCTTCACCTCTTAGCTCTAGCTAAGAGGTTTTAGTTCATCTCTAACATCCTTGAACTAAAAGCCTCTAAAAACATGAAAAACTACTAAAACAGGAAATCTGAAGTAGAATCCGTCTCCTCAGCAATCCCCACGTCGTAGCCTCCTCTGGTATGAAGAGAAGAGGTCCTTTTATAGCTTGGAGGAGTCCTTTACGCAAGAAAGTTCCAGAATTTGCGTAATCTTACGCTATTGTGCAATGAAATCCGGAGTTCCAAGAATAGAAACAGCTTTCTACGCACAGCCGACCGGTCTGGACCGGTCGGACTGTATTGAGCTTGTTCCAGCAACTATGCCCGACCGGTCATGACCGGTCGGGCCTATGAATCCTTTAGTCCAGCAGCAGTAGCCGACCGGTCATGACCGGTAGGACTGGCTGGTCAGCTGTCCAATGCATTCCTTGTTGTGGCCGACCGGTCTTAACCGGTCTGGCTGCCTTGGCCGACCGGTCAGTCGACCGGTCTGGCTTCTTTTTCTTCATTCTTTCTTTCTTTCTTTCTTCTTTTCTCTTCTCTCCTTGCTTGTCTTTCTTTGATCCTTCTTCATGCTTCATCTAATGGTCTTTAACACTTGTAAGAAGCCTCATTTAGCCTTCAAATGGTGAACTCTCCATCTTGTTCCTACAATCACAAATCATGTATTAAGTTGGTCCTCTAAACATGTATATCATGCATAATGAGTGATGAATTTGGGTTAGAATATGCACAATTATGAGCTCAACAGTACCAACTTAAGAAGGCGCCCTCCAGCAAAGGCTGGTACTATCTCTGTTACTGGCACCGGGATAACTTTATCCTGGGGAAGCCCACTTCAAATTACCCCAGGTGGAGAAAACGGTGGTTTTATGCTTCCGGGAGCTGGGAGTCTGAGACAAGATCTACGTCTGGGGGCCCCGACGTGAACCGCTTTTTCTGTGAAGGTGGGCTTAGTTTCACACTTCGTAGATTTTTACGAGCTAATTTAGGGTTTTCTGATTTCTGCTTCTCTGACTTATACTCGTATTTGCAGGTGTTGCGACTTTAATGAAACCAAGCTTGAAAGGAGGGATTCACGAGAAAATCGTGAAGGTATACAAGTTACCTGCTCGCGACAGGCATATCGAGGCTTGTCTATCAGCCCCTCGACCAGCAGCGGCAGGACTGATATCTCGCGAGGAGGTCGCGATGACCAATGCTGGGGAGAAAAGAGGGTTGTTGCCTCGCCTCGAGGGCACAAACTCGAAGAGGCAGAAGAAGACATCTGCCGGTCCTTCTCATCCGTCTAATTGGACGGATGCCGCCCAAACTCCCCTACTCGAGGCTGCGGTGGCCGGGCCAGCGGCACCTGCACCTGTCGCTTCTTCACTGGTGGTTCCTCCTGAACCACCCGTTATTAATATAGTCGATAACTCTCCGAGGGACGACAAGGCGGGGTCAGGCTACCCCCCTGGTGTAAAATCGCGCGAGACTGAAGTTGCTCGCGAGTTGGCTTCTACTCGTGAGTTGGCTCCTGCTCACTAGTTGGCTCTTGCTCGCAAGCCAACTACTGCTCAAGCCACGAGTCTAGCTGGACTGGTCGTAGCCCAGCCCTCTGGAAGCGGATCATTCACCGTTCTCCGTCATCTTTACCCCATTTGCAAGTTCTTGTTCGACAACATCTCACCCCAGACCTTTGGCTCCCTTCCCGAGCCAAGTCCTGAAACCTCTTCATCGAGGCAGGAGTAAGGATGGTACAAGTAACATGTTTTTCAATTTGACCCTGTTGTTTTACTCCCTTTGTTTGCTCTTGAGTATTTATCTCATAACCTTTCTTATGTTCTGTAGGGCTTGGACCTCATTCTACGGACGAAGCGCGACATCCTCGCCGCTTGTCGAGTGATAGATGAGGCTGGCAGGAAAATGTTGCTCTGGAGAAGGCGGTCCATGGAAGGGACCAAGTCATCAAGTCTCACGAGACCTTGATCGCGAAGATGACCGAGGAGAAAAAGATCCTCATTGAAAAGATCCAAGTCCTGACCGATAGATATCAGGCTTTGGACTCTAACTTCGCCAAGCTAGCGGATTTGAAGGAGAAGGCAGAGAGAGAAAGAGAGATCTTCCGCCAAGACAAGATCTTATTGGAGGAGCGACTCGCAGAGACCAAGTCTCAGCTCAAGGAATGCTAGCGAGAATTTGGATAAAGAGCGCTCCACTCTCGCATAGCTCAAGGACGACTCGATCCACTGGGACGAGGAAAGAGTAGCCCTTCTCAAGATGCTCTCTGAAGAAGGAGCTCAAGCCGTCACAGAGTTCCGAACTTCACAGTTGTACGACGAAGAGAGATACGAGTCATACGATGCTGGTCGCGACTTCGCACTACGAGTGGTGCAGCGGATGTCCCCATCTTTTGATATGGGCGAATTCGAGAAGGTTACGGCCATCATAGCTGCTGAGGAAAGAGCAGCTGCCGAGAACGAAGTGACTGAGGTCACTCAAGCTGGAGGGGTTCCCAAAGTGGGCCCTGAAGTTGAGAGTGCAGCTCCTCCTCCAACCGATGTGCGAGAATGATTATCTTCCCTTTCTTCGCTTATTCATATATTAATTTTCGTTTGTAATCAGCCTTTGTAATCAATTCCAATGAATAAAAAACACCTTTTGATGATGTTATTGGCATCTTATTTCCTTTCTTTCGTTCTTTCTTTGTTTGTATAATGAATGCCTTCATACTTAACTCACGTAGTGATGAGTTAGGCTCAATCCAGGGGTCTTGGTGACCATGTTCGTGTGGAGATAGACTGATCTATCGATTGAGGCTTTGACCCTATCAAGGATAGGTAATTGGCCAAGAGAGTGTATGTATTCTCTTCGGGGCTATTCGGGTCCGAAAAAAAAATGGAGTAACAACCAAAATACTAATTTAACCCTACCAAGGGTAGGCAATTGGCCAAGAGATCATGGATATTCTCTTCGGGGCTATTTGGGTCTAATTAAATGGAGTAGCGACCAAAAGTACTGTCATTGATTGATATTTATTCGAATGTCGTTCAACATTACATTGAATTA
This sequence comes from Liriodendron chinense, assembly GCA_003013855.2. Lineage (NCBI taxonomy): Eukaryota > Viridiplantae > Streptophyta > Magnoliopsida > Magnoliales > Magnoliaceae > Liriodendron > Liriodendron chinense. Next base: position 14,591,669 of record ML058384.1, read on the forward strand.
AGGGAAATACCGTAGCAAATGTTCCACATACCAAGGGCGACGTACAGGTCTTCCCTGCATATCTTCAAGATAATAAGTACCGGGTCGCACAATTTTGATGACTCGATATGGGCCTTCCCAATTTGGATCCAGCGAATGTTCGCTTCCCCAAGTGTAGGGTTGCGATGTAGTAATAAACTCGGTAAGACCGAGGTCGATCCACAGGGACCTGTGTAGGAATTCACAAACACATCCAATAGTGTCTATTGAAAGCTAACAACCAGATTTTGTATGAATTTGATGTGAGTAACAATTTTAAACTAATTTGAAGGTAATCAATTATAAAAAGGCACTAGGGGTTCAAGGATCCACTTGTAGCAATCCTTGATGTTCAATCCGCTGTGGCTTCTCACTTTCTCAACTAGAATCGATATTAAGATCTATCTAGCCGGATGATAGAGCTGTTAAACCAACAATCTGCCATATATAAGTCCAATGCATATGATTCACTCAATGTAGGTTAGGCTGAGCATGCACAATTGCATAGGTCAGTCCCAATTCCAATAGGCTCAGATCACAATCACAACCATCCTCAAGTCCTGTCACAAGACAAGGCTAGATCATGATTTGAACTTGATTCAAATCACATGCACAGTCCCATACATGGCACAAAAATTCAGAAAAGTAGAACTTTGGTAGGAAGTTCCCACATGAAGATCATAGTACTAGAGCGTACTCCAATTCCTCGGATCATATAGGTCTAGACTAATACAAACCAATTAAGAATTTAAGTAATTCTCCCAAACATCCATGAGTCATCATGAGACTAAGAAAAACTACTTAGAACTTGTATAAACTCCAAACCATTGTTCATAAACATGAATTCCAAACTTAAAACCAACTTAGAACGAATTGAAACATCTTAGATCCACTACAAGCTTCACCTCTTAGCCCTAGCTAAGAGGTTTAGCTGCTCATGATCCAAGGAAACATGAAACAACTTAAGAAAAGCATAAAACAGTAAAAACAAACTAGAAGGAGTTGTGGAACTCCGAAATCCACTTCCGCCGCCTCCAACCTTGCTTAAACCCTTCTAAGATACCCTAGGAACGATCCCTAGGTGTCCTTTTATAGTGGGGAGGCTCCGCAACTTCAGAAGATTCGAGAATTTGCGTAACACTTACGCAGTGCGCAGAGAAAATCGGACTAAAAACGGAAAGTTTCTGTTTTAAACACTTGGCCGACCGGTCGGACGACCAGTTGGACTGGCTGGCCGACTGGTCACGACCGGTCGGATTGGCTATTAGAATCAGTCCAGCAAGCTTCTGGATTAAAAACTTCTTCTGGCAGACCGGTCTGGCTGACCGATCGCGACCGGTCGGACTGCATTGGCCTTCGTCCAGTGTGTACACAGGGTTGGCCGACCGGTCTTGACCGGTCTGGCTCCCTTGGCCGACCGGTCGGACGACCGGTCGTGGCCATTGCTTCTTCATGTTCTTCTTCTTTTCTTTGCTTCCTTCTTTCTTTTGTTCTCCTTGATCTTCATTCCAATAGTTCTAAATGGACCTTTTCATCTTCAATTAGGTGGAGTCCACTCTCATTCCTGTAATTACAAAACATGCATTTAATTAGCCTTTGAATCATGAAAACCTCGCACAATGAGTGATGAATTGGGGTTAGAATATGCACAATTAAGAGCTCAACACACCCCCCAACCAACATTTTGCTAGTCCCGAGCAAAACATGCGTGAAGCTAATTCCATTATTCAAAACTCAACTCTCTTTCAGAAACCATTCTTCTATACATCCCAAGACATACAAGTGTAAGATTCAGAAATAATTGGTGACAGAAGTTGAAACCGTAAACCCTCAAGACATGATAAGCATTCATAGGAAATTCCCGCTGATTGGTTGATAAATAGAAGAACTTGAACAAATTCAATCTAGTGTGGATAGTGAAAATTCATCTCATGAGTTTCTAGGATTATCTTCTTCATAGATCAACCAGACTATAGATCTCAAGGTACATAGAGCCACATCAAGCCAATGACAGGAATTTGCCTTACCGTCCTTCCGACGACTTTCACACTACGTCCCATTTCCGGCTTTGGTTACGGGTAGACCATCCCCCGGTTGGTAGTAGGTAGCCCTAATCAGAATTTTCCATCATTTTTTCATCATTCCCAATTTCATCCTTCCTTTTCCTTTTTCTTTTAATTTAGATAGGATTTTTAGAAATCCATATCTTGCATTGTTTTCCCATGGACAAGGATGGACAAAATACCCTAGCTTGATTTCTCAACACCTTAATTCAAAAGTCTAGCTAATCCATAAATCACATAATCCCTTCAACCCATGATAATCATGTAATGTGGACTAGGTGTAAAAGTGTTCAGATATTCTATCGATCACAGAATCAGGGGAATTCTCATATAAAACCATTATGCCAAGAGAAGATCAAGATTTACAACCTCATACACTTCATATCTCCTCTTCTTATACTCATATCATCTTGAGTGCATAGAACCAAAATTTTCCAAAAGAGTTTTGAATTTTTGAAAAAAATTGAAAATTTTCCACATAATTGCTTGAAATGTTACAAAACGCTGGATTCATCCAAGTGAACCTCCACCCCCCAACCAAATCTTGCATTGTCCTCAATGTAAAAGATTTGCAATAAACAAAACATGAGAGCAATTTGAACATAAAAGGGAGTGAGGAATGAGAGTACCTAAACAAAGTGAAAAGTGGAATTCTTCCTCCTTCTAACAAACCTAAGCAAAAGTAAACAAAAGCAACAAAATCCTAATCCTAACTACTCTATACCTCCGTCAGACTAGGAGATCATCATCCTGATACACAGGATCATTCAGAGGTATGGACATACCTTCTGAAGGAAATTTCTCAAAGAACAGCTTTAATCGCTGCCCATTCGCCTTAAAAATGTTGCCGTTCCTCGGATTTAACAGCTCGACAGTCCCATATGGATAGACAGTTTGCACAATGTAGGGACCGGTCCATCGAGATCTCAATTTTCCTGGAAATAGATATAGGCGAGAATTATACATGAGGACTTTTTGATTGATCGTGAATGTCTTGTGAAGAATATTCTTATCATGGAATATCTTCGTCTTGTCCTTGTAAATTCTCGCATTCTCATATGCTTCGTTCCGGATTTCTGCAAGTTCATTCAATTGTAATTTGCGCAACGAGCTTGCCTTGTCAGAATTGAAATTCATCTTCTTAATTGCCCAATATGCCCTATGTTCCAACTCCACAAGCAAGTGACAAGCCTTCCCATAGACAAGTCTATAGGGAGACATTCCAATAGGGGTCTTAAAAGCAGTACGGTAGGCCCAAAGCGCATCGGTAAGCCGAAGCGACCAATCCTTGCTATCGGGGTTCACCGTTTTCTCCAAAATGTGTTTCATCTCCCTATTGGATATCTCAGCTTGCCCACTTGTTTGTGGGTGATAAGGAGTGCTCACTTTGTGTGTGACGCCATATTTCTTTATTAAAGTTTCAAAAGGGCGATTACAAAAGTGAGACCCTTCATCACTTATGATGACTGGAGGTGTTCCAAACCGAGAAAGAATATTCTCTTTTAAGAAGTGAATGACCATTTTATGGTCATTATTCCGGCAAGGGATGGCCTCGACCCATTTGGAAACATAATCCACGGCAAGCAGGATGTATGTGTTTCCAAAAGAAGATGGGAATGGACCCATGAAATCGATGCCCCAACAATAAAAATTTTCGATTATTAAGATGGGATTGAGTGGCATCATATTTCTACGGGAGATTCCTCCCAATTTCTAACAAGGTTCACATGTTTTGCAAAACTCATATGTGTCTTTGAACATGGTGGGCCAATAAAACCCACATTGCAGAATTTTTGCTATGGTCTTTTTAGCCGAAAAGTGGCCACCACATGCTTGAGAATGACAGAAGGAGATGATACTTTGTTGCTCATCATCTGGGACACATCTCCTTATGATTTGATCGGGACAATACTTGAATAAGTATGGGTCATCCCATAGGAATTTCCGCACCTCAGTGAAGAATTTATCCTTATCTTGCTTTTTCCAATGTGTAGGAATTGTACCTGTAGCAAAATAGTTAGCAATGTCCGCATACCATGGCAATTAGGAAACAACAAAAAGTTGTTCATCAGGGAACATGTTATTGATCGTGGTCGTTTCAGGGGAATCAGTCGGGACAAGTCGAGAGAGATGGTCAGCCACGACATTTTCTACTCCTTTCTTATCACGGATTTCTATGTCAAATTCCTGGAGTAGAAGGATCCATCTTAACAACTGTTGAGCTCTTAATTGTGCATATTCTAACTGTAAGACCCGTACCCTGAATTGCCCTCCGTACGTTTAGCTTCCGGTACCGGTACGTCCCTGACGGACCAGATTAGAGAGCCTTGATCGCGACCCTGATTTAGTACCGCAACGACCCAAGACTTGTACCCTTGCGACGGCGCGGGCGCCACGATTCCAACGCCGCGCGGCACGCCCCATTACGATACCCGGTGTGTAAGATGCATACGTTCGTGCAATTCGAGGTGGGCCACGCAACGCGCATGTGGCGTGGGCCCCACTTGCACAATTTCCAACAACATGTCAAATCAATCAACATCACCCTCACCCATACCCCCCATCATTATCTAGCCATCATCACCATACCCACCCCATCCTCTCTCACCAAAAGTCAACTCTAACCCATTCCCCCATGTCCTCTCTCATCATCATCATCATCATCATGACATCATGCACCCCCCTCTTCCCATACAAGAGCCATACGTGGGGGGGGTGGCCTTCTCAATTCCAAGATTTGAGAGAGAGAGAGAGAGAAGAGAGAGAAGAGAGAGAAGTAGAGAGATTTGAGAGATTGAGTGAGTTTAGAGAGAGATTTAGAGGGAGATCAAGAGAGAAAGAGAGAGATTGAAGGTGAAGATCAAGCTTGGAGGACCCCGATCATCATCCGGACCGTCCGATCGGCAATCCAACCGTCCAACCATCATTGTGAGTGCATACCTTTCCCCCATTTTTCTCGTTTACTTTTCGTTTTCTTTCCTTGGTCCCACCTTGTGATGGGCAATGAGATGGATGGGCTGGATCGTCCATGAATGGGTCCCACCTTTTGATGGTGTGGATCCCACTTGGGGACCCATTTGCGGCATAATTAGTGTGGCCAACAGCCACCATGATGTATGTAGTTCATCGACGATGTCCACCATGTGGGCCCACCATGTGATGGCCCAGCTGATGGATGGAGCGGATCTGCACGTGTGGACCCCACTAGTAAAAAAAAATATAATAAAAAAAAAAGAAAAAGAAAAATAAAAAATAAAAAATAAAAGAGAACGTCCAGCGCTGGACGTTCACAGCGTCTGGGACGATGGAACCGTCCAGCGCCAGGACGGCTGGAATGGGGTCCCCACTCGTGGGACCCACCTTGATGTTTGTGTTCCATCCACACCGTCTATCTGTTTTCCCATATCATTTTAGGGCTAAGGCCCAAATATGAAGCATATTCAATTCTTAAGTGGGCCGCACCACATGAAACAGTGGGGTGAATGATGTCCACTGTCGAAACTGCCTCGGCCCACATTGATGTTTGTAGACCCTGTAATATACCCAATATTGGGCTCATTGGACCCACCATGAGATGGCCCAGCTGATGAACGGAGTAGATCACTCTTATGTGGGCCCCACTCGATCAAAACCTCACAAAAACAAAAAAAAAAAGAAAGAAAGAGAGAAGAAGGAAGGGCGCTGACGCGCTTGAAGTACCCAGCGTCCGTGGACGCTGGGCTCGTGGGGTGCCAGCAGGTGGGCCACCCTGTGGGTCCCACCATGATGCATGTGCTGTATCCACACCGTCCATCCAGTTGGGGAGATCATTTTAGGGCATGACCCCAAGAATGAGTCAGATCCAAGTCTCAAGGGGGCCCCACCACAGAAAAACAGTAGGGACAGTGGCCCTACCCTTGAAACCTTCCTGCGGCCCACCATGATGATTATTTGAGATCCAACCTGTTCATGAGTTCACACATGCATGTAAGAAGGGAAAACAAAAATATCAGATTGATCAAAAGCTTGTGGGCCCCACTTGAGGAGAGAATAAAATGAAAAAAAAAAAAAAAAAAGGATCATGGGCGCTGGACAGGCAGCGTCCAGGGGATGCTGCTGCCCAGCAGCCCAGGCTCTCTCGGCTTGCCTATGGGCCCCACTTGTTGGGCCCACCTAGAATGTATGCGCTCTATCTATCCCGTCCATATGTTTTTCCAGCTCATTTTAGTGGCTGAGCCAAAATTGAAGCATATCCAAATGTCAAGTGGACCATGCCATGGGAACAGTGGGAATAATGATCTCCACAGTCGAAACCTTCCCAGGCTCTACAGTGATGTTTATTTGTCATTTAACCTGTTCATAAGATCACATGGATATGGGTGAAGGGGGAAACAAAAATATTAGTTTGATTCAAAATGCTTGGGGCCCATTTGGGTGCTACGCTCTATGGGTCCCACCACGATGTATCTGTTTTATGTATGCCGCCCATCTGTTTTTCTATATTATTTTAAGGCCATGGGCCCTCATATTGAGGTAAAAACAAACCTCAAGTGGACCACATTGTAGGAAACAGTGGTCATTGATGCCCGCCTTTGAAACCTTCCTTGGGGCCATTGTAATGTTTATTTTTCCATCCAACCAAAGGTGATGGGGCCCAACTTTGGGTCCCACCTTGATGAATGTTGAGTATATCGTGTCGTTCTTCTTGGCAGGGGTGTGGGCCCAGTTTTAGGTGGGCCACACGTAGAAAATAAGGGTGATTGAATGCCTACCATTGGAAACTTTACAGGACCCATCTGTTATGTTTATTTACCATCCTTCCTGTTCATAAGTCACCCAGCCATGGGTAGGGCTCCACACATGTGGTGTGCGGGCCCCACCATGGTGTTTGATTGCCATCTCACTTGATTAGTAGGAAAGCTCAAATATCGGGTTGATCCCAAACTGTTGTAGCCCATTGATGTATGTGGCTCCCCCATTCCTTTGTACTGTTACACCCAACCATGGGTCCACCTTGTTATGCATGTGTTCTATCCACGTCAGCTATTGGCCTCCATGGTGCGATATGTATGTCGGCCATCCATAAGGACCGCCTTAATTTTGTGCTTAATCCAAACCATCCAAATGAATGAACCCTAGCATGTTATGTACAGGATGGCCCTTGGGACCACCTTAGTGTGCGTGTTCGAATGACCGCGTTGTCCATCCCGTGGACCCACCTTGATGATTAGTTGTGTAAATCCTTATTGAAAGGTCATCCTTAGAGTTTGCTCGATCCAAGTCACAGGGCTACTTTCTTAAACTCACCCTGTTGAACCGTCTTGTTAATTCACCTTATTAACTCACCATGTTGACCCGTCTTGTCAACCTGCCTTATTGACTCACCTTGTTGACTCACCATGTTGATTGATCTTGTTAACTCAGCTTGTATACTCATATGACTCACCCCTTCTACCCTTGTACCCAACTATTAAAGACCACCATATCATGTATATCTCATCCACACCGTCCGTTTACCCTTAGGACGAGTGTTGGGCTCATCCTCGACGTTCGAATGTCATCTAGGCCATCCATTATATGGAGCCTATCTTGTAGTATGAGGTTAGACCTGTTGTCCCTTTTTGAACCTCATTGTATTGACCACCTATCGCAGGTTACCCTACCATTTATAATCCTCTATCATCACACGTCTATCTTGCAACCCCTTCTATGACATTCCTTTTATGGACCATTTTTGTGTTCATCTCCACTGTACTACAGGATTATGGGTCTCGGTATGATTTTGGGTATTCTACTCTTGCCGCTCAAGTAGGTCTACCTTTGATGTGTCGGTAGTGTTTTCAATCATTTTCTTTCCATTTGGGTTATCTGAATATTGAAGGTTAATCCACACCGTTCAGTTGTTGGACCATCTGTGTTGTTGTATACCATCCATTTAGAGTCTTATCTCTTTATGTTTCTTTGTATTATAAGTGAATTATCTTTTATGCTATTTTTAGTATGTCTGTTGCCACACGTAGTGTTATTTGGAATACTCATATGTGATCTTTATACTATATGCTTCGACGACCACCATGCATGTGTAATGAGTATGCATCCCGAATCACCATTGTTAGTTGGGGACCACTAGGGCATAAACGCATTCATAAAGCATTCGAGATGTAGTCGCGCAAATGTAATTCACGTGCTCTCTATCGCAAACCTCTCCAATAGGTATGGGACTATTCGAGGACAGGAATCTATCATCCTGACTTACACTGTATGGTAGGAATAGCTTAGCATACCTTGTAGCCCTTGGTGCGAGATTCCCTGGCTAGCGACATCCCGCACTATGACTCGATCATTCATATGTGTCCCCTCATCTTAATCATATCTCAAATAGGTTGGACTAGATTGATTTATTGCCATCGTGGTAGATGGGCTACTTGTTGGCACTCATACTGTATACTTGACTCATGCATCATGAATGCTTGGCTCATCTGATTGTCTTGTATCAACCGGCCATATCGGTCGTGATTGTCGTGCAGTTCATTACCAGCTGACGGTGACATTGTGTTTGAGACCTTATAGTTTTATGGTGCTCTTTGGAGACTTGCACGGGCATGTCGTCCCACGTTTGTATGCATGGTTGCATTTCGCACCGTCTGCTTGTGCCGCATATAGCATGGTTACTACGTTGTAACCACAGCTCCATCGTGGTTTGCAGAACACCGAAAATATGTGATCTTTAAACTGGATGCCAAAGATGTCCCTGGGTGAAAGTCCCTGATCCCGTTGGTACCAAGGTGGGTGCTCCATTCAAGGACCGGGTGGTTTAATCATACACCAGTATGTCGAATACCAAACGACGGTGTTTTCCACTGCACGTGGTCAGTTTGGAAGGAGATTTGACCTAACCTGTCGGAAGAGTGTTGGCAAAGGGGGTTGAGTTTGACCAGCTGTGAGTAGGTCCGCTATTGCACCAGATAGGCTTTGGCATTCTACTGGTGAGTAGTGAGGTCTGTGAGACCCCGGTGATGTTCCGTTTCAGAGATGGTATTGGTATCAGTGATGTGACTGATATTCTGTATGGTGTGGGACGGTCCTGATGTGGGCGGGTGTGACGTGGGCGAGGCTGTAAGCCTGGGCGAGCTACCACACTGGGCGAGCTACCAGTTCCGAGTCCTGCATTGCTTACGTGACTGCGTTATGACTGTTCGCATCTGGACCACCGTACTGAGAGGTGGTGATTTGCATACATGCATTGGATCATTGTACGTGACATTAGGCCCTGTAGGCCATTGCACAGTATGAGTATATAGCCTTGGTAGGCTGGTTACCTGTATTGCACGCTTGCATAGCCATGGTAGGCTAGTTATATGTATTACATGCTTGCATAGCCGTGGTAGGCTGGTTATTCATATCATATGATCATGTCGCCTAATTAGGCTAAGTCTTGGTTTAAAGTTCTCGTCATGCTTTACTGCTTACTCTGATATTTATCATGTTTGTCATACGCATTGTGCACGCACACACGCACTCACGAAGCTTCGTTCGAAGCTTATGCGCGTTTGTTACGCTGCAGGTTCTACCAGAGTATATCAGCAACGTTAAGTTGGAGTTTGTAGTGCAGTAGCAGGAGGTGCCGAAGTGTGCACAGTTTTTATATTTATGCATTGTATATTTACCTTTCAGTACTGTATATAAACGAAATGATTTAGTGGAATTATTGTGTTTGTCTTTGATGGTACTCATATTGTGATGCTCATGTTTTCAAAAAAAAAATTCAGACCCTAAAATCCTCCTTGTGGTATCCCAGGATCGGAACCTGACGTGTAGGGTTAGGATCCGAGATCGGGGTACTACGGAGGCTGCCACCTCTGAATTCGGGTTACAGCGAATGGACGTCGAGAACCGAATTTGGGGCGTGACACTAACCCCAATTCATCACTCATTGTGCAAGGTTTGTATGGTTTATAGGCTAATCTAATGCATGTTTTGTGACTACAGGACTGAGAGTGGTTCCACCTAATTGAAGATAAAAAGGGCTCATTTAGGACTATTTTGATGAAGAACATTTGAGGACCAAAGAAGAAGGAAGCAAAGAAAGAAGAAAGCAGAAGAAAGAAAGGAAGAAAACAAGAAGAAAAAGAGGCCTGACCGGTCGTGACCGGTCAGCCATGCACATTGGGAAGCTGCTGAAGACATCCGACCGGTCATGACCGGTCGGACATGGCTGCTGGAACAGGAGTGAGGACGTCCGACCGGTCATGACCGGTCGGGCATGATTGCTGGACCAATATTGAATGAGGCCGACCGGTCATACTTGCTGGACGTCAATGTAGACGTCCGACCGGTCATGACTGGTTGGATATGCTTGCTGGAGTGACTGTCACTTGAGGCCGACCGGTCATGATCGGTCGGCCATGCGTAAGAACTTAAAAGTTTCTAAATACAGCCCGATTTTCTCTGCGCTGCGTAAGTCTTACGCAATTTCTCGATTCTTCCGAAGTTGTGGAGCCTCCAGACTATAAAAGGACACCTAGGGATCGTTCCTAAGGTATCCTAGAAGGGTTTAAGCGAGGTTGGAGGCTGTGGAAGTGGATTTCGGAGTTTCACAACTCCTTCTAGTTTGCTTTGCTGTTTTCATGCTTTTTATAGTTGTTTCATGTTTCCTTGGATCATGAGCAGCTAAACCTCTTAGCTAGGGCTAAGAGGTGAAGCTTGTAGTGGATCCAAGATGTTTCAATTCATAGCTAGTCGGTTTTAAGTGTGGAATTCATGATTATGAACTAAGGTTTGAAGTTTATACAAGTTTTTGAGTAGTTTTTCTTAGTCTTATGATGACTTATGGATGTTTGGGAGAATTACTTAATTGCTTAATTGATTTGTATCCGTCTAGACCTGTATGATCCGAGGAATCGGAGTGCGCTCTAGTACTATGATCTTCATAAAGGGACTTCCTACCAAAGTTCTATTTTATTGATTTTCTGAAATATGTATGGACTGTGCATGTGATTTGAATCCAGTTCAAATCATGATCTAGCCTTGTCTTGTGACAGGACTTGAGGATGGTTATGATTGTGAACTAGACCTTTAGGAAAGGGGAATGACCTATGCAATTGAGCATGCTCAGTTCAGCCTACATTGAGTGAATCTTATGCATAGCACTTACATATTACAGATTGTTTGGTTTAACAGCTCTATCATCCGACTAGATAGATCTTAATATCGATTCTAGTTGAGAGAATGAGAAACCACAGCGGATTGAACATCAAGGATTGCTACAAGTGGATCCTTGAACCCCTAGTGCCTTTTTATCATTAGTCACTTTAATTTAATTAAACTTTGTTACTCTCATCAATTCTATTCAAAATCTGATTACTAACTTTCAATAGACACTTTTGATGTGTTTGTGAAATCCTACATAAGTCCCTGTGGATCGACCTTGGCCTTACCGAGATTATTACTACATCGCAACCATACACTTGGGGAAGCGAACAAGTTTTTGGCGCCGTTACCGGGGACCTTGACGGTTTATCACAAATATCTGAAATTAGTATCTATATAGGATTTTTTAGGATTTTAGGACTAATTTAGCCTGTTTATTTGATTTTCTTTTCAGGGATTTCTAGGAAGTTGAAGAAGATACAAGGGTTTCAAGTGCCAAATCAGGTTCTATCTTTCTAAACCTTACTCTTCTCCTTCTCCTATTCATTCCTATTTTATTCATCTCTTGTAGAGTGGGTGGAGACTCCTTTTGGATCTTTAAAAGGTCGGCCTTTTTGCCACCTGGATTCCTATTGGTCGGCTCTGCCGTCTTGGATCGCCTTGTGCTTAGAGATTTCTTTTCTCATATCTACTCCTCTTTCTCCTTTTTCTGTACTTTTTCTCAAAAGATTCAAAGAGTGGGTGGGGAGTTCTCTGAACCCCTATTGACCAGGAGAAATCGGTCTCTATCCTTGCTTCTGGCCTAGCCATTGCAAGACACCTTGTGCTTCGGTCTTAGAGAAGAGTAAAGAAAAGGGAGGAAGAATTCTTCTTTCTTTTTGTTTCTTATTTTTGGTTTTGCATGCCACATTGGGCTCGGGATTCCAATAACCGACTCATAAGTGAAGGGAGGATAGTAGAAGGAATTGATAGAGAGCCACGTGCTAAGAGACATCTAGACTCTCCGATTTTATCTGAAAATATGGCTGCAAATCAACCTAATCCGGGCCAAAACCAAACTGAAACAGGGGAGAATGTGGTTAAGAATGTTCCCCGACGTAGGACTTTACGTGATTTCTTGCAACCTGCAAGAACGAGCACTCCCTCATGCATAGTATTTCCACCAAATGCAGGGAATGTGGACTTGAAACCGGGAGTGATTCAACTTCTCCCTAAATTCCATGGATTAGATAGTGAAAGTGCCTATCAACATCTTAAGGAGTTTGATGAGGTAATCACCACCATGCACTTTACAAACGTGACGGAAGATGTGGTGAGACTTAAATTCTTCCCTTTCACTCTTAAAGATAAAGCTAAGGGTTGGTTTTATGCATTGAGGCCAAGATCAATTGGTGCATGGACTGATATGCACAGAGAATTCATAAAGAAATTCTTCCCTACTTACAAAACAAATATGTTGAAGTGCCTTATCATGAACTTTGCCCAAAAGGAAGATGAAACCTTTTTCCAATGTTGGGAGAGGTTTAAGGACCTATTAAACGCATGCCCACATCATGGCTATGAAATTTGGCGGGTTATAAGCTTTTTCTATGAAGGACTGACTTCATCCATGCGCCAATTTGTAGAGATGATGTGTAATGGGGAGTTCATGAATAAGGAAGCTGATGAAGCCTGGGATTATTTGGAAGAATTGGCTGAGAATGCACAGTCTTGGGACACATCTAAACCAACAAATTCCAAGACTGGCCAACAAAAGGAAAAGGGAGGAATGTATGTCTTATCAGAAGAAGATAGCATAAGTGCACGGGTGGCTAGCCTTACAAGAAAAGTCGAAGCCATGGAATTAAGGAAAGGAGAAACACTTAACTCCACTGACGTTGAAACTGTTTGTGGAATTTGTGCTGGAAATCAATATGTAACACAAGATTGCCTCACAATTTCAGCAGTTCAAGGCATCTTACAAGAACAAACAAATGCCATAAACAGTTATCAGCAGCAATATGGTGCTCCAAACTCAAACACGTTTAATCCTAATTGGAAGAACCATCCCAACTTCAGTTGGAGGAATGGACCCACTGCAAATGCAAATAATACCCCAAAAGTATCACTAGAGGAGATGTTGGGTGCATTCGTATCGGCCCAAGCTGAGTACAACAAAACAAATTCTCTCAAAATAGATGGGTTCATGCAAGAGCAATTGAAATTCAATCAAAATTCAACTCAAGCCATCAATGAATTGAAGACATCACTGGCCAGAGTTGAATCTCATCTTAGTGTTAGAGAGAAGGGCACACTTCCTGCCCAACCTCTTCCTAACCCAAGAACCCAGTTTGAGATACAAGATGCAAGCTCATCCTCCCACCATACGGAACATGTTCAAGCTATCACCACTTTGAGAAGTGGGAAAGAGATTGACAAATCCAATCCGGTGAAGGCCCCAAAGCTTAAGGATCCGAAAATTTCCAAAGAGGATGATAGCCCGAACAATACCCCACAAGATAAAGAACCGGAAAGGCAATACAAGCCGGTTGCTCCATTTCCACAAAAGTTTATTTCACCTAAACCTTTAGACAAAAATCTGGAGATTTTAGAAGTTTTCAAGCAGGTGAAGATCAACATCCCGTTGTTAGATGCAATAAAACAAATACCATCATATGCCAAATTTCTAAAGGAATTGTGTACAGTCAAAAGGAAACACAATGTTCATAACAAAGTACTTTTGACTGAGAATTTGAGCGCCATTATCAAACAAGAGGTGCCCCAAAAATACAAGGATCCAGGTAGTCCAACCATCTCATGCATCATAGGAGACTACTGGATTAAACAAGCCCTACTTGACTTGGGGGCAAGTGTGAATCTCATTCCATACTCGGTCTACGAACAACTTGGGTTAGGTGAATTGAAACCCACCAAAACCACACTCCAACTTGCTGATAGATCCATCCGTATACAGAGAGGAATGATAGAGGATGTTCTAGTCCAAGTTGATAAATTCTACTACCCAGTAGACTTTATTGTCTTGGATACACATCCCGTGATAGGCATCGGTGCACAAATTCCCGTCATACTTGGACGGCCGTTTCTAGCTACTTTAAATGCCATTATCAATTGTAGAAACGGACTTGTACAAATGTCCTTTGGAAATATGACCCTTGAGCTTAACATATTTGATTTATGCAAGCAACCACGGGAGGTTGATGATGATGTCCACGAATTAAACATGATTGAATCATTCGTGGAGGATACAGTCCCCTTGTCACTATTTTTCGACCCTTTGGAGGCATGCGTGGCCCATCCTCATGAGATGAATGATGACACAACACAAGAGATGGATGCCATTCTAGATGTGATGCCGGTGCTTGAGAATAAAAGATGGAGGGCCCCAATAGAGCCTTTGCCTGTAAATGAGAACAAGGCCCTCCCATCCAACATCAAGGCGCCAACACTCGACCTAAAACCATTGCCAAGTGAGCTAAAATATGTTTATTTAGGTCGAGATGAGACATATCCAGTGGTGATTTCTTCCCACTTGGATGAGGAACAAGAGAGTAGGCTAATAGCCACTCTATTAGAGCACAAGAGTGCCATTAGATGGTCAATTGCGGATCTCAAAGGCATAGATCCACTAATTTGTACTCACCGCATATACCTTCAGGAAAATGCAAAGACATCCCGGCAACCACAAAGACGACTAAATCCAAATATGAAGGATGTGGTTAAGGCCGAAGTGGTGAAACTATTGGATGTAGGTATCATTTACCCAATATCCGATAGCCAATGGGTGAGCCCAACTCAAGTGGTGCCTAAGAAATCCGGAATAACCATCGTAGCCAATGCCAATAACGAACTCATGCCAACTAGAGTCACTACTGGTTGGAGAATGTGCATTGACTACAGGAAGCTAAACACTGTCACGAGGAAAGACCACTTCCCCCTACCGTTTGTTGATCAGATTTTAGAACGGTTGGCGGGTCATTCCCACTTATGCTTCCTTGATGGCTATTCAGGGTACAACCAAATAGAAATTGCCCGTGAAGACCAAGAAAAGACTACATTCACATGTCCATTCGGCACTTTCGCCTATCGACGGATGCCGTTTGGACTATGTAATGCCCCTGCCACCTTTCAGCGTTGTATGATGAGCATCTTTTCTGACATGGTGGGGACCATTCTCGAAGTCTTCATGGACGATTTTCCCGTATTTGGTTGTAGCTTTGATGAGTGCCTTGAGCACTTGAAATCTGTGCTGAAGAGATGTGAAGAGAAGAACCTTGTGCTCAATTGGGAGAAGTGTCATTTCATGGTTCAAAAGGGAATTGTACTTGGTCACATCGTTTCACAAAATGGAATCGAGGTGGACAAAGCGAAAATTGATCTTATCTCTAACCTTCCACCACCCAAAAGCATACGAGATATACGGTCCTTTTTAGGACACGCAGGATTTAACAGAAGGTTCATAAAGGACTTCAGTTTACTCTCTCGCCCTTTATGTAACCTACTTCAAAAGGAAAATTCATTCGAGTGGAATGAAGAATGTCAAAAGGCCTTTACCACCCTTAAAGGTATGTTGACATGTGCCCCATTAATGCAACCACCTGATTGGAGCATTCCTTTTGAGATTATGTGCGATGCTAGTGACTATGCTATTGGAGCCGTGTTAGGCTGTGGACCCTCGCCGTTTCCGCGCTCCCACATGACGTTCTTGTCCCTTCCCCTTTCGGGAAAAGAAGGAGAGGAGGATGCGTGAGTGCGAAATCGCCGTTTGTGCCACTAGCTTGCCTCGTTCTCGAGGGCTTTGTTTGGTAGTCGTGTTAAGTTGGATGTGTTTAAATGTGTTTATATAAGACCAAAGTCGCCACTAGCCAATTACTTCGAATCTACAGTCGGCTAGACCCCGTAGAAACGTTAGAGAAGGGGATCTGAAGATTCCTTCCTCTAAAATGACTCCTTTTGATCCGCGGCCAGAGATTCGAGGTAAGGGATCACGGTTACAGGGTGGGAAGAGGTTAAACACCCCACACACTGCCCGTACCGAAGTACGGTCTCTACTTCACAGAATCGATCGAGTATTTGAAAGTCTAATTTAATCCTCGTACATTCTCATAAATGACATGATGCATGAATGCGGGTCTGAACAGTAAGAGTTTCTGATGGGCAGGTTCCAACAACGGGCAAGCCCAGAGCATACGCTCGAACTGACAGGTGCTTTATGCGAGATGATGCATGCTGTGTGCTTGAATATTCAAAGTGCTTATAGTGATATGTACGTGAATGCAGGTCTGAACAGTAAGAGTTTCTGATGGGCAGGTTCCAACAACGGGCAAGCCCAGAGCATACGCTCGAACTGACAGGTGCTTAATATAAAGACATATGCAGTGTGCTTGAATAATCAAGGTGCTTTATGGTGAAGCAGGGGGGTTGGAAGAAGAGTAAATGTTGCACTTATGCTAGATGCAAATGAGATGATGCTGGAAAAGAGTAGCTGGATGGACGGAGGTGTCGCAAGGGTTGGCTTCGAGTGGCTGGGTTAAGACTTGGGTGGCTTGAGAGGCTTGGACCAGTGGTCAGGCTAGGCTGGACCAAGGTTAGGCTCTCCTCACTCGGGCTCTCCTTAGTGGAAAAATGGGCTAAGGATTGGAGAGGGGCTCGGGACAGACAGGACTTCACTGGACTCGAAGGGATGTCAAAATGAGAAGGGGAGGGGGGTATTTATAGCAGCGAGCAGTGGCAGAGCTCGTAACTTATTCCGGGCGGCCTGCTATGGGCCGCCCGTACGGCCGCTCCTCGGTTTCCAGCGATGTACGGTTGTTACCTCGGGGCTGCTGTTTGACTCGCTGAGTCGACTCAGTGAGTTGACTCAGCGGGTCGACTCGGTGATTTGACTCGACGGGTTGACTCGACGGGTTGACTCGGTGTTTTGACTCGACGAGTTGACTCAGCGGGTTGACTTAGTGGGTTAACTCAGCGGGTTGACTCAGTGGGTTGACTCAGTGAGTTTGACTTTTTTGGGATTTTTTGACTGGCTTTTCTTATGGGGGGTTTTTCAGGCTGATGTTTAGGACTGGGTTGACTGGGTTCAGGCTTGAACTAGGCTATGGAATGGGGCTTACAAGGGTGAGTTCGGCTGAGTTTGGACTTGGGATTTGGGGGTATGGTCCTCCATTCTTCCAGCTATCTCTACCAACATTGTAGCCAAAGGTGGGGTGTCTACAGATGCCCCTCTTTGGCAGAGGTTGCTTGCAACCGAATGCCAAAGCGAGTGGACACCCCACTTCTGACCCGGTCATTCATAGATCATGGTCTGAAATCTTTGCTTGCTTTTGCATCTGTGCCAGTTGATCATCTGGAACTCGATCACTCGCACATACCGCGGGAGTTTGGAGAAAACGTTGCGATTGTCCCTGCAGTTTGCTGCAACCTGGGTACCCAATCGCAACCCTTGCATTCCCGATCGGTACTAACATCGGAAAGGTACAGCAGAGCCTCTACGTCGACAGTCTTACGAGGATGCTGACCCTGAGACTGATTGTGTGATGTTTGATGTTTTCCCAGATCACTCCAGGAGTACTTGTTTCGCTTGACTGTCAAAGTGGTTAGACGCCCTGCGTCCGATAGTCTTACGGGATTCTACTACGCCGACTTGGACTCAGTCAAGGTACTTCAGGCATCCACACCTAGGTATGTGCGGGTGGGCTCTTTCCACCCGATCTGCTGGTTTCGATGCTCGGTTTGCAATTCATTCTTTCCTCGATTGTGGTCTGGAATCTTTGTTGTCCTTTGTATCTGAGTCAGTTGATTGTCTGGAAATTGATAACTCGCACATATCGCGGGAGTTTGGAGAAAACGTTGCGATTGTCCCTGCAGTTTGCTGCAACCTGGGTACCCAATCGCAACCCTTCCATTCCCGATCGGTACTAACATCGAAAAGGTATAGCAGAGCCTCTGCGTCGCCAGTCTTACGAGGTTACTGACCCTGAAATTGATTGCGATGTTTGATATTTTCCCGGATCATTCCAGGAGTACTTGTTTCGCTTGACTGTCAAAGTGGTTAGACATCCTGCATCCGATAATCTTACGGGATTCTACTACGCCGACTTGGACTCAGTCAAGGTACTTCAGGCATCCACGCCTAGGTATGTGCGGGTGAACTCTTTCCACCCAATCTGCTGATTTTGATACTTGGGTTACAATTCATCGTTTCCACTTGTTCAAATGGTTTCTGTGACCAAGCCTTTTGGCTTTCATCTTTTGTATCTTGGCATGTGGTACGACCGTACTGACACTGGAGTTCAGTTCGACTGTACTTTGAGTGCATTGGATCCGATGGTCTCCGGGGAAACCGCGAGACATCGGATCTTATTTGATTTTTGCGTCGGCTCCTACCCAGAGATATGGAAGATCTCCTGGTGTGTTGGAGGCAGAACGCTCTACTGGGAAAATATTTTTGGATTTTTGAAAAGATACCGACTCTGGGGAGTGATACTCCGTGGGGTTTTTATTTGCAAAAAGGAATATTTTTTTTCTGTCTTTTTGAAATGGAAATCTGGTTTGCATGCGCCTCCACTAGGGATGCCTGTGGGGTCTTTGGCTAACCGACTTCTATTTTGAAAGCAGGTAAACATGATGATTGATGCGATAGATGCTGATGCATGGAGATGCATGATGAATGCATGGCTTGGCTCATTCTCTTTCAGTTTGATGATTTTGCTTTTGCTGGAGATGCCGAGAATTTTGAGCTTATTGCTTGCAGGGTTGTGCTCCCCTGGGGTTTTTCTTTTTTACACTGGTGTTTGGTCAACGGGTTGGTCAAGATCCCGACCCGTGGTCGATCAGGTCCATCGTCCCAAGATGCTGTTTCTTTGCTTAATGAGAATGTACGAGGATGTTATCTGACTTCAAGACGTTCTTCTGGGCATAAATGTGATTGGGACAGTGTTTGGTTGCCCGTTTTGGTCAAGATTCCAATTTGCGGGCGATTGGATCCATCATCCCAAATTGTGAAGAGAGTGGAGTTCAAGACTCCTGAAGTGTAGTGCTGGGGATACTGACAATTTTTGTGATTTTTGCAGATATTTGATCCGAATCTTTATCTGAGAGGTCAGGATAGAGATCGGTTATTGAAAGCAAAGGAAATATTTTTGTGATTTTTTGAAAATTTTCTTGAAAGCAAGGAAATCATTTTTTGTGATTTTTGACAATATTTTGATTGAAAGCAAGGGAAATATTTTTTTTTGTGATTTTTGAAAATATTTTGCAATGTTTTGGTATTTTGTGATTTTTTTGAAATATAGGAAAAAGTGTGGAATTTTCATCCACTTCCAGCTTCTACTGCTGGTAAGGCACCCGATCCATTTTACGTCAGCGAGCAAGACGAGTCTCACACAGTTAAGTGCCGTAGTTTTACATCTTCGGATGAGGGGATCTTGAGGGTTTTCAGTCAACACACCCACAAAGTTGCCTGTTCCTCATATGCAATGCACATAGACCACGTATCGTCCGACGGACTCCTTCGGCCACAAAATGAGCCACATCCTCACATTTCCCTTAGTCAATCCAGTTTGGGGCCTTACGTTGCTCACAATTCCGTGAGGGTGCGCTCCACCTCCCAACAGCCTTAATCCCCTTCATGAGTTTTAGGAACAGGGAACATCCGTCGGATTCAACAGCGACTTCCAACTCAAGGTTGTCTATCACGGTGCGTTCAACACGAACAGGATTGCGGAGTTCTGCCCGCCTCAGCCCTTACCTGTTTAAAAGATTCCGGACACCCGTACGATCAAGTGTCAGCCATGTCCGGAACAGGTTAGGAAAGAAAGCCCCCGAGAAGTTAATCCCAGTGTAGTTTTAGGTCTTCGGACCGCTGGGGATGAATTTGTGTAGTTGAAATTGATGGCAAAATTTTTTTTATTTTTTTATTTTTATATTTTTTTTGTATTTTGAAAAGGTTCCAGAGTTCAACTCAAGTAATCGAAGATGACACTGGTTTTATGGAAAGCTTGAAATCTTTTTGGTATTTTTGAAAATGATCCGGGTTATCAAACCTTGATCCCAACGGTCGAGGCCGATGCCGGTTTTTAGCTGAAAGCGAGAAAAGGTTCCCCGAGAAATTAATCCCAGTGTAGTCTTCGGACCAAAATCTGTACATGCTGAAAATACGTTCCTTTTTTGTGATTTTTTCGAAATGATCCAGGTCATCAAATCTTGGCCTGAACGGCTGGGATCGATGCTGGTTTTTATTAAAAATCTCTCGAGATGTCGATCCCGACGTAGTTTAAGGTCTTCGGACCCAATTTTGTAAAAGAGGGGCTGGTAATATATTTTTGTTTTTCGAAATGATCCAGATCATCAGATCTTGGCCTGAAAGGCTGGGATCAATGCTGGTTTTTATTAAAAATCTCTCGGGATGTCAATCCCGACGTAGTTTAAGGTCTTCGGACCACAATGCTGTGCAAGCGATGCTGGAAATCACACTTTTTTTTGTTTTTTTTTTTTTTTAGAAAGTGTCCAGAGTCATCAGGCCTTAATGAAGACCGATGCCGGTTTTTATTGAAAATCCCTCGGGATATTGATCCCGACGTAGTTTAAGGTCTTCGGACCCAAAACTATGTACAAGACAGGGAAAATCTATTTTTTGTTCTTCTTTTTTGGAAAATATCCAGTATCAACGGATCTTGATTCGACGATCCAGACTGCTACCGGGTTTTATTAAAAAGTCCCTCGGGATCTTGATCCCGACGTAGTTTAAGGTCTTCGGACCCTGGTTTCATGGTTGGGCATACTTACCTTGCTTTGTTTAGCTTCTGACGGGGTTGACTGTGATTTGAGTGGTCTGAATTGCTTGATTTGACCCTGTGGGCCCTTTTCAGACTTCAGCTTTGCTTTGAAGCACTTATCCTTGATGTTTTGTGAGGCTAAGAAGGCTTTTCATGGTGCAGATGATGACTTGAACGGTTAAGATTGCTCTTTTTAGCCTTGTGGGCCCTCTTGATGATCAGATCTTGGACTCTGACCCCTCTTTTGACGATAACCTTTGATCTTGTTGTTTGATGACCCATGCGAGCTTTTCTATGGTTCAGATCATGATGATCTAGTTTTTGAATGACTTGGATTGCTTGTGGCCCCCACTTGATCACCTTTCCCTCTCTTTGACTTGATCAGCCATGTTCTGGCTGCATTGCTTTGTGATTGGACCGGTGGAGCACCTTTTATATGATCTTGA
Organism: Liriodendron chinense; assembly: GCA_003013855.2. Taxonomy (NCBI): domain Eukaryota; kingdom Viridiplantae; phylum Streptophyta; class Magnoliopsida; order Magnoliales; family Magnoliaceae; genus Liriodendron; species Liriodendron chinense. The sequence continues at coordinate 14,613,098 of ML058384.1, forward strand.
TCAGCCTCAATCGAAATCTGGAGTGGACCGAAGCCTTGGGCGGCCCTCAGGGTGCCATTTGCTGACGTGGACTGTCAGCCTCACCTACCAACGACTGTGGAGCCAATCCCGCGGAGAGAGAGGGAGGGCGTCCGTACGGGCGGCGCACAGCGGGCCGCCCGAACCTTGCCTCTTCTGCGGTCTGGGCTGTCTCGTATTCGGACATTCTCAGCAGTCCACTGTCCCTGTCTTCTTGATTCGGTGCACACGAGGTTTCAATCTAACCATAAATCCTTCTTTTGTCTTTACTTTTCTTCTCTTTTTGTTTTCTTCTCACTTTGTCCTTTCCCAAGCAATGGATAGTGGTGATATAGGCTAGGGGCTGTGGGGGCTGTCCATGGTGGGTCCCACATTCCAGATTTTCTTTTGAGCTTTGATGGATGGGAGATGCCTTTAGTAGATGGGGTAGATGGGGCTTTAAGAGGGAGCATTGATGGAAGCTCAAGCTTGGTGGTTGATGGAGCTTTTAATGACTCCATTAATGGTGGGATGGCTGGAATTTCAGATTTGGATGGGTCTTTGGATGATGGAATTTTGGATGGTATGGATGAGATGGGGAGATGGGACATAGGTGAGGCTATGCATCCTTGGAGTGTGGGCCGCATGGATCGTGTGATTGATGATGGAGACGGGGCCATGATGGACATTGATGGGCTGATCTTAGATTGCTTTCTGGTACCTGTGAGGAGAGAAAATACTTTAGCAAAAGGATTAAAGCATTAAAGCAGGAAGAGAGATACTTACCTTCTCGGAGGAATGATAGGGAGAAAGACGCTTGTACGAAGCACTCTGTGAATTGGCTGGGGGATGTTTATTTTGAAAGCCCTGTAAGATTTTTTTTTTTTTTTTGAACATATATGTAAATCATGAAATAAAAATTTGTGTCAAGTGCTTATTTGTCTGTGCATGATTTGGACATGTGCTTTTAGACGTAGGAATCAGAATATTTAACTCAGCCTAATGTCATACTCGATTTTCTTAATTATTCACCAAGGGTCCTGGTCCCCTTAAGATAGTGCGCAATGGTATCCTGCCCCTAGAATTTGGGCAGATCCTAAAAGAATTCTCGACTCATAGCCGCCATCCTTGCTTCCATTGAATCTTCATGTCGCTTGGATCTCTCATGTACCTGCTCTTTTTTTTTTCTTAGCCATTATTACCCGCAACGCCCTTTCGGGTTTTCGCTGCGTTCGGCTTGCCCGTCATTGTTGCCCGTGGCGCCCTTTCGGGTTTTCACCACGTCCCGGGTATTTGATCTTGCCTGCCCCTTGGCAGCTATGCTGTTTTTACCCTTGGCGCCCTTTCGAGTTTTCACCAAGTCCGCTATGTGCCCACTGTTTTTACTCGGAGTGCCCTTTCGGGTTTTCACTCCGCCCTCTTTGTTTAAGCACACATCTTTTTTTGGATAACTGCGGCGACCAGAGGTCAGGAATCCGTCATTGCCGGCCGATGGTAACCTTTCGGCCCTTATCTTAAGTTACAATGGCAGAGCTGTCGGCCTTAGCTACAGACCCTTTTGAGGTGGATGGATGGATATATGTGTTTCTTTTGGGTCGATTTTTTTTTTTCTCTTTCTTTCTTTCTTTCTTTCTTCTTCTTCTTCTCTTTTTTTTGTGAGTTGTGTGCCCCCCCTTTTTTTTTTTAACCCCCATTTTTTTTGCTCTATTCCCTTTTTTTCTCTTCTTTTTTTTTTTTTTGCTTTTGAGTCCTTTATTTGGAACACTTATTGGTGGATGGGAAGGGATTCTCAGAGGTCTAAGCCTTAACCTCTTGACTTCAGCTCTACTAATGTAACTCTTGATAAGGTTGGATTGGCTTACCTGTGAGAGATTCTCACGTTGTCGGCGTTGATTGGCTCCGGAAGATCCTTGGTGAGTCGAATGGTGCCTCCCAGAAGAACTTCTCTGATTCTCGGAGCTAGCCCCTTGAGTCTAATAGATGCGGCAGTGCTTGTCGTGAACCCGATATGATTTTTCTTTCTTCGGCTTCATTCTTCATCAGCACTCATGGTGATATGATTTCGACTCAACTCGTAGGTCTGTCTTCTGATTTTTAAGCTTCTCGAGGAACTCCTCCATCCTTAAATTTCGAAGGACGTCCCATTGCCAATGTTGATAGCATGTGGAAACCCTTAACAATTGATGATGTCATTCTTCATGAGAATTATTGTGCGAGATCAGAATGTTACCTCCTTCCTTTTTGTGAAGTAATCAATTGCCACAAGTATATGCGTATGACCACTAGATGATGCCGAGTCGATCTTTCTGTTGATGTAGATACCTCGTACAGGGAATAGCTGGAGCATTATCAGGTTGTAGAATTTCGAAGCACACACACGGATCCGATGTGCATGTTGCTGACACTTGAAGTGCTTTCTGACATGTTGGCAACAATCTGTTTTCATCGAGCCGTGAGGTTTCTTCGATCATTCATCAAGTCGTACACTCCAGCATGGAATGCAAGCATAGTCTTGGCAGCATCTTCTTGATAGGCTTGATGAGTTTTTGATCGATGAGTCTTCACAGGACGCAAGATTGGGAAGTCATGACTTCAAAAATTCGATCATTCTCTGTTTATTTTTCGAGGACAAGGATTCTCAATGCACACTTCCTTATGGGTCTCAGGAGATCCTAGGTTTATAACTTTGAAACTTTTTGAGATGCCATCGGCTTTTGGTTCGAACTTTCGAGGAGACCCTCTAAGTTTGGGAGTCAGCTCATCATTTTCCTCATCATTGGCTCTATCCAGACCCTTGAGTTTGAAGTCCAACTCTAGATCAAAATCTTATGAGTTAACTTCATACTCAAGTGCTTTGACAGACAGACTTGACACTTTTATTGAAAAAGATTTTTTTTTTTTACTTTCAAAGATTTTCTGGTTTTTTGGAATTTTGTGAATATCTGGATTTTTTTTGAACTTTTGGATTGTGAAAATTTGATTTTTTTTTTAAAATTTTGAAATATTTGGTGTTTTTGGGTTTTTGAATCTTCTGATTTTTTTTTTTTTGAAATTTTTCATAAAAAAACCCGAGCAAGACGGCGATGTGAACCAGGTGTCGCCTGATTCGGCTCAGGGAGCCGAGCACTGTCGACTTTTATTGTGCCGTCATGGGGACTACAAACCTGTTACTGCCCTGCACTCCTTCCCCTCAGGAGGCAGGGCCAGAGAGATCAGTAGGCCAACCCTCATTGTTGTGCCCAAAAGTCATGGCAAATATGGAATTGGGCTTCGAGTCGGTGTAGGATGCGATTTCTCCTGGTTCGTCCCCGATGAGTTGTAGCTCTTCGGGTTCATCCGGCTGAGGTGGGACCAGGATGGTAGTCCAGTCGATTGGGGGAAATTTCTGCCCCTTGCTTGAGTCTTCTTTGGGCACCTCTATCAGACTCAATCTGCTCGCTTGATCATCGAAGGTGGAATCCAGCCCATCATCAGGATAGATAATCCTTGCATTGATAAACTGGATTGGTGTGAAGATGCAGAGATTGCCTTCTTGATGACCCCGTCTACTTCTAATACTTCTGTGCTTTGGTTTCCTAATCCGAGTAGGCTGATATCGCAGTCTTTCTCTATCCACATTCTCTTGAACTCCCATGATTTGAGTCGAGTCTTGATATTCGAGCTTATAGTAGAAGGTTTGACGCTCGGCAGGAAGGAAGACGTAGTTCGACCCGATGGGACATGCACGAGGGAAGTAATTTGCATTATGATGGTATGAGACCTCCCCATTAGAGCGTTGTACGTTCGTGGCTGGGACGGTAGGCTCTCGAAGGTTGGATGCTTCTACTATGGGAAATTGTTCAGGATTGGTAATGATGTTGATCGCCCTATCTCCGGAGATGTGCTTAACCTTTTGGTAAAGATTTGAAGAGATGACACCAATTCTGTGAAACCAGGTCCGATCGGGAAGGAGATGGAATGAAGCTGAGATGTCCAAGACCTGAAGAGTGATAGTTGATATTTTTGGACCGATCAGAACCTGGACATCAATCTCCCCTTCGACCTCCTCGATAGTGGCCACATAATTGAAGCTGGGCCCCAATTCTGCTAGGGCATGTGGCATGCTGTCCAAGGAAGGGTCTTCTTCTTGGAGGACGATGGCTGAAGTAGAGGCCGAATAGACAGGTGCGGTGGACAAGTTGTGCCCCTGGTTGTTTGCTGGAGAAACGGGCAGGCTTTGCCCTTGGCTGAGTGATGCTGCAACGAGGAGGTCGTCCCCTTGGTTGACTGAGATGGGCTGATTGTGCCCATGGTTAGAAATTGGTGTGAAGAATGAATCGACTGAAGGTGCCCCTTGCATGATGATGGGCTCTGGGATCGAAATAGTTGAGGGTGCCCCTTGCAGGATGAGAGGTTCGAACTCTGAACTAGAGTCGATGGCACGGATAAACTGGAGATGAGGCTTTTCTTGGCTGATGAAAGATGGATAGGCAGGAGGTGCCCCTTGCATTGCGGAGACGGGACCGACTGAAGATGCCCCTTGCAGGATGAGGGGTTCTGAAACTGGACTTGTTAGAGGTGCCCCTTGCCAATCTTGATTAGGAAACTGTGAGTTCCATCTCGGTTGTTGTTGTTGTTGCAGTTGTCCATGCTGAGGGAGGAATAGTGCATCTTCGGTAGAGGCGACAAGATCATCTTCTTCCATTGGATGGGAGACGGGAACACTATCATTATCGCTTTCGTATCCGGTAGACTCACCTTCCACTATCGGTTGCATAAGAGAGGCTTGGTAAGGCCCCCAAGGGGAGATCATCCCAGCCCTTATTCCGGCTTCGACTTGTTCCCCGGCACAGATGAGTTGGCTGAAGTTTGCATATGGATGTGAGACAAGGTATCCAGAGATACTTGGATTTGTCGAGTGGACGATCATGGAGATTTTCTCCTCGTCGTCGAGGGGAGTCTTCATTCTAGCGGCCATGGCCCGCCACCGTCCAACGTAAGCTGACAATGTTTCATCACTTCTTTGCCTGAGAGCTGCGAGGTCCGCTCTCCTAGGTGCCATGTTAAGATTGTATGCGAACCTATTGACGAAAGCCTGGGAGAGCTGCTCCCAAGTCTTGATGCGATGACAGTCCAATGATGAGTACCAGTCTAGGGCATCGTCTTTCAGAGATTTTTGAAACAAGCGGATGAGTGCTCCATCATTGCCTGCCACAGCATTAAGGTCTCCACAAAAAGCTCGTAAGTGGTCTACAGGACACCCTGTCCCATCATATCTTTTAAATTTTGGTACCTGAAAGCCTTGAGGTACCATTGCATCGGGAAATGGACAAAGGTCCCTGAACTTAGTGGATGAAAGATCCACCCCTTGCTGCTTTTGCAACTTTCTCTTCATCTCTCGCATCTGTTCTCGGAGTTGCTCTATTTCGAAGGGACCAGATGAAGGAGATCTTGCCCCTCGCCAAGATTGAGATGGCCCCCTTTCATAATAATTGGTGTCATTGATGCTCCTATAGTTTCTGCTTGAAGGAGGTTGGGCCTGATAATTGCTCCCATTATAGGGACTTTGTTGGACTGGAGCAGAGAATGGAGGCTGCAAGGAAGCCTGAAAATGGCTCATGTTTGCAGGAGGATACTGGAAGAAATGTGCTGAGGTCGAGGGTTGTTCTGATTGAAGGCCCCTATTAGGAGGGTATCGAAAGTCTTGAGCGAACCCTGGCGGTTGTGGCTGGGATGAACTAGAGGCTGGAAGAGATGGTTGCTGCTGAGATTGATGAACTTGACCAATTTGATTGTTGACTGCTGCGGTAGCTTGTGCTTGCATGAATCGTAAGAGCATTTCTTGCATTTCTTTCATTCCTTGTGCCAATTCTTGCATGATTGGCGTATTCTCAATTGGCTGTTGCGCTGGAGGTTGCGCTTCAGTCATTTTAAGAGCGGGGAAGAGGTGAGTTTCTTCTTCGTGGTCGGACATGGCTTGTTGAGCCCGAGTGCGGATTATGCTGCGGTAGGGAAGTTGTCTTCGTGCACGTTGAGCCGGAGGAGGCGCAATGGTGAGGACTATACTCTACTCTTTTTGGGTTTTGGGATTTTCTATTTTTTTTGTTTTGGAATTTTCTACTTTTTTTTTGGGGGGGTTTGGGTAGAATGCTATGCAGATGAGATTGTATGAGGATTAGTGACTTTCAAGTATGGGAAGGATTCTGTTTTTCAAGTCAGATCACGACTAGTGGGACTAGCTCATCCCCAGTGGAGTCGCCATTCTGTGGACCCTCGCCGTTTCCGCGCTCCCACACGACGTTCTCGTCCCTTCCCCTTTCGGGAAAAGAAGGAGAGGAGGATGCGTGAGTGCGAAATCGCCGTTTGTGCCACTGGCTTGCCTCGTTCTCGAGGGCTTTGTTTGGTAGTCATGTTAAGCTGGATGTGTTTAAATGTGTTTATATAAGACCAGAGTCGCCAATAGCCAATTACTTCGAATCTACAGTCGGCTAGACCCCGTAGAAATGTTAGAGAAGGGGATCTGAAGATTCCTTCCTCTAAAATGACTCCTTTTGATCCGCGGCCAGAGATTCGAGGCAAGGGATCACGGTTACAGGTGGGAAGAGGTTAAACACCCCACACACTGCCCGTACCGAAGTACGGTCTCTACTTCACAGAATCGATCAAATATTTGAAAGTCTAATTTAATCCTCGTACATTCTCATAAATGACATGATGCATGAATGCGGGTCTGAACAGTAAGAGTTTCTGATGGGCAGGTTCCAACAACGGGCAAGCCCAGAGCATACGCTCGAACTGACAGGTGCTTTATGCGAGATGATGCATGTTGTGTGCTTGAATATTCAAAGTGCTTATAGTGATATGTACGTGAATGCAGGTCTGAACAGTAAGAGTTTCTGATGGGCAGGTTCCAACAACGGGCAAGCCCAGAGCATACGCTCGAACTGACAGGTGCTTAATATAAAGACATATGCAGTGTGCTTGAATAATCAAGGTGCTTTATGGTGAAGCAGGGGGGTTGGAAGAAGAGTAAATGTTGCACTTATGCTAGATGCAAATGAGATATGCTGGAAAGGACGGAGGTGTCGCAAGGGTTGGCTTCGAGTGGCTGGGTTAAGACTTGGGTGGCTTGAGAGGCTTGGACCAGTGGTCAGGCTAGGCTGGACCAAGGTTAGGCTCTCCTCACTCGGGCTCTCCTTGGTGGAAAAATGGGCTAAGGATTGGAGAGGGGCTCGGGACAGACAGGACTTCACTGGACTCGAAGGGATGTCAAAATGAGAAGGGGAGGGGGGTATTTATAGCAGCGAGCAGTGGCAGAGCTCGTAATTTATTCCGGTCGGCCTACTATGGGCCGCCCGTATGGCCGCTCCTCGGTTTCCAGCGATGTACGGTTGTTACCTTGGGGCTGCTGTTTGACTCGCTGGGTCGACTCAGTGAGTTGACTCAGCGGGTCGACTCGGTGATTTGACTCAACGGGTTGACTCGACGGGTTGACTCGGTGTTTTGACTCGACGAGTTGACTCAGCGGGTTGACTCAGTGGGTTAACTCAGCGGGTTGACTCAGTGGGTTGACTCAGTGAGTTTGACTTTTTTGGGATTTTTTGACTGGCTTTTCTTATGGGGGTTTTTCAGGCTGATGTGTAGGACTGGGTTGACTGGGTTCAGGCTTGAACTGGGCTATGGAATGGGGCTTACAAGGGTGAGTTTGGCTGAGTTTGGACTTGGGATTTGGGGGTATGGTCCTCCATTCTTCCAGCTATCTCTACCAACATTGTAGCCGAAGGTGGGGTGTCTACATAGGCCAAAGAAAAGAGAAAAAGCCATGTGTCATCTACTATGCAAGTAGAACCCTAAACTCAGCCCAAGCAAATTACACCACCACTGAAAACGAACTTTTAGCTGTAGTTTTTACCTTGGACAAGTTTAGGTCCTACTTGATTGGATCCAAGATCATTATATTCACTGACCATGCCGCGCTTAAGTATCTTCTTTCTAAGAAGGATGCTAAACCACGGTTGTTAAGATGGATCCTTCTACTCCAGGAATTCGACATAGAAATACGTGATAAGAAAGGAGTAGAGAATGTAGTAGCTGACCATCTCTCTCGACTTGTCCTCACTGATTCCCCTGAAATGACTGCAATCAATGACATGTTCCCTGATGAACAACTTTTTGCTGTTTCCCAATTGCCATGGTATGCGGACATTGCTAACTATCTTGCTACAGGTACAATTCCTACATATTGGAAAAAGCAAGATAAGTATAGATTCTTCACGGAGGTGCGGAAATTCCTATGGGACGACCCATACTTATTCAAGTATTGTCCCGATCAAATCATAAGGAGATGTGTCCCAGATGATGAGCAACAAAGTATCATCTCCTTCTGTCATTCTCAAGCATGTGGTGGCCACTTTTCGGCTAAAAAGACCACAGCGAAAATTCTGCAATGTGGGTTTTATTGGCCCACCATGTTCAAAGATACACATGAGTTTTGCAAAGCATGTGAACCTTGTCAGAAATTAGGGGGAATCTCCAGTAGAAATATGATGCCACTCAATCCCATCTTAATAATCGAAATTTTTTATTGTTGGGGCATCGATTTCATGGGCCCATTCCCATCTTCTTTTAGAAACCTATACATCTTGCTTGCCGTCGACTATGTTTCTAAATGGGTCGAGGCCATCCCTTGCCGGAATAATGACCATAAAACGGTCATTCAATTTTTAAAAGAAAATATTCTTTCCCGGTTTGGAACGCCTCGAGTCATCATAAGTGATGGAGGGTCTCAACTTTTGCAATCGCCCTTTTGAAACCTTAATGAAGAAATATGGCGTAACACACAAAGTGAGTACTCCCTATCACCCACAAACTAGTGGACAAGCTGAGATATCCAATAGGGAGATTAAACACATTTTAGAGAAAACGGTGAACCCCGATCGCAAGGATTGGTCGCTTCGGCTTACCGATGCGCTTTGGGCTTACCGTACAGCTTTCAAAACCCCTATTGGAATGTCTCCCTATAGACTTGTCTATGGAAAGGCTTGTCACTTGCCCGTGGAGTTGGAACATAGGGCATATTGGGCTATTAAGAAGATGAATTTCAATTCTGACAAGGCAAGCTCGTTACGCAAACTACAATTGAATGAATTTGCAAAAATTCGGAATGAAGCTTATGAGAATGCGAGAATTTACAAGGACAAGACGAAGATATTCCATGATAAGAATATTCTTCGCAAGACATTCACGATCAATCAAAAAGTCCTCATGTATAACTCTCGCTTACATCTATTTCCGGGAAAATTGAGATCTCGATGGACCGATCCCTACATTGTGCAAACTGTCTATCCATATGGGACTGTCGAGCTGTTGAATCCGAGGAATGGCAACATTTTTAAAGCAAATGGGCAGCGATTAAAGCCGTTCTTTGAGAAATTCCCTTCAGAAGGTATGTCCATACCTCTGAATGATCCTGTGTATCAGGATGATTGATTTCCTAGTCTGATGGAGGTATAGAGTAGTTAGGATTAGGATTTTGCTGCTTTTGTTTTCTTTTTCATAGGTTTGTTAGAAGGAGGAAGATTTTCACTTTTCACTCTCTCAGGTACTATCATTCCTCACTCCCTTTTATTTTCAAATTGCTCTCATGTTTTGCTCATTGCACATCTTTTACATTGAGGACAATGCAAAATTTGGTTGGGGGGTGTAGGATCACTTGGATGAATCCAGCGTTTTGCAACATTTCAAGCAATTATGTGGAAATTTTTCGATTTTTCAAAAATTCGAAACTCTTTTGGAAAACATCAGTTCTATGCATTCAAGTTGATATGAGCATAAGAGGAGGGGATATGAAGTGTATGGGGCTGTATGTCTGGAATCTCTCATAGCACAATGGTTTTATATGTGAACTCCCCTATTTTTGTGATTAATAGAAAATCTGAACACTTTTACACCTAGTTCACATTACACGATTTTCATGAGTTGAAGGGATTATGTGATTTATGGATTAGCTAGACTTTGAATTAAGGTGTTGAGAAATCAGGCCGGGGTACTTTGTCCATCCTTATCCATGGGAAAATAATGAAAGATATGGACTTTTAAAAATCCTATCTAATTTAAAAAGAAAAAGGAAAAGGAAGGATGAAATTGGGAATGATGGAAAAACGGTGGAAAATTCCAATTAGGGCTACCTACTACCAACCGGGGGATGGTCTACCCGTAACCAAAGCCGAAAATGGGACGTAGTGTGAAAGTCGTCGGAAGGGCGGTAAGGCAAATTCCTGTCATTGGCTTGATGTAGCTCTATGTACCTTGAGTTCTATAGTCTAGTTGATCTATGAAGAAGGTAATCCTAGAAACTCGTGGGATGAATTTTCACTACCCACACTAGGTTGAATTTGTTCAAGTCCTTCTATTTATCAACCAATCAGCGGGAATTTTATATGAATGCTTATTATATTTTGAGGATTTACGGTTTCAACCTTTGACGCCTAATCTTCCTGAATCTTACACTTATGAACCTTGGAATGTATAGAAGGATGGTTTCTGAAAGAGAGTTGAGTTTTGAAGAATGGGATTAGCTTCACGCATGTTTTGCTCGGGACTAGCAAAATGCTGGTTGGGGGGTGTGTTGAGCTCTTAATTGTGCATATTCTAACCCCAATTCATCACTCATTGTGTAAGGTTTGTATGGTTTATAGGCTAATCTAATGCATGTTTTATGACTACAGGACTGAGAGTGGTTCCACCTAATTGAAGATAAAAAGGGCTCATTTGGAACTATTTTGATGAAGAACATTTGAGGATCAAAGAAGAAGGAAGCAAAGAAAGAAGAAAGCAGAAGAAAGAAAGGAAGAAAACAAGAAGAAAAAGAGGCCTGACCGGTCGTGACCGGTCAACCATGCACATTGGGAAGCTGCTGAAGACATCCGACCGGTCATGACCGGTCGAACATGGCTACTGGAACAGGAGTGAGGACGTCCGACCGGTCATGACCGGTCGGACATGATTGCTGGACCAATATTGAATGAGGCCGACCGGTCATGACCGGTCGGCCATACTTGCTGGAACGTCAATGTAGACGTCCGACCGGTCGGATATACTTGCTGGAGTGACCGTCACTTGAGGCCGACCGGTCATGACCGGTGGGCCATGCATAAGAACTTAGAAGTTTTTAAATACAGCCTGATTTTCTCTGCGCTGCGTTAGTCTTACGCAATTTCTCGATTCTTCCGAAGTTGTGGAGCCTCCAGACTATAAAAGGACACCAAGGGATCGTTCCTAAGGTATCCTAGAAGGGTTTAAGTGAGGTTGGAGGCTGTGGAAGTGGATTTCGGAGTTTCACAACTCCTTCTAGTTTGCTTTGCTGTTTTCATGCTTTTTATAGTTGTTTCATGTTTCCTTGGATCATGAGCAGCTAAACCTCTTAGCTAGGGCTAAGAGGTGAAGCTTGTAGTGGATCCAAGATGTTTCAATTCGTAGCTAGTTGGTTTTAAGTGTGGAATTCATGATTATGAACTAAGGTTTGAAGTTTATACAAGTTTTTGAGTAGCTTTTCTTAGTCTTATGATGACTCATGGATGTTTGGGAGAATTACTTAATTGCTTAATTGATTTGTATCCGTCTAGACCTGTATGATCCGAGGAATCGGAGTGCGCTCTAGTACTATGATCTTCATAAAGGGACTTCCTACCAAAGTTCTATTTTACTGATTTTCTGAAATATGTATGGACTGTGCATGTGATTTGAATCCAGTTCAAATCATGATCTAGCCTTGTCTTATGACAGGACTTGAGGATGGTTATGATTGTGAACTAGACCTTTAGGAAAGGGGAATGACCTATGCAATTGAGCATGCTCAGTTCAGCCTACATTGAGTGAATCTTATGCATAGCATTTACATATTACAGATTATTTGGTTTAACAGCTCTATCATCCGACTAAATAGATCTTAATATCGATTCTAGTTGAGAGAATGAGAAACCACAGCGGATTGAACATCAAGGATTGCTACAAGTGGATCCTTGAACCCCTAGTGCCTTTTTATCATTAGTCACTTTAATTTAATTAAATTTTGTTACTCTTATCAATTCTATTCAAAATCTAATTACTAACTTTCAATAGACACTTTTGGATGTGTTTGTGAAATCCTACATAAGTCCCTGTGGATCGACCTTGGTCTTACCGAGATTATTACTACATCGCAACCCTACACTTGGGGAAGCGAATAACAACCGTGGTTTAGCATCCTTCTTGGAGAGAAGGTACTTAAGCGCGGCATGGTCAGTGAATATGATGATCTTGGATCCAATCAAGTAGGACCTAAACTTGTCCAAAGCAAAAACTACGGCTAAAAGTTCTTTTTCAGTAGTGGTGTAGTTTGCTTGCGCTGAGTTTAGGGTTCTACTTGCATAGTAGATGACACATGGCTTTTTCTCTTTTCTTTGGCCTAGCACGGCCCCAATAGCATAGTCGCTAGCATCGCACATAATTTCAAAAGGAAGGCTCCAATCAGGTGGTTGCATTATGGGAGCACATGTCAACATACCTTTAAGGGTGGTAAAGGCCTTTTGACATTCTTCATTCCACTCGAATGAATTTTCCTTTTGAAGTAAGTTACATAAAGGACGAGAGAGTGAACTGAAGTACTTTATGAACCTTCTGTAAAATCCTGCGTGTCCTAAAAAGGACCGTACATCTCGTATGCTCTTGGGTGGTGGAAGGTTAGAGATAAGATCAATTTTCGCTTTGTCCACCTCGATTCCATTCTGTGAAACGATGTGACCAAGTACAATTCCCTTTTGAACCATGAAGTGGCACTTCTCCCAATTCAGCACAAGGTTCTTCTCTTCACATCTTTTCAGCACAGATTTCAAGTGCTCAAGGCACTCATCAAAGCTACAACCAAATACGGAAAAATCATCCATGAAGACTTCGAGAATTGTCCCCACCATGTCAAAAAAGATACTCATCATACAACGCTGAAAAGTGGCAGGGGCATTACATAGTCCAAACGGCATCCGTCGATAGGCGAAAGTGCCGAATGGACATGTGAATGTAGTCTTTTCTTGGTCTTCACGGGCAATCTCTATTTGGTTGTTGAAATTGCGGTTTTACCGCTAGTGAGATAAGCTTGAAGGTATGCTTATGTCCTAGAGGGGGGGTGAATATGACTTTTTAATTTTTCTTACAAATTCAAAAACTCAATTGCATTTATATTATAATATACCAATTAAGCACATGTAAATGATAGCAATTAATCACCCAAGATCCAACTCGATTGACAACTTTACTAAGAGAAGTATTTCATCAAACAGTTTATATGCATTCTTGTATTAATCATTCAAGGATGGCATATGAGCATTTTGTCAAACATAAGATGGGCATACAGTTAAGCACTTATAAGATTGATCAACAAGGAACAAACTAGACAAAATGCATTCACCACATTGCACACGATGTATAGTGGTTCGGTTTCCCTACTCCACTCCCGCTTCACGATCTCAACCTATGAGACCACCGGATTTCACTATAGTCGTGGTTTTAATCAGGTTAACCATCAACCTTAACATCCTTTGATCTAGGACCGCGTTTACCATCCGCCGATGGCCCAATCCAGGGACTTGACGAGTTTGGATCTCAAACTCTCACCAATCCTAATCCAAGGACGGTCACGTACACTCCCGCCGGAGTTTCCCAATCCAGGGAATAGTGATTCAATAAATGGACTCTCAAATACTAGACATACCTAGACGATTGAGCCCCAATTCGATGCCTTTGATGAGTAGCTTCAGCTCCACATGCTTCAGCTTCTCTTTGTGCTCCCAAGATCAGCTACCGATGCAAATGATGAGGTTATGTTGATGCCGGGTAGTTGGGAGAGAGTTGGTCAAGTTCCTCTTGCCTATTCAATGCAATGGTAATGAGGGAACTGCCAAACTTGAGTATTCAATGGCTATTGATGACCAAGAGATTCAACAAGATGGGTTAGGTCAGCCATGAATACCTTGCTTGAGTTCATTCTTCAAACTGAGCTTTAAATGCTCATTGAAGTGCCATGAATCACTTGGATTGATTGATGAACTCAAGCAATAATGAGCAAAAGAAGGATAGATGATGTTCTTAATTGCCCCCTTCAATGCTCTCAATGGGTGTGCAAAGAATACCATTAAAGCCCTCAAGACATGCCTTTATAGACTCCAAGAATCGGGCTTCAACGGATATAAAACGGCTAGTTGTCGATTGATCTATCAAAGCACCGATTGATCGCAAGAAGTAATTTTCCAGAAAATATGCTTGCTGAACAGAAATGGGCTTGATCGATTGATCGCCCGACCCGGTCGATTGATCGCCCAGGCTGATCGATTGATCGCCCGTCCCTGTCGATTGATCGCCCAGGCTGATAGATTGATTGCCCGGCCAGCCGATCAATCGCAAATGCAATTTTTGCTTGCTTTGCTTGCTGGATAAATTTGAAATGTGAAGGCCGACCGGTCAAGACCGGTCGGCTGCCTATCTGAATAATGCAGCAAAGCTGCTGGACAGATTGTATATTGCTGGCCGACCGGTCAAGACCGGTCGGCTGTCCATTTGAAAATCATCCAGCAAGGTTTCTGTTAACCTTAAAATACCTAGCCGACCGGTCAAGACCGGTCGGCTGCCCAGCTGAAATAACCATAACAAGGTTGCTGTTGTGTTGAGAAGCCTGGCCGACCGGTCAGCTTGTCTAGTTGTTTTCATTTCAGCACAACTGCTGGACACATCTTGTAGTTCGGGCCGACCGATCAAGACCGGTTGGCTATCTAGATGGTTTTGTCACAGCGAGCTTGCTGGACCAAGTCCTTCAACACAACAGCGGATCACATTCATAGATGAAGCATGAAGTGATGAGGTGCATGAGGTCCAATGTTTGGACATATCTTCAGCTATGTTTTGCACCAGCCATGGACCACAAGTCTGATCAACTTGTGTAAGGGTCGAGAGAGAATGGGATAAGATATGTGAGTCATTACGCCATTCTTTGATGTTTTAGGTTTCCTATGGTTGATTTATATGCAACTTACCTGAGATCTTGATTCAGCATGAGCTTGAGCAATGGAAGAAACATTATCTTCAAGTCTTGATCTTCAATTCTTCGACCAGGGCTCACACGACAAGACGCGACCAACCAACACGCCAATTGACAACAAAAGGTGCACTAACAGTTGTACCCTGAATAGCCATCAAGGAAGCAAAAGTGGGCGTGACTCGCCAACCGTTCTAAAATTTGATCAACAAAAGGTAGGGGGAAGTGGTCTTTCCTCGTGACAGTGTTTAGCTTCCTGTAGTCAATGCACATTCTCCAACCGATAGTGACTCTAGTTGGCACGAGTTCATTATTGGCATTGGCTACGATGGTTATTCCGGATTTCTTAGGCACCACTTGAGTTGGGCTCACCCATTGGCTATCGGATATTGGGTAAATAATACCCACATCCAACAGTTTCACCACTTCGGCCTTAACCACATCCTTCATGTTTGGATTTAGTCGTCTTTGTGGTTGCCTAGATGTCTTCGCATCCTCCTCAAGGTGTATGCGATGAGTACAAATCAGTGAGTCTATGCCTTTGAGATCCGTAATTGACCATCCAATAACACTCTTGTGCTCTAATAGAGTGGCCATTAGCCTACTCTCTTGTTCCTCATCCAAGTGGGAAGAAATCACCACTGGATATGTCTCATCTCGACCTAAATAGACATATTTCAGCTCACTTGGTAATGGTTTTAGGTCGAGTGTTGGTGCCTCGATGTTGGATGGGAGGGCCTTGTTCTTGTTTACAGGCAAAGGCTCAAATAGGGCCCTCCATCTTTTATTATCAAGCACCGGCATCACATCTAGAATGGCATCTATCTCTTGTATTGTGTCATCATTTATCTCATGAGGATGAGCCACACATGCCTCCAAAGGGTCGGAAGATAGTGACAAGGGGAATATATCTTCCACGAATGATTCAATCATGTTTAGTTCATGGATATCATCATCAACCTCCCGTTGTTTTTTGCATAAATCAAATATGTTAAGCTCAAGGGTCATATTTCCAAAGGACATTTGTACAAGTCCGTTTCTACAATTGATAATTGCATTTGAAGTAGCTAGAAATGATCGGCCAAGTATGACGGGAATTTGAGCACCGGTGCCTATCACAGGATGTGTATCCAAGACAATAAAGTCTACTGGGTAGTAGAATTTATCAACTTGGACTAGAACATCCTCAATTATTCCTCTCGGTATACAGATGGATCTATCAGTAAATTGGAGTGTGGTTTTGGTCAGTTTCAATTCACCTAACCCAAGTTGCTCGTAGACTGAATATGGAATGAGATTCACACTTGCCCCCAAATCGAGTAAGGCTTGTTTAATCCGGTAGTCTCCTATGATGCATGAGATGGTTGGACTACCCGGATCCTTGTATTTTTGGGGCACCTCTTGTTTGATGATGGCTCTCAAATTCTCAGTCAAAAGTACTTTGTTGTGAACATTGTGTTTCCTTTTGACTGTACACAATTCCTTTAGAAATTTGGCATACGATGGTATTTGTTTTATGGCATCCAACAACAGGATGTTGATCTTCACCTGCTTGAAAACTTCTAAAATTTTCAGATTTTTATCTAAAGGTTTATGTGAATCAACCTTTGTGGAAACGGGGCAACCAGCTTGTATTGCCTTTTCGGTTCTTTCTCTTGTGGAGTGTTGTTTAAGCTATCATCCTCTTTAGAAATTTCCGGATCCTTAGGCTTTGGGGCCTTCACCGGATTAGATTTGTCAATTTCTTTCCCACTTCTCAAAGTGGTGATAGCTTGGACATGCTCCGTATGATGGGAGGATGAGCTTGCATCTTGTATCTCAAATTGGGTTCTTGAGTTAGGAAGAGGTTGGGCAGGAAGTGTGCTCTTCTCTCTAACACTAAGATGAGATTCAACTCTAGCCATTGATGTTTTCAATTCATTGATGGCTTGAGTTGAATTTTGATTTAATTTCAATTGCTCTTGCATGAACCCATCTATTTTCAGAGAATTTGTCTTATTATACTCAGCTTGGACCGATACGAATGCACCCAACATCTCCTCTAGGGTCACTTTTGTAGTAATGACTAAAGATGGACCTAGTATAGGTTGAGCTTGAGGGATAGGGGTTGCATTCGCAGTGGGTCCATTCCTCCAACTGAAGTTGGGATGGTTCTTCCAACTAGCATTAAACGTGTTTGAGGTTGGAGCACCAAATTGTCGTTGATAACTGTTTATGGCATTTGATTATTCTTGTAAGATGTCCTGAACTGCTGAAATTATGGGACAATCTTGTGTTGCATGTTGATTTCCAGCACAAATTCCACAAACGGTTTCAACGTCATTGGAGTTAATCGTCTCTCCTTTCCTCAATTCCATGGCTTCGACCTTTCTTGTGAGGCTAGCCACCCGTGCACTTATGCTATCATCTTCCGATAAGACATACATTCCTCCACTTTCCTTTTGTTGGCCAGTCTTGGAATTTGTTGGTTTCGATGTATCCCAAGACTGTGCATTCTCAGCCAATTCTTCCAAATAATCCCATGCTTCATCAGCCTCCTTATTCATGAACTCCCCATTACACATCATTTCTACGAATTGGCGCATGGGTGAAGTCAGTCCTTCATAGAAAAAGCTTATAACCCGCCAAATTTCATAGCCATGATGTGGGCATGCGTTTAATAGGTCCTTAAACCTCTCCCAACATTGGAAGAAGTTTCATCTTCCTTTTGGGCAAAGTTCATGATAAGGCGCTTCAACATGTTTGTTTTGTGAGTAGGGAAGAATTTTTTTTATGAATTCCCTATGCATATCAGTCCATGCACCAATTGATCTTGGCCTTAATGCATGAAGCCAACCTTTAGCTTTATCTTTAGGAGTAAAAGGATAGAATTTAAGTCTCACCACATCATCAGTCACATTAGTAAAGTGCATGGTGGTTATTACCTCATCAAACTCCTTAAGGTGTTGATAGGCACTTTCACTGTCTAATCCATGGAATTTAGGGAGAAGTTGGATCACTCCCGATTTTAAATCCACATTCCCTGCATTTTGTGGAAAAATTATGCATGAGGGAGTGCTCACTTTTGCTGGTTGCAAGAAATCACGTAAAGTTCTAGGTCGGGGAACATTCTCAACCACATTCTCCCCCGTTTCAGTTTGGTTTTGGCCCAGATTAGGATTGGCCATCGGATTAGGTTGATTCACAGCTATACTTTTAGACAAACTTGGAGAGTTTAGATGTCTCCTAGTACGTGGCTCTCTGTCAATTCCTTCTACTATCCCCCCTTCACTTATGAGTCAGTTATTGGAATCCCGAGCCCAATGTGGCATGCAAAACCAAAAAAATATGAAACAAAGAGAAAGAAGAATTCTTCCTCCCTTTCTTTACTCTTCTCTAAGACCGAAGCACAAGGTGTCTTGTAATGGCTAAGCCAGAAGCAAGGATAGAGACCGATTTCTCCTGGTCAATAGGGGTTCAGAGAACTCCCCACCTACTCTTTGAATCTTTTGAGAAAAAGTGCAGAAAAAGGAGAAAGAGGAGTAGAGGTGAGAAAAGAAATCTTTGAGTACAAGGTGATCCAAGACGGCAGAGCCGACCAATGGGAATCCAGGTGGCACAAGGCCTACCTTTCAGAGATCCAAAAAGAGTCTCCACCCACTCTACAAGAGATGAATATGATAGGAATGAATAAGAGAAGGAGAAGAGTAAGGTTTAGAAAGATAGAACCTGATTCGAGCACTTGAGATCCTTACGTCCTCTTCAACTTCCTAGAAATCCCTGAAAAAAGAAAAATAAATCAAAATAAACTAAGTTAGTCCTAAAATCCTAAAAATCTCAAATAGATACTAATTTCAGAAATTTGTGAAAAACCACCAAAGTCCCTGGCAACGGCGCCAAAAACTTGTTCGCTTCCCCAAGTGTAGGGTTGTGATGTAGTAATAAACTCGGTAAGACGGAGGTCGATCCACAGGGACCTGTGTAGGAATTCACAAACACATTCAATAGTGTCTATTGAAAGCTAACAACCAGATTTTGTATGAATTTGATGTGAGTAACAATTTTAAACTAATTTGAAGGTAATCAATTATAAAAAGGCACTAGGGGTTCAAGGATCCACTTGTAGCAATCCTTGATGTTCAATCCACTGTGGTTTCTCACTTTCTCAACTAGAATCGATATTAAGATCTATCTAGCCGGATGATAGAGCTGTTAAACCAACAATCTGCCATATATAAGTCCAATGCATATGATTCACTCAATGTAAGCTAGGCTGAGCATGCTCAATTGCATAGGTCAGTCCCAATTCCAATAGGCTCAGATCACAATCAAAACCATCCTCAAGTCCTGTCACAAGACAAGGTTAGATCATGATTTGAACTTGATTCAAATCACATGCACAGTCCCATACATAGCACAAAAATTCAGAAAAGTAGAACTTTGATAGGAAGTTCCCACATGAAGATCATAGTACTAGAGCGTACTCCAATTCCTCGGATCATACAGGTCTAGACTAATACAAACTGATTAAGAATTTAAGTAATTCTCCCAAACATCCATGAGTCATCATAAGACTAAGAAAAACTACTTAGAACTTGTATAAACTTCAAACCATTGTTCATAAACATGAATTCCAAACTTAAAACCAACTTAGAATGAATTGAAACATCTTAGATCCACTACAAGCTTCACCTCTTAGCCCTAGCTAAGAGGTTTAGCTGCTCATGATCCAAGGAAACATGAAACAACTTAAGAAAAGCATAAAACAGTAAAAACAAACTAGAAGGAGTTGTGGAACTCCGAAATCCACTTCCGCCGCCTCCAACCTTGTTTAAACCCTTCTAAGATACCCTAGGAACGATCCCTAGGTGTCCTTTTATAATGGGGAGGCTCCGTAACTTCAGAAGATTCGAGAATTTTTGTAACACTTACGCAGTGCGCAGAGAAAATCGGACTGAAAATGAAAAGTTTCTGTTTTAAACACTTGGCCAACCGGTCGGACGACCGGTCAGACTGGCTGGCCGACCGGTCACAACCGGTCGGATTGGCTATTGGAATCAGTCCAGCAAGCTTCTGGATTAAAAACTTCTTCTGGCCGACCGGTCTGGACTGCATTGGCCTTCGTCCAGTGTGTACACAGGGTTGGCCGACCGGTCTGGCTCCCTTGGCCGACCGGTCGTGGCCATTGCTTCTTCATGTTCTTCTTCTTTTCTTCTCTCTTTGCTTCCTTCTTTCTTTGGTTCTCCTTGATCTTCATTCCAATGGTTCTAAATGGACCTTTTCATCTTCAATTAGGTGGAGTCTACTCTCATTCCTGTAATTACAAAACATGCATTTAATTAGCCTTTGAATCATGAAAACCTTGCACAATGAGTGATGAATTGGGGTTAGAATATGCACAATTAAGAGCTCAACAGCGAACGAGCAGGAGCTCCGAGGTTCTGTTTGAGGACTAAATCGCCGAGCTGGAAACCTCTAGGCAGAACTTTAGCATTACGATAGCGAACGATGCGTTGTTGATACGCTGCTGCTCGCATCTGGGAGGCATCTTTTCGCTCTTCTAAGAGATCGAGATGAAGTCGAAGACCTTCCTGATTACAAGTAGGATCATACTGCTCGATTCGATACGAAGGTACTTGGATTTCAACTGGTACTACTGCGTCAGTACCGAATGCCAAGGAGAAAGGAGTTTCGCCTGTTGATGTATGAGTCGTAGTCCTATATGCCCATAAGACTTCTGGCAAGAGTTCTGCCCACATGCCTTTAAACTCACCGAGTTTGGTCTTTAAATGATGCTTGATGATTTTATTCATTGCCTCAACTTGCCCATTTGCCTGAGGATGATATGGGGAGGTGCGGATATTGCATATCTTCCATTTTTCACAAAATTCATCTAAAGCGGCGTTGTCGAATTGCTTTCCATTGTCGGTGATTATAGTGTGGGGGAGTCCATTACGGCATACGATATTTCTCCATACGAACTTAGTGGTTTGTTTCTCAGTAATTCTGGCTAATGGCTCTGCCTCGACCCATTTGATGAAGTAATCGACCACCACGATTGCGAACCTATTTTGTCCTTTCCCGATAGGCAAAGGCCTGATGATATCAACTCCACATTGGGTGAAGGGCCAAGGGCTATCCATTGGTGTCATTTACTCGGATGGTACATGAGGTATAGGGGATATCGCTGGCACTTGTCACATTTTTTAGAGAATTCGATCACATCTGCCTTCATAGTGGGCCAATAGTATCCTTGCCTCATCACCTTATATGCTAAAGATCGTCCCTTTGGGTGGTTACCACATGCCCCCTGGTGTATTTCATCTAGAACATGATGTGCTTCTTCTGGGTGAAGACACCTTAAATAGGGCAAAGAGAAACTCTTACGTAATAACGTTCCATTTTGTAAAGTATACCTGGCAGCTCGATGATGAATTTGTCGTGCGAATTTCTTGTTGTCTGGAAGATGTCCATCCCTGAGATAGAAGATAATGGGGTCCATCCAACATGGAGAGGGATGGATCGTGATCACTTGCCTAGGAGTTGCTTGATCGATACTCGGGGTCCGAAGGTACTCGATGGGAATTGAATGTGATAACTCAGATTCTGGTGCTGAGGCAAGTTTTGCCAAAGAATCTGCGAGTTTGTTCTTCTCGCGAGGAATGTGGATCATTTCATAATTCTTCAGCTTCGCGAGCAGGATGAGCACTCGGGATTTGTATAACACCATCCTTTCTTCTTTTGCTTCAAACTCGCCGAGTACTTGATTGACTATGAGCTGAGAGTCATTATGTATGAGTAGGTTCTGAATTGAGAGGACATTTGCTAGTTCGAGGCCCACGATCAGAGCCTCATATTATGCTTCATTATTTGAGATGCGAGAATCAAACCGTAAAGTGTATTGGAAGCGCGACCCGTCTGGAGCAACTAGAATTAAGCCTGCTCGGCTACCGGTGGCCCGTGAAGACCCGTCCATGAAGAGTGACCAGGATGGTTGGTCGCTGGTCGCCGGATTATCTTCGAGAATGGAGTATGTAAATTCGACGATGAAGTCTGCAATAGCCTGGCCCTTAATTGCGGTCCTGGGGCAGAACAAAATATCATGCTCGCTGATCTCGACTGCCCATTTAGTTAATTGCCCTGAAACCTCGGGTTTCTGAAGGACCTGTCGTAACGGATGGTTTGTTGGCACTAATATAGCGTGGGCTTAGAAGTATGGTCGCAGTTTTCGGGCAGCCGTGACTAAAGCAAGGGCCAACTTCTCCATATCAGAATTTTGAGTTTCGGCATCCACCATTGCTCGACTGACACAATAAACGGGCCTTTGTACCCCGAAATCTTCTCTTATTAAAGCAGCGCTAAGAGCCGTAGAAGACACAGATAAATAAAGAAGAAGTTGCTCATGCGCCACAGGTTTAGATAAAACGGGGGGTGCACTCATATATTGCTTCAGTTGTTGAAACGCTTCTTCACATTGCGGTGTCCACTCCCAATCAAAATTTGTGGTGGCTCGAAGGAGTTTAAAGAAGGATAAACACTTGTCCGAGGCCCGCGAAATGAACCTATTCAACGATGCAATGCGACCCGCCAAACGCTGGACATCCTTGAGAGTGGTCGGAGACTTCATTTTGATCAATGCTTTTTATTTTTTCCGGATTTGCCTTGATTCCTCGCTGGCCAACCATAAATCCGAGAAATTTTTCGGTGGACACACCGAACGCACATTTCTCTAGATTTAGTTTCATCTGATACTTCCTCATTAAGTCAAAGGCTTCTCGAAGATCTGCAAGGTGGTCATTTCCTACAACGCTTTTCACGAGCATGTCGTCGACATAAACCTCCATATTCCTACCAATTTGTGTGGCGAATATTTTGTTAACGAGACACTGATAGGTGGCCCCTGCATTTTTAAGACCAAAAGGCATTACCTGGTAGCAATACAGACCTCGGTTGGTTATGAAAGCGGTATGCTGGCTATCAGGCGGATACATCATAATCTAATTATAGCCAGAATAGGTGTCCATGAAACTTAGCAGGGCATGCCCTACCGTCGAATCAACCAGCTGATCGATTCGCGGTGTCGGGAAGCTGTCTTTTGGACACGCTTTGTTTAAATCGGAATAGTCAACGCACATCCTCCATTTGGCATTAGTTTTTCGAACGAGAACCACGTTCGCTACCCACTCTGGGTAGTCGATTTCTTTTATAAAATTGACTGCGAGCAACTTTCGACCTCGGCCTTGATTACCATTTGCCTTTCTGCAGTGAAGGCACGTCGGCGTTGATGAACAGGTTTATACTTCGGATCAACGTTCAAACGATGTGCCATGATGCTGGGGTCAATGCCTGACATATCTTTGTGAGACCAAGCAAACACATCTTGGTAGTCGGTGAGAAAATGAACTAGATCTTCTCAAAAGACGCTGGTTAAAGAGGACCCGATGTATACGACTTTTGACGAATCATTTTTGGTTAGGTGGATTGCCACTGTCTCTTCTCCGGGAGTTCCTGATTGGAGAGCATTTTCCCTTGGATCCAACGAGGTAGCCGTTGGAAGGCTTGGTGAATCTTGTGCCACCATCATAACTGGTGTTGTCTGAGCCTTCTTTCGGTCTCGTACGGCTATCTCATAACATGAACGGGCTTCCTTCTGATTTCCTCGTCAACCCCCACACCATTCGAGGTAGGAAATTTGACGCATAAATATAAAGGATGTAAAGCTGCCCCAACCTTATTAAGCGATGGTCGCCCCAAAATGGCATTGTAAGCTGACCTCCGGTCTACCACGAGGAAATTAATGAAGACGGTCGTTTTCACTGGACATTATCCAAAGGTGACTGAGAGTTCAATGCTTCCTTCCGGCACTACCACCTTGCCCCCAAAGCTGATGAGGGGAGTTGAGACTGGCTTGAGCAGATTTCTGGCAAGCGCCATTTTGTTGAAAGCCTCCAAGTATAGAATATCAATAGAGCTACCTATATCCACCATAATACGATGGAGTCTTCGTGAGGGAAGTGGATCTCCTCTGCATCCTCGAGAGAGAAGGAGATTGGAGGATGCCCAAGTTCTGACTTTTTGGGTGTCTGTTCCAACCAGTAGATATGTTGGGATTTCTTAGACGCCTTACGAGTGTAAGCTTTCCTCGAAGCTTAAGAATCTCCCCCACAAGTTGGTCCTCCGGCTATGGTTCGGATCTCCCCGGTAGGTTCAATATCTTCTTGTGGAGTGTGAATGTGAGGAGACTTCTTCTGGTGTGATGTGCCTTCCGCCCTTTTAGGCGACCGACCTTGCCGAACAACATAATCTTGAAGATAACCTTTCCGAATGAGAGCTTCGATGTGATCTCATAGAGATATGCAATCTTGAGTACTATGCCCATGATCTTTGTGAAAATAACAAAAGTTGCTCTTATCTCTCCTTTCGGGATCAGATTTTATCTTTGCAGGCCATTTCACGTATGGTTTATGCTTGATTTCCATTAGCACCTTTTCAGGGGATCGGTTGAGAGGAGTGTAGTTATGGTATTTACCCAAATAAATCTTCTTGGGAGAGCGGTCCCGTCGATCACGCCGATATTTCTTATTCGAGGGGGAGGTTTCCTCTGGCTTGCGCTTCTTGCCCTGTATACCATGATGTGCCAAGCAACTTCTTCTACATTGATATATTTCTGAGCTTTTGCTTGGAATTCTGCCATGGTTTTAGGAGGGTTCTTATCTAGGGCGAATCTAAATCTTTCGCTTGTAATTCCAGTTATAAGGGCGGTGAGGCCTTTTTCTTCAGTATAACATTCAGTTTGGACAGCTTTTGCGGTGAACCGTACTGTAAATTCTTTTATCGTCTCCCCATGCTGTTGTTTCAAATCCATTAAGTGAGATGCTGGCTTTTTAATACAGATGCTTCCCATGAATTGAGAGAGGAATAGATCTGATAGCTGTGCGAAGGACCCGATGGATCGAGGCTTTAGCACCCGGAACCACGTACAAGCTGCCTCCTTTAAGGTTAGAGAAAAAGCCCTACACATGATTTCTGACCCATGTCCCTCCAGCTCCATAAGAGACTTATATGTTTCCAGGTGTTCGAGAGGATCGCCTATACCTATATACGAGGTGATGATAGGCATGCGGTACTTCCTAGGTAGAGGTGCTTCCATGACCTCGCGGGTGAAAGGAGACTCAGATCGATGCATTGACACTACAGCAGCAGATGATCAATTTGCCTGATAACGTTGTTCCATATCATCAAAACAATCATGGATTCTCTTGAGGTCTCCTTCCCATGGTAAGGTATAACTTAACGTTTCGACGGTCGATCCCTGAGATTGCTGTTGTCGGGAAGTACTGGAGTGAATGGAATGAGGTGGTATTACCGGGACTTGGTTACCGAGTGGCATTCGATTAGATGGAGGATGATTTGGTTGGACTTGTGGCTCGTCCGCGGAATGTCTGGAAGCCACTGGTATAGGTTGTGCCGGCAATCCTTCGAAAGGTTGTCGCTGGGGCTCCGGGAAATGCTGATCAAGCTGATTAAATAAGGCTTGAAATCCAGCATTGAGGGTTAGAAGCATGTTTCCGAGGAAACGCATGACATCCTCTTAATTTTCGAAAGTATCAAATAACGGGTTTTGTGATGGCATTTTGGGATCTCCTAGGGGGATGCCCGTCGAAGTAGTTTTAGGGATGGATGCTGGTTCGGTAATATCAGGCTGACGTAGCGTCTGCCTTGAAGTGGAAGGATGAACTGTCTTTTTGGGAGGCATGATGGGAGGACTTCGATCAGTGATGAGAGAGGCTAATCTTGGTGATCAAAGTTCCCACAGACGGCGCCAATCTATTAACGTCGGATTTGATAACAGGATCCTCCAGACGTTTACCTTCCTTCCAGCCAACTCTCCTTTGAACCTGAAAGAATATAAGAGAAAACTAAGGGTGGCCGGCGTCCAGCCGTTAGCCCTCTGAAGCTTAAGTCAGATAGGATATGGTTGTAAAGGAAAGCAAAAGTTTAAGAGTTTTGAGATTGTGTATTGTGTACCTTTACCATCCGTAAGGTTATCTATTTATGCAGATCTGGGTGGTCCAGTCTGTTACATAAGCTATTAAGATTACTACTGATTTTCGGGGATAAGGCGCTTATCCTATTAATCCTTAGATAAGGGGATAGGCTAACCACTTTGTACGTCTAATTGATTACGTCTCTTGATAGAGATCCCCCATGGTTCGGAGCTATAGATAAAAACAAATCAAAATCGGCCTATACGGGCTGCTGGTACTATAAGCTGAATGGCGTCATTACCAGAGACCAGGAACCAGGGCTGCTTGCATGACGGGAGCTGCTCACATGACGAGAACTGCTCACGAGCCGGGGATGCTCCATGACGGGAGATGAACGCGAGCTAGGATGCTCGCATGTTGAGATGCGACGCCTTTCAATGACCACGAGCAGAGCTGCTCACAGGTCGAGAAAGATGTCCGTACTCTCGTAATATTCGATCATCGACCATAAGGGCTCGATGACTCTGTAAATGTGAGCCGTACTTGTCCAGCATGCGAGCCTCGACCAGGTGGACTCGCGAGTCGAATACTATCATAAAGTTGCTCGCACGACTCGAGCTCTCGAGAGAACTCCGATCATCGCAATTTGACCATAACAGACATTACCTTCGCCTGACATCCCTGAACCAGCGTCTAATCCCCCTCAGGCTGCCTCGACAGAGGTTCTCCTGGTAGAATCCAGCTTGCCATCGCAAAATCCATTTCATGATATATCCGGCAGTCAAGACGACATTATGCGTTTCGTCGGAAACACACTTCTTACTCTCAAAGCTGGGCTTCAAACCTTATCAAATCAGTTTGATCAACACTTTCCGGAACCACAACAGCAACCTCCAGAAGGGCCGCCGGTGCGACCTATACCAGTAGCTTCTAGACACTCTGTAGGCGAGCCACGAACCCAACCAAATCCTCCTTCAAATCGAATGCCACTCGGCAATCAAGTCCCGGTACCTCCTCCACATTCTATACACTCCAGTACCTCCCGGCAACAACAATCTCAGGGGTCTGCCGTCGAAACTTCAAGCTACACCTTACCATGGGAAGGAAACTCAAGAGAATCGAGGATCGCTTCGATGATATGGAACAGCGATATCGGTCTAACCTCCCACCTATTGCTCTTGCATCAATCCATCGATCTGAATCTCCCTTCACCCGCGAGGTTATAGAGGCTCCCTTGCCTAAGAAATACGGAACGCCTATCATCGCCCCGTATACAGGCATCGACGATCCTCTAAAACATTTAGAGACGTATAAGTCTCTTATGGAGCTGGAGGGACATGGTTCAGAAATTATGCGTAGGGCTTTCTCCTTAACTCTAAAGGATGCAGCGCGTACATGGTTTCGAGGCCTAAAACCTCGGTCTATCGGATCTTTCTCTCAATTATCGGAGCTCTTCCTCTCTTAGTTCATGGGGAGCATCCGTACCAAAAAGCCAGCATCTCATTTAATGGATCTAAAGTAACAACATAGGGAGACCATTAAGAAGTTCACAGTTTGATTTACTGCAGAAGCTGTCCAAACTGAGGGTTATACCGAAGATAAAGGCCTCACCGCCCTTATAGCCGAAATTACAAGCGAAAATTTTCGGTTCACCTTGGACAAGAACCCTCCTAAAACTATGACAGAATTTCAAGCAAAGGCTAAAAAATACATCAATGCGGAAGAAGTCGCTTTGGCACGTCACGGAATACAGGGCAAGAAGCGTAAGTCTGAGGAGATCTCTCCTCCTGATAAGAAATATCAACGCGATCGCCGGGATTGTTCCCCAAAGAAGCCCTACTCTGGTAAATATCATAATTATACACCTCTTAACTAATCTCCAGAGAAAGTATTAATGGAGATTAAGCACAAATCATATGTGAAGTGGCCTTCAAAGATCAATTTCGATCTTGAAAAAAGAGACAAGGGAAAGTTCTGCTATTTCCACAAAGATCATGGGCACAGCACCCAAGATTGTATATCATTAAAAGATCACATTGAAGCCCTGATTCGAAAGGGTCATCTCCGAGATTACGTGGCGTGACAGGGTCGGTCGCCTAAGAGAGCGGAAGCCCCGTCACAAAGGAAAAAGTCACCTCAGTATCACCCTTCGCAAGAAGATGCTGAACCCACTGGTGAGATTCGAACCATTGCTGGAGGTCCATCTTGTGGAGGAGATTCTCAAGCGTCAAGGAAAGCATATGCTCGCAAGGCATCTCAGAAGCCCCAGCATATTTATTGGCTGGAAAAATCGTCCGATATGACAAATCCTAGCCATCATCCGATCTCTTTTTCTCTTGAAGATGCAAAAGGGATTCATTTCCCTTACGAGGACTCCATCGTGGTCGCGTTAAAGGTATCAAATTATTTAACTCATCGTATTATGTTGGATACAGGAAGCTCTGCTGATGTTCTTTACCTAGAAGCTTTCAATAAAATGGCACTCGCCAGAAGTCTGCTCAAACCAGTCTCCACTTCCCTCGTCGGCTTCGGGGGCGAAGTTAAAACACCAGAAGGAAGCATTAACCTTCTGGTCACCTTCGGAGAAAGTCCAGCCAAAACTACGGTCTTCATTAATTTCCTCGTGGTAGATCGAAGATCAGCATACAATGCTATTTTGGGCCAACCTTCACTCAACAAGATACGAGCAGCTTTACACCCCTTGTATCTATGCATCAAATTCCCTACTCCAAGCGGAGTCGGGGTTGTATGAGGAAATAAAAAAGAAGCCCGAGTATGTTACAAAATCATTGTACAAGATCGAAAGAAAGCCCAAGTAGCTCCTGTTATGACAATTACAGGAGACTCATTGAATCTCCCGATAGCTACAACGTTGGACCCAAGAGAAAGTGCTCTTCAATCAGGTACCTCAGGGGAACAGACGGTCGCAGTCCACTTATCTATAGAAAATTCGTCCAAAAAGGTTTACATCGGATCTTCTTTGAGCGATGTCTTTCAGGAAAATCAGACTCATTTTCTCACTGAATATCAAGATGTATTTGCTTGGTCTCATAGTGGCATGCCAGGTATCGACCCTAACGTCATAGTTCATCATCTGAAAGTTGATCCAAAGCACAAACCTGTTCATCAGTGTTGATGAGCGTTCACCGCAGAAAGGCAAATGGTGATTAAAACTGAGGTCGAAAAGTTGTTGACTGTCAATTTCATTAAGGAAGTTGACTACCCAGAATGGGTCCCGAACGTGGTCCTTGTTCAAAAAGATAATGGTAAGTGAAGAATGTGCGTGGACTATTTGATCTAAGCAAAGCATGCCCGAAGGATAGTTTTCCGACTCCGCGCATCGACCAATTGGTTGATTCAATAGTGGGGCACGCCCTGCTCAGCTTTATGGACGCCTACTCTGGTTATAACCAAATTATGATACACCCGCCCGATAGTCAATACACTGCCTTTATCACTGACAGCGGCTTGTATTGTTACAAGGTAATGCCTTTTGGTCTCAAGAATGCAGGAGCCACCTATCGACGCCTAGTCAATAAAATATTCGCCAGGCAAATCGGTAGGAATATGGAAGTTTATGTCGACGACATGCTCATGAAAAGTGCCGTAGCAAACGACCACCTCGCAGATCTTCGAGAAGCCTTCGACTTGATGAGGAAGTATCAAATGAAGTTAAATATAGAAAAATGTGCTTTTGGGGTTTCCGTCGGGAAATTTCTTGGGTTTATGGTTGGCCAACGAGGAATCGAGGAAAATCCCAAGAAAATAAAAGCCTTGATCAAGATTAAGTCTCCGTCCACTCTCAAAGATGTCCAACGATTGCCTGGTCGCATTGCATCATTGAACAGGTTTATTTCGCATGCCTCTGATAAGTGCCTTCCTTTTTTCAAGCTTCTTCGAGCTACTGCAAAAACCGACTGGGTATGGACTCCGCAATGCGAAGAAGCATTTCAACAACTGAAGCAATATATGAGCACGCCTCTTATTTTATCAAAGCCTGTTTTACACGAGCAGCTCTTTCTTTATTTATCTGTGTCTTCTACTGCCGTTAGCGCTACATTAATAAGAGAAGATTCCGTGGTACAAAGGCCCATTTATTATATTAGTCGAGCGATGGTGGATGCCGAAACTCGATACTCTCATATGGAGAAATTAGCTCTCGCCTTAGTAACTGCTGCTCGAAAACTGCGACCATATTTCCAAGCCCACGCTATATTGGTACCTACGAATCATCCCTTAAGACAGGTCCTTTAAAAACCTGAGGTTTCAGGGTGATTGACTGTCACACCTCAAACCCGGGGACCGGGCTCGCTAAATTCCCGATCGCCGACCTTGGTGCCAACAGCCTCCATAGTACCCCATTCTCGGGTCCTAGCTCTCATGTGCCAGGTTCCGATCCTGGGATCCTACCAGGAGGATTTTTAGGGTAAATTTTTTTGTACAGGAGCATAATCAAAACCATAAAACATCATCAAATATCCACTAAAAAGTTTGTTGAGTACAGTGCTGGAAAGGGAAATACAACATGTAGCAGAAGTCCAAAATATTAGGTACATACACCGCGCTCAATGCTGCTGATGTGCCCTAGTACCTGCAGTGTAAACAAACGCGCATGAGCTTCCTACGAAGCTCAGTAGAGTGCGTGTGTGCGCGTATGATGCATATGACAAGTATACAGATATCAGAGTAAGCGAAAGTAGTAGAGGGCTAAGTTACCAAGTTCATGAATGCTATCAGCCATCCCAAGGCTATGCGATGCAAGGGCCTACATGGCCAAGTGTTACATGCTAGAGATGCAATGCAAACATGTCAATCCTCAATTGATCCACATATCAAAATAGTTCTCATCTGGGACATCACCGGGGTCTAGTATACTCTAATACTGGCCACCGCACATCACGCGCATAACCAAGTGAGTAGAAAAGACCTCACTATCCGCCTCGTCAGTGGTATGCCAATGCCCACCCGGCTCGCCAATAGCGAACCCATTCCATGAGCTGGTTAGACTCGACCTAGCTTACAGCCCACTGCACCCGGGCGGATAAGGTCACACCCCTTTCCAACCGACCTCAACACAGTGGAAGACGCGGCCTACTGGTATTTGGCACATGGGCGCTCATGTTATCCACTCGGTCTTGACGTTGGAGCATCCATTGGTACCACAGGGTTTAGGGATTTTCACCCAAGGACATCCATAGCGCCCACGTACTAGAACAAGTTTCCGGTGTCCATTACTTGCCAACCACGATGTGACTATGGTGGCCACCACCCTGATGCTGCTAGGGTGTGAAGGCGATCATGACATACATAATGCGAAATGCATGAGTCATACAATCCAAGTCATGCACCAAACTTACGCATACTGCGCAATCATGTGGAGCGACCCTGTCTCACTTGGGTCCCCTAAGTATAAAAGCCAACTAGCATATGCTATGGTTAATCATGATCCATAACAGGCATACAAATGATGCATATGGGCATATGAATAAGCATGGTATTCATTATACTAAGCATGTTATCAGAGTAACATATCAAGCTAATCATACTAACATATTACCAAACATATCATGTAACATTGGCCTTAAAAGGCCCAATATATATACAGAGAGTGGAACTCGGACTAGGGGCCCCATTAGAAATGTAAAGGTCTTCATGGCATAGCCCACTTGAGACTATATCCGCCCCTTACTTGGGCCTGCACATACAATGTAGGCCGACAAAATAGGTGTACGGCATGGATAAAACATATATATCAAAGGAAGGACCAAGGTGGGCTCCGCCCACTAGTCGGATAGCAAATATACATCACCATTCTTAGGAAGTTTCAATCGTAGGTATTCAAGCACCACCATTTTCTAAGTGAAGCCCATTCAGATCGGGCCTCACGCGTCGATCAAGACGGGTGGCATGGTACACAATACATCCATCAAGGTGGAACCCAAAGATGGGCCCACAACCTCTATTCCGATGAAAAATAAACAATAAAGTGGCCCCAAGGAAGTTTTCAATGGTGGGCATCAATGACCACTATTCCCTGTGGGTGTGGCCCACCTAACATCTGGATTTGCCTCATTGTTGGGGCCATATCCTAAAATGGCATGGAAAAAATAGATGGGCAGCATGAATAGAACAGATACATCATGGTGGAACTAATAGATACATCACGTTGGGACCCATAGGGTGGGCCACCTGCTGGGAGCGTGGTACCCAGCTGGGTTCCAAGAAGTTTTGAATCAAGTAAATGTTGTGTTTTACCCTCCATCCATATCCATGGGATCTTATGAACAGGTTGGATGACAAATAAACATCACTGTAGAACCTGGAAAGGTTTCAACACCTGAAATCATTATCTCCCACTGTTTCCTGTAGCAGGGTCCCCTTGACATTTGGGTATGCTTAAATTTTGGGCTCGACCACTTATGAAATAGGTTGGATGACAATTAAACAACACTGTAGGGTTGGGAAGGTTTCAACGGTGGAGGTCATTATTCCCACTGTTTCCCGTGGCATGGTCCACTTGTCATTTGGATATGCTTAAATTTTGGGCTCAGCCACTAAAATGAGCTGGAAAGACATATGGACGTAATAGATAAGGCACATACATTCTAGGTGGGCCCAACGAGTGGGGCCCATTGCCAATGCCCAAAGAGGGCTGCGCTGCTGGGCAGCAGCATCCCCTGGACGCTGTCTGTCCAGTGGCCACGTCCCCTTTTTTTTGTTATGTTCTCATCAAGTGGAGCCCACATAAGTTTTTTATCAAGATGATATTTTTGCTCTCCCTTCTCCCATGCATGTGTGAACTTATGAGCAGGTTGGATCTCAAATAAACATCATGGTGGGCCATAGGAAGGTTTTAACGGTAGGGTCACTGTCCCCACTGTTTTCTGTGGTGAGGCCCCCTTGAGACTTGGATCTGACTCATTCTTGAGATCATGCCCTAAAATGATCTCCCTAAATGAATGGACGGTGAGGATATAGCACATGCATCATGGTGGGATCCACGAGTGGGCCACCAGCTGGCCTCACGAGCCAGCGTCCGTGGACACTGGTACGCCCAGCGTCAGAGACACCTCTGCTTCTTCTTTCCTTTCTTTCTTTTTTTTGTTGTGTGGTTTTGATCGAGTGGGGCCCACATAAGGGTGATCTGCTCCGTTCATCAGGTTCCTCGGCTCATGGGGGACCCAATGAGCCCAATATTGGGTATGTAATTCGGTCTAGAAACATTAAGGTGGGCCAAAGATGGTCCAACACTAGGCACCATCCTCTTCACTGTTTCCTGTGGTGCGGTCCGCTTAAGATTTGGATCGGCTTCATATTTGGGCCCTGGCCCTAAAATGATCTGGGAAAACAGATGGACGGTGTGGATACAACATAAACATTAAGGTGGGTCCCACGAGTGGGGACCCCATTCACACTGTCCGGTTCTTCCTTGGCGCTGGACCGTCCCAGCGTCTCTGACGCTGAGGACGTCTAGCGTCCCGTTCTTCTTCCTTTTTCTTTTCCTTTTTTAATTATAGATTATATCAAGTGGGGCCCTCTTAGGGACGATCCACCCCGGCCCATTCATCATGTTCCCCAGCTCATTGGGGACCTAACAAGCCCGATATTGAGGAGGTGATTTGGTCCAGAAACTTCAAAGTGGGCCAAGGAAGTTTCATTAGTGGACATCATTATCTCCACTATTTGCTATGGTGTGGTCCACCTGAGATCTGGATCTTCTTCATTTTTGGCGTCCAGCCCTAAAATGGGTTGGAGAAATAGATGGACGGCGTGGATCAAATACATGCAGCAAGGTGGGTCCCACGAGTGGGGACCCTGCTCAACGCCCAAAAGGGCTTTAGCCCACGCACTGCTAGGGCAGCAGCGTCCTTTGGACGCTGTCTGTCTAGCGGCACTCTCTCCTTTTTTTTTGTTAAATATAATTATTATTATTATTATCATTATCTAAGTTGTGGGGCCCATTCAAGGATGATTCAATCCATCCATCTGATTGTCCACCACTAGATGGGCCCAAAAGAAAAAATAAAAATGAAAGGAAATCAAGAAAATGGGGGGTTTATGTCCCCCTTGCACTCACAATGATGGTTGGACGGTTGGATTGGATCGGGTTGACGATCGGACGATCCGAACGGTGATCGGGGTCCTCCAAGCTTGATCTCCTCCCTCTACTTCTTAATCTCCTCTACACAACTCCCTCTACACTCTCTTTCTTCTCTTAATCTTCTCTCTCTCTCTCTCTCTCTCTCTCTCTCTCTCTCTCTCTCTTTCTCTCTCTTTCTCTTTCTCTTTCTCTTTCTCTCTCCTTTCTCTCTTCTTTCTTGCAAATGGAAATGAGAAGGCCACACCCCCCCCTCTACATATGGTAATGTATGGGTAGAGAGGAGGGAGCATGGGGTGATGATGGTGATGATGATGGCTAGCATGGGAGGGGGTAGGATGGACATGGGAGGTATGGCTTTAGTTGACTTTTGAAGTGAGAGAGTGATGGGGTGGGTATGAGGTGAGTAGAGTACGGGTATGGGT
This sequence comes from Liriodendron chinense, assembly GCA_003013855.2. Lineage (NCBI taxonomy): Eukaryota > Viridiplantae > Streptophyta > Magnoliopsida > Magnoliales > Magnoliaceae > Liriodendron > Liriodendron chinense. The sequence goes on from ML058384.1 coordinate 14,647,625, forward strand.
GAGAGTGATGGTGCTTGATTAGATTGATTTGACATGTACTTGGGATTTGTGCAACTGGGGCCCACACCACACGCGCGTTGCGCGGCCCACCTTGGATTACGCAATCGATCATAACTTTCACACCAGGGTATTGCAATGGGACGTGCCGCGCGGCGTTGGAATCGCAGCGCCTACGTGATCGCCGGGGTATAGGTCTTGGGTCAATGTGGTACTAAAATAAGGTCGCGATCAAGGCTCGCTAATCTGGTCCATTCGGGACGTACCGGCACCGAAAATTAAGCGTACGGAGGGCAAATAAGGGTACGGGTCTTACATTGACTAAATGGGCAATTGAGATCAGTGAGCATGATATATCATTCTTCCTAAGAACCGCCATTAAGGGTCAAGCCGTGGCTGATTTCATTGCTGAATTCACATATTCTCCCTCCAACAATAATCCTGCGACTAGCGACCAGATCCCCTGGTCGCTCTTTGTGGATGTGTCTTCACGCGCCACCGGTAGTGGAGCCGGCTTAATCTTAATTGCTCCTGATGGGTCGCATTTTCAATATGCTTTACGATTTGACACCCACATCTCTAACAATGAAGCAGAATATGAGGCTTTGATCATCGGCCTCGAACTGTCGAACGTACTCGCGATTCGAAGTTTACTTATTCATAGTGACTCTCAACTCATAGTCAATCAAGTGCTCGGCGAATTCGAGGTGAAAGAAGAGTGGATGACTTTATACAAATCCCGAGTACTTATCCTGCTCGCGAAGCTGAAGAAATATGAAATAATTCAGCATCCCTCGCGAGAGAGAACAAGTTCGCAGATTCCTTGGCAAAGCTAGCCTCTGCACCAAAGTCTGAATTAATGAAATCTGTTCCCATCGAGCATCTTCATGATCCAAGTATTCGTCAAACAACCCCAGAGCAAGTAGTCACAGTACATTCCTCCCCATGTTGGATGGACCCCATCGTCCTCTACCTCAAAGATGGGCAACTCCCAGATGATAAAAAATTTACACGGCAAATTCGTCATTGTGCTGCCAGGTATACCTTAAAAAATGGAATTTTACTACGTAAAAGCTTTACTTTACCATACTTAAGGTGTCTTCATCCAGAAGAGGCGCATCGTGTTCTTGATGAAATACACCAGGGGGCATGTGGTAACCATCCTAAGGGACGCTCTTTAGCATATAAAGCAATGAGGCAAGGGTACTACTGGCCCATTATGAAGGCGGATGCAATCGAATTTTTCAAAAAATGTGACAAATGCCAGCGATATTCTCCAATCCCTCATGTACCATCAGAGTAGATGACGTCGATGGATGGCCCCTCGCCCTTCGCCCAATAGGGAGTCGATATCATCGGACCCTTACCCACCGGGAAAGGTCAGAACAGGTTTGCAATCGTATCAGTCGATTATTTCACCAAATGGGTCGAGGCAGAACCATTAACCACAATCACTGAAAAGCAGACCACTAGGTTCATGTGGAGAAACATCATATGCCGTTATGGGCTCACCCACACTATAATCACCGACAACGGAAAGTAGTTCGACAACGCCGCGTTCTCAAAGTTTTGTTAAAAATGAAAGATACGAAGTATTCATACCTCCCCATATCATCCCCAGGCTAATGGACAAGTTGAAGCAGTCAATAAAATCATCAAACATCATCTAAAGACCAAGCTCGATGAATGTAAAGGCATGTGGTCAGAGCTCCTACCTGAAGTTTTATGGGCCTATAGAACTACAACTCGCACGTCAACTGGAGAAACTCCATTCTCTTTGGCATTTGGCACTGATGCAGTTGTCCCCGTCGAAGTCCAAGTACCCTCGCATCAAGTCAAGCAATACGATTTCGCGAATAATCAAGAGGGGTTGAGGCTTCATCTCGACCTCCTGGAAGAAAGAAGGGACGTATCCCAACTTCAAGCAATAGCTTACCAACAACGTGTTTCTCGCTATCATAACGCCGAAGTCTGACCCAGAGCTTTTCAGCTCGGCGATTTGGTCCTTAGACAAAATCTTGGAATTCCTGCTCACTCGTTGGATTCGAATTGGGAAGGCCCTTACCGAGTTATCAAAATCGTACGACCAGGTACATATTATCTCGAAGATATGCAAGGAAGGCCCTTACGTCGCCCTTAGCACGTAGAGCATCTACTCCGATATTTTCCTTAACTCGATGTAAATATGAATGATATTCAAATAAAGATGGATTGTCTTTTGGTCGCTACTCCATTTGATTGGACCCGAATAACCCCGAAGGGAATATATACATTCTCTTGGCCAAATCTCCTGCCCTCGGTAGAGTCAAAGCCTCAATCGATAGATCAATCTCTACGTGGACATGGTCACCAAGACCCCCGGATTGAACCTAACTCATTATTTCATGAGTTAAGTACTCAGGCATTCAACATACACCCAACAAAAGCAAAAAGAATGAGAAACAACATACAAGCCATAGTATCAAAAGGTTTTTCATTCATTCCATTGACTAAAATAGTCAGATCGCTTACAAACAAAAAATAATTTTTTTTTACATAAGATAGAAAAAGAGAAGAAAGGAGATGATCATCATTGCGCATTAGTCGAAGGAGGAGCGTTACTTTCAACCTCAGGGCCCACTTCCGAGACCCCTCCAGCTTGAGTAACCTCAGTGACCTCGTTCTCAGCGGCCGCCCTCTCCTCTACGGCTATGATAGTTGCGACCTTCTCGAACTCTCCCATCTCAAAAGATGGAGACATCCGCTGCATCATTGGCAGTGCGAAGTCGCGACCAGCATCGTACGATTCATATCTTTCATCGTTGTACAGCTGCGAAGTTTGGAACTCCATGATAGCGCGGGGCCCCTCTTCGGAGAGCATCTTGACGAGGGCCACCCTGTCCTCCTCCCAATGGATAGAGTCATCTTTAAGCTGCGCAAGGGTGGAGCGCTCTTTCTCCAGATTGTCGCTGACTTCCTTTAGCCGCGACCTGCTTTCCGCGAGCTGCTCCTCCATTGAGATCTTATCTTGGCGAAAGATCTCTCTCTCTCTCTCTCTCTCTCTCTCTCTCTCTCTCTCTCTCTCTATCTTCTCCTTCATCTCCTCGAGCTTGGCGAAGTTCATGTCCAAGGTCTGATATCTGTCAGTCAGGACTTGGACCTTTTCAATGAGGATTTTCCTCTCCTCAGTCATCTTCGCGATTAAAGTCTCGCGAGATTTAATGACCTGGTCCCTCCCGTGGACCGCCTTCTCCAGGGCAACCCTCTTCCCTTCAACGTCATCTATAATACAACGAGCGGCGAGGATGTCATGCCTCATTCGTATGATGAGATCCAGGCCCTGTTCAAAGAGAAGAAGGATTATGAGATGTTCACTCAAAAACCAATGAAGAAAGCAAACACAAGTTGAAGTCGGAGTATTTCTTACTTGGACCATCCTCAGTCCTGCGTCTAGAGAGAGGTCTTCAGGACTTGGTTCGGAGAGAGTGCCGAAGGTCTGGGGGGAGATGCTGTCAAAAAGAAATTTACAAATCGGGTGTAGATGGCTCGGAACGGTAAATGTCCCAACTCCGGAAGGCTGGGCTACGACTAGCCCAGCAGGGCTCACATCTTGAGCAACAGGTTGGTCGCAAGTAGGCATCAACTCGCGAGCACCTTCAGGCTCGCGAGGTTCTTCAGCTAGGGGGCAACTTGACCTCGCCCCATCGTTCCTTGGGAAGTTATCAACAATATCAATGATCAGTGGTTTGGGAGGAACCACCGGTGCAGAAACCATTGGGGCAGCTACCGCAGTGTCAGGAAGGGGTTCACGCGACTGTGGGGTTTGGGCAAGCTCACCCGATCGATTAGACGGGTGAGATGGACCGGCAGATGTCCTCTTTTGCCTCTTAGAGCCGGTGCCCTTCAAGCGAGGCAGTAACCCCCTCTTCTCTCCCACGTTCATCATCGCGACCTCCTCGCGAGATATCAACCCAGCAGCTACGAGTCGGGAGGCTGACAGACAGGTCTCGATATGCCTGTCACGAGCTAGTAATTTGTAAACTTTACAATCTTCTCGTGGATTCCTTCCTTCAGGCTCGATTTCCCCACGGTCGGAATACCTGCAAATACGAGCACAAGTCAGATAAACGAAAAATTCAAAGTCTGTTTATAAATCAGGGCGGAGTGAAGCTTCACCCACCTTCGCCGAAAAAGCGGCTCACATTATGGCCCCCAGGGGTGGATCCCATCTCAGACTCCCAGTTCCCGGAAGTGAAAAACCAGCATTTCCTCCATGCAGGGTAATTCGAAGTGGGTTTCCCCAAAATGAAATTATCCTGGTGCCAGTAACATAAGTAATACCAACCTTCGCTGGAGGGAGCTTTCTTGAGCTGGTACATTCTGAGGAACTCCTCGACGGTCAAGTCTCCATTGCCGGCTTGTGTCCAAAGAATAAAAGAACTCAAGACCACCCTCCAACCATTTACAATGAGTTGCCTGGGGGCAATTTTATAAGTACGGAGTACGTCATGAATAAAAGGGTGAAGGGGAAGGCGTACTCCAAGGATGAAGAGGTAACCGTAGAGAGCTACGCAACCAAGGGGAGGTGAATCCGGAGTCTCTCCCTCTCCGGGCAACCGAAAAATGACGGAGTCGGGAACTCGATATTTTTCCCATAACTCATCCAGCCACTCCTCCATCATTATGGAGGGATACCCGGACGCAAAGTATCTGCCAGCCGGAACCCTCGCGTTGTTGGAGGAAGAAGATTCCGGAGTAGCATCCCCCAGAGGGACGGTTTCCTCATCAGAATCTCCCACCATGGTTTTTTAAGATAGAAAAAAAGGGCATAATACCTTGAAGGAAAAGAAGAAGAATGAAGTTACACTAGAGAAAATTGGAGGAACGGGGTTACACCAGAGAAGGGATAGGATGCCAGAGGAAAAGAAGGAAGCAAGGAGAGAAGAAGAATTTTTTAAAACTTCGGATGAAATTTTAAAAATTTGGCAGGCTCCGTATATTTATAAGAAATCATTCCTTAAGATTTGGTGACACGCGACGACCATTCATTTGGCACAACAGTCGAACGGGCATGATCATTAATTCCGTAGATACGTGGTAGGCATCTCTTCATTTCCTCTCTGCCGAAAAGTTATGGAAAGCTGGCGCTCATTAATGATAGTCCAATCATGTACGACTTCCCCTCCGAGAAACGCTTTAGGCGGTTATGCATGCTGATAAGCAAGTCCTTCACTTAGACTCCTCGATGGCAAGGACTTGGGGGGCATCTGTTATAGCCAAAAAGCGATGGTCAAAGATATCAAAGATTCAAGACCCGCGAGAGCCTTTTTTATGGTGTTTAAGCTGCGAGCCTTTATGGTCGAGGCTCGCATATCGTAAAAGTACGGTATACACTCCTGAACATGCGAGCTGGCCTGGTCGCTGGTCATCGGATGAAGGTATTTTCATAATTGGTCTGTCTTTACTTCTTGGTTGCAAAACAAAGCTCCTGCACGTGAGTAGCTCAGCTCATGGTTGTAGAAAGGGATCATATATCTACATGCGAGCAACCCACTTTAAGGATGTTAAACGAGGTTACCTTCGAGGTGAATAATTGCTACCTTTCATCATCAGTCTGTACAGATAAACTCTGGTTCGTCCTTATCCATAACTCTAAGCATCTTCATCAAGAGACATAATCAGTTAGACGTCCAAAGTTGTTAGGTCATCCCATTATCTACGGATTAACGAGATAAGCACCTTATCCCCTAGAATCAGCAGTGATCTTAACAGCTTGCGTCATAGATTGGATCACCTGAATCTATATAAATGGATGGCCCCATAGATGAAAAAGGTACACAATCTCTAAGCTCATATCCCACTGTTCACTTTACAACCATGTCCTGTCTGACTTAAGCTTCAGAGGGCTAACGGCTGGACGCCGGCCACCCTTAGTTTTCTCTTGTATTCTTTCAGGTTTGGAGGGAAGCCTGCTCGAAGGAAGGTGAACGTCTGGAGGATCCTGTTACCAAATCTGACGTAAACAGACGAGAACAGCGCTACCAGTCAAGACACCAAATTAATTCACTATCTGGGAATTGACCGAGACTGCAATGAAGGCATGCTCTACTGAAACCAATATGACCGGGGCTAGACCACAGTGAGTGCAGGTTGCAGTGGTGCAAGTCGTAGAAAGGTAGGCGAGCGGGCAAGATGCAGAGCTGCCTCTGATCCAAGAGTAAATAGATGAGATCATTCAGGTCTAAGAAGACACAGCCAGAGAGATCAGAGAAATAAAAGAAGCATTGGTGGCTCTAGTCGCCCAGGGGGCAGTTGATAAGTACCTAATATTGTATAATTAACCCTAGTTGTTAAGGGCATTATCATCATTTTTTCGGTTAATTATCCCTCATTAGGTGAATTTTCTGTCTTCAGGTGATCAGGAGAGGTTGGACAAGATCCGAGCCAATCAGGGCAATTAAAGGCCCTAAAGTGATCAAGATAAAGTATTTGGCGATCCTGAAGGAAGTCGAACCGTAAAGATTGAAGGACCATCATGTTCTACGATGGCTTGCATCACAACTGCTCATTTGGAAAATTGAGGCTGTGCATGTTTGGGTGGTTGTGTTTAGGCACTCACATAAGTTTGGACGGTCAAGATGAGATGTCCACTGTTGGGACCAACTATGCATTAATGCGGGCCACACTCTCATGAGTATCATCATCCAGCCCATCTTTAGCTGGAAATCCAGCCGTTCATCATGCAGGTTCGGACGACTCATCACCAAAAGTAGGAGCAACTGTCTGTCCAGAAAATTCATTGGCCAGTAATGGCTGAATCCTTCATCTCCACCATCAACCGTTCATCACTTCCACCAACTATGAAATTGCGTTGGGTAGCCTAACACGACACCCTACGCATACGCGTGCGGAAGCTTAAAGAGCAACTAGAATTATGGCTAAACCTATAGGAGGGGGTGATTAGGACCTTTTAAAAATTTTCGCTTACTTAACAAATTTATCAAATTAAACTACGTAAGCGATTAACACTTCGGCTTCCAAGCCTAAGTGGGTCCAATCAAAAGACTAGCAAATGATAAGTGCAATCAGCAACCTAGTCTAAACAACTCATGTGGACTATAGAGGATGGATCAAGAAATGCTTAAGTCAACATGAGGTAGTGAAAGTACATCTTGTGAGTGTGGATGTGCCTATCAAGTGCCTAGCATACATTCCTATCAAGCATTCATAATTAAACGATTAAAGTTACAATGCTAAATATCAATGTGCTCAATTCAATCACAAACACAAGCATGTATAGTGGTTTGACTACTTGTCTACTCCACTCCCGGTTCAAGTACTCAACCCCTTTGAGCACACTGGCATTCACTGGGGAGTTTAAATCTGGTTCCTCCCAACCAAGGTGTTTTAATTCGAATCCACCCAACCAGGGAGTTTATAGGATCCTCCCAACCTACACGTTTGCACCCGTGTTGGTGGCTCCCCCTTGGAGACTTTGTTTAGGCCGACTAACGAGCCAAGGAACGGCTAACGTCCCTAGATTTTAGGCCCAACTAATAGGCCAAGGATCGGCTAACGACCCTAGTTCGAGTTTGTCAAACAAACTCTACACTCAACTCCCATAGGGAATTGAGTGGATGGACTCCTAACAAGACAACCTTACTTATCGGATTGAGCCCCTTGTTTAGCACCGGTTCGGGTTGCTTGATCTCCGCTCTCCCGTGCTTCAATCAGCTTCCCTTGCTCCCTCGATCGTGTCGCCATTGCGTCGCCAATGCATCAGCTACACTCGATCAAACACCTTGTATGTGATGCCTTTGAGATGCCCAAGGTGATAGGAGGATGGTTGAATCTCCTACATGAGATATGTAGCTTGTTTTAACTAGGAGATCCAACTAGAGGGTCTTGAACAAGAGATATGCATATATGGTATAGTGTTTCACCTCTAGAATTGAGAGAGGAATCAAGTCATCTCTAGTTTGCATTTGAATGCCCTCACTTGTGTTAAAACACAAGGGATATGACTTGAAACCCTCCTCGTTGAGGCCCCATATGATGTACAAAAGGTATGGCAAATAGGCTCTTAAAACCCTCTCTTGATGCCCAAGAACCGAGCTTAATATTTATAGAGTTCGAGCTCCAACGGTCAAAAAACGGGCAGATTTGCGCATCTCCGATTGATCGGAAGAAGGTCCGATTGATCGAAGACCAGTCCGATTGATCGGAGACATGTCCGATTGATCGGAATTCAGTCCAGAGAATTCTCTGGAGGATATTCGATTGATTGGAGCATGGTCCGATTGATTGGACTGACCCCTTCTGATAGATCGGAAGACTGTCCGATTGATCGGAAATATGTCCAGTGGATTTTCAAAGTTGCTGGAAAAATTTTCGATTGATCGGAGCTTCTGTCCGACGGATCGGAGTCCTATCGGAGCCAATGTCCGATTGATCGGAGATCAATCGGAAACTGCTATTTGAGTTGTTTTAATTACAGCAGCTTCCACCTCTTTAATTAGTCTAACTTATCATGTTTTTCATGGAGTTCTAAGACTAATAATGATGATTAAGGGTATACCTAGTTGGTCCAAGTCATCTAAGAGGTTATGGGTTAGGTTTTGGTCAAGGCAAGGCACACCAAGGCATCACTTTTACCTGTATCTTCTTCCTTGATGTAGCGGGGCCACTTAAGTCTTCGGTCTTCGTCTTCATTAGGCTCAACCAACACTAGACTCACTGATGTAAGTGATTGACAAACAAGGTGCACTAGTATGCCATAGAAAAGTGCACTAACAAGCTACACCTAGCCGTCCATCCGCCAGTCATCCATCACGTGTGACTGACACGTGTGTACCAGCTACACATCTGATGAGAAGCAGGTCAGCTATGGTGGACCCCATCATCACCGTCCAGTCGCTGGGGTGATCTCCACCAGCCATCACCCACATCCAACTGATGGCGTGATCTTCACCATCCAAGCAAGGCAGCAGCAAGTCCACCGTCCAGCTCAATGGACCCCAAAAATCAGCCGTCCATCAAGATGGGCTCCAATTTCCAGCCGTCCATTCATCTAGTTGCTGGATGAATCATCCACCATCTTCAATCATCATACAATTCCAGCCACCCATCAGCAACTGGCCATCTCCAAGTCGTGCTACATGAGAGATCTCAGCCATCTAGTAACAAGTGGATGTTCCTCACCTTCACACGTGCATCAACTGCAGCCTGACGGCCAACATCTCCATCAGCACCATCATCCACCATATGGGCCAACAATAGGAGACCATCTACCCGTCCAACTGATCTGCAGACTTCAAGCCGTCCATCCATGAAAGTTGGATGATGAAGACCACCCACCGTCCATCTGTCCGGTGCAGTGGACCCCATCATCAACATGCCAGCACGTCCATCACATCAGATGATGGAGGCCTGATCATTGCAGCCGTCCATCCAACCAGCTGTTCATCGGCATAGTCGTCCGTCTATCTGACCTCCAACGTCCAAAGATGGCCCCACCTTCATCTGCAACCGTCAACCAAAGCTAGACGTCCAACTTCTCCAGCACGTGTGGAAGCAATCTCCACCGTCCAGCACTTCCGTGCAGCAATGGAAGATTTTCTCCATTCCAACATCCATTTCAGCTCAACCGTCCAGATGGTGTGACACGTGTGGCAGATCTCCATTAACGGCTAGCAAAGGCCATCCCACATAAGCATCAGTTGTAGCCTGATCTCCAGCCAACCATCCATGGCCAGCAAGTGGCCACTGTCCATAGCTCGTCCACAGCATCTATCTCCATCCAGTCCATCTTGTGGAGGAGTCCCACTTCACACGTACCAGCCATGAAGGCCAGCATCTCTCCTTCACACAAGTTGAAGTCCAGCAGCTCCCTTGCTCATGTGCAACCAAGAGAGGAGCTCTCTCTCTCTCTCTCTCTCTCTCTCTCTCTCTCTCTCTCTCTCCCCACACATGTGTAAGGCTTAGAAATGCCACCTCACATCCAAGCCTCACTCCAAGCCTCACTCCAAGCCCAAACCTAGAGAAAGTTTTGCTTTAGGCATGGAGTGACACCTAGGCTTAGAGTACTTTTCTTGCCACATGTCATTCCAAGCCTAACTCCAAGGCCAAACCTAAAAAAAAAAGTTTGCTTTGGGCACTCCAAGCCTAACTCCATTCCCAAACCTAACTAAAAATTTGGTTTAGGCTTGGAGTGCCACCTAGGCTTGGGAGCCTCTCACAAGTCTATAAAAGAAGCTTCACTCCTTCTCAATCCCATCATCCCTCAAATCCAAATCCCATTCTCTACAAATCTTCTCTTCTTTAGTTTTCTTTCTTTCTTTCTTTTATAGTGTAGAGTAGTTTTTTTTTTCCTTTGTAGAGAATTTAGTCTTCCATTGTAGCATGGTTGGCTAAACATCTAGCTAAGGCTAGGGGTGAAGCCTTTAAAGAAATTTGCAAGCTTTGGTTCTTTTGGTTCAATAGTTGTGCTTGAATGTTGGAGTTCTCTTTGGTTGATTGGTTCGGTTATCCACCTCGGTAGACGCTATTGTTGTGCAAGCCCCTTGATCCATCGTCGACTCTAGGCACGTTGGATGCTTGAGATCCATTACATACCAATTAGCTAGTTCATGATTGATAAAGTCCCTTGATCCATCGTCGACTCCGGGCACATTGGATGCTTTAGATTCCCTACGGTCATCGATCTAGTGCAGGTAAAGTCATCGATCTGTAAAATTCCTTGATCCATTATAGACTCTAAGCACATTGGATGCTTTGGATTCCCTGCGATCGATAGACGAGATCTTAATGGTTGGATCGGTCAATCAAAGCCTCCTATCTTGTAAGTATGCATTTGATCGTATGATTTGTGATCTTATCGATTGACTTTTTGGCAAGGTTGTTGATCTGTACAATTCCTTGATCCATTGTTGACTCCGGGCACAGTGGATGCTTGGAATACCCTGTTATCAACTAACGAGTGCTTCATGGTCAAATCAATCGGTTCAGATCACCATCTTTTATGAAATATGCAAATGGTTTAACTGTTTCATCGTCTGATTGGAATGAATCTTTATTCGATTCCAGTTGAGTTATAGTTGGACCAATGAATCAAACCTTGTGGATAAATCAAAGGTGGATCCCTTATGCCTTAGTTCTTTTCTATTTTTGTCTTTCACCACACACAACTTGCTCCACTCTCGTGGATAATTCAGATTTCATCTCTCCCACCTAAACTAATTCCTCTAAGTGTTCTTAACCCCAAGCCCTGTGGATCGACCTCGGTCTTACTGAGTATTTTACTACTTCGCCACCTGCACTTGGGTGTGCAATCTTCGGGTTGTAGCAGCAGTCAGAAGCCCAACCATTCCCATTGGACAACCACTGGGAGAGTCACAGGAGGCAACAGGAGAACTAATATTCGTAGAACCACAAGTTCACCCAAGGAGTGTTGCGTTCAAGCGTGCATCACCGCAACCATCTCATCCCACGAGGGAAGAGCTATCCCAGACAGTTGCAAACTTGATACGTCAGGAGAAAGAGAAGGAGAAAAGAGGAAAATATGTCTATCGAATACCGTATCCATCCGAAGTTAACGAAATCCCGTTCCCTGATGACTTTAGGCATCTCGACTTTCCACAATTCGACGGCAAAGGGTCACCAGAGGAACATATGACCCAATTCATGACAGTGTTAGGGAATTTATCCGTAGTACCTCAATATTGCCTCTGATTGTTTGGGTCGACGCTAACTGGAAAGGCATTTCAATGGTAATATGTCATTACCCGCAGGGTCTATCAGGACCTGAGATCAGATGCAAGATTTGTTCATTTCCAAATTTTTCTCCACTGAGCGAGAAGTCTCGCTGACTAATTTAGCCTTGGTCCTTCAGAGGCAAGGAGAGTCAGTCGAGGAGTTTATTGATAGATGGGGAGCCATAGCAGCGCAGTGCCGAGAGTTGCCTAGCGAGCCTGAGCAAGTCAAGATGTGTACGCAATCCATGGACCCAATAATCTTATTCGGTTTATCCGGACACAATTTCTCAACATTCAGGGACCTAGCGACAAAGGCCCATATGGTAGAAGAAGCCGCGCTAAGAACGCAGTTCAAAGCCGAAAGACCAAAGTGTGAGATCGGGAAGGTGGTCACATCAAATTACGTCGACAAGATCAGGGTTTTGAAAGATCGAAAACGCCCACATCCAGAACACAAGACTAAAGGCAAGCCAGCAGAAACTTAGTTCAGAGCCAAAGGGCCACGAAAAGTGAAAAAGATGATGATCGTCGGACGTGGCAGGGTAGAAGGACGTTACTCGTTTGACCTGGAAGACCTCGTTCCAATAATGGAATGACTAATCGAAGAAGGGGAGCTACAATTACCAGAACCGATTCGACCAAAAGAAGCAGGGCAAGTGGATGCCCCCAATTTTTGTAAGTATCATCAAATCCTAGGACATGAGACGGGAGAATGCCTCATCTTGAAAGGGAAAGTACAGAGACTGATCAACTAGGGTACTATTAAGCAAATGACAAAAGAAATCAGTCAGGTTACGTCAACCGTAGTGACAATAGTGTTCGCTTCCCCAAGTGTAGGGTTGCGATGTAGTAATAATCTCGATAAGACCGAGGTCGATCCACAGGGAAGGAAGTAAACAATTCAAATTATCCTAATAACTAGAATCTTAAGAGGTTTGTGAAATTAGTTTTGAACATAAAATAGAAAATCTGATAATGAAAAGATAACTAGAGCATCAAGGATCCACTTATAGCTCTCCTTAGATGCATAATTCGCTATGGTTTCTCACTTTCTCAACTAGAATCGAAAGTAAGATCTATCTAGTCAGATGATAGAGCAGTTAAAACAATCAATCTGCCATATGTATGATCAATGTACATGATTCACTCAATGCAAGCTAGGACGAGCATACTCAATAGCATAGGTCAGTCCCAATTCCGATAGACTAAGTTTACAATCATGACCATCATTAAGTCCTGTCACAAGACAAAGCTAGATCATGATTTGAACTTGATTCAAATCACATACATAGTCTCAAACATACTTCAGAAATCCATAAAAGTAGAACTTTGGTAGGAAATTCCCACATAAAGATCATAATACTAGAGCGTACTCTAATTCCTCAGATCATACAGGTCTAAACTAACACATAACAATTAAGAACTCAAGTAATTCTTCCAAACATCCATGAGTCATCATAAGACTAAGAAAAACTACTTTATTACTTGAATTAAACTTCAAACTATTGTTCTTAAACATGAAATCCAACTTGAAACCAATAAAATGAATTAAACAATCTAAGAAAACTATAAGGTTCACCTCTTAGCTCTAGTTAAGAGATTAGCTAATGAAAAGCATATTAAAAATAAAACTAAAACTGAGAAAAGGAAGAAAAACTAGCTGGAGGAGACTAGGAAGCCTCCTATGACTTGAACTCTTTGCTCCCCACATCCTTGGTTGCCCTGGAATAGAAGAGAGCACCCCCTTTTATAGTGCAGCAAGAGTACCGCAACGTAACAGATTTTGTTTCGCTTCGTACGACTTGACCAATGGTCGGATTGCCTTTAAAATTGATTTATAGCTTCCTTGTAATATTATCTTCCTCATAGATGATTTAGATTTCCAAGATTATCCTCTGAATGGGCCCACCAATCATATCACCGACCGCCTCTCAAAATCGCGCACTTCGGGTACCTTCAGAACCAGTCATCTTGCTTTCAACGCTCTGGAGTGTACAGATGTCGGATTGATCCCAAATTTTGAATATTGGTAGAAAAATTCCTCCTCTACATGATAGATGGATTAGATTGTCAAAAATAATCCCAGAATATGGTCCGAAAATTAGAACACTTAGGGCTTTTATAAACTCTGCGCAGTTGAATCTTTCTGGATGGTCCATTTTTCTTCAACCGGTACGATCAAACCACACATCCTTTTGATCTGAAACTTTGTGGTTATTTATATATGGATGTGGTCTAAAATATGGTCAAAGTAGATTCTTCATATCATCAATGATGGGCCACCTGGACCGTGCCCAGAGTGGAGTAGGCAGAATCTGGAACTTTCTGGATAGTTCGTATTGTTTTGGCCACCACGATCAGTCCGTAGCTCCGATCAACACGAAACCACTTGGTTTAGTTCGGCGTCGAGCTCCTCTTCGACATGATATGTTGGATTTCCAAATATCATTAATATGGGCTCAGAAAACTGGTCCGAAAAACCAGAAATGGGAATGGCCTGCTGTCTACAATCTGAAACCCTGAAATTGTATGGCCGACCGGTCAAGATCGGTCTAGACCGGTCGAATAAGGCTGGCCTTGCTCCAGCAGCTTTAAGAGAGGGGAGATCTATTGGCCGACCGGTCAAGACCGGTCGACCACCTTGTGGGGCTCCTTTTTCTTTCCTTTCTTCTTTCTCTTCTTTCCTTTCTTCTTCCCTCTTTTGTTATTCCTTTCCTTTGATCGTCAAGGTATGTAAGAAGGGTCTCAAAGCATCCGAATGATGAAGTCTCTCTTTCATTCCTACACCCACAAAACTATGCATTAGATTAGCCTTTAAATCATGAAAACCATGCATAATGAGTGATGAATTGAGGTTAGAATATGCACAATTAAGAGCTCAACAAATAGCACCTACGATACCACTGGTTCATGACGAAGAACTGGTACAAACAACAATGGTAAAGGCTGTCGAAGAAAGGGAATTGGCAGGACACGACGTCGAATTGTTAACAATCCGAAAGCAAATTAGCGAATTGGTCCAAGCCTATAGGGAGCTATCCAAGCAGATGGGAGAAGTTCAAGAGGCTTTAGCCATCTTGATCTCACAGAAAGCGACTCCTAATACCGCTCTGCCTATTCGACAGTTGGAAGAAGAAGCACCAGGGACAGCCCATAATGTTGTTGAAGTAAGACAACAGAGCCACACCGAACAAACAAATGCGTGTATGTCGGGTTCAGAGTTCATGATCTCATACGAACTGCTAGGTAATATCTCTTTCACCCTTCATAACCTGGCTGCAGAGGTTCGCATGATAGAGCAATCCGTTTCAGAAACACGATCTCAAGCAGAAAAAATCAAGACACGAAATGAGAAAGAGGACATGGGTAGACGCAAGAAAGAACCCTAGTAACCGAAAACGACCGAATCCAAGGCATGAGGCAGAGACCAGTGTAATAAGGACACAAGACAAGGGCAAAGAACCTCAAAAGTTGCAGCACATGACAATCAGTGAGCGAGATGAAAAGAACGGACCGTATACATTTGACATTAAAGACCTTGTCCCAATTATGGAGCGGCTAATCAAAGAAAGAAAATTGCGACTCCCAAAGTCTGTTTGACCAACGGAAGTAGGACGTGTGGATGATCCCAACTACTACGAATATCACAGATGCATAGGCCATAAGACTGAGCAATGCTTCGTTCTGAAAGGAAATATACAAAAGATGATGAATCAAGGCACCATCAGTTTGAAAATGGAAGGGTCTGATGGAGCCCCGACCAGTACAGTTCCAATAGATGCCACTTAGGAAAAAACGTTCGCTCAAGGACTCCATTTCCTAAACTTCAATAATCGTGAACGCTTACAAATAGTTCTGACAGTTTATAAAGTAGATAGGGATATACTTATGTTCACTCATGCATCTATTTCATCTGTATGCTGTGCTTCATACTCGTTTACATGTTCACTCACATCATACTAGTTGTGCATATGAATATAAAATGTTCGTAGAGCTCTTCTTAATAATAGGTACCATAGTAAGAGAATATCAAAGAATTGACTCCACGAATCATCAACCGACTTATTATATCCTCATCAGACTGGTCGAATCAAGAGAAAATATCTTATAGAAAGTCTACGTGAATCACAACATCCTCATATTATGGTATCTTCGTCACAGGTTCTCATATTAAGTATCCTGGTATTCTGGCATTCCTCTACTTAATAGGAGGATACTTTAGAATTGATGGATTCTCATATATATGTAAATGAGGTTCTATATGAAGATAGCTGGGATACTGTATTATTATCAATCTCTTATACTTATGCACAATGTTTTATATGAAGATGATCAGAACATCGCTATCTATATCCAGCTTTTGTATTATGTCATGGATCCCTCATCATTATCGCATTATTCTTCTACTGTATATGAAGATAAGTCATGGTTGGGAATCTCCTATATACATATATACACACACGGCCTTATACGAAGATGATCAGGGCATTCTATTATGTATCACTTCACCTTGAAAATATCGACAGCTTCCTCTTATGCAGAACTCTACGACACGAATAGGCGGTTAAAGATTATGATCAAATGGGTATTCGGTACGGATTCCTAAAGTACAAGACCTTTCTCATCTATATGAAGCAGTCTTACAAAGTGACAAGCCAGAAGCACTGGGGGCAAGCCCCAATATATTATGAGAAACCCAAGATTATAGAAGAAGCACTGGAGGCAAGCCCTAATATATGACTAAAACTTAAGTCCGCAGAAAGAAATGACTGGGGGTAGGCCAGGAAGGATAACAGATATACCCAATAATGAGGAGCTGGATCAAAATTTCGGACTTATCATACTAAGGTCTCTTGAAAGCAATGACCCAAGGGTACACAGCTTAAGTAAAAAGGGAAATATTATTCCTATGGGTTCTTCCATTTTTATGCTTTGATATACTCAGTTTACATTAAACTCATACATAATACACCATTTTATGCATACTAGTCTCAAACACATAACACCAAACAATAGTTTGGCAAAAGAATCATTGTCATTATTTTGGATCATGAAGCACACAGTTAACAAATTCTGGTGTTGATTACATCAAATACAAGTAGCAGTTACGTATTCAGGACAACTGTCTAATACTACTTTTGTCTGACCATGACTGTAAAGAGCGAAAGAACAGAATTACAGCTTCTCCAGGCACCCTGTTATGAACTTCATCACATCTTTCCGCGTTGCCTCCATGGTGGCCTTTGCCTCCGTTAGCGTCAGCGCAGGATCCAGAATATCACGAAGTTCGATTTCTAAGTCTTGTATTTGCTTGCACGCCGCCTTTCCTTCACTCTTGAGTTGTGCGACCTCGGCACGGTTCTAATTAACGACAAGATCAAGGCGGGCAACCTCAAGATTTATGGTCGTTTCTTCTGCTTGTAGCGGCACGATCTCAGATCTGACATCAGCAAGATGATTAATACACCCGTGACACTGAGTCTCACTATCTTCTAAGGTTATTCTAGCATTAACTGCCGAATGTTCTCGCTGCTCTACGATAGGCCACAAAGAAGACAGCACTCGCCATTTCTCTTCAGCCATAGGGTCAGGTTCAATCCATTCAATCATAATAACCTGCGCAACAGAATCCTCGAAAGAAGAAATGCGACAAACCATTTTGGATACATCAGGCCCGATTACTCCTATGCAAGCTTCCAATGCCTTCACCCTAGCTCCTCGTGTATGACACTCGCTCGGCTCAGCCAACATCAAAACAAAGAATGTCGAATGCTCCTTGGGCAGCAACATTAGAATTGGTAATATCTGCAACAAAAGGAACAGAGCAAGTATGCAATGAAATGATAAGTACAGAAAAAGAATACACCAAGGAGCTATGAAAGAACCGTACCGGTAGATGAGTCAATAACAGGTTCCGAGAAATCCGCAATATGTGTCGTCGCATCAGTGAACGGCTCAATGGTCTTGGTCAGTAGCATCGAGGTCACATCCAGAAGTTCAGTAATATCGCTATCAGTATCGATCATTTCAGTTACCACCGGCGACTCCGCCATACCCTCAACACTGGAAGCACCAGGGGCCATAGACACAATTGTGTCATTCCCTGACATAGTGGACCCTTGCAGATTATCCTCTCCAATCCACCCAACCTGCTCTCTCACGCCGACATGATTTGATGTTTCATTCGCCGGCCCAGCCATCGTCAGGTCACTTTCACTAATTAACCGATTGTCATCCTTATCACCTTCAACCACCAGAAGGCGTGTGAACCCAGCTTCTTGAGACCATTTCGCTAAAAGTATTCGAAAGTATGCCAGACATCCAACGCAGTATCCTCCTTACGATGGTCATTTGACACACTCAGGGAAGTCTTATACCTAATGCTCGATGATAAATACGCTTCAACTTGCTCTCTATAATAACCCAATCCATCAGCGAGGACCTCTGTCAACCCTGGAGGAGGAATGTAGAGTGAATCATCAACAGAGATGTTGTTCAGAACTAGAGCATACTGATGCACCCACCATCTCAGCCAGCTATAAGGACCGCCAGTCTTCCGATAGAGGCCAGGAAGCATGAACCTCACGCTCGTTCACGTCATCAAAAGTTGATGCCATATCCACTCCCAGTGAGCAGGACCCGTGCCATATGCCCGCTCTACTTTGGCTACATCCGGTAGCATTATCGAAACACCCTGATCGTACCCGAATTACCTGGCAAACCGGCTAGGGTAATAAGGTTCTCGCCAGAACTCTATTCCTTCACGCAGCGGAAGTGAGGCAGTACGTATAGACACTAGAAAGTCCCTATCAATGGTATCCACAGAATGTTCATCATCAACGACTTCTCGATCTTCTCCGGCATCAGAAACAAGAAAGTGGTAGAAACAAATCTCCACCCAACTGCCAATTTTTGGAACTATCCAATCAGACGACTGCGTTATCATGTTAAGTTTCCTGTAGCGATAAAGAGGTGAGTGATCAGCATGGAGATACTGGAAGAGATCCACTCCGTATGTCCACAGGAAATATATGCCCAACCATCCACAGAAGAAATACCATGGACAATAAGCCGCGTTCATCCTTCGCAAGGGTTGGTCTTTGTTACTTGCAATATTGCCAAAAGCCCTATATAAACTGCATAGCACAGGTGGTGCCAGATAAAATCGACGACCATTTGCAAGATCTCCCGCCACGGTGAAGCGAGAAACCCTGACACCATCAGCAATCTTAGAGCTAGGCAGCATAACTGCCGACAGCCAGTATGCTAAGAAGCCCGCTAGTTCACAAGACGTCGTAAGCTCATTCGGATTGCGAAACTTTTGTTCAAAATGTTCCTTCATTAATGCCTGGTCTTCAGGTAAGATCTCATACTTTTCGTAATCAATGCTATAAGAAGAAAGAAGTGCCCATGTCAGAAACAAAGAAATGAAAGTATGCAGAGCACGAAGTACAAAAGAAGGCATCGAAAGAAGGATTACTTCATCCTTTGGCTGAAGTAGATCAACCAGTCGTCACAGTGAATCTTTGTAATATTATCGAACTGTGACAACTCAGTAAACAACTCTAAACAAGCCTTTAAATGATAAGCATCTCGAGGACTTTTGAGCCGAGACAAAGACAGCTCTTCATCAGTTGAGACATATTCCTGGTAATATTCTCCTATCACTGGACAACCCAGCCATCATCCGGAGATCCCATAAGGTTATGCTCATCTCTCCATATGGAAAGTGGAATGAATTGGTAACGGAAGACCAGTAGTTCAAGACGCTTTGAAGAATTGTTGGATCTCAAAAGAAATGCTTAGAGGTAGCATCGATAGCCTGATGCAAGCCGACTTGTTTCAAAACTCTCTCATGGTGGATTAAAATCTCTTTTGCCCACGGCTCATAACCAACTCGCTCATTCAAATGACCCCGCGTATGAAAGCTCTTCGTCACCTACATCGTCGCCTTGTCCATGTGTCGAAACCTTTGCTGCACTATCTCAAAATAATGGCTGGAAAAGGAGCGTGAGGATCACAAGTAGGTGCAAGGAAAACCATTTCTCTCGAGAGACCTACCCGCTGTTCTCTCCCATCATCAACTAGTAAGGTAGTCAACAACTGCTCAAGGGCAAATGTCCACCTCTTGACCCCGTAGAACTAAAAAGGGCCTTGAGCGTTGGACAGTTTGATACTCGGGAAGGGCCTATACCTTGTAAGAGATTTTTCATGCAGGATGACTCGGTCGGTATAAGGGTTGACTGATGGAGAAACCACACGTCTTGATGATCTTATTTCTATGCCAGCCGATCTTCATCCGGTCATTATTCAGATCAATAAGCTGCGGCGATCGCTCCACCTAGTTGACTTCCTTAGCCGGCTTCTTACCTCGATTCCATCTCCTCCTCTTCTTCTGACTTTCATGATCATCCCCGGAATGTTGGACATGCGCACTAGAAGGACCTGCCCCAACAATGATTGCAGCATCAGTGAACTGACAATACCAGGTGGACCATTCTTACTCAGTCCCTTGTGAAGGAGGCTCAGGCACGATCTTATCTACGTAAATATGCAATAATACTTCGTGAGGAAGCTGCTTAATTCGACCGGAGAAATCCTTCACTTCATATTCAATCGTCCCAAAGAATTGCGAGCGACACTCTACCGAAGATGGGTTAGCAGTATCTCCAGTCACCCTCTTCTTCCCGCGTCATACAAACGAAGAGCCGGAAACTTGTGATTCAGAATTTTCGCCGGAAGACCTGCTACTGTCGCCATGATTCACTGCAATACGTAAACAAAAGTGCAACAAACAAAAGACCAACGCATGTAACAAGCAACATAATAAGGTAAGCATTGCATCATTCAATCACGAATTTCACACACAAAACACGTCAGTAAATACATGCATAAAGTCATGACCTACATCAATATGGAAACAGTGGAATTCGAGCGCACATCTGACAAACAAGCACGCACATATCATAGCGCAGCAAATACAGTAACAGCCCTACATGTACACTCGGACTGTGTGTGAATTCGCACTAACCCCAGATGATGCATGTGCGCCCGCTTGGAAGTGCACATCATAGAGCCGCTTAAAGGAGCAGTTACAAGCCATCAAAGACCAACATAAGCCGCATATTATGGACCCTAAGCACTAAGTCTTAATCATATTCAAGCATTGAGCAAGACAGTGACAAACAACATTGAATTCGGCCGAGGATGGAGCCGAATACGCCATTTCTTCACCGAAGGCAAGTGTCGGGGCCAAAATTGAGAAATTCCACTAAGTGTTGGGCTGACATGCGCCCAAGGTGGAGCCCCAGGTGCATGTGGCCTCTCACATGCGCCCAAGCCACAAAATTTGGAATTAGAAGTTCACCCATAAAGCACCAGGCGCA
This sequence comes from Liriodendron chinense, assembly GCA_003013855.2. Lineage (NCBI taxonomy): Eukaryota > Viridiplantae > Streptophyta > Magnoliopsida > Magnoliales > Magnoliaceae > Liriodendron > Liriodendron chinense. The sequence continues at coordinate 14,668,740 of ML058384.1, forward strand.
TGTGGCCTCTCACATGTGCCCAACTCAAAGAAAAGAGAAAAGGGAGAAGTGTTAAATAAGGCATCAGGCGCATGTGGTACCCCACATGCGCCCATCTACAAATTCTGGAATGAAACAAGTTTAGAGCACATGCGCTCATAGGGAGGCCACATGCGCCCACTCCCTCATGAAAATCTCTCTCACCTCTTATATTTTCACTTTTCTTGATTTGAAAATGTGCAAATGACTCAGTGAGTCCCGTATTTATACTTGAGCCTGGGGACCGGTGCACTGCACTGGCCTGACGTAAGCATCCATCGCAGCGCACCGAGGGGGGGGGGCACTTGTTGGGGCTCATATTTGTACCCATTATAAAATAGTATTCAGCAGTCCATCTACGATGATTTAGACCGATTTCGAGATCCGAAATACTCGGAAGACGCCAGTGCAACCCTAACGTGCGCGATCGTGACCAAGACTTATAAATGTCATTTTGGAGTAAAATCAGACATTCGGATCACCGTTAAATGATCCGAAATGCCCTAAAACCCTTAACTTACAAGTTTTAAAGTCAGGCGACGTGTATTATTACCCGCGTGCTTCCAAATGCGTTTTGCCCTAATCGTATCCGACTATAGGGGTCCGGAAGCCTATAAATGCTATTTCTGAAGGGAATTGGACATGCGGATGACCGCCAAATGATCTGAAATGTTTAGAAACCCGTAAGTTTTAAATTTGAATGCCATATGATGTACACTTTTACCTGCGCGCACCGAAGTGCGTTTTGCCCCTGTTTGGAGCCGATTGAGAGGGTCCAAATTGCGAAACAACTACCAAAATTCATAGCAGATGACCATCGGTACCCCAGCCCGTTCATTCAAGAGGTCGATCATGGCCTAAAAGTGGCTTGGCGTCAGTGACTTCGGTCATTGAAAAAGTAGCCCCCCCTCTGGAGGTCGCCCGTCGGAGCTTAAAACCTAAAATATTCTAAGTGATGGAATGTGAGTACACGACTCTCTCTCCACATGCGGATGCCATGAGGAGACATGCATTTTCCCTCTCACCATATGCGCATGAGAGCTCTCTCTCTCTCCCTTTTCAATATTTTCAAACTTCTAAATAAAATAAAAATACAAAAAAAATCATGAAAATATAAGAGGTGGGGCAACATGCGCCCACCATAGAGGCCACTTGCGCCCATACCAGGGGCACATGCGCCCACACCAAGCCACATGCGCCTGATGCATGGTGACATGAGCATGATCCACATCACTTGCCCATGACTCCTCTCCAAATGCATGCGCTCATGAAATTTTTTACTTTACTTTCTTGGACCCGGGACCCGATTAAATTGTTATAAATAGTGCACTCACCTGTTGAGAGAGAGAGGCTTCATTTTCTGGAAAGGATCGTCAGAGCAAGGTAAAATCCTTGCCGAAATCCTCCGTCGGCTATTCACATGCGCCCACACCTCGTCGGATGCCATCGCTAGAAAGGGATTTCTCCCACCAGAGCTACAATAGAGAAAGAGATAGGGAAAATCCACATGCGCCCATCCTTTTGTTGGAAGATATGGGAAATTTCCCTAGTCCTTATAGGACATGCGCGCAGACAAAGGGAAAACTTCCCTAAGTCCTTACAGGACATGCGTCCATGCCCATGGGGTTTTGGAAATCAAAAGTCATGAAGTGAAGAGGGCACATGCTCCTGGGAGAGGGCACATGTGCCCACCTCCCTTCCATTCCCTCTCTCTCCTCACTCCCTCATGCCACATGCGCCCAAGGGGTAGGCACATGCGCCTACCTCCCTTCCATTCCCTCTCTCTCCTCACTCCCTTATGCCACATGCGCCCAAGGGGCAGGCACATGCGCCTACCTCCCTTCCATTCCCTCTCTCTCTTCACTTTTCTCCCATATGCGCTTGAGGAGGGGTCACATGTGCCCACCATGCAATTCACATCCGCCCAGACGCTGATGGGACTTGGAATCTTCTATGGTGTGGCTCGCCTCCTGATCGCGTCGACGATCCTAGACACACACGCCAATGTCTATCCATCCCCCAGATCGGATCTCCCAACGCTTAATGTTAAGTGGACCAAATCAGCAATTTGATTAGAAAGGCCAATACTTAGCCAAAATTGCAAACCTCGGAAACCCTTCCGAAAGAGCCGGAAATGGCCGAAATCAAGAGGAATCAGGCGGAATTTGATCAACCCTGAGAGGGAAACTTCTCTCCGCCATAACATGATACATCATAATCATGCACCGCGACGAGGTTATCCAAACCTAGGAGCCTCGAATACCCTAATTAAGCAGTCAGCAGGCCAAGTACTTAGTCATTTTCAGCCCTAAGAAGTGCCCTGTCGGCTCGAAAATCGACCTATGCTAAGCGAATCGAAATGCGATCGCACTGCAACCCTCGTGGACATAATCCACCCTTGTTCAAAGACTATCATCAATGGTATCCATCGAATGTCCCGATCAGACCGCAAATAGGTCTACTACTTAGTCATTTTCAGCCCTAGGAAGTGCCCTGATGGCCCGAAAATCTACTAATGCCAAATGAAATCAATTGCGATCTCAAAGACATGAAGGCAAAAATATCGATGACATAAAAATACACATGAAGCAGATCAATCAAATCAAATGCATAATTTGTCTGATACACTGAACATCTAGCATAAACGCGATCCTCTCTCGAGCATGCATAAAGCATATTTACTTCGTACCGTACTCATTTACATCCATTGCAGGAATTTATTTTATCCCGAATTGAGATACGAAACTAAATCGAAGGGGACTATTGTTCGCTTCCCCAAGTGTAGGGTTGCGATGTAGTAATAATCTCGGTAAGACTGAGGTTGATCCATAGGGATTTATGAATGGGTGTTCTCAAAATTTGTCTAAAACAACTAGTAATTAAGATCCTATTAAGAACTAAAGCTGGAAAATAGTAATTTGGATTTAAACAGTGAATGTGTAAGGTAATATCAATCTAAAAAGGCACTAGAGCGCCAAGGATCCACTTTTGATAAGTTTCAATGCATCAACACAACTAGGTCTCTCATAACTCAATCGGAATTGAATTTATATCTCTATCCGATCGGAATATAGAGCGGTTAAATCAACAATTATCCAAAACAGTTGCTCATTCATTAATTCAATTCCCACAATAATACTCAAGCCTTGGGCACACTCAATTGTGTAGGCCAAGCCTCTTTCCAATCTAGTTGAGATTCACAACCATAGCTTTCATCAAATCCTGTCACTAGACTTGATTACAACTAATGATTAGAACTCTAATTAAATCAAAATCAATCAACAAACAGCTATTCCAGATTATAACAAAAGATAAGAACCTTAGTTGAATGAGTTCCCACATGAAGATCGGGCCATTGTACACAAGGCAATCAAAGGGTCTACCATGCCCGAAGTCGATGATAGATCAATGAACTACACAAGCATAAACAATGCTTAGAAGGTAAGCTACCAAGCTTAGAATCAATAAGAATCACATGAGCCCGGAGTCATCAAGAGATCAAAGTAAAAAACTAAACTAGTACTTGATTCAAACTCACATTAAACTAAAATTCTTCAATTAAAACATAAAAGGAAACCTAGGTTGCATCAATCCATCAAAAATGAATCAAAAGCTTCACCTCTTAGCCCTAGCTAAGAGGTTTTAGTTCATCTCTAACATCCTTGAACTAAAAAGCCTTAAAAACATTAAAAAACTACTAAAACAGGAAGAAAACTAAGAAAACTTGAAGTAGAATCCGTCTCCCAAGCAATCCCCACGTCCTAGCATGCTTTGGTATGAAGGGAAGAAGTCCTTTTATAGTTTGGAGGTGTCCATTACGCAAGAAACTTCCAGATTGCGCGTAAACTTACGCACTTGGGCAGAGAAATTCGGCGCCCAGAATAGAAACCTTGTTGTTTACGCATGTCCGACCGGTCGCATGACCGGTCTGAGCCTGTGGACGACCGATCGCACGATCGGTCTCAAAACTGCATAATCTGTCCAAAGAGTTTTTGTGTTTCTGGACTACTCTGGACCTGTCTGGCGACCGGTCTGACGACCGGTCTAGCGACCGGTCTAAGAGGAGAAAAAAACAGTCCAAAAAATACACTTAAGACCTGTCTGGCGACCGGTCTACAGACAGGTCTAAGAACAAATTTCAGCTTTTCTTCTTTATCTCTTCTCTTTCTTTCTTGCTTCTTTCTTCCACCTTTTGTCACTTGTTATATTGATCTTCAATGCATATAAAGTGACTCTTTTAACCATGAATTGGTGAAGTCTCCTTCTCATTCCTACAATCACAAATCCATGCATTAGATTAGTCTTTAAATCATGAAACGCATGCATAATGAGTGATGAATTGGGGCAATTAAGAGCTCAACACACCCCCCAACCAGCATTTTGCTAGTCCCGAGCAAAACATGCGTGAAACAAGTTTCATTCTCCAAAACCCAACTCTTCTTCAGAAACTATTCTTCTATACATTCCAAGACACACAAGCGTAAAAATCAGATAAATTAGGTGATGGAGGTTGAAACCTTAAACTCTCAGAACATAATAAGTGTTTATATGAAATTCCCGCTGTTTGATTGATAAATAGAAGAACTTGAACAAATTCAACCTAGTGTGCATAGTGAAAGTTCATCCCATGAATTTTCGGGATTATCTTCTTCAGAAATCAACTAAACTATAGATCTCAAGGTGTATAGAGCAACAACAAGCCTATGATAGGAATTTGCCTTACCGTCCTTCCGACAGCTTTCACACTACGTCCCATTTTCGGCTTTGGTTACAGGTAGACCATCCCCCGGTTGGTAGTAGGTAGCCCTAATCGAAATTTTCCACCATTTTTCCATCATTCCCAATTTCATCCTTCCTTTCCCTTTTTCTTTTACATTAGATAGGATTTTTAGAAATCCATATCTTTCGTTATTTTCCCATGAACAAGGATGGACAAAGTACCCCGGCTTGGTTTCTCAATACCTTAAATCAAGGTCTAGTTAATCCACAAATCACATAATCCTTTCAAATCACGAAAATCGTATAATGTGAACTAGGTGCAAAAGTTGTTCAAATTTTCTATCAATCATAAAAATAGGTGAATTCACATATAAAACCATTATATTAAGAGAAATTCAAAGCTTGCAACATCCCTCACTTCGTATCTCCTTTTTTTATACTTATATCATCTTGAATGCATAAAATCAAAGTTTTCCAAAAGAGTTTTGAATTTTAGAAAAATCAAAAAATTTCTACATCATTGCTCGAAATGTCACAAAAGCTAGCGGATTCATCATCTAAGAAATCTCTCACCCCCCAACCAAAACTTTACATTGTCCTCAATGTAATAAGATATGCAATATGCATGACATGAGAGCAATGACATAAAACAAAGGAGAGTGAGAACGAGAGTACCTAAGGTAGCAAGTTGATCAATTCTAGCATCTTCCATTGTCTCAATGAGACTTATTCAATCCTAAATGTAGAAAAGAAATCCTAACCTACCTACCTACCTTTGATTAGTCCGATCGACTATATGATCAAATTTAAGCAGGATCTTCATGAATTTTCATAAGTTTCTCATGAGGACCATCCAAAGTCCCGCTCGAATGTATACATGGGTGCATTTCTTCATTAAGGTCCAATCATAGTGTGCACCACACGCATGTAAGGAGGAGATAAGAACAGCAAAAAGATATCTCCTCAAGTCCTGAATTGGGTTGTAATTGATTCAAAACGGGTCCTCCCAATCAGAATTTTCAATGGGTTGAAGAACCCATAATGGTGGAGAGACATTCATTAAGTATTTTTCAGTTTGAGTTGTCTCCTCTACAAATTCAGAATTGCATAGTGCTTCCATAAACAATGGTAAAGAGTGTAAATCAGTGGAATGGTGTTCTTTAGGCACCAACACCATGTCTAACAAACTATCCAACTCCTTAATCATCTCATCATCCAGATCATAGGGGTGGGTCATGCATTCCTCTAGGAAATTGAGAGAGTCAGATGAAGGGTCCTCGTTCTCCCTAAGTGATTGAGGAAAGTCTGTTTCAATGACAATGAATTCCTCTTCTATAGAGGGGAGGTCTTCCGAAGAAAAATTTTCAGATTTAGTGATAAGCACATCATCTAACATTGGTTGATCTAAAATTTCAGATTGTGCCACCACATCATCCAAAGAAACAGAATTCTCAACCCAAGAGAGTTCTTCTACAATAGAATCCGACATGTGTTGTTGGTGGAAGGACTAAAAAATATAGACTTCAGCCATCTCTCTAGCAAGAATATCTTCTGGCGACTCATAAACATTCGGCCCTTTGGAAGAAGAAATCATGGGCTCACAATCATCTACGGAACCCTCATTGGAGGCAATCTCACTATCACTTTCAGATTTTATGGATTCCTCAGGTTCGTCAACCATCATTGAAATCTCTTCATCATTAAAATCGGGATATCTAAAAGAGATTGTTGATTCACCATAATCGATGGTGATATTGGGGTCACCAAGATCAATATCCTCTAGAAGTTGAGTCATTAAATCTGGAGAAGGTTGGGTTTGGATAGCCTCATCCTCCTCATTATTGGGGATTGATTCGATGTTCCCAATGTTGGGTTCAGGATTTTGAGATGGCGAGAGGTTTTGTATGCATTGCTCAGTTTTTTTCATAAACTCTCGCAGTGTATCCTCAAGAGTTCGTGTCGGTTGTGGCTCGTGAGAAAGAAACTCTTGAGGATAATTGTTGGCATCCATGGTTGGCTCGTCTCCCAAATTAAAATTTTGATGCTCCCACCTATTAGGATTATGCATGTCATATGTTGTGCTATTAGATAGTTGTTGATATTTGTAGCCAAACAAGTGATCATACATTGTCCTAACCGGTGGAACATTATTCATCTCTTTTCGATACTCTCCTATTGTCTTACTTGGTGAAAAGTTATGCCCATTGTTGTCATTCTAGTAATCTCGCAAGGTCTTACGTGGGGGAGTATTAGAAGTAGATTGAGTCATAGAAAGATATTCATGCTTGTAATGGTTCCAATCATAATGATTTTTAATTTGGTTCGACCTCTCATCTTCCAAAAGGTATTTAGACAATCCACCCGTCCAATCATTCATAATGAAATTATAAGAAGTTGAAACAGAAAAGAATTCTTCCTTCCATCCTTTACTCCTCTCTAAGACCGAAGCACAAGGTGTCTTGCAATGGCTGAGCCAGAAGCAAGGATAGAGACCGATTTCTCCTGGTCAATAGGGGTTCAAAGAACTCCCCACCCACTCTTTGAGTCTTTTGAGAAAAGTGCAGAAAAAGAAAAAGAGAGGAATAAGATTGAGAAGAGAATTTTCTAAGCACAAGGTGATCCAAGACGGCAGTGCCGACCAATAGGAATCAAGGTGGCACAAGGCCAACCTATCAGAGATCCAAGAGGAGTCTCCACCCACTCTACAAGAGATGAATATGGTACGAATGAGTAAGAGAAGAAGAAGAGTAAGGTTAGAAAGATAGAACCTGATTTGGCACTTGAGATTCCTACTTCTTCTTCAACTTCCTAAAAATTCCTGAAGTAGATCTATGTTAGAATCCTTCAAAATCAAAACAAACTAAGTTAGTATCCTGAAATTAAAATAAAACTTAGCCTAGAAAGCAAAACAAATCCTAAACCTATCTTAACACAATCTTAACTAAAAGCTATCTCAGAAAATTCTAAAAATACCGCATAGAAATCCCCGGCAACGGCGCCAAAAACTTGTTCACTTCCCCAAGTGTAGGGTTGCGATGTAGTAATAATCTCGGTAAGACCGAGGTCGATCCACAGGGATTTATGAATGGGTGTTCTCAAAATTTGTCTAAAACAACTAGTAATTAAGATCCTATTAAGAACTAAAGCTGGAAAATAGTAATTTGGATTTAAACAGTGAATGTGTAAGGTAATATCAATCTAAAAAGGCACTAGAGCGCCAAGGATCCACTTTTGATAAGTTTCAATGCATCAACACAACTAGATCTCTCATAACTCAATCGGAATTGAATTCATATCTCTATCCGATCGGAATATAGAGCGGTTAAATCAACAATTATCTAAAACAGTTGCTTATTCATTGATTCAATTCCCACAATAATACTCAGGCCTTGGGCACACTCAATTGTGTAGGCCAAGCCTCTTTCCAATCTAGTTGAGATTCATAACCATAGCTTTCATCAAATCCTGTCACTAGACTTGATTACAACTAATGATTAGAACTCTAATTAAATCAAAATCAATCAACAAACAGCTATTCCAGATTATAACAAAAGATAAGAACTTTAGTTGAATGAGTTCCCACATGAAGATCGGGCCATTGTACACAAGGCAATCAAAGGGTCTACCATGCCCGGAGTCGATGATAGATCAATGAACTACACAAGCATAAACAATGCTCAGAAGGTAAGCTACCAAGCTTAGAATCACTAAGTATCACATGAGCCCGGAGTCATCAAGAGATCAAAGTAAAAAACCAAACTAGTACTTGATTCAAACTCACATCAAACTAAAATTCTTCAATTAAAACATAAAAGGAAACCTAGGTTGCATCAATCCATTAAAAATGAATCAAAAGCTTCACCTCTTAGCCCTAGCTAAGAGGTTTTAGTTCATCTCTAACATCCTTGAACTAAAAAGCCTTAAAAACATTAAAAAACTACTAAAACAGGAAGAAAACTAAGAAAACTTGAAGTAGAATCCGTCTCCCAAGCAATCCCCACGTCCTAGCATGCTTTGGTATGAAGGGAAGAAGTCCTTTTATAGTTTGGAGGTGTCCATTACGCAAGAAACTTCCAGATTGCGCGTAAACTTACGCACTTGGGCAGAGAAATTCGGCGCCCAGAATAGAAACCTTGTTGTTTACGCATGTCCGACCGGTCGCACGACCGGTCTGAGCCTGTGGACGACCGGTCGCACGACCGGTCTCAAAATTGCATAATCTGTCCAAAGAGTTTTTGTGTTTCTGGACTACTCTCGACCTGTCTGGCGGCCGGTCTGACGACCGGTCTAAGAGGAGAAAAAAACAGTCCAAAAAATACACTTAAGACCTGTCTGGCGACCGGTCTACATACAGGTCTAAGAACAAATTTCAGCTTTTTCTTCTTTATCTCTTCTCTTTCTTTCTTGCTTCTTTCTTCCACCTTTTGTCACTTGTTATATTGATCTTCAATGCATATAAAGTGACTCTTTTAACCATGAATTGGTGAAGTCTCCTTCTCATTCCTACAATCACAAATCCATGCATTAGATTAGTCTTTAAATCATGAAACGCATGCATAATGAGTGATGAATTGGGGTTAGAATATTCACAATTAAGAGCTCAACAACTATGTTTATCATCGAAAACCGCAATCAAAGAGTTCTAAAACGTCTGAAATACTTCATCGTTAAGACCAGTTGATGTGCGTCCTGTCCAAGGCGGGATCCGTCAGTTGAGTGGCTAAGGTAATGAGTGTCTTCCAGCAAGTCACCCATCCAAACGGAGACGGTCACTGGCCCTGGTTGCACTAAGAACCCATGGAGTGCCTTCCAGCAAGTCACATGTCCAAACACGAGACGATCATTGGCCCTGGTTGCACTAAGAACCCATAGAGTGCCTTCCAGCAAGTCACCTGTCCAAACATGAGACGGTCACTGGCCCTGGTTGCACTAAGAACCCATGGAGTGCCTTCCAGCAAGTCACCCGTCCAAACACAAGATGGTCACTGGCCCTGGTTGCACTAAGAACCCATGAAGTGCCTTCCAACAAGTCACCCGTCCAAACACGAGACGGTCATTGGCCCTGGTTGCACTAAATGGAAACTGTGGAGTGTATTCCTGAAAGTCATTTCGTCCACAGAGACGCGCGATGACACTAAGATACACGACTCGGTTAAAATCCTAGTTTCTACTCAACTAGGAACGCCCGAAAGAGTATGGGACCAACATCTAACTGGTCTTAATAATGGCTTGGTCCATGAGGAATCCTAAACTTGGTCTCTACGACCATGAACTCGAGATTATAATCCCTGACGATTTAAACTACTTGCTCGATCTATCCGAGCTTCATTCCTTTGATATTCCATCTATTGTATAACTGCAATTCATAGTGGAATCTTGTCGCTTTGTGCCGTGGTTTTCTCCCATAAGGGTTTCCACGTAAAAATCTATATGTTGTCTATGCTATGCTTTATTTATATTTATGCTCTTTTAACGCTTTCTTTAATTCATTTATGATACATGCATACATTTCCTTTTGTCTTTTAATCAAGGGCGATCATCCATTGATGTAATTAAGGGTTCGTGACCAGTTCATAGCCCGGAATGTAAAAGATCTCGGAATCTCTGAAATAAAATTCACCTCGCGGTGCTTTCTCGTGTATACTTTGTGATTGGTTATGTTTGTCTATGAACATCTCTATACTCAGAATTCCCCCCAGAATAATGAAACACAGGAAAAATTGCTGACGAGCACGATTTTTCTAGTTCTAACAGCCATGTCTTAGGTGAGGAAAATCCACCATCTAAGGACACATTTTGGACAACAAATGCACTCAAGTGCCATGAGATTAAAGTGGGATAAGAATCAAACTTCACATGAAAAATCCCTCTTCAAAGTCCATGTGTGACCAAGGTTTAGTCCACTTTCCATATCAAAGCAATGTGCCTCATTTAAAATGTTTCCATCTTTTTACATATGTATATGGACAAATGGGGAATAGGAAGGAAATTGGTCCCCAAGAGCAACTCAAGTGCCCCACCTCAATGAATTGAAAAGAGCACATAGCCCACTTGAAGAACCATAAGAACCCATTCATGGGTCAATCATGGGCAACCTATGTGCATCATCTTGATAAATGTTTTGACTATGATAATAAAATATGGTGGTCTACCCACAAACATATGAGTCAAAGAAGCCAATGGTAAAAAATTGATGTGCATAGCCTACATGAAAAATCAAAGTTAGAAATGTCCATGCAAGGCCAAATTTGGTCAACTTATGTGCACCAATTTCTTTACGAAAAAGAAGACCATTTGAGCACAAGAGGGCATAGCTTGATGAGTCATCCAACCATCATGAAAATGGTTAAGAATGATGTACATAGCCTACTTGAAAATCAAAATCCAAAGTGCCCAAACCATGGGACAAACTTGGGCAACTTATGGACACCATTCTTTCCCCACAAATTAAAGAAAAAAAATACTCATCCTCGAGAATGAAGGTGGATGACCCACCAAACATCCCAAGAGAAGTTCAAGGAGCTATGATTGCATGGATAGCTCACTTGAAGAAGGGTCATCCATTTGAGGTTGGTGACATTAAATGAAACTCTTGAGAACCACTTTCCTATAACATGGGGAAACCATTTGAACTTAGTGAGATTGTTGAAACAACTCACTCAGGAGACTTGTAAAGGATCAAATAACCCAAGTCCTCCATCCATCCAAAGAAAAGGCATGAAGGAAGAGAATCCTACATGCTCAAAGTGTAGTGGTGCACACATGACTAAAAGAAATTCACAAGCTTCAATGAGGGCCCAAAAGCTCATCTATGTGGAAGAATTCCAAAGAGCCCACCACACTTTGTGTATAAGGATATACATAATTATCAAGAGATGGTGGAAGATTTGGGTAATTTGTCCTTAAAGGCCCAACTAAGAAATCTAGCCCACTTGAGATCCAAGTGAAGAATGGGCTAGTCACTTTGTCCGTATACATGTAAAGAAAGATGGGGCCATCCAAAGTGAGCATTATGAGCCCAAAACTTGAGGTGGGCCCTACCAATCTCATGGCCCAAACCTTGAAAAGAAGATGAAAAAGAAAAGAAATCTCTAAGGAAAATATGACAAGGAAAAGAGAGCATGAGAGAGCCCAAAATGAAGTATTGGGCCCATTAAATACACCAAGGGCCATGACTTCACTTTGAGCCCATTTAATACACATAAAAAGGGGCCCAACTCCCATGAGAGAAAATAGTATATTTTACCACGCACACTTGATGGACATGGCAAAATTACCATTTACATACACATGAAGGGAGTATGAAAGAGGAAAAGAAAGATGAAATGAAAGCTTGCAATATCCCTCTCCATGCACCACCTTGAGAAGAGATTGGGAAAGTAGAAAAAGCCAAAAGACTTGGGCCCACCTTGAATCTCTTGGAGTATCTACATAAAGAAAAAAAAAAGAGAACATGAGAAGAGAAAATGAAAAGGAAAGCAATGAAATAAAGGCAAGGAGTGGTCCATACCTTCACCACTCACCAAAGGGGGACCACCTTGCTGTCCCAAAGCTCCACCAAAGCCTCACCACTTGAAAAGAGCAAAAGGCCACCAAAAGGAAGAAAAAACTTGAAGAAAGAGAGAGTGTGAGAAATGAGAGAGAGAGAGAGAGAGAGAGAGAGAGAGAGAGAGATTGCATGTTGGAAGTGCCAAGGGTGCCCTATGTTATATAGAAAAGGAGAGGGCACCCCATTACCCAACCCACTGAGAAAACCAGTGGGCAGAGAGGCTTGGGCGGCACCCAGGGGGCCGCCCGTCCTCCCATCAAATTGAAACGACCCCTCACCCTCTCTCCTTGGGAAGAACTCCCCCTTGGGAAAAGTAGTTGCAAGTGAATCTTGTACCTCCATGTAAGAATGAAGTGATGGAAGAGAATGATGAGAAAATGAGAAAGGAATCTCACCAAAATCTCATCTTGTCAGAAATTGGGGAGAAATTGGCTTAATGATGTGGAAAAAGCTCCATGAGATTTTTAAGAAAAAGAAAAAGAATTGACTTGGTCAAATAGTAATCTCAACCATCTAAAATCATGGCCTGATAATTTGAATCATTTTCAAAAAACACCAAGAATTTCCAACCGTGATCGCTACCTACTTCCTATCCCCAATGGTCCGAAGACCCTAAACTACATCGGGATCAAGATCCTGAGGGATTTTCAATAAACACCGGCATCGATCCCAACCGTTCGGGCCAAGATCTGATGACCTAGATCATTTCAAAAAAAAAAATGTATGTCACCCTATTCTGTACAAAATTTGGTCCGAAGACCCTAAACTACGTCGGGATCAAGATCCCGAGGGATATTCCATAAAAACCGGCATCGGTCCCAACCGTTCGGGCCAAGATATGTTGACCTGAATCATTTCGAAAAAAAAACGTGTCACCCTATTCTGTACAAAATTTAGTCCGAAGACCTTAAACTACGTCGGGATCAAGATCCCAAGGGATTTCATAATAAAAACCGTCATTCGACCTCAACCGATCAAGGAAGGGGTCAAATAGACTGGATCTTTTGAAGAAAAAAAAAATGTCGTGTTTGCATGTACATATTTTGGGTTCGAAGACCTTAAACTACACTGGGATTAATTTCTCAGGGGACTTTTCTTGCTTTCAACAAAAAACTGGCATCGACCTCAACCGCTCGGATCAAGGTTGGATAATCCGGATCTTTTTTTTAAAAAAATCACAAAAAGAATGTATTTTCAGCATGTACATATTTTGGGTCCGAAGACTTTAAACTACACTAAGATTAATTTCTCAGGGGACTTTTCTTGCTTTCAACAAAAAATTGGCAGCGACCTCGACCGCTCGGATCAAGGTTCGATAATCTGGATCTTTTAAAAAAAAACTCACAAAAAGAATGTATTTTCAGCATGTACATATTTTGGGTCCGAAGACCTTAAACTACAATAGGATTAACTTCTTGGGGGACTTTTCTGTTTCCAACAAAAAACCGGCATCGACCTCGACCGCTCAGATCAAGGTTCGATAACCCGGATCATTTCAAAAATACCAAAAAGATTTTTTTTTTTTTATAAAAATCAATGTTATATATAAATTTGGCCTCCGGAGAAATGCGAGCAGCCCGGCTCGTGCTCGTCACTAGGGGTCGCATCCCAATATTCGAGCAGCCCGGCTCGTGCTCGTCATGTAAATCCTAAATGCGAGCACTCCTGAGAAATGCAAGCACTCCTGACAAGATTAGCTCTCTCGTCTCAGAGTACCAGCAGCCCGTATAGGCCAGTTTTGGGCTTATCTTCGCTTGCGGTTCCGTATCTCGAGGGATCATTATCAAGGAACGTAACCAGATGAGTAGTTGAATCAAACTATTCCTTTATCTAAGGATAAGCAGGATAAACACTTTATCCCATGAAATCAGTAGATGATCTCGGTACCTTACGTATCAGAGTGGGACATTCGGATCTATATAAATAAATGATTTTCATCAATAAAAAGGTACACAATACTCAATCTCTTGAGCCCCGTCCTTTATTTGTTCTCTTTTCAACATCACCCTATCTAACTTAAGCATCGGAGGGCCAACGGCTGGACGCCGGCCACCCTTAATTACTTTCTGTCTCCTTTCAGGTCCAAGGTGGAATCGCTTGGAGAGAAGGTGAACATCCGGAGGACCCTGTTACAAAATTCGACGTAAACAGTTTGGCGCCGTCTGTGGGAACGCAATTTGATCACCAAATTTAGCCATTCCCATCATCAAGCATGATGCCTCGAAAAAAGACAGTTCATCCTTCCACATCAAGATAGACGTTACCTCCACCTGACGTTACAGAACCGGTACCCATCCCTCAAGCCACTTCGACGGGCATCCCTCAAGGGGATCCTAGCGTGCCGTCACAAAACCCGTTATTTGAGGCTTCCGGAAGTCAAGAAGATGTCATGCGTTTCCTAGGAAACACACTTCTAACTCTCAATGCTGGGTTTCAAGCCTTGTCTAACCGACTTGATCAGCATTTCCTGGAGCCTCAGAAGCTACCTTCCGGGGGGTTGCCGGCGCAGCCCATACCGATGGCTTCCAGACACTCTGTGGACGAACCACAGGTCCAACCAAATCATCCTACATCAAACCGAATGCCAATCGACAACCAACCCCCCGTACTATCCCCACATTTCGTATATTCCAGTGCTTCCCCCCAACAACAATCTCATTGGTCCACCGTCGAAGCATCAGGTTATATTTTACCATGGGAAGGAGACCTCAAGAGAATCTATGATCGTTTTGATGATATGGAGCAATGATATCAGGCGAATCAACCATCGGTCGCTGTAGCGTCGATACATCGATCCGAGTCCCCTTTCACCAGCGAGGTCATGGAAGCACCTCTACCGAGAAAGTACCGTACACCCGTCATCACTCCATATACAGGTACCGGCGATCCTCTCGAACATCTGAAAACTTATAGGTCTCTTATGGAGCTGGAGGGACATGGGTCGGAAATCATGTGTAGGGCTTTTTCCCTAACTTTAAAGGAAGTAGCCCGTACGTGGTTCCGGGGGTTAAAACCTCCATCTATCGGTTCCTTTTCACAGCTATTGGAGCTGTTCCTTTCCCAATTCATGGGAAGCATCCGCACCAAAAAACTGGCGTCCTACCTAATGGATCTGAAATAGCAGTATGGGGAAACAATAAAGGAGTTTACAGTGCGGTTCACAACCGAAGCCGTCCAAACTGAAGGTTATACCGAAGAGAAAGGCCTCACCGCCCTAATAGCTGGGATCACCAGCGAAAAATTCAGATTCACTTTGGATAAAAATCCTCCTAAAACTATGACAGAATTCTAAGCTAAAGCTCAGAAGTATATCAATGTAGAAGAAGTTGCTTTAGCACGTCATGGTATACAGGGCAAGAAGCGCAAGCCAGAGGAAGTCTCTTCTTCGGATAAGAAATATAAGCGCGATCGGCGAGATCGCTCTCCCAAGAAAGTCTACTCTGGTAAGTACCATAACTACACCCCCCTTAATCAGCCTTCGAAAAAGGTACTAATGGAGATCAAGCATAAACCATATGTGAAATGGCCCGCAAAAATCAAATCTGATCCTGAGAAAAGAGACAAGAGCAAGTTTTGTTATTTTCATAAAGATCATGAGCACACCACCCAAGATTGCATATCTCTGCGTGATCACATCGAAGCTCTTATTCGCAAAGGTCACCTTCAAGACTATGTTGTCCGACAAGGCCGTTCACTTAAAAGGGGAGAGACCCCGTTACAGCAAAAGAAATCACCTCATCAACATACATCACAAGAAAATGTTGAACCTACTGGGGAGATTCAAATCATCGTCGGAGGACCGGCTTGCGGAGGAGATTCTCAAGCTTTGAGAAAAGCATACACCCGTAAGGCATCCAAGAAGCCTCAGCATATCTACTGGTTGGAACGAACTCCCGATACATCAGAATCTAGCCGTCCTTCAATCTCTTTCTCCCTCGAAGATGCAGAAGGGATTCACTTCCCTCATGAAGATTCCATCGTAGTCGCGTAAAAGGTATTAAATTACCTAACTCATCGTATTATGGTGGATACAGGTAGCTTTGCTGATATTCTCTACTTGGAGGCTTTCGATAAAATAGCACTAGCCAGAAGCCTGCTCAAGCCAGTCTCAACTCCCCTCATCGGCTTCGGGGGCAAAGTGGTGACGCCTGAAGGGAGCATTGACCTTCCAGTCACCTTTGGTGAGAGCCCTGCGAAGACGACTATCTTCATCAACTTCCTCGTGGTAGATCAGAGATCGGCGTACAATGCCATTTTGGGGCGACCATCGCTGAATAAGGTTGGGGCAGCTTTACATCCCTTGTATTTGTGCATGAAATTTCCTACCCCCAATGGTGTTAGGGTTGTACGAGGAAATCAGAGAGAAGCCCGGTCTTGTTACGAGATAGCCCTACATGATCGAAAGAAAACTCAGGCGAGTCCAGTTATGATGATAGAGCAAAATTCATCAAGTCTTCCAACGGCCGCGTCGTTGGATCCAAGGGAGAATGCTCTCCAATCAGGAGCTCCCGGGGAAGAAACAGTGTCAATCCGCTTAATCAAAGATGATTCATCAAGAGTCGTATACATTGGATCCTCTTTAACCGGCGTCCTCCGTGAAGATCTGGTTCGTTTTCTCACTGAATACCAAGACGTGTTCACTTGGTCTCACAAAGATATGCCAGGCATCGACCCTAGTGTCATTGCGCATCGTTTGAACATTGATCCGAATTATAAACCCGTCCACCAGCGCCGACGTGCCTTTACTGCAGAAAGGTAGATGGCAATCAAGGCTGAAGTCGAAAAACTGCTCACGGCCAATTTCATAAAAGAAGTTGATTATCCGGAATGGGTCACGAACGTAGTTCTCGTTCGAAAAGCTAACGATAAATGGAGAATGTGCATCGATTATTCAGATTTAAACAAAGCATGCCCTAAAGATAGCTTCCCAACTCCTTAAATCGATCAGCTGGTCGATTCAACAGCTGGACATGCTTTGCTCAGTTTCATAGATGCCTATTCCGACTATAACCAGATCATGATGCATCTGCCTGACAGCCAACATACTGCCTTCATCACTGACCGTGGCCTATATTGCTATCAGGTAATGCCTTTTGGCCTTAAAAATGCAGGGGCCACTTATTAGCGTCTCATCAATAAAATGTTCATCGCACAAATCGGCCGGAATATGGAGGTTTATGTCGACGACATGCTCGTGAAAAGCGTTGTAGGAAGTGACCACCTTGCGGATCTTCGAGAAGCTTTTGACTTGATGAGGAAGTATCGGATGAAATTAAATCCAGAAAAATGTGTGTTCGGAGTGTCTGCTGGAAAATTTCTTGGATTTATGGTCGGCCAACGAGGAATTGAGGCAAATCCTGAAAAAATAAAAGTGTTGATAGAGATGAAATCCCCGACCACTCTTAAGGACGTCCAACGTCTGGCTGGTCACATTGCGTCCTTGAATAGGTTCATCTCGCGAGCATCTGACAAGTGCTTACCTTTCTTTAAACTCCTTCGAGCCACAGCTAAATCTGATTAGGAGTGGACACCACAATGTGAAGAAGCTTTTCAACAATTAAAGCAATATATGAGTGCGGCCCCCGTTTTATCAAAGCCCGTGGCGCACGAGCAACTTCTCCTTTATTTATCTGTGTCTTCTACAGCCGTTAGTGCCACATTAATAAGAGAGGATTTCAGGTACAAAGACCCGTTTATTATATTAGTCGAGCAATGGTGGATGCTGAAACCCGGTACTCTGATATAGAGAAGTTGGCCCTTGCTTTAGTCACGGCAGCCCGAAAACTGCGACCATACTTCCAGGCCCATGCTATATTAGTACCAACAAACCACCCATTACGGCAAGTCCTTCAAAAACTTGACGTTTCAGGAAAATTAACTAAATGGGCAATCGAAATCAGTGAGCAAGATATTTCCTTCTGTCCCAGGACCGCGATCAAGGGACAAGCCATATTCGACTTCATCGCCGAATTCACATACTCCACTCCCGATGATAATTCCGCGACCAGCGACCAACCGTCCTGGTCCCTCTTTGTGGACGGGTCCTCTCGGGTCACTGGCAGCGGAGCGGGCCTAATTCTAGTTGCTCCAGACGGGTTGCATTTCCAATACGCCTTACGATTCGACTCTCGCATCTCGAATAATGAGGCAGAATATGAGGCTCTAATTGTCGGTCTTGAACTAGCCAACATCCTCTCCATTCAGAATCTGCTCATTCACAGCAACTCTCAGCTCATTGTCAATCAGGTTCTCGGTGAATTCGAAGCAAAAGAAGAAAAAATGGCATTATACAAATCTCGAGTACTCATCTTGCTCGCAAAACTGAAGAATTATGAAATAATTCACATCCCTCGTGAGAAGAATAAACTAGCAGATTCTTTAGCAAAGCTGGCCTCCGCATCAGAATCTCAATTATCTCGTTCCATTCCTATCGAGCACCTCGAGACATTAAGTATCAATGAAATAACGCTTGAGGAAACAGACGAGGTCCATCCCTCTCCAAGTTGGATGGATCCCATCACTCTTTATCTCAGAGATGGAGTTCTTCCAGACGACAAGAAAACCGCACGACAAATCCGATATCGATCTGCCAGGTACACTTTACAAAATGGGATCTTATTACATAAGAGTTTTTCTTTGCCTTATTTAAGGTGTCTTCACCCAAAAGAAGCACATCGTGTTCTAGATGAAATACACCAGGGGGCATGTGGTAACCACCCAAGGGGGCGATCCCTAGCGTATAAGGGGATGAGGCAAGGATACTACTGGCCCACTATGAAGGCAGACGCAATTGAATTCTCCAAAAAATGTAACAAGTGCTAGCGATACTCTCCTATACCTCATGTACTGTCCGAGAAAATGACTCCAGTTGATAGCCCTTGGCCTTTCGCTCAATGGGGGGTCGATATCATCGGGCCCTTGCCTACTGGAAAAGGACAAAATAGGTTCGCGATAGTGGGGGTCGATTATTTCACCAAATGGGCTGAGGCAGAACCATTAGCCAAAATCACTGAGAAACAAACTACTAAGTTCATATGGAGAAATATCATATGCCGTTATGAACTCCCCTACACTATAATTACCGACAACGGAACGCAATTCGACAACGCAGCTTTCGATGAATTTTGTTAAAAGTGGAAGATACGCAACATCCGTACCTCTCCGTATCATCCTCAAGCAAATGGGCAAGTTGAGGCAATGAATAAAATCATTAAGCACCACTTAAAGACCAAGCTTGGTGAATGTAAAGGTATATGGCCAAAACTTCTGCCAGAAGTCTTATGGGCATATAAAACTACAACTCGTACATCAACAGGCGAAACTCCTTTCTCCCCAGCATTTGGTGTCGACATAGTAGTACCAGTTAAAATTCAAGTGCCCTCGTATCGAATCGAGCAGTATGACCACGCACGTAACCAGGAAAGTCTTCAACTTCATCTCGATCTCTTGGAAGGGAGAAATGCCTCCCAGATGCGAGCAGCCGCATATCAACAACGTATTGCTCGCTATCGAAATGCTAAAGTTCGGCCTAGAGCTTTCCAGCTCGGCGATTTAGTCCTCAGACAGAGCCTTGGGGTTCCTGCTCAATCGCTTGATCCAAATTGGGAAGGCCCGTATCGAGTCATCAAAATTGTGCAACCCAGCACTTACTATCTTGAAGATATGCAGGGAAGACCCGTACGTCGCCCTTGGCACGTGGAACACTTGCTACAATATTTCCCTTAATTCGATGTAACTCTTAACGACGTTTAAATGACAAGGATTGAAGAAATATTTTGGTCGTTACTCCATTCAAATTGGACTCGAATAGCCCCGAAGAGAATGCGCACATTCTCTTGGCCAATTGCCTACCCTTGGTAGGGTTAAAATCATTCTAGTTGGTTGCTTTTCATTTCATGGATCGCAAATAGCCCTGAAGAGAACATACGTGTTCCCTTGATCAACCTTCTACCCTTGGTAGAATCAAAACCTCAATCGATAGACCAGTCTATCTCAACGTGGACATGGTCACGCGACCCCCGGATTGAGTCTAATTCATTTTTTCATGAGTTAGTGATACGAATGGACAATATACAATGGACACGGGGCGAAAAAGTTGGAGAAAGTACATAGCATTGAAGAAAAGAGAAATTTCCATTACAATTGACTAAAAAGTCAGGTCAGTTACATGGGCAATTTCCTTTAAAAAAAATACACAATATAGAAGAAGGGAAGCAACGAAGTCAAGGCTGGTCATCCCCATCTTGAGCAGGCTCGCGGCTCTCAGCTTCAGGACCAGTCTCGGGAGTAGGTGCAACATCTGTAGCTCCAGTGACTTCATTCTCAGTAACAGCTCGCTCTCTAGCCGCAACCTCGAAAGCCACCCTTTCGAACTCCTCAAAATTAAAACTTGGAGTAATCTGCTGCATAACTCTGACCGCAAAATCGCGACCAGCGATATACGCTTCATATTGCTCCTCGTCGTAAAGTTAAGAGGTTCGAAATTCCTGAACTGCACAAGGGCCTTCGTCAGATACCATCTGGACGAGAGCCACTCACTCCTCTTCCCAGTGAATGGAATCATCCTTCAACTGGTCGAGTCTCTGCTGGGCCTCCCCGAGCTTAGCCCGAGAATCCTTGAGCTGCTCTTCGAGCTGGATCTTGTCTTGGCGGAATATCTCTTTCTCTCTCTCGCTCTTGGTATGGAGTTCTTGAAGCTTGGCGAATTGGAGATCCAATGACTGAAAGCGATCAATCATGACTTGAATCTTGACAAGGAGAATCCGCTTTTCCTTGTCCAGCTTGGTGATTTGGGCTTTCAGAGCCTTCACCAGACGGTCCCTCCCTTGGACCTCGGCCTCCATCGTCTTCTTCTTCTTTTTTGCATCTTCAACGCTGCGGCGGGCTGCTTCAATGTCACGTCTGACACGAAGCGTGAGATCCAGACTCTGATATAAAAAAAAAGAGAAGAAGAAATTAGAGTGGCCCGCCATATTGGTCATAAAGAAAGAATGACAGATGGGAGAATGTTGGTTACTTGAAGCAATCTCACCCCAATATCGGTAGAGAGAGCTTCTGGGCTTGGTTCGGGGAGGCCTCCGAAGGAGTTGGGAGAAATCTTATCAAACATAAACTCGCATATTAGATGCAAGTGAGGTGGGATGACAAAAGCTCCCGACCCAGAAGGTTGGGCTACAATCATCTCATTAGAGCCCGCCTTACGAGCACTCGCAATACCCGAGGCGGGCGTCAGTAATTTGCGAGCAGCAGTAGGCTCGCATGTTACACCCTTTGGAGGGAGGCCTCTCCCTCTTCGATCACCTTTCGGCGAATTATCGATAACTTCGATGATTGGCTGACCACGAATGTCAGTCAGAGGGGTCGCAGCAGTTGAAGGGGTCGCAGTGGCTAGAGGGGTCGCGGTCGTAGCAACCCCTCCTGGTGCAGCCACACGCGATTGTGGGCCGCGAGTAGACCCTTCTGCTGGAGCAGGTGCGCTTGAAGGACCACCTGTAGTCTTCTTTTGCCTCTTCGAGGCTATACCCTTCAAACGGGGAAGTACCCCTAGTGCGCCCCTTTTATCACCAACATTTGCCATCTCTTCTTGGAAGATGAGACCCGCAACACAGAGGCAACGAGGCTCTAACGCAGCGTTGACGTGGCTAGCAGCCGCCAAGAGCTTGTAGACTCTAACTAGCTTTTCGTTGAGTCCTCCTCGCAAGTTCGGCTTCAAACCAGTCGGGATCCCTACCAGAAAAAGAGAAGGCACATTAATCATCATAGAGCAATGGCTTTGTTTCTTTCAGACAAACAGCCAAAACTTAACCCACCTTCACCAAAATAGCGATTAACGTTATAGCCTTTGGGGTCGGAGCCCATTTCAGACTCCCAGTTGTCGGAAACATAAAACCATTTTTTCCTCCACCCCGGGCAGTTGGAAGAAGGGTTTCCCAAAATGAAATTATTTCTGTGCCAGAAGCAGAGGTAATACCAACCCTCGCTAGCTGGCGCCTTCTTCAGCTGGAATAACCTTAAAAATTCCTCAGCGGTTAACTCATCGTTACCCACTTGCTTCCAGAGGACAAAGGTACTTAGAAGCCCCGCCAGCCATTAACGATTAGTTGGCCCGAGGCAATCTTGTAGATACGACGAAAATTTCGTATGAATGGGTGGAGGGGAAGACGCACGCCCATTTTGAAAAAATACTCGTAAAAAGCTACGCAGCCTGGTGGCGATGCATCGGCTGTTTCCCCTCTCCTAGGCAATCTGAAGGTAACGGAGTCTGGGACCCGATATTTTTCCCTAAGGCTAGAAAGCCTTTCCTCCGTCAATATAGAGGAGTAACCGGCGGCAGAATATCTCCCGGCCAGTACTCTGGCATTGTTGGATTCAGAAGAATCAGGGGTTTCATCTCCCAGAGGGACAATCTCTTCATCGGAAACCTCCGTCATTACAAAAGAAAAAGTAAGATAGGAGAAGAAGAAAATGGGAAGGAAGACTACCTCTGCAAAGAGGTTTGCACCGAAAAACAAAGAAGAAGAAGCAAAAGAAGAAATCTCCGCAGCTTAAAGTTTGAAAATGGAAGAAACCCCTGCAGGATTCGATATTTATACGCAATCATTCCGCTTGATTTGGATGACACGCGGTGGCCTCTCATCCTGCACGATAAACGAACGGGCGCGACATTAATTACAGAGACATGTGGCAGGAGACGCTTCACCTCTTACGGATGAAAAGCTGCACAAAGCTGGCCATCATAAATGCGGTATCACATATGAAAACCCATGCATGATTCTCCTCCAGCGCACATATACAAACAAAACTCTTGGCGTACCTCTTCAAACGCCAAGGGTTTGGGGGGAAGTTGTTATATATAAATTTGGCCTTCGAAGAAATGCGAACAGCCCGGCTCGTGCTCGTCATGAGGGGTCGCATCCCAATATGCGAGCAACCCGACTCGTGCTCGTCGCGAGGGGTCGCATCCGGAGAAATGCGAGCAGCTCGGCTCGTGCTCGTCGCGAGGGGTCGCATCCCAATATGCGAGCAGCCCGGCTCGTGCTCGTCGTGCAAATCCTAAATGCGAGCACTCCTGAGAAATGCGAGCACTCCTGACAAGATTAGCTCTCTCGTCTCAGAGTACCAGCAGCCCGTATAGGCTGGTTTTAGGCTTTTCTTCGGTTGCGGTTCGTATCTCGAGGGATCATTATCAAGGATCGTAACCAGATGAGTAGTTGAATCAAATTATTCCTTTATCTAAGGATAAGCAGGATAAACACTTTATCCCATGAAATCAGTAGATGATCTCGGTACCTTACGTATCAGAGTGGGACATTCGGATCTATATAAGTAGATGGTTTTCATCAATAAGAAGGTACACAGTACTCAATCTCTTGAGCCCCGTCCTTTATTTGTTCTCTTTTCAACCTCACCCTATCTAACTTAAGCATCGGAGGGCCAACGGCTGGACGCCGGCCACCCTTAATTACTTTCTGTCTCCTTTCAGGTCCAAGGAGGAATCGCTTGGAGAGAAGGTGAACATCCGGAGGACCCTGTTACAAAATTCGACGTAAACAATCAATATCAAGCTCGATCACTCGAGTTGAAGTCTGGAACTTTCTCAAAACAAAAAAATTTCACCATCAATTTTAACTACGCAAATCTATCCCCAGCGGTCCGAAGACCTAAACCTACATTGGGATTAACTTCTCGGGGGCTTTATTTTCCAACCTGTCCCACACATGGCTGACACTTGATCGTACGGGTGTTTGGAATCTTCTAAACAGGTAAGGGCTGAGGCGGGCAGAACCCAACAATCCTGTTCGTGTTTTACGTACCGTGATAGACAACCTTCATTTAAAAGTCGCTGTTGAATCTAACGGATGTTCCATGTTCCTAAAACTCATGAAGGGGATTAAGGCAGTTGGGAGGTGAAGCGTACCCTCATGGAATTATGAGCAGCATAAGACCCCAAACTGGATTGACAAAGGAAAATGTGAGGATTTGGATCATTTTGTGGCCGAAGGAGTCCGTCGGACGATACGTGGTCTATGTACATTGCACATGAGGAGCAGGCAACTTTGTGGGTGTGTTAACTGAAAACCCTCAAAAACCCCTCATCCGAAGATGTAAAACGACAGCACTTAACTGTGTGAGATTCGTCTTGCTCGCTGACGTAAAATGGATCGGGTGCCTTACCAGCAGTAGAAGCTGAAAATAGATGAAAATTCCATACCTTTTCCTGTATTTCAGAAAATCAGAAAAATACCAAAACATTGCAAAATCATCTTTCAAAAATCACAAAATACTTCCCATGTTTTCAATAACCGATCTCCATCCTGACTACTCAGGTAAAGATTCGAACCAAATATTTGCAAAAAATCACAAAAATTGTCACTACCCCCAGCACAACACTTTAGGAGTCCCGAACTCCGCTCACTCACTTCACAATTTGGGATGACGGATCCGATCGCCCGTAAATTGGAATCTTGCCCAAAAATGGTGACCAAACACCATCCCAGTCACACCCATTCCCCAGAAGAGCATCTTGAGGTTACAACTAACAACCTCCTTCATCCAACCCACTAGCAAAGAAACAACATCTTGGGACGATGGACCTGATCGACCACAGGTCAGAATCTTGACCAACCCGCTGACCAAACATCTGCATCGAAAAGAAAATCTTCAGGAGAGCATAACCCTGCAAGCAATAAGCTCAAAGTTCTCTGCATCCTCAGCAAAAGCAAAATCATCAAACTAAAAGAGAATGAGCCAAAGCATACATCCATCATCAAATATGCATCCGCAGGCATCAGCATCCATCACATCAATCATCATGTTTACCTGCTTTCAAAATAAAACTCGGTTAGCCAAAGACCCCACAGGCATCCCTAGTGGAGGCGCATGCAAGCCAGATTTCCCTTTTAAAAAAGATAAAAAAAACTATTATATATATATATATATATATATATATTCCTATCTGCAAATAAAAACCCCACGCAGTATCACTCCCCAGAGTGGGTATCTTTTCAAAATCCAAAAAAATATTTTCCCAGTAGAGCGTTCGGCCTCCAAAAGACCGAGAGATCTTCCATATCTTTGGGTAGGAGCCGACGCAAAAATCAAATAAGATCCAATGTCTCGCTGTTTCCCCAAAGACCATCGGATCCAATGCACTCAAAGTACGGTCGAACTGAACTCCAGTGTCAGTGCGGTCGTACCAAATGCCAAGATACGAAAAGATGAAAGCCAAAAGGCTCGGTCAAAGAAACCATCTGAATGGTGGAAACGATGAATTGTAACCCAAGTATAAAAACTAGAAGATTGGGTGGAAAGAGTTCACCCGCACATACCTAGGCGTGGATGCCTGAAGTACCTTGACTGAGTCCAAGTCGGTGTAGTGGATCTCCCGTAAGACTACATGGACGCAAGGCAGCTAACCACTTTGACAATCAAGCGAAACACGTACTCCTGGAGTAATCTGGGAAAGCAACAAATAATCAATCACAGGGTCGGTAACCTCGTAAGACTATGACGGATGCAAAGGCTCTACTGTACCTTTCTGATGTTAGTACCGATCGGGAATGGAAGGGTTGCGATTAGGTACCCAGGTTGTAGCTCATGCAAGGATAATCACAATGTTTTCTCCAAACTCCTGCAGTATGTGCGAGTTATCAATTTTCAGACAATCAACTGACTCAGATACAAAGGCAAGCAAAGATTTCAGACCACGATCTATGAATGACCGGGTCAGAAGTGGGTTGTCCACTCACTTTGACATTCGGTTGCACGCAACCTCTACCAAAGAGGGGCATCTGTAGACATCCTACCTTCGGCTACAATGTTGGTAGAGATAGCTGAATGAATGGAGGACCATACCCCCAAATCCCATGTCCAAACCCAGCCAAACTCACCCTTGTAAGCCCCAATCTATAGCCCAGCTCAAGCCTGAACCCAGTCGACTCATCCCTAAACATCAACTTAAAAAACCCCCCCATAAGAAAAACTAGTCAAAAATCCCAAAAAAGTCTAACTTGATGAGTCAACCCGCTGAGTCAAATCACCGAGTCGACTCACTGGGTTAGTCTAGCCCTTGCACCCAGTCAACTCACCGTGTCAATCCATCCTTCAAACTCAATCAACTTACCTGGTTCCAAGTCACAACTTCAGAGTAAGTCCGAACCTCGAACCTCGGGCTTTGCTGCTTCTGGTTCTGGGGCTGTACGCTCCAAAGCTGAAGGAGAGAGACCGTACGGGCGGCCCCCACGGTGCCACCCAAGCCTAATTACGTGAGTTGCCACTGCTCCTAGCTATAAATACCCCCTCCTCTCTTGTTTCGGATCCATCTAGAAAAAATCTCTCAGCGTCCAGAAATCCCGAGTCCAGCTTCATCCCTTTTTCACATTCCTCCACCAAGGAGAGCCCAAGTGAGAAGAGCCTAGCCCTGGTCCAGCCCAGCCTAACCCTGGTCCAGCCCAGCCTGACCCTGGTCCAAGTCTCCCAAGCTATCCAAGTCCTTATTTAAGTCATTCGAAGCAAACCCTTGCGACACCTCCGTCCATCCAGCTACTCTTTTTAGCATCATCTCAGTCGCATCTAGCATAAGTGTAACATTTACTTTTCTTCCAACCCCCCTGCTTATCATATCACTGCCAACACTTTGATTATTCAAATACACAGCATGCATCCCACATAAAGCACCGGTCAGTTCGAGCGTATGCTCTGGGCTTGCCTGTTAATGGAAACCTGCCCATTAGAAACTCTTACTGTTTAGACCTACATTCATGAGAGTGTACGAGGATTAAATCAGACTTTCAAGTACTAGTTTGATTCTATGAAGTAGAGACCATACTTTGGTATGGGCAATGTGGGGTGCTTAACATCTTCCCACCCTGTAATCATGATCCCTGACCTCGAATCTTTGGCCGCAGATCAAAATGAGTCATTTTAGAGGAAGGAATCTTTGGATTCCCTTCTCTAACGTTTCTACGGGGTCTAGCCGACTATAGATTCGAAGTAATTGGCTAGTGACAACTCTGGTCTTATACGAACTCATCCAAACGTATCCAACTTAACATGACAACCGAGAAAAAGCCCTCGAGAACGAGGTGAGCCAGTGGCACAAAAGGCGATTCGTGCGCACGCACCCTTTTCCAAGAGGGAGAATTCGGGAGGGTGGAGAGGTGAGCATCCACAATCACATGTCTCGCTCCTATTCTCCAGCCCACACGTCATAAGAGAGAGAGAGAGAGAGAAAGAGAGAGAGAGAGAGAGAGAGAGAGAGAGAGAGGAGAGGGGAGAAGGCGCCCACTCATTCTTTTTCTTCATTCCTTCTTCATCTCCCATGTGCAGTCGCTCAATCCATCTTTCCTTCACACGCGTAGCCGTCTCCAACACTTCCTTGTGTCATCATAGTTCGTGTAGAGATCTTCTCCATTAATTCTAACTAGGGTTTCATCTAAGGCTAAGGTGAGGACTCCATTGAAGCTTAGTTACAATGACCTCATATTATTTGTTGATTTCATGATTAGAATTTGAGATATTGTTGGATGATTGTTTGAGAACCATGTTTGTTAATTTATCTTTATGTAAACATGAATTATTGCTGAAATATTTTGATATAATAATGCTGAATTTTCGTTGATATGAGCTACAAACTATGTTTGAGTGTTTATAAGAGAGATCATGCGTGTAGGCATGCTTAGGTGAGAATTATTTGGAGACCATGCTTGATTCACAATTATTACATGCTTATGATGAACATGATGATTAATGTATTGTCTGATATGGGATTTTGTGTTCAAATGGTATGTTAATGGAAGCTCTTTGCCCCATGATTGATGAAATAGTATGAAGGTAGGAATTGAACCCATGAGGGGTTGTATTATAAATTTTTGGCAAGACCTTGTGTGTACCTATGAAGGGTCTATGAGAAATTGATGTTGAATTTGTGCCATGTGTAGTGTCATGACTAAGATGTGTAGGTCTCATCATGGTTGGCCCCCATTGGAGAGAAATGGCTATTCTAGGATATGGTGGACTATGGGATGAGGTAAAGAGTGACCATTGATTGTGGACATTATTAAATTGGCTGGATGCTAAACCTACTTAACTAAAGGCTAAACTAATCATGCTTTCACTGGTCCTGATTTGGTGGGTCAAACTCGTGGGTGTTACAGTGGAAGTCGCTTCTAACCGTACACTAATTAGTGGAAGTTTTGGAAGTTTTTCACTTCCATTGGTTGGGTTGGTTGACATGAAGATGGGGATTCTCCCCACTTCATTGAACTCTGGTGACTAGTGGCTAGCGAATGTGTAACAGGGTGACTCAAGCTTGGGCTTTCCGCATTCGTCTAGTTAGGGTGCCTTAGCCAGAGCATGCATAACATGCATCGCATTAAATAAGATTGTCTCATGTATGTTTTGTTTTGAGTATGATTATCATGCTTGCGTTATTATTGTGTTAATCTTAGAGGGTATTCCCTCACTGAGTTGATCACGAGTAACTCACTCTCTTCTGAAACGGTGTTTTAAAACACTAACCTAGATGTTATAGGTGACGATTCATTAGATGAACCTGACTTGTAGGGTGAGGAATATGAAGGTTCGTGGCAGCAGATGGAGGACGACAAAGCCAGAGCAACTTGAAGAAGACTTTTATTTGCTTTATTTTCGTTCTCTAAAATATTTTGATTTTTGTATGAAACTATAATAAGTCTTCCATGGGAGACAAAAAGTGGAACATGATGCTTGGTGTGGATTTAAGACAATATGTTTGAGAACGTAGAGTAGAAATCCATGGAATAAAATTTTTATTTTCCGTCATTATGATATGAGTGCTAAGAAAGTATAAAAATACATGTGAATGAAAGGGATGTATGAGAATTATTTCCTAAATACATTCAAGTTAACACTCGAAAACTCGACCTATCGTGTCGTCTAGGAGAGTTGAAATTTTGGGGCATTATAACCTCACCTTGGAGCTCAGCTCGAGGAACTCCGAGACCAAATCAATGATACGAGAAAGAGAATATAGTCTAAGGCCCCAACCCCTATCAAAGCATTCATTGAAGAAGAGGAGCCCCCGTTCACTGAAGACATCTTAACTGAGCATCTTCCTTATGGTTTCAAAGTGCCCAACTTTGTACTCTGAAATTACGTCGGTAGTCTAACATGATACCAACGCATACGCATGCGGAAGCTTAGAGCAGAGCAACTAGAATTATGGCTAAGTCCTAGCGCGGGGGGGGGGGGGGGTGATTAGGACCTTTTAAAATTCTTTTCGCCTACTTAACCGTTTTATCAAATTAAACTAAGTAAGCAAGAACACTTCAGCTTCTAAGCCTAAGTGGGTCCAATCACAAGGCTAGCATATAATTAGCAATTAAACAACATAGCCTAAGCATGCATAGATGATCAAATGATTAAACAAATCAAGCTCCTAATCTATACAACTTGTGTAGACTTATGAGAATGGATCAATGAGCTCAAGTCTACACTACTAAGTGAAAGTACATCTTGTGTGTGGATGTGTCTATCTAGTGCTTAGCATACATTCCTATCAAGCATTCATAATAAAACAATTAAACATACAATGCTAAGATAATAATGTGCTCAAAACAATCACAAACACAAGCATGTATAGTGGTTCGACTTTGGGTCTACTCCACTCCCGGTTCAAGTACTCAACTCCTTTGAGCACACCGGCATTCACTAGGGAGTTTAAATCTAGTTCCTCCCAACTAAGGTGTTTTAACTCGGATCCACCCAACCGGAAAGTTTACAGGTTCCTTCCATCCTACATGTACACACCCGTATTGGTGGCTCCCCTTGGAGACTTGTTTAGGCTCTACAACCAAGATAAGGTCCTATGACCGAACCTGAATTTAGGCTTACTCAAGATAAGGTCCTACAACTGAACCTCAATTTAGACTCCATTCATGAGTCAAGGTCCTATAATCGAACCTCAATAGTTTTAGGCTCTGCAACCGAGCCAATCTCCTACAACTAAACCTAGCGTTTACTCCCGCCGGAGGCTCCCCAATTAGAGACTTAATTCGACCCTACAATCTGATCTAGGTCCTAGAACCGAACCTATCGAGTTTGAAAATAAACTCTATACTCAATTCCCATAGGGAAAAGAGTGGAACCAGATTCTTACAATTGACAACTTACTTGTTGGATTGAGCCCCTTTGTTGCGCCGCTTTAGGTTACTTGATCTCCACTCTCCCGTGCTTTAATCAACTACCCTTGTACTCCCCCGATCTTTGATGCCACTACTTTGCCAAGGTTTCAACTCCAAGATCAGCTCCCTTGCATGTGATGCTCCATTGGAGATGCCCAAGGTGCTAGAAGGTGGTGAAACCTCTACAAATGGTATGAATTGGGTTTCCTAGAAGGTTACACCTATTTGGACTCTTAGGAGATGTTTAGACAAAGGATTTACCAATGATCAAGGTGTTTAAACTCATAGGAATCAAGAGGGAACAAGTCCATTCTCATTTTAGCATTGAATGCCCTAAGCTTGTGATGAATCATAAGGAGAATGACTTGTAATGTGTTTTTAATAAAGCCTCTAATGATCTTTAACAATGGTGGCTTCTATCTCCTCAAAATCCCCTTAGTTATGTCCAAAAACGAATCTCCCGTTTTTATAGATTTTCTCCCAACGGTCAAATAACGAAAGATTCACGCATGGTTGGGCGAATCCAGTACAGAATTAAGTTTTGGTCACTTGACACTTTTTGAGCTGGTCGGGCGCCTGAAATTCAGTCCACAAAATCGATTTAGTTACTGGACAAAATTTACACTGGTCGGACGCCCGGTGAAGGTATGGTCGGACGCCCAATGACCACTTGAATTTCCAAGCCAACTCATTGGACGGATTTCTCATCGGTCGAGCGCCCAGTGGATATATGGTCGGGCGCCTGGACAAGCATGTTTTTCTGTTGTGTTGTTGGTTGTGTTTTGCAACAGAACATGCAACCTCATGGCCATTCTTTTGGTGATCTTTTGGGACACCTAAGGCCAATCTAAGATGATTGAAGGTATCCTTAATGATCATGGTTATCTAGAGATTTATAGTTTTGGTTAGGTACAGGATAAGGCTCATTAAGGCATCTCTTTTACCTGTTTCTTCTTCCTTGATGTAGCAGGTCCGTCTTGAGTCTTCGGTCATTGTCTTCATTAAGCCTAACCAATACTAGACTCACTGACCTAAGTAATTGACAAATAAGGTGCACTAGTATGCCACATAAAAGTGCACTAACAGACTCTACTCCTGTGAAGGTGATCCAGCCAAACACCTCGAAACCTTTAGGACTTGGATGAAACTATATGGTACTTCAGGACTCATCATGTGCAAAACCTTCCTCCTGTCACTAACAGGCCTTGCATACATGTAGTTTCGGGAACTGCGGCCAAAATCCATCTCCTCCTACAACTAGTTAAACAGAGCCTTTTTTGCCCAGTTAATCGGCAACAGAGGATCTCGAAAACAAGCTACTCATCTGCTGACCCTAAAGCAGAAAGAAGACGAGCCTTTGCGAGACTACATTGCCTGATTTAACAAGGAATCCTTAGACGTGGAGGATTGTGCTGAGAAGATGGCCCTTACAGCCCTTATCAGTGGACTCTGACGTGAAAAACTCCTCCATTCGCTCGATAAAACCCGGCCAAAAACCCTGTTAGAAATCCTTGATAAGGCATGCAAGTATGCAAACGCCGAGGATTTCATCAATGCCTATCGCAATAATAACAGCTTGTCCATGAGCAAAGGGCGAAGAGATACAAAAGATGACCATGGCTCCGATCACAGGCGGAGAAGAGACAGGGACGTGAATGGCTCCTCGCGGCCACCCAAAGCTCCTGTCCTTAGGTTCGAGAAGTACACACCTCTTAAAGCCTCTGTTGACCAAGTCTTCTTAGAAATCAGAGAGAAGAGCTATCTTAAGGCTACCACTAGGATAAGATCCAACCCGGAGAAGAGAAGCAAGTCAAACTATTGCCTCTTCCACAAGGATAATGGCCATAATACAGTAGATTGCTACGAGTTGAAGCAGCAAATCGATGCCCTAATCCAGAAGGGCTTCCTCCAGGAGTATGTTGACGGGCTCCCAACCGATGACTTCTCACCTATCCAAAGCACACCAGAGGCTCGCGTCAATGACGAGCCCCTTGGAGAAATCCGTTGAGGACTCATCTGACCAACTGAATCGCCTAGGTCCTAGATGGGCCGCCCAGGCTATGAATAAGAGGCCGACCATCCTTGATCGGCACAAAATAGGCTGACTGCCCGGGCCAACCCCGAGATGAGCTGACCATGCGCTCAAAGCACCGCCACTAGTAGAAGCGCTACAGCATAAGTTATCTTTCTTTTTTAAAACCACTTATACTGAAGTCTCCTCGTCAATAAAAGTGAAATCTTATTTTCAACCAAAGCTTTTGCACAAGCACCCCAGTTAGTGAAAAAGTTGCCTTAAACCAGCCACCTAGTCTTGGCTGCCTAGGCACGATCACTTAAGCTTAACTGACCAGGCCCCCTATAATTTGCCAAGGCCCTGGATAGATTGTCCAGGCTCGGCCAACTAGGCCCGGTTATCACCCTGCTCTCCTAATAGAGCAGGGCCTACATACAGAAGATGTCTTTCACTCAACATGGAAAGGAAAAAAAATGGCAAAATGTCTTTTTATTATGGAAAACCCATCTGGGTCGCTTACAACAGGTGTCACGCTCCGACAGTTCTACATCATAGAAAAAGACTTGTCCTATCACGATCTCTATTGCGAAAAGCAACATTTGTCGAACAAAAGAGAGGAAGAACAGCCCCACTGTCGCAATCCACTCTCTTTTTTGAGGTCGCCTCTTTTTCCCTCTTTTTCTCTTCAACCAGCAGCCCAAGCTAGAGAGTCATGAGCATATCCCGAGGGAGCTATACCGAATTCGATCCTAGAAGTCCAACAACAAAGGGAGTGGAGGCATAAACCAACAAGCTGCACGCACTCAGACTGTGGCAACATGCAGCAAAAAAGAAGAAAGCATTTGCGACAAAAAACGTGACCTCTTGTTCCTTCATTCGAAATTTAACCGTAAGGCATTGTACATCACACAAGAAGCCACCGTCAGCAGGCAAACAATGTTTAATCCTTAAAGGCTGCTGCTCCAAAGCCTTCCTCCCACTAGAAGAACCAAAGGTGTGCGACAGAGACACCCATGGCCAACTAGCGCAAAGCCATCTCTGCCAGAACACACCAAGGGACGGGCTACTTATAATCGATCTTCCACCCGTTCCCCTTCCATCGTAAGCCACGTACCCACTAGCGATTGATTATCTCCACCCATCACCACGTGCCCCTACTACGTGGCCATCTACGATTTGATGGCCAAAAGGGCGCGCCCTGAAAACTAAACCATCGTCGTGTGTTGAACGGTTGCTCGCCGGAGATCACGGAATTTAAGACTGCAATTAATTCTCCTCTGGTCTCCACGCCCTCAAGTACGACTTGTCAAATCATGAAATGAGACATCATTATCTATAACATCGTACAAGGATTGATGAGGCCTCTCAAGAGACTCAAGCTCAGCAAGTCAATCTCTAGATATCGCCAAGGCCAGCTCGGCCGAATTGCTATACTCCTAAGACCTCGCATGCTTGACCTAGGAGCAGGGGTGGGGATATTCCGACCAAGTCAGGCCCTGGCCCGTGAACTACGAGGAAGCCCATTCCCCATGTGTTGGCCCACAGACCATCCCGCAGCTCGCACCTTGCTAAGGCTGACCACCCAGGCTCAGCCCCAAATTCGGTATAAGACCAACTGACTGAAATACATATATGCGTGCGGAAGCTTAGAGAGCAACTAGAATTATGGCTAAGTCCTAGAAGGGGGGGGGGGGGGGGGGATTAGGACCTTTTAAAATGATTTTCGCCTACTTAATAGATATATCAATTTAAACTAAGTAAGCATTAACACTTCAGCTTCCAAGCCTAAGTGGGTCCAATCACAAGACTAGGATATGGTTAAGCAATTAACAACCTAGTCTAAGCATGCATAGATTAACATATGATTAAACTAATCAGACACCTAATCTATGCAACCTAAGTAGACTATATGAGAGTGGATCATATAAGTTCAAGTCTGCTCAAGAAAGTGAAAGTACATCTTTTGTGTGTGTGTCCCTATCAATTGTCTAGCATACATTCTAATTAAGCATTCATAATTAAACAATTAAATACAATGCACAATAAGAAATGTGCTCAAATACAATCACAAACACAACGATGTATAGTGGTTCAACTTTAGGTCTACTCCACTCCTGGTTCAAGTACTCAACCCCTTTGAGCACACTGGCATATACTATAAAGTTTAAATTTGGTTCCTCCGAACCAAGGTGTTTTAACTTGGATCCATTCAACCGAGAAGTTTACAGGTTCCTTCAAACCTACACGTATACACCTATATTATTGGCTCCCCTTGGAGACTTGGTTGGGCTCTACAACCAAGCTAAGGTCCTACAACCGAACCTCAATTTAAACTCCACTTATGAGTCAAGGTCTTACAATCGAACCTCAATGGTTTTAGGCTCTACAACCGAGCCAAGGTTCTATAACTGAACCTAGTGTTTACTCCCATCGAAGGCTTCCCAATTAGAGACCCAATTTGACCCTACAACCGAGTCTAAGTCCTACAACCGAACCTATCGAGTTTGAAAACAAACTCTATACTTAATTCCCATCGGGAATAGAGTGGTACTGGACTCTTATAATTGACAACTTACTTGTCGGATTGAGCCCCTTTGTGTGCCACTTCGGGTTGCTTCGTCTTACTCTTTCATGCTCGAATCAACTCCCATTGTGCTCCCCCAATCGTTGATGCCATTGCATCGCCAATGCTTCAGCTCCAAGATCAGCCACCTTGCATATGATGCTCCAACGGAGATGCCCAATGAGATCTCTACAACTAATGAAAATGGGTTGCCTAGAGAGTCTCACCTACAAGGATCTCATCATAGAGTATTGTATAAGAATATCGCTATCAAGAACAATCCAATCTCTAGAGATGAAAAGAGGGACAAGTGCATCTTCATAATGAGCTTCGAATGCTCCATTTTTGTGATGAATCACAAGGAAGATCATTGGTTTGGGTTAAGAATAAAGCTCCTAAAGGTTAACAATGGTGGTAACTTCTATCTCCTCAAAATCCCCCCACCTTTAGGCCAAAGACCATCTCTCCCGTATTTAAAGAAAATCTCCAACGGTCATAAAACGAGCAGAAAATGGTCACTTCGATATATCAAATTAGGTTTTTGATTGATCGGATTGATCTTCGATCTATTGAAATACCTGTTCGATATATCAGAGAATCTGTCTAGAGAATTTAGCAAGTTGTTAGACAAAATTCCCGATCTATCGAAAAGGGTTTCGATATATCGAAACCACTCATTCTGATATATCAAATGAGCAATTCGATTGATCGAACAAACTATCTAGAGAGTTTGTGCATTTACTAGACAGTAAAGTCGACATATCGAATAGACTTCCGATATATCGGAGGTCTATCGAAAGCTGCTGTTTGGGCTGGATTAATTACAACAACTTCCACCTCTTTAATTAGTCTACCTTATCATATTTTTCAAGGTGTTTTAAGACTAATGATGATGACTAAGAGTATTCCTAGTTGGCCCAAGTCATCTAAGAGGGTTTGGGTGTTTTGGTCCAAAGGGTTAGGGTCACTATGGCATCTCATTTACATGTTCTTCTTCCTTGATGCTTTTGGTCCACTTGAATCTTCGTTCTTCAGCTTGCCAAGGCTCAACTGACATTATAACACATGAACTCATATGATTGACAAATAAGGTGCACTAGTATGTCACATAAAAGTGAATTAACACCGACCACCTAAAGTTGGTCTGTGATATTTACAAGAGGTCCAAATACTCCCAGATCTACTGCCTTCTCTAGAAGGATCTCCCCACGATCGCGAGAGAGAATCTTTCCTTTAACGAGACTTTACCAATATATCCTAGCAGGATCCGTCTCTCCAAACCACCTCCAAGCCCCTATAAATATAGCTTGGATCTACACCTTAAAAGTAACGAATAATCTAAGGTTGAAAACCCTGATCTACCTTCCTAGACCTTGACTTAAGCATCGAATAGTTCCCCGCCGTACAGTGGTACCTCCCTTTGCCCTCTCTCTCTCTCTCTCTCTCTCTCTCTCTCTCTCTCTCTCTCTCCCTCCTCCCTCCTTGCAGGTCCGGTGGACGGAAGGAGCTCTGACGTCAGATTGAAGTTCGCGTGGCAAATCCCAGTCGTCCAAATTCG
Organism: Liriodendron chinense; assembly: GCA_003013855.2. Classification (NCBI taxonomy): domain Eukaryota; kingdom Viridiplantae; phylum Streptophyta; class Magnoliopsida; order Magnoliales; family Magnoliaceae; genus Liriodendron; species Liriodendron chinense. The sequence continues at coordinate 14,705,322 of ML058384.1, forward strand.
TTATCCAAAACCATGCGACAACACTGCCTATTTCACTCCTAACCATTCATTTGACATCCCCATTAATTGGATCAGTATACATCATTCCCACAAGAGATCCAATTAATGGACTGAGGGCTTAGATCATACAAAAAAAAATCATTTTTCTATGGAGATTTTCAAATTTTAAGATTTTTATTAGGATATTGTAGTGAAAATCTTACTAAAATAAAAACCAAGAATAATCATAATAAATTGGTAAGCAGTTTAAATTTTTAATATATGGTTATTAATGAATTAGCTAAATTTTAAATAATTTTCATGTAACTATTAGGATATTTTCATGATAAAATCATAAAAATTTAAAAACTATTGATATTTTGAAAAGATTGCGATATTATTGATAATATCATTTGTATAAGTATTTTTTTTCCAAGAAAAGATTGGGCATAAAGTTCAGTAGCCTCTTTTGAAAGTATATGCATGGCCAAGAGTGCATTTGGTTTACTTTGTGCATGTGGCTACATAAAAGCATTTTTATTTATCAAAATAGAAGTTTATAGCATTTTTAACTTCTAATCATGTCAATTTTTTGTTATCTAATCATGTACCTCTCTCTCTCTCTCTCTCTCTCTCTCTATCTATCTATCTATCTATCTGTGTGTGTGACAATTATTGGGTCCACATGATGGATAGTCAAAGTTCTTGTGGCTTTAGTTTGGATATGCAACAATAGGGGGCTAACAAGATTGCGAATCTAGCCTTTTGTAAATCATTCATCCAATTCTAAGACAATTTTAAGAATCCACCATTTAATTGGACATCCATCGAAGTTGAAAGGTTCAATTTGACCGATTCTAAGGATTAATGGTATGATTGTGTAATAACCCTAGTGAATTTTGTGAGTACAATTTTTTTTTCCCGTAAATTCGACCATTTATCCATGTTAGCGACTAAGCAATCACATATCTACTAGTTAAAATAGTGATCCGCCCGTCTATCCATACACCTAGTTAATAATTTATCAATGCATTCATCTATTGGATTACTCATCTAATCATTTGTTTGAGTATTTGACTATTCATTTTTCAATACATCCATTCTATTTATACTCATTTAATTATTCATGTACTCATCTTCATAAACAGCTATCGATTTAAACTCATAAGGCAAGTGTATACTCACTTATTCACACTTCACACTTAAACACAAACACTCGTACACTAGGTATATAAAAATAATTTTCATATCTTAACATAAGTAAGAGATTAGCTAAGTGGTTGAGACTAAAGAAGAGAAGGTCGAGAGATTGATTTTTGTTGTGGCATATCCCCTTCTTAGAAAATTAAAAAAAAAAAAAAATGAATTTGGCAAAATTGGTTGCAAAACCTTGAATCCACAAGGTTATTTTTGTATCAATAAGAGAGAAAAAAGGAAATTTGAAATTTTTATTAATCAATAATGTCTAATGTGCTTTTCTCCATTACACCACTAAATAATAAAATATGTAACCCTAATTTGTAATTACCAAAAATAGTAAAATTTTAACACTAATAAAAGTCCTAACTCTAACAAAACTCTTCTAAAGCCTAATTTTCAAACATAAAAAAGGTCAGATAAACCTTACTAGAAGAGTCCTAGCATAATTACAAGTTATTTTTTTTTTTAAAAAAGAAGGAAATCTAAAATTCTAAAAATAAGAATATACAACAAAAATCAGAATTACTAAAAATAGTAAATTTTCCTAAAATAGGAATTACTAAAAATAATAAATTTTTTTCTAAAAATTCCATTTTTGAACTGAGAGCATGTGTTTTCTCGTGAAACAGATGGATGCCTTTCTCATGAAACGGATGGATGCCCTGATGATTGTTACGATAAAGATTGATAGGTCGTGTGTCCCGACCCTGTTCTGATATATTGCTTCCGCTTCCGTTTAGCCTTCTTTTTGTCCAACCATACTAAGAATGTATTTGTACCATGTCCTACATAAAAAAGAGATAGTGGGTTGCATTTTTTTTTTCTTTTCTTTTATGTATTTTCTCTCTTTTAGTTTCATTATCCCATGTGAGGACATTGCATCTTGGGGCTGATAGTGGGCCACTTTTAAGGACGTTGTTGGCTAGGATTTTGTCCCAAAATTTTAAAGAATTACACCATTGGACCGTGACCAATTTAGGCAGGAATGTATGCCTCGAAATTGGACTGCAATAAGCACCTAAAACTGTCCAAAAAAGCATCAATGATCCAGACATACAACATGGCCATTTGGGGTCCACGTTTGGGGGCCAAATCTGCCCTAACTTCGACACTGATTTGACTCACAAACGTTGAACAGTCTGGACCGTTGGATGGGCATTGAAAACTGTCCAAACTAGAGCCCTAACCTGGTGTAAAAACTGCCCAAAATGGACAAGTATGAGAACCCTCGAACTTGTCCCGTTTCTGCCCTTATTTTGATGCTCAAACCTGTCCAAGATAAACAGCTCAGTAAGCGCAGAATTTTGGTTATATCGAATGTTGGATGGACGCCTCGATCAGCCAAATCGGATAGTTGGAATGACACCAAGAATCTGTCCTTTCGGACCCAAGTTGGACATCGATCAGGATCTGTCCAAACTAGATCCCTATTTGATCATGCAATATTGTCCGATTAAGGCCTTCTAGCTGACCTCTAAAGATGTCCAAAATGGACCATTTAACTTTCCTGATTGAATGGCCCAATCTAGACCTTTTTTTCAGATGGCCAATCCTGTCTGTCTAATATGAATAGTTAAGCACGTGTTCAAAACACTTTTCTTCAGCTTTATTAGTGTGCCATCCTGTCCACTGTTTTATGCATTGTGGTTATGCTTATATGTCCACCTATGGCTGTCCAAAGATAGGCGACGTTCTGAAATCACATGATGCCCAAAGTGGGCCTTCATGAAACGTTTTACCTGAGATCGGATTAGGTACTACTCCACCAAGGACGCACGAGGAGACGGATGGGTATCGTGGCACGTCACAATTGGCCAACGCAGCGCACTTCTGGTATGACGTAGAGCTGTCAGACCTAGGCCCGCTGAGTTGGCCAACGGCAACGCGCCATGTACCCATCCGTCTCCTCGTGCATCCTGGTGGGTGTAGTACCTAATTCGACCTCGTCTTACCTTCACCAAAGTGGGCCAAAATTTAACATGTGGACAAAGTGCACGTGTGGGCAAAGTGCATATGTGTGGATAGTACATGTACAGTGTGCTTGTGTGTGGACAGCATGCACATATGAGTGTGTAGACATGTGCAGCATGCACACGTGTGAACTATGCATGGTGTGCACGTGTAAAGTGTGTATGTACTTGTGAGATATACATGGTTAGCACGTGTGAGTGGTGTATGTGTCTAAATATATGAGCCGTATGCATTTTTTATGCATGATATACACATGTGAGTGACATGCACCTATGAGTTGTGCATGTATGTCGTTGTTAAAACTAAAAAATGCGCCAGACAGTTTTCTTGTGTTTCGTTGTTCTGAGGTTCTGAGTAATTGAGACATTCATAGACAATCACAGGCATTCACAAAGTACACACAAAAAAAGCATCTTAAGGCGAATTTTATTCCAGAGATTCCGAGATCTTTTACATTTCAGGCTGTGATACTAGTCATGAGCCCTTAATTACATCAATGGTCGATCACCCTTGATTAAAAGGCAAAAGTAAATGTATGCATACATCATAGATAAATTAAATAAAGCATTAAAAGAGCATAAACATGAGTAAAACACACCACAAACAACATAGAAATTTTTACGTGGAAACTCTTACGGGAGAAAATCACGGCGCAAAGCGACAAAGATTTCACTATGAATGATAGTTGTACAATAGATGGAGTATTCGGAAAGTGGCCCAGATAGATCGAGCAGGTAATTAAATTATCAGGGACTATGGTCTTTGAGTTCACGGTCATAGAGACCAAGTTTCAAGTTTCTTATGGACTGAGTCATCATTTAGACAAGTTAATGCTTATCCCATATTATTTCGGGCGTTCCTAGTTGAGAAACAGTCAGGATTTTAACCGAGTCATGTATCACAGTGCCAGTGACCGTCACTGTGGACGACCGACCGCAGGAAGACATGCCACAATTCCCATGTAGTGCAACACGGTGCCAGTGATCGTCACTGCAGACATGTGACCACAGGAAGACACACCACGATTGCCATGCTCAACACAGTGTCAGTGATCGTCGTTGTGGATGGTTGACTGCGAGAAGGCATATTATGGCTACCATATGGTATAACACAGTGCCAGTGATCGTCGCTACGAATGGGTGATCGTAGGAAGACACACCATGGCTGCCAAATGGTACAACATAGTGCTAGTGACTGTCGTTGTGGATGGGTGACCACAGGAAGACACATCATGGTTGTTAAATGGTACAACACAGTGTCAGTGACCGTTGCTATGGACGGATGACTGCAAGAAGACACACCGCAACTACCTGAGCTGTTCAACTGATGGACCCCGCTTTGGATGGGCAGTACACCAACTGATTTTAGCAATAGTAGTTCATAACAAGTGTTTCAGATGTTTTGAAACTCTTTGATTACGGTTTTCGATGATAACCAGTCCCTTTGATTTAGTTTCAGGCCTCGATCCGGGATTAATAGTGTTCATGTAGTGGATATAAGGAGTATAAAGTAAATATGCTTGATTTGTATTGCACGCTCGAGAAAGGATTGCACTATGCTTGATGTTTAGTGCATCGAGCGAATTATACACTTGATTCGGTTAATCCACTTTATGGATATCCTTAATTTAACCACATTATTATTAATGATCAATGCTTCGAGAGATTTAGATCACTCGGATGGGCTGTGTCGAGCTATATTTTTTTTGAGATTTCAAGCTCGATGGGCTAGATTGCACATTTTTGGGCTTGAAAATGGCTAAGTATAGGGGTTGATATATGTCTATTTATACCACTAATAACCGATAATCAGTAGGGACTAGTGTCTCACAAGTGCTTGATTTAGTTGCTTTGTAATAGGAGGATGTTGAATTCATCTTGGCGTCAGTTAATCTTTAGGTCGTCAGGGCACTTCCCAAGGCCGAAAATGACTAAGTACTGGTCTTGTTTAACGCTTAATTGTACTAATTTATGATTAACAACAAGGATTAACACCAAGTGAATGACTGATTAAGCAAAAATGAATGTTGATGCATGAGGCAAGGAACATTATCAAGATATAGATCCATTTATGTACGAATTTGCACTAAAACGATGTTCTGGTCATTTCGCTACCTGAAAATTCTAAGTAAAAACCTGGATTATTAATATATCCATAGATTAACTATAAAATATCATGAATATTTTATCATTCTTTGGTGTTTTAGCCTAATTAGGGTATTTCAGATTTTTGGACGGTTTAGATTAGAAGAAAACCCCTCCGTTTAAAAGAAAAACTTTTCGAGGAGTGTCAAAAAGTTACAATTCATACTTCGGATGGAAAATCAAAATCTTCATTGTTGAAAATTTATTTTTTTAGTATTTTTTATTGAATCCAAATGGGGGGTACTTCCTTATTTACATAAAGGTGTACATTGCAAGTGGATGTGTACAGGTATGCAATGTAGTGTAGTGCAGAGAGATGTGCGATGTAGTTTTCAGAGTTGCAAAAAATGGCTTAATGTTGGACATTTTGGAGAAAATCAGGGATTGGATGTCCTTAACATCGACCATTGGAAAATTCAGTCCGGGGATGGATAAAGCATGTCCACACATGTCTATGAAGCATACTACGTTGGAGAGACAGGACTCACCCAAAGCGGGCAACACCATAGACGTCCCAGGTTAGGGAAGGACATCTAAGCGGATGTGGGGGAGGTGTGGTCGCATGAGCCCTGGGGTTGGGCCCATGTGTCCCCTCCTTGGGCGCATGTGCTGAAAGATGAGAAAGAGAGAGGGAAGGCCTCCCTCCCAGGTGCATGTGGCATAGCACATGCGCCTGGGAAAGACTAGTGGGCGCATGTGGCTTAGGTACTTAGCCATATTTTTAGATTTTTTTCAGCTAAAAAGAGTGAGCGCATGTTGTTATGGTACTTAGCCGATTTTCAGTTTCTTTTCAGACCAAAAAGAGTAGGCGTATGTGCCTCTAGGAAAAGTGTGAAATTTCCAACACTTAGCATATTTTCTGAGTTTTCCGACCAAGAGGAGGTGGGCGCATGTCCCTTTGTAAAGTTGAATTTTTCCACTACTTAAGAATAATTTTAGGATTTCTCACCCTCTCTCCCTCTTTATTCGGACTCCGGTGGAAAATTTTCTTTCTGGTGAGGGGTTCCGGCAAGGAAATCCCTTTCCGACGAAGGGATCCGGCGAGGGAAGATAGAGCAGGTGCATGTTACTTCTTGCATCGCTCTAAGGTCGTCTGCAGATGATGTCGCCCATGGTCATCAAGTCAACCTGCTATTTACAGTAAACTAATCGGGTTCGGGTCCGGGTAACCGAATATAGTGAGCGCATGTGTTCTAGGGGGGGTTTTTTGGGCGCATGTCTCCAAATCAAACTTTTTTGAAAGTTTTCTAGGAGACTTTCCAAGAGGAATTGTCCCGGGCACATGTGGATGGCGCATGTGGTTTCAGGGCTTCCGCATGTTCCTCTTAAAAATGTAAATTCTCCTTTACTTAGAATATTTTTCGATTTTGCACTTTGCAAGAGAGAAATAGCTCCCAGACTTAGAATATTTCAGGATTTCAGGCTCTGACGGGCGACCCTTCAAAGGACAGGTACCCTTTTGGGGACCATAGTCACTGACACCAAGCTGATTTTAAGCTCTTATCAACCTATCAAATGAACGGGATGAGGGTGTGGAGGACTAGATGTTGCAAACTTTGGTAGTTGCTTCCTAATTTGGAACCTCCAGGGGGCTCTTCGTATAGGAACTTCGCTCCTGGAAATGCACAGATGAAAATATGCACCGCCCGACTTTCGAACTTGGTAGTCGAGGGTTTTCGGGCATTCCGGATCATTTGGCCGTAATACACATGTCCAGTTCCCTTTCAAAATAGTATTTGTAGGCTTTCGGACCTTTTCAGTCAGCTCCAAACAAGGGTAAAACGCATTTTGAGGTGCGCAGGTAAAAATATGCACCCTGCTGCATTCAAACTTGGTAGTTAAGGTTTTCGGGTATTCCGGACCATTTGGCAACAATACGCATATCCGGTTCTACACCGAAATAACATTCGTAGGTTTTTGTTAGGATTACGCAGGTTACCTAGGGTTAGGGCTGCGCTAGCATTTTTTGGGTATTTGTCGGCCTTAGAATTAATCTGAATCATTGTAGATAGACCACCACATGTGTTAATTTATCATGGGTGAGATTTTGAGCCCCAACAGTCGTGTTCTCACATTGATACTCTGATCGACAGCACTGCGGGTCATAAGATCTCCTTCATAGATGGATTCTCCGGCTATAATTAAATCAAAATGGTCATAAAAGACCATGAGAAGACGTCATTTATCACATCATGGGGAACTATCTGCTACCGCGTGTTTAGTCAAAATATCATTTCAAAGGATTGGAATGTATGTACACTAAGAATAACCAAGAAAACTCAACTGAAAGCATGATCATCATCAAATATTTCATTGATTAGAGTTTGATTACATTCCTTTAAAAAATCCCTTAATTCTAGAACAAGATGTATTCAAATACACAAGTTAGGTAAAGTTTAATAAAGTGATTTCGACAGTATTTTAGATCTACCGGACATCCATCAAAATGACAGAAGAGGTGTGTGGGTTTGAAACCACGCAAATCACTTCTTAATGCTTCATGCTTTAGAACAACTGAAGTTGGATTGCTTTGAGCTTGAAAAGGATGATAACTTAAACTACTCTGTTCACAAGGAAGTTGAGCGACCGCATAAGACTGAGTTGCGCAGTCGCATAACTCATTTGTCCTCCATATTTTCTCCTTTGCTAAATTCTGCACATTTTCTCCAGGATGCTACTGACTATGGCCAATACATGACTCCTAGGAAGAAGAGTTACACGGGTCTCCTAGATACCTCTTGCTCTTTCAGTTAGGATTTCTGAGGAAGCTTTGAATTTTCAAAATTGACCAAATGAGAGGGTTGAGGGGGTATTTATAAGCATTCACACATGTGAAACCCCTTCTCGCGCAACACTTCCTTTCTCTCGGTCGCATAACACTTTTTTTCTCACGGCCACACAAAACTGGCAAGTTGTGCGGTTACACAACATTAATAAGTTGTGCGATCGTACAATGCTTCTTTCTTATGGCAGCATAACTCCTTCAAAACCCATAGAACTTCTTCAGAACTTTTTATGCCATAACAGATGCCCCCTCGACCCTCTTTGATTTCTTTTTTAGAGATGGAATTAAAGTTGGATCAACTTTCTGTTGCGTGATGGCTGGATCAATGGCTGAAGGAAGTACTCATTGGTTCCCCTGGTGCTCTACTCTTTATGTAGAGCCTTTGGAGATGTGGCTACACACTATAAATTCCCTCTTATCAAAGCATCGTCAGCATATACCTCTTGGCATTATTTTGCGGGGTGGTTTTTTTTTATTTAAACTTACAAGGAATCAGACAAGGCGTACATCAACCCCTATCACCTCCCTCTATGGTACTTTAAGAGAAAGTAACGAGTTTTGGCACGAGCCTTACTACCCAAGTAGGTTTATACGTCAGTTTGGCTTTGAACAGACAATACTGAAAACCCAATCTTGGATGCCAATCACTTGTTCCTTCAACTATGAGAGTTAGGCAAAGTATTTCTCCAATCCCCGCAAAACCAACATTACCTACTGGCAGGGGCAAGTTCTTCTAGCAAGGGTAAATAGGTTGTGGTGGTAGAACCCATTCAAGAAGATAGTATTAAAGTTGAAGTTGAAGAGACTACAACGAGTGATGACTCTAAGGAAGAGAACAACAACAGCTCTGAAGAAACTAACAAAGAGGGGAATGATGAGGGTGTAATCATTGATGACAATGATGACAATACTGGTGATGCTGGAGCCATGCATGAAAATGCTCCTATAGAAGCCCCCTCCAGCCGATGATCTAAATGCATATCTTATAACGCCAACTACTCTCTTTTGCCCAGGGATAGATCAACCATCCCTCCGATTATTATCCCTCCTATTGTTCATCACGTACTTCTAGTAATAGCAGAAGTTCCTTCATCACAAGAGGCGGATGTATCTGCAATGGTTGCAAAAGTGGTGGAAATGTTAATTTCTCCCAATCATTTATTGTCTACTTCTAGGAGCGTAGAGGTAGACCAAAATGTGACAATTGTGAAATAACATCAGTAGTCTAACACAACACCATATGCTTTACGTGCGGAAGCTTGTAGAGCTACTAGAACTATGGCTAAGTCCTAGAGGGGGGTGAATTAGAACCGTTTAAAAATTCCTTTTTAAAACTCTTGCCTAATTAAACTAATTAACAATTTTAAACTAATTAAGCAAGAACACTTAACTAGCTTCCAAGCTTAAGTGGGTCTAATCACAAGGCTAGCGTATAATTAGCAATTAAACAACCTAACCTAAGCATGTATAGATTATCAAATGATTAAACTAATCAAATACCTAATCTATGAAACCTATGTAGACTATATGAGAATGGATCATAAGACTCAAGTCTACACTACTTACTGAAAGTACATATTGTGTGTGAATGTGCTTATCCAGTGCCTAGCATACATTCTAATTAAGCATGAATAATTAAGCAATTAAAGCATATAAAGCTAGATTAATAATGTGCTCAAATCAATCACAAACACAAGCATGTATAGTGGTTTGACTTTGGGTCTACTCTACTCCCGGTTCAAGTACCCACCCTTATGAGCACACCGACATTCACTAGGGAATTTAAATCAGGTTCCTCTCAACTTATGTGTTTAAACGGTTCTACCCTACCGAGGAGTTTCACAAGGTTCCTCCCAACCTATAACGGTGTTGTTACGGGTTTACCTCTCAACCTAGATGTTTACAGGTTTCATCCAACCCAAGAGTTTGACAAGGATCCTCTCAACCCTTTTATTTCAATCCAAGAACCTAGCGTACACTCCCGCCGGAGGCTCTCCATGGAAACTTGTTCGAGTTTGTAAATCAAAACTCTCACACTCAATCCTCACCGAGGAAGGAGTGCAACCGGACTCTCAATTTGACAACTTACTTATCGGATGAGCCCCTTGATCAGCGCCACTTCGGGTTGCTTGATCTCCACTATCTCGTGCTTCAATCAGCTCCTCTTTGCTCCCTCGATCGTGTTGCCACTGCGTTGCCAATGCCTCAGCTCCACTTGATTAACCACCTTGCATGTGATGTTCTTAAGATGCCTAAGGTGATAGGAAATGGTGTTAATTCTCTACAACTAGTAGGAGTTGATTGTCTAGAGGAATTCCACCTATTAGGATCTTTAGAGAGGTTTAGACAAAGAATCTACCTATGGTTGAGGTGCCTGACACATATAAAGATCAAGAGAGAGCAAGAGCATCTTCAATGAGCTTTGAATGCTCCATCTTGTGATTAAACACAAGGAAGATAGCTTGGAATGCTTATGATTAGAGCCTAATGGTATGGGCAATCAAGGTGGCTTCTAATGCACTAAAATCTCTCTCCTTCCCCAAAAATCGAGCTAAACTATTTTATAGAAATACTCTCAACGGATAGAAAATGACATAAAACGGCTAATAGCCGATTGGTCGTCTGTTGAGACCCGATCAGTCGTGCAAGGCTTAGACAGGCAGTTTTGCTTGCTGTCCACTCTGGATCGATCATGACTTATCCAACCGATTGGTCGTGACCTATCCAGCCGACTGGTCGTGACTTATCAAGCCGACCGGTCTTGACCTGTCCCGACTTGTCTTCAAATAGGTCTTCAGACCTTTTAAGTTGGTTGTTTCTTATGCATTTTGCCAGCCACTAAAGCACCTCTTGGGTCATTCTTTAGGTGATCTTTTGGAACACCTAAGGTCATTCTAAGATGATGATATGCCAAATAGGGTTAGGTCATCTAGAGGTTTGGGTTTTGGTTTAGGTTCAAGGTTAAAGGCTTAACCAAGGCATCTCTTTACGGCATCTCTTTACCCGTTTCTTCTTTCTTGATGTAGCAGGTCCGCTTGAGTCTTTGGTCTTCATCTTTTTTAAGCTCAACCGACATTAAACTCACTAACCTACGTAATTGACAAATAACGTGCACTAGTATGCCATAGAAAAGTGCACTAACAATCTCCCCTTTGTCAATTACGAACAAAAACCTAACCTATCAAAACAAAAATTACATGTACTCAATTACAATGATATTGAAATAAAATATAACTCAAGACATGTCTAACTACGCAGCTCCTCTTCAGTTGCTCCCCCATGACCTGTCAATCCCTGTAACATAAAATGTAGCAAACTAGTTTTGGTGGGACTTGATCTTTCTCCCCCCCTTTGTCAACAATTGACAAACTATTCTCTCCCCTTAATGATACATCATTTAAGGTTAAGGTAAGAGTAGATAATATGTCGCAGTTATAACAATAAGCATATGCTAATAAGAAGATTATAGGGTGCATGAACGTTAAAACATGGAGCATACAATGGAACATGATCAATAAAAATAAATTGTAACTATATAAGTGATAAGTGCCTAATATTGTATAATTAACCCTAGATATTTAAAGTATTATCATTGTTTTCCCGGTTAATTATCCCTCATTAGATGTGTTTTTGCCATTCAAGTGATTAATGGAGGCTGAAGTTTTAGGGCGTAAAAGTGATCATGATCAAGTATGAGGCAGTCCTGTAGGAAAACGAACTGTAAAGATAAAAGGATGGATCATATTCTATGGTGGATCGCACCACAACCACTCATTTGGAAATTCAAGTGGTGTATGATTGTGATTGGGCAATCACACAGGTTTGGACGGTCAAGATTGGACATCCAGATGTGGGGTCTGCCATGCATCAAACTACAAGCCAAGGAACTATAGCTCAGTGTGCTCCACTCACTCATATGTGATCAGCTGGATCATTTGGACCGTCCACAACACACTTGCAATGTCTGGACCATCCAATCCATTGTCCAGCGGAGAGTCCAGCAATGGACGTCTCAATGCTCATAGTCGTCCATCAACCATCGGCCTCCATCCGTCTAGTTGTTGTCCAATGGAGATCCAAAATCCGGACCAACCATCAATGGACGTCCGTCCATCATACCACCCACCTTCATCTCATCCTTCCATCTCATGGCCAATGTGCATCTACCGTCCATCATATGCAACAATGGATGATCCAGCTTCAACAATTCCAGTAGCACACGTGGGGCAGCAGTGGAGATCATCTCCGCCGTCTAAGGTCACCCAGCCTTCATCCGTGTCCAGCTGGAAGGTGGGCCACACAACAGTCCAGCAAACCACATCATCATCCACCCATGTGCAATACCTACCGTCCATCTCAAGCTCGTCCACAGCTTTAATCCAATTGTCCACAAGCTGCACCCATCCATTAGCAATTCCATATAGTGTTGGACCCTACATGATCAGCCGTCCATCCAGTTCATCAAATGGATGAACACCCACCAATCCGACGGCCACTAAGAACTGTCCAATGCCCTTCACATTAGCTGCATCTCAAGGACATCAGCAGGGTGGACCCCATCATGTCCACTTCTGTCAACAACTGTGAGTGGTGGAGATCACCTCCATATATAGCACACGTGTGCTACCAGATCAACATGCCAGCACACGTCCATCCAATCTTCACAGCAGCTGATGGAGGCCTGATCTTCAGCCGTCCATCAGTCTAGCAAAATGGACCCCATCTCACGTGTGGAGTCAGTAAGGAGACTCCATCTCTCACACGTGCTGAACACCCAACCTCTCATCCACTGTCCAAGATACTGGACCATTTCCAGCCCATCAGGACCGTCCATCCATCTTTCCATCTTTGTCTGGCGAGGGACGTCTCGCCTATTCTCTAGCAATGGACAACCTCCATTACCGTCTATCCCATCTAAAGACAACCCTTAGCTCCAACAGTTTGATCATCACAATCCATCCATTTCTAACCTCACACATTTATCAATCTTCAAGGCCAACAGCTGCCCATTTAGATGTCTCCACCTGCGTCAATGAAAGAGGAAAATCAGCACACGTCCCATGACCAGCATCAATCCACCATCCATCATACACGGCAAGCAGTGGATGATTCTTCTCACCTGCAACACACAAATGGAAGCTCGGATTGCAACAACAAGCTCAAGGAAGAGGCTTCCATCTTCACAAGCCAAGCCAGCAAGAGACTCTCTCTCTCCCTACACATGTGTAATGCTAGCATGCCACCTCACCACTCTAAGCCTAACTCCATTTCCAACCCTAGAGAAAGTTTTGCTTTAGGCTTGGAGTGCCACCTAGGCTTGGAGTACTTTTCATGACACCTCATCATCCAAGCCTAACTCCAAGCCCAAACGTAGAGAAAAATTTCTTTAGGTTTGAAGTGCCACCTAGGCTTGGGAGCTTCTCAAGAGGCTATAAAAGGAGGCCTCTCCTTCTCATTTCCATCATCCCACAATCTAAAATCCTCTCTTCTTTAGTTTTCTTTCTTTTCCTTTTCTTTCTTAGAGTAAAGTAGTGTAGAATTTTCTTTGTAGAAAATTTAGTCTTCCATTGTAGCATGGTTGGCTAAACCTTTAGCTAAGGCTAGGGGTGAAGCCTTTGAAGAAATTTGCGAGTTTTGATTCTTTTGATTCAACAGTTGTGCTTGAATGTTGGAGTTCTCTTTGGTTGATTGGTTTGGTTATCCACCTCGACAGACGCTATTATTGTGTAAGCCCTTTGATCCATTGTCGACTCCGGGCACGTTGGATGCTTAGGATCTCTTGCACACCAATTAGCTAGTTCATGATCGATAAAGTCCCTTGATCCATCGTCAACTCTGGGCAAATGGATGCTTTGGATTCCTAAGGGTCATCGAGCTAGTGCAGGTAAAGTCATCGATCTGTAAAATCCCTTGATCCATTGTAGACTCTGGGTACATTGGATGCTTTGGATTCCATGCGATCGATAGACGAGATCTTAACAATTGGATCGATCAATCAACACCTCCTATCTTGTAAGTATGCATTTGATCATATGATTTGTGACCTTATCAATTGACTTTTTGGCAAAGTTGTTGATTTGTATAATTCTTTGATCCATTGTCGACTCCGAGCACATTGGATGCTTGGGATTCCCTGCGATCAACTAACGAGTGCTTCATGGTCAGATCAATCAGTTTAAATCACTATCTTTTATGAAATATGCAAGTGGTTTAACAGTTTCATCTTCTAACGGGAATGAATCTTCATTCGATTCCACATGAGTTATAGTTGAACCAATGAATCAAGCTTTTTGAACTTATTAAAGGTGGATCCCTACTACTTAGCCCATTTTTTATTTTTGTCTTTCATCACACATAACTTGCTCCACTCTCATGGATAATTTAGATTCCATCCCTCCCACCTAAACTAATTCCTCAAAGTGTTCTTAACCTCAACCCTTGTGGTTCGACCTCGGTCTCACCTAGTATTTTACTATTTTGCTACCTGCACTTGGGTGTGCAATCTTCAAATTGTAGCATTAAGCATAATTGATTATGCATAATTGGTCATTTAAGATAAACATGAAGTATAATGACTAAGGCATAGATTAACATACATTTAAGCATGAAATTCAACAAGTTTATGCTAATCTAAGTAGGATAATAGTTTAGCAATGAATATACTAAATAAGAGCAAGGCTAAACTATCGGTGGCGGGCTAATGAGGCTAGAATCCTCTGATATGCCCCTAAGTTCACAAATGAGGTTGAAATCCTCAGATTTTCCTATAGTTTCCTATTTCTAGCGACCCTTATTAACTATTTCTAGTTTGATCTTCCTAAGGGTAACTAATTCCTCAACACCCTCATAAAATGTAGCATAAGGTGGGGACTTAGGAACTCCTTCTTCACCTAGAAGGGAAAATGGTTGGGATCCTCTCTTAGATTAGGAGGACGAGAGGTAGTAGTGGTAGTCATGAGAATTAGCACTAGTTTTTTGCTCCCATCACTAATGGAGTCTCTGGATTCATATTTGGACTCCTCTGTGTCAT
Organism: Liriodendron chinense; assembly: GCA_003013855.2. NCBI lineage: Eukaryota > Viridiplantae > Streptophyta > Magnoliopsida > Magnoliales > Magnoliaceae > Liriodendron > Liriodendron chinense. The sequence goes on from ML058384.1 coordinate 14,720,431, forward strand.
CCTATGTTACGCCATAGCCCTATTTCCACGCCTTTTGGGTTTTTCTTGGTAATCATTAGTAACATGACCATATTTATCACAATTGTAACATTGGACGGATTTGAATTTTCTTTTAAACTTCTTCTCTTTCTTGTCCATCTTGTCACAACTCTTCTTTCTCTCAAATTTGAGGAATCTCTTGAACATTTTATTTAGCTCATCATCCTCATCATCACTATCTTCGAAAGACTCATTCTTAATCTCATTTGCCTATATGAGTGTCTATGTGATGTCTTCAAGGAGATGTTCTTCTTCCTAGATGAGGTCTTAAAGTATAGTTTATGAGTTTCTAAGGAACCTAAGAGTTCTTCTACTTTCATGTTATCTATGTCTTTACACTCTTCTAAGGCAAAATATCTGGGAGTTAAATCTCTCCAGGGACCTAAGAATTTTTCTACAAATTCTCTCACCCAGAACCCCATCTCCTAAGCCAAACATGGAATTACATATATTATTTAATCTAGCATAAAATTTCAAGAAAGACTCATCCTCACCCATTTTAATATTTTCAAATTGTGTGGTGAGGAGTTGCAATTTGGAACATTTGACAGTAGACGTTCCTTCATGAGTAGTCTCTAGGAACTCCTAAGGTGATTTGTTGGTCCCACAATTACAAATATGATTGAATTCATCGAATTAGACAGTAGAAAAGATTGCGTTAAGATCCTTGGCATTGTAGCCACAAAGTGACCTCTCTCGGTCACTCCAAGTCCTCATCGGTTTGAACTGAGTGACTAGAACTCCATCTCGTCCACCATTTCTACCAGTGTGGTATAACCATATTCTACAATGTCTCATACCAATAGATCAAGGGACATAAAAAATACACGCATCTGGGCCTTCTAATAAGCATAATTTGACCCGTAAAAAATGGTGATCGAGTGACAAAACTACTCCCCTCTTGGGTAGATATTGTGTTATGGCTTCGATATCAGATCTTATTTTAGACGGTTAAGTCCTTGAAGAGCAACCCGCTCTGATACCAATTGAAATAGCGTCGGTAGTCTAACACGACACCATACGCTTTATGTGAGAAAGCTTGCGGAGCTACTAGAACTATGGCTAAGTCCTAGATGGGGGGGGGGGGGGGAGGAGCAGTGATTAGGATCGTTTAAAAACTCCTTTTTAAAACCTCTTACATAATTAAACTAATTAAGCAAAAACACTTAACTTTTAAGCTTAAGTGGTCCAATCACAAGGCTAGCATATAATTAGCAATTAAATAACCTAGCCAAAGCATGCATAGATTATCAAATGATTAAACCAATCAAGCACCTAATCAATGCAACCTATGTAGACTATATGAGAGTGGATCATAAGGCTTAAGTCTACACTACTTAATGAAAGTACAACTTATGTGTGAATGTGCCTATCTAGTGCCTAGCATACATTCTAATCTTCTTCCATTGAGAAGGCCTGCATGCGCGCCATCTCAGCTAAGTGTTCATCTAATGAAAGTGGATTAGTTTGACTAGAGCCCACCATAAAGAGTGTCACTTCTTTGCTCTTCAATTGGCCTGATACTGAAGGAGAGGATAAGTACACCGTTGTTGAGCTCCTAATTTATACATATTCTTACCCCATTGCATCACATTTGTATGATTTGTTTACTAAAAGACCTATCTAATGCATGTTTTGTGGTTGTAAGAATGAGAGAGAGACTTCACCTAATTGATGGCTAAAAGAACACTTTTTAAAGCTATTTGATGATGATAGATGGGCTAAAGGAAGGGAACAAGAAGCAAAAAAAGAAGAGAGGAAAAAGAAGAAAAAATGCAAGTTCAATGGGCTAGACCGGTCAGCCATGTGCAGCTCCCTTCTCTGTACTTGTTGAACCTCTTTCAGAACCAGTCCGACCGGTCGAGACAGGTCGCTACAGTGCCATGACTAGTCAAAACCAGTCAGTAACGAGTAAAAAAGCAGGATTTTGCATATTTCCAACAGCTTCTCTTAGAAGCTTCGAAAACCATGCATTGTGCTTAAGTAATGCGCCGATTCTAGAACTTTCTGAGTCAGTGGGACTTCTCCATTATAAAAGGACACTTAGGGTTCATTCCTAACACATCATAAAAGTCTTGGGAAGTCGTAGGAGGTAAAGTGGATCACTGTGAAGCGGCTGCAACTCCTCCAAACTCAGTTTTTCTATATTTTTCATTAGTTTTCTTTTGAGTTTTAGTTTAACCTATTGATGGTTGGCCAAACCTCTTAACTAGGGATAAGAGGTGAAGCTTTTAGTTGTTTACAATGCTTAATTTGAATTAGTTCAAATACTTTTGGTTTTATGAAGAATACTTCTAGTTTTAGTTTTAAATAAAGTTAGTATTTTTAATTAATCTTCTATCTCTTGTGATTTCTCTTACATGAGATGTTTTGATTACTGAGATTGCTTAATGGGGTATTGATTGATAGGATTTTGGGTTGTAGGGATCTCAGATCCATCATGATATGTTGGATACTAGGAGATCTTACGAACTAAATTTCCTAAGTGCTTATCTAGAACTAGACTAGAAGAAGTTCTTATCTTTGGGATTTGATATGAGATAGTTGTTTATATATTGATTTTAGTTCAATAGAACTTCAATTCATGCTTCCAAATCAAGTTTAAGGACAAGGCTTGAGGAAGAATCATGAATGTGATCTTAATTGTTTTGTGAAGGATTGTGCTGTGTGATTGAATACGCCCAATGCCTTAGTTGATTATGAGAGAACCATATCAGTAGATATTCATCTATGCTAGATATATTATGATGATTTTATTGCTCTATAGTCCGATTAGATAGGGATAGAACTCTTATTCCAATTGAGTTATTGGCTTGAATGGTTTGAATTAGCATTATGAATGATTATAAGTGGATCCTTGGTGCTCTAATGTTTTATTTTCCTAATTTAACTCCTAAACAAATAGTTTTATGTTATTAAATTCCATCCATTAATACTGTTATAGGTAAAATTAGTTGTGGAGGGGTCGCATCTCCTGGATGCGAGCAGCTCTGCTCGTGGTCATCAAGAGGGGTCGCATATCCTGGATGTGAGCAGCTCGGCTCGTGGTCGTCAGGAGGGCTCGCATCTCCTGGATGCGAGCAGCTCGGCTCGTGGTCGTCAGGAGGGGTCGCATATCCTGGATACGAGCAGCTCGACTCATGGTCGTCAGGAGGGGTCGCATATCCTGGATGCGAGCAGCTCGGCTCGCGCTCGGCAAAAGGGGTCGTGCTTTCTGAATGCAAGTATTCCTGACACGAGCAGCCCCCGACATCTGTGCAGTCATGAGTCTTTGCTTTTGGTTTGGACAGTCTTCGTATAATAGTTCCAGCAGCCCGTATAGGCCGATTCCGGCTTATCTTCTTCAATGGTTCCGTATCTCAAGGGACTAATCTCAAGGAACGTAACTGACGCATGAGTTGTTGGACTAAATCACTCCTCTATCTAAGGATAAGAATCTTATTCCACGAAATCAGCGGGATCTCGATATCTTACGTAACAGATTGGATCACTTCAGATCTATATAAAGGGATGACTCCATTAAGAGAGAGGTACACAATATTCAATCTCTAGCCTCATTTTGTTTGGATATTCTTCTTCTTGCTTTGCCTGACTTAAGCATCGGAGGGCTAACGGCTGGACACCAGCCACCCCTAGTTGCTTTCTATCTTCTTACAGGTCCAGCGGAAGAAATCCTTGTTGGAGAGAAGGTGAACGACCGGTGGGTCCTGTTGCAAAATCTGACGTTAACAGTTTGGCGCCGTCTGTGGGAACGACTTGATCGTCAAAGTTAATCGTTCCAACCACTGATCAAAATCCTTCTTCGATGCCTCCTAAAAAGGGTGTTCATCCTTCCACATCGAGGCAGGCACCACCTCCGCCCGATGAGACGGAATCCGTACCTATCCTTCCAACCACTTCGACGAATATCCTTCAGGGAGCCCCAAATATGCCATCAGCAAACCCATTATTGGAGGCTTCTAGAAATCAAGACGATGTCCTGCGTTTCCTCAGAAATACTCTTCTAACTCTAAATGCCGGAGTTCAGGCCCTGTCGAATCGGCTTGACCAGCATTTCCCTGAACCGCAGAGACAACCCGCCGAAGAGTTACCACCGCAACCCATTCCGGTGGCTTCCAGACATTCTGTGGACGAACCACGGGTTCAACCACACCATCCTCCATCAAACCGAACACCACTCGGCAACCATCACCCTGCGCCGTCTCCACATTCTATACATTCTAGTTCGTCTTGACAACCTCAACCTCAAGGCTCTACCGTCGAAACATCAGGCTATACCTTACCCTGGGAAGGAGATCCAAAAGAATCCATGATCGTTTTGACATCATGGAACAGCAATATCAGGCAAATCGGCCATCTGCCGTCATGGCGGCAATACATCAATCCAAGTCCCCCTTTACCAGCGAGGTTATGGGGGCACCGTTACCTAGAAAGTATCGAACGCCTGTTATCACCCCGTATACAGGTATCGGTGATCCTCTTGAGCATCTGGAAACATATAGGTCTCTTATGGAGTTGGAAGGACATGGCTCAGAAATCATGTGTAGGGCATTTTCCCTAACATTGAAGGAAGCAGCCCGTACGTGGTTCCGAGGACTAAAGCCTCATTCCATCAGCTCCTTTTCACAGTTATCGAAAATATTCCTTTCTCAATTCATGGGAAGCATTCGCATTAAGAAGCCAACCTCCCATCTAATGAATCTGAAACAGCAGCATGGTGAGACAATAAAGGAGTTCACAGTACGGTTCACTGCAGAAGCCGTTCAAACTGAAGGTTATACTAAAGAAAAAGGTCTCACAGCCCTCATAGCAGGAATAACGAGCGAGAAATTCAGGTTCGCCTTAGATAAAAGCCCACCGAAAACTATGGCAGAATTCCAAGCCAAAGCTCAGAAGTATATCAATGCAGAAGAAGTCGCATTAACACGTCATGGAGTACAGGGTAAGAAACGCAAGCCGGAGGGAACCTCTACTGCAGACAAAAAATATCATCGTGATCAGCGCGACCGTTCCCCCAAGAAGCCTTATTCTGGTAAATATCATAACTACACTCCTCTCAATCGGTCTCATGAAAAGGTTTTAATGGAGATTAAACACAAGCCAGATGTAAAGTGGCCTGCAAAGATCAAATCCGATCCCGAAAAGAGAGACAAGAGTAAGTTCTGTTACTTCCACAAAGATCACGGGCATAGAACCCAGGATTGCATCTCTCTACGAGACCACATTGAAGCCTTTATTCGAAAAGGCCATCTCCAGGATTATGTCGCTCGTAAAAATCGATCACCAGAAAGGGCGAAAGCCTCACCACGCCAAAAGGAACTGCCTCATCATCATACTGCCCAAGAGGACGCTGAGCCAACTGGAGAAATCCGCACCATCGTCGGAGGACCAGCTTGCGGGGGCGACTCACAAGCTTCAAGGAAAGCGTACTCTCGGAAGGCGTCTAAAGAACCCCATCATATTTATTGGCTGGAACAGGCATCCAGCGCGTCAAAGGCCAGCCATCTCCCAATTTCCTTCTCCCTCGAAGATGCGGCAGGAATTCACTTCCCTCACGAAGACTCCATCGTAGTCGCATTAAAGGTATCGAATTATCTGACTCATCGAATTATGGTGGATACAGGTAGCTCACCGGATATTCTGTATCTAGAGGCTTTCAACAAAATGGCACTCGCCAGAAGCCTACTAAAACCAGTTTCGACTCCTCTCGTCAGCTTCGGAGATGAGGTGGTAACACCTGAAGGAAGCATTGATCTACCAGTTACTTTTGGAGAAAGTCCAGCGAAGACTACCATCTTCGTGAACTTCCTCGTGGTGGATCGTAAATCAGCATATAACGCCATTTTGGGGCGGCCATCGCTTAATAAGGTTGGGGCAGCCTTACACCCATCCTATTTATGCGTCAAGTTCCCTACCCCAAATGGTGTTGGGGTTGTGCGAGGAAATCAAAAGGAGGCTCGGTCTTGCTACCAGATAGCCCTACAAGATCGTAAGAAAGCTCAAGCGACACCCGTTATGGAGATAGCACAAGATTCACCCAACTTGTCCACCAACACCTCGCTGGATCCGAGAGAGAACGTTCTCCAATCAGGAACTCCTGGGGAAGAAACAGTGGCGATTCATTTAACTAAAGACGACCCGTCCAGGGTCGTATACATTGGATCATCTTTAACCAGTGTCCATCGTGAAGATTTGGTCCGTTTTCTCACCGAATACCAGGACGTGTTCGCTTGGTCTCATAAAGATATGCCAAGCATCGACCCCAATGTCATCGCACATCGTCTCAATATTGACCCGAAGCATAAACCCGTTCAACAGCGTCGACGTGCCTTCACTGCAGAAAGGCAAATGGCGATTAAAGCTGAAGTCGAGAAGCTACTCACGGTCAATTTCATAAAAGAGGTTGATTACCCAGAGTGGGTCGCGAACGTAGTTCTCGTCCGGAAAGCTAATGGCAAATGGAGAATGTGCGTCGACTATTCAGATTTGAACAAGGCATGTCCCAAAGATAGCTTTCCGACACCGCGGATCGACCAGTTGGTTGATTCAACAGCTGGACAAGCCCTGCTCAGTTTTATGGATGCTTATTCTGTTTACAACCAGATCATGATGCATCCACCTGATAGTCAACATACCGCCTTCATCACAGATCGGGGATTATATTGCTACCAGGTAATGTCGTTTGGTCTTAAAAATGCAGGGGCCACTTATCAGCCCCTCGTCAACAAAATATTCGCTGCCCAAATCGGCAGAAATATGGAAGTTTACGTCGATGACATGCTCGTAAAAAGCATCGTGGAAGATGATCATCTTCCTGATCTTCAAGAAGCGTTCGATCTGATGAGGAAATATCAGATGAAGTTGAATCCAGAAAAATGCGCATTCGGGGTATCTGCTGGAAAGTTCCTCGGATTCATGGTCGGTCAGCGAGGAATTGAGGCAAATCCCGAAAAAATTAAAGCATTGATGGAGATGAAATCCCCGACCACTCTTAAGGACGTCCAACGTTTGGCTGGTCGCATCGCATCGTTGAACAGGTTCATCTCGCGAGCGTCTGACAAATGCTTACCATTCTTCAAACTCCTTCGTGCAACGGCCAAGTCTGATTGGAAATGGACACCATAGTGTGAAGAAGCCTTTCAACAATTGAAGCAATACATGAGCGCACCCCCCATTTTATCTAAACCTGTAGCACATGAGCAACTTATTCTTTATTTATCTATGTCCTCTACGGCCGTTAGCGCTGCTTTAATAAGAGAAGATTCCGGGGTGCAAAGGCCCAGTTTATTATATTAGTCGAGCAATGGTTGATGCAGAAACTCGGTATTCTGATATGGAAAAGCTGGCCCTGGCCTTAATCATGGCAGCTTAAAAACTGTGACCATACTTTCAAGCCCACGCTATTCTAGTACCAACAAATGACCCGCTACGGCAAGTCCTTCAAAAACCTGAGACTTCCGGACTCTTAACTATATGGGCGGTCGAGATCAGCGAGCACGATATCTCATTCTGCCCCAGGACTGCAGTTAAGGGCCAGGCCGTGGCTGACTTTATCGCCGAGTTCACCTACTCTTCCGATGATAATGCCGTGAACGACGACCAGCCTTCTTGGTCACTTTTCGTGGACGAGTCGTCGCGGGCCACAGGTAGCGGAGCGGGCCTAATTTTAGTGGCTCCCGACGGGTCGCATTTTCAATATGCTCTGCGTTTCGACTCTCGCGTCTCAAACAATGAAGCAGAATATGAGGCTCTGATAGTTGGCCTCGAACTAGCAATTGTCCTTTCAATTCAAAATCTGCTGATTCATAGCGACTCCCAGCTCATTGTCAACCAAGTTCTCGGTGAATTAGAGGCCAAAGAAGAAAGGATGGCCTTATACAAATCTCGTGTCCTCATCCTGCTCGCAAAACTAAAGACTTATGAAATAATTCATATTCCTCGCGAGAAGAATCAACTTGCCGATTCCCTGGCAAAGCTCGCCTCTGCACCAGAATCCGAGTTATTACTTTCAATTCCCATCGAACATCGTCAGAACCTGAGTATCGACCAAGTAACTCTTGAGCAAGTAATATCGATACAATCATCTCCATGCTGGATGGACCCTATCATCTTTTATCTCCGAGACGGATACCTACCAGACGACAAGAAAGCTGCAAGACAAATTCGGCTTCGAGCTGCCAGGTATACCTTGCAAGACGGAATATTATTACGCAAAAGCTTCTCCTTGCCTTATTTAAGGTGTCTCCATCCAGAAGAAGCACTTCGTGTTCTAAATGAGATACACCAGGGGGCATGTGCTAATCACCCTAGGGGGCGATCCCTAGCATACAAGGCGATGAGGCAAGGATATTATTGGCCCACTATGAAAGCAGATGCAATTGAATTTTCTAAAAAATGTGACAAGTGTCAACGATATTCACCTATACCTCATGTACCATCCGAACGGATGACTCCAGTTGATAGCCCTTGGCCTTTCGCTCAGTGGGGGGTCGATATCATTGGGCCCTTGCCCATGGGAAAGGGACAAAATAAGTTCGCAATTGTGGCGGTTGATTACTTCACCAAATGGGCCGAGGCAGAACCATTAGCCAAGATTACTGAGAAACAAACTACCAAGTTCATATGGAGAAATATCATATGCCGTTTCGGACACCGTTACACTATAATTACCGACAACGGAACGCAGTTCGACAACGCAGCCTTTGATGAATTTTGTGAAAAATGGAAGATACGTAATCTCCGCACTTCTCCATATCATCCTCAGGCGAATGGGCAGGTCGAGGCAGTGAATAAGATCATCAAGCACCACTTAAAGACCAAGCTTGGTGAATGCAAAGGTGAATGGCCAGAACTTCTACTAGAGGTATTATGGGCATATAGGACTACAACTCGTACATCAACGGGTGAAACCCCTTTCTCCTTAGCATTTGGTGTCGACGCGGTAATACCGGTAGAAATTCTAGTCCCTTCGTATCGGATCGATCAGTATGACCCCGCGGGTAATCAGGAAAACCTCCGACTTCACCTCGATCTCTTGGAAGAATGAAGAAATGCCTCCCAATTACGAGCAGCCGCATATCAACAACGTATTGCCCGCTATCGAAATGCTAAGGTTCGGCCTAGGTCCTTCCAGCTCGGAGATTTGGTCCTGAGGCAAAAACTCGGAGTTCCTGCTCGTTCGCTGGATCCCAATTGGGAAGGCCCTTATCGAGTTATTAAGATTGTGTGACCCGGTACCTATTATCTTGAAGATATGCAGGGCAAACCTGTGCGTCGCGCATTTGCTACAATACTTCCCCTAGATTCGATGTAGTTCACAACGACATTTTATGAATAAAGTTGAAGATATCTTTTGGTCGCTACTCCATTTACTTGGACCTGAATAGCCCTGAAGAGAGTGCATACCATCTCTTGACCAATTGCCTACCTTTGGTAGAGCTAAAACCACCTTTTGGCCGCTATCCCATTTATTTGGACTCGAATAGCTCCGAAGAGAATACACACATCCTCTTGGCCAATTGCCTACCCTTGGTAGGATTGAAACTATTACTAGTTGGTTGCTTCTCCATTCTATGGATTAAAAATAACCCCGAAGAGAGCATGCGTGCTCTCTTGACCAATCTTCTGCCCTTGGTGGGATCAAAGTCTCAATCGATAGATCAGTCTATCTCAACGCGGACATGGTCACACGACCCTCGGATTGAGTCCAATTCACCTTTTCATGAGTTAGATGCTTGCGCTCGATGAAAGGGGTCGCACGTCCTAAATGCGAGCAGCTTGGCTCGTGCTTGTATAAGGGGTCGCACCTCCTAACTGCGAGCAGCGCAGCTCGTGCTCGAATTAAGGAGTCGCATTCCCTGATGAGTCAACATGTGATCAACACAAAGCAAAAATGAAAGATAAGGAGAATACACAACACTGAAGAAATAGTTGTTCGCTAAAATGGTGACCAAAAGGTCAAGACATTACAAATTTCTTCTCAAAAGCATACAAAAAAAGAAAGAAAAATATAATACATGACATAGGAGGGTGCCGAGGTCAAGGTTGATCATCCTCATCTTGCGTAGGCTCGCGGCTCTCGGCTTCAGGACCAGCTTCAGAAGCAGGAACAACGTCTGTAGCCCCGGTGACTTCATTCTCGGCAGCAGCTCGTTCTCTAGCTGCGACCTCGAAAGCCATCTTATCGAACTCCTCAACATTAAAAGTCAAAGCGATCTGCTGCATAACTCTGACCACGAAATCGCGACCAGCGATATACGCTTCATATCGCTCTTCATCATAAAGTGGAGAAGTACGAAATTCCTGGACGGCGCGAGGACCCTCGTCAGATACCATCTGAACGAGAGCCACCCGCTCCTCTTCCCAGTGGATGGAGTCATCCTTTAGCTGGTTAAGCCGCTGCTGGGCCTCCTCAAGCTTGGCCCGAGCGTCCTTGAACTGCCCTTCAAGCTAGATCTTGTCCTGACAGATGATTTCCTTCTCCTTCTCGCTTTTAGTATGAAGCTCTTGAAGCTTAGCGAGTTGGAGGTCCACTGACTGAAAGCGCTCAGTCAGGGATTGGATTTTGACGAGGAGAATCTTCTTCTCTTCATCCAGCTTGGCGATCTGAACTTCCAGAGCCTTCACCAAGCGGTCCCGCCCTTGGACCTCTGCTTCCATCGTCTTCTTCTTCTTCTCCGCATCTTCCACGCTGCGGCGGGCTGCTTCGATGTCACGTCTGACTCGAAGCGTGAGATCCAGGCTCTATAAAAAATATGAGAAAGAAGGAAAATTAGAGTAGCCCGCCATATCAATAAATATATATGAAAAAGTAAGACAATGTAAGGATGGTTACCTGCAGCAATCTCACCCCGATATCTGATGAAAGGGTTTCCGGGCTCGGTTCGAGGAGAGTTCCGAAGGAGTTGGGAGTTATTTTGTCAAACATGAACTCGCATATGGGATGCAAATGCAGTGGGATGACAAAAGTTCCCGACCCAGAAGGTTGGGCCACCACCATCTCCTTCAAGCTCGCCTCGCGAGCACCCGTTGTACCCAGAGAGGGGGTCAGCGATTCGCGAGCAATAGCCGGCTCGCACGTAGCTCCCCTTTGAGAGAGTCCCCCTCCTCTTCGATCGCCTTTCGGCGAGTTGTCGGCTACTTCGATGATTGGCTGACGAGGCAGGTCAGCCGGAGGGGGCGCGGTGGATAGAGGGGTCGCGGTGGATAGAGGGGTCGCGGTCGTGCGAGAAGTCGTAGCAATCCCTCCCGAAGCTGCCCCACGTGGTTGAGGTCCACGAGACGACCCCTCTGCGGGAGCAGGTGCATTAGAAGGACCCCCCACGGTTTTCTTTTGCCTCTTCGAGGCTGCGCCCTTCAGACGGGGAAGTACCCCCAATGCACCTCTCTTGTCTCCAACATTCGTCATCTCCTCTCGGAAGATGAGACCCGCTGCACAGAGACGACGAGGCTCTAGTGCGACGTTGACGTGGCGTGTGGTCGCGGCAAGCTTGTAGACTCTAACTAACTTCTCGTTGAGTCCTCCTCGCAAGTTCGGCTTCACACCAGTCAGGATTCCTACGAACAAAAAGAAGGTACGATTAAATCGTCAATAGAGCAAAAGCATTATTTCTTTCGGACAGATAAACGAGCACTTAACCCACCTTCGCCAAAATGGCGATTAACGTTATGGCCTTTGGGGTCGGAGCCCAATTCGGACTCCCAGTTACCAGAAACGTAGAACCACTTTTTTCTCCATCCCGGACAGTTGGAAGAAGGGTTCCCCAAGATAAAGTTATTCCGGTGCCAGAAGCATAGGTAGTACCAACCTTCGCTAGCTGGCGCCTTCTTCAGCTGGAATAACCTTAAAAACTCCTCAGCGGTTAACTCCTCGTTACCCGCTTGCTTCCAAAGGACGAAAGCACTCAGAAGTACCCGCCAGCCATTTACTATTAGTTGGCCCGGGGCAATCTTGTAGAGACGGAGGAAATTTCGTATGAAAGGGTGGAGGGGAAGACGTACGCCCACTTTGAAAAAATACTCGTAAAAAGCCACACAACCTGGTGGCGGTGCATCGGATGTCTCCCCTCTCCCAGGTAATCTGAACGAAACAGAGTCTGGGACCCGATATGTCTCTCTAAGGCTAGAGAGTCTTTCCTCCGTCAAAATGGAAGAATAGCCGGAGGCGGAATATCTCCCCGCCGGTACTCTGGCATTGTTGGATTCAGAAGAATCAGGGGTATGATCTCCCAAGGGAACAATCTCTTCATCGGAGGATCCCGCCATTACAAATAGAAAAGCAAGAAAGAAAGATGAAGGGAGCAGAAATGAAGGGAGAAAGTTGGAGAAGGACTACCTCTGTGAAGAGGTTTTTTGCACCAGAAGCAAAGGAAGAAGAACAAAAGTTTTTCGCACCAGAAGCAAAAAGAAGAAGAAGAAAGCAGAGAGCCCCGCAGCAGAAAATTCAAAAAAAATTCAAAAATGAAGGATTTTTTTCTAAGTCCGGTATTTATACGCAATCATCCCGTTTGATTTGCTGGACACGCGGCAGTTTCTCATCAGGCACACCAGACGAACGGGCGCTAGCATTAATTACGGAGGCACGTGGCACCCGACGCCTCATTTCTGGCGGCTGGAAAAGCTGCGAAAAAGCTGGCCATCATAAATGCGGAAGCACGTTAAGTGAATCATGCACAATTTTCTTCTACCCGCCAACTCCACATATAGACAAAACCCTTGGCATAGCTCTCCCCAATACCAAGGGTTTTGGGGGGCATCTATTATAGGCAAAATTAGTTGTGGAGGGGTCGCATCTCCTGGATGCGAGCAGCTCGGCTCGTGGTCGTCAGGAGGGGTCGCATATCCTGGATGCGAGCAGCTCGGCTCATGGTCGTCAGGAGGGGTCGCATATCCTGGATACGAGCAGCTCGGCTCGTGGTCGTCAGGAGGGGTCGCATATCCTGGATGTGAGCAGCTCGGCTCGCGCTCGGCAAAAGGGGTCGTGCTTTCTGAATGCGAGTATTCCTGACACGAGCAGCCCCCGACATCTGTGCAGTCATGAGTCTTTACTTTTGGTTTGGACAGTCTTCGTATAATAGTTCCAGCAGCCCGTATAGGCCGATTCCGGCTTATCTTCTTCAATGGTTCCGTATCTCAAGGGATTACTCTCAAGGAACGTAACTGACGCATGAGTTGTTGGACTAAATCACTCCTCTATCTAAGGATAACAATCTTATTCCACGAAATCAGCGGGATCTCGATATCTTACGTAACAGATTGGATCACTTCAGATTTATATAAAGGGATGACTCCATTAAGAGAGAGGTACACAATATTCAATCTCTAGCCTCGTTTTGTTTGGATATTCTTCTTCTTACTTTGCCTGACTTAAGCATCGGAGGGCTAACGGCTGGACACCAGCCACCCCTAGTTGCTTTCTATCTTCTTACAGGTCCGGCGGAAGAAATCCTTGTTGGAGAGAAGGTGAACGACCGGTGGGTCCTGTTGCAAAATCTGACGTTAACAAATACAAATTTGAATTTAGCCCATCCTATTTATAACATTTAGAATTGCTACGACAATCCCTAAGGATCAACCTCAGTCTTACCGTGAATTATTACTACAACGCAACCTTGCACTTGAGGCGAGCGAACAAGTTTTTGACGCCGCTGCTAGGGATTAGGTTAACGGTTCTGAATTTTGTAATTAGGGTATAGTTAGGTTAGATAGGTTAGGTTAGGATTTATTGTTTATTAGGTTTTTCTTAGAATTTTTCTACTAACATATTTTGTTTATTTTATAGGATTTTCTTCATTAACCTAGTTCTTCAAATCTAGTAACACTGTTTTAACTTAGACTCTTTTACTTTTTATTTTTATTTTTCTGAGTTTTAGATTTTAGTAGTTTTTGTGTGGTTTATGCCCCATTAGGAGCGTGATCATACATCGCGACTTTTAAGTGAGGGAGGTTTAATTGAAAGATTAATCAATCACAGACAAGTTAGAAAATGTCTAGGAAATCCTAAATCGTCTGAATCATGGCTGAGAATGAACCACATAATGTTGAAGATGTTGAGCATGATACACCACCAATTAGGACGGAACGTAATGAGAATGAGGAACGTATGTTCCTCCAGTTAAAACATTGAGAGATTATCTACAACCGGAGAGAACAACCACGTCTTCCTGCATTGTTTTTTCAACTAATGTAGGAAACATGGACCTTAAACCGGGAATTATCAAGTTATTCCCAAAATTTCATGGACTCAACTCTAAGAGTTCACATGCGCACCTTAATGAATTTGAGGAGATTGCCAACACCTTTCAATTTAATGATGTCTCCCAAGATGTAATCAAATTGAAATTGTTCCCCTTCTCTCTAAAGGACAAAGCCAAATCATGACTTCAATCACTTAAACCTAGAAGCATCGGGACATGGACTGAGATGACCGAGGAGTTCCTTAAAAAGTACTTCTCGGTTCATAAAACCAATGCACTAAGGCGGACCATTATGAACTTCTCCCAAAACAGAGATGAAACATTTTTTCAATGTTGGGAGAGGTACGAAGATCTTTTATTGGAGTGCCCACATCATGGTTATGAAAAGTGGTGCTCGATTGACTTCTTCCATGACGGTTTAAGTTCAAACATGCGTCGATTTGTTTAAATGATGTGTAATGGTGAGTTTTTTAACCAAGCACCCGATAATGCTTGGGATTACTTTGATATGCTAGCCGAGAATACCTAATCTTGGGACATCTCCACTCCGACTAGTAATCCCAAGTCAGCCCCAAGAGAGATAGGAGTAGATGTATTAGATTGGGAGAACGATTTAAATAAAAAGGTGGTGGATCTCACAAAGAAGATTGAGGCCATAGAATTGAGAAGTGTTAACATGATAACCATCAGTGAGGCCGTTGAGAGTGTATGTGGTATTTGTGAGAGTGATGTTCATTTAACAAAGGATTGCCCAACAATCCCTACATTTTAAGATACTTACAAACCCAATCGAATACCATAAACACTTATCAATGCCCCTTTAGAGCACCAGATTCTAACTCGCATAATCCTGATTGGTGATGTGAACCAAATTTTAATATGAGAAATTGACCTATGATAAATACAAACATTATTTCCCAAGGGCTTCCTTAAAAGGGCACTCTTGAGGAAACATTGAACGCGTTCATGATTAGACAAACTCATATAAGTCAGTCCAACATGCAAACCATGAATGAACTTAAAATCTCGGTTGAAAGAATTTTAGACACACCTAGAGTTAGGGAGAAATCGACTGTTTTGATCCAATCTCATCCTAACTCCAAGGAATAATTGGAAACAAATACCAATTCTTCAACCCATCCTCATGTGGAACATGTTCAAGCCATCACCACTCTTAAAAGTGGTAAAATAATTGAAAAATCTGAACCGGTGAAGGCCACAAATCCTAATGATCCGGTTGATCCTAAGAGTAATGGTGAATTGAGCAATGCTCCACAGGATGAAGAGTCGGAGCATGTGTATAAACCTCTGACCCAATTCTCCCAACAACTTATCTCAACCAAAAGGTCAAGTGAAAATCAGGACATCCTAAAAGTCTTCCAACAAGTTAAAATCAACATTCCCTTGTTGGATGTAATTAAGAAAAATTCTTCATACGCCAAATTTATAAAGGATCTATGTGTACTAAAATGTAAGAAAAACGTGCATAAGATGGCATTTTTTAGGAAACAAGTGAGTGCTATCATACAACAAAACACTCCCCCAAAATTCAAAGATCCCGAAAGCTCTACAATCTCTTGCATGATAAGTAACTTCCGGATCAATAGAGCACTTCTCGATCTAGGGGCTAGTGTTAACCTGATTCCCTACTCGGTATATGACCAACTTGGGCTTGGTGAATTAAAACCCACCAAGATAACTTTACAACTTGTGGATCGCTCTATTAGAATACCGAGAGGAGTAATTGAGGATGTGTTAGTCCAAATTGATAAGTTCTACTACCCGATAGACTTTATCGTTTTGGATACACAAGCGATTACAAATGTATGCACTCAAGTTCCCATCATTCTAGGCCGACCATTCCTAGCAACCGCCAATGCTATAATCAATTATAGGAATGGAGTGATGAAAGTATCCTTTGGAAACATGACAATGAAGCTGAATGTGTTTCATTTGCATAAACACCAAGGGGATGAGGATGAGGATGAAGATGAGATCCACATGATTAATTTCATAAATACAATTGTGGATGATGATGAGCCACCCTCAGCTAAATTTTTCAAAACCTTAGAAGTTTGCTTGGCTCATTTAAAAAAAGAAGTAATTTTAAATATTGATGAGGCCTTAGAAGAGCCAAATTCTGAAAATTTGATTGACAAGACACCAATCACTGACTCGAATAATTTTGTTATACAGGAATTTGATGGATTGGTTCTTGACTTACCTAAGGAGAGGCTAATTTCTAAAAGTGTAGTGGTTGGAGACTCGTTCCAACTTACACAAGTAACCGAGAAGGTCGAAGTTTCCTACACTCTAGAAGAGTGTTGGCATATTTTAAGGATTGGAATGATCCTATGATCCGTGACATTGTTAATGCCTTGAGGGAAACTTCATCGGTGCCCACAAAGGCTCCTTCCATGGAATGTAACACTAAAGTATCAATCGTGAAAGCACCAATAGAATATGAAAATATGGAGACCATATCGATTTATAAAGAAGAAATACAAGTCTCCACATCCCTTTGGTTTGTTCAAACCGAAGTGCACCATTTCTATGATGATCCTTACTTGAATATTTTTTCCCAAACAAGTTGAAAAGGAGATTCATGTTTAATGAATTTCAACCAAAGAAATTCTCCTTTCCTAACACATGGGGTAATAACTTTGAGAAACCTGCTGAAATTTTTCAACAAGATTTTCAATGGATTAAAATGACAAACATCACCCATGTGCATTATGAAGCGGGATGGTGGATGGTATTACTTAAAAACCTTTTACTGCACCTACTAATCCTGCTAGATTCCATTCCTTTAGATGATCGTTTGTATCAAGATTGACCTCCTAGTTTGACGTAGGTATAGAGTAGTTTTATTTATTTTAATTGTTAGTTGTTTGGAGTTGTAGACTTCCATATTTGACTCTCTCAAGTACTCTCATTCTCACTCTCCTTTATTTTTATCATTGCTCTCATGTCATTGATTATTGCATATCAGTTTACATTGAGGACAACGCAAAATTTGGTTAGGGGTGAGATTCCTAGATGAATCTAGTATTTTGTGACATTTCAAGCAAATTTTGTAGTAAATTTTTTAATTTTTTCTGAAAATTCAAAACTCTTTTGAAAAACCTTATTTATATGCACTTGGGATGTTACGAGTATGAGAGAGAGAGATTAATTGATATGATTTTAAGATTTCTGAATTATCTTCAATGTAATAGTCTTCTATATGAATTCTCCCATTGAGTTGATTGATAGAAAATTTTAACATCTTTAAGTCTAGTTCACAGTACACGATTCTCATGGTTTGAAGAGATTATGTAGATTTGTAGATTAGTTAGACTGAATATTTGAAGTGTTTAGGAACCAAGTTGGAGAGCTTTGTCCATCCTTGTTCATGTGAACTAAAGAGAAAAGAAGGAAAGATATGGTATGAGAGAAAGAGAGATTAATTGATATGATTTTAAGATTTCTGAATTATCTTCAATGTAATAGTCTTCTTTATGAATTCCCCCATTGAGTTGATTGATAGAAAATTTTAACATCTTTGAGTCTAGTTCACAGTACACGATTCTCATAGTTTGAAGAGATTATGTAGATTTGTAGATTAGTTAGACTGAATATTTGAAGTGTTTAGGAACCAAGCCAGAGAACTTTGTCCATCTTTGTTCATGTGAACTAAAGGGAAAAGAAGGAAAGATATGGATTTCTAAAAATCATATCTAATGTACATGAAAAAAGAAAGAAAATATGGTTTGCATTGAATATATTTGTGAAAATTTTCGAAAAAGGCTACCTATTACCAACTATGGGATGGTCTACCCATAACCAAAGCTGAAAATGGAAAGTAGTGTAAAAGTCGTCGAAGGAACGGTAAGGCAAATTCTTGTTAGAGGCATTTGGTTGATCTCTACACTTTTAAACCTTTAGTTTCGCTGATTTATGAAGAAGGTGATCCTAGAGAATTATGGGATGAACATTCACTATGCACACTAGACCGCACTTGTTCGAATTCTTCTATTTCTCAATCAATCGGTAGGGATTCTATGTGAAACACTTATTATGTTTAGAGAATTTAAGATTTCAGTTTCATATCATTAAGTTTCTCTAAATTTCATGCTTGTATGTCTTTAAGTCTATAGAAGTATAAATTCCAAGAGAGAGTTGAGTTTTTAGATAAGTGAATTGTTTCACGCATGTTTTGCTCGGGACTAGCAAAATGATGGTTGGGGTTATGTTGAGCTCCTAATTTATACATATTCTAACCCCATTGCATAACATTGTATGCATGATTTGTATGTTAAAAGACCTATCTAATGCATATTTTGTGGTTGTAGGAATGAGAGAGAGACCTCACCTTATTGATGGCTAAAAGAACACTTTTTGAAGCTATTTGATGATGATAGAAGGTAAGCCAAAGGAAGGGAAGAAGAAGCAAAGAAAGAATAGAGAGAAAAAAAGAAAAAATACAAGTTTAATGGGCTAGACCAGTCGGCCAAATAGGACATGGCCGGTCAAGACCGGTTGGCCATGTGCAGTTCCCTTCTCTGCACTCGCTAGATCTCTTCTAGAACAGCCAGTATGACTGGTCAAGACCAGTCGAGACAGGTTGCTACAGTGCCACGACCGGTCAAGACCGGTAGACCATGTGTAAAAAATTAAGATTTCCACCGATTCTGAAACTTTCTGAGTCAATGGGGCTTCTCTGTTATAAAAGGACACCTAAGGCTCATTCTTAACACATCATAAAAGGCTTGGAAAGTTGTGGGAGGTGAAGAGAATCACTGTGGAGCATCTACAACTCCTCCAAACTCAGTTTTTCTATGTTTTTCATTAGGTTTCTTTTGAGTTTTAGTTTAACCTATTGATGGTTGACTAAACCTCTTAGTTAGGGCTAAGAGGTGAATCTTTTAGTTGTTTACAATGCTTAATTCGAATTAGTTCAAGTACTTTTGATTTTATGAAGAATACTTCTAGTTTTAGTTTTAAATAAAGTTAGTATTTTTAGTTAATCTTTTATCTCTTGTGATTTCTCTTACATGGGATGTTTTGATTATTGAGATTACCTAATGGGGTGTTGATTGATAGAATTTTGGGTTGTAGAGATCGTAGATCCATCATGATGTGTTGGATGATAGGGGATCTTACAAATTAAGTTTTCCTAAGTGCTTAATCTAAAACTAGACTAGAAGAAGTTCTTATCTTTAGGATTTAATCTAAGATAGTTGTTTATGTATTGATTTTGGTTCAATAGAAATTCAATTCATGCTTCTAAATCAAATCTAGTGACAAGGCTTAAGGAAGAATCATGAATGTGATCTTAATTGTTTTGTGAAGGATTGAGTTGTGTGATTGAATATGCCCAATCCCTTAGTTAATTATGAGAGAACCATATCAATAGATGATCCATCTATATTAGATATGTTATAATGATTTAATTGCTCTATATTCCAATTGGATAGGGATAGAACTCCGATTTCGATTGAATTATTGGCTTCAATGGTTTGAATTGGCATTGTGAATGATTATAAGGGGATCTTTGGCGCTCTAGTGTTTTATTTCTCTAATTTAACTCCTAAACAAGTGATTTTATGTTATTAAATTCCATCCATTAATATAAATATGAATTTAGCCAATCCTAGTTATAACATTTAGAATTGCTATGAGAATCCCTGAGGATCGACCTCGGTCTTACCGAGAATTATTACTACATCACAGCCTTGCACTTGAGGCAAGCGAACAACCGTCATTGATGACGACAAGGAAAACATATTGTCGCTTGACCCGAAACCAGCGCATTACTGTCTCAAGGAACTAGCCAACTTAGAATGCGATGTTTTCAATGCAGAAGTTTGTACTGACTTTATTTTTGGTGGTATAACATATGAAGGCTCGCTGGTCATAATTGCTTTGCCTTCTCCCCCTGGACTCTCGGTGGAGCTGGTGTGGACGCATTTCCAATCATAATTGGCAATGTGGGAAAATCTTGTGAGGTGAAGAGCATTTCAATCTTCTCGGGTAAAGTGAAGGTGGAGCTAAGGTAGGGTTACACCTTGTGGTATTTCGCGTGATTAGTTCTCCTATTGCTCTTAGTGGAACTGGGATTTTCGCAAACGGGGATCGAACCTTTCTTCTCTTGATGTCACCATTGTCCATTCTTCGTTAGCTTTCTGGGTCACGGGTGAAGAAGAAATCACTCCCACCATTGCTAGTGGTTATTTGCTTTGGACTGTAGTAGGCTCGAGCTTCCTCAATATTTTTTTATGACATTTTAACCTTATCCATGTAGGCTACAAAAAATCCATTTGGCGTGAAGTAGATGGACACGTTAGCAGGAAGGAAAGCCACGACGATCACATGAGATTATGTTACCTGTTGTTAAATAAGTCGCCATTAGTTATTATGACTAATTCAAATTGTATCTTGTTTTAGAAATGAAGAGAGGAATGTTCTTGTCAAGAGTCACCATTTTTGTGCTTTAATGGTACC
This sequence comes from Liriodendron chinense, assembly GCA_003013855.2. NCBI lineage: Eukaryota > Viridiplantae > Streptophyta > Magnoliopsida > Magnoliales > Magnoliaceae > Liriodendron > Liriodendron chinense. The sequence continues at coordinate 14,741,151 of ML058384.1, forward strand.
TTTTGGTGATGAACATATTCCAATGATTCCAATGTTATTATTAGGTATATATATTCCAACCAGAGATTCTAGGTTCAATCCCCAGCGGAGTCGCCATTCTTTTAGCCAAAATATCGTTTCGAAGGATTGAAATATTTGTACACTAAGAATAACCAGGAAAACTCAATTGAAAGGATGCTCGTCATTGAATATTTCATTGATCCGAGTTCTATTACATTCCTTTGAAAAGACCCTTGATTCTAGAACAAGATATATTTAAATACACACAGTTAGGCAAAGTTTAATAAAAGTGATTTTGGTAGCATTGAGGCTCCTATCGAACGTCCATCAAAATGACAGAAGAGGTGTATGGGTTTAACACCACGCAAATCACTTCTTCACGCTTCATGCTTCAAAAGAATTAAAGTCGAATTGCTCTAAACTTGAAAAACATGACAACCCTAGTATTCTTCTCACAAGGAAGTTGCAGCGACCATGTAAGACTGACGAGTTGTGCTATTGCGCAACTCATCTGTCCTCCATATTTTCTCCTTTGCTAAATTCTGCACATATTCTTCATTCCTAGGATGCTACTAACTATGGCCAATGCATGACTTTCGAGAAGAAGAGTTGCGCGAATCTTCTTGGATACCTCCCGCTCTTTTAGTCCGGATCTTCGAGGAAGCTTTGAATTCTCAAAAGTGTCCAAATGAGAAGGCTGGGGGTTTTTTTATAGGCATTCCATGTGTGAAACCCCTTCTCACACAACACCTCCTTTCTCGCCGCTAAACAACAATTTTTTCTCACAACCGCACAAAACTAACAAGTTGCACAGCCGCACAACTTCTTCAGAACTTTTATGTCAAGTTATGCCATTTAGGTTAAAAAAACCGTTGGTGCCACATATCAATAAGCCATGACAATGTTATTCCATGATATGATGAACAAAGAGCTCAAAGTCTATGTGGACGATATGATCATCAAATCTTACAGTATCGAAGGGCATTTTGAACATCTTAGAAGGCTCTTCAACTACCTAAAAAATTCAAGCTACGTCTCAACCCCCATAAGTGTGTCTTCAAGGCGATCAGGGTCAAGTTGCTCAATTTCATTTTTAGGAAAGATGGCATTCGAGTCGTCAAATCAAAGACCAAAGAAATCCTCGAAATTCCATCTCCAAAAATCGAGAAAGAGATTCAAGGTTTCTTAGACAGAATCCAGTATATTAGTCGCTTCATCACTTAGCTCACACCCATATGTGAGCCCATATTCAAGCTACTTTGCAAGAACACGCCGAAAGAATGGAACGGAGACTGTCTGGAAGTCTTTGACAAAATCAAAATGTACTTGCTGAGTCCATCGATTTTGGTCCCACCAGTGCTCAAATGACCACAGCTACTCTACATCTCAGTAGCCACTAACGTCATCGGATGCGTTCTTAGTCAACACGATGATACAGGAAGAAAAGAGCAAGCAATCTACTACCTCAGTCATCGGTTCATTGATTATGAGTCAAAGTATTCTCCAATCGAAAAACATGTATTACTCTTGTATGGTCACTCAACATCAGTACATGATTGCTTATCCTATCTTTCTACTTGCACGAATGGATCCACTGAAGTATCTGTTCGAGAAGCCGACAGTGATAAGCAGAATCGTAAAATGGCAGCTAATGCGTTTCGAGTCTGACATCACCTATGTTATTTAGAAGATAATCAAGGGGCAACACTGGAAGATCATCTTACAACACACTCTCTACCGGACTATCAGCCATTGAAGACCTTTTTTCCCAACAAGGACATCTTATTCCTCGAAGGAGAAGGACCAGGAAAGGATGAGTGGACCTTGTATTTCAACGAAGTCGCCAATGCCAGAGGAAACAAAATAGGGGCAATATTATACTCCTTAGAAGATGTGCCCATCCCTATCTAAAAAAGGTTAGCCTTCGAATGCACAAACAATATCACTGAATATAAAGTCTGCATCATTGGTTTGAAAAAAAACACTTCTTAGTGTAAAGAAGTTAAGGATCTTTGGCAACACAGAACTTATTATCAATTAGACCAATGGGGAATGGAGGAACAAAGATGATAAGTTAAATCCATATTACGTATAACTCAAAAATCTTATCGATGAATTCCACCAGGTCACTTTCACACATACATGTCACGCGCTAAGAAACAATTTGTTTATGCTTTTGCAACATTAGCATCCATGATAGAAATTTTGCAAGGGTCACCCTAATGGGAGCTTACATTCGAGCTATAGGAAGAACTTGCATTCTGCCTACTGATTAAGGAAGTCAAAACGCCATCTGAAAAAATCCCCTGGTTTATCGATATCAAGCAGTATTTGGAAAGTCGGGTATACCCCGAATGTGCTACATCAACCAACCGCCACGCAATTCAACGTCTTTCTGTCTAATTCATTATCAACGAAGACATCCTCTACAAGAGCTCTTTCAATCAAGTCTTATTGCAATGTGTGGACGAAGCAAAAGCTGCAAAAATCATGGTGGAAACACACGATGGAATTGTGAACCACACATGAACAGGCATATGATGGTTAAGAAAGTCCTACATCTAGGATATTATTGAGTCACTATGGAGTTAGATTGTTGCCAACATGTTAGAGCATGCTTCAAATGTCAGGAGCACACTGAATTTGATCCACGCCCCTGCATCCAAATTATACAATCTGATGCTACTTTAGCCTTTCTCAATGTGGGGACTCAATGTCAATAACAAAATCAACCCCAAAGCATCCGACGGGCATAAATACATTCTGGTGGCAGTCAATTACTTCACTAAATGGGTGGAAGATGAATCATATACCATAGTGGCAGCATCTCGCATGTGATACGATTCTTGAAAACAATTATCATTCGGTATGAAATCCCTCAAGCCATCATCACAGATAATGGGACACCCTTCATGAATCAAAAGGTAAAAAAATTTCCTTAAGTAAATCAAAGTCAGACATCACTGGTCAAGCCCTTATCGACCACATATGAATGGAGGAATTGAACTTGTTAACAAGACACTTGCGTGCATTCTTGATAAAATGATCAAGACCTATCGCGATTGGTCAAAAATGCTTTCATATGCACTCTAGGCTTATCGAACGTTCGTATGCACTGCAATAGGCGTCACTCCATATGAACTCACATACGGAATGGAGGTTGTCCTACCAATCGAGGTAGAGATTCCTTCGCTACACATAATCCTAGAAAGTGAAGTTGAAGAGGGAGAGTGGTTGTAGGCTCATTACGATCAATTGTATCTCACGTACAAAAAGGGAGAGTGGTTGTAAGCTCGCCATTTCCAGACCTATCAGAAGAGGATTGCTAGGGTATATAATAAAAAGGGTCTGAGCTAGGATATTTCAAGTGGGAAACGTAATCATGAAAAGAATCTTGCCTTCTCACCTCCCAGATCCAAGGAGCAAATTGAAGCCCACGTGGAAAGGCCCTCTGATTGTTTGAGAAGTGCTCTCCAGTGGTGCACTTAGCCTTATCAACATGACAAGCAAGGATCTTCCTAATCATATCAAAACCGATCATGTTAAGCTTCATTGCGGATAACAGGTTAGTACGAGAGGAAATCACCTGAGGATAATTTTTGTCCCCTATCCATTTGCCCTCAACAAAAAATCCAAAAAAAAAATAATGTACGAAAAACCACGAATGAAAATTACATACATTTCGAAAAACAATAAGGGCGTAGTCATGAAAATAATAATAAATATATGACAAAGAAAATCGAGGGAAAAATCTAAACCAAACTTCCCCTATTAACCTCAGGCTACTGTTCACACCCCAAGTGTATGGTTGCAATGTAGTAATAATTCGATAGAGACTAAGATCGCTTTCAGGGACTTATTTAGGAATTCATAAAACCACTTCCAATATTCTCTAATTGAAACCAACTAAACAGATTTTAGTAACATGATATAGATGGTAATCCGAAACTAAAAGTGAATGTAATCAATATAACAGAAGCACTAGGGTTTCAAGGATCCGCTTGTAGCAATCCTTGATTTATAATTTGTTGTGGTTTCTCAATTACACAATTTGAATCGAAATCAAATCCTATCTAGTCAGATTATAGAGCTGTTAATTCAACACAACAATCTGTCATATGTGTTGTTCTTCAACATGATTCCCTCAATTCAAGTTAGGACTTGAGCACACTCAATTGTATAGGTCTATCCTAGTTCCAATAGGGTAAGATCACACCCATAATAATCATCAAACCCTGTCACAAAGCTTAACTATATCATGAATTGAACTTGATCCAAATCACAATAAGAAACAACCCATATTACAGATTTACAGAAAAAGATAGAACTTTAGTTTGAACTTCCCACATGAAGAACCAAGTTCTAGAGCGTCTTGAATCTGATTCCTCAGAGCGTACAGGTCTAGATCCATGTAAAACAACTAAGAACTAAAGCTATTCTTCCAAACATCCATGAGTCATCATAAGATTAGAAGAAACTACTTAAAACTTTATTCAAGCTTCAATAAATCATTGTTGAATCAGTAAATCTAACTTAAAACCATGAAAAACGAATTAAAACATCAATGATCCATTACAAGCTTCACCTCTTAGCCCTAGCTAAGAGGTTTAGCCGACCATGCTCAAAGACAACATGAAATCAACTAAAACTATAAAAGAAACTAAAAAGCAAACTAGAAGAATGAGTTGTAGAAATCTTAATCCGTCTTTCGCCGCCTCCCATCGTAGTAGATCTCTTCTAAGATCCCTTAGGAATGCAATGGAGGAGTCCTTTTATAGATTTCAGGCCTTAGTTATGCAGAATCTTTAAGAAAATCCATAAAAATAGTGTTTTAAGCAGAGAACTTTAGAGCTCGTAGAACAAGCTCTGTTGCGCAGTCGACCGGTCGGACGACCGGTCGTAAATGGCCGAAAATAGTCCAATGAGTTTTTATAATTTTCATCCTTACTTTTAAATTAATCGACCAGTTAGATGACCGATCTTAGTGGTTGTCGACTGGTCGAATGACCAGTCGTGGTTGGTCCAAAATAGTCCAGCAAGGGGGTCTTTTTGTTGAATGTTCCGACTAGTCGGACGACCGGTCATGGGCTATTGTCACTGCCCCAAACCCGGGGAACAGGCTCACTAAATTCTCGATCGCCGACCTTGGTACCAATAGCCTCCGTAGTACCCCATTCTCGACTCCTAGCCTCTCATATGCCAGGTTCCGATCCTGGGATCCTACCAGGACGATTTTCAAGGTAAATTTTTTTTTTTGTAAAGGAGCATAATCAAAACCATAAAACATCATCAAATATCCACTATAAAGTTGTTGAGTATAGTGCTGGAAAGGGAAATACAAAATGTAGTAAAAGCCCAAAATATCAGGTACATGAACCGCGCTCAACGCTGCTGATGTGCTCTAGTACCTACAGCATAAACAAACGCGCATAAGCTTCTTAAGAAGCTCAGTAAAGTACGTGTGTGCGCGTGTGATGCATATGACAAGTATACAGATATCAGAGTAAGCGAAAGTGATAAAGAGCTAAGTCCCAAGCTCATGAATGCTATCAGCCATCCCAAGGCTATGCAATACAAAGGCCTACATGGCCGAGTGTTACATGCTAGAGATGCAATGCAAACACATCAATCCTCAACTAATCCACTATCAAAATGGTTCATATCTGGGACATCACCGAGGTCTAATACACTCTGATACTAGCCGCCGCACATCGCGCACATAACCAAACGAGTAGAAAAGACCTTACTATCCGCCTCGTCAGTGGTATGCCAATGCTCACCCGCTCGCCGATAGCGGACCCATTCCATGAGCTGGTCAGACTAGACCTAGCTTATAGCCCACTGCACCCGGGCAGATAAGGTCACACCCCTTTTCAACCGACCTCGACACAGTGGGAGACGCGGCTTACTGGTATTTGGCACTCGGGCGCTCATGTTATCCACTCGGTCTCGACGTTGGAGCATCCTACTGGTACCACAAGGTTTAGGGACTTTCACCCAAGGACATCCATAGCGCCCACGTGCTAGAACAAGTTTTCGGTGTCCATTACTGCCAATTCACAATGTGACTATGGTGGCCACCACCCTGATGCTACTAGGGTGTGACGTGATTGTGACATACATAATGCGAAATGCATGAGTCATACAATCCAAGTCATGCACCAAACTTACGCATACTGCGCAATCATGTGGGGCGACCCTATCTCGCACAAGTCCCCTAAGTATAACAAGCCAACTAGCATATGCTATGGTTAATAATGATCCATAACAGGCATACAATGATGCGTATGGGCATATGAATGAGCATGGTATTCATTATACTAAGCATGTTATCAGTGTGACATATCAAGCTAAGTATACTAGCATGTTACCAAACGTATCATGTGACGTTGGCCTTAAATGGCCCAATATATATATAGAGAGTGGGACCCGGACTGTGGCCCCATTAGAAATGTAAAGGTCTTCGTGACATAGCCCACTTGAGACCACATCGGCCCCATACTTGGGCCTGCACATACCAAATCGGCTGACAAAAATAGGTGAACGGCATGGATAAAACATATATATCAAAGGAATGACCATGGTGGGCCCCGCCCACTGGTCGGATAGCAAATATACATCATCGGTCTTAGGAAGTTTCAGTGGTAGGTATTCAATCACCACCATTTTCTAAGTGAAGCCCACTCAAATTGGGCCCCACGCATTGGTCAAGACAGGTGGTATGATACACAATGCATCCATTAAGGTGGAACCCAAAGATGGGCCCAAAACCTTTGGTTGGATGGAAAATAACCAATAGAGTGGCCCCAGTGATATTTTTCAATGGTGGGCATCAATGACCACTATTCCCTGCGGGTGTGGTCCATCTAACGTTTGGATCTGCCTCATTATTGGGGCCATATCCTAAAATAATATGGGAAAATAGATTGCCAGCATGAATAAGACAATACATCATGGTGGGACCAACAGACACATTACGTTGGGACCCACAGGGTGGGCCACCTGCTGGGCAGTGTGGTACCCAGCTAGGTCTCAGGAAGTGTTGGGATCAAGCAGATATTTGTGTTTTCCCCTCCATCCATATCCATGGGATCTTATGAATAGGTTGGATGACAAATAAACATCACTGTAGGGCCTAGGAAGGTTTCAACGGTGGAAATCATTATTCCCACTATTTCCCGTGGCATGGTCCACTTGACATTTGGATATGCTTAAATTTTAGGCTCAGCCACTAACATGAGCTGGAAAAACATATGGACGGAATAGATAAGGCACATACATTCTAGGTGGGTCCCATGAGTGGGCCACCTGCTGGGCAGCCCAACCAGCCCAGCCAACACCCCTTTTTTTTATTATTATTTTTTTACCAAGTGGGGCCCACAGAAGCTTTCGATCAAGCTGATATTTTTGTTTTCCCTCCTTCCACACGTGTGTGGACTTATGAATAGGTTGGATCTCAAATAAACATCATGGTGGGCCGTAGGAAGGTTCCAACGGTAGGGTCACTGTCCCCACTAGTTTTCTTTCAAGTGGGGTCCACTTGAGATTTGGATCTGTCTCATTCTTGAGATCATGCCCTAAAATGATCTCCCCAAATGAATGGACAGTGTGGATATAACATGTACAACACGGTGGGGCCCATTGAAGTTGGTGACGTCACTCCAGTAGGTAGATAGCTACTCAACGTGGCAGCTGGTACTCCCAGCGTCTGTACTCCCAGCGTCAGAGACGTTGGGAGCCCTCTCCCTCTCTTTTTTTTTCATTTTCCTTTTGTTTTTATCGAGTGGGGCCCACAAGAGGACGATCCACTTCGTTCATCAGCTGGGCCATCTCATGGTGGGCCCAATGAGCCCTATATTGGGTACGTTACGAGGCCTAGAAACATCAACGTGGCCAAAGAAATTCTGACAGTAGACATCATTATTTCCACTGTTTCATGTGGTGCGGTCCGCTTAAGATTTGGATCGGCTTCATATTTGGGCCCTGGCCCTTAAATGGACGGGAGAAACAGATGGACGGCGTGGATGGAACACAAACATCAAGGTGGGTCCCACGAGTGGGGACCCATTCAAACTGCTCGGACGCTGGACAGTTCCAGCGTCTCTGACGCTGTGAACGTCCAGTGTCTAGACGTTCTTATTTTATTTTATTTTTCCTTTTTTTCTCTTGTTTATATCAAGTGGGGCCCACATGAGTGTGATCCACTCCATTCATCGGACTTCAGCTCATTGGGGACCTAATGAGCCCAATATTGGGCAGGTGATTTGGTCCAGAAGCATCACGATGGGCCAAGGAAGTTTCAATAGTGGACATCATTATCTCCACTGTTTTCTATGGTGTGGTCCACCCGAGATCTGGATCTACTTCATTTTTTATGTCCAGCCCTAAAATGGGCCGGAAAAAACAGACGGACGGCATGGATCGAATACATGAATCAAGGTGGGTCCCACGAGTGGGCCCCAATGTTAACGCCCAAAAGGGCTTAGCCCGAGCGCTGCTGGGCAGCAGCTTCCTCTGGACGCTGTCTGTCCAGCGGCCAAGCTTGCTTCCTCTTTTTTTTATTACTATTATTATTATTATTGTTAATAATATTACAGGTATGTGGGGCCCATTCATGGATGATCCAGCCCATCCATCTGATTGTCCATCACAAGATGGGCCTAAAAAGGAAAAGAAAATGACAGGTAAATAAGGAAAATGGGGAGTTTATGTCCCCCTTGCACTCACCTCGAAATATGAACGGTTGGATCGGGTTGGGTTGTCGATCGGACTGTCCGGATGATGGTTGGGGCCCTCCAAGCTTTGATCTCCTCCTTCAATTCCTCTAATCCCCCCCAACACCCTATGCTCTCTCTCTTGATCTCCTTCTAAATCTCTCTCTACTTCTCTCTCTTCTCTTTCTCGCTCCTTTCTCTCTTTCTTTGCAAATGGGAATGAGAAAGCCCCCTCCTTCCTACGTATGGTATTGTATGGGTAGAGAGGAGGGAGCATGGGGTGATGATGGCTAGCATGGGAGAGGGCATGGGAGGTATGGTTTATGTTGACTCTGGAGGTGAGAGAGGGATGGGGTGGGTATGGTGTGTGTAAACTAGGGTGATGAGACGGGTATGGGTGAGGGTGAGGGTGATTAATTAGAATTTTTCTTAGGATTTGTGCAAGTGGGGCCCACGCCACATGCGCGTTGCGTGGCCCGCCTCAGATTGTGCAAATGATCACAACTTTCACACCAGGTATCACAATGTGGCGTGCCGCGCGGCGTTGGAACCGCAGCGCCTACGCGGTCGCCGGGGTATGGATCTTGGGTCGATGCGGTACTAAAATAGGGTCGCGATCAAGGCTCGCTAATCTGGTCCATCCGAGACGTACCGGTACCGAAAACTAAGCGTTCGGAGGACAAATCAGGGTACGGGTCTTACAGCTATGGCCGACCAGTCGGAAGACCGGTCTATAGTGTAATTTTCTGCACTTCTTCCATCTTCCATTCTCTTTCTCCCTTGCTCCTTTCTTCCACCCTTTGGCACTTGGTCTCTTGATCTTCAATGTGTACTGAGTGACCTTTTAAGCATTGAATTAGTGAAGTCTCCGTCTCGTTCCTACAATCACAGAACATGCATTAAAATAGTCTTTAAACATGTGAATCATGCAGAGTGATGAAATGGGGTTAGAATATACACATTTAAGAGCTCAACACACCCCCAATCAACACTTTATTAGTCCCGAGCAAAACATGCGTGAAACAAATTCAACTCTCCAAAAGAAACTATGCTTCTATACACTTCAAGACATACAAGTGTAAAAATCAGAAAAACTTAGTGATAGAAGTTGAGACCTTAAACTTCTCAAAACATAACAAGTGTTCATATACAATTCCCGTTGATTGATTGATAAATAGAATAATCCAAACAAATTTAACCTACTGTATATAGTGGATGTTCATCTCATGAATTTCTGGAATTAACTTCTTCATGACTCAGCTAGATTAGGAATCTGAAGATGTACAGATCAACAACAAGCCTATGACAGGAATTTACCTTACTATCCCTTCGACAGGCTTTCACACTACTTCTCATTTTCGTCTTTGGTTATGGGTAGACCATCCCCCAGTTGGTAATAGGTAGCCCTTTTCGGAATCTTTCAACATATACTCACTAAAAACATACTTTCTTTCTTTCTTTTCATTTTCATTTACATTAGATAGGATTTGTAGAAATCCATATCTTTCATTTTTTTTCTCATGGATAAGGATGGACAAAGTACCCCGGCTTAGTTCCTCAACACCTCAAATTTAAGCCTAGCCAATCCACAAATCTACATAATCCCTTCACCATGAGAATCGTGTAACGTGAACTAGGTGCAAAAGTGTTTCAATTTTCTATCAATCACATGAATAGGGGAATTCACATAGAAAACCATTATCTTAGAGACATTTTAAGATGCTCAACATTACTCACTTAGTATCTCTTTTTCTTATACTCGTATCATCTTGAATGAATAGAAACAAAGTTTTCCAAAAGTGTTTTGAATTTTCAAACAAAAATTTGAAAAATTTCTTCATATATTGCTTGAAATGTTACAAAAATACTATATTTTATCTAGAAGTCTCTCACTCCCAACCAAATCTTGCATTGTCCTCAATGTAAAAGATATGTAATGAGCAAAACATGAGAGCAATGATAAAAATAGAGGAGTGAGGAATGAGATTACCTGAGCAAGCAAAAGTTGGAATCTTCCTCCTTCTAACAAACCTATTGAAAAACACATAACAAAAATCAACCAAATCCTAAACCTAAACTACTCTATACCTCCATCAGAATAGGAGATCAATTATCCTGATACATACGATCAGTCAGAGGTATGGACATACCTTCTGAGGGAAAGTTCTCAAAGAATGGTTTTAATCAGCTGACCATTAGCTTTGAAGATGTTACCGTTCCTTGGATTCAACAACTCGATGGTCCCATAAGGATAAACAGTTTTAACAATGAAGGGACCGGTCCATCGAGACCTCAATTTTTTTAGAAATAAATGTAACCGAGAATTATACATAAGGACCTTTTGATTAATTGTGAAGGTCTTATGAAGGATGTTCTTATCATGGAATACCTTCGTCATGTCCTTGTAACTTCTCGTATTTTCATAAGCCTCATTCCGGAGTTCCGTAAGTTCGTTCAATTGAAGTTTGCGCAACGAGCTTGCTTTGTCAGAATCAAATTTTATTTTCTTTATCGCCAAATATGCCCTATGTTCCAACTCCACGAGCACGTGACAAGCCTTCCCATAGATGAGTTTATAGGGAGACATTCCAATGGGGGTCTTGAAAGCTATACGGTAAGCCCAGAGCGCATCGGTAAGTCAAAGTGACCAATCATTGCGATCGGGATTTACTGTTTTCTCAAAAATCTGTTTAATTTCCCTGTTGGATATCTCCGCTTATTCACTTATTTGTGGGTGATAAGGAGTGCTCACTTTATGATTGACACTGTATTTCTTCACTAAAGCTTCAAATGGCCGATTACAGAAGTGAGAGCCTCCATCACTAATAATGACTCGAGGAGTTCCAAACCGGGAAAGAATGTTTTCTTTTAAAAATTTAATGACCGTTTTATGGTCATTATTCTGGTATGGAATTGCCTCGACCCATTTTAAAACATAATCGATGGTAAGCAAAATATATAAATTTCTAAAGGAATATGGGAATAGACCCATAAAATCGATGCCCCAACAATAAAAAATGTCAATTGGTAAGATGGGATTGAGTGGCATCATATTTCTATGGGATATTCCTCCCAATTTCTGACAAGGCTCACATATTTTACAAAACTCATGTGTGTCTGTGAACATTATAGGCTAATAAAACCCACATTGCAGAATTTTGGTTATGATCTTCTTAGCCAAAAAGTGACCACCACAAGCCTGAGAATGACATAAGGAGATGATACTGTGTTGATCATTATCCGGCACACATCTCCTTATAATCTGATCGGGACAGTACTTGAATAAGTACGGGTCGTACCACAGAAATTTTCTCACCTCGTTGAAAAACTTATCCTTATCTTGCTTTTTCCAATGTGTCGGGATTGTACCTATAGCAAGATAATTAGCAATGTCCGCATACCATGGTAATTGGGAAAATTTGAAAAGTTGTTCATCAAGGAACATGTCATTAATCGCAGTCGTCTCAAGGGAATCGTTAAGTACAAGTCATGAGAGATGGTCAACCACTACGTTTTCTATTCTCTTTTTATCTCGTATTTCTATGTCGTATTCTTGGAGTAGTAGGATCCACCTCAACAAGTGCGGCTTAGCATCCTTCTTAGAGAGAAGGTACTTAAGCGTGGCATAATCAATAAATATTATGATCTTGGATCCAATCAAGTAAGACCGAAACTTGTCCGAAGCAAATACTATGGCTAAGAGTTCCTTTTCCGTAGTGGTATAATTTGCTTGAGCTGAGTTTAGAGTTCTACTTGCATAATAGATGATGTAACGCTTCTTCTCTTTTCTCTGGCCTAACACTGCCCCAATAGCGTAATCATTAGTATCACACATAATTTCAAAACGAAGGCTCCAATCAGGTGGTTGCATTATAGGAGCATATGTCAACATACCTTTAAGTTTAACAAAGGCATTTTGACAATCCTCATTCCACTCGAATGAGTTTTCCTTTTGAAGGAAGTTACATAAAGGACAAGAGAGGGAATTCAAGTCCTTTATGAACGTTATATAAAATCCGGCATGTCCTAAAAACGATTGCAGATCACGTACGCTCTTGGGTGGTGGAAGGTTAGAGATAAGATCAATTTTTACTTTGTCTACCTCGATTCCATTTTCTGAGATAATGCGACCAATGACTATTCCTTTTTTAACCATAAAGTGACATTTCTCTCAATTTAAAATGAGGTTCTTCTCTTCACACATTTTCAAAATAATCTTTAAGTGCCCAAGGCACTCATCAAAATTACAACCAAATACCGAGAAGTCATCCATGAAGACTTCGAGAATCGTTCCCACCATATCAGAAAAAATGCTCAACATACAACGCTGAAACGTGGCAGGGACATTACATAGTCCAAACAGCATCCTTCGATAGGCAAAAGTGATGAATGGACATGTGAATGTTGTTTTCCCTTGGTCCTCTATGACGATCTCTATTTAGTTATATCCTGAATATCCATCGAGGAAGCAAAAGTGGGAATGACTCGCCAACCTTTCTAAAATTTGATCAACAAATGATAAGGGGAAGTGGTCTTTCCTCGTGATTGTGTTTAGCTTCTAGTAGTCAATGCACATTCTCCAACTGGTAGTGAACCTGGTTGGCACGAGTTCATTGTTGGCATTGGCTACGATAGTTATTCCAAATTTCTTAGGCACCACTTGAGTTAGACTCACCCATTGACTATCAGATATTGGATAGATGATACTCACATCCAATAGTTTCAACACCTCGGCCTTAACCACATCTTTCATGTTTGGATTGAGGCATCTTTGTGGTTGCCTAGATGTCTTCGTATTCTCCTCAAGGTGTATGTGATGAGTACAAATCAAAGGGTCTATGCCTTTGAGATCCGCAATTAACCATCCAATGGCTCTCTTATGCTCAATTAGAATGGTTATTAGCTGATTCTCTTGTTCCTTATCCACTGGGAAGAAATCACCACCAGATATGTCTCATCTCGTCCTAAGTATCATATGTCAAATCAGTTGGCAAAGGTTGTAGGTCGAGCTTCGGAGCTTTGATACTAGATGGAAGACACTTGTTTTCAGTTAAGGGTAAATACTCAAATGGTGTCTTCCATTTTTATTCTCAAGTACCGGCATAGAATTTAATATGGCATCCATCTCTCGTATCATATCATCATCAATCTCATGAGAATGGGGCAAACATGCCTCCAAAGGGTCGGAATATAATATCAGGAGGGATGTATCTTCCACGAATGATTCGATCAGATTTATTTCATGGACTTCATCATCAACTTCCCGTGGTTGCCTGCATAAATCGAAAATATTTAGCTCAAGTGTCATATTTCCGAAGGACATTTGTACTAGCCCATTTCTACAATTGATAACTACATTTGAAGTGGCTAAGACAGGGCGACCAAGTATGACAGGAATTTAAGCACCGATACCAATCACGGGATATATATCCAAGACAATAAAATCCACTGGATAGTAGAATTTATCAACTTGGACAAGGACATCTTCAATCATCCCCCTCGGTATACGAATGGATCTATCAGCAAGTTAGAGTGTGGTTTTGGTGGGTTTTAATTCACCTAACCCAAGTTGTTCATAGACTGAGTATGGGATGAGATTTACACTTGCCCCCAAATCAAGCAAAGCTTGTTTTATCCGGTAGTCACCTATGATGCATGAGATGGTAGGACTACCCGAATCCTTGTGTTTTTTGGGCACCTCTTGTTCAATAACGGCGCTTAAATTTTCAGTCAAAAGTACTTTGTTATATACATTATGTTTCCTTTTTGTTATACACAATTCCTTCAGAAATTTGGCATATGATGGAATTTGTTTTATGACATCCAACAACGGGATATCAATCTTCACCTGCTTAAAAATCTCTAAATTTCTAAATTTTTACCTACAGGTTTGGGTGAAATCAACCTTTAGGGAAATGGGGCAACTGGCTTGAATTGCCTTTTCGGTTCTTTCTCAAGTGGAGTTTTGTTCGTGTTATCATCCTTTTTAGCATTTTTCGGATCATTAGGTTTTGGGGCCTTCACCGGATTGGATTTATCAATTGTTTCGTCACTCCTCAAGGTGGTAATAGTTTGAACATGCTTCGTATTTTGAGAGGATGAGCTGGGTCTTGTATCTTAAATTGGGTTCTTAGGTTAGGAAGAGGTTGGACAGGAAGTGTGCCTTTCTCCCTAACACTAAGATGAGATTCAACTCTAGCCATTGAAGTTTTCAAGTCATTGATGGCTTGAGATGAATTTTGGTTGAATTTTAATTGTTCTTGCATGAACCCATCGATTTTCTGAGAATTAATCTTGTTGTATTCAGCTTGGGTCAAGATGAATGTACCCAATATCTCCTCAAGCGTACCTTTTGAGTTGTTGTTTGCATTCTCTGATGGCCCATTCCTCCAACTAAAGTTTGGATGGTTCTTCCAATTAGAATTATACGTGTTCGAGTTTGGAGCACTAAATGGTCGTTAATAATTGTTTATGGCATTTGATTGTTCTTGTCAAACTTCTTGAAACGCAGAAATTGTAGGACAATCATGTGTTGCATGTTGGTTACCGAAACAAATTCCACAAACATTCTCACCTTCCTTAGTCTTTTCCCCCTTCTTTAATTTGATGGCCTCAACTTTTCTTGTGAAGCTAGCCACTCGTGCACTTATGTCGTCTTGTTCAGAGAGGACATAGATTCCTCCATTTTCTCTTTGTTGGCTTATCTTGGCATTTGCTGGTTTAGTTGTATCCCAAGATTGTGCATTCTTTACAAAGATATCAAAGTAGTCCCATGCTTCCTCGGCTTCCTTATTCATGAATTCTCCATTACACATCATCTCTACGACTTGGCGCATAGGCGAAGTCAGTCCTTCATAGAAAAAGCTTATTACCCGTCAAATTTCATAGCCATGATGTGGGCATATGTTTAATAAGTCTTTGAAACTCTCCCAACATTGAAAGAAGGTCTCATCCTCTTTTTGTACAAAATTCATGATTAGGCGCCTCAACATGTTTGTTTTATGAGTAGGGAAGAACTTTTTAATGAACTCCCTAGTCATCTTAGTCCATGTACCAATTGATTTTGGCCTTAATGCATGAAGCCAAGCCTTAGCATTCTCTTTCAGTGAAAAGGGGAATAACTTAAGTCTCGCGACATCGTCAGATACATTTGCAAAGTGCGACGTGGCTATCACCTCATAAATTCCTTAAGATATTGATATGCGCTTTCACTGTCTAATCCAAGGAACTTAGGAAGGAGTTGGATTACTCCTGGTTTTAGATAAATATTCCCTACATTGTATGGAAAAATTATACATGAGGGAGTGCTCACTCTTGCTGGTTACAAGTAATTACGTAGAGTTCTAGGTCAAGGAACATTCTCAACTTCGTTCTCTCCCATTTCAGTTTAGTTTTGGCCTAGATTTTAATTGGCCCTAGGGTTGGGTTGATTTTCAGCCATAGTTTCAAAAAAAATTAAAAATCTAATTGCTTTTTATCACATGGCTCCTTATCAATCCCTTCAATAGTTCCTCATTTGTTAATTAATTAATTATTAGAATCTCAAACCCAATGTGGCATTCAAATCACAGAAAAATAAAAGATTAAAAAGAGTTAGAAAAATCTTATTAAAGTAACTACTCGACTCCTAGAATCCCTGTAAAAACAAAACAAAACGAAGCAAACTAAGTTAGTAAGGACTCCTACAAATCTCAAATAGAAACTATTTTCAGAAATTTTATGAAAAACCATAAAAGTCCCTCGGCAAAGGCGTCAAAAACTTGTTCACTCCCCAAGTATAGGGTTGCAATGTAGTAATAATTCGGTAAAGATCGAGATCGTTCTCAGGGACTTATTTAGGAATTCATAAAACCACTTCAAATATTCTCTAATTGAAACCAACTAAATAGATTTTAGTAACTTGATGTAGATGGTAATCTGAAACTAAAAGTGAATGTAATCAATAGAAAAGAAGCATTAGGGTTTCAAGTATCCGTTTGTAGCAATCCTTGATGTATAATTTGCTGTGGTTTCTCAATTACACAATTAGAATCGAAATCAAATCCTATTTAGCCAGATTATAGAGCAGTTAATTCAACACAACAATCTGTCATATGTGTTATTCTTCAACATGATTCCCTCAATTCAAGTTAGGACTTGAGCACACTCAATTGTATAGGTCTATCCTAGTTCCAATAGGGTAAGATCACACCCATAATAATCATCAAACCCTGTCACAAAGCTTAACTATATCATGAATTGAACTTGATCCAAATCACATGAAGAAACAACCCATATTACAGATTTACAGAAAAAGATAGAACTTTGGTTTGAACTTCCCACATGAAGAACCAAGTTCCAGAGCATCTTGAATCCGATTCCTCGGAGCGTACAGGTCTAGATCTATGTAAAACAACTAAGAACTAAAGCATTTCTTCCAAACATTCATGAGTCAACATAAGATTAGGAGAAACTATGTAGAACTTTATTCATACTTCAATAAATCATTGTTCAAGCAATAAATCCAACTTGAAACTATGAAAAATGAATTAAAACATCAATGATCCAATACAATCTTCACCTCTTAACTCTAGTGTTGAACCTCTAATTTACAAATTTACTAACCCATTACATCACATTATATGCATGGTTTGCATGCTTAAAAGACCCATCTAA
Source organism: Liriodendron chinense (assembly GCA_003013855.2). NCBI lineage: Eukaryota > Viridiplantae > Streptophyta > Magnoliopsida > Magnoliales > Magnoliaceae > Liriodendron > Liriodendron chinense. Next base: position 14,758,520 of record ML058384.1, read on the forward strand.
TGCGTGATTTGTGATTGTAGGAGCGAGGCGGAGATTTAATGATTTAAGGCTAAAAAGATCATTGTAGGTACATTGAAGATCAAAGAACTAAGTGCCGAAGGATGGAAGAAAGAAGCATGAGAGATATGGAAGAAAGAAGGAAGAAGTGCAACACTCTGCACTCAAGATCGGTCGTCCTACTGGTCTGCAATTCAACAGAGACCCCCCATTGTTGTACATATCACTGGACCAAGATAGACCGGTCGAGCACTCAATAGAGAGGGGGAGGAAATTTCAAAAATTCACTAGACTGATTTTCACATTTTACGACCGGTATCCGACCGGTCGTCCGATCAGTCAGCTGCGTAACAGAGCTTGTCCTACAAACTCCGATTTTCTCTGTGCAACTCCGTGATTTCTTACGCAATCTGAAATCTTCCACACTATTCTATAAAAGGGTACCTAGGGCTTCGTCTAAAGGCATCCTAGAAGAGATTGGAGGTTGTGGGAAGTGAGCGAAAGCACCGTGGAGCGTCCACAACTCCGTCGATTCCGATTTTTCTAGTTTTTATGTCTTTTTCATTGAGTTCTAGTTGTAGTATGACAATGCTTGGCTAGAACCTTTCAGCTAAGGCTGAGAGGTGAAGCTTGTAGCCAATTTAATTATTAATTCAGTTTAATTCAAATACTTTCACTTTAAGTTTGGATTTTAAATGTTCTAGTTCAAATAAAGTTGATATTTTTAGAAATTTTATAAGAGTTCATGTGCTCCGGACATGGATTCCTTGCAATTCTCTGAGATTATCATGTTTGGCTTGATTAGATTCGAATTATGGTAACCCTTGAGCATTCCATATTCCATAGGCATGGCTGTTACTCCAAAGGCTATGATTTTGAATGCTATGTGATTGAATAGGACTAGAACTTGAAAGTTCAATTTAGTGGGATTGAATGTGTTTCAATGCTTTATCTTCCAACTAGATGACAGATAGAACTTCGAATCTAGTTGTGTTTTATGCTTGAATTGATTGGATTAACATGGGATTGCTACAAGTGAATCCTTAAAAGCATTAGTTCCATTGATTATAGATTTTACAACTTTATTGTTTTAAGTTAGTTCTCTTAATTAAAAACTTCAAATTGTTCTAATTCAAGTTGCTGGAATAGTTTGGAATTGGTTTTCTAATTCTCTGTGGATCGACATCGATCTTATCGAGATTATTACTACATCTCAACCTTACACTTGAGGCGAGTGAATAAGTTTTTCGCACCGCTGCCGGGGAAAAGGTTAAACAGTTCTAATTGTTCTAGTAGCTATAGAGTAGTCTTAGTTAGGTAGGATTTTCAGTTTTTTTAGAATATGATTTTTTTTCTATATTACTAACAATTTTTTTGTTTGATTTTGTAGGACATTGTTGCTGACATAAATCTCACTCTATTGGGTAACATCTCCCCATCTCCATTCTTTTTGTTCTTTTTTTCTAAATTAGGGTAGTTTTCAATTCCTTAAAATTTCATCATGTATGATTGGACGAATGGTGTGTACAAGTACCTTTTGGAGGATGAGATGTTGGATTGGGGGACCCAAACTCATTGTGATCGGGATCCCTCCAAGCATGAGTATTTTTCTGAGATACAAAGAACCTCCCCTAACCCCCCCCCCCCCCCCCCCCACGTAAGACAATGCGTGATTACATTAAAGAAAGCAATACACATATTGAGACATGACATAAGACGATGGGAGAATACCGAAACGAAGCAAAATCGAATAATGATCATTAGGGAAAAACATTACGTGATTACCGGATTGAAAATAACATGAGTGTTCCACCGGTTATGGTAGGAGGTGTGCAACAACAAAAGGAACGGGTGAATAGTGACCAACCGATTAAGACAATGCGTGATCACTTGTATGGATATGTCTATCAACCATTATATAACTTTTCATCCTACAATGCGTACGATCTTAATTGGGGAAACTTCCATTCTCCTTGCTCAAGAGAAGAACCAACCGTGGTTATTAACAATTGTTGAGCTCTTAATTGTGCATATTCTAACCCCAATTCATCACTCATTATGCTTGTTTTCATGATTTATAGATTAATCTAATGCATGGATTTGTGATTGTAGGGATGAGAGAGAGGATTCATCAATTGAAGACTTAAAGAAGTCATTTACAAGCAAAGAAGATCAAAGGACTAAACGTCAAAGGATGAAAGAAAGAAGTCAGAGAAAAGAAGAAAGAAAGCAGAAGAACATGTCCACGATCGGTCGTCCATAGCCTAAGACCGGTCATCCGATCAGTCCGATCACTCAACAGAGGGGCTCAGAAGCCACAACTCACTGGACTATCTAAGACCGGTTGTACGACCGGTCGTTCATTGCCCAGACCGGTCGTGCGACCGGTCGTCTGCGTAATGATGCGTGTTCTACAAGCCCCGAATTTCTCTGCGCACTGCATATCTTACGCAATTTATGGAAGATTATGATGTTGCGGAGCCTCCCCACTATAAAAGGACACCTAGGGATCGTTCCTAGGGTATCTTAAAAGGGTTCGAGAATGGTGGGAGGCGGCGGAAGTGGATTTTGGAGTTCCATAACTCCTCCTAGTTTGTTTGCTATTTTTTTGTTTTTCTTAGTTGTTTAATGTTTCCTTGGATCATGAACGGCTAAACCTCTTAGCTAGGGCTAAGAGGTGAAGCTTGTAGTGAATCTAAGATGTTTCAATTCGTTTAAGTTGGTTTTAAGTTAGATTTCATGTTTATGAACAATGGTTCGAAGTTTAATTCAAGTTCTAAGTAGTTTTTCTTAGTCTTATGATGACTCATGGATGTTTGGAAGAAGTACTTGAGTTCTTAATTATTGTTGTCAGTCTAGACCTATATGATTTGAGGAATTGGAGTATGCTCTAGTACTATGATCTTCATGTGGGAACTTCCTACCAAGTTCTATTTTTCTAGAATTCTGTTGTATGTGGGACTGTGTATGTGATTTGAATCAAGTTTAAATCATGATCTAGCGTTATCTTGTGACAGGACTTAATGATGGTTATGATTGTGAACTTAGTCTATTGGAATTGGGACTGACCTATGTACTTGAGTATGCTCGTCCTAGCTTGCATTGAGTGAATCATACACATGGCTCTCACATATGGCAGATTGTTTGGTTTAACTGCTCTATCATCCTATTAGATAGATCTTAATTTCGATTCTAGTTGAGAAAGTAAGAAACCACAACGGATTGAGCATCAAGGATTGTTACAAGTGGATCCTTGAACCCCTAGTGCCTTTTATTAATTGATTACTTCAGTTTAGTTCAAAATTGCTATCTACATCAATCTTCTCAAAATTTGGTTGTTAGCTTTTCAATAGAAGCTATTGGAAGTATTTGTGAATTCCTACATAAGTCCTTATGGATCGACCTCGATCGTACCGAGATTATTACTACATCGCAACCCTACACTTGGGGAAGCGAACAAGTTTTTGGTGCCGCTGCCGGGGACTTTGACGATTTTTCACAAAAAAATTCTAAAAATAGTATCTATTTAAGATTTTTAGGATTCTAGTACTAACTTAGTTTGTTTTGTTTGATTTTTCTTTTGCAAGGATTTCTAGGAAGCTGAAGAAGACATAAGGATCTCAAGTGCCCAAATCAGGTTCTATCTTTCCAACCTTACTCTCTTCTTCTCCTAATCATTCCTACCATATTCATCTCTTGTAGAGTGGGTGGAGACTCCTTTTTGGATATCTGATAGGTAGGCCTTGTGCCACCTGGATTCCTATTGGTCAACTCTACCGTCTTGGATCACCTTGTGCTTAGAGATTTCTCTTCTCACCTCTACTCCTTTTTCTTCTTTTTCTGCACTTTTCTCAAAAGATTCAAAGAGTGGGTGGGGAGTTCTCTGAACCCCTATTGACCAGGAGAAATTAATCTTTATCCTTGCTTCTGGCCTAGCCATTGCAAGACACCTTGTGCTTCGGTCTTAGAGAAGAGTAAAGAAAGGAAGGAAGAATTCTTCTTTCCCTTTTTTGTTTCATTCTTTTAAGTTTTGCATGCCACATTGGGCTCGGAATTCCAATAACCGACTCATTAGTGAAGGTGGAATAGTTGAAGGAATTGATAGAGAACCACGTGCTAAGAGACATCTAACTTCTCCAATTTTGTCTGAAAATATGGCTATAAATCAACCTAATCCGATGGCCAATCCTAATCTGGGCCAAAACCAAACCGAAACGGGAGAGAATGTGGTTGAGAATGTTCCCCGACCAAAAACATTACGTGATTACTTGCAACCAGCAAGAGCGAGCACTCCCTCATGACATGTTAAATGCATGCCCACATCATGGCTATGAACTTTGGCGGGTTATAAGCTTTTTCTATGAAGGATTGACTTCACCCATGCGCCAATTCGTAGAGATGATGTGTAATGGGGATTCATGAATAAGGAAGCCGATGAAGCATAGGGACTATTTGGAGGAATTAGCTGAGAATGCACAGTCTTGGGATACATCTAAACCAGCAAATTCCAAGACTAGCCAACAAAGGGAAAAAGGAGGGATTTATGTCCTATCAGAAGAGGATAGCATAAGTGCACGTGTGGCTAGCCTCACAAGAAAAGTCGAGGCCATGGAATTAAAGAAAGGAGAGACAATCAACTCCAATGAAGTTGAAACTGTTTGTGGAATTTGTGCCGAAAATCAACATATAACACAAGATTGTTCCACAATTTCAGCGGTTTAGGACATCTTACAAGAACAATCAAATGCCATAAACAGTTATCAACGACAATTTAGTGCTCCAAACTCAAACACGTGTAATTCTAATTGGAAGAACCATCCCAACTTCAGTTGGAGGAATGGACCCACTGTGAATGCAAACAATATCCCTCAAGCTCAACCTATACTAGGTCCATCTCTAGTCATTACACTAAAAGTTACGCTAGAGGAGATGTTGGGTGCATTTGTATCGGTTCAAGCTGAGTATAACAAGACTAATTCTCTAAAAATAGATGGGTTCATGCAAGAGCAATTGAAATTCAATCAAAATTCAACTCAAGCCATCAATGAATTGAAAACCTCAATGGCTAGAGTTGAATCTCACCTCAGTGTTAGGGAGAAAGGCACACTTCCTGCCCAACCTCTTCCTAACCCAAGAACCCAATTTGAGATACAAGATGCAGGCTCATCCTCCCAACATACGGAGCATGTTCAAGTTATCACCACTTTGAGAAGTGGAAAAATGGTTGATAAATCTAATCCGGTGAAGGCCCCAAAGCCTAAGGACCTGAAAAATTCCAAAGAGGATCATAGCTCAAACAACACTCCACAAGAGAAAGAAGTGGAAAGGCAATACAAGCCGGTTGCCCCGTTTCCCCAAAGGTTGATTTCACCTAAACCTTTAGACAAAATCTGAAAATTTTAGAGGTTTTCAAGCAGGTGAAGATCAACATTCCATTATTGGATGTCATAAAACAAATACCATCCTATGTCAAATTTCTAAAGGAATTGTGTACGGTCAAAAGGAAACACAATGTTCACAACAAAGTACTTTTGACTAAGAATTTGAGCGCTATCATCAAACAAGAGGTGCCCCAAAAATACAAGGATCCAAGTAGTCCAACCATCTCATGCATCATAGGAGACTATCGAATTAAACAAGCCTTACTCGATTTAGGGGCAAGTGTGAACCTCATTCCATACTCGGTTTACGAACAACTTGGGTTAGGTGAATTGAAACCCACCAAAACCACACTCCAACTTGCTGATAGATCCATTCGTATACCGAGAGGAGTGATTGAGGATGTTTTAGTCCAAGTTGATAAATTCTACTACCCAGTAGACTTTATTGTCTTGGATACACATCCCGTGATAGGTACCGGTGCTCAAATTCCCGTCATACTTGGCCGCCCTTTTCTAGCTACTTCCAATGCGATTATCAATTGTAGAAACGGGCTTGTACAAATGTCCTTTTGAAATATGACTCTTGAGCTTAATATATTTGATTTATGCAAACAACCACGGGAGGTTGATGATGAGATCCACGAGATAAATATGATTGAATCATTCGTGGAAGATACATTCCCCTTGTCATTATATTCCGACCCTTTGGAGGCATGTGTGGCCCACTCTCATGAGATAAATGATGACACAATACGAGAGATGGATGCCATTTTATATGTGATGCCGGTGCTTGATAACAAAAGATGGAGGGCCCAATTTGAGCCTTTACCCGTAAACGAGAACAAAGCCCTCCCATCCAATATCAAGGCACCAACACTCGACCTAAAACCATTACCAAGTGAGCTGAAATATGTCTATTTAGGTCGAGATTAGACATATCCGGTGGTGATTTCTTCCCACTTGGATGAGGAACAAGAGAGTAAGCTAATCGCAACTCTATTAGAGCACAAGAGTGCCATTAGGTGGTCAATTGTGGATCTCAAAGGCATAGACCCACTGATTTGCACTCATCGCATACACCTTGAGGAGAATGCGAAGACATCTAGGTAACCACAAAGATGACTCAATCCAAACATGAAGGATATGGTTAAGGCCGAAGTGGTAAAACTATTGGATGTGGGTATTATCTACCCAATATTCGATAGTCAATGGGTGAGTCCAACTCAAGTGGTGCCTAAGAAATCCAGAATAACCATCGTAGCCAATGCCAATAATGAACTCATATCAACCAGAGTCACTACCGGTTGGAGAATGTGCATTGACTATAGGAAGCTAAACATTGTCACGAGGAAAGACCACTTCCCCCTATTATTTGTTGATCAAATTTTAAAAAGGTTGGCTGGTCATTCCCTTTTTTGCTTCCTTGATGGCTATTCAGGGTACAACCAAATAAAGATCGCCCATGAAGACCAAGAAAAGACTACATTCACATGTCGATTCGGCACTTTCGCCTATCAACGGATGCTCTTTGGACTATGTAATGCCCCTGCCACCTTTCATCGTTGTATGATGAGTATCTTTTCTGATATGGTGGGTACAATTCTCGAAGTCTGCATGGATGATTTCTCAGTATTTGGTTGTAGCTTTGATGAGTGCCTTGAGCACTTGAAATCTGTGCTGAAAAGATGTGAAGAGAAGAACCTTGTGTTGAATTGGGAGAAGTGTCACTTTATGGTTCTAAAGGGAATTGTACTTGGTCACATCGTTTCACAAAATGGAATCGAGGTGGACAAAGCGAAAATCAATCTTATCTTTAACCTTCCACCACCCAAGAGCATACAAGATGTGTGGTCCTTTTTGGAACATGCAGGATTTTATAGAAGGTTCATAAAGGACTTCAGTTCACTCTCTCTTCCTTTATGTAACCTACTTCAAAAGGAGAAGTCCTTTGAATGGAATGAAGATTGTCAAAATGCTTTTACCACACTTAAAAGTATGTTGACATGTGCTCCCATAATGCAACCACCTGATTGGAGCCTTCCTTTTGAAATTATGTGCGATGCAAGTGACTATGCTATTGGGGTCGTGCTAGGCCAAAGAAAAGAGAAGAAGCCATGTGTTATCTACTATGCAAGTAGAACATTAAACTCAGCCCAAGCAAACTACACTACTATAGAAAAAGAACTTTTAGCCGTAGTTTTTGCCTTGGACAAGTTTAGGTCCTACTTGATTGGATCCAAGATCATCATATTCACTGACTATGCCCGCTTAAGTACCTTCTCTCTAAGAAGGATGCTAAACCACGATTGTTATGATGGATCCTTCTACTCCAGGAATTTGACATAGAGATACGTCATAAGAAAGGAGTAGAAAATGTAGTGGCTGACCATCTCTCTCGACTTGTTCTCACCGATTCCCCTGAAACGACCGCGATCAATGACATGTTCCCTGATGAACAAATTTTTGCAGTTTCTCGATTGCCATGGTATGCGAACATTGCCAACTATCTTGCTACAGGTACAATTCCTACACATTGGAAAAAGCAAGATAAGGATAAATTCTTCAATGAGGTGTGAAAATTCCTATGGGATGACCCATACTTATTCAAGTATTGTCCTGATCAAATCATAAGGAGATGTGTGCCAGATGATGAACAACAAAGTATCATCTCCTTTTGTCATTCTCAAGCATGTGGCGGCCACTTTTCGGCTAAAAAGACCACAGCCAAAATTCTGCAATGTGGGTTCTATTGGCCCACTATGTTCAAAGACACACATGAGTTTTGCAAAACATGTGAACCCTGTCAGAAATTGGGAGGAATCTCCAGTAGAAATATGATACCACTTAATCCCATCTTAATAATCGAAATTTTTTATTGTTGGGGCATCGATTTCATGGGTCCTTTTCCATCTTCTTTTGAAAACGTATATATCTTACTTGCCGTTGACTATGTGTCCAAATGGGTCAAGGCGATCCCATGCCGGAATAATGACCATAAAACAGTCATTCGTTTCTTAAAAGAGAACATTCTTTCCCAATATGGAACACCTTGAGTCATCATTAGTGATGGAGGGTCTCACTTTTGTAATCGCCCATTTGAAACCTTATTGAAGAAATATGGCGTCACACACAAAGTGAGCACTCCCTATCACCCACAAACTAGTGGACAAGCTGAGATATCCAATAGGGAGATTAAACACATTTTGGAGAAAACGATGAACCCCAATCGCAATGATTGGTCGCTTCGACTCACCGATGCGCTCTGGGCTTACCGTAACGCTTTTAAGACCCCTATTAGAATGTCTCCCTATAGACTTGTTTATGGGAAGGCTTGTCAGTTGCCCGTGGAGTTGAAACATAGGGCATATTGGGCAATTAAGAAGATGAATTTTGATTCTGATAAGGCGAGCTCGTTGCGCAAACTACAATTGAATGAACTTGCGGAAATCCGGAATGAAGCATATGAGAATGCGAGAATTTACAAGGACAAGACGAAGGTGTTCCATGATAAGAACATTCTTCGCAAGACATTCACGATCAATCAAAAAGTCCTTCTGTATAATTCTCGCCTACATTTATTTTCGGGAAAATTGTGATCTCGATGGACCGGTCCCTACATTGTGCAAACTGTCTACCCATATGGGACCGTCGAGTTGTTAAACCCAAGGAACGGCAACATCTTTAAGGCGAATGGTCAGCGATTAAAGCCGTTCTTAGAGAAGTTTCCTTCAAAAGGTATGTCCATACCTCTGATTGATCCTATGTATCAGGATGATTGATCTCCTAGTCTGATGGAGGTATAAAGTAGTTAGAATTAGGAGTTGGTTGCTTTTGTTTATTTTTCATAGGTTTATTAGAAGGAGGAAGAATTCCACCTTTCACTCTCTCAAGTACTATCATTCCTCACTCCTTTTTATTTTCAAATTGCTCTCATGTTTTGCTCATTGCGCATCTTTTACATTGAGGACAATGCAAGATTTGGTTGAGGGGTGTAGGATCACTTGGATGAATCCAGCGTTTTATAACATTTTGAGCAATTATGTAGAAATTTTTTCGATTTTTCTAAAATTCAAAACTCTTTTGAAAAAACTTTGTTTCTATGCATTTAAGATGATATGAGCATAAGAGGAGGAGATATAAAGTGTATGAGGTTGTGAGTCTTGAACTTCTCATAGCATAATAGTTTTATATGTGAATTCCCCTAGTTATGTGATTGATAGAAAATTTGACCACTTTTACACCTAGTTCACATTACACGATTTTCATGAGTTAAAAGGATTATGCGATTTATGGATTAGCTAGACTTTGATTTAAGGTGTTGAGAAACCAAGCCGGGGTACTTTGTCCAGCCTTGTTCATGGGAAAATAACGAAAGATATGGATTTCTAAAAGTCCTATCTAATCTAAAAGAAAAAGGAAAAGGAAGGATGAAATTGGGAATGATGGAAAAATGGTGGAAAATTTCGATTAGGGCTACCTATTACCAACAGGGGGATGGTCTACCCGTAACCAAAGCCGAAAATGGGACGTAGTGTGAAAGCCGTCGGAAGGACAGTAAGGCAAATTCCTGCCATTGGCTTGTTGTTGCTCTTTATACCTTGAGATCTATAGTCTAGTTGATCTGTGAAGAAGATAATCCTGGAAACACATGAGATAAACTTTCACAATGCACACTAGGTTGAATTTGTTCAAGTTCTTCTATTTATCAACCAATCAATGAGAATTTCATATGGACACTTATTATGTTTTGAGAGTTAACGGTTTCAACCTCTATCACCTAATTTTTCTGAATCTTATACTTGTGTATCTTGGGATGTATATAAGAATGGTTTCTAAAGGAGAGTTGGGTTTTGGAGAATGGAATTGATTTCACGCATGTTTTGCTCGGGACTAGCAAAATGCTGGTTGGGGGTGTGTTAAGCTCTTAATTGTGCATATTCTAACCCCAATTCATCACTCATTATGCTTGTTTTCATGATTTATAGACTAATCTAATGCATGGATTTGTGATTGTAGGGATGAGAGAGAGGATTCATCAATTGAAGACTTAAAGAAGTCATTTACAAGCAAAGAAGATCAAAGGACCAAACGTCAAAGGATGAAAGAAAGAAGTCAGAGAAAAGAAGAAAAAAAGCAGAAGAACATGTCCACGACCGGTCGTCCGACCAGTCGTCCATAGCCTAAGACCGGTCAGTCCGACCGGTCCGATCACTCAACAGAGGGGCTCAGAAGCCACAACTCACTAGACTGTCTAAGACCGGTCGTACGACCGGGGTCGTACGACCGGTCGTCCATTACTCAGACCGATCGTGCGACCGGTCCCTGAATTTATTTTCTAGGTTGAAAAATCCTAGAAACTCTCTGGACGTTTTTCATGGTTTTGAGACCAGTCGTGCGACCGGTCGTCTGCATAATGATGCGTGTTCTACAAGCCTCGAATTTCTCTGCGCACTACGTACTCTTACGTAATTTCTGGAAGATTATGATGCTGCGGAGCCTCCCTACTATAAAAGGACACCTAGGGATCATTCCTAGGGTATCTTAGAAGAGTTTGAGCACGGTGAGAGGCGGCGAAAGTGGATTTTGGAGTTCCATAACTCCTCCTAGTTTATTTGCTATTTTTATGTTTTTCTTAGTTGTTTCATGTTTCCTTAGATTATGAACGGCTAAACCTCTTAGCTAGGGCTAAGAGGTGAAGCTTGTAGTGAATCTAAGATGTTTCAATTCGTTTAAGTTGGTTTTAAGTTGGATTTCATGTTTATGAACAATGGTTTGAAGTTTAATTTAAGTTCTAAGTAATGTTTCTTAGTCTTATGATGACTCATGGATGTTTGGAAGAAGTACTTGAGTTCTTAATTATTGTTGTCAGTCTAGACCTGTATGATCCGAGGAATTGAAGTACGCTCTAGTACTATGATCTTCATGTGGGAACTTCCTACCAAAGTTCTATTTTTCTGGAATTCTGTTGTATGTGGGACTGTGTATGTGATTTGAATCAAGTTCAAATCATGATCTAGCTTTGTCTTAGTGACAGGACTTAATGATGGTTATGATTGTGAACTTAGTCTATTGGAATTAGGACTGACCTATGCACTTGAGTATGCTCGTCTTAGCTTGCATTGAGTGAATCATACACATGGCTCTCACATATGGCAGATTGTTTGGTTTAACTGCTCTATCATCCTGATTAGATAGATCTTAATTTCGATTCTAGTTGAGAAAGTAAGAAACCACAGTCGATTGAGCATCAAGGATTGCTATAAGTGGATCCTTGAACCCCTAGTGCCTTCTATTAATTGATTACTTCAGTTTAGTTCAAAATTGTTATCTACGTCGATCTTCTCAAAATTTGGTTGTTAGCTTTTCAATAGAAGCTATTGGAAGTATTTGTGAATTCCTACATAAGTCCCTGTGGATCGACCTCGGTCTTACCGAGATTATTACTACATCGCAACCCTACACTTGAGGAAGCAAACAACATTCAATTAAGTGAACAACGTCTTCCTCTTGTGATGACATGTATACACAAATACTTGAGAAAATATGAAAAGAGTATGTAGATAAATAATCAAATCAAGCTTACTCGCCATCTTGTGAAGACGTTGAGCCCGAATTTAGGGGCATCAAATCAATCTCTTCTAATGAGGAGGATGGGGCTACCCAAGCCCCAACTTCTTCGGATTTAATGAATAGACTTTTAGAGGAAATTGATCTCGATGATCCCAATGTCATCATCAATTATGGTGAGTCCACTATCTCTTTTGGATGCTTTGAACTTAATGATGAAGAGATTTCAATGGCGGTTGACAAACCCAAGGAATTCATAAAATTTGAAAGTGATAGTGGGGTTACTAACAATGAGGGTTCAGTGGATGCTTATTAACCTATGGTTTCTTTTTTCCAACGGCATAATGATTATGAATCTCTAGAGGATATGCATGCTAAAGAGATGGTCGAAGTCGATCTTTTTTAGTCCTTCTACCAACAACACATGCTAAATTCTATTGTGGTAGACCTCCCTTTGATTGAAAATTCTGTTCATTTGGATGATGGGGTGGCACAATATGAAATTTTAAAAGATCAACCAATGATAGATGATGCGCTTACCACTAAATCTAAAGAATTTTCCTTGGAAGACCTCCTATCTATAGAGGAGGAATTCCTTGCCATTGAAACAGAATTTCTTCAATCATTAAAAGAGGACGAAGACCCTTCATCTGACTATCTCGATTTTCTAGAGGCATGCTTGGCCCACTCTTATGATCTTGATGATGAGATAATTAAGGAGTTGGATAGTTTTTTAGACATGGTGTCGGTGCCTAAAGAACACCATTCCACTGATTTACACTCTTTACCATTGTTTGTAGAAGCACCGTATAATTCTAAAATTATGGAGGAGATAACTTTAACTGAGGAATTATACTGTAGAAGCATCGTATAATTCTAAAGAACACCATTGTTTGTCCGACCGGTCGGCTGCATAACAGAGCTTGTCCTACAAGCTCCGATTTTCTTTGTGCAACTCCGTAATTTCTTGCGTAATCTGAAATCTTCCGTACTATTTTATAAAAGGGTACCTAGGGCTTCGTCTAAAGGCATCCTAGAAGAGATTGGAGGTCGTGGGAAGTGAAAGAAAGCATCGTGGAGCGTCCACAACTCCGTCGATTCCAGTTCTTCTAGTTTTTATGTCTTTTTCATTGAGTTTTAGTTGTAGTATGACAATGCTTGGCTAGAACCTTTCAGCTAATGCTGAGAGGTGAAGCTTGTAGCCAATTTCATGTTTAATTCAGTTTAATTCAAGTACTTTCACTTTTAGTTTGGATTTTGAATGTTCTAGTTCAAATAAAGTTGATATTTTTAGAAGTTTTATGAGAGTTCATGTGCTCCAGACATGGATTCCTTGCAATTCTCTGAGATTATCATGTTTGGCTTGATTAGATTCGAATTATGGTAACCCTTGAGCATGACATAGTTCATAGGCATGGCTGTTACTCCGAAGGCTATGATTTTGAATGCTATATGATTGAATAGGACTAGAACTTGGAAGTTCAACTTAAGTGGGATTGAATGCGTTTCAATGCTTTATCTTCCAACTAGATGAGAGATAAAACTTCGAATCTAGTTGTGTTTTATGCTTGGATTAATTGGATTGACATGGGATTGCTACAAGTGAATCCTTAAAATCCTTAGTTCCATTGATTATAGATTTTACAACTTTACTATTTTAAGTTAGTTCTCTTAATTGAAAACTTCAAATTGTTCTAATTCAAGTTATTGGAATAGTTTAGAATTGGTTTTCTAATTCCCTGTGGATCGACCTCGATCTTACCGAGATTATTACTACATCGCAGCCTTGTACTTGAGGCGAGAGAACATCTAGCTAAGAGGTTTAGCCGACCACGCTCAAAGACAACATGAAATCAACTAAAAATATAAAAGAAACTAGAAAGCAAAATAGGAGTTGTAGAACTCTGAATCCATCTTTCCCCACCTCCCACCATAGTAGATCTCTTCTAGGATCCCTTAGGAATGCAGTGGAGGAGTCCTTTTATAGATTTCGGGCTCCAGTTACACAGAATCTTCAAGAAAATCTGTAAAAATAGCATTTTGCGCAGAAAAATTAGGAGCTTATAGAACAAACTCTGTTACGCAATCGATCGGTTGGACGACCAGTCGGAGCCCATAGTCGACAGGTTGGACGACCGGTTGTAAATGGCCAAAAACAGTCCAGTGAGTTTTTATAATTTTTATCCTGGCTTTTGAATTAATCGACCGTTCGGACGACCAATTTGAGTGGTTGTCGACCGATTGGATGACCGGTCATGTTTGGTCCAAAATAGTCCAGCAAGGGGGTCTTTCTGTTGAATGTTCTGACCGTCGAACGACTGGTCGTGGGCTATGGCTGACCGGTCGGAAGACCGGTCTATAGTGTAATTTTCTGCACTTCTTCCATCTTCCATTCTCTTTCTCCCTTGCTCCTTTCTTCCACCCTTTGGCACTTGGTCTCTTGATCTTCAATGTGTACAGAGTGACCTTTTAAGCATTGAATTAGTGACGTCTCTGTCTCGTTCCTACAATCACAGAACATGCATTAGAATAGTCTTTAAACATGTTAATCATACATAGTGATGAAGTGGGGTTACAATATACACATTTAAGAGCTCAACAGCTACCCACCTCAAATACTCTCTAATATTTCAAGTAACTACTATCGGAAGGCAATGACAAAAATCAAAGTAAAAAAAAAAAAAAGAGAGAAAAAAGAATAGTAGGGCATCCAAAGCAGAAGGGCGATGTGAAAATCTATAAGGACGCCTCATGTAAAAAAAATGAATACCCTCCGAACTTGGTGAAAATTCGAAAGGGCTTCAAGGGGAAAAAAGACATAGTTGCTAAGGGTAGGTAAGATCAAATACCCGGGACATAATGAAAATCCGAAATGGCACTATGAAAAAAGACGACGAAAAGGTTAAACGCAATGAAAACCCAAAAGGGCGCTATTTGCAAAAGTGGGAATAAAAAAAAAGATAAAGGAGAAGAAGAAAAAAAGGGGTGTGACACGACAGGGGAAAAAAATCAAATAATCATGGATCTCAGGCTGTGCTCATATCTCGAAGGCAAAGTTGGGGAGTCGTGATGTTTAAGAACTTTTATTCCATCTAAGAGGCACTTCTAAATATCTACTTCTAAGAGCCCGTCAAAGCCTTGGAGACTAAATATCTACTTCTAAGGGCCCTTCAAAGTCCTCAAGAATCAACTCAGAGCTCGTCAAGGATGAATGTTGAAACAATCATGTGTATAATCCCTATATCCAAAGCACAAGAGTACAAACCACTAGTGAAAGGAAAAGACTGGTAGCACACACACATGCATAGAAAATACAAGAAAATTTTCTTATTTCCTTTTTACGTCATGCACACAAATCCACATTAAAGGTAAGTATAAACATTGGGCCCAAGTACCAGCTAAAATGTATATACACTGGGCTCATGTACAATCCGCTCTCTTTGTAACTGAACAATCTCTCTCTTCCTATGCAAGAAATCAACCTCGATCTGAAGATGAGATCCCTCTCTCACCAAAGCACTCTCTCAAATCATATCGAATGTGACTCTATTCCCTATCTATTTGATGTCTCTTTCAAGTGGGCCACCTTAATGATAAGCAAACCATGCATCAACCTCATATAATATGATGTCATCATGTGATGATGGTTACTTAACGCCACAGCCGTCCCAAAAGTCCAGGGGCCTAGAGGAGGAAGAAGGTCAGGAACTCCCTAGTTCTCCTTCGAGTTAAAGAAGACCCATACTGGGAGATGTCACATCAAACTCTGCTCACATGTCTACCTGAAGAAACGGACACTCAAAACATTCTCCCAGGTCAGTTGAATGCCCATCTGATAACTTGTTCCTCATTGGCTCGACAAGCAATAACCGAGCCCCCTGAAAGTAAAAGCTGAAACCACCTGATAATAGCCAAACTTACGAAGGAATTAGATAAGAAAAGGTCTCCCACAATCCAAATAGAGAAAGAGTCAGATGATCAATCATGCACAAGACGAGCTCCCTCTATAAAAGAGACTCCCACTGAATGTCCTAACTCTCGATTGAAGTGAACCAATCCTAGAACTGCTGCTTGGTCACACATGATGATTCAAGGCGACCCTTCGAAGCGCAACAAACGAGCTATCAAGATCACTCCCAGAAGAAATGGAGGACAAGCCCGAGGATTCAACCTCAGATGCTCTCACAACCAAGGCTGAAACAAAAACTCGGTGTAAAAAGAAAGCAACCGTGCATAAAAGACAAGGAAAGAAAAGCCCGAGTCATAAAATCTTACTTGAAGATATACACAACATTGTCTTAGGACGAAAGAAACCTCAAAAAAATAGACAAACAGTCCACGGAAGATCTTAGCCAGTACAATGTCGACAATCGACCAGGAGTGCAGTAAAATGTCAAACATGTCTAGAAGAGGACCAACTCAATTGAAGGCCACCTATAAAATAGAAACTCGGCCATCAAGCAAAACATAAACACGTGCATGCAATGAGTGAAGCAAGGCACCCCAGAGTCACAGTGATGCCTAAAAAAGTGATCATAAAGGAATTCGAGACTCAACACCAGGCTGTCATCAATGAATGGGGGGATCAAGTCCAAAGAACACATGCAAATTCCCCAGGCTTGACGCATCAAATAAGGTAACATATCCGCTTTAGGAAGTGGAAAGACCGATCAAGGTAGCCAACTCCTCGAAAGGACCCAACTCGACATTGTTGAAAGAAAAAATGTTTAACATCGGGATCTAATAAAAGGTGGTTACACTCAGCATATCCCAATCAATAACTACTGTTAAAAACTCTAAAAGGATAAACAAGTGATGCACAATCATAAGCAGAAGCTTATCAGGGGATAGTGAGCTAATCCACATCGCCAATCGAGAAGAACAGACAGGATGAGGGCGTAGTGTAATGGGAAAATTGACAAACACATCCTAACCTACTACCTCAGTCGAAACAAACAACGAAGGGAGTGCATACAACTCAGCATCATTAACCAACAACTTAGTTACCATAGCCGAAGCATCCAGTGGTGTGGTAGAAGAGCCCTCGTCAAGCATAGGAAAATCAACATGAGTGACGTCCATAACTTCTAGTGCCGTAATAAAGATACTAAAAACGACAAAACGAAGATACCAACTGGAACGAAAAGAAAAAGAGGAATAGATAAAGATAAGGTAAGTTGACATTGTCTCGAAAAAAGTATACTTTGTCTAGCTCAAATACCATTGAAAGGGAATGTTTTTTTTTTTATATTGACCTTACACAAGGATCATGAGAAGGAAAGAAAGGTTGATGAAAGAAACTACTAAGATGAAAGCACTACTACTCTGCAACTCTACGAGCTACGCCCTGACTATGAGAACTGATAACGCCTAAATATTGCATACTTATCCCTTATTTTACATTGCTTTTATTATATACATCAAGTTAATTAGTGCTAAGTATGTAGGCTTCATGTGCAAGGAGAGACTTAAAGTCCAAGATAAAAATGAGTTTAAAGTGTAGATTTAAAGCCCCAAAAGAATTCAAGTCGAAGAATTGGTGTTTGGAAAATTAAATTGAAGAAGTGAAGACCCAAAGATCCAAGGAAATCAAGTATCAGAGCTAAGAAACCGCATGAAGATTAAAATGTTAAGAAACAGAAGAGTTCAATCGATCAACCGACCAATTCTCGAGCTATGTCGAGCAATCGATTCGATTAATCGCAATTCCTCTAAAATTATGAAAACTCGCTAAACATATTTTGACATGTTCGGTCGATCGAAGTGCAGGATTTGATCGATCAACAGTTCAACCAATTTTTTTAATTTGATTACTAGACGTTTTTAGGGAAGTTCGATCAATCGGTCGATCCATCACACTGATCAATCAATGATTTTCTAAATAGTTGCAAAAGTGAGAAAATTTATTTTGATTTTGAATGGGAATATTTTAGGCAATGCAAGGTTGGTTCCTAGAACTATTTAAAGGGTTCTAAGCTTATTTTTAGAGATATTCAAGAAGAGAGAGAGAGAGAGAGAGAGAGAGAGAGAGAGAGAGCTCCATGGAGTTCGTCTTCGAGTTTCTTCTTCATTTTCTTAGTTTGTTTCTTTTGTTTAGATGTTACTCATGATAGGCAAATCTTTTAGCTAAGGATAAGGGGTGATACCTCTAGTTTAATTACAATGTTCTAGTTTATTTTATTCAACAACAATGGATTAAATGATGATATTAGATTAAATTAATTTGAATTTTACTTTAAAGCCTTGAGTTGTTTATTTCTAGATCCATTGTGAACTTCGGTTACATTAGATGATTTGATTTAGCAATTGCTTAGCTTGATTAGAGAATGAATAATCTATAAAATTCCTTTTTTTATCATAGATTTTGGGCACGATAAATGATTGAATTCACTACGATCAATTACCAAGTGCCTCATGAGAGAATCGGTCAATTGAACTCATATAGTATTTGGATGTTATGAATGGATTAACCATTTTAGTTTCTGATTAGAACGAATAGGAATTCGATTCTAGTTGAGTTATCGAAGTTAAATTGATAAACCTGACATTGTGATTGCTAGAAGTGGATCCTGAATCCTTAGTGATTTTAATTATTATTTTTAACTCTTCTTAATTTATTGGAGCAATCCAACTCTTTGACCTTATAATTCTAGTTTAGTTTTTATTGTGTTCTTAACCACAAATCCTTGTGATTGATCTCAGTCTCACTGAGTTATTGCTACATCACAGACCTACACTTGGGGTTGTCAACCCTTGGGTTCAATCAAGTTTTTTGTGTCATTATCGAGGATTTTGTTCCGCTAAGAATATAATAGTTTAGGGTTTTTATTTTAATCCAAGGTTTATTTAGTTCTAGGGTTTTAAATTTCAGAATTTCTAGGTCTAAACCTTTCCTGATTTTTCTAGATTTCTAATGTTGATTTTTCTGTTTTCTAATTTTTAGGATCTCTTAATCCTAGTTCTCCTAATCCGGTAACTTCATTCTTCTCTTTTTCTAATTACCTTTTCTAGTCATTATTTATTGACAATTTAGGTTAGTTTAGATTACTTCATGTGTGTATGGTTCATGCCTAAGTGGGTAAGAGATCAAACACTTTGACTTCTAAATGAAGGAGGTTTAGTTGAAGGGCTCATCATTCACCGATGAGTTAGAAAATATTTGAATACTCCTGAACCAGCTAGAACCATGGCTGAGAATGAGCCAAACTTCGATGAGAATGTTAAACATAATACGCCATCGGCTAAGATGGTACATGATTAGAACGAGGCGCATTATGTTCCATTAGTTAGAACGCTACAAGATCACCTACAACCGGCTAGAACAAGCACACCTTCGCACATAATTTTTCTAGTTAACACAGGTTACCTTGAGTTTAACTCGGGTGTGATCTAACTACTCCCAAAGTTTCATGGACTTGATTACGAAATTCCATACATACACCTCAAAGAAGTTGATGAGATAGTTACGACCTTACACTACAACATCTTCCAAGACATAATAAGATTGAAATTATTTCTCATCTCTCTAAAGGAGAGGACCAAGTCATGTCTTCACTCTTTGAGGCCACGATCTATCGAAACATGGGCTGAGATAACTCGGGAGTTTCTTAAAAAGTTCTTCCTAGTTCACAAGACCAAACACACCGAGGCGTTCCATTATGAATTTCTCCCAAAATGAGGATGAAACATTCTTTCAGTGTTGGGAAAGATTTAAGGATCTCTTACTCGCTTGCCCTCATCATGGGTATGAAACTTGGCATGTGTTTAGTTTCTTCTATGATGGACTAAACTCAAACATGCGCCAATTTGTATAGATGATGTGCAACGACAAGTTTCTGAACAAGGATCCCAATGAGGCGTGAGATTACTTTGATATATTGACTGAAAATGCACAATCATGGGATACCTCAAACAAATTGAGTAGTGTCAAGCCTACATCTAAAGATAAAGCGGGGATATATGTCCTTAAAGAGGGCCATGGAACTTAGGAAAGTAGAGGTGGTCCCATAACCCAACAAAGTCATTGAAAGTTTTATGGCATATGTGAGGATTAAAGTGATGAGTGTGTTGTTGAATTGCTTGAGAATTTGGATGATTAAAAAAAAGCTCATCACAACAGCGCAAATATCTTTCCCAATAATTGGCAAACAGATCTTACAAAAATGGGCATTAAAACCATCTGAGTTAGGGGCGTTATTTGGGTTAACCATTTTGACGGCATCGTCAATTTCAAGAATGGATATAGGCTTAATTAGCTCATCACTTTGAGCTTGAGTGAGCTTTGAAACATTATCTATGAGCCCCAAGTCATCTTAAGAAGGATCTCAATTATTCAAATGAGGATGTTCTTAAAGTATTCTATAAAAAATATTTATCTCCTCTTGATTTTCAGTGGGAGTACCATCCTTGTCCTTAATTTTTCATATTTTGGAGGAGGCTTGCTTTAGCTTAATGGAGGCGTAAACTTTTTTTGAATTAGTATCACTCAGGTTCAACTTAGTTTCCTTAGCCTTTTATCTCGGCATAAAGAGCTCCATAGATTAAAGATTTTTAATCTTTTCTTTTGTAGGTCTCTTAATTTCAATATTAGTGGGAGAGGGATTGATTTGATTAGCTATCTGAATAGCCTTAAGAACAGATTTAGCTCAAGGAGTTGATCACTTAATTTTGATTTGGTAGCAAGCCAATTTTTTAATGCTAGCTTTAACAACTTGAGCTTTGTGGGTACAACAAACATAGGAGAGTCATTAACATGTGTTTCCCATGTTGTTGCAACCACATAAAAGAATCCATCCATTTTACACCAATTATTAAAGAAGCTGAAATGCAATTTAGGCCCTTGGGAGGAAGAAGGGGGCTCTAAAAGAATGGGGGCATGGTCAGAGATAGAGTTGAACACGAGTCAACTTTGAGTCGAGCTAGGCCAAGCTCGGCTTAGCTCGACCCCACCATGACCCAAGCTCGAGCTCAACTCGACTCGGTCTTCGCGTTCACCCCTCTAGCTCGCCTCGGCTCTCTGGTTCAAACTGAGTCAAGCTGGGATCGAATCAGGTCGAGCGAGTTGTTCGAGTTGAGTCAAGTTAAATGAATTTTTTAATATTCTTTTAAAAAATCATAATAAAATCATCAAAATGATAAAATCTAGATTGTTGGAACCGAGGTAGGTGAAGTGGCAATGCATAACAAGTTATTACAAGTTAACAAGTAACAACATAAGAATGTTTATTACTACAAAACCTTAAACCCACTTAACATTCATCCCAGCCCAACCCAATCTGACGCAACCCAACCCTGACTCAACCCGACGCAAGCTAAGAACAACCACATAGACATGCCGATGGATTCATATTTCATCAATCATCATTAAAAAATTGTTAATGAAATGATTGAAATCATTCACAAGAATCACAACCACACAAAGATACCTCTTTCATTCTTGAAGTTGAAGTAATGAAATGAAGAAGCTTGACTCGAGTCGAGCAGATGAGTTAAGTGACAGAGAAGTACTGAAGGAGAGAGATAATTAGAGAACAAGAGACAAATGTGGGGTCACCACTACTCGTCGGCTGGTGGGGTCGCTGCCACTAAGGTATGGTAAAAGGAAAGGAAGAGGGAAAGGGCAAAAGGGGGATGGGTCGGGTAGGGTAGATTTAAGGTTTTACTTTTACTTTTACTTTTTTACTTTTATATATATATATATATATATATATATATATATATATATATATATATATATATATATATATATATATATTATTAATAGATATTATATAATATATATAATATAAAATTCAAGTAAGTCAAGTTCGAATCGGGTTTGAGCTTGGTTTCAAGTCAAGTCGATTCGAGCTTGACCCAGCTCGAACTCGATTTAATTTTTTTCGAGTTATAGGTTTAGGCACTCAGATTGACCCGAACTAGTCTATGGGTCAAGTCAGATCGAGCTCAACCGAGTCAATTCAAGCGAGTTTTTCAAGCTAGCTCAACTCGGGGTCAGCTCTAGTCAGAGAGGCTGGGGTTTAAGTAGTTACCTTTAGGCTCTAAAGGATGAAATGAAGTTAGGATTGGTAAGAAGCCTATCCACACTACATTATGTCCTTTATGGGGACAAACTGGAGTTAGACCAAGAAAAGATATTACCTTATAAGGCTAGGTCATTAAGACCAAATGAGGAAATGCAGTTATTAAAGGCTTCAATATTATTAAGATTCAGGTCCACCCCTCCATGCTTTTCATGGGAAAAGTCTGATGTAATTAAAATTGCTTGCAAGGAGCTAAGGATCTAGTAAACCAAAACCAATTAGAGAGATGGTCCTCCATAGTTCTCTTTGATTGGAAGAGTTAAAGGCATAAATTCCAGTGAAGTACATAATGCATGGCATATCATTAGCAATAAACGTACAATGTATGAGGTGATCTATTTTATGGAGAATCGAATCTTGGATGACTTATTCCAAGCTACAAGTGTTCGGAACCTTGCGGAAGCATAGAGGAGAATCAAACAAGTAACATAATCGAACACGCAATCCAACGCATGAGATAATTCGAATTTATGTGGAGAAACCCTCTCAAGAAAAAGCCACGGCACAAAGCGATCTGCACTATGAATCTAAAAGTACGCAAGAAATGAATAACCCAGGAAAGTAAAACCCAAGAGAAAACCCAAACTATCTCTCACCAAAACACTCTCTCTCTCTCTCTCTCTCTCTCTCTCTCTCTCTCTCCCTTTGCCCTAAACATGTTTAGATAACCTGATTACACCCTCTTTTATAAGAAATAACCAAAAATAGAAACAATTCACGCAAAATCGCGCATTCTATATAATAGAGATCGACACAGTCGATCACTCGGTCAAGCGCCCGACCCATCCTTCAGTCGCCCGAAACAAACCAAAAACGTCCAAAGAGTTTTACCATACTAAACTTTAAATATTAGGCGCCCGAAGCTGAGAGTTCGGTAACCCAAATTTGTCTAAAACTGTCCAAAGACTAATCTGCCTTTTTTAGGGCTGTTTTGATCACACGACCAGCTAGTCGGTCACCTGAAACCCCTTGAGTATAACCAAATTGAAGGATCCACCAACAATCTTCACCGAGGCTTCAATCACCGATATCCTTCTTTTGCTTCATTCATCATCCCTTCTTCAATCACAGCTTCATCGCTTCTCATGCACATTGCGTCTTCATTCCGTCTTCGTTAATCCCAAAGAAGTTGGGCAAAACTTGTACTTCTTTGCAGGAACCACCTTGATGAGCATATCCATTGGATTCACGCTGGTGTGAATCTTGTCCAAAGTCAGCATCTCCTTCCTAAGCACTTGTCAAATAAAATGGTGACACACATTAATGTGTTTAATATGAGAGTGATAAATTGAGCTCTTAACCAAATTTATAGCACTAGAGTTATCACAATTAACCGTCATGGCCTCCTGCTGAAGCCTCAACTGATTTATCATGCCCCTCAACCAAACAGCTTCCTTTAATACTTCTGTCACTGTCATATACTCAACTTCAATAGTGGAAAGAGCCCACCACCAACTGAAACTTAAAAATCCAACTAATCACTCCACCCGCTAATACAAACGAGTACCCTGTAGTCGATGTCTTACAATCCACACTACCTACATAATCAAAATCAACATACCCAACCAACTTATTTCCTGACCTTTCGAATGTCAAGGACGTAGTCTTGCATACCACGAATGTATCGAAGTAGCCATTTCACAGCATCCCAATGTTTCTTACTGGGGTTAGACATGAATCTGCTCACAACACCTACTGCATGTGAAATATCATGTCTTGTACAGACCACAGCATATATCAAGATGCCTATTGCACTCGAATAAGGCACATGAGACATATCCTGCTTTTCTTCATCTGTTTTGGGACATTGCTCTGAAGAAAGCTTGAAGTGAGCCACGTGGGGAACGCTCACCGGCTTAGCCATGTCCATCACAAACTTCACTAATACCTTTCCAAGGTATTCCGCCTGAGACAACCATAACCTGCTCCTCTTCCTGTCTATTTGTATATCAATGTTAAGAACCCTCTTTGTAGCTCCCATATCCCTCATCTCGAAAATCCTTGACAGTTGAGTCTTCAATACATCAATGCCAGGCATATTATAATTGGTAATAAGCATGTCATCAATGTAAAGCCCAGTGTCTTAAAATAGACACAGTGATCGTACTCGCTCCTGGAAAAGCCCTGACTCATCACGAAGAAATCAAATTCTTTTACCACTGGCTAGGAGACTGTTTAAGGCCATGAAACGACCTCATTAACCTGCAAACTTTGGTCTCTACCCCTTATACTGTATAATCTTCTGGTTGAGACATGCAAATCTGTTCGTCCAATTCCCCAAGCAGGAAAGCGGTCTTTACATCTATCTATTCCAACTTAAGGTCGTGTTGGGCAACCAGCGTCAATACGAACCTGATAGATACTTGCTTCACAACCGACGCAAATATCTAACTGAAGTCCATACCATCCCACTGAGCATATCCCTTTGCTACCAATCTAGCCTTATACCTATCATGTTTCTTTCGAAAAATTCATTTACACCCAATCGCTTTTCGGCCCATAGGAAGCTTCATCAGTTCCCATGTCTCACTCTTGTATAGAGAGTCAATCTTGTCTTGCATTATCGCCTTCCACTTTTTAGCATCTACATCATCAAGTGCCTCTTAAAAAATAGACGAATCCCCCTATCGATAATAAGGGTGAATGTAACGTTCAAGTTACCCATATACCCCGCTGATAACCTATGATTTCTAGGTGGATTTCCTCACATAGGTGGCTACTCTACCTGATCCTGTACCTCTGTTTGTGTCTCAATCTCAGCCCGTATCTCATCTCTATTTATCTAGATGTCCACAACCTTTGATTTTTCCAATTCCTTTAACACTTCCTTTCAGAATAAGGAGCCCTCATCAAATCTAACATCGCGACGCAAAGTAATTCTCTGTGTGACAGGGTCATACAATCTGTAATTCTTCATACCATCACCACAGCCAACAAAGATACATTTTCTGGCCCTTTAGCCTTACTTTTCTCTCAACTAACGGTACATGAAAGTAAGCCTCACAACCAAACACCTGCAAACTTGAGTAGTCAATCGAATCACCACTCCACACTTCTTTTGGGATTTTACAATCTATAGCCGTAGAAGGGGACCGATTTATCAGGTAACAATACATGTTTATAGCCTCAGTCCATAGCTCTTTACCCAACCCAACATTACTCAACATGCACCAAGCTCTCTCTAAGAGAGTCTGATTGATTCGCTCAGCCACACCATTATGCTCTGGTGTATGACGCACTGTGTTGTGCCTCACAATCCCTTCTTCCTTACAACACCGATTAAACTCCCCTTAAGTGCACTCTCCACCATATTGGTTCTCAACACTTTCAACTTCTGTCCTGACTGATTTTCCACAATGACCTTCCAATGCATGAAAGTGGTGAAAATATCAAATTTATTTTTGTAGAAAATAAACCCATACTTTTCTATTATAGTCATCAATAAATGACACGAACCATGATAACCCCCAACATAAATGATGGGCGACAGCCCCCATACATCTGAATGGACATACTCCAACACCCCTTTACAAACATGTGTCCCCGTTTTAAATGAAAACCTAGATTATTTACCATACATGCAATGCTCGCATATATTAAAGTATATATATTTAAAAACTGAAATCAAAGAATGATTGGAAAGTATCTCCATACCCCGCTTGCTCATATGGCCCAAGTGTGTATGCCACATACGTACAGACATGAAATCCGCTACACTGCTGCAGCTCCACCCGATGAAACACTTCCAATCAACCTGTAAATATTTTCATGTCGCTGTCCCTTCATGACTACAAGAGCCCCCTTTAAAACCTTGCAAAACTGATCAAAGCTGGTGAACTTGCACCCCATCGCCTTGAGTGCACCAAGAGAAATCAGATTTTTCTTCAACCTGGGAATGTGCCTAACTTCCGCCAAGGTTCGTTCGATCCCATTGAACATCTTGAAACACACTGATCTAATCCTCATAACTTTACGAGCATAGCCATCACCTAAAAACACCGAACCGCCCCCATGCTCCCTGTATGATGTAAAGATACTTTGATCAGGGCACATGTGATACGAAGCTTTGGAGTTCGTGACCCACTCATCGCTGAGAGATCATATCTTTGACACTTTCAAAACCTCACACACATCCTTACCGCCCTCAGATGATTCTATAGTATTGGCCTCTCTTAAAGATTCTTCTGTCTTCTCTTTCTTGCTCTTGGAATTCTTACAATCTCGTTTCATGTGCCCTGTCTGGCCACACGCCCAACACTTTAACTTACCGTTCCCCTTGTCTTTAGACTTGGATCTTGAATGAGAGGATCCAGTATCCCGATCAGAATTCCTCCCATTTTAATCAGTGCATCGGAAGATAACCTTACGTCATCGCTCTTCTTTCTCATGGCCTTCGACTAAATGGTAAAAATGACGGTCTCAACGTTGATGGACTCCCTCCCTACGCATAAGGAGTCCTTGAATGACTCATACGAGCCAGGAAATGAATTTTACAAGATGCATGCTTAATATTCATCCTTCAACTATTCTCCTATGTCCAATAACTTGTAAACGAGCCTGTTAAAAGTGCTTATGTGATCCTCAACATCGGGTCCCCTCCATCATCTTTGGATTGAAATGTTGGAGCATCAAATACAACCGATTCTCTAGAGATTTCTTCCCATAAACATTCTCTAACTTTTCCCATGTATCAGTTGTCGTATTCTCCCTCATGACATTGTAGAGGACGTCATCCGCCAGACACAATTGAATAGAGATTTTGGCCTTCTTATCGAGCTTGTTCCAATCTTCTTCTGATATAGATTCCAGTCGCTTCCCAAGTGCTTCTTCGAGCCCTTACTGAACTAGAAGGCCTTCTATTTTCACCTTTCACAGTTCAAAGTTATTTTTGCCAGAATATTTCTCTATATCGAACTTCATGCTAGATGTCATGATGCTCGTCTCAAATTTTAATTTGCTATCCCAACATATGCTCTGATACCACTTGTTGGGAACCTTGTGAAAGCAAAAAGGAGAATCAAATAAGCAACACAATTGAACAAGCAATCACACGCATGAGACAATCCGAATTTAAGTGGAAAAACCTTCTCGAGAAAAAACAACGGCACAAAGCGATCTACACTAAAAATCCAAAAGTATACAAGAGATGAACAACCCAACAAAGCAAAACCCAAGAGAAAACCTAAGCTCTCTCTCTCTCTCTCTCTCTCTCTCTCTCTCTCTCTCTCTCTCTCTCTCTGCCCTAAACACGTTTAGAAATATCTTAAATACCCTATAATCCGATTACACCCGTTTTTATAAGCAATAACTAAAAATAGAAACAATTCGCGAAAAATCGCGCATTTTGTATAACAGAGACCGACATGGTCAGTCACTCGGTCGAGCGCCCTACCCATCCTTCGG
This sequence comes from Liriodendron chinense, assembly GCA_003013855.2. NCBI lineage: Eukaryota > Viridiplantae > Streptophyta > Magnoliopsida > Magnoliales > Magnoliaceae > Liriodendron > Liriodendron chinense. The sequence goes on from ML058384.1 coordinate 14,785,950, forward strand.
TCGCCCGATGATCATAGGATTGGTCGCTCGAAGCCAACCAAAAATGTTTAGGGAGCTTCGACATAATAAACTTCAAATATCGGGCACCCGAAGCCAAGAGTTCGATCGCCTGAACTCGCCTGAAATTGTCCAGAGAACAATCTTCCTATTTCGGGGCAGTTTCGATCACCCGAACTCGCCTGAAATTGTCTAGAGAACAATCTTCCTATTTTAGGGCAGTTTCGTTCGCCCGACGAGCCGGTCGGTCGCTCGAAACCCCCTGAGTATGACCAAAATGAAGGTTCCACAACAACAAGGATCCTACGGTTAGAGGAAAGGTCAACATTGGAATAATACATCTATTAGTTGGGAAGTAAAGTATTACGAATTGCATGAAGGTTTAACTTTTTAATACGAGTTTCTACCATGCAAATCATGGAGAGATGAAGAGAGATGAAGAGTACGAATAGAGTCTCTAATTTCCTTTTGCATAGAAGGTCGATTTAGCTTCCTAACATTCCTAGTGAAGATCTTCATCTGGAAATAATATTGATTTATAAGGAATGATCTAATCAGGATTGAGTTTCTTTAGAGGCCAACTCTACACGGTCTATTAGATCACCAACTTGGAGATCATCAAGGTTCGTGTTTCCATCTAAGTTTGAAAGGACCCTAGAATTATTATGGTTGGTCAATGACCTCGATGGTGGTGGGCCAATTTTGCTCGGGAATGGTTGTGGGGAGAAGGATATTCTTGTTGGAAATAGGGACGCCGACAGTGGAAGCAGAAGCCGAACAAACACCACAGCGGAATATGAGATCAAACGAGAAACATAATGAAACCAATCCACACAAGCATTCAACCCCAAGAGACAATCCGATTTTACATGGAAAAACCCATCAACGGGTAAAAAACCACAGCACAAAGCGATCTACTATGATTAACAGAAGATTACAGAGATTAACAGCCCACAAGCAAGGAAAACCAAGAAAACCCAAGCTCTTTCCCTCTCAAAACACTCTCCCCTCTTCCTAACCCACTTAGGAAACCTTAGACACCTTAGAATTACTCCTAAACTCAGTTACAACCTGTTTATATAGGCAACAAACCAAAATTAGAAACTTCTTACGCACAACCACGTAACAGCGTAAGAAAACGCGTGCATAGTCGACCGGTCGCCCGACCGATCGGAGCTTGCACAAAACAATCTAGAGGAGAATCACAAAAAACTCGCACTTCTGCCTCACCATAGACCTGTCGCCCGACCACTCTAAGCCCACCTTAGACATGTTGCCCAACCGGTCTAAGCCCCCTGCAAACCTATTGCCAGACAGGTCTAGGGTGAGAGAAAACAGTCCAGCAGCCTTTGATGTGCATTGGGCCAGGACGAAACGGTTGCCCGACCGGTCTAAAGCACCCAAGCATTACACAGTTTGAAGGCTCTCCAACAGTTCTCTCAGTCTACTAGAGTTAAGGAACTAGGTGAGGAGGTGCCTTCACCCGGATCACTATGTGTTTCCAAATTATCTTGATGGTTTGAAACAACTTGGGTGAACGGCTCTATAGGGTTTTTTTTCTTAGACCCAAACTTGCTTTGATTGATTCCTTGCTGAGGAGGACGGATTAGAGAGGAGAGCCTTCTCCTTAGCCCCCTCTTTAGTAGTTTCATTTAAAAAAAGCCTTTTTATGACAAGCCTTCTCTGAATGATTAAAAGTTCCACAATCCTTGCATGCAAAGGCACATACTCAACTGGTTGCACAATAGTCTTGCCTTTATATTTGATATTAACCGAGTTGGGTAGTATTGAGTGGACACCAATCTCCACACAAACCCAAGCACAAGAACCACACACCGAGGCATGAGTTTATCCATGAGCAAGGGAGTCCCAATAGAGATAGCAACTTTGCTAAGTATTTGTGGGCTTTTGAGGATGAAATTAAAATTGGACAATTTGATCAGCAAGGAGATGAGAGTCCAAGTTTTTTCTACAGTGAAACTGTGGAAGACCACCTCCAAAGCATTAATGAGTGGCCACTCACAAACCAAGTCCCTCGGTATAAATGATATATTGTTTGCATTAAACTAAAAAGAGTTTGTGGTCCTAGGCAGATATGGTGCGCATTTATGCAATCTAGGAACATTTATCAAGTGGACCCTAGTGGAGATGTGCTCATCCGTTAAACTCATTACAATCAGGTAATCTCAGTCACTGATTGGATAACTCTTGGAGATGCAATTGAACAATTAGTAAAAAGTCAACATGGATTGTGTGGTGATCTTACCACCATGGACATCAGTGGTGACCCAATCTTGTGATCTTGCAACCATGGACATCTGTTGTGGACCCAATGTGGTGTAATTTGATTGATTCCTAGACAAGGAGGATGGATTAGAGGAGAGAGCCTTCTCCTTAGCCCCCTCTTTAGTAGTTTCATTTGAATAAGCTCTTTTACGACAAGCCTTATCCGAATGATTAAAAGTTTCACACTCCTGGCATGCAAAGGCTTCCACACATATTTAACCGGTTGCACAATAGTCTTGCCTTTATATTTGATAATAACAGAGTTGGGTAGTATTGAGTGAACATTCCACACAAACTCAAGCATAAGGACCACATACTAAGGCTTTGAGTTTATCTATGAACAAGGAAGTCTCTATTAGAGGTGTACACGAGCCAAGCCGAACCAAGCTTTGCCCAGTTCGGCTTGGTTTGGTCAGCGGGCGATCTGTGCTCAAGCTTGGCTCAGCTTGGTCCTTGAGTTTGGCTCGGCTTGGTCCTCGAGCCCAGGCGGCTTGGCTTAGTTTAGATGAGCTTTTGAGCCAAATTCGAGCCTGTTTGAGCCTATCCGAGCTTCAAGCTTTCGAGCCTGAATTCGAGCCGAGCTTCCGAGCCTACATCGAACTTGTCTTTCGATCCGACATTTTCAAGCGTATTTCGAGCTACAACTCACAAATTCAAGATGAGGGAGAGCCGGAGAGGGAGGAGGTGAGGTCGAGCGATAGGGGAGAGAAATCAAAGATGAGGGAGAGCCAGAGAGGGAGGAAGTGAGGTCGGGCGACGGGGGAGAGAAATCAAAGATGAGGGAGAGCCTGAGAGGGAGGAGGTGGTGAGGCCGACGGCCGGAGGAGGTCGTTCGTCAGGCCGGGCTACCGGACGAGGTCGATTCGGCCAGAGGGGAGGGGGTTTTATTTTTGAGATTTTTCGAGGTGGGCGGGCGAGTGCAAAAGGGAGCTGAAAGAAAAGAATTAGGGCGAAAAGGCGTGAAAAAAAATATTTTTTATTATATATATATATTATTTTTAAGTAAAAAATATACCGAGCCTTCTATGAGCCGAGCTCAGGTCAAGCTCAGGCTTGGTTCGAATTTCTAACTAGCCCACATACTCAACTTGGCTTGGCTTGATCCACCCTCCGAATTGAGCCGAACGGAGCCTTTTTAAGCTGAGCCAAGCGAGCTTTTCAAGCTAGCTTGGTTTACAGCTATAGTCCTTATAGAGATAGCAACTTTGCTAAGTATTTGTGGGGTTTTGAGGATGAAATTAAAATTAGACGATTTGATCAGCAAGGAGATAGAGTCAAGCTTTTTCTATAGTGAAACTGTGGAAGACCACCTACTAAGCATTTAGGAGTGGCCGCTCACAAACCAAGTCCCTCGGTACAAATGATATCTTGATTGCATCAAACTAAAAAAAGTTTGTGGTCCTTGGCAGATATGGGTACACATTTATGCAATCTGAAACATTTATCAAGTGGGCCGTAGTGGAGATGTGCTCATCCGTAAACTCATTACAATCAGGTAATCCCAGTCACTGATTGGATAACTATGGGAAATGCAACTGAACAATTAGTCAAAAGTTGACATGGCTTGCGTGGTGATCTTGCCACCATAGACATCTGTGGTGTACCTAACGTGGTGTGATTTGACTGGGTACTGTGATTTGATTGGGCAACATGCCAGTAAGAGATGAGGCACACGCAAGGCATGTTTGAAAGTCGTTAGGTCGTGTGGGTAGCTCCTCAATAAAGTCTCGCATGTAGCCCAATTAAATTAAGCTAAGTCAGGCAGCCACAGAGGTCCGTGCCCAATCAAATCATGCCACGTGGAGGTCCCTGGTGGCAGGGTCACAGGCAATCTGCGTCCGTTAAAAAGTCCAACAAACTGTCCACATTCAATTGGCAGCAGTCCTAACACATTAGCAGAAAATTTTGCCGATTGTGATGTCAGCATGACATCCACTCCATCAATTGCGCCAGCTTTGTCAAGTTATGATACAAAAAATTAGGCTGATCAAAATCTCAGGTGGGCCACACCACAGGAAAACAGTGGGGGATAGAACTTCCCACCATTGAAATGTTTATTGGAGCCAACTAAGTACGGATGGGGGTGATATTATAGGTTCGCTTCTTCCCAGTGGAACTCACATTATGAATAGCTTGGATGGCATATAAACATCATTATCAGCATGAGGAAATCTTCAATGGTAGCCATCCCCAATCCACATCCCCACTGTTTCCTGAGTGGCCCGCTTGAGTTTTGCATATGCCTGATTTTTGGTCCTACATTCTACCTTAAGCTGGCGCAACTGATGGCAGAGTGGGTGTCATACAGACCTCACGCAGGCCCCATGGAACTTTTGAGGCACCGGACTACCAACCACACTCTGCAAGAAATTCGCTCTCAACCCATGCAATTTTCACATATGGCCCTCACTTGACGCCCAACAGATGGAAAAGGTCTCGCTGCAAACTTTTGGTTTGATTCCTAATTGAGGGATTCTAACTTCTTTGATCGCTTGAGCTTGATGCCATTCCGGATTTGGGATTAGGTAACAACTTTCAGTTGGTCTCTTAATCCATGATTCTAAGTGACAATTCTCTTACCCAAGCAATGCAACTTTGGCTAGTCTTTTTCAAGAAATTAAGAGGCACCAAATTGTTCCGGTTCAGGATGAAATTGTTTGGACCCTCTCCCCTGATGGTGCCTTTAGCTTTGCTTCCGCCTTGAAAGTATGCAATCCTGCTAACCATAATCCTCTTTGGTGTGACTTGTTATGGTTCAGTGGATTTATTCCTAGACATTCCATTGTGACTTGGATGGTGTTTCTTGGGAAGCTTAAAACTAAAGACCCGCTTCACTCTCTCAATACTTCAAATGATATTGTCTGTCTTTTGTCATCATTGTCTTGAAACTATTAATCATTTATTCTTCTCTTGTAAGTATATTAAATGCATTTGGAGAAATTTACATTCTAAGCTTTCTATTCCTTTCTCCCAACATCCCACTTTGCATCAATCTGTTACCTATCTCATGGAAAATGTAACTGATCTTATTTTTTCTCTTCTTTGCAAGCTCTCTTTCCCAGCCGTTGTGTGAAATATTTTAAGAGAAAGAAACAACCGTATATTTAACAACAAATCTTCTCCAAATGAAACCATTTTCAAGAATATCATTTAGGAGATGAGAGCTAGGGCTCTCTTTCTACTCAAGTCATCCATAGTTACTAAAGCCTCGAGTGTTATCTCTGCAGCTTGGGACTTTCCTACTACAATCATTTTAATTCGCCCTCTCATCCACTAGCCTATTAGGCGTCACAGTCTTTGCCCTACATGGACCTTAGTATGCACTGAGATTTCAACTTCAAGGGTTGGGCTTATTTGTTGCTCTCTGAATGCTTCTCCAATTTGGAGAATTATCCTCCGATTATAACACTCAAGGTATGATGGACAAGTGCTCGCAAACAATAATAATTGCCTCACCGCTATTCTCCATTAATCATCATGCAGGTGCTAACATCCTGGTAGGAAACCAGCAATGCTTATTGATCATCATGCAGGTGCTAGCATCCTGGTATGAAACCAGCAAAGCTTTCGAGCCATCAAAGATCCATCCATATCCTCATGGGAGATGCACTCGTTCGCAAAGAGGCTACACCATTTTGCTACTTCAAACAGTTGCCGTATTGGAGTTATAACCAATGGTTTGAAGATAGTCTTATCTTCTTTGGCTAGCATCCATATGCATCTACCCACCAAGTTCCTCACAGAGATTGAGATTACAGAGTTGATTTGATGCTTGACCTAGACTAGGGGGTCTTCTCTTCCCTAGTGGTCTTCCTCTCCCCTTTCTTTCTCTCCCTCACTCTCCTCTCCCTTCCCTTGCGGTGTGGATTGCCTCCTATTTTCTTTCCTTTTTTTTTTCTTTTCCTCTTGGGCTTTCGTCCCATTGTTGTATCTTTAGCAAGTTTTGTCTTGGGTTAGTAATAAGAGTTCGCCTCGCTTGCTTTCCCAAAAAAAAAATAATAATAATAATAAATAAAAAGGTCTCATTGCCATACACGGCCCCTCTTGTGCCCACGGATATGGGGCTGCTTAACAACTTAAATACTAGGATGTTGTAGTGGATCTTTCCCTTTAAAAGTAATTTTGAATCCACTGCAAACATAAATTCAAGCACTTTTAATTACCAGGAACCATCTGGAAGAAGCATGGTTAAAAAAATTACATTGATTAAATGATCCCAACCATTGATTGCTGACCATCAAACAAACGGTTAAAGTTCCACCAATAAGTAAAAGTGGAACCTTGTCAATGAGAAACGTAATCATCATCCAAATTTTACTCCTGCACGCCAGCGAATGCAGCACGTGCTGGTGAGATCTTGATTTTTCATATGGTGGGACCAATTTCTTTTACATGGCGGTGACGTGGCACATGTTTAAGCAATGCATTCCTCACGTGGGTCATATCTGACCTGAAAATCATGCCACTCCACTCTTCAGGTGGGCCACACTCATTCAGTAAATGCAGACTGCTGGTCGAATTTCAGGATGAACTACCTGATGCATCCCACATACTAAACCCATATATAGCACAGAGACTCAGGTAGCGTCCTGTAAATTTCGCACCGGCAATACAAATTTGTAAACAGTATAGGATGCAGCCTAACAAACGGTTATAGGTTCAACCCCTTTTTTACAACCATTTTGCCATTGTTATGGATGTGATATTTTCATCTAGGACGCAGACTAGATCTCGACCCTCTTGTTCACATGGAGCCCATTGCATGCGAGTGCAGGCAGATCCATGGTGCCCGCGTCCATTTTCGAATTCATATTCATGTTCCATCCCAACTCCCAGTCTACCCAGAAGATTGACACATAAACAGTGGAGTTGCTTTGATATGGATGGGCAATCAAGTGACGAATCTCACCTTTACTTTCATGACAGGTTAACATCTCAGGATATTTTCAGAGTAGACGGGGCCATTATTGGCCCGTCAACCATTCAGGTGGAGCTGGACAGCATGTGAACAATCTAGGACCTTTGGAAGGTAGACACTGGTTGAACGGAGTGCCAGACAGAACAGACACTGTTTGTTCGACCCCAATCAGTGTATAGTACCTCTAAACTACAAAGGTGCTGATTCAAGATTCTGCAAGGGATCATCAAGCAACCAATCTTCTGCTAAAAAGGGCGCAACTACATCAACAGAGTAACTGTAATTAGAGGCACAAAAGGGCTGTATATTAATGCACTTACAACATGTCATCAAAAGCCCCCACGTCGCAACGCCATGCACCTTCCAAAGATGCCTTCCATTTTCAACAGTCTGCAACAATGGACCCAAATTTATGTCATGAGCATATATCAGAACCCCATATATGCGAAAGATGATATGTATCATAACAGATTTCTGAAATTCAGCAAACATACTGTTTGGAGATGCTCCTGATTCAATAAATGCATATGGAGCCTATGGTTCAGCTAGACAGAGTATAGAAGTGATGAGCCCACATGAATGAGGGATGCCACCTGGAAAATCCGACCCTTTGGTTGGTGACCCAGCCTACTAATAAAGAATTGGAAAAAGACATGGTCCACATTGCACCAAAGAAATCTGTGATCGATGATTCAGAATAATTCTAGTCTGAAAATGTTTCAGGCGACCTCCATCCATGGAGGGGCCCACCCAATCAACAGTGTGGATGGATCACTGAACATTGCCTCATATGTACAGAATCTGGTCTCTTGACAACCAATGCATTTACTGAAGCTCCAGACCTATTAATTACTCTAGACAAATATCACGAAAGTGGAATAGATACAATGAAAGAGGCATTTGTGTGCACAGTCCAGAACTTCCAACTTTTGGACAGGAAACAAAACAACACAACAAAAATGTTGCAGTAATTACAAAGAGGAAACATAAAATGCCTTGCATGAGCCAGTACTCCATGCAGGTTTGGACCACCTTTAGGAATTCCACGACAATTAACCAAACCAATTGTGGTCTGACTCATCCAGAATTGGTCTGACTCACTTCCATTTCATCTGAGGCACGAGTGTCGTGACCAACACTTTACCACTTTTTTATTTGCTGCTGGGTACTAGAAAGAGACAACGATGGAAAATTGTTTTTGTGTGGGTGGGGCAAGCCAATACGACATCCAACATGTTCATAAGGTCTGCCTAACAAGTATTAAGGGACACCCCAGAAATCAAGCCAATCCAAAAAAAAAAAAAAAGTGGGCCACACCACTAGATTTTGAAGGCTTGGGAATATTTTAAAATTTTGTGGTGTGGCCCACATGAATTTTGGATCATCCTGACTTTTGAAGCATCCCTTCTTCATGGTGGTCGCATCTAATATGCCCAAAAAATATTCCATGTTATGGCTCCCAATACCATAGGAGCGAGTTTGCTGCAATAACTGACACCTTCCTTTTTTAACAAGGGGAATTATTTGACACTTGGCTAGAGTATGAAGCTTGATATGCAAACAGTATGCAATCGTACACACACACACATGACACACATTACCTCAATTTATACAGGATAAATTGTGGAACCCGCTGTTGTTAAGTCACAATTCCAAAATCAGATTGGTTGCTAACCTCTACTTAGTGGACACTTGTTTGGTGCAACAGGACCATTAGGTATTTTTCATTTTAAACCGTCCAATACATTCCCACTGATCGAATATTTAGATAATCAAATAAGAGTCATGTTTTGTTCACAATACATTTAAACTGAGACCCATGATTTGGACGGTTTACTATGGCTTTACTTGTATACCACATGCAATTTCTCAGCAATTTCTAAGCATCTGTGCATCATCCATCACATGCTGCCATAGTGTCAAATTTTTTTCCTTGTGCCAAATATGTATTGGATTAGGTGGGGACCAATACAGGTACATTGAAACTGATTTTTAATCCTTGGCTGATTGGGCTATTTATGAGCTGAAGAATGTGCAAAGGTAGAGGGGGAGAGGGAGAGAGAAGGTTGTTTTGTTTAAATGGAGTGCAACAGCCACTGTATTTATGAGCTAGGTGTAAGTGTGAGTTTATTGGGTGAAAAGGTCGCTCCTCACGAAAATAGTCCCATCCTTCATAATTAAATATAGAAATGCCCATAATTCCATTAATGTAAGGTATCGGACAATTCTCAGGCCAAAATTTTATATTGTTCCCTCAAGGGTTCTCAGATTGTATGAGAGGGGTCCAACGTTCCATGATCTAAATCATTCTTAACTATTTTTTTCTGATTCTTCCTTTTTTGTATAGTTTTTGTCTTAGTTTTCTTGGGTTCTGTAGATTTTTATTTTTTTAAAATTTTTTTAATTATTTTCTAGTATCAGTTTCTTGAAATTTTATTTTCTTTTTCTCTCTCATCTATATTTGCTCATGGGATTCATAGGCATGTCTTCCGTCCTCGTACTCAACAAAATGGAATTGTCGGGCACAAAGATCAACATATCACAAGATGGGGTTGATCCTTATTTTCATGGTAAGGTCCCCTCTTTGCTTTTGGCTGAAGCCTTCTCAACTGCTGATTTCCTCATTAAGCATCTTCCTACCCATATTCTTAACAAGGATTATCATAAAATATTATTTTCCACCAACTTCCTAATTATCCTTGTATTATGGTCTTCAGGTGCCTCTACTTACCTAATCACACATCTTTTCTAGAAGACTAAATTCTGTTCTGAGACTCTTCCTAAAGTTTTTCATGGGTTTAGTAATAATAAAAAAGGGTATCACTGTTGTGATCCATAAACTGGGTACATGTTTCTCTCACGTCACGCAGTGTTTTCCTTGTGTTGATGGTCACTCTAAACTCCATCTCAAGGGGGAGGCATGAGTTTAGTCACCTATTTTTGTCTTCTTTGTAACTTGATTTTCTTCCTCCACTTTAGAGGAGATTCTCTCCTCCCTAATTGGTGAAGATTCTTCTTTGATTCTGTCTTCTCCATTCCATCCTCTCAAGGTGTACCATCGTCGACCCAAGATTACTCGCCCTCCCCTTTCCCCACCTCTTCATCCATTAATCCCATGACCATCCACCTACATGCTCATCATGTGCAGTCCTCTCTTCCACTACTTCCTCTTATTCATCTGCTTGCTCACTCTAATCCATTATGCTCTTCTTACCTCTCTTCAAGCCGAATCTGCAACCATCTCGCTACATTGTTGCCTCTAGGTTGCCTCATTGGTGCCAGGCTATGATGGATGGGATGCCTGCTCTCCATGAAACAGAAAATGGACTCATATTCACCCACATCCAACGTGAATGTTGTTGGCAATCGCTGGGTCTATTGAGCTTACTATTGATGGTTCAATCAAACGTTACAAGACTCAACTTGCAGCCAAAGGTTATAATCAGGCTATAATCAGTAGCAAAGACTTGTTGACTGTAAAGTGTAGAAGGTAGGAGGTTTAACTCTCATCTCCAGCAATATGGGTGTTTGGATTCTGGCAAAATCTCGACAGAGAAAAGGAGCGCAGAATGGCTTATTCTCCATGTTTGTGGAACATCCCATCTCCCTTGCTTCAGCTGATCTACGCTAGGGGTTTGAGGATTTGAGCCATGTATCTAACGTGTCCGTCCCTAGGGACAAGGCATCCGGCGCAGCAAGGGATTTATCCTTCTAAGATTCTGGCATGAAGGTGAAGCTAGTGCATGATTAAGGTACTAAATGGGCCCCATGTAGCTAGTAGGGTGATTGAGGTCTCTGCGGCTAAAGATGTTGATAGTCACACTGACCTCTCAAGTCCCTTGAAATTTTATAAGGCAAATCCCATCTTGTTGCCTGATCAGGAGAGCTCTACTACAATTCATGTCCCTCGTTTGGAGATGCTCCTGTGCTTAAGGAAAACGGATGAGACCATGGAAGTTGAGTCCCAGATTGATCTACTTCAGGGAGTGACTTAGTTGCATGATCCTTCTAATCAGGTGTGACTCCTGCTTTGAATCATGCTTCAGAATCGCTCTCCCACTGCCACTTCCTAGCCGTTTATACTTGCCAACATTTTAAAACAGACACTTTCCCACTCTCATACCAGAATTTGTTGTTGCTTCTCTTCATGCTTCATGCAAGTATGGGTAAGTCTTCTCCATGTTGGGCCTTACTAGTGGGATCCTTAAAAGTAGTCACAGTTCAGCAAGTCCAAAGTCAAAGTGGCGAAGGATTTCCCTTTGAAGCTTCCTTCTGTCCTTCCAGTCATAAGAAGATGTCCAGGAGTTCTCAAACGATGAATCCATGAAGGTCTTGGGCTTTGACTCAGTTGAACCATGCACCCATCGGTAGTATCCCTTAATGGAGGATCCTAGATCAGAACATATGGAGTTCTAACCCATGCTTGGATGGCTTAAATCCAAGTCAAGCATGCCACCCAGTATGGAAAGGTCCTAGACATTGACCCCCAGGTGCTCCGGTGGGGTCTTGAATGGTGGCCAGTTCAATGTTCCCAGTTTTCATGGTGATCGAGGCCTTGGCAGTAAACATCTGCCTTGTGAGATTGTCGGAGGGCGACGACCTGGGTCGAGTACCACCTCCTGGTTTGACAGACAACAAGGGGTGGACGTGGTTGGCTAACATTTTGATTCCATCCATCGGTCAGTTTGCCCTGCGATGCAGCAAGGGCTAACATGGTGCCTTCAACAAAGTGGACGGTCATCATGGTGTGGCTAGTTGGCCATGTGCTTTGCGGTTGAATTCATTCAAGATACATGCAACTACGAAAGTCTCAGGACAGGGTGGGAGGCTTGAACGAGGGGAACTTAGCAACAGATAATCAGTCCTCTCAGGTGTTAGGCTCGAGAGGGGAATGGTTGGCAGCCTGGTGGGATGGGTTACAAGAGTTGAGGCAGTTTGGTGGTTTCAATGGCTCTAATTTAGTTTTGCGTGGGCCGGTGCCAGGAGGAATAGGCATGATCAGGAGCCAAGTGGTTTGCTTGCGAATTGTTCCTCACGTGCTACTCTCTAGAGGGGAACAACCAGCAGACAAAGTGGGTTGCAGAAGCTTTCATTTGATGAAAAATCAGACCATTACAATTGGGCCAACTGTCACCCAATTCAAAAAGCTTCAAACTCACCATCTGATCCTTCTGTGGAAAGTATATTTTCCTTTCTTGATATAGTTCTGAGCATTGACATGGAATTGCCTAAAGTTGAGCAAGCTCTGCTATCCAATGGTTGATAGTTGTTCCCAAGTCCCTAGTGGTTGCTCCATCCCAAGGCCACCGATCCAAGTTCAATCAAGTGGTTGCTTAATTCAGTGCAGTGTAGTTAAAAGGCATTAGGCGTACCTGTCCCTGTAGCAACCAAAACACCTAGGCACACGCCTGAAGAATCCGTGTGCATTTTTTTAATTTTTTATAATAAATATTTACATTTAGCTATATATTATATATATCAGAAGATTATTTTTTAATAATCAAAGTGAATGCCATTCAATTACTCTTTAGACCAAGACCTCATAACCCAAATTTTCCCCAAATTCCCTAGGTCTAAATCCTAATTTCCAATTTCTCGAAATCCCAACCCTAACATTCCCCAATTTCCCTAAATTCGCCAATCTAGAACCTAAATTTTTCCAAAATCCATAAAATTTCAAAACCCTATAATCCAATTTTTCAAAATCCCCAAATCCTCTATAACCTAAATTTTCTAATTCCTCCAAAATCCCCAATTCACCTTAGATCTCTTCTACGACACCAACAGAAGCTGAAATTTGTTTCAAGAAGTCCAATGTGATGACCTTAACACACTACTAGAAGTAAATGAACATTCATACAATCATATCATGCATTAATCAATGGCTCTAAATCAACATCATTTTGCAATGGCTCAATGATCAAGAAACCTCCAAATAAGAGAGAAGCTCTACATTCAATGGATGGGAAGATCATAAGGCTTTTGTCCTCGGGAAGTACCAGAGTCTAGTAAGGATCAAAGGAAGCTAACATGGGAGGAAAAAGGGAAAGGAAAGATTGAGAGCTCCGATTACTAAATCCCATTGAAACTAGGGGAAGACGAAGGATGGACGATAGTCACCAAGAAGAAAAGGTAAAGCACGAGGTCTGGAGAAAGCCCACGCAGAAGTTTTCCAACGATCTACGTGGAGTACATAACTGGTTAGGTGGAAGATCATTTCTATCGTATTTTCGGAAGGCATGGTAGAGTGATGGAGGTCCTTATAGCATGGGATAGGAAGACAATTTGGCCCGAGGTTTTACTTTCTTGAGGATGCAATCAGACGACGAGCTTACAAGGGCAGTTGCAGAAATTCACAGCCAACATTTTGAAGGAAGAGCGATAGTGGCGCAAAGAGCCCATTTTGGTCCAAAGAGGTTTGTGGATAATGTATATCAAGAGAAAGGTTGGTTGGAAAAGAAATCGGCATGCAAAAACTTAAGGGGAGCACCTAGCAAAGAAGTAATGGTGTTTAAGGAGGGAGACAGGAAGGAGAAGACCAGAGAAAAAATGAGGAAAGGGGAACGGGTAGAGGGGGAAAAAATTAAGTCGATATGGGTGCCCAAAATCTATCTGGAGGCGATGGCGGACAAGTCCCTGTTGGAGGGCTCCATAGAATCCAGAAAGGAGTCAGCAAGCCATGGCGTTTCTTCAATTTGAGCTTGAAAGGAAAACCAAGAAGGAAATCAAGTGGTGAAAATCAATCTTGAAATTCTAAAGAGGACCAGGAGCCGGTTCCATCACTCTCTGTTAGTCATTATCAGACCCGAAGCATCTATAAAGGAAGTCTAGGTATGGTTGGAAGCATGTTGCCAACTCAAGGAAGAAGACAATATCATTTAGCCATTGGGGGAGGTGGAGCTCTGGATATCTGTGCTGGCTAATGCGAACCTAAACCAAATCATTCCAGAGGGTACCTTGTTTAATGATGGACCAATGCTAGAGATCCATAGATGGGCAAACAAATCTTATTTTGGAGAGATAGAGGTTTGGTATCTCTTTTGGGGAATCCCCTTGGAGTTATGGGTGGAAGAGGTTTTAAGGCAATTGGTGCTTGTCTGGGCTAAGTTGGTTCGATTGATCCATTTATGGCAAGAGGTGAAGATATCAGCGCCACTAAAGTTCGTATTTGGAGACACGCCATTTGGGCTTACCCTAAATCGATCGATTTATGGGTTGGAGAAGAGAAAGTTGTAGTGGGGGTGGTTAGGGAGTCTCGTGCAAGGGGGTGATGTACAGAAGCGAAGGGTTGTTCCAATTCTTCGAAGGTCGGCCATGGCGGAAAGGGTGATAAGAGTACCATTTCTCTTGTCCAAAGGAACACAGTTTGGAGGAGAAGAGAAGGGGGCAATTTTGTGGCAGCAAGAGCTGGATTCAGGCGAGAGAACAGGACACATATGCTCCCAATTCCAGATGTACCAAAGGAGCACTGGAGCAATTGGAAAAGGGAGACATGGAGGATGGAGGGTCGTCCACGTGCAACTCATCGACCATCCTTCCTGTCATCCAAGCTCGGGTTGAGCTCAGGAGGCTATGCTGGCTCCAAAGCAAAACTTGCAGGCAAATGTTAATATCATGCAACCTCTACTTACAAGTGGTAGGGTTGGACCGCGAGTCGGAACCGAGGCTCAGGTTCGGAAGGGAATGTGGCAACAAAAGAGATCAAAAGAAGTAGAAATTTTTCAAAATAATGATGTAGGTTGACGCATGTCGATTCAAGCCTAACCAAGTAACGTCGAAACCTCCATCCACATATCATGTGCCTCCTCTCTACATTTGCATGTGTGCCTCAACTCGGCACATGAAACCAACTTGATACGTGATATCGACTCAACACGTGAAATCTTTTCGCGGGGTGATATGGCGATCGTGCCATTCTCGGAACATGACTCTTTCAAAGACTCTTTGCTGCACATGCAACAGGGCCACACGTATGAAGTCGGTTCGGATCTTTCTTTTAAAGGAGGGTGATCACCGTCTTTCCTCATTCTAGGAAATCGAGACTTAAGCTCATTCTTGTCTCTAAGGACGTTTGTAGTCAACCCAGATTCCTCTCCTCTGTTTGATTCTCATATACAACTCCAATCTTCTAATGAAGGATGCTCCTCTGTCTCTAATAAGGAAAGCGCGTTGGAGGTTCGAGAAAATTCTTCGACGTGGGAGAATCATTTCTTCCATCAGACGAGACTAGTCTTGCAGAATGTTTTGATGATGCACTTGATGTAACTCCACTACAAGCCACTATTAAGATTCCTCCTAGTGAAGGTGACTGGTCTAATCCCTTTCTGTTGGACGTCCTCCAATCTAGCCAAGGTTTGGCATCTATGTCAGAATTGGAGATGGGCTAGTATAGGGATATGCTCAAGCAGGTGGGCAAGTCAGTAGGGATGACGTTCGGAGTTGAAGATAAGGACGTTCATGCTTTCATCAAGTTCGTACAAGAAAGAAGCAAGATGAAGATGAGGGAATTGAGATTGCAAAAATCCATTCTGAAGTTTCCTAGAGGGTGGCAAGAGTTGATGAGTCTTGAATGTTGTATGAACTACGAAACATACAACAATTACAATGGAGGCCACAAGGGATGGGGATCAAGACACGATTTCAAATGAAGATACTCTGTTAGAACATAAGGCGGCTAGGAAATAAGGAAAAATGAACCCAGGTGAAAGCATTATGTAGAAAACATAAGATCCAGATCCTTGCACTTCAAGAGACTAAGGGTGCGTTTGGTAAATTGAATAAAAAAAAAAGTATAAAATTAATTTAAGTATTGGATTCATTATGTACTGAATCTTAAGTACAGATAAGTGCTAGAATGCTTGTTTAGTAAATTGTTCCTAAATACTGAAATTTAATACTGAATTCAAAAAATTTTGCTTGGTAAAAATGTATGACATTTGACAATTTTACCAAATTGCCCATGTCCTAACATGATCTGGGAAAACGGATGGACCGGGTGGATTTCTCACAAACATGAAGTGGGCCCCACCTAACTTCCCGTGGGAGGAAGTTCCTATTAAAGGCTTTCATTGGCATTCTGCATCAGATTAGAGGTTACTGGTAACACATTAGTGGATGTTTCCCTTACCATAGGGCCACCTTGATGTATGTGTTGTACATCCACACTGTCCATCAGTTTTTACAGCTTATGTTATGTCATGGTCCCGAAAAATGAAGTAGACCCAAATCTCAAATAGACCAAATAGCAAGGATTGAATGCTCGCCACAAAAAAACTTTTTTGTGGGCCACAAAAGTTTTGGATCAAGTTGATATTCATTTTTTTCCCCTTCATCCTGGTCTCTATGACCTTATCAACAGGTTGGATGTTAAACAAACATTGTGTTGAGCCTTAGTTTTTAACAGTGAGCATTCAATGACTACTATTTCATGTGGTGTGATCCACTTGAGATTTAAATCTTTTTAATTTTTTGGACCATGGCCTAAAATGAATTATAAAAATTGATGCACAGGCGTAGATATACAACACATACATCAAGGAGGGCCTTAGTAAGTTTTTAATAGTGAGCATTCAATGACCAGTATTTTATGTGGTATGGTCCACCTAACATTTGAATCTGCTTCATTTTTTAGACCATACCCAAGAATGATCCAGAGAAACTGATGGACGGCTTGGATTTATAGCATATACATCAAGGTGGGCCCTACCATTAGGGAAGCACACACTAGCGTGTTACTTGTTGAACACAACACCAGAGGCCCATAATGGATGGAAGCAAATTGCATGGTGTGCCACACACCACCAACCACCGTGGTGTGTTGACGTTACCAAGTTCTTTGAGCCCCACCATAATATATGTGTTATATCCACACTGTCTATCCATTGGGCGAGATCATTTTAGGTCATGAGCCCAAAAATGAGGCAGATCTAAAGATCAAGTGGACGACACCAAAGAAAGCAGTGGGGACAATGATTCCTACCGTTAAAACCTTCCTAAGGCCCACCATGATGTTTATTTGTCATCCAACCTGTTCAATAGGTTACACAGACTTGGACGAAGGGAAAAAAAACAAAAATCAGATTGATCCAAAACTTCTACAGCCCCCAAGAAGTTTTCAATGGTAGACGTTCAATCCCCACTACTTTCTGTGGTATGGTCCACTAGAGCTTCTTGTATGCCTCACTTTTTAGACCCGTGCCATAAAATGATCTTGTAAAATGGATGGACTGTGTAGATATAACACAGACATTATGGTGGGGCCAACAAAACTTGGTGGCGTCAACATAGTGATGTATGGCACACCACGCAATCCATTTCTGTAATGGATCGCCTAGTATAGAACACAACTCCATAGGCCGGTACCGTGTTGAAGTGGCAAAGTTCTGTATGCTCCACCATGATGTATGTGTTAGATCCACACCGTCCATCCATTTTTTTAGATTATTTTAGGTCATGATCCAAAAACTGAGGTAGATCCAAAGCTCAAGTGGACCACACCACAAAAAACAATGGGAATTGAACACCTACAATTGAAAACTGCTTGGGGGCCACAAAAGCTTTGAATCAAGCTGATATTTGTGTTTCCATTCATCCAGGTCTTTTTGACCTCATGAACAGATTGGATGACAATTAGACATCATGGTGAACCCTATTAAGGTTTCAACAGTGGGCCTCATTGTCCCAACAACTTTCTGTGGTGTGGTACAGTTGAGCTTTGGGTCTGCCGTGGTTTTTGGCTCATGCCCTAAAATGATGTGGCGAAATGGATGGACGGGGTGGATAAAACACATATATCATAAAGGGGCCAAAGAACTTTGCCACGTCAACAGAGTTTCCAAGTTAGCATTGAGAGCTCGGAAGTAAGAAAAGTGGAAGAGTAGTCATTTAAGAAAATGTTTTAATTCAAAATAACTAACCGCATTCCGTCTTAAGCGTTAAGCCAGAGGAGGAAAGCTTAAAATTAAATCCATTTTTTCAGTGAAAATGCAAATTAAGTAAACTTTTGGATTTACAAAACAGTCTAAAATGGGAAAATCACTGAAAAAGGCCTATTTCAGATATAAGCCCAGAAATTAAGTTTTACCAAACAGGCCCTAAGCTGGAAGCTTTTGACGATAGAGTTCTTGAATCCATATGGGGAATTAAAAACAAGGGGTGGTCAGCTCCAAATGCTGAAGGATAGTTAGGAGGCGCAATGGTGACCTGGAACAAAGATATATAGCAGTTGGAAGCTCATCACATTGGGTCTTTCTCAGTATCAATCGTTTTCAGGGAGGTTTCTACTCAGTTCAAGTGGTTGTTCTTGGCAGTGTATGGTCCATGCATCCCGACTTGAAGAGACCTTTCAATCAGATGGGTGTCTATACCTCTTGGGGTTGACTCTTTGTTGGGACGTGCCTCAAGTCCCTGCTCTCGCAGTTTCAGACTATTGAATTCAAGTAAATTGCTCTTGCTTTGCGACTACTGCTCTCAGCCTCTCCTCGCACAAATGGCCGTGACGTGTCTAGTTCATGGTCTTAGTGGGTTGAGGAGGCAGAATCGGCTATGGCCTGTATAGGGGAAAATGGTATCTTGCCAGAGTCACATCCAGTTGTCTCATAAAGCATATTATTTGGTTTGTGAAAGGCACTCCCCATGGCCTTCACATTCCTTCAATTGCCTCCCTCCTAACTTGATGCTGACTGAGCTGGATCTCCCGATGACTGACAATCTACCTCTAGCTACTGTGCATTTCCAACACACTCTTATTCCTTGGTATGCCAAGAAAAATCCTACCATTTCTCATTCCAGCTTTGAAGTTGTATCGTGCTATGGCATCTTCAGCTACTGAGTTGACTTCGCTACAGTTTCTATTCCATGATTTCAATATTTCAGGCTGGCCCTTCTAATCAGTTGTTGTGATCATATGAGTGCTACATGTATGGGGGGCAGATATGGTCTTTCATGCATGCACAAAACTATAGTTGCACAAAGCATGAAGTGACCACAAATTCAGATGTGGGAGCACGAAAGCATCCCTTTCAAAATGAAGAGAATTACAAATAGGTAGGAAGTGGGAGCGAGAGCAAGAATCCAAAGTGGGGATTCGAAGAGGGAGACACACCTAGTTAGAAGGATCCTGTAACAATGTACAAAACACATCAATCATTGTCATCGTGAGAATGTTGCTTCATGGCACATTTGCACCATCCTTTTTATTTTTTCTCAACAGCTGGATGATATTTGAACTAGGCCACTTCCTGAAGATTATCATCACTGGATGCGTAGCAAATTAGGTCCCCAGCCTTTGCCTACACACAATTTGAGAGAATATTGAGAAATAGTGTGCAACTTCTATAAGGGTATTCTGGTCATTTCCACACACTGTGAGGGAATTACAGTACTCTTAAAACATTTAGATAGGCTTAAGAGGATCTTTATGATCTCTCTAGAAAGATTTGAGTGGATCTCTATAATTTTCCTAAATAAACTTGAGAAGCCTATCAATATGATACCTTTGTATTCATTCTCATTTATTCAACACTGCAAAAAGCTCCCATGGACAATCCTAACCATCTAGCTTGCCTGCCAATGGATGGTTAAGAATACAATATACCAAATGGTCCACAGAAGAAGTCCACAGATCAGATGAGTTAGATTAGTCAATGGAGGATATGTTCAGTCTGTTCTATATCAATAGAGTGGCCCACTAGATGAATAATCTGTGGCAATGAAAGGTAAGCACCCAATTTTACCTAATTCTAGCTTGAACAAGAAACACCACTAATTCAGGCTGATCATAATTAATCAGGGAATATATGGTTCTGCTAATCAATAGATGCGTAGCTGATGCACCGGATTCCATATGCAGAAGCAGTATAACCATTTTCAGTAAACCAATCTGTTGATTAGATGAGCCTCACCAAGTAATGAAGATCCTTGAAAATCTTTCAAATTTATAGACAGTTAAGAAGAAAATAAAGAAATAGTACGTATTCAACATAAAATAGTACAATCATCAAAGGCTCATGCTCTTCCAATATGGGAGATTTTTGGGGAATCCCCATCCATATTGACGCCCATAAGCTTGACAGATTGGATGAGCTAACTACAGCCCCACATGCATGCAACCCACACACTAGCAAACAGTATGTTTGCTGATGAGCAGAACCCAATAATTCATCCACCATAAAACTAGGCCGAAAGTTCCATAAAACTGGGCTGTAAACCTACTAAGTTGCAGGATAGATAGATGAAGTACGAATAAGAGAAGACAGACAACTTCATTAAAAGAACAGATGCAAGATTAAGAACTTACCCTTTGTGATGACTGCTGGAACCCTGAAAGTAAAATCAGTCGTATCTTCAATATGAGAGTGTGGTAGAAATTGGTTGCTCAGTCATCCCAAGCATCATCAGCAGCACCCTCTCTCTTGACGGTCGTGGGTGTGAGCATGTACTTGTACTTGTCCTCAATGTTTATCGACGTGGGACCATTCACTGAGAGATTGGAAAGCGAAACCCTTGCTTCTCTATGGGCAGCAGCTGCTTCTCTTTCCTTCCTCCGAGCGACCTGGCAGATATCAACACCCGTAAGGTTTCACCAAGCCCAACTTGGCGATCCTGACCATTCATATGGTGGTCCACATAGTGGGTGGCAGACACCAAGAGAACTAGCCCCCCCAAGAAAAACGATGATCCTATATATTTCCGACCTTATTAAACGCGGAACATTGACTGTAATTGTCCAATATGATTAGATGATTAGAACCATCTCTTGAGGAAGATGGTATGGAACGGCACATTCCAATGGTTCAGGTAATTGAAAGGTGGGCCCCAACTTTACCATTGTTTTGTGAAATAAAATGACAATGTTTTTCAATTGACCAACATATAATGCCTCTTTTTGGAAATGACCAGATCTCAGTGAGCTCTAGAGGAGGCCATTTAGATTTCATTGTTTTCCTTTATCTTTTCTATTACTTATTTATTTATTTCTAAAAGGAAACCATATTTCATTAGGAAGTGCTGAGATGGCGCAACAAGAAACAAACCAAACAGAAAGGGAAAAATTGAACCCTTCAAGGGATTAAATACGTGAGGTCCATTCCATTACACATCCTCCTAGGATCGGATTTTCTCCCCATAATCGACAGAAAACCCAATCCCCTCTTTAAACTTCGACTTTAAGCTTGAAATCCCTAACACCTGATGTAAAGAGGAATCCTTCACTCATACTTTATAAAGAGGAATCCCTCACCCATACTTATTCACGATGGTCTCTCTCAAAAGAGAATCCTCCTCCCCAAATCTCCATAGCCACTTTCCTAACAGCGCAAGATTCATTATCTCCAGATCCCTAATGCCCCCCTTCCCCCCATACAGCTTACCCCCCTACCCCAAATGCAAGTGATGGAATTTCTTTTAATTCGAACCCTGCCATATAAAATCACCCCTTAATCTGTCCAATCTGACCATAAACATTTTCGAACAACTAAAAAGGGACAAAATATAGAGGCATATTTGATAGCACTGCTTTGATGAGAGTTGGCCAACCACCTAGCGTAAGATACCAACTCTTCCATCTAGAAAGATTCCTTTCAATCCTTTTCAGTTTCCATAATTATGTCCTAAAGATGTTTCACAGGTTTCCCAATGCAAAGGGGGAATTTGAGATAAGTGGAGGGTAAGGGACCCGCTCTACAACCAAATATTTATGCCATCCACTTGACCACATCCTTTGACATCTAAATCCCTAACATCTTTCTCTATGTTGACCTTCACACCAGAAACCAGTGTTTAAATTATCTCTGATATTATCGAAATATCCCCGATATTATCTCTATCTCTAGCTCAGCGATACCAATAACATTGGTAGCGATACAGCTAACACTGATAGTATAAAAAAAAATTTAGGTACAGGCAATGTATTACTAAATATCGCCAATGTGTCGATATTGTCAATATTTTCAATTGTGTAAATTCCAGGCGTCATTTGTATTGCCAATGCATTGATATCGCCGGTGTATCGCCAATATTTTTTACTATGTAAATTCTAGGTGTTGATTGTATCGTCAATGTATCTTCAAATTTTCAATAATATCGCCAATGTATCGATATTGCTAAAAATTTGTATATTTTAAAATTCCTATTTCATATTTTGTAGTTTTGTTATTGCTATTTTTGGATTATTATGATCTTGTATTGGGTTAGGAAGATCTTGAATTAATTATGTACTCATCTATATTGACTTACTGAATAATGAAAACCATGGACCAATTCACATTAACAATCCAGTGTCTTGCACTAGGAGCTAGATCCCCCTCGAAGGCACTCATTGCTGCTCTTGTAGCAACAACCATATCATGAAAACCTAAGGCTGCTAATGGGAATCACATTTTAATCCAGCTCTCCCCACCAGTGTTCACAATATCAATACTATTGGCCGATATTATCAGTATCGCAGCCAGCGATATGAAACCCCCTCAGAAATTCAAAAAAAAAAAAAAAAAAAAAAAAAAAAACTGAAAAATGAACAAACTTCTGTGTAGCGTGCGATATATCACAAGATATCGCAAAATATCGTGAGATATCTGCGATATATCAGCCGATAATCCCTGATATTGTGGATTTTCACTCGATTTTATAGGTGATATCGTCATGTATAGAAAAATATAGAAATAAATATATAAAAATAAATTCTCTTACCTTTGTGATCTTCCTGAAGGAGTAGCTTTCGACTGGATTAGGTGGGCCGCGGTCGACATTGCGTAAGAAAATGAAAATCCCTAAAACCCTTTTTTTTTCTTCAAAGGAAATTATTTTGGAAGGAAACCAATTTTCCGCCGAGAAAGATGGGGATTTGGGTTGGGATTTGCCAAAAAAAGAATTTCAAGAGAGAATCTTGGGAATTTTGGGTTATGGTTTTGGGCGAGAATTTACGAACAGCTGCAGACTTGTGGCTTCTCTAAGTTAGGAGCAGATTAGCTATTACACAGACAACCACTTAGTGGGTGTTAAGCTTATCGTGTGGGGCCCATCTTGATGAATTTGTTTCATATCCACGCCACTCATTAGTTTTTTCCGATCATTTAAGGACATTATCCCAAAACATAAGCAGATCCAAATCTCAGGTGGGCCTTGGGACGTTTTTAATGATGAGCGTTCAATCATCACTGTTTCATGTGGTGTGGTCCCCCTGAGATTTCGATGTGCTTAATATTTGGGAGCATGTCCTAAAATGGTTTGGAAAAACGAATGGATGGCTTGGATATACAGAAAATCATCGAGGTAGGCCCTACAGTAAGATTAACACCCACTAAGCTATTACCCGTGTAACACCTAATCCGCGCCCCTTGAGTTAAGGAAGAGTGGATAAGGTGCGACCTGGTTGCGCGAAAGACGGTGTGGCCCTTTTGGCGGGGCCCACCTTGGTGTATTTATTGTATATCCATGTCGTCCATCCATTTGGAGAGATCATTTCAGGTCTTGAGACAAAGAATGATGCAAATCCAAAGCTCAAGTGGACCCACCACAGAAAACAGTGGGGATTGAACGCTTACCATTAAGAACTTCTTTGGGGCCACAGAAGTTATCAATCAAGCTGATATTTGTGCTCTCTTCTTCCATATCTGAATGAAGTTATGAATAGTTTGGATCTCAAATAAACATCATGGTGGGCCCCCCAAAAATAGTTTCAAGTTTCAACGGTGGGCATCACTGTCTCCACTGTTTTCTGTGGTGGGGTCCACTTGAGCTTCAGATTGGCCTCATTCTTTGGCTCATGCCCTAAAATGATCTCTCCAATTAAATGGATGGTGTGGTTACAACAAATACATCATGGTGAGGCCCACGGTCAGGGTCCCACCCACAGCGTTATTCCGTTGCACACAGATTGGGTACTAACCTCACAAACATCACAGTGGGCCCCACCCCGAATCCCAGCATAGGAACTTCCTAAATCCACACCTAGCGGATTGTCTACTAACGTTGCCAGTAGCGAGGTGGTTGGACAATGATTTGTGGGCCTCACCATGATGTATGCGTTATATCCATGCTATTAATTTATTTTTCCAAATTATTTTAGGGTATGATCCCGAAAATGAGGCAAATCCAAATCTCAAGTGGACCACACGATGAAAACCATTGTGATTGAATGCCCACCATTAAAAACTTCCTAGGGCCCACTGTAATGTGTATTTTCCATCCAACCTGTTGATTAGGTCACAAAAACCTGGATAAGTTAAAACACAAATATCAGCTTCATCCAAAAGTTGTGGCCCCTAAAAAGTTTTTAATGGTGGTCGTTCAATCATCACCTTTTCCTACGGTGTGGTCTGCCTGAGATTTAGATCTGCCTCATTTTTGGGCTCGTTCCCTAAAATGAATGGACGGCGTGGATAAAACACATACATCATGGTGGAGCCTACAAAGCACCTTTCAGTGATGAATCAATACTCGTGTCCACATTCTGGTTGCATGGGGAGACGTGATAAGTTTATCAATCCGATCACATTATTAATGGGTATGTATTACAATTTCTACTTCTTCTTCTTTTCTTTTCTTTTTTTTGAATGAATTAATTGTGTTTTTCATACATGTCTTGATACATTATAGATCTTATGCATTCAATTTGAACATAGTTGCATTAGTTTAGTCAGCCAACGCATAGCTTAGGACCCTTTAGAAGGAAACCTATTATGTACACTTTTTTTTCAAATGTTATGATTTAAAGTTGTGTATTAAGGTCTTTTTAAACAATCCCTGAAGTTTCATTGAAAAATTCAGCCATTTTCCCAATAAGTGCGATAAATTACCCAATACAAACGATATATCACGTGTGATAACCGATATGTATTTGTATCCCAACGGTGCGATACATAGCGCGGTACCAATATTTCGAACATTTCTCCCCACAAGTACCCATATTGGTGGAAAAGGAAGTGGACAAGGAGGACCAAAAGATTTCTCCTTTAGTGTACTATACCTATAATTTATAAGCCAAACTAAGGGGCCGTTTGATAAGACATATTTTCAGCACTTATCAATGAAATTTGAGATCTTCAGTGTTTTCCCTGATTCAGATCGTTTGGCAAATCCAACCTTTTTTATTAATATTTGAAATTTTATTAAAAAGGGAGCCAAAGAAAACAAAAACAACAAAGGAAACAAAACTAACTTACAGCAACTATGCACCTCAAGAACCCAAGAAACAGAAAACCTGGAGCGGCACGCGGGGGGGGGGGGGGGGGGGGGGGGGGGGGGTGGATGCACATCCACGATGACTTGAGCTGACACGTTGGAGAGGGAAGAGCTAGAGTTGCTAAAGCGCTGAGAGTTTCTTTCTTTGCAAATGGCCCACAAGGTTGACAGAGAAGCCTTAATAAGGGTGAGACGACCTCATAGAGACAAATGCGAGGACTTCCAAGGGGAGAGTTTCCTCTCCATCCTTTCAATGATAACATCCCAAAGGTGAATAGGAGGTTTACCAATGCACAAGGGCAACCCCAAGTGGAGGGGAAACTTCCAGTTTTACAGCCAAAAGCTACCGCTAGATTGGACAGCAATGAATCTGAAATGTTAATACCAAGCATTTCGCTTTTTGCAAGATTGATCTTAAGCCCGAAGATGGCCTCAAAACACCTAACCTCAAAACACCTGACCACCTTAAGCCCGAAGATGGCCTCAAAACACCTGACCACCTTCCTCAAATTAACCACAGCAGAAGGGGAGGCTTTGCAAAATAGAAGGGTGTTGTTTGAAAACAGGATGTGGGAAACGGGGGAGCTAGTGGGGGAGACTTTAAAGTCATTGAATAGGCTTAACTCCTTGGGAAAGCAATCGGCTTAACCCTTCAGAGGCAAGCACAAAAAGTAAAGGGGAGAGGGGGTCTCCTTGTCTAAGGCCTCTGGTTGAAGAGAAGAATCCTTTAGGAGAGTTGTTGACAAGCACTGAGAAGAAGGTCGAAGAAAGGTAAGAGTGTATCTAGCTATGCCATTTTTTGCCAAAACCAAGTCTGCTCAAAAGGTAATCGAGATATCCCCAGTCAACATAATCAAAAGCTTTCTCCATATCCTACTTGCGCAGACGCCCCCCCCCCCAAACAATGCCTCCACTGTGATCGGAATCGAGGCATTCACTAGCAAGAAGGGAAGAATCCAAGAATTGCCAATTAGCTAGGAAAGCTCATTGGGCTTCTGAAATGATCTTAGAAGCACTAGACGAAATCTACCAGCTAAAATTTTGACAAATCCAACAAATTAAGTGCTTAAATTAATTTTCACTAAAAATATGAGTCTTTTTTTCAGCTCTCATCCCTTCACTTAATGCTGAAGGCTAAATGCTGAAAGTGGTGATACATTAAAATTTCTTTTCAGTTTCGACTAAAATATCCTTAAAATTATTTCAAAATTATAATTCAGCACTTTAAGTTTACAACACTTAATTCTCAGAGCTTATTTTTCAGTTTATCAAATGGCACCTAACTAGTGGTCCTTTGGACTTCCATACTCAGCTTTGTAATTTAAAGGGTAGCTGCAACTTTCTTTATTTGGTGTAATTTTGTATTATAAGAAGGAATACATCCCTCTCTTTTAGTCAGCAGAAGTGAACCTCATTCATCAACAGCAATCGTACAGCCATATAGAACCAGGGCAGTTAATGGATCTATTCAGTGACACCATCTAGCAGGAGATAAGGCATATGATTGAGGGAAAAAGAGGCTAGGATACTAATGAGGACATTAGACCCTTCAAGGTATATCAACGAAGGAAGTGAGTACCTCAAGCATCTTCCTTGTGGCTAGACGACTATTGAAGAGTATTGAAGACCCTACACATGTGATTTGGCACGTAGAAAACCGCACAATGGGAAGACACATATATAGGAAGAAAGAAGACCCGACTGAAGGTCGTCGGACGCCCGAAATTTGCCCGATTTGAAGCTATACTCTCTAGACAGTTTTCATTATCTTTGGGCGCCCGACCAAGCACCCGAAATTCATCTGATTTTTAGTTTAGTCGCTGGATTGTTTGGGCCCCCATCGGGCGCCCGACGACCATGCAAATTAATTTTTTCTAGTTTGTTTTTTACTTAAGTTTCAAGGGTAGTTTGGACTTTTCCTTCTTTGTTAATGTTTATTTAAAGGGATTAAGCCCTAAACACGAAATTAGTTGATTATTGATTAAGAAAAGCTTTGTGGCTCCTCTTCTTCCTCTCATTCTCTCTCTATGGATCTTCATCTTCTTCTCCAATCTTCTTCTCCTTCTTTCTTCTTCTCCTTCTTCCAACATTCTTCAAGGTAATTTTATACTTTCTCCTCTTTCTCTTACATAGTTCTTGTTAATTCCCACAACCCCAAATCTGAGAAGTTGATCCAAAACCCCAATCTTTCAGATTTTGATCATCTAATCCGAGTAATCCTTTGATTCCCCGGACTAGTGAATCTCATTACACGTTGGGTTGTGACCATGCAAGATCGGGAGGTTTCATCCCTCGCCGGATCCAATCCACGCAATACTTGAAATTCTTACTA
Organism: Liriodendron chinense; assembly: GCA_003013855.2. Lineage (NCBI taxonomy): Eukaryota > Viridiplantae > Streptophyta > Magnoliopsida > Magnoliales > Magnoliaceae > Liriodendron > Liriodendron chinense. Next base: position 14,813,663 of record ML058384.1, read on the forward strand.
CGTGGTTGTGATGATGGCCCACAGTATTGCATGTGTCCTTTTTATTTTCTTAGATTATGATGGTGAATGTTGAATCTTTACTGTTATTGCTTTGTTATTCCACTGAATCATCCATGATCATATGCATGCATCCTAATTAGGTCATCCTGCATCAAATACTTTAGGAGATTGAAGAATGAATTCCATTATTTGAAGAAAACTAAGGGATGTATCCCTTCTTAATTATAATACAAACTTATAACAAATAAAGAAAATTATGGATACCCTTTTAACTGCAAAGCTTATCTCTGAGTATGGTAGTCCAAAGGAACACTAATTAGCATGGCTTACAAATTACAGGTATGGTGCACCAAAGGAGACATCTTTTGGTACTCCTTTCCCACCAATAGGCCATCGACCAAAAAAAGAGGCAGGCAACACCACCAAGTGTATGCAGTGGACTGAAAAACAGGTGAGACAAACATCCACTTCAAGTGCAAAACGCCAGTCGATCCTTTTTAACTGGACATTTCTTTGGTATGTGCGGCTAGCCAATGACTAAACCAGCCGGATTTTTGGGCCATGGCCCTAATGATGGGCCACCTGATGAATGGCCTGAATCTTGCCCAAAGCTTGCCATGGTGGCAACTGTGGGTAGAGTAGGATTCCAATATCATACTGTTGTCAATAAGCACTAAAGCCAAAATATGGGGGAAATGGCAGTGAAACACGTTACTTGCAAAACCATTGACATTAGATTTGAATCCCACCTTGAATCCCTTTTTAGATGAATCCTACGATTCTATGATTTGAAACCTATGATTTAGGATTCAAATCCTAGTTTACAATTTAAATTATAATTGTTATTTTTCTCTAAAACTTTATTTGACTTTCATTTTATGTTTTCAAATTGGTGGGAGCTTTAAGAATTGTTTAGAAAAAGTCAATTATTCTTTTATTCTCTTATAAGAGAGGATAAATTTGGGGTTTTCTTTTTCTTTTCTTTTTTTCTTTTTCTTTTTTTTATGCAAGGTAAAGATTTTATTGAAGGGCTAAAACAGCCCAAAAAGCAACGCAGAAAAAAACGCAAAAGAAAAACAAGAACAAAAAGAAACCAAAAAGAAACAAAGAAAGAAAACAATCCCCCCTCCACACAGTACAAGCTCACGGTGCCCAGTCCCTGAATAGAATTAAAACTCCGGAAAGGACAGCCACAGAAGAGGATGCCTTGCTTCTAAAGACTGTTATTTCTCTCAGCCCAAACAGCCCAAATGCTGGCTAAGAGAACACACCGCCACTTTTTTTTACCCAAAATACCTCCGTGCTCGGCATGCCACGAGCAAAACAGATCATCTAGTGATATTCAAAAACATCAACAAGAAATTTGGGGATTTTGATATTCAAAAACGTAAACCAAAGAAATCAAAATACCTTTTTCTTCAGCCAACAGAATCAAGTACCAATTTTACCAATGTAATTCTACACTCAATAAAACTAAAAGTATTAAAGGACGTTTTTATGTCTTTTAAGGTAAATTTCTTGAAAGACGGATTATAAAGGAAAAGCAAGAGTCCTTTGAGTCAAGATATTCAATAAAGGTAACAGTAGCTGTAAGGGCCACCATAATTACAATTACAGTCAATAAAAATAAAAATTAAAAAAAAAAAAAAAAAAAAAAAAACTGTATCAGCACTATAACAGACTATTATGGAGCTGTGATGACTGTTACAGGCCATTTTTCCCATAACAGCCATTACAGCCCCATAACGTGTAACAGTTCCCACTGTTACCATTAACCATTTTTTAATACCTTGAGATAAGTAGATCATATACAAGCTCTCGATTGCCAATATTGTGAAATGTATTACTTGGTGCAAATTGATGGGAAATGGATGACTGATGAGTTTTTATCTTTTCTGACTAATTTACATTTTCAGATTTTTTTTATATTTTAAGAAAATCAGCAAAAAAAATCTTAAGATTTACGATATGATTTGTGATTCAATACGATTTGCAATACAATAACGATTTTGACAACATTGCAGTCAAGATCATTTGATTTGACCATCCAAGAGTCCCAGTGGAACTAGGACCCATGTAACTTAGTAGTGCTCTGAGAGCACTGGTTCATTTCCCTTTGTTTTAATAAACTCCATAACATACCTTGGTATTTGATTATTAAAAACCGAAAAGTGAAAAATGTGAACATACTTTTCCAGTTGCATACGACACAGTATTTCCAGACTCTGCATCTGCAATTGCCTTCCTTATATGTGCCACAAGGAACTACAAAATATCACCAACAAACCCAAATGAGAAAAAGAATCAATTATCATCTGGCCATCAATACATAAAAATAAAAGCCAAGAAAAAGAAATTAACAGAGGTAAGCACCATGTCCCGATCAGTATAAAATGAAGTAGCTTGGCCTGTTGATCCTGCACGCCCAGTCCTTCCAATCCGATGCACATAATCCTCCATTGTCTGTCATCAGAGCATCCAAGTTGGAACTTTCAGGCAAGGTGTTCCACATGTAGTTACTTGTAATTTTGATGATTCCTTCTGACTTTAATAACCGAACTGGTAATATGCTATGTGCATCATTGAATCTCTATGAAGTGTCCTTTCCACTTCTCACATTGAAAACGCAAATGGCCATTGGGATTATTCTGATGGGCCACCAGATGGATGGGCCATAAGGCCAAATATCTATGGTGATTGGACAACTCTGACCATCCAATTAGCATGCGAGTTTCCCCAATTGAATCTGGACCATTGCTTTCTCTTAGTCAACAGGTCATTTTTCAGGCCACTGATCGGATGGATACTGTTAGCCCAATTGCCTCGCTTTTTGGACCATGCCCCGTCCACATGGTGCACGTAAAATCAGCTTTATTAATAACCATCACCAGTGGCAAATGTACAGTAAAAAAATGTCGCGGGCGCTTCATAGAACTCCACGAAGTGCATGCACAATAAGAATTTCTCTTCCAATAAAATATACTTTTTTTGAAGAGAAGAGATGCAGAAAAGCCAACAAACCCCAGATGGGAGATGATAATCTTCAATAATGTGACCCCCAAAAATGGAGTGAAAGCCACAAACGGACATCAACTCAATGAAAATTTGAACTCTTAGTTACTGGGATTGAAATGATGAGCCTCTGTATGGAAAATGACTGCCATATGATGGTGTTGATTGGTCCTACTTGCAGCCAGACATACCTTTGGAAGATCCAGGTTAACAACATGAGCAACTCCTGTAACATCCAGGCCACGAGAGGCAACATCCGTCGCGACCTACACCCAAAGCCCACTCAAAATAAGATAGAGATTGAATCACCTTTACGGATCTCTAGGCATTTATATGCTAGTCCTTTTCAGATGGAATAAAGAAAGGAATAGGATATATAGACAAAATACCAAGATGTTGGTAGAACCATTCCTAAAATCACGAAGAGCAGATTCTCTTTCATTTTGACTACGACCTCCATGAAGAGCAACTGCATGTAGACCTTGTGCCACTAAAGCTTCAGCCACTTCATCACACCTAGTCTGAAGGAGCATTTAGCTTCCCACTTTAGGATTTTTATTTAAAGAATTACAAGATGGAAATAATAACAATAATCATCATAGCCTTGTCCCAGCTAGTTGGGATCAGCTTAGAGGATCCTATATATGAAGGGAACTACAGGATTATATGAATTATTCAAGAAAGTAGCAGTCTGAATACTGCATATAGAGAGGAATTATTGGATCCTCAGAACAAGGCTTTAAAGAGCATAAAATTGAGTTGCCAAGTGCAGTTCAGTGTTCAAGAAAATTGGCTTCTTGCATCAAAATGTGGATGGACCAAAAAAAAAAAAAAATCCTAGATTTAAATATCTGATCCACCAATCATGGGACTCCTTTCAGTTGAATCCAGACCCTTACTGTATTACTCTTCGTAATCATGTATTTGTGGACCACAATCCCAAAGGTTAAGATTGTCCTATCAAATAGAATTTTGGAACAAGGTTAAGATATGAATAGGTTACAGTTTAGTGGAATGAATGAACATGCACATGAATGATATTGAAAAGACATTATGCAAACCTTGAGTTGAAGACACCTATGGTATTCACTGAAAAAATACCTGACTGGATGATTAGGATATTCCAATCTAAGAGGTTTTGGGGGCCCTGTGCATATATCAGTACTCCCATCAGATTGGCAGTCTAGATCACAATGGGCCCCATGTGTACAGAAGACATCTTCTTGTTACATCAGTGTAAAAGTAATTTTTGATGGGTCATGATGAATTCTCTTTTGTAAGAAATGAAAATTCAAATGCATCTGTGCAGCTTCAATACCTTCCTTTCAACAAAAACAATAGTTAGGGGAAGGGGATGGCCGGATCTTTCAGCTTGACATGACTCCTCCACAAGCAAAGCCAGAAGCCGATCAATCTGAAACCCATATGAAACATTACAACCATATTACATTTGTCTAACAATCAATCAATTAAATCAGTCAAGACATAATAAATACATCTTTTAAAGATAAATACTTGATTGCCATGTAATGATGTAAGAGAATGGTATGGTCAAATTCATGCAAATATTCATAAATAACCACACCGAAGAACAGTCTAGACCCAAAGAGGTTATGTATTCACTGCACCATGCACCATTGCTCCATATCATGAGCTCCTACAAGAAATTGACAAGTCACAAAATGGTTTGTGATCCAGACACCTCATCAATTGGGTCTCACCACATATTGACCATGATAGGAAAATCTCAGTAATCAGACAATCTCAAATATCAGATCTGGGTGCTAGGAGCTACAAATGGACAGGAATGGCAGAGAAGAATATTGCAACGGTCAACTAAAAGGAAGAAAAAAAATCCACGAATCAGATGGGTAGAATCATCAAATTCATGCAGTTTGCATACAGTAGTCCATCCAAAGCAAGACACGCCTAGTGAATGATCCATGATCTGGATAACGGATCACTGTACCACGTGTTGACATGAGTCCGGCACACCAGATAAGGGAACTGGTGCACCGCACTCATGTTAGATTTCCTCTGATCTAAAGTGAAGAATTAAAGCAAGTGAAAAGTCCACAAGTACACATTCAGAGCATGTTCACTGGTAGGGAGGGCAGAGCATGAGTGAATAACAAGGGACACCAGAGGCTTTGGAAACACTTTGTGTGGTCGATGTCACTAAGGGTCTGCTCAGGTGCCTTGAAATCATAGTTGAGCATATTTGATTTCCACAGAGAAGGGGGGGAGGGGGGAAGCTATCCCGTTCATTTCATTTCCTGCTTGGATCGAGCATAATGAAGATATCAAACCATCGAAAAGCAATAGCTGTTCAATGCAGGATGTGCTGTGTGTATTTTCAAAGATAGTGCTTTGAATTCAGAATGGCCATAGAATGTATTCAGGGGGAACCTGGTTTGAGCATACTCCTAAACACAGGCATGCATTATACACTACATGAGAGTGCTGAGCTAATCGCAAAATAAGCATCCTTTCATATATCTCGACATTACCCACTCTAGCGTATGGTCTTGCACTTCATATATAGTTTGGGTATGTCCTTCAAAAAAACTACCAATTCCGATTGTCTAAAGAAAGTCAATTTGTGACTTTGTGAGGATCTTAAGTCACAGAAGAGTTCATATGCATCATGAATTAATTCCATAAGAGAGCTCAACTTAGTAAAGGCCTCAACACCACTTTCATTATGCTCATCCCAAAGAATGAAGAGGTGGAGGTCAAGGACTTCAGGCTGAGCAGTTTACACAGAAGAATGCAAAATCATAGCCAAGATTGTATCAATCAGACCTAGAGAGGTTGCCAGCATCATTGTTCCCCAATCCCAAGGAGCTTCCATCAAGTAGACAATGTTCGAAATATCGGTTTCACGTTACGTATTGCATCATTCGGATACAGATACATACCCATTATCGCGTGGGATATATCGTTTGTATCTGGTAATTTATCGCACTTTTTGGGAAACATTGGGAAAATGATTGAATTTTTCAATGAAACTTCAGGGATTGTTAAAAAAAGGACCTTAATACACACTTTTAAATCATAACATCTCAAAAAAGAAGTGCACACAATAAGTTTCCTTTGTATAGGGTCCTAAGCTATGCGTTGTTTGACTGAACTAATGCAACTATATTCAAATTGAATGCATAACATTTAGAGTGTATGTGATGATCATTTCATCAAACACTCCTTAATACATCGAAATTAGTCTCAATTGACAGCTGGTTGAAGGAAAATTTTAAAAAATATATATTTTTTAATAATTTTTTATTAAAAAATGATTTTTATTTTCCGAAAATTGAAAAGGACTTAACAAATCATTAGATCAGATCTCATATATGCTTGATTTCATGTTTGGAGCACAACATTGCAAGCAATTTGGGAGAAATTGGGGAAATTTTGAATTTTCCTCAAATCGGACCGCCTACACTCAATTTTCGAAATTAGATTCACGATCATTTCATCAAATACTCGTAAATACTTCGAAATTAGAGTCTCAATTGACAGCTGGTTGAAGCAAATTAAAAAAAAAAAAAAAAAAAAAACCATGGAGAACATGAAGAACCAATGGATATCGAAATCAAAGCTCCAACTCCATGATTTTTTCAAGCAAAACATGAAGAACCAATGGATTTATAACCATTTGACACTGATTTAACATAATTTCAACAAAAAAAAAAGGGATCAGAAATTGAAAATGCTCACTGAATCGAATATGTGGAATGTATTGGCACTACCTATGTGTTTCGTATCGCACAGGTGGGATACAAGATATATCGTGGGATATATCGGCCAATATCGTCAATATTTAAAACATTGCAAGTAGAATCAAATTTTCAAAGTGTCTTGGTGGCCAATAAATGTAGAGTCAAATTTTCAAAGGTGTCTTAGTAGAGTCAAGGCCAACAAGGAAAGCATCAAAAGAAAGTCAACATGGAAAAGGCATCCAATCGTTTTGACCAGGAATTCCTCTTGCATACTGTTCAAAGAATGGTTCTGGAGATAGGTGAATCCGTTGGATGGAGTGCACATTTACAATGTCATCTCTATTCTAGTTAATGTTTCTCTCTCCATTTTTTCACCATCTCGAGAGGCCTTCACCAAGAAGATCTGCTCTCTCTACTTCTTTCCATTGTGTCTGAGAGTCTCAATATGCTTATGGGTAGGACCTCTTCCATAGTTCTTGTCAAAGGCCTCAAAGGTGGCCACCCAAAGGTGAACGTGATTCACCTTCAATCCAACGGATGATACCTTTATTATGTATGGGGCCATATCAGAGAAGATAAAATATCTCAAAGAAATGATGAGATGTGGAATGAACATGGGCAACTGTGTGATTGTAGGTGTGGCTGCAAACAAGGTAGTTCAAGCTTTGGCTCAGTGATTGGGGTGCAAAAGTTTATCTACCTTTCCCTCAGGCTTCATCTATCAAGCAATCTGTAAGTGGCATATGGGATTCAATAAATGGGAGAATGGAAAAGAAGTTAGCTAACCGTTAAGACTTGTATCCATCCCTGGTAGGGAGGATCACTCTCATTAAATCAGCTCTTTAAAAATGTAGTATATTTTTCTATTGATGCTTAAGGTTGCCGCGTTAATGGAAAAGAAAATCGATTGTCTCTAAAGAAATTTCTCATGGAAGGGGAGAGGTCTGGTGCATAAGTTCCACCCAAGGTGTTCTGTATTGATAACAGTAGCCGTAACGGTCACCACGTTACCAACACGGAGTATCGGCGCAAAAGCCAATACAGGGGGAGTAACGGCCAATACGCCCCTGTATCGGTTGATTTTTATTTTTATTTTTATTTTTTTGCTCGAAAATTATAGAAAAATATCCAAAAATTGTAAATGTTCCAAATATGCATTCCTTTTTTATTTTAAACATGCGTATGGTAGTGTAACAGTCCACTCTTTGGTGAGAATGTTGTATCAGGCTATCTAATAAATTTATGAACTTGAGAACCTGGAATTGATTGCAAACCTTCTATATTTAATTTTCTAAGTATATAATACCAATGATAAAATTATTAGAGTGAATGTAATACCAAAACATCCCATTTTTACAGGTTTAACTATTATTTGAGTATTGGAGTATTACATATATCACGACTCACATACATTTCATTTCAACATACAGAGTCCAGAGACTTTTGAGGCTTATTATGTAATTTATATACCTAACAATTTGATAGCATTTCTCCCAATTGTTCTTAAGAAAAAATTGAAATTGAATTCAAGTAAATGGTGTTGCCGATTTGGCAGACCACTCAATGCCCCAAAATGAACCTTAAATTCATGCAATCTATTGGCACTTATCCCATTAATGAATTGGTGGACATTTATTAGATAGGGAAGAATGGAAAAATCAAATGGTCCTATTTCAAAAAATAAGTGTCCACAAATTAATGGTTAAAACTGTTCAAAGAATTTGATTTTGGGATTGTGATTAGCAACAATGGTCCCATAATTTTGATTCGCTAATTTTAAGTTAATAAATGCCTTGTGTACAATTCTTTTAGGGCCCAAATTAGGTGAGACTCAGATTGTGTAACACACATGTAGCAAAGTTATGTGGACCCCACCATGATGTATGTGTTATATCCACACTGTCCATCCATTTTGCCAAATAATTTTAGGGCATGAACCCAAAAATGAGGCAGATCCAAAGTTCAAGTGGACCATACCACAAAAAGCAATAGGGGACAAGGATGCCCAGCATTGCAACCTTCCAAGGGCCCACCATGATGTTTATTTGCCATCAAACCTATTCATAAGGTCCCACAACCTAGATGTAGGGTAAACACAAATATCAACTTGATCCAAAACTTCTTGGGGCCCCAAAAAGTTTTCAATGGTAGGTATTATTTTTTGCAGTGTTCCACTTGCTTTGGATCTGCCTCATTTTTGGGCTCATGCCCTAAAATGATCTAGAAAAATGGATGGATGATGTGGATTATAACACATGCATAACGGTGGTGCCACAAAACTTTGGCACGTCAACACACCACCAAGGTTGGAGTGTGCTGCACCATGCAATCCGAGTCCGATTAGGTGAGGCCTTGAATGTGGGCCCCACCATGTATGTATTTTATCCACGCCGTCCATCCATTTTTCCACCTCATTTTAGGGCATGCGCCAAAAAATGAGGCAGATCCAAATCTCAGGTAGACCACACCACAAGAAACAGCAATGATTGAATGCCCACCATTAAAAACTTCTTGCAGGCTACAAAAGTTTTGGATCAAGCTGATGTGTGTTTTCCCTTCATCCACGTCAGTGTGACCCAATTAACAAGTTAGATGGAAAATAAACATTACAGTGGGCCCTAGGAAATTTTTAATGGTGAACATTCAATAACCATTGTTTCCTATGGTGTGGTCCACTCGAGATTTGGATCTTACTCATTTTTCGGCTCATGACCTAAAATGATGTGGCAAAATGGATGGATGCGTGGATAAAATACATACATCATGGTGGGGCGCACAAGGCATGTGGCACGTGGACCTTTTATTAAAAAAAATGTTGGACCGAAAGGAGCCACGTAGCCTGTTTGGAATGAAAAGAGAGGGCTCTCGGGCTTCATTGTGATTTCAAATTGAGAGAGAGAGATAAGGACACATAGTTCTCTGATTTCAAAACCCTAAAAGAGACAGAGTAAGAGATGCTAATCAGCTGATGCAGATGAGAAGACGAAGAAGAGGAAAAGAAAGCAAAAGAAAGAAGAAGAAACAGGTATGCCTTTGACTTTTCTCCTCTTTTCTTTTTCTTTTTATTACTTGAAGACTTTTTTTTTTTTTGGAACGTTACGGGGTAACAGCCATAGCACCCTATAACAACCGTTATAGGGCCCATAATGACCGTTACGCATCTCTTTTTCTGACCCACATTGATTAAGACCCATATCGCGTAACAACCCGGGCCGTTACCATAACATATCAGCCGTAACTGATTTGGAACACCTTGGTTCCACATCATAACTTGGGAAGATGTCTATAGGATGAAAAGGGAAGGGCACTTACGGTTAGGAAAAAATTTAGAGAAAGAAAAAATGTGCTTCTAGCGAAATTGTGGTGGAGATATGGGGAGGATTCTAACTCCTTTTGGAGGAAGGTAGTGAGTAGAAAGTCTGGAGAGGGTTTGTTTCCAAGCTTTCCCTCAAGGACATCGGGTTGGTTGTGAAGCGATCAAAAAGGTGGGTAAAACTTCTAAAGTAGGCAGGGACATGTCTTACGAGGTGAGGTGGAATGCTCGACAAAGGAATTCACTCGTTGGCAACGGTGACAATGTGAATATTTAGAAGGACATCTAGCTCAATGAGGTTCCTCTAGCGAAGAAGATTATTATCATTGTTTCCTCCGATGGTAAATTAGTGTTATAAATATCATGGAATCTATTGTTTGGAACAGTAATCTTAGAACTTAGAAGCAACCAATCAGATTATAAATTTGGAAAGTTCTGGATCCCCATAAGCAAAATCTAGGAATGGTTGACAGATAGCAAGTTCAGTTCAAAATATTTTATTCAACTCAATTGCTCCCATAACAGTCTTTTCTCGCCTTCTTCAAAATCATGGGAAGCTCAAATCCTGCCCAGCATGCAAGCTTTTGGCTGGGTGGCGATAACAAACAAGATCTCACCTTGGACAACCTCAAGAAATGACAAATGGGTATCCCTAATGTGTGCTCTCTATGTCAATGCAATGAGGAAATGATTGACCATTTGTTTCTCCATTGTTGAGTGGATAGAGACATAGTGTTCTCCTTCAAATGTTGGACCTTGATGTCAAGGCTGGAAAAAAGGAAGGAATGGAAGTTTCTTTGAAAATAAATATGCTTCAATGAATTTGCCCAAACGAAGAATTACCTCCCCGATTGTTGATTGGGCATACTCAAGACCAGACTTACAGGAAATTTCACATTCAGATCCTTTGGTGATTGGCAATCACAGAATCCATCAATGAGCATAAGGATAGGAGAGTTGGAAAAGAAGAATGCCAAATGGGTGCCACCTCAGCAAAGATTCTTCAAACTAAATTGTAAAGGATACTTTTTTAGGAAGCTACAGCCCTGAAATCAATGGCATCTTGAGGAACAATTGTGGAGATGTGATGATGGCAATGCTCGAGTCCTTGTGGCAAGGGAAGCTCTCGTCATGAAGATTCTTGCACTAAGAGAAGGACACTGAATCTTCTCTGCTTCCTATTCTAGGAAGCTTATTGTCTGAGGGGGACTCCTAGAATCTGCCAGTGGCTGTCGAGGGTCAAACTCAACCATGGCGCATTGATTATTGTATTGTGTCTAAGTCCTTACGAGTTAAATCAGAGCAGTGCGCTCAACTTAGGAGAGGTACCAAGAGGCAGCCAGCAAGCTCAGCACGTAAATTGTTATAAATTCCAATGTCAACTTACACCTAGCTGGGGATGAAAGGAAAACCCCTACTTAATCTTGATAAAATGAAAGCCGGACCACAACAAAAACAGGGGCTCCAGAACTAGCATAAACAACTCAGACTCCCACAATCTAACTATTAGGTTCGCAAGCCCGCACTTGTTGACTAACACTTTACCTCTTGCTTCCCTTGGCAACTCACGAACTGAAGAGAAGACTATTATTCATTGCACCTGAGCTCCCTACCCTCGCCATGCAGCCAGCAACCTCATTGCTCTCCCGTAAAACATCACGAAGACTCGCGTTCAGGTTCAAGAGAGATGGGGCAATGTGCTGCCACCAGTACCAAGTCTCCCAAGGGCCGCTCAAGCCCATGTGGATGCCGTCGACAACAGCCTGAGAATCACTCTCCACCACCAACCCAGAAAGACCTAGACTTTTACACAAGATCAAGCCATCAAGAAGGGCTCGAACCTCTGCAATTGAGTTGGTTGATGAACCACAGAAGAAATGAAAAGAAAAAATAAGATCCCCAACTGGTCAGGGCATAGAGCTAGTCAATGGCTTGCCAAACAGTATATTATACACTTACTAAGGGTTATTATGAAGAATACAGGTATCAGAGATGCAAATGATGGCTCCCTATCCAGAAACTATGGTCATTTTAAGCCCCCTGAAGAAATAATACCACACTTAATAACAATAATTTCCAACTTTGGCATTTAAAGCGAGTACCACCTCCCCAAGTGGAGATGGGACTTCCGACGCAATGGAACACACAGATACACGACCCACTCCCTATAAATTATACTGAGCCTAGCGGAACTTCTCTCTGGTTGCTGTACGATGATTCACCCACAGTTGGCAAAGGGACAGCAAAGCCCAGCACAGCATCCAACTTTACCACATACAAATTTAGGAGTGCAAAGAGCATTTAAGTTCTAATAATTGGAAAATAATCAAAAGTGCATATTGCTATAGATACCTCAAGCAGAATTGAATCAACCTACGTGGCATATATGAAATCAGAAAATAAAACAGATGCACCAATCTAGTCCCAAAATACTATTACCAATATTCAAGCACTAATTCAGAAAATAAAATTTCAAGCTTACGTTACTTTTCACACAAGTGTAAAGATAAGCTAACCTTCTCGCTTTCAGTAACCTTCTCCAAAATCTGAGATACGTTTGCTGTCGGGCTACTTACTTTTCCCACCTTTACTTGCACAGGATTGCTTAGATACTCCTTAATTACAATAGACAAAGGCTAGTCAGAATGAAGTTCGTGCCAAAATACTTCACAAGGTACAAAATCACTCACCAAAAGAATGAATAAAATCACAACAGCGAAACAGAGTTCTCAGTTTGGATGGGTAATAAAACTGTTTGGCCATGAGCCAACATGCACCACACCAAGGTGATACTAACAACAATCTCCACACATTCTCGTTCCATGAAGTTCACATGAGACCCAACAAACATTTTCCTCATAACCATTTTTCTAGGCATCACATGTAAATATCAAGTACCCAGTTTCTAAGGGTGCATTTGGAAGTTCAGGAGATTTAGTATCAAAGGGGAAGGAAAAGGGAACCCATTTAATGTCCTTCCCGGTATCCCACCACCCCAAATAGATAGCCAATGAGTTCTACTAAAATCATAGAACCAAACCAAATTTGAAAGACTTGTGAAGCCAAAGGTCTCACATGACATTCACCACAATAAATCATGTGAAAGGGAGAGGGGAAAAAAAAAAAAGGCAAGCAAAGAAAACAAAACAAGAATCAAAAAGCTCTTCTATAAGGATCAACTACAAGATGGAAGGAAACTTAGGGCTCGTTTGGCATCGCTACTCTAATTCAATAAGAGCTACTCCAATAAGCTCTTTTTGTTCTAGGCTTCTAGCTCTTGTTTTAAATAAGCTCGTTTGGTAAAATCACTTTTTCAAGTCCCAAAAAAGCTCTTATTTGAAATAAGCATGTTTGGTAAAGCTTTCAAATAAGAGCTTTTTTTTAGGGGTAGTTGACGTCATTTTTAAAGAATACAACTCTATTGTTTTGGTGGTTCTCATCATAGATGAACCATGCCCCGAATGACAGAAGAATGGATGACTACAATCTTCATATTTTAAGACATTTGGGCCATCCATTATGTTGTACATTCGATGTGGATCAACCATCCTACAGAGCCCACCTTTGATGTGGACCGTCCATTGTGTGAGCCAAACCTTCAAAGTGGGCCGTCCATCGTACAAGGTCCGCCTTGGATGTGGACCACTCATCATTAGGGGCCCACCTTGATGTAGGTCATCCATCATGTGGGGCCCACCATCAATGCTAATTGTCCATTATGTGGGGTCCCTTAATGTCCACTACCCATCACGTGGAGTCTACATTTGATGCGTCCATAGTGTGGGCCCTACCTTCGAAGCGGAGTATCTATCATGTGGGGCCCACTTTTGATATCCACCATTCATCATATGGGGTGCACCTTCTATGTGAATCATCCATCATGTGGCCCACTTTGCATATGAGTCATCCATCATGCGAGACCTTGGATGTGGACCGTCCATTTAGGTGGGGCCCACTTGATGTGGATCGTCCATTATGAGGGCCACACTTTAATGTGGGCCATCCATCATGTGAAGCCCACTCCGTCCATTATGTGGACCCACCTTGATGTGGAGATTCATTATGGGTCATTCATCATGTGGGCCCACCTTTAATGACCATCATCCATCATGTGGGTCCCACCTTTGATGTGGACTGCCCATCAAAAGGGACCCACTTGATATGCATGTTCCGTCATGTTGGACCACCCTTTGATGTGGGCCATCTATCATGTGGGGCCCACCTTTCATGTGAACCGTTCATTACGTCGGCCCACCTTGATGTGGGGCCCCACTTCAATCTGAGTCCTTCATCATGAGGGGCCCATCTTTGATGTCCACCATGCATCATGTGGGTCTGTAGACACCCCACCCAGGCTAACAACTTGATTGAAACCTTAAACCATGGCTAAAACCTAACCCTAACCCTCAACCATACTAAAGCCTTAAAACCTACCAAGCCTTAGCCAAACCATAGCAAAACCCAAGCCTTAGCCAAACATTAGTCATCTCCAAGCCCAAGCCAAGTTTTAGCCACTTCCGAGCCTGAGCCAAAACAAAGCCATTTTTAAGTCAGAGCCGTTTCCGAGCCCTTTTCCAAGCCAAAATGTTAGATCCGAGCCTTTAGCTACCAAGTAAGCCAGCTGGCCAAAGTACGGGATAAAAGCGAGAGGCAACGGTAATCAGATTACAGCCTACCGCCAGCGGTAAATGGATTACTGCTCCCTCTCGAAATCTATGCCCCGAACTATAGTTGTTGCTCCTTTGGAGAGACAGCTGCCCTGAAAACCCATTACCCCTGAACTTCTACCAATTCACGGTTTTACCTCGCCTCATCCACCAATGACAATGTGACATGTGGCACCCCCTTTCTCTCAACCAATCACAAGCCAACACCACACTTTTACCCTCCATAGCCCCTCTAATTACAAGAAAACCTGGAAAGGGGCTATAAATACCCCCCTCCTCTCTTCATTTCTCAAGCAACAACACCAACAAAGAGGAGGAGAAGGAGAGTGTGAGTGAAAGTGAGAGAGTGGGAAGGAAAGTGAGACTGAGAGGCGAGCTTGAGCTTTTAGAGCTTCATCCTTGTTCGCCCCTTTAGCATCCTCCAAACCCCCTCTTAGCCATCTAGCCCACTTGGGTCAACCCTTCCAAGCCATAGTGCACCCAAACCTCCTAGCCATATCAAGTGCAAGCCCAAGACCGTGCTACCATCACTAGCATGCATATTTCATCAATCGCATCATCACTTCCCTTCTCAACCCCCTTGCTTCTCTAGATTGTCATTAAATGTATGGTCTATGACTTGCTGAAACTCCGGATCCTGTCACATCAGAAACTCATGGCGAGCTAGTCCTCTTACATATCATTTGGCATTATCACATCTCCACTTAACCTCCGTTCTTTTCTAGACATTCTTTGGACGTATGCTCTGTGATTTGTCGGAATCCTGGACCCTGTCACATTAGAAATCCGAGTATTCTTAGTCATACTTTCATACTTTGCATCTAATTATATTATCCCCTAAAATAGCTTACCACACGAAGTAGAGACCGTACACCCGTACGGGCAGAAAGGGTGCCTAACACCTTCCCTCTCTGTAACCGAGGTCCCTTACTCAGAATTCCTAATCGCAGATCAAGAGTCAACTTAAAGCAAGAGAGTCTTCAGATTCTCTGGCTTTCACAGATTCTAGCTAACTGCGGGATTTTGAGATAAGTGGCTAGTGGCGACTCAAAGTCTACTATATCAATCCAAATCAACCCTCCAACAATCAAAAAAGCATAAACGCATTAGAGCGTGGGCGCCAATTTCCAGGATTTATTGGGTCCCACCTTTGCTGTGGGCCATCTATGTGGGGCCCACTTGAAGTGGAGAGTCCATCATGTGGGACCCACCTTTGATGTCCACCATCCATCATGTAGGTCCCACCTTTGCTTTGGACCGTCCAACATGTGGGGCCCAACCTTCAATATGGGCCATTCATCATGTGGGCCCACCTTATGTCAACCTTCAATCATGTGGTCCCACATTCCATGTCCATCATTCATCATGTGAGTCCCACCTTTGATGTGGACCATCTGTCAAGTAGGGTCAGCTTGATGTGGATCATCCATCATGTGGAACCACACTTTGATTAGAGCTGGACATGAGCCAAGCCAACTCGGTTAACTCGACTCGTTGCTGATTTCAAACCAAGTCGAGCTGGGCAGGTGAGGTTCGAAAAAAAAAAAAAACCGAATCGAGTTCGAGTTGGGCCGAACTCAAGTTCAACTCGAACCGGCCCGATCCAGCTCGTACCAATGATATAAATACAAAAATAAAAAACCCTAATCTATTTTCTACCCTACCCTACCCAGAGCACGCCCGAGTCCGACTCTGCCCTACCCAACTCCAAACCCTACCCCACTTCCAAACCCACCCCCACGGCCCTACTCGTCTGACTGAGCTCGGCCAACGGCAGAGCCCTTCGTCCTCTCTGACCGACAACCCTATCCGACGGGCAACAACATAGCAATGACCTGCCCAACAACCCTCTCCCTGTCCGATTCAAGATTCGAGCTCGTGTGACCGGTGACCCGATTCTGACAACCCTACCCCGCCCGAAAGAGGTACTTCTTAATTTTTATTTTTATTTTTTTGAATGTTGATTTTTTTTTCTTGGATTTGAGGATTCGTGGAAGAAAATAGGGTTTGAAGGTTGTTGGGTTGGCAAAGGGATCGAGTGCGGGTTGGTTCTGGGTGTCCAAGTTGGGTCGAGTTGAGTCAATTGGTCAGGTAAGGTCGGGTTGGTCCGAGTTGGGTGCGGGATGGTCTGGGTTTGGTTAGTCAGGGCTGGGATGGTCCGGGTTAGGTGCAAGATGGGCTAGGTAGGTCCGGGTTGGGTTAGTCAGGGCTGGGATAGTTCGGGTTGGGTGCGGGATGGGCTAGGTAGGTTCGGCTTGGGTGTGGGATGGGTTGGGTAGGTCCGAGTTAGGTCAGTTAGGGATGGGATGGTCCGGGTTGGGTGCGGGATGGGTTAATATTTATATGTTGAATTGAGTTATTTGTTATGTTGAATTGAGTAATTTATTATGTAGAATTAAGTTATGCTGATTGTTGAATTATTACATTGAATTGAGTTAATTTGCATTGAGTTATGTTGAATTGAGTTATGAATTATTAATTTGCAATGAGTTATGTTTTGAATTGAGTTATGTTGAATTGAATTTTGTATTAGAATTGTCATATTATATGGATAATAGATTGACAATCAGTTGCCCATTTCAGCACTCCTATGTGGCTGGGACATAAATATAGTGTCTTTGGTGGCATAGCAATCCTCAAATTGTCCCTTTTTTCTCTCTAAATATATTTATTTCAGTTACTTCCATTGTCAAATATCCTCACTCTATATGGATGGTTGACAATGAAAATAAATGAAAGATTATCATATTTTGGAGAGATAAGGGGAGATGCTGCTGGAATATCGATGTAGGCATTTAAATGGGTAAATGAAAGCATTACAATCTATCTAATCTCGAATTTTTTTTTCTTTTTGAGAAGTAACTTTAATTTATTAAAAAGATGCCGAAGCGCAAAGAATACACGCCCAACACCTACATACCCTAAAAAGGAAAAGGCAACCTAAGTCGCCTTAACATACTAAGCCCATTCGGCCACAAGCCTTTCAATCTTACATATCACTTCGTACTCCCCCTTAATGATATTTCAGAAACATCGCCCATTCCTAGATCCCCAAATGCCCCAAAGGATAGCCATACACAGAAGACGCCAAGCCACTTTCCGAGTCTTCCCCCCCACTCCCCCGTGCCAGGCCCACAGAAGCTCTTCCACTGACTTAGGCATAACCCAATCCATACCCATCCACGACAAGAAGTACCTCCAAATTGTCGTAGCAAAGGGACAATGGATGAAGAGATGGTCAATCAATTCCCCACTACCCATACACATAAGGCAAATGTTGGGGAGCACTAGCGCTCTTCTTTGAAGATTTTCTATTGTTAGAACTCTCTTTCAACCCACCGGCCATACAAAAGCTACAACTCTCGAGGGAGCTCTGTAAAACCAATGATGGAATGTATGATTAAGCATCATATTAGAAGTAGACTGATATAATATACTGTAGAAAGATTTCACCATAAATCTACCATTTTTCTTCTCAAACCACACGATGTTTTCTTGTAGAGGGTCCATGTCCACCAGCCTCAAAATCTCCAGCATCTCAACCAACTCTCCCTCCATCCCTAGAATTGTAATCTACCACCCGAACTAGCCTGTCAAGAGCAAGCACCACGAGTCTAGGGAACAAACTCTGAAAAGGCTAAGAGCTACACCATCTATCCGTCCATAATTTGATCCTAAACCCCTTTTCCAACTTTGAGGGACATGCCCGTCCTCACCATGGATTGGGTACCCATGATTGCTTTCCAAGCACCCGAAGCTCTATATGAGGAAGATGCTTTAACAAACCAACCACACTCCTGAACCCCATACGTAGCCGCAATCAGGTTCCTCCAGAGACTTCCCTCTTCAGCAAATCTCCAAATCCACTTTCCAAGCAAAGCTTTATTCATAAGGTGCAACGGCTTTATATCGGGGGCCCCTTCTGCTGTAGGTTTACAGACTTCTTCCCATTTTAGAAGATGAAACTTTCTCCCTTCGTTGTCCCCTTGCCATAGAAAATCCCTCATCAGCTTCTCTAGCTTGTCCCATACAGCTTTTGGGCATTCAAAAAGCAACATAAAGTAAAGTGGCATATTGGAGAAAACCGATTTAAGGAGTGTGATGCAAGCCCCCAAAGACATGTATCTCCCTCTCCACGTAATAAGCTTCCTTTCAATTCTTTCAATCACCTTATCCCATAGGTGCCTCGCCGGCTTCCCCAGACATAGCGGCAACCCCAAGTATTTAGTCGAGAAAGAGCCAACTTGTCGGGAAAGAGCCAACTTGGCATCCAAAGGCCAACACAAATCGCGACAGATCCCCCGAGTCCACATGCACCCCAATCATCTTTGACTTCGCCGAATTAATCTTCAGACCCGAAACTGCCTCAAAACAAAGGAGGATCTTTCTCAGGTTCCGAACAGAATCCACATTCGCCTCACATAATAAAAGAGTGTCGTCCGCATATTGGAGGTGAGAAATACTTCCAAATAAGTTCGTTATCTGGAATCCAGAGAAGAGACCGTTTTCCTCCCCCTTATATAGCATCCTGCTAAGGGCCTCAACTACCACTACAAATAAGTACGACGATAAAGGATCACCCTGGCGCAGACCACAAGATCCTCTGAAAAAACCTTTAGGCGACCTATTCACCAAAATGGAAAAAGAAGGCAATCGCAAACACTCTTTGATCCAACCCCTCCACTTGTTACTGCATCCCATCCTCCCAAGCATATAGTCCAGAAAGTTCCACTCTACATGGTCGTAGGCCTTTTCAATTATCTAATTTGCACACAATCCTGGATTTCCCCTCTCTATGCATGTCACCACATTCATTCGCGATAAGAGCAGTATCCAGAATCTGTCTCCCCATGACGAAGGCCCCTTGATTTTCCAAGATAACCTTGGAAATACAATGCCTGAATCTGGAAACCAGGATTTTTGAAAGAATTTTATAAGGGCCTCCAATGAGGCTAACCAGTCTAAAGTCCTTCAACTCCACAACTCCTTCCTTAGAAATCAGACCTAAAAAAGTGGCCCCGAGCTCTTTCGACAAATGACCATTATCCGAAAATTCAACAACAAATTCCGTTACATCCTTACCCACAGTGTGCCAAAATTTCTAAAAGAAAGTTATTGGAAACCCATCCAGACCTGAAGATTTCTCCCCATCCAAAGAACCCACCACCGCTTGAACCTCCTCTTCCGAAATCTGGCTTTCCAGGAAAGCCACATCTCCAATATTTGGTTAAACTGTAATCCATCTAATTTCGGTCTCCCCAATCCTCTCTAGCTAGCAGGCTTCTATAATACGACACAACAACGTCACTTATTTCCTCTTTCTTCGATATCAACTCCCCGTCCACCTCCAAGCTAGAAACCTTGTTAGCTTGAGCCTGTTAGAAAGTGCGTCGGGTAGTCTAACATGACACCCACGTATGTGTGCGGAAGCGTAAAGAGCACTAGCATGATGTCTAACCGAGATGGGAGTACCACCAACCGTCCACCATTCTTTGACGGGTCCAATTATGCCTATTGGAAGGCTAGAATGAGAATTTTTCTCCAATCCATGGACCGTCCGGTGTGGCTAAGCACACAAAATGGATACACCTTGCCCACCGTGCAAGTGGAGGTTGATGGGAAAAACATTGTCATTCCCAAAGATGATTCCAAATGGGATGACACAGAGAGAGCACAATACATGGCGAATGCCAAAGCTCTCAATGCGATTTGCTGTGCGGTTTCCCCGGACGAATTTCAGCGCATTCTCACATGCGCAACTACAAAAGAAGCGTGGGATATACTTGAGGTTACCCACGAGGGAACTAGCACAGTAAGACGCTCGAAACTTCAGCTCTTAACCACCAAATTCGAAAACATTAAGATGGAAGAGTCTGAAACTTTCATGGAGTTTTATACTAAATTGTCAGATATTTGCAACTCAATGTTTGTCTTAGGTGATCGAGTCCCGGATGGTAGGATTTGTAGAAAAATTCTTAGGTCCCTCCCGGATAGATTTGACTCCAAGGTAGTTGCCTTAGAGGAGTGTAGAGACATAGATAACATGAAAGTAGAAGAACTCATAGGTTACCTACAAACTCATGAACTACACTTTAAGGCCCCCTCTAGGAAGAAAAGCATCGCTCTTAAGTCCTCTCACAAACATAAGAAAATTAAGAGTGAGTCGAAGGAAGATAGTGATGATGAGGATGATGAGGAAGAGAAATTGAATAAAAAATTCAAGAGATTCCTCAAATTTGATAGAGGGAATAACCGTGACAAAAAGGACAAGAAGGGTGATAAACATAAAGGAAAATCATCCATACCTTCATCCGTCCGTTGTTACGGTTGCGGTCGTCGTGGCCATATTGCCCCGAATTGTCCGAAAGGGCCTAAACCGAAAGGTAAAAAGGCAATGGCTGCCACTTGGGATGATACGGAGGAGTCCGAATCTGGTGACTCCGCTTGTGATGAGAGCCAACATAAAGATCTTGCTCTCTCGGCCTCCACCACAACCCCTCTTCCAGCTTATCTAAGAGGGGATCCCAACCGCTATCCTTTCTAGGAGAAGGAGGAGTTCTCAACCCCTCACCTCATGCTACATTTTATGAGGGTGTTGTGGAAATTAGTTACCCTTAGGCTAATCAAACTAAACATAGTTAGTGAGGGTAGCTAGAAATGCTTTAATAGGAAAATCTGAAGATTTCAGCCTCATTTTTGTGTGTATGGGCAAATCAGAGGATTCAAGCCTCATTAGCACAAATTTCGATAATTTAGCCTTGCTTTTATTTGATACATTTGCTTGCTAGATTATCATCATGCTTAGATTAGCAAATCATCTTGAGTTTTATGATTCATTGTATGCTAATCTTTGCTTTGTATTGGTCTTGATATACCAATAGGGGAGGTTGGTTGATTGGGCTATAAGCCCTTTGTGCTTTTATTGCAAATGTATATCCTTGACCAATTATGCCTGATTAATTATGTTTAGAGAGTTGCACTTTCTTGTTAATCATGTTCCTTAGCATGCTCCATGTATTTATGATTCATGCACCCTATACTCTCCTTGTTAGCATGTGCTTATAGTTATAACTGCCACACACTATCTACTCTTACCTTAACCTTATTGGTATATCATTAAGGGGGAGAGAATAGTTTGTCAATTGCTAACAAAAAGGGGGAAAAAGATCAAGTCCCACAAAAACTAGTTTGCTATGTTTTGTGATGCAGGGATTGACAGATTATGGGGGAGCAAACTGAAGAGGAGCAGCTTAGTTTAGGCATGTCAAGAGTCCTGTAATTAATTCATTATCAATGTAATATCTTGAACATGTATTTTGTTTTGGTAGGTTAGGTTTTTGTAAGTAATTGACAAAGGGGGAGATTGTTAGTGCACTTTTCCGTCGCATACTAGTGCACCTTGTTTGTCAATCACTTACATCAGTGAGTCTAGTATCGGTTGAGCCCAATGAAGACGAAGACCGAAGACTCAGTGGCCTCGCCGCATCAAGGAAGAAGAATCAGGTAAAAGTGATGCCTTGGTGCCTTAACCTTGACCAAAACCCAACCCCTTAAACTCTTTGATGACCTTGACCATATTAGGGAACTTTCAGTCATCATAGATTGGCCCTAGGTGTCCCAAAACATCACCTAAAACTTGGCCTAAGTGAGAGGGTTGAAATATGAATGGGTCAGCAAAACAGTGGGCTAAACCCAGGCCTGTCCGACCGGTCGCGACCGGTCGTGGACCCCTGGCCGACCGGTCAAGACCAATCGGATAAACAATCCAGAGAGTCAGCAGGCTGATTGGTGTGTGCAGGCCATAGGGCCGACCGGTCGTGGTCCCCTAGCCGACCGGTCTTGACCGGTCGTGCAGTGCACCTTCCTTAAGACAGCGAGCTCTGTCTTTGCTCTGGCCTATGGCCGACCGGTTGTGGACCATGGACGACTGGTCGTGGCCCCTGGTCGGCACTAGCCGTTATTTGCCCGTTTTCAAACCGTTGTGCAATCTTTTATAAATGGGCTTGGCTTGTTTTGAGGGGCAGGCAGAGGGATTTCGAGAGGAGTGAAGCCACCATTGTTGGAGACCATTTGAGGCTCATTCCCAACCTATGCAAGGCATCTTCCTTGTACTTTAACACAAGATTAGAGCATTCCAAGCTCATGAAGAAGATGACCTTCATCCCCTCTTGATCTCTAGAGTTTGGAACATTCTTGATTGGCAAATCCCTGTCCAAAACTCTATGATGAGATCGTTGTAGGAGAGAACCTCTAGGCAACCCATTCCCATTAGTTGTAGAGTTCTCAAACCTACCTTCCTAGCACCTTGGGCATCTCAAAGGCATCACATGCAAGGGGTTTGATCAAGTGTGGCTGAGGCATTGGCAACGCAACGGCAACACGATCGTGGGAGCAAGGGAAGCTGATTGAAGCACGGGAGAGCGGAGATCAAGCAACCCAAACCGGTGCTAAACAAGGGGCTCATCCGACAAGTAAGGTTGTCCTTTTTTTAGAGTTCATTTAGAGTTTGTTTGTCAAACTCAATATAGGGACGTTAGCCGTTCCTTGGCCCGTTTGCTGGGCCTAAACTAAGTCTCCAAGGGGGAGCCTCCATCACGGGAGTAAACGTGAGACGGGTTGAGAGTTAGCCTATGTCCAAAACTCCGTTTGGGTTGAGAGCTAGCCCTTTGTCCAAAACTCCGGTTATGGTTGAGAGGTGAACCGATAAAACCTCCATGTAAAAGTTGAGAGATGAACCTCATTTAAAACCTCCGATAGTGAATGCCGGTGTGCTCAAAGGTGTTGAGTACTTGAACCGAGAGTGGAGTAGACAAATAGTCGAACCACTATACATGCTTGTGTTTGTGATTGAATTGAGCACATTTATATCTTAGCATTGTTAGTTTAATTGTTTAATTATGAATGCTTGATAGGAATGTATGCTAGGCACCAATTAGGCACATCCACACACAAGATGTACTTTCACTAGTTGTGCAGACTTGAGCTCATTGATCCATTCTCAAAAGTCTACATAGGTTGCATAGGTTAGGAGCTTGATTAGTTAAATCTTTTGATTACCTATGCGTGCTTTAGACTAGGTTTTTTATTGCTTTATCATTTACTAGTCTTGTGATTGGACCCACTTAGGCTTGGAAGCCGAAGTGTTCTTGCTTACTTAGTTTGATTTGTTGTATTATATTAGTAGGCGAAAAGAATTTCAAAATGGGTCCTAATCACCCCCTCCTATAGGTTTAGTCATAATTCTAGTTGCTCTTTACACTTCCGCACACATACGTGGGTGTCGTGTTAGACTACCCGACGCACTTTCAGAGCCCTGGCACTGGCTATGCTTTGAAAGAAGCGAGTATTTTTGTCGCCTTCCTTCAGCCAAATTGCCCTCGATCTTTGGCGCCATTTAATTTCTTCCTCTCTCGCCTTCCCTACATACTTCTGGGGCAGCCCTTCCCTTCTTAATCTATCTTCTTCTGTCGGCCCCATAATCTCCTCTTTAAAATTCAACTCTTGGATTTCGATAGCTAACTTATCAAACTCTTCCTCTCTTCCAGCCAAGACCTCTTTCTTCCAACTCTTCAGTTTTTCTTTCAACATTTTCAACTTGCTAATATGAACCCCACGAAACCTTCCACATAGAAAGAATCCCACGACTCTGCCACCAGGTCCTTGAATCCTTCAATTTCCATCCAAACCATTTCAAATTTAAACAGAATCGAGCCCAATCTTCTTCCTTCACAGAAAGTAGGATAGGACTGTGATCAGATATAAATCTCGGAAGACCCCTTTGCGAAACTTTCAGATATCTTTCCAACCAGTTTGGAGAAGCCAAAAACCTGTCCAACCGCGACATGATTGGCTTCTCTTGCCCGTTTGACCAAGTAAATCTAGTTCCCCCTAATGGCAAGTCTTCCAACTCATGTCGACCCATCCAGTCCGAGAAAGCAGCCATACTTTTCGTTGTTCTTCCACCCCTTGACTTTTCATGAGGGCAGCGGACAACGTTGAAGTCCCAACCAATGCACCACGAAGCAGCCCATACCAATCTTATCCCATCTAACTCCTCCCAAAACTGAATTCTGCAACTATAATCACAAGGCCCATAAACCGAAGTAAACAACCAACGAAAACCCAATGCCATCTCTGTAAACAGAATTGAAACAAAAAAAATCCCCCACCATCGAGTCGATTTTTCTCAACTTGCTTGAGTTCCACGCGACACAAATTCCCCCAGAACTCCCCACTGCATTCAAAGCCACCCATTCCTTAGATTTCGAACCCCAAACAGAAGCAAGCGTATCTGAATCGAAATTTTGAAGCTTCGTTTCTTGGAAAGCCACCACATCAGCCTTCGCTTTCCTACACACTTTCTTGATTTGGGCCCTTTTGGTCAAATTCCTCATCCCGCGCACATTCCAATGATAACAGATTCATTGAGCACCTCCTTTCCCCAATCTCGCCCTCTTACCACCAACTGCTCTAGTCGTCGAGTTGTAGTTTATGTTGCATTCAAGCCTGAGAAGCTCCCTCCAACCTCTAGGATTCTTTACTTTGAGATGTTGTTCTTCACTAAGAACTTGAGATGCCCTCGATTTTGCGAAAAGGAAGAAAGCTTGCAGATCCTCATCAGTAACCCCAAAAGACATCCCAACCATACCCCCTACCCTCTCCAACGCATCCTTAGTTGGTCCTCTTCCGAAATCTTCCCTAAGATTTTCTAAGGTTCTTTGATCGTGATATCAGATCGAACATCGGAGCCCCCTTTTTCTATACATAGGTAATGTCTAGTGCTTCCTCAAGCTTCTCAGTCTCGGCCAGCTCTTCTGCCGAAACTAAGTTCATATCTTTTGCATCTTCTTTCATTTCTTCTAGGCTCTGGTCCATTTGGCCCTCTACACCGACCTTCTGAGCTTCCAACATCAACAATGGGGGCAATTCCACAACATTACTATTCGTTGAAGGAAAGAAAAGAGGCCCGAAGAAAGAAACTTGCCGAGAGATCCCACTTTGAGCTGTCGAAGAATGCATCAAAGCCCCCCTACATCCTCCATAATCATCATAGTCGAGAGATTTCTCGTAAAAAAACATCTCCTCAAATCAGCAAAGGGAACGCGTGGCAGGGGAATAAGTGGTGTCACGTGTTGGACACACGTGCTTATCGCACTAGACACAGAGAGCTCTCTGACTACCTCACATGTCTCGCTATACATATCTGTGTGAAGCACCAACCTGTCATCCAGCGATACATCGTTAGCCTCTACTTCTGATTCGGGGCAAACCTCCGACAGAACCTCCCGCCTCACACCCTCGCCCAGTTCCCAAGCCTGCTCAATGCCTCCATCTGTTGAATCCGGGCTCGGTTCGAGCTCCAAACCTGGCCAATATTTTAGGGTCGGAGCAATGTAACCTTCTTCCGATGCTCCCGCAGAGTACTTGGCGACACGTGGACCTTCAACGATACTCTTCCGTCCACCGACCTTATCAACGTCACTAGGCGCTTGACGCGTGTCGATCCCCAAACTGGGTGCTCTAGAGGCACAAAATACTCGTGTTCCGTCTTCCAGGTGACTGATTTAGTTACGTGGAGTCATTTATGATGTCCAACTTGTAAGTTGTTGTCCATCTTCTCCAACTTGCAAGCTTGCAACTCTTCAAATCCCACTTACAAATTCGTTGTCAATTTACAACTTACAAGTCCAAAATCTCATATTTTTTCTTATCTTTAGAGATGTCTCACGAGGAAAAAGCGAGTCCCTTAACCCCCGGTATTTCAATCACATCTCATCAGATTGTGGAGGGAGAAGGGATAGAAAATAGTGATAGTATAACACAACTTGTTACAAAAGGGAAAAGAATGTCAGTGGTTTGGGATGATTTCAAGGAGGTCACATTGAAGGATGGTAAAGTGAAGATCAGATGCATGCATTGCAAGAGTCTTTACGCAAAAACACCAGGGGGATCAACTTCGCTTTACTTAAGACATAGGCAATCCTGTGCAAAGAGACCTAGAATCCTGTCGTCAGGCCAATAGATGCTATCATTTTCCGCATCAGAAGGGCATAATTCTCAAAGTACCCTCACGAATTATAAGTTTGACAAGGAGAAACTGAAAGAATGGTATGCAAGATTAGTAATTGTTGAAGAAAAACCATTTATAATGGTAGAGAGTAAAGTCTTTACAGGATCTTGCAAATTTCTAAATCCCAGATATGAGAAAATATCCCAAGTAACAGCGAGACGGGAGTGTATAAAGATGTATACAATTGAGAAGAGCAAGTTGACAGATATGTTTGCATTCATCTCCCGAGTAAGCCTCACATCGGATTTGTGGATGGCATCTAACCAAAGAAAAGGGTAACATGTCATTAACCGCCCACCACGTCGATGCAAATTGGAAGCTTTGTAAATCAATCTTGAATTTCCGCCACCTTCCTCCTCATAATGGAATGGCTATTTTGGATTATATTTATCATTGCTTGGTCGAATGGTGGATTGAGAATAAAATATCATCTATCACTTTAGATAATGCCTCTGCTAATGATAGTGTTATTACTATCTTACGAAACCAGTTCAAGACAACAGGAAATCTATTTTTTTAGGGAAAAATATTCCATGTCGGGTGTTGTGCCCATATTTTGAATTTGATTGTACAGGAAGGGCTTAAAATGATTGAGCCAAAAATGATTGAGCCAACGATAGAGAACATTAGAGAGTGTCAAATTCATTAGGGGGTCACCATCAAGGCTTCATACGTGGAATGAAATTGTTCAACGTTTGCCTTTGAAATCGTTGAAATTAGATGTATGCACATGTTGGAATATAACGTATGAGATGCTAGACACAGCTATGGAATTTAAACTAGCATTCCCTCAGTTTGTGGAGCATGACAGAGCATATCAGTGGCTGCCTTCCGAAGATGATTGGTCTACGGCTGAAGAGGTTCACAAGTTTCTGAAAGTTTTCTACAACTGCACAAAAATATTTTCCGGAAGTATCCTACTGCAAATTTATTTCTTCCGAAACTTTAAAGGATTAAGGATGCTTTACAAAAACGATCAAATGATGGCCAAAGCTTTCTGTAAGAAATGGCACTGCGTATGAAACAGGAATTTGACAAGTATTGGACAAATTGTCACCTGTTAATGACCATTGCAGTTGTTTTGAATCCTCGATACAAGGTGGTAATGGTTAGGTTCATTTTCAAGAATATTTATTCAGTGGACAAGGCCAAAATAGAAACATCCATTGTTCGTGCTGCACTAGAAGACTTGTACACTGTCTATGCTGCTGGTACTTTGGACACATCACTTCAAAAAGAAGTTGGGTCTAGTGCTAGTGTACCAGTAGCCAACAATGATTTTATGTCTTTGACTGCTCAAGAAGAAACAATGGAGTTGAGTACTGAGTCGGAACTAGAAATGTATCTCAAGGAACCAATCATGAAGTACATCACCAACGATTTTTAAATTTTGGAATGGCAGAAAATGAGAGCACTTGAATCAAAATACCCTACATTATCATTGATGGCATGAGACATTTTGTCAATTCCGATTTCGACCCTGGCATCAGAGTCTGCTTTCAGCACGAGGAGTAGGGTCGTGAGCAAGTATCGAAGCTCACTTTCACCAGGAACAGTTAAAGCTCTCATTTGCGTACAAGATTGGTTGCAACCAATTTGGGAAGGTAGCAGTTTCGATGAAGATGATGAAGATGATGAGCACGAGAGTCAAGATGAGACTATTCCTGTTGACTAATGAATGATGATGAAGGTTTAATACTTTAACTTGTATTATTTTGTGGGATTTATTTTTGTTATGGATTTTCATATGATTTTGTGGGTGAAATTACTGATTGTATTATTTTGTGGGATTTATTTTTGTTCTTATGTATTTTCATTTGCTTTTTATTCCATTTTATAATCACTTATCAGCTATTGGTTTTTATGGCTTACATTTGATATTTGTATTTCTATGATTTTGTTTCCTATATTTTTCATGTTTTCTCCATCATGTCTAACAATTCTTTTCTAAAAAGTATATATTAGATATGTCATCGACAGATGAACCATCGGCTGACATTTGAGAATACGGAACCCAAGTATATTCGCCAAGATTTGGAAATATGAAGATCATGTGTTGTTTGTGTAGAAAAAAATTTGTTAACAAAACAAATCGACTGAAATTACACCTAGCATGTAGAGGAGGAGATGCAAAATCATGTAACAAAGCTACACGGAAAGCTCAATTACTTTTTCAGGCCATTTTAGACTCCAATAAGAAAACATCTACACCCTCTACACCGAATACAGCGAACCGCAAGACATACAGTAACAGGTCTGTCATAATTGAACCAAATTCAGACACAAAATGTGCCAAACGAATGAGTATAGAAGAAGAAGAAGAGAGGAAGCCAGGTTAAGCACCTCAGGAGAAGAATGGTTGCAATTAGCCTTGAAACTTAGCAGTGAAGAGGCAGAGGCATCTAGAACTAGATATCAACGAAGTCTTACTGCTCCAAGACAGCATGATGCTGAAGCAGGACCGAGTACGACAAATAAAAAAACACAAGAAAGTATCAAGGTTTATCTCCAAACTCACTTCATTTTACAAGGTGTTGGGTACTCCATATAGATCAACTCACAAACAAACCTTGAAAAAGCTAGCTGAATCTATAGAAGAGCAAGGCAGGCAAGTCTCACCACCATCTAATTCGAACGAAGTGAACGAGCATATTGGAGAGGAGAGCAGCCCGGGCTCAGCTGACATATCTCCTCCTGTAGTCCAAGAAATTGGAAATAATGATGGATCGGAAGATGAAGGTGATGGATTCGGTTCAGATGCAGGGGATCATAGCTACTACGGGCACAGCTACAGAAGTTACATGGCGAGAAGGCACTTCCTACAGAGGACATTAGGTTTTTTTATAATAGATTTGTGTTTGTATATACAATCATAACCTCTAACTTGTGGATTTGTGTTTATTACTATGGTTGTGTGTTATTATTTTTATAAATAAACAAGGTTTCAAAATTTTTTTAATGAATTTTTTAAATAAATAGTTTATATATATATATATATATATATATATATATATATATATATATATATATATATATATAAACGAAAACGAAAACGAAAAATGGAGCAGGCTCGACTCGACTCAGTTCAGATCAGTCAGATTTTGGATTGAACCGAGTTCGAGCCCAGGTCAAAGTCCAACCGAGCTGAGTCGACTTGGGCAGAGTTCGACTCAATCCGGCTCGATGTCCAGCTCTAACTTCGATGCAAGCCATCCATCATGTGGGGCTCACCTTTGATGTGACTATGTATTATGTGGGACCACCTTTGATATGAACCATTCATCGTGTGGGACCCACCTTCAATATGGGTCGTTCATCATGTGGGCCTACCTCAAAGAAATTGTAAAGAGAAGAGATGAGGGTAAGGTAGGAATTACTTGAAAAGTTTGAGGACAAACTTATCCAAAAATTAGTCCAAAATGTCTACCCGCTTAAGCCAAATAAGCTCCAGTTTCAGAAAGTAAACCCTCCCCAACTTATAAAATCAGAGCTTATTTGCTACTTTCTAAACAAATAAGCACTCTGATTTGACTTTTACCAAACTAGTCTAAATGCTTATTTTTTTAGAAATAAGCCAATAAGCTCTTATTTGTAGAGATGCCAAACGCCCCCTTAATATTCTGAATTGGATAGCAGCCTTGATTCAGTCTTAGCAGAGAGAGCACTTAAATTTGATGAAGAAACTCACTGAGAAGTATTTGTACTCATGTATTTCTTTTAGAAAGTAATTTGCACTCATGTTTGGTAACGGCTTGTTATTGTAGTCATGTATGGTAATGGGTAAAGTTAGAAATAAAATAGAACTGTGCAACTGCAATTTGCACCTGGAAGTAGGGCTGTCAACAGGCCAAACCTGGGGTTGTCTTCAGCCAGATTCTAAATTGTTCGGGCTGGGTATTCAAAATTTGGATTTTGCTCGGCCCAAGCCCGGCCCATTGACAACACTACTTGGAAATTGCGCTGAAAATACCAACCTAGACCTAATTGCGTTAAATCTATCTATATTATAACACAATAGTGGCAGACATTTTTGCCACTGCAACGGCAGATAACTTTGCATATTTAAGGAACATGAAAAGACATTTAAAATAAATCTATGGGAATTTTAGGAATTCAAAAATGTGCGTGCTCAACAACATGCATTAAGATTTCACCCACAAATGCCGCTCAACGGTTTATGCACGCGCCAAATTTCTCTCTCACCAAAGCCAACTATCACTAGCACTTGTTAAGTCACAGCTAAGTACCAACCGGGGTTAATTTCCTGAACAAAAAGCCACGTCAATGGAACTTCCATGAGATCCAGCTCATCCATCAGGTACGCTGCCCTATTCTAATCATTGAACCAAAAAATCGTGATTATCCAAAACTCAGTTAGGCCACACCATAGGAAACAATTGGGAAGGAACACCCACCATTAGTTTTGCGCAGGGCCTACCGTGGTGTTTATGTGCCATCCAATCCATTCATTTGATGTGCCTCATCACAATGAAAGAATTGCCAAACATCAGAATATTCCAAGATTTAGTCGGGCAATATAACATAAATTTAGAGGTTTTAAGTATAAGTTTATAGGGTGGCCCACATGAGACTTGAATCAACCTAATTTTTTTAATCAAGACCAAATAAAGTGTGATTTACTTGACAGACAGCGTAGATTTTATACACGTTAATTCATTTACCCTAGTGAAAGAAACAACGGTGGGGTACCTAGGCAAGGTACCCAAGTGTTTTCCGCCTTTCCCTCTGCCTGATCTCTCTTTTCGTTCCTCTCTCCAAGTGCGTCACACATGTTATACACCTTAGTAAGCATTATACTCAAAGCAATATACCAATCAAGAACATGTTTTAACAATTAAACATACACATGCTCAAAATATAACTAAAATTGGTGCAGTTAATTCATCCAGTGACACAACTGAATTGGAAATAATCCATATCTCATAACCAAGAATCCAAAACTACCAAGTAGATCCCAGAGAAGGATATATGTGCAAAGAGGTCTGAGAATCCTCTTTAAAGCAAACTGAAGGGAGCAAATGCAGCGAGTTCTGGGTCCTCACATGGGCCCCACCATGAACCCTGGCCCATAAATGGGTCTGTCAACCCATCAAGTAGGACATGAGAGTACAAAAAAAAATGCACATGCGGCCAACCTGATAAGAGAACCAGCCCGATTATTGGGCCAGGGGATGTTCACTGTGGGCTTGCTTGTGAGTGGCTTTGATCTCACATGTGCTGTGAAGAGAATCCTAAATTCTCTTCACAATGATATACTTCACGTTTATCTAGCAA
Organism: Liriodendron chinense; assembly: GCA_003013855.2. NCBI lineage: Eukaryota > Viridiplantae > Streptophyta > Magnoliopsida > Magnoliales > Magnoliaceae > Liriodendron > Liriodendron chinense. The sequence continues at coordinate 14,845,742 of ML058384.1, forward strand.
GTATCATACCTGTGCAAGTGCTTCAATCTCCAATGGCATGGTTGCACTAAACAACAATGTTTGGTGCCTTTTAGGGAGACTTCGCATCACCTAAAACAAAATTTATAAAAAAAAAAAAAAAAAAATCATTATCTACCAGATATTAATTATCACAAGTTAAGAAAAGAACCACTTTCCCACTAACCATAAGAAATTCAATGGCTCAAATTATATCCATATCACAAAATCAATGCAATAGAAACCTAGGTCCAAAATCTGAAGCTAGAGATACCAAGCATGTTCATTGTGTCGCAGGGGGCATATTCTGGAAAATCTCACTAAAAATAAAAATAAAAAATGGAAATAGCAAAATAGATAAATGGTACAATATAAAGAGGAGATCAAAGATTTTGAATATTTGGACGGCATCAGGAAAATATCGGCATATTATCGTGACATAGGAGATATCTTAAATATCGAGATTCAGTCTAAAAACTGGTATCCAAATAGTCCCCCACAATCTGTACACATTCAGCCTAAAACTCGCACCCAACATCTATCCACCATCCAACCCAATTTCTAACCCAAATCAAGCTAATAATAGCCCTATCCCTAGCCCTAGTTGATCCCAAAATTAGTCCATTAATCTGTCCAGCAGCAACTTGTCCCTAAATTTTTATCCCATGACTTCTCCCCGTGAAGCCCAAATTTCAACCCTTTTAAACAAAAAGAAAAATCCGAACCTGCCCCCATGCCAGCCAATTGTTCACCCAATTTGGTGTCAAATTTTGATAGCAGAACATAATACAGTGCTAGGATGACACAGAATAAGATGTTGAGGGAAATGCTGCAGATTTCGAGAAAACTTGGCAAACAAAAAAGAAAATAAATGAACAGCTCCAAGGCATCATTGATGGCCTGCACAGAAACAAAGGTCACAATGGATCTCATTACTTGATTACATTTTAGAGTGAAAATACAACAACAATGAGTTCTAAGCTCTTGGTGAAGGAGCAACCAGAAAATCCAGAGGAAGATGTGCATGACAGAAGCATCACATTTCAAGATGATGAACATGAAGAATTCGGCATTGAATTTATTGATGACTGCACAGATGGATCGACAGTTGGATCCACCAATGGAATGACTCTAGTATATATCAATGAATCAACTGAAGGATCAATCTTGAGGAACCCATTGATGAATCACCTAGCAGATCCATTGATAAACATATTGATGCATCAACGGTTAGATTAGATGGACCAAAATATGAATCATCAGCTGAATTGAAGGAAAGTGATGATAACTCAAGAGTCAAATCAGCAAATTATGAAAGGAGTGTGTTGAAGTTGAGATGGACATGCTATTCATATCCCAACACTTACTGCGGAAGATAGTTTGAAGATAAATGGTCAAATGAAATGCAATGAAAATCTCAGCTTACAAGGCGGCAAGAGAAGCAAGAACAGATGCTAATATGGGATGCAGAGGTAATTAACCAATCTGACCCATACAATTGCATCACCAACTTCCATAGGAGTAGGGCCGGGTTGGCCCGTCGGGTTTCTAGGCCGGACTTCGGCTGGAGTATCAAATTGCATCACCAATTTCCATAGAGGTAGGGCCGTCAATGGGCTGGGTTGGCCAGTCAGGCTTCCAGGCCCTGGAGTATCAGGCCCGAGGGCCAAGCTCCGGCTTAAAATTCAAGCCAGTTTCGGGTCGTCAGGCTCAGGCTTAAAACACCCTCCCTCCCTCCAACCAATGGAAACCCAAGCTCTCCTTGTGCTTCTGAACTTGCGTCTCTTCACCCTGTTCAATCCATTGCGATACCCATGGACGCTTGCTTCTGGTTCCTCATTAATTTTCTCCACACTCACATGCCTTCGATGACACCGACTGTGGGAAGACTCTAAATCCTCATTGTCTGCTAGATGTTCTTTCAATTGCCCAGAAAGGATCTTAAGATAAACATTTGAACTTTGATCATCCCCTTCAGAGAAATCCTTTTATATTTTCACTTACACCCTGATTGGTAGATGCTACCATCTTATGTTTAGCTTTTCCCTTTAGTTCTTTAGGCAATGTTTCGGACTTGGGCTCAAGTCAAGCTTGGGCCAGGCCCTGTATGAACATTCACAATTGGGCTCATGCTAGACTATTTTAGCCCGTCACAGGCCCAAGCCAGGTTTGGGCTTAAGTTGAATAATGCGGGTCGGGCTTGGACAGCTTGGCCCAGCCCTAACCTGGCCTGTTGACACCCTCACATAAAAGAAAGGGGAAAAAAGCGTGATACATATGAAAATCTGGATTTTGGGCAATGACCGACACTAGCCCAAAAGTAGAGGCTGGCTTCTCTATAAGCTGAGGGAATGATGCATCCAAGCAATCCACCCATCCAAATGGAGCCATGAGATGGACCCCACTTGCTGTTGATTGAGGATTAAGCTAAGAAGGCATTTGATGGGAATACAGACCAATAGATCCAATCCAAATGTCCATAAACACAAATATATGCTATATGGGGCCCACAAGTCCAATGGGAAGCTTTTTTAAAGGCTTTAAATACAAATTGTATAAAAGAAGATTTACACAAATTGCATGTTGACTTATCTGACCTTGGAAGCCAATCAGTCACCTACTTCACCTAAAAGCCTCACACTCTATGTTACTGGCATACTCATAAGTACTCTTCTTATTCCAGCTTTCTGCATCATACGAGTTGTATTAGGATACGTGGATTTGCTTTTCCATTTAGCCCACAAACCGACATTGTGACCAGCAAGGTGCAATGATTCTAAGACATCGACACAGAGAGATCCGAAGTGTAGCACCCAAGGTGTTTTGTAGCGGTAATAGTGGGCGTAACGGTGCACACCATTACCGATACGCTAAATCAGTGTGACAGTCGATAAACTCCTGTATTGATTTTTTTTTTTTTTTTTTTTTTTTTTGCTCCAAAAAATTCGAAAAATATTCAGAAAATCTGAAAAATTATAAATATTCCAAATATGCATTCATTAAAAAAAATCAAATAAAAAATATTTAGAAAATCTGAAAAATGGTAAATATTCCAAATATGCATTCATTTATAATTTCGAACATGTTTATGGTAGTGTAACAGTCCAATCTTTGGTAAGAATGTTGTATCAAACGGTCCAATCTAGAATTGGCTGCAAACCTTTTATATTTAATTTTCTAAAAATATAATATCAATATAAATTTATTATAAAGAATGTAATACCAAAACATCTCATGTTTTTTGGTTTGACTATTATTTATAGTATTGGTATATTACATATCTTGTGACTCTCGTATATTTCATTTCAACATATAGGGTCCGGAGACTTTGTGTCCTATTATGTAATTCATACTTCTAACAGTTTAATATCGTTTCCCTCAATACATCTTAAGCAAGGTGTTCCGTATCCATTGCGATAAGGCCATAAAGACCGATACGTATATGTAATGGCTATAATCGTTACGAGATACGGGCGTGAAACAGAGCAGTTGATTTTTTAGGACCGTATTGGCTATTACAGGGGTCATAACAATTAAAAAAAAAAACCACTTTTTTCTATTTAAATCCATTTTTTTACTTTGATCCTTCCAAAAACTTTCCTCAATTATTCTACAACAGATTTCGACCAGTCTTACTATAGCTGTTAGGATTAAAACCGTAGACTGGAGTAATTTGGGCGAATAGAAGCTCCGAGGACTATTTAAAAAAAAAAAACAAAAAAGGTGGTATTTATATGCCTTGTTTTTCTGATTTCTAGTTCTAATGCTTGATTGTGATGTGTAAATATTAAAGACACATAACCATGTTCATAAATTCACCAAACAACCAGATACAATCATCAAAGAGTGGACTCTTACCCTACCATAAACACGTTCAAAACAAAAAAAAAAAATACATATTTGGAATATTTACATAATTCTGAATTTTCTAGACATTTTTCCAGAATTTTTCGGGCAAAACAAATTTTTCAACCGTTACGGGGGTCATAACAGCCATTACATCCCCGTATCAGCCGTAGTGGCCGATACCCGTATCAGTAACGGTTGTGATCGTTACGGCCACAATTACTGATACGGAATACCTTGATCTTAAGAAAAAATTGAAATTACATTGGGGTGAGCAGTATTGCCAATTTGGGGCTGATTTGGCGAACCACTCGTGCCCCAAATTGGCCTCAAATTCATGCAATCTATTGGCACTTATCCCATTAAAAGATCGTTGGGCATTCATTGGACAATGAAGAATGAAAAATATCAAATGGTCCTATTTCAAAAAACAAGTCTCCAAATTAATGGTTAAAATCGTTCAAACAATTTGATTTTGGGATTGCGACTTAACAACAACAGTCCCATATTTTAATTGGTTAATTTTGAGTTAATATATGCCTCATGTACAATTTTTTTACAGCCCCATACGTGGGGTCACCTCGATGTATGTATTGTTTATCCATGTCGTCCATTCGTTTTGCCAACTCATTTTAGGGCATGGTCCAAAAATGAGGCAGATCCAGATCTCAGGACCACTAGTGGTTAAGGCCCTGACCGTGGGGCCCACCTCAATGTATTTGTATATCCATGTCGTCAATCTATTTTGCCAACTCATTTTAAGGCATGGTCCCAACAATGAGGCAAATCCAAATCTCAGGTGGACCACTAGTGAGTGGCGCCTTGAATGTGGGGGCCTCCTCGATGCATTTGTTGTATATCCATGTCATCCATCCCTTTTGCCAACTCATTTTAGGGCATGGACCAAAAAATGAGGCAGATCAAAATCTCAAGTGGACCGCACAGTAGGGAATGAATTCTCACCATTAAAAACTTCTTGGGACCAAAAAAAATTTGGATCAAGATGCTATCTATGTTCTCCCTTCATCCAAGTCTATGTGACTGTTGGGGTCCAAAATAGCCTGATGCGCTGGAAGTCGGAACAATTCAAGGGAAGTTGGACCGTCGCACAAAGAAACAGACAGATGAACGAGAATCCACACACGAAGATTGAGGAAAGTGGGTACCGACGCATCAGGGTGTGAGGGCCCACATGCACGTACAGTGGACAGACCCGGGACCAAGCATGTGTGCATGCGCCCGGCCCAAGGAGTCAAGCGCATGGGCCTACATCCCCAAGTGGGGCCTACAAGCAAATCAAACGATAAGATGGCCCACTGGCTGAGCAAGCAAGCCTGCAGGACGAAGCGAATGTGTTGATCTTTTCAGGCCAGCTCGAACCAAGTCCAAGGGTGATGCGCTCGGGTGTAACACGGATGCGCTGCATGATGTGCAACGACTAGCCAATGCACCGACCTTCAAAAGATATGTCATTCAGCCAGAGTCCAACTAGAAGCGTTGGCCGTCGGGTCTAATTTCGAAGCCATGTAGCTAATGCGTTGGTCACGCTCCCTTAATGCGCTACATGTGTCAAGCATCGATTGGTCAGCCTTCCATGATTTTCGGCTATAAATACCTCATTCATTATATGTTCAAAAGGAGAGAGAGCACCACTGTGACCCTTGGGTATTGCACTGCTTACTCGGAATCCCCAAATACTCGGAATCCCCAAAGCTCTCGCCAGAATCCCCAAGACTTTGGTCGGGAACTTCCAAACCCCACCATAATCTTAAGAAACCCTCATTAGACCCTCTGAAACTTTCGCTAAAGTCCTCACCAAAGTCACCCCTCCTAACAACCGCAGGTGCAAAGGTCACCACACCTCTAGCACACCCACAGAATGAAGGAACAAAGGGTTAAATCTCTCACGCATCCACGAAGGAGCCTAGCGCATGTACCACGCCAGCCGTCGCATCTAGATAGGAATCGACTACAACGATAGTGAACGAATATGGCACCAAGGATCCCGGCACATCCTCCGCGCCAACCGGTGCATCTGGCTGGGAAACTGCTACAACGGCGACGATTGAATGAGAGACCAAGGGTCCCAACGCATCCGCCGCCAAAACCCGTGCTCAACTGTCTCCGGTAGCCAATCTGCACACCATGCGCTGGGGCACTTATTGCCAGCGTGTGCAAGTCCTTGTCTGGCTCTTCGTCAGACCAGCGCCTCGTCCAATCTACATGTGGTTTGATTAACTCCATTGCACGGTCTATCCGCCCATCGGTTGAGGTTCTGGTCACCCTGTGGCGTTCCCGGAGTTGAGATTCCAGTTCCTCAAACAGATCGTGTATCAATCAAATGCGTAACTATTACTACACAGCTATACAATAGCCCTGATTCAAGGCATCGCTATGTCAAAAGGGATCGTGGTCTATCACCAGAAACCATGAAAGCTTACATTCGAAACAACAACACAAAGCCAATGATAAGGACCACCATTCTAAACTGGTTAATGTACTACCCATCAAAATCGGTATCTGTCGGCTAAGCCATTCGAGTACACAGTCACGGTTTGGTCTTCCTGAGGTCCCTATCTCTATGGTGGGAGTAGGCCTAGTGATCCACCACTCGATTAACACTCGACGGTCTCTCGGCTCAAACCCAAAACGCCATGGGACATAGGCATTCGACCTGCCAACGGATAGTCTTATCCATACAAAGCTTGGCTTGGCCCATTGTGGCCCATCCTAAATGACAAAGTCCATATTAACAGTCTTTGCCTTTTAATCAAGGGTAATTAACGATTGATGTAATTAAGGGCTCATGTCAGACCGTGGCCTAAAATGTACAGAACCTGAAATCTCTGGAATAAAATGTCCTCCTTGCGCCATGTATCTTATGTGCTTGTTTATGTTATTTGTGAATGCCTATAAATTCACCAGCCCCCAAGCAAGAATACAAAATGCAAATCAACACTCGTAAATTTCGTTAAAATTCCGCGTTAACAGTGACTAACCTCATCAACAGGTTCATGGCCAATAAACATTACAGTGGGCCTAAGAAGTTTTTAACAGTGGGCATTCAATCTCAATTGTGGTCCACTCGAGATTTGGATTTGCTTCATTTTAGGGGCCATGGCACCATGCCCTAAAATGACCTGGAAAACTGATGGATGGCATGGATATAACACATATAAATCGAGGTGTGCCCACAAAACAAAACAATGCACTTGCACTGAGCAGCATATGCAGCAGAGTATTAAAAAAAATTTAAATGCATGGCTATGAAATAGCGACACCATCCACTCATTTTTCAATGTGTGTGTGTGTGTGTGTGTGTGTGTGTGTGTGTGTGTGTGAGAGAGAGAGAGAGAGGAACCGAGAAGTTGAGAGGGAAAGGGGGGGGACACCACCAAAGGGGGAAGAAAGAAGAAGAAAGAGTTGTCGCAATCAAAGAAGAAGAAAAAAGTTATGTTGTTTTTCGTTTCTTTTTGTCCCCGTTTTCATGAGGATTACTGTGCATAATAGCTATTACAAGGATCATACCCCCCCCCCCCCCCCTAATCGTATCGCATAAGGGTAACCACCATTACCGTTGCGTATCGGTTGATACATAACCGATTTTGCACACCTTGGTAGTACTTTGCCTATCTGAAATTGGTCGCAACCAGTGATCGGTCTAGATCACACGTTAGAAATGTTGTCATGATACTAGATGACTACTTAAGTAGTCTAGTTAGGTCTCAACTGATTTTGATGGGTTCGCAAGATTAGTAAATGAATTTGTACATTGGGTTACATGGCACATCAAACAGGGATCATATAGAAGGAGAGCTCTCCTGGCCTCACTATGGGAGCATACATACAAATCCTCTACTTGATCTACTAGTGCCCTAACCAATGGTATTACATGGAGCCTTATGCTCACTCCTAGGCAACATTGATTCACCCAGCATAACGAAGGGGCAAAACCTAAGTGTTTTGATCTACCAAAAGAGAGGTTGAGTATACCCATGTGTAGCAACATTGATTCACCCAAGAGAGCGTAACAAAGGGGCAAAACCTAAGTGTTTTGGTCTACCAAAAGAGAGGTTGAGAATACCCATGTGTATCCAAAAGGTATCCACAAGATTCTCATAAGACAACCTAGATAAGAAGATCATCACAGTCGATCAGCCAATCATGTCATGTCGACGTGTCATCTTTTTTATCAAAAGATGGTTTCTAAAGAAAAAGTTGTTTTAACCGAGCCAGACCAATTTTCTTTTCTAAAAGAGAGAAGAAGAGGATAAGAAAAGAGAGAACAAAAAGCTGGGAGAAGAGAGGAAAAGGAGTTGGAGCTGGACATCCCCACTCATTCCCTTGAAATTAGTAATAAAAACCAAAAAGTAGAAAAATACCCTCACTAATAATATTTATATTCGTAACAAGTCCTAGTCCAATATAAACGCTAAATAAAAAAGAAAAAGACACTAGGTGGGATGTAGAGTTGTACGGCCCACATTCTCATGCATTACCACTTCCACTCAAGCTAGAGCATAGATGTTCTCGATGCCAAGCTTAGAGTATATGCATGTAGATTGACTGTGAGAAACAAGGTGTTTCGTAACGGTAATGCTAGTCATAAGTCATAACGACCACCGCCATTATCGTACGGCCATAACGGTCATTACAACCTCTTTTTTACTTTCGAAAAAAAAATGGAAAAAGAAAACCTGTATTGGCCTCGTAACGGACCATTACAGGGCCAATAAGAATCATTTTTTTCCATAATGACCACTACCGCCTTGTAACGTGTAGCAGTTGGCACCGTTACCATTACATAATGGCCGATACGACCTCATTACAATACGCCTTGGTGAGGAAGGGCCTTGGTGAGCACATCAGAGCCTGTTTGGCCTGCGGTATTAAATGGTATGGAATTGCATTAGGTGGAATTAACACCATTATTGCACAATGATTATATGTCTGGAAATACCATGGTACTTTGTGATGCGGACATCAGGCCCTTTAGGGTTTATCAGCGTAGGAGGCGAGTAACACCTATATCTTTATGGCTCGATGATGATGGGCCTGGATCGTTCGTAACGACTTGAGGAGCATCGAAGACCTTACACGTAGTCCGAGACATTTGAGAAGACCCCACCTTGGGAAGACATGTGTAAGTTGCTTGGAGGAGATGATTGGACCGTTGGATCGCGATGATGATGCGATCGGACCGTTAGTTCGTCATGGCCTACTTTCATCGTGCTATCATTGGAGGCTATCGGGCATCTTAAATTTGCGTTTATTATATGCATTTTTACTTATTTGAGTTTTGAGTCAATGTGTGCATGTTTTTTCATGTGAATATCCTCTTTTTTTTTTTGAAATTTTGTTAGTAGGGGTATTTTGGTAATTATGCTAATTTCGAATTTTATAAGGGTGTTGCCCTAAACCTTTTTCGTAAGTTTTTTATTAATAAATAAAGCCTTTTGGTTGCCTCCTTCCTCTCTCTCTCTCTCTCTCTCTCTCTCTCTCTCTCTCATGGAACTTCATCTTCCTCTCCAATCCTCTTCTTCTCTATGCTTCTTATGCCCCTCCAATATTCCTCTAAGGTAAGATCTTCTTCCTTCTCTCTCTCTATCTCCATTATCCCCAATCCTTGAAATCCTAAATTTGAGCATTAAATCAAAATCCTAATTTCTCAGATTTTCAAATCCCTAATCCGAGAAAATCCTTGATCTCTCAAACTAGTGATTCACATTGGATATTTGGATATGACCATGCAAGATCGAGAGGTTCCATCCCTCGTTGGATCCAACCTAAGCATTATTTGAATTTCTTACTTCATGGTTGTGATGATGGCCCGCTCCATTGCATGTCTCTTTATGGTTTTCTTAGTTTATGATGGTGGATGTTGAATTTTTAGCTTATTATTGTCTTTTATTTCCATTGGATTATATATATTCATACACATGCATCATGATTAGGGCATCCTGTGTCACTTTGACTATCCAATTCCACTCTTGGGATCAAATTCTTCCTTTAGGAAAAACATTGTATTAAGTGAAACCTGTGTTTGGTAGAACATGGAATTGTAATTAACGAACCAGATTTCACAACTGATAGCAGTCACCTATATGCATATGCAACTCGATTGTTACATTAAGGGCGCATATGGATAGATGGCATAGATAAAACAAATGCATCAATGTGGGGCCCACAGATGATGTGGATTTCATAATCCACCAGAAATCCCACCGTATTTCCTGTTGGGACTAGATAAAATGATACCTAGACTAATCCAATCCTTCCCGTCGTTTCCAAACGTCAGATGGAATTTACATCGAACCAAATGCAATTCCATACCACCTAATCCCATGTTCCAAACAAGCCCTCCATAAGTTGATCCTAAGACTAGACACATGGGGTAGAGATTACACCACTGAAGACCTCACGTATAAAGTGGCAATCAACTTCAATATGTTTAGCTCTTTCATGATAAACCGGATTATTTATAATGTGGGATGTTGCCTTGTTATCACAAAACAACTGCATAGGTGCATTCACCACAAACCCCATTTCCTGCAATAGTTTTTTATCCATATTAAGTCTCAAGTAGTATGAGCCATTGCTCTATATTCTGCTTCCGCACTTGATTGGGCCACAACACTGCTTCTTACTCTTCCACGTGACTAAATTTCCTCCCACGAACAAGTAGTACCAAATAGTAGACTACCTATCTATTAAAGAACCTGCCTAGTCTGCTTCTTAGTATCCTATGATCTAAAGATGATTGTTTCGTTTGTACAGAATTTCCTATCCTGGTGCTCCTTTTAGATATTGGAGAATCCAAACAATAGCATCCATGTGACATACTCTCGGAGAGCTCATAAACTGGCTCATCACACTCATAGCACAAGATATACTGAGTGATAGTTAAATAGATAAGTTTCCCAACCAATCTTTTATACCTCCCTGAGTCTTCAACTACATTTCCTTAATTATCGACAAGTTTGTGATTCAAATCCATTGATGTATCCACAGGCTTAGTACCAAGAATACTTGTCTCCATTTTCATTAAGACAAATTAATTCCTTCATTGGATCGTATTAGCATGTATATCTTGTATATCTTTTTATATAGCTAGTAGATCTTTATACAGCTAGGATTTTTCTATGCTTAGCATAATCATAGATTAGGCCTCTCTAAACTTAGCCTGTGCATTTTCTATATGAAGGGTTGTTCCCCCAATGAAAAATCAACGAGATTTTTCCCAATTTACATGGTATCAAAGCCATGCATTAATCTAGGCCATTGATTTGGTGCCCCATTCCAACAAACAAAACTCGCCCGTGCACAGTCAAAACACCATACATTGATTTCTTCGGTGTATCGTCGATCCCAAACCCATGGTGTGCCATAAAGGCGGTTACGAGGTCATAAAGGATCTTATATAAAGGTAACGGTGGCAACCATTATACATTACGGGGTTGTAAAGGCCATAAAAACCATTACGGAAAAAAAAGACTCGTAAAGGCCGTTACAACCCCTGTAAGAGCCCGTTACACCCCCCATAAATGTCGTAATCGTCCATTACGGGGCCAATACAGGTTTTTTGGGTTTTTCTCAATTAAGAGAGAGAGAGAGAGAGAGAGAGAGAGACTGTATCAACCGTTACGGCCCCCGTAATAGCTGTTACACCGCGTATCGTAAAGGTAATGTTGGTGGTTGTTATGGCCACCGTTACCATTATAGAATACCTTGCCCAAACCCCAGGACCACTCGGCTGCTCCAACACATCTCCTCGGACAGACCGATCTCGTCTCTTCCAGCGCCACTTCGCCGCTCAAATCCATCCGCTGTCAGGGCCATCACGTTGCTCCAATCCACCTCTGATTCTCCTCTAGCGCCCTTTCCCTCTTCATTGTTGGAACTATCAACGGCATTCTTGCATTCCCGCAGAGATGGCATCAGAGAGGGCACCACCTCAGTCTTCTACCGCTTGTAGCACCCAGTTTCCTGCAGGGTAGCAATGGCGCCAATGAATTTGGACCGTCGGATCTCCATCTTCTCTGTCGTTTGAGCGGAACCCATATTCCGCCATTAATGGTGGTATATCCCTCGCATATCCGGTATCTCAGCAACGCTAGGGTCGACATCCGTCTTCGCCAAAACCCATCGCACCAACGGCCAAATCTGTTGCAGAAACGGTTGATTGTCATATCTCTCACCCAGCTTCCGCTCCATAGGTGTAACCAGATCCGCTCGCTGTTGAACACGGCAATCAGATATGGCCACCAGCTTCATCTACGATGCCATGTAAACACTGTCATCTCCCTCTTACCTCTTGTGGTCTCCAGCCCTACCACAACCACCACCATTGTAAGAGGAAATCGATCTCGATTTCTTCTGTTTTCCTCGACATCCCTATCTTTCTTCTTCTTCCACTTCCGTCTAGTCATCTCCCTCATTGTCGTAGTGACTCTGTGCGGGCACACGACTAGAACCCTCCTCTGGCAAATCACGTGTTGAACCCGTCTCCCTCACTGTCGACTGTGAGCAGGGAGTGCCAAGGCCCACACCGTCGTGTGTGATCACCACCGGCAGAGCTTGTTAACACCCGTTGTAGTCGCGTCACGCTAGTCCACAGAATCACCAATCTAGTAGCAATCACCTTATTGTCCTACTGGCCCAGTGCCCCAACCTCAACACTGAGTTCGATGCTATTTCAGCACCTGGCGCTCTACACTGGCCTTCAACATCTGATCCGCAGCACCGGCGCTATTTCAACACGCCGCCCATTTGGTTTTCCCCCGTCAATACTCATCTTCGTCTCTATTCTTCACTACAAGCCATTCTTAGATAGTGTGCTAGTTGGGTGATTGTTCTACGTTCGTTGTAAATAGTGTAACACACGGCAACCACTTCACTATATTGCTCAGTTATGGCTAATTCTATTTCAGATTACACCTCGCTTGATTCAGGGCTTACCCATGCGATCTAGATTCCTCGCATCCATTATACCTCCATGATTCTGATCAGTCTGAACAGTATCGCCAAATTTTGTCACTACTGAATAAAGGTACTTCACATTTTGAGGCATATCTTTCAGGTAATTTCTCGTCTTTCTACCTCCTCAAGTTTCTCATGGGTTATTGATACCAAGTAATCAATCACATGACACATACTCCATCTTTCTACATTCTTCCACCATATCTACTACTTTTTCCTCGGTTACTTTACCTAATGGTCATCTTGCAAAAGTAACTCATGTTGGTTCTACATATCTCACACCCAGCATACATCTCACTAATATTTTATGCGTTCCTTCCTTTCAGTGAGCCAAATAACTCGCTCTTTGAACTACTCGATTACCTTCTATCCTAATTTTTGTATCTTTCAAGACCTAGCTTCAAAGATGGTGATTGGATTGAGTAAGGGGCAAGGCAGTCGCAACAATTGTTTTTCCTCATGAACCATATGTTGCCCTATCTACCACCTACTCACCTTCTCCTGCGTTATGGCATCAACGGTTAGGACATTTCTCGTCTAGCCATCTTAATAATTTAGCAAACGTTATTCCTTCTATTTCCTTTTCCAAAGATTTTCATTGCGATGTTTTTCCCTTGGCCAAACAAACTCGGCTTCCTTTTTCTTCAAATTCCATTACTATTTCTAGGAATTTTTATTTAATTTACTATGATGTTTGGGGACCATACTCCACTCCATCTCATTCAGGCGCTCGGTATTTTTTAACTATTGTTGACGATTTTTCCCGTGCTACATGAACTTATCTCATGCAATTTAAATCTGTCACTAAGGGGGCTTTGGCATATCTACTAATAAGAGCTTATTAGCTTATTTCTAAAAAAAATAAAACTTATTTGGAAAATAGATTGTTTGGTAAAGCTCTAATTTTACCACTTAATTTTTAAGAAACCAGCAAATAAGCTCTTAAATAACGAGGAGACTACTTTTTGAAAAAGAACTTCATCAGCTTAAGCAGGTAGAATTTTGGGGCTATTAGTATTTTCAAAAATTCCAAAAATGCCCCCTCCTATCCTCTCTCTCTCTCTCTCTCTCTCTCTCTCTCTCTCTCTCTCTCTCTCTCTCTCTCGGCTTGACGTTTTATTGTCACCATGGCCAACAGTCGTTGCCGTTGCCATTGCCGTTGTTGTCATGGCCAACAGTTGTTGCCGCTGCTGCTAGTCGGTTGCCACTGCCATGGCCAGCAGAGCCGCCACTAAGCATGGCTTGCATTTGGTATTCAACAATCTAATTCAGATGTGGCAATGGCGGCCACGGGTATAGAGGTAATGGGTTTTTTCTTCAAACCCTGATTGAGAAGAGAGATGGGATGGGCTTGGGTATTGGGCCTGATAGGAGATCAAGTGGGCCTGGCTGGTTGAAATCATTAAGTGGGCCCCACCAGCTTTTTGTTGCAGAGAAGTTGCTCCCTCCAATCAACTTTGTCAACCGGAGCTTTTGGCGCTCTTCCATGGCTTCCCAAACAGACTTGAAATCCATGGCATGGTCTTCCTGTTTTTAACAGGAATGAAGTTCCCCTAGCTTCAAGCTAAGGGCAGTGTATGGGATAGAGGTCTAGATACTCCAATCCAAGATTCCTACCAGAAAAACCAAACATTCTAAGGTCATCACCAACATTGGGATTGTCAATGGCCCACATAGCCCAGGTCAGTATCAGCCCAAGCCCAGCCCAATTGAACATTTCACTGCGTTGGGTGATCCTAGCCATTGATTAGAAGACTCTTGATGATCAAAAATGGGTAATTAGGAAAAAGTACAACAATCTGGGATTGCTGGTTATCTCACCGGTGTGAATTTTTGTAACAGCTAGGATCATCCGATCTAGGTATTTTAAACAATACGCAATTGATCATAGGGGCAACTACGTGGATGGTCTTGATTCATTAGTGACCTTGCTCCACAGCATCACTACTCTTCACTGACAGAAATTTGTAAGGCACTCAAATCAAGCCGTTCAGATCATGTGTCATACTTTACATGGGGCAAGAACCAAAAACTACACTAAGTTGATGTCATAACTAGCTGATTGGTGGACATCTAAGATGGTCCAAGTTCTCAGAGGTCAGACATGTTTAATCAATTTGATTTTGAGGTTACGGCATATCTACAGTGTTCCATGATTTGGACAGTTTAATTTGAGTTTAATGTAAGCCACGTGTCCAATCTCTGGGTGAATGTGTATGAACCGAAGGTGGGACCCACATGATGGATGGTGGACATTGAAGGTGGGTTCACATGATGAACGGTTGACATTGAAGGTGGGCCCACATGATGAGTGGCCCATATCGAGGGTGTGCCCCACATTCCACCTTTACACATTCCTCTTGATTGGGTGATTTTAGCCATCCAATCAATAGGCAAAAAAAAACAAATGGTTCACATTAATCGTAATGAAGTTGTTGCAATTTTTAAAAATGACAACAACTAACCTTATAAAGCTCTCATTTGAATGTTTTACCAAACGTGCTTATTTCAAATACGAGCTTTTTTAGTTTTGAAAAAGTAATTTTATTAAACGAGCTTATCATAAAAGAAGAGCTAGAAAACAAAAAGAGAAAGAAGAAAAAAAAAAAAAAAAGTCTTACTAGAATAGCTCTTATTAAAGTAGCTCCTATTGGATTAGATAAGACATAAGAGATGCCAAACATGCCCTAGATTTTTTTTTTCTTAGATCATCTATTACCATGGTTGCAACTCAATTTAATAAACAGGCAAAACAGATACATAGTGATAATGGCATGGAATTTTTTTCTAATGATCTTCGTGCATATTTTCAAGAATTGGACATTATTCATCAACATTCTTTTGTTGAACGCAAGCACCAACTCATCCTTAAAGTTGCACGTGCCCTCCGCTTCCATGGTCACCTTCCTCTCATTTTTTGGGGTGAATGTATCCTAGCTGCCACCTAGCTCATTAACCGCATGCCCACACCTCTCCTTTTGGGAAACACTCAGTTTCATGTGCTCTTCAAGAAACCACCCTCTTACACCCATCTTTGTGTTTTTTGATGTCTCTGCTGCACCTCCACCATTGCAAGTCATCGGGATAAATTCCAGCAACGTGCTCGAAAATGCATCGTTGTTGGATATCGTTTTGCTCAAAAGGGATATCGAATTTTCGATCTCAATTCCCACAATTTTTTCACAACACGCAATGTTATTTTCCATGAGGACATTTTTCCTTACACCAAGATATCCACTACAGCACCTCCAGATCTCCATGTAAGAGTCACCATCAATCCCTACATCTCTCCCTTCATCCATTCCGCCAACGGAACCTGTTTCTTCCCCCATTCTGATTCTTCACCTCTTTGAACCATGAAAAACGTCCTCCAGCTTGGCTTCATGATTTTCACTGATTGAATACCGTCATGCCTCTTACCTATGCCACAACCTCTTCGAATGCAACCCCATTCCCTTTAGCTAACTTCCTCTCTTATGAGAAATTTTCTTCCTCACACAAAGCGTTTGTTGCTAGCATTTCTTCTCTTACCGAACCTATAAGTTATCCTCGGGCTTTGAAGGATCCTTGTTGGCATGATGCAATGGCAGTTGAAATAGCGGCACTTGAACCACGTGATGGATGGTGGACATTTACAACCACTCGAGTTTTATTCTAATGGTACTCTTGAGCACTATAAGGCGTGCCTCGTTGCAAAAGGATATGCCCAACAAGAAAGCCTTGACTACCACAAGACATATGCACCAATTGCAAAGATGGTTACCGTGCGATGCCTCGTTATAGTTGTTGCCATTCATGGATGGCCTCTCTATCAATTAGATGTCCACAACACTTTCCTACATGGGGGATCTAGATGAGGAAGTTTACATCTCTTCCTCCTAGTTCTCCCCGATAGGGGGAGTCTCATGTTTGTCGCCTAAACAAATCTCTTTATGGACTCAAACAAGCATCTTGATAATAATTTGCTAAATTCACTACAGCTTTACAGAGTGTCGATTTCTCTCAGTCAAAAGCAGATTATTCTCTCTTCACTCGAGATCACAGATCCATTTTTACCGACGTCTAAGTATATGTTGATGATGTTGTGATCACTGGCAATGATGACAAAGCCATTGACACTTTGAAAAGTTTTCTTCACCAACATTTTTATGAATTCACTTGGCTCATTTATCTTCTCCATTATCTTCATGTACGCAGTCTTCAGCCTACCCTCTTGTTTTGTGACAACCAAGCGGCCTCACACATTGCTGCAAATCCCGTATTTCATGAACACGCCAAACACATCGAGATTGATTCCCACCTAGTTCATGAGAAGATTCAAACCGGCTTGATCCGACCTTCCTATGTTCCATCAAAATTGCAATTAGCAAACTTGTTTACCAAACCTTCAAGCAAAGATTTATTCCAACGATTGAGCTCCAAGTTGGAAATTCTTAATCCTCACTCTCCAGCTTGAGGGGAAGTATTAGCATGTGTATCTTTTATATCTTTTTATATAGCTGGTAGATCTTTGTACAGCTATGATTTTTCCATACTTAGCATAATCATAGATTAGACCTCTCTAAACTCAGCCTGTACATTTTCTATATGAAGGGTTGTTCCCTCCTCAATGAAAGATCAACGAGATTTTTTCCACTTTACAAATCTGGTAACTTCTATACCAGGAAAGTATCGAAGATCACCAAGATCTTTTGGGGAAAAAAAAAAGCCTTTCAAGAGATACTTCTCAAGATCCTCAATCCCCCTATTATCACTTCATGAATCAACAATATCGTTAACGTTTACCACTAACACAATAAGACCTAATGTGCCTTTCCGTATAAAGATGAAATGATCTGCATGACTTCGAACAAAGCCATAATTCAACACAACTTTACTGAATTTATCAAACCATGTACATGGTAACTGCTTTAACCCATAAACCGCCTTCAAAGTTTACAAACCTTGTTTAACTCCCCATGGGTAACAAATTCAAGTGTTTACTCCATATAGACCTCCTTAGTGAGATCACCATAAAGAAGACATTTTTTACGTCAAGTTGGAGGAGCCGGAGAGATAACACAAATGGAGTTCAACTTGGCAACAGGAGAGAATAGCTCACTATTATCAACACGAAGGACTGGATTATATCCCTTAGCAACCAAGCGAGGCTTTAAAAATTCAACCGTACCTTCACGATGAACTTA
The DNA here is from genome assembly GCA_003013855.2 of Liriodendron chinense. Lineage (NCBI taxonomy): Eukaryota > Viridiplantae > Streptophyta > Magnoliopsida > Magnoliales > Magnoliaceae > Liriodendron > Liriodendron chinense. Next base: position 14,863,750 of record ML058384.1, read on the forward strand.
ATGATGTACACCCATCTGTAACCAACAGTACACAGGAAGACTGGTCAGCTCCCAAGTGTTATTCCGATAAAGAGCAGTCATTTCCTCTTACATTGATTGCTTGCACCCCTTATGTAAAAGTTCTTCCTGGTATGACTTGGGAATGGAATGAGAGGACAAGAATAGTGCAAATCTATGAAAAGTGGGAAATAAGCATTGAAAAGAGACATTTGGAGATAGGATGATCAGTACACTCACACTTAACTTTTCTCAGGAAGATAATGCAGCTAATCGTGATGTGTGATCCATCATATCTTATTCCGAGCCTTGTAATCGAGGGTGGGGACTGGTTAAAATCTTCAGTAAGTCAAGGTAAAAATTAGTGGTCAATGATTGGGACATATATTCCTTGGCATTATCAGAACATTCGTTGGCATTATCGGAACGAAACACAGACACTTTTGAGTTAAAGATTTTGTACTTCAATGTGAAAAGTCTTAAAAATAGAGAATAATTCGGAACTATCTTTCATTAAATAAATCTAAGTCATTCATGAAAAAACCATCAAGAAATATAAAAAATACTCATACCCTGACCTACTAGAAATTTTACCAGTCCCCACACTAGATTACTAAGCTCAGAAGAAGATATGATAGATGGCACATCACGATTAGCCACACTATCTTTCTATTTTCGTCGTAAGTAGACTTTGAGCTGAGGCACAGTAGGAATGGAGTTAGCAGCAAGAGGAACTTGGATTATGGCTTCTTCAACGTCAATAGGCACAAGCAAAACTTCTATATCCAGCGATTTCCTATCTTTTGAGAAAAAATGAAGTGGACTCGAAAATGTAACATCTACACACGCATATTGTTTTTGAAGTGAATGACTATAATGACAATAACTTATTTGTGTCCAAGAGTACCTAAGAAAAATACATTCAATGGCTCTAGGATCTTACTTATCGTGGCCTGACTCCATTTTTTTAACAGAGCATATACATCCAAAAACTTTAGAAAGCAAAGAAAACAATGGGGTATCTGGAAGTAAAACTTCATGAGGTGATTGATCCATTAAAACGGTGGAGGGCATTTGATTTATCAGAAAATATGTCATGAGCAATCAGCTCTAAAAAAAATTTGAAACATTCATTTAAATTAATAGAGCATGAGCCACATCAAGCAGGTGACGATTTTTCTGTTCAGCAACATCATTTGTTGTGGGATGTGGGCACATCATGTTTGATGTAGGATACTTGTTTTAGAAAAATATTGATCAAGGATTGGAACATATATTCCTTGGCATTATCGAAACGAAACACAGACACACTTTTATTTAATTTGATTTTGTACTTCCATCTGAAAAGCTTTAAAATAGAGAATAATTCATATCTGTCTTCTATTAATAAATCCAAGTCATTCGCAAAAAATCATCACCAAATGTAATAATATTCTTTTTTTTAAGATTGTGACAAAATACTTATACCCTGATCTACTAGAAATTAACCAGTCCCCAAACATCTAAATGGACTAAAGAAAAATGAATTGAACTACACTTCTCCACACATGCTGAAAAACTAACACGAGGATATTTATTCAACTCACACACTTCACACTCTTGAATTGACAAAAACGACAAAGAAATTATGCTTTCGAGAATTTTCAAGGATGACCGAGATGGTAGTGCCTCTAACACGGAGAAATGTTCTTTCATACTACGGCGCCAATAACATCACAGTCAAGATAGTACAACCCAGTGTTCGAAATGTTGGTATCGCGCAATGTATCGCACCCTTGGGATACAGATACATATCGGTTATCACACGGGATAATATCATTCGTATCGCATAATTTATTGCACTTTTTGGGAAACATGAAGAAACATTGGGGAAATGGTTGAATTTTTCAATGAAACTCCAGGTATTGTTAAAAAAGACCTTAATACACCCAAAAAAGTGCACACAATAGGTTTCCTTTGTACAAGGTCCTTAGCTATGCGTTGTCTAATTGAACTAAGGCAACTATATTCAAATATAATGCATAACATTTATAAATGTATTAAGACATGTATATCCACACCGTCCATCAATTTTGCCACCTTAATTTACGGCACCATCCCAAAAATGAAGTTGATCCAATTATCAAGTGGACCATGCCATAGGAAACAGTATTGATTGAAGGCCCTACCATTAAAACCTTCTTAGGGCTCACCTTAATGTTTTCATGGTGTTTATTTACCATCCAATCTGTTGATAAATATCAGGTTGATCCAAAACTTTTGTGGCCCATTAGTTGTCAATCACCACTTTTTCCTTTGGTATGGTCCACCCGATAATTGGATGTGCTTCATTTTTTAGATAATACACTAAAATGATCAGGAAAAATGAAAGAATGGCGTGGATACAGAATACATACATTAAGGTGGACCCCGCATTAAGGGCCTCACCGTCTTGGGTGAGTCCGGGATCTCACCTAATTTGCTCTCCAATTCTTGACATTGACATCTTTACTTTTTGGATAGGTTTAGGCTCGAAAGACGAGACAGATTGTGTGGGCCCCATGCATTGTATCCATGCCGTCCATTCATTTTTTTGGATCATTTTAAAGCCTAAGCCAAAAAATGGTGCAGATCTAGAGATCAAGTGGACCACATCATGGGAAATAGTGGGAATAATGACGCCACCATTGAAACCACTGTTTTCTTTGGTGTGGTCCACTTGAGCTTTGGCTTTGCCCCATTTTTAGGCTCATATGCTAAAATGATATGAAGAAATGAATGGGCGGAGTGGATATAGCACACACATCATTGTGGAGCCCACAAAGTTCCAGTAATAAAATAACGTTGAGATGTGCGAGTGTAATTCCAATGGAGGATGCAGGTAATATGGTGGGACCTTGGCCGTGGGGCCACCTCAATGTACTATGTTGTATCTACACTTTTAATTCATTTTTACATATTATTTTAGGCATGGACCGAAAAATGAGGCAGATCCAAATCTGAGGTGGACCACACCACACGAAAAAGTGGTCATTGAATGGCCACCATTATAATTTATTTTTTTTTTGTGGGGGGGGGGGGGGGGCTACAGAAGTTTTGGATCAAGCTAATATTTGTGTTTTCCCTTCATCCAGGTCTGTCAGACCTTATGAAAAAATTGGATGGCAAATAAACATCACAGCAGGCCCTAGGAAAGCTTCAACGGGGGATATCGTTGTCACCACGGCTTTGTGTGGTGTGGTCCACTTGAGCCTTATATCTGCCTACGTTTTGAGTTGATGCCCTAAAATGACCTATAAAAATGTTTTAAAGTTGGTCACTAAATCCATACTATTTCCTCTCATGGCCCACTTGAGTTTTAGATCCACCTCATTTTCGGTCGCATGTCCTAAGATGAGCTCACAAAACAGATAGACGTGGCAGATTTCTCACAACCATCACGGTGGGCCCCACCTAGCATCCCAACATAGGAACTTCATGCGCGAAAGGCTTTCCCATGAAATCCACGCCCATCTGCGCCCGATCAAAAAGGGCTCGGAAGCCATTTTTAGAAGCAGAGAGGGTTTCGACCTTACGGAACCCTAAAACCCTAAAATCTCTCCCAAATCTCCGGATTTTTTTAGATTATCTTCCAAAATCACTTTCGTTTTCCAAAATCACTTCCTAAAATCTAACGTACGAACGACCGCTTCGATTCGAATGGCCCACCAAATACGGCTTCCGATCAAGGTAGTCTCTTCTACAAGGTACCGAAATTCACTCTGTTGAAAGTCTCTCTTTTTTTAAATGTTTTTCAATTTTTTCAGATATTTACGCGATTTTTTTTTTTTTATTTCTTGGTCTCTTCTGACGGGTTTCATATCGCTGGACTGCGATACCAATAATATCAGCCGATAGTATCGATATTGCGAACACTGGTACAACCCACCATGTTCATGTCCTCCACCAATCTTCTTCTCCGTTTTTAAATCCCGAAAAATATAATGTGAGGGATGGAAAATCACAAAGAAGCTTTGTGATTTGGTAAGCTGGTTAACAAACGGAAGACTAAGAGAGATTTTAAGGACATAAAGAACGGATGATAATGAAAGGAAAGAACTTCGATGAACAATACCTATTGCACATACTTAGAGCTGGGTACCATCTGCCAAAGCAACAAATGAACCTGTTAACACTATATTAATAGAGGAAAACACACTGGACTCTCCTGTCATATGGTCAGATGCTCAAGAATCAATGACCAATGGAGCGGGAACTTGGATCCTAAATAGGTCATACCTGAGGTCACAAACGTAGAGTCGTAGGAATGAAAGTAGTTGTAGAAGTAGCATGAACAGACCAATCCTGTAGATTTATTAGCAACTTGGAATACCCTTCTTAAGTAAGCATAAAAGTCTCTCTAGACATACGTGGTTGTGGAGTCGTAGAAATAGAACTAGCATAATAAGACCCACTACTCTCTTCAATGTGAGATGCCTAATCAGCCCATGTTCGCTTTCCATAAGATCCCATCATTTTTCAAAAGAATGATTCATGAGACCATAATATGTGCACTTCCTAAGTCAACAACCTCCTCCTGCTTCACCCCAGCCACCTTGATTGCCTCTGCCACCATGACCACCACCTTGGCCTCAACTAGTAAAGGATGATAAAGCAAAGTTGTCATTGGCTCCACTTGTAAAGCCAAGACATACACATTTGAGGCAAGCATACGCTTCATTCGAAAATGGCACATCCTTGCCATCCAAAATTTGTGCATGAACCAGTTCATATTCACATTTTTAGCTGGATAAAACTTTAGCCGCATGAAACTCCTCACGTCGTTGACATTGTTTCTCCATATCAGTAGTAAGGGATTGATACACATTAAGCTCCTCCCACATTCCTTTAAGTTTTGAATAATATCCACCAAGTAATTTATCTCCTTGTTGAAACTCAAATATTTTCTCAAATAACTAAAATGTCCAAGAGATGTTTGTGTCGGATGAATACATCTCACGTAATGCATCCCACACTTCTTTTGCAATAGCCCAAGATATTACATTTGTACTAATGGAAGGTTCCATACTATTCCACAATCACGTTATAATCATAGCATGATCCCAAATCCATTGATCATGCATACTAGCACTCTCATTAGGCTTTTAAGTCGTCACGTATTTTAATTTCCCATTGAAAATTTAGAATGCTTGGATGGATTTGGACCACTGAAGACAGTTCCTTCCAATTAATATAATAAAGGTTATTTGGACCCCAAAAAATAAGATGGCTTTATGAATCTAGTTCTCGAATAACTTTTCTCTTTCATCTAGGATAAGGGACTAAAATATAAAACGCAAGCTTATACGAACACGGGCTAACCTTTCGTGACCAACGAACACCCAACTTGTATGCTTCACACGGTATGCACACCACACTTGAAGAGAATAATTAGTCCACACATTCCAACTAATCATGAGGGTCGATGATCACAAATACGAAATCCGATGATAGCAATCAGCCCACACGTCCCACACACGAGAGGTGATGATCACGAACAGTTCATCTCCTTCTCATGCATAAACCATTACAACGGTTCGGCACAACAAAAAGAAAAGAAACCCTAAGTCTCTTAAAAGATTTTCAACATAAAAGGGATGAGATCAGCAACAAGGATGTTCTGATACCATGTAGAATCATAGATTAAAAAGAGAAAATGAGGAGAAAAAGCAAGAGGAGAAAGTTGAGAGGAGAAAAGGTGTTAAGAGTTGGACATCCCCAACTCATATATATCAACCAAGTCACTTAGAAATCATGGCTATTAAAGGCTCAGACCAACTCGGTGCAAATTCATGCAGTTGAAAGATAGCAACAGAACCCAAACTTAGCACGACAAAACTAGGCACCAAAAAAGTAGTTTAAATCCTAACATAAAATGAAGAAAGCTCAAAGAAGTGTTGAGCATTGTCATAAGAAACAACTTAATCATGTATCATTTGCAAGAAAGTTAAAAACAAAAATAATAATAATAATAATAACTCAAAATCAGCAAAAACATGAAACATTGGGAAAATCAATCAAATAGGCCATATTCAAATACAAATCAGGCATGATTTGGTGGATTAGGGCCCATAAAGTTAAGAAACAACAAAAATACAAAAATCACCCCGCCTCATGAGTGCACAATGTGCCACTCTCATGAACAAATAGCCTTCCATCTCTAGATTCATACCTAATGAGGAGGACAGATCTTTCTAGATTCCCACCTAATGTTCTCTCACATGTACTGAATCAAAACTTCTTTAGTAGGGAGTCTCATTGTAGATATGGAAAAACTACAAAATCACATTGATTGGGAAGTTCATATACATCTTGTTAATGGATGTTGATTCTTGACTGTTGAGGATTGTTTTACCAGACTTGCATTAGATTTCTACAAATCGGCCAGTTAGGATCATCTGTTCAGTTAGTTCTTTTGGTAATGTACTATCTATCATGGGGCACACCATTCGCACATTTTGAATCAAGGTTGCCATGTCAGCCAGTGCATTGTGCTTGTGTGCATACTTTAGACTCATCAACCTCAGTGTTTTCAATCATATACAAAGACGTTGAATTATATGATGCATAACCTGCATCTTTGCACAATATACACAGTTTTTGAATCATATAAGTCTCTCCCATGGTTACTTAACCCAGACCAATGGTTCGTTGAGTCCCATAGGGGATGACCCAAATATCTCCTACACTTGAAGATCCTAGAGATCAATATTAGGGCCTTTTCAGTTCATTGATGTCATATTTCTCTTAATCGTCTATTTGTAAGTCATAAGTCAAAAGGTTAATATTGACATATATAGAGAACAAACACATTTGGTGAATGTCCATCAATGGTGGGTAACAGCCATTGTTCAGAGTATCCCCGATATTATCCATAACTCCAGCTCGGCGATACCGATAACACTTGTAGCGATACCAATAACACTGGTGGAATCAGAAATTCCAGATATCACTGATATATTGCTAAGTATCATCAATGTATCACCAATATTTTTTACTATGTAAATTCCAGGTGTCGCTCATATCGCCAATGTATTGCCAATATTTTTTACTACATAAATTCCAGGTGTCGCTTATATTGCCTATGTATCAGCAATATTTTGATAATATCGCCAATGTATCAATATTGACAAAAATCTATTTATTAAAAAATGTTTGTATGGATGGATGGACGGGATGGATGGATGAATGGATGGATTGTTGGATGGTTGGATCATCATGCATGTGTGTTATATTTATATGCTAATTTTTTTCATGGATGTATAATTTATGAATGCATTATACATGTTTGTTTGCTTGTTAATTGTTTTAATGAGATTTACATGATTTTTGTGTTACTATTGGACTGATTTCTTACAACAGCACATACTTTTAGGCCCCATTAAATGGAAACTTATTATGTATGCATTTCTTTTGCAATTGTTTGATTCCTAAATATGTGTATTTTAACATCTACTGAAGTTTCACTGAAAAATGCCATCATTTTCCCCATGTTTCCCTGCATTTCTGGAAATTGGGGATATTATTGACAATATTGATATTGTTTTTGCATCCCCGGCCAGTGAAACTTGCAGCGATAGCTACGATACCGATACTTCGAACACTAGTCACAGCAAACCAATAGTCCGTACCTCCAAACATTAGAATTGAACACCCATGTATGTTTTTTATTTTTTTAGGATTAATGGAGATTTTATTAAAGGCCTGATAGCAAAGCAAAGGTGGAAAAGAATACAAGGAAAAAACAAAGGGATTACAATTCAAGAGCCAACTTTACATAATCAGGATCTATTTTCAAGAGGGTTGCCAGTTCATAAACATACAATTTTATGGACAGCACAAAGGCCTTGCTTAAAACCCAATAAATCCCAAAACCAATGTCTATTTCACTCACCCCAAATGGCCCACCATATTGCAGGCAGAATCAGATTCCTAATCGGCCTAACCTTCGTAGCCGCGCTTCCCCCATTCCAAGCCTAAAGAAGGTCTAAAACTGAAAGCAGCATAACCCACGATATGTCTAACAAGGCCAAAAGGAGTGCCCACACCTTGGAAGTAAACGGACAAGATATAAAAAGGTGATTGATAGATTCGGCGTCTTACATAAACAACACATATTCGGAATAGACATGGCCTGCTTCTGAAGATTATCAATCGTCAACAACTTTTTCCTGCCCACTAGCCATATGAAAGCAGAAACCTTGGGAGGTGCTCCATAGGATGGGACCAAAAGTGATAGGCGTGCACCCCGTCCGAGCTTGACATCTCTGAGCAAAGCATCTTATAAAAAGGGCTAATAGAGAACCACCCCAAGCTATGATTGGACCACACCATAGAATTAGCCCCTCCCGGCACAAAGACCAATTGAAGACAGGCCAAGAGGGATTGCAACTCCTGCATCTCGCTAGCCAAAAGATACCTCCTGCAAGGGGGCATCCAGCATGCCGAGGTGCCGCTATAAGAGAGACAGACCCCCACTTTCAAATCCTCTCAAGTCACAAGACTAGCCAATCTAGGGAAATAAATGTGTAAAGGACGCCTCCGCACCAATAGTCATTCCAAAACTTGATTCTCGCACCATTACCCAAGGAGAAAGAAATTCCTTCCCAAAATTTCCCTCTTAAAGCCACTATAGATCTCCAAATGTGAGACGCCCTATAGAGAGAGGTCTCATTTACCTCCCACCCCCCCTTCCTTAAGGTCATACTTGGAAGCTATAATCTCTCACCAAAAGTGCCCTTCCTCTATCCCAAACCGCCATAGCCATTTGCCAAGAAGAGCTTGGTTCATAGTGCCCAACTTTTGTAACCCCACGCCACTATGAGAAAACGGCTTGCACACCTCCCATCTCAACATGTGGAACTTGTTACCGTCTTCCGACCCCCTCCACAAGAAATCCCTTCTCAACTTGTCCAACCTATCCCTCTCCAATTTGGAACAATTGAACAATGACAAAATAAATTGGTATGTTGAATGAGGATGCTTTGATAAGGGCCAATTGACCACCCAAAGAGAGATAGCGGTTCTTCCACTTAGTTTCCTTTCAACTTTGTCTATTACCTTGCCCCAAAGGTATTTTGCGGGTTTCCCCATGCATAGAGGGAGCTCCTAGTAAGTGGATGGGAAGGATCCCACATTACAACCAAATAACAAAGCTAGCCTCTCTAACTCCTCAACAACTAGGTGAATACCCAGTATTTCGCTTTTTCCGATATTTGATCCTTAAGCCCAACACTGCCTCGAAACACGCAACAATTTTGCAGATGTTGTCAACCATTGGAGAGTCAGCATCGCAGAAAATAATTGTATCATCCACGAACTAAAGATGCAGAACCCAAAACGATGAACCAGCCACCTTGAAGCCACTTATGAGATTAGTCTCTTGACCTTTGGCTAGCATTCAGCTAGATGCTTCTACTACGACTAAGAAAAGGAAAGAGGAGAGTGGATCTCCTTGATGAAGACCCCTAGACGTCTTGAAGAAGCCTTTACGAGAAACCATTCGCAAGCACCGAAAAGGTAGGATATCTGATGCAAGCCTAGATCTACCTTCTCCACTTTTCCCCCACATCCCAATCTGTCCAACATGTAGTCAAGAAATTCCCATTCTACATGGTCACAGGCCTTCTCGACATCCAACTTACAAATGACCCCCGATTTCTTCTCTTTAAATCTGGAATCAACGCGCTCATGGGCTATGAGAGCACTGTCCAGAATTTGCCTTCCGGATATGAAGGCCCCTTGATTTTCTTAAATAACACAGCCCAACACTGTACGAAGATGCGAAGCAAGAATCTTAGCCAGAATCTTAGCCAGGATCTTGTACAAGACTTCTCGAAGATGCGAAGCAAGAATCTTAGCCAGGATCTTGTACGGGCTCCCAATAAGACTAATAGACCTGAAGTCTTTTAAGCTTTCAGCACCTTCAATTTTAGGGATAATCGCTATGAAGGACACCCATAACTCAGATGAAAGCCAACCTTCTTCAAAAAATTCTTTGACAAAAGCAATCAGATCCACACTTACTACTCTCCAGAATACTTGGAAGAAAGCAAGAGGCAAACCATCTGGCCGGGAAGCTTTGTCTCTACCCAAGCCGTTCACCGCCTCCTTAATCTTGGATTCCAACACCAGCATTTCCAAGGATACAGCCTGGTAAGCCATAAGGCTGTCAAAGGGAAGACAATTTAACCGTGTCCGACTCCAATTCTCTTTTGAAAGAAGCTTCTCATAATACCCCACAAACCTGCTCCTTCTCAAGTCTTGGACCATTGACAACAAGGGAAGAAAGTTTGTTGCTTCTAGCTCTCGCTGATGCAATGCTATGGAAGAAGTGTGTGTTCTTATATCCTTCTTTCAACCATAGGGCCCTTGACCGTTGTCTCCACTTTCATCTCCTCTTCCTTTAAGAAAGTGGAACAGCTGTGTATGTTGTGCAAAGATAGGGACCATAAAATTTCTTGTGTAGATAGGAGAGGCTTGAGTGGACTGAGTGGACGTCGAAAGCTAGTTTGCAAGCCCCATAAATCATCATGGAGGAATCAAAGGATGTTTGATTATATAAAGCACAAATGGAACAGCAAGCACGTGTGAGAGACCTGGTGTTTTCTTTTTTAGAACAACTGGAAATTTTATTAGAAGGACAAAGTAAAGAGGATACAAAGAGGATGGTGAGAGATTATCCGGCTAATACAAAGAGATGCACTCCCCCAATTGCCCTGAAAAGCCTCCAATGGGCAACCTAGAGAGAAGTTTCAAAAACAAGCGAAAAAACAATCCTTGCTGTTCCAAAGAGTATTATACAAAGAGTATAAAGTGAGTGTCTAATTTTCCTCCATGGTGGAAATTAAAAAACAAGCAAAAAAACTAGAGAGAAGTTTCAAAAACAAAATAGAAATGGGGCCTTCATGGTTGGATCGGTCACCTATCGGTGCCAACACGGGGTTTATCGGACTACATCAGTTGTGATATGCACTCCATTCCCGAACCAGTTCGCCCCTGTACTGCGGAACAAGGGTGGTCAATACGTACAGCCATAAACCAAGAAAGACGTAGGCCACCCAAATCATTGATCTAATTGTCAATGGTGCAGCCTAAAAATTACACTGCAAAGGTTACAACTAATTTTGCAATTGAAATTTGAACCACTCACTACTTTACTCCTAACCATTAATTTGATAGCCATCAATTAGATGAGAAGGATAAGTATGATTTTTGAGATATGTTCCATCCACAATTTGGCTGGTGTGAATACCCGTACATGAGTGCCACATTGGACCAGATGAATCACCACCATTTTCAAAACTAGTAGTGAACCATTATGGTAGGAGTCTAGCCTCTGTTGTGGAGAAAGGCGGTGAATTCGTTGAGGACAGGTTCATCTGAATTACCTAAATGCCCATTCTTTTACTTAAAAACACTTTTCATGTCCTTTAATAATGCATACTTTATTCATCTAGAAAGACTAATTGCGTGCAAAATTCTATCCCTGACAGCTAGCATTGTATATAATAGAGATTATACAAATATATAAAAATCTACTTAGTGCAACTACAGCATGTTTTGCACGGAAACTCCCAAAGGCCAAAGGTGACAAAGAAAAGGGTCTCAATCAAGGTGTGCCATAACAGCTGTTACCGGCCGTATTGGCCATTACGTAACGGTAACGGTGACAACCGTTATGTATTACGGGGCCATAACGGCCATTATGGAAAAAAAAATAATTGACCCATATCAGCCCCATAACAGCCCGTTACGAGGCCGATACAGTTTTGTTTTTTTTTTAACAGAGAACATAACAACTGTTACAGCCCATATCGTAACGGTAACGATGGTGACCATTACGGCCACCATTACCGCTACGACACACCTTGGTCTCAATAGAAAGAAAAAGCCAGTAAAGGAGGTCAACTGGTTAAGGCATTGAATAAAGGGTTTAGCAACAAGAAGCATGTTAATGTCATTTCACCTCTCTTATTTGTGGTTCAAAACCCATATCTAGCATTCTGTCCGCCTCGTCCAGAACAACATATGAGATCCTTGAGAGAGATGTATTTCCTTGTTGTAGATGATCGATAAATCTCCCAGGTGTAGCAACCACAATTTGTACTCCTGCTCGTAGTTCGGATCTCTGCCATAGTATCACCAGCAGAAGTTATTTTCAATGCAATGTAGGAAATAACGAAATGTAAGGCATGAAGAGAGACGACGAAGGACCAGAAGATAACAACTTTATCTTAGTTAGCAAGCACACTAGCAAATACATGGCACACATTCTTACTCCAAGACGAAAAAAATACATGAATTAATTGTAATGTTTGGGATCGACGACCTATCCATAAAAGGAACCATTTTAACTATCTGAGGCAGAAAAACAGGCTTCAAGTACATGCCGACAGCATAAATTCATAAGGAATCAGCCACCAAATTACATTCCCTGAAGATATGAACCAATACTAGATGGGCCATACCCCAAAATTCAGTGGTTGATGTTCCTAGCCAGTAGCCACTGATTGGATGACTTTTGATGATCACAAATGGATGGTTAGAATAAAGTCCAAGTGTCAACATTTAATGAACCAAAATCCTCCAGTCAGTAGCAAGACTTGTCCAACCATTGGGAACTCTGGGGTATGGTACATCCAAAGAAGGGAGATAGAGTGTGCAACGTATAAGGAGAATATTTGCTTGATAGCTTTGATATCAGTCCAACCTCAGATCCCTTCACAAGAAAGGTATATGAATACAACATCCAGGAAAAACAAGAATGATTTAAATGAACAGAAGAGACTGTCAATCCATGGAACAGCTCCTTAGCAATATTACCCAATGCCAGAATTAGTTACCTGTTCTGACATGTTTGTTCCTCCCACAACAATAGCAGTTCTGAACGATTCCAGTGACCGACTAAACGCCTTAACCTATATAGCAAATGGGTGCGCAGTGAGTAGGTAATGAAGAATTGAAGCAAACCTCAACTCATTTCCAATTTCAAATAAAAACAAAATCAAAGGCACCAGACTGTTCCATGCAAAGCTAGATAAGCAATGGAAAAAAATAAAAAATAAAAAACCTTAATTGCCTAAATGCAAACTTCAACAATAGGAATTAAGAACTCCAAACCACTTGAAACAAAGTTCTGTTTTTCTTCTTCTTTTTTTAAATGGCAACGGAAAAGTTTATAAAGCCAAACAAAAGGATACAAAATAAGAAAAAGGGATGAGGGATGATGAGGAATCAACCCACTTCACCTGCAAGGACAGAAATACATTGGTACCCCCATATGCCCAGAATATTTTCCCATTTACAATCCTTTTTGTGTGTGTGTGTGTGTGTGGGGGGGGGGGGGGGGGGGGGGGGGAGGTTTCCCATTTACAATTAATACGAAGGATCGACAATGCCCACAGGTTAAAGCCCTCCCTTTAGTCCTATGAACCACTTCGACACTTTCCAATTTGTTGTTGAAGATTCTATCGTTCCGCTCAATGTTACCTACATTGCCAACCTCCCTACGTCTTTTGCTCCGGATCAAGCAATCCGGATTGTGGGTCATTTGTGATCATTTTGCCATTTATAATTCTGTACTCTGATCACCGATCAATTAATATAATTTATGTTGAGAAAATAGAGATATATTCCTCGATTTATGCAAGAGTAGGCACATAATACGATGCATGCAGGATGTGCAGTAATCACATTTCATATATAAATAATAATATTAGAATATCAGTTTGTACATAGAACTAGATTTTGCATGCTTCACATTATGCGTGGGAGTGACCCACATGATCTTACCCCTAGTGTAGCACATATTCAAGAAAGTACCATACCGCGTATGCATTCCCGTTATGTACCCAAGCACCTCATGATCCAGGTAACCTTGGTTCCGCTCTCTCCAGATGGACCACCAACCGGATAGCAAAGATGAGCACTATAGTTTTGTCTTTCTTTTTTCCTTCAAAGACCCATCGCCAGGCTAGTGACATGACCTCAATTAAACCAAGCACAACCCACTGCATCCCAAAAAAACTTGAGAAGCACCTCCATAGATTCAGGGGAACTTGCAGTGAAATAATAGGCAGTTTACTGGTTCTGCATCCTTGAGGCAGAGAAAGCAGGGTTCATAATAATCATGTTCCTCCCCTGAAGATGAGCAATAGTTGGCATTTTTTCCTTTGTAACTAGCAATCAAATGCAACCACTCTCAGTGGATCAGGGAATCACCATAAAATAAGCCCATTGGGCAATATGATTGTCCAGTCCACCCCACAATTTGTAAGTAACCAACAGTAGGATTTTTACCATGGACGTTCCTGATTCCACATCCTTGAGGCAGAGAGAGAGCAGAGTTCGTAATAATCATGTTTACCCAAAGATGATTGATAGTTGGCACTTTGTCTTTCGCAACTAGCCAAACAAAATGCAACCCTATCCTTCTGATCCGCCTCTTCTGCAACATTCCCCCTCTCATCCTGCCCCTTTAGTCAATTCCTCCCTCCTTCCTGTTCTCCAAGTCTGGCCAAACTTAGCTCACATGGCTTCCCCCCCAAATCATCGAAACTACAATAACTAGCTGCCATTCTGTAACATCCCTCTTAATTTTCCAATAAACTTCTTCCCAAGGGCCCCACTTGTAACGAAAGCATCGAGAATCTCACTCCCCCCAAATGTTCCAAAGAATGGCTAGCATGTATGAGGACCAAGCATCCGACTGTTCTTAGGGAGTTGCATGCCATGACACATCTCAAACAATTGATCTATCGAAGAGGGCATTACCCAATCTGAACCAAAGGATGTGAGCAACCAAGACCACAATTACTGAACGTAGCTACAATGAACAAATAAGTGGTCGATAGACTCTGCATCTCTCATGCACATAAGGCATACATTGGGGAGAATCATGGCTCTTTTCTGCAGGTTATCGACAGTAAGAATACGCTTCCAGCTCACCAACCAAGCAAAAGAAGCCACTTTGGGGTAGCACCATGGAACCAAGAGCCCCCTAAATTTCATTCCATACATGGTACACCTGAGAGGTTGCTTGCTTCCTCCTGCTTTCCGAATCTGACAAATGCAAAACCCCATGTTTCCCCCATGAACTTGTCCCTAGCATTAAACCAGTCTCAAATGGCTCCCACCCCTCGAAACAGGCTGTGCAACACAAAAATTGCAACCCCATATGGAATGTTAGAACCAAAGAGAGAAACCCAACCTCTATGATCCATTGACCCTAATTTAATCAACTTCAATAAGCAAAGATCAGTGCCAGGACCTCCAATTTTGGACAATTGCACAGCCTCAGAGTTGTCATCACTGGCGCCAGATTAAGGTTTCACTGGTTGCTGCAGATCTTCACTATAATACTTAAAAAATACCCCCAATAAACAATTAAATCCTACTTAAAATGGATTCGAAACTAAAATTTCTTGGCAGCATATCTAGAATCCTTATCCCAATCATATACTAGTAACCTTTCCAAAAAGCCAGCTTTATGACTGAGATGCTTCCATCAGAAAGAACTTCCTTTTTTTTCAATTTAACCTATATTAAAGGAAGGGCAACCCAAGAAACAAAACAAAGCCAGCTATACAACTCAAAACCAAAACAAAAGAAAAAAAAAAAAAAAAAAAAAAAAATATATATATATATATATATATATATATATATCTACAAAACCAACCATACAACTAAAGACAGAAGAGACACCCAAAGCTGACTAGACGGGCCAGCACCACCACAAGCCAAGAAGGGAAAAAATGATACAGCAGTCTGAAAGATTAAGACTAAGCGACCAGTCACCCATGTCCCGAAAAATCAGATCCAACACCCTAGATGATGGAGAGGAAATATCCCGAAAGCACCAGCTGTTCCTTTCTCTCCATATAGCCCAGAGAGTCACCAACACAGCCAAGAAGAAACTGTTGCTTAAGTCAGCCACTAATTTAGGCCTCCAATCACTGTGCTCAGTCCCCAGTGCTGCCATTTTGAAATCCCTCCAGACACATTCTTCTAACAGTCAAATCTGGCCAAATCTGGCCGTTTTTTTCAATCTTCCAAGCCTTGTCCCGACTCCCAACAAATTGGGTTTGGCTTTTTCAATCATCTAAAGTAATGAGATTGTTCATTCTTTACAAAAAGTAAAAAATAAAAATAATAGAAAAGCATTCACACCTCTTTCTCTATTTGCTGGGCAAGTTCTCTTGTAGGAGCCAAGACCAATGCTAAAGGTCCATCACCACGCCGAATAGGTGGTTGAGCCAAGCAATGCTGTAATAGAAATCACCATGCCAGAATAAATATCAATTGAATAATCAACAGAGCTAAACCAAAAGCCATATGCTGGGTGTTCGATTTATGAGGGAATATGAGAATAGTTTTTTTTTTTTAAATAAAGACATGAACAGAATCAAGACTGTGTAGACCTGAATCATGGGGATGGAAAAAGCAGCAGTTTTCCCACTCCCAGTCTCTGCACAACCCAAAAGATCCCTCCCACTAAGAGCAACTGGCATGGCTTGTGCCTGAATAGAAGTCGGCCTGGTGTATTCATGAAAAGCAATATCCTTCATGATGCTCGGGTGCAAACACTGAAAGACAAGCATTATGCATTACTAAAAGCTGACATGAAAAGACTTGTACTAATTATGGGGTCCTAATGCATCAAGAAGATGATAGATACTGACATGTCTCAGTCCATACAAGTGTGTGTCCATGGTTCGGTGATTCAGACCATTGATATGACAGTGACAGGTCCCACCATGGATAAGTGATGTCTTGAAACTCTTCATACTGGAAGGTCCTGCCAATACAATCTTTGGCCTTTTTCCAGGATCATTGCAGTATTCTTCTCATTAACCATATATTTGGAGGCTGCTGTTCGAAGAGCTAGGATCTTCCAATCTGGCAGATTTTTGGGCATCCCTTATTGATTGAGCCGTAAGATCAACGGCCTAGATCACAACCCCATGGTCAATGCTTGTATGGACTGAACGTGTAGGCGTACTGTACATGTTCTGATGCACCACAAGCCTGTAATTACTATGTGCTGTCATTTGGAAGATGATACTCTTAACTGTCCTAAAGATATAGTCCTAAAGATATAAATGTACCATATCTGTAAACGACTCAATAGGTGCAGGTGCGGGAGGGGTATCTGGAGCAACTGTAACATCAACATTTAACCGCAAGCGAACCTCTTCAATCTGCAAAAGAACATGTGTGATGATAAGTTCACTGCATCGACCTGAGGAATCAATTATTTGAGCTTATATCCTAAGCTAAACCTCATAATTGCCGGACAAGAAATGAAGATTGAATCGAATAAATACAAAACTAACATTTACAATAGATAACAAGCACTGAAAGTATGGGTGGTGTCCCAAGCTCTAAGCCTCAGGATGTTTTCACAGCTAGACAACAGGGACACTTGACACTTTTTGGCATCCGACAAACACAAGGTGTCAAACAGACGACATCGGCCAATATTTTCGGTATCACTGGTCAGTGATACAATTCCTGGAACACAAAGAAAACAAATGTATCTTCGATGCATGCTAATATATCGCGATATTTTCAAAATTTCCACAACATCTGCAATATTAGTCCCTAATATTTCCCTTATCTTCCACTTAGATCACTTAATGAAGTTGGCCTCTTGATTAATCTTCTCTACTACACACCTCATCTTCTTTGTGTCTTTCAGTCATGGAACCGACTTTTAATCACTTATTCAATACAACTCCCTTGCAAGGTATTCAAAAACAGTGACATCACCATTATGCACTACAGGGCCATAAAGGCTGTTGTTACAGAAAAAGAAAAAAAAAAAAAAAAAAAAAAAAATTGGCTTGTCCTGTAATGGGGTGTGACAGCCCTGTATGGGACCGATACAGATTTTTTCAGGAAAAAAGGGGGCCATAACGGCTGTCATGGCCCATATCGTAATAGTAACGATGGTGGTCGTTACAGCCACTATTACCATTATTGAATACCTTGCTCCCTTGTAGTGTCTTCCTTAGAAGATTTTGTTCTTTTACTTACATACCAATAGTGCTCTTAATGCTCAAGTCTCTATTCAGTCTTCACCATTCCTTAATTGCTTTCTATTGTTTCTAATAATGAACCAACTGATTCATAACCAAACTCCCCCACTAATTCCTACACCCCCTCCTCACCTAACCAAATACCTAAAGCTTGATTTTTGCAGATTGACCTTCTAACTTGATACCGCTTCAGAACACATCCACATCTCCCTCAAGTAAGCCACTTAACTCTGATTCTCTTCGCATAGAGAAGCGTGTCATACGCAAATTGAAGATAGAAAACTTGAGAGCATGGTTCTGAAGATCAGTATCGGTGGGCGTAATGGCCTGGCCAAAAAATGATACAATATGGCATCGCGTATCGGTATCAGACCCATATCAGATAGAATTTTTTTTAGCAAAAAATTACAGAAAAATATTAAAAAAATAAGATACCTAAGAATCTATCATTATTTTTTAACCATGTATTCAATGGCGTATAGGACCATTCTTTGGTAAGAATGTTTTCGCGACGAGTTAACCTACTATAAGGTGTGGTGCTGATATTTTTGGTATAAAAGATCAATATATGTCAGAAAAACTTTTTTTTAAAGGATGATGGAAAATTTATTAAAAAACCTAGGCAATCAACAACATGCCGGGAAAAGAAACAACAAAAACTGCCAGCACAGCAAGAGAGCAGCAAAGACAAAAAACAATTACAGCTATATGGAGGTCAACCACTTGGAAACCAACATTTTAATGACCTCCACAATAGACTCAACCAAACCGTAAGAGTTTCAAAATCGTCTTTGGTTTCTCTCGCCCCAAACATATCACCATATTGTTGGTAGTGTCAGGAGCCAGCTACCCCTGTCCTCCATACCACCACTTCCTCTGACTTAAGGGGTGCCTACATAGCTTTTCTCCTTCCAACAGCTCACCAATCCTATTTCACTTAATCCTTGGGATCAGCTTTACAATTCTTCTTCCACCAATCCCTCCCAAGTCCCTATACTCTGTACCTGAACAAACCTTCTTAATAGATCTTTTTTTATAATCTTTTTTTTAAAGATAACAAGAAACTTTCATAGATAGGGGCGTTGAGGTAGCACTATGAAGGAAAAACAAAACAAAGACACAAAACTAACAATTACAAAAATTCTGCCCGACCCTTAGCCGAGGCCCATTAAATAACAAAGAGCCAAAGAAGACCTGCAACCCAATCTGCACTCCTACTTTTGTTTCGGAAGCATCTGACAGTCCTTACCCTCCAAATCGACCACAATCCAACGAGCACGCATAGCCTCCAAATGTTAAGGTATTTACTCCGGAGGACTACCCCATGCCAAGCTGAGAAGAGATCTCCCACCTCAAGAGGCATGGACCAATCCATATTAAACCTACCTAGAACGGAGGCCCAAACACGACTTGCGAACGGGCAATGGATGAAGAGATGATTAACCGTCTTGCCATTGGAAGTGCACATAGGGCACATATTAGGGATAACCATAGACCGCTTTTGGATATTGTTGATCGTTAAAGACTCTTTCTAGTTTCTCCTAACCAACCAAAAGGCCCAATCTTGGGGTGGGCCCATAATGCCAAACATGGCTCGTCTTCCCCAAACCCACCCCACCACTCAAAAGAGTAAGGTAGAAAGATTTAACCAAAAAACTACCGATTTATCCTTGCACAACACCAAGCTATCATTTTCATCTTCCAAGGGACAACAAAGATGCAGGCATTCCAAAAAAAGTGACAT
Organism: Liriodendron chinense; assembly: GCA_003013855.2. Lineage (NCBI taxonomy): Eukaryota > Viridiplantae > Streptophyta > Magnoliopsida > Magnoliales > Magnoliaceae > Liriodendron > Liriodendron chinense. The sequence goes on from ML058384.1 coordinate 14,883,550, forward strand.
ATTTTCTCAATCTCGTTGTCCCAAAAATACCGATGACAAGGCGAAGCCCACACCACCACACCGCACATAGCATTAATCAACCGAAACGTCATGATCCAAGGCAAGGCAAGCAATCTTCGGGAATCTAATATGAAAAGGCAGATCATCCATCCATTTATCTTCCCAGGAGCGAATCTTTGTCCCATTGCCCAACGAGAAAGTCACACCCTCTTTAAAGGCATCATCACATTGTGAATACCTTTCAAAATCGTCGACGCCTTATATAAAGAGGACTCCTTAATCCATCCACCAACCCCACTGCGAGCATCCACACTTGCTAACAATGATGTTTTTCTACAAAGAACTCCACCCCAAACCGCCGCCACCATTTAACCAGGAGAGCCAGATTCATTGTGTCCAAGGAATGGATGTTAGCACCACCTTCGTCGTGGGGCTTACAAACCTCACCCCATTTAAGCAAATGGAATCTTTTCCTTTCAACTGAGTCTCCCCGCAAGAAATCATGTCTAAGCTTCTCCAAATGGCTAAAGACCACTTTCCGGCATATAAAAAGCAACATGAAGTAGAGCGGCAAATTAGATAAAGCTGTTTTGATGAAGGTGAATCACCCACCAAGAGAAAGATAGCACCCCTTCCAACCCGCAAGCCTTCTCTCGAATCTTTCCACCGCTCTCTCCCAAGAGTGCTTGGCCAAATTGCCAATACAAAGAGGGACCCCCAGACAGAAAGACAGAATAGATCCCGCTTTGCAACCAACGGACTCTACAACGAGCTCGATTTCTTTTTTTTCCATATTAACTCCAAGAATTTCAAATTTAGCTAGATTAACATTCTGCCCCAGCACTGCTTTGAAACACGTGACAATCATATTGAGATTATCAACCTTCGCCTCATCAGCATCACAAAAAAGAAGAGTATCATACACACACTAGATATGTGAAATCAAGGGGTTGAGAAAACCCACTTTGAAACCTTCGAAAAGGCCCACTTCTTGACCTTTGGAGAGCATTCTTCCCCAAGCTTCAACAATGACAACAAAAAGAAAAGGGAAGAGTGGGTCGCCTTTTATAATCAAGAATAAGAGCTTGATTAAAAAATGCAATAGGCATACCAGTTCCACTCTCCCAACAACAATAGGGCACTTATAAATCATGCATCTAAATTCACAAGTCGGAACCACTTATCACCATCTATAGTTATGTAACCATGTTTCCAAGTAATGGCATAAACATCTATATATTGTCTTTCTCCATTTTTATCAGTAAGAGCCCAAGGAAGCTGGAAAAAAATGGAAAGACAACTTGGATGCAATTAAAACTCTGTCTATTCTCTCTAAGACCAGATCCTAATGTAACAAACATGAATCTTCAGCAGTGTTTCTTTCTTTTCTATTTCTACATAGGTGTTATTGTTTTCCAAATCAACAACAATCCAACAAAAACATTAGGGTGCCTTATGCCCAAGTATAAGCATAAGGTTCTCATGATTGACCATTTAAGGAGTAGACAAATGATCATTCCCAAGGTGTGTATAATGCGTCTTCGGATGCAAAATCAATGGAATGCTATTTATACAATGTTGCTTCTTGCAGGATATTCGAGGAAATGGAAACGAAAAGGAAATGACTTTCATGAAAATGGGAAATCTCCACACAAACAAAAAAAAAAAAAAGGAACATGTGCCGTTTCCATGGCAATGCATTTCCATAGAAGCATTTCAAAGCTCTGAAACTAGCCCAATGTTGTTAGTCACATGCATGCTTCCCAAGGCACGAACATGCAGAACCAGATATCATTTAACTATGGAGTCAACTAATCCACGGGACCTCTTCAGCCCCTAGACATGGGTTTTGTGGGACACACGTGTCAGATCACATAAAACCCTTAATCAGCGAAACCAATTGACATTGTCCAACTGAAATCAAAACCCAAGAAGGAAAGCAAAAAAACCTTGATTTCCAAAACTTCACAAACCCAAATACAAGAACAAGCATCCAAGGAATCATACAACGCTTGGCCCCATCTTCTAGCATTTTCCATCTAACCTAGCATTCCGCAAAGGTGATGCAAGTAGATCTCGAGTCTGACATGCATAACCCACTTGATAACAAGTGTGAACCCCACATGGTCACACGTGAGCCCAACGTGGGTCCACATGAAGGAGCTTGTATTTTTATTTTATTTTTTTCATTTTAGTTTTATGTCTTGAAATAAATATAATAAGGTCTAAACTACCCTACCTTAAGGATCTGTTTGATTTTTCAAATCTTTGGTAAATACATTGTAAATATGTAATGATTATTTCCATAGGTAATTACTGCACCGTTTCCCATGCCTGATTTGACCGCCAACTTTTTGTCCCGGAAACCAATGACAGTGGGAAATATAGGTGGGGCACACCATGCTGTATGTGGCTTATCCACACCGTCCATCTATTTTGCCAGATGAATCTAGGGCATGAGCTAAAAAATGAAGCAAATCCAAAGCTCAGGTGGACCACACCACAGGAAAAGGAAAATCGAATACCTATAATTAAAAACTTTTTGGGACCACTATTTCCTTTGGTGTGGGCCACTTGAGTGTTGATCTGCCCCATTTTTCGAATCATGCCTCAAAATATTCTTTTAAAATTGATGGACATCACGGATATGTCATACATATCATGGTGGGACCCACAATTTTAAACCGCTTCTTTTGGACCAATTTTCGAAGCAGAAATTACACCTAACTTTCAAATAGGTGAAAAAATATTAATCGCTCATTTTCAAGGTATTTACAAAGGAATTCGAAAATCAAACAGGCCCTCGGGCCTGATAAGACGAATACTTAAATAACGGTGTTTAGGTATTTGGCTTTGGCTTTTTTAGGTTTTTACTTGTCCCTTTTTTTCATGAGTTCAATGATGGCATGAGTTGCCACCTGGTTCTTTGCATGTGTTGCTTATTCAATCTGGTAAATTGTATCCTAGTTTTGCAATTGGTTTCAATTTATTTTTATTCTAGTTTCGTTTAAAGGCTGGGCCACCCTTTGGCAATCCAGACCATTCACCTGGCAGGAGTCGCTGCAAGTGCGCAATGGACTGAAATCCATTGAACAATTGCAGAGATCTGTTCAGGGGGACTTCTTCCTGCTGCATGAAGACCACCACCCATGTTTTCTTTATAAACTGTCCGCTTACAGGCCAACAGGCCAACGACCAGATAGCAAGGGCTGCCTGAAAGGAGTTCTTTGCAACATGCCCAGTCAAAATGAGGCCCAGCAGATGAACGATCTGAATCACACGAACAAGAAATGGCAGCTAGCTAGGGCCGAGCACTGTATATTTCCAAATTCAAGAAATATTATAAGACACACACACACACACACACACACACACACACACACACACAGAGTGGACGGGAACTATAGTCATCAAGCTGCCATTGGCAGAAGACTGGCGGTTTCCAAAGTCCGCGCGGACTATAACTCGCGCGGGCTACCATACCAAGGCTCTGCAAGAAATGGGAATCGGAAACTTACCTGTTCAGGCTTGAGTCGAAACACACGATCGGAGGGCTTCCATTGCTCGAAGACGGGGTCTGGGACTGATAGAGCTCGGGAATTGGGAAGACTGGTGGTCCGGCGGGGGGCATTGGAGAAGGTGGAGCTCTTGGAGAGGGTTGGAGGGAGAGAGTTTTGGGAGGAGAGGTTGCTAGGATTGAATTCTAGGGTTTGGGAGGTAGGGTTTTGGAGATGAGAGGAGAGAGTGTGAGGAGGAGCAACGGAAGTTCGGAGGTGCGGAGGTACATATGACATTTTTTATATCTCTGCTCTCTCTCTCTCTCTCTCTGTCTCTCTCCTCTCTGATGGGTAAAGAGAACGGATGGGAGTTGAGAAAAAGATCTTCGAAAGGATGAGGGAACGACGACGGGCGAGGATTGGGTACTTGCCCCGCCCGTACCGGACGCGGTTTGGCTGATGACGCTGCCACTAGCCAGGTGGCTAGTGGTCGGTGCTTCGCGGGCCTCACCATGATGTATGTATTTTATCCATGCCGTCCATCCATTTTTTCAGATCATTTAACGGGTTGATTCCAAAAATGAGGGTCTAAATCTCACGTGGACGCCACCATGGAAAAACAGTAGTAATTGAATGTCCACCTTTAAAAACCTCCTAGGGTCCACTGAAATGTTTATTTGACATCCAACCTGTTGATTAGCCAATAAAGACTTAGAGGATGGGAAAAAACAAATATCAGCTTGATCTAAAACAAGGTTTTTAATGATGGGTGTTCTATCAACATGATGTGGTCCACTTGAGATTTGGATCTACCTGGTTTTGGAATCATACCATAAAATGATATGGAAAAATGAATGGATAGCGTGGATGAAACACGTACATCATGGTGGCCCCAGAGCACTGTAGTCAAAGGAAACCCATTTGTCTGTATCGAGCTAGCAACAGATAAGAGCTATGAGGGGCACCACCATTCCCAGTTAATATAGGCGTGCATCATGGGTCAGCATTGAGTCATTACTTAGATATTAGCCATGGACGAGTTAACATGGCATTTGGGAGAAGAGATCTCATAATGTATGTTAGCAAAAGATGTAGTTTTAATTGCTAATACCGTGTTTTATAATCTAAACACAAGTTAGATTTATGAAAATGAGCTTTATAATCTAAGGAATTTAAAATTAATATAGCTAAAACAAAATATATTTTAATGCAATTTTAATAACAATAGGAGTAAAAATGATAATTTAGTAAAAATTGTTGACTAAGAAGTTTCGCAAAATGATCAATTTTGATGTCTTAGATAAATAATTCATGAGTTGAGGAGATTGAGAAGGATATTACCCATACAATTCAAGCCGAGTAGAAGAAATAGAGATATGCCTTAGGAGTTTTATGTGATTATTCTATACCACTAAAACTAAAAGGAAAAATTATAGGATGACTATAAAACCGGCCATGCTCTATGGGACAGATGTTGGACAGTGAAGGAACAACATGTCTATAGGTTGAGTGTACTTGAAATGAGAATGTTAAAATAAATAAGTGACAATATAAGAAATGATGAAAATTAGAAAAGAATGCATTCGAGAAAATTTAAGAGTAATACCAACAAATAATAAGATAAGAGAAAGTACACTTATATGTGTTTGGCTCGAAATTCAATCGTTGGTACATGTGTATGGTGTCGGGCATATGGCCAAGAACTAAAGCAATTCAGTTGTCTATTCAAACTAAAACAGTTCAGTTGTCTATTCAACTAAGTGTAAATGAAATTAGGAGATCTACAAAAGGAGGGTCGTCCTTCTAATGAGTTTTTTTTTCCTTTCAGTCGAAATGACTTTTTTTTATCACTGTGATAGTAGAGATAACCAAATTCGTGCAATGTGAGAATATAAGGAATTGAACTCAGTTACATTAATCAAAATAGTGATAAAAAAAACCCTTGGCAATCTAATATCTGCAGTGTAGATGGCGAGGCCCTAAATCTAAGTCTTTCTTAGTCCAACGACTTAGACATAGATGACGGAAATCACATTACTAAAATGGGAAAGAAAAAACCATCCTTGTGATCCAGTGCTTGGCATAAATGGATAGGAATTGTACTACTCCTAATCTAGGTCAGTCTAACATAGTAGTGTAGACAAACAGGATTACACTATTTCTATGTTAAAGCCAATCTAGTGTAGCAGCGTAAATGGCTTATCCTGGTCTAAGGTGATTTAAGATAAGATAAAATAAGATGATAGGTAGCATTGTGCTGTAGATTTGATTTGTATTAGGTTAATGAGGGCCCTGAGATCTTTGATCTTTCTCCTATTTATAAGATTTTAAGGCGGTGGCTAGAGAGAGATTTTCGTAACCACTCTTCACATCTACTGATGTGGAAATAATCATCTTGGCCTAAAAAACAGTCGTGCCCTATCAAACAATGCCACATGTGTTATTAGTTTATCATGAGTTAGCCATTAGTTGCGTTCACGTCTTGCTCCAGTTACGTGGATGAGAGTCTCTCTCAAGATGCCACGTGTCCGTGATAGGTATCCCTTTCACCATGCAAACATGTATAATGCGCCATGAAACTTAGCTAACTTGGAATGGTTGTTACTCTACTTCTTAAACATTTTCGACTATAAAAGCTTCTGTGAGATGTTAGGGTGCACTAGCTAAATTCATCACCTGCCATGATTATGCTTCGTTTGATACCTTATTTCAGTCATGAGGTCATTATGGTGAATAGTTAGCTTTGACCCTTGAGCGGGATATACGGCACATGTATCATTGTTATAGCCAGTTAGGCTTACTCTTTCTGGACTACTAATAATTTTACAGATTCTGATGACATTCGGTCATTAAGGTAGCTAAAAGATCTTCTGTTTGTCTCTTGTTGAGGTTTCGTTGCCACGCTATATCATCTGAATCGCTAGATCTGATGCAATTAGATCAGGCGTAAACAATATAATTTGTTCATGTGCAACAAAGACTGAGAATTTTGCCGATTAAAAAGAGTGGGTTGGTGCAACTTAAAGGTAGTTAGGAGTGACCAAGAGCTAAAGTTTTGGCAAGGGAAAGGCCCAGCAAGAGGAAGGTCCAAAAGAACGTGGGTGGAAGTAGTTAGAAAATACTTGACAACCACAAGACCCTATTCGTGGAAGATCAAAATATACTGACTTGTGTATATGCACAATGTATGTTGGATTTCAACTATGACAAGTTGAGGCCATGATTCTATAATCCAGACCATTTGACTATTGTGTCCCATTTAGATTAATCGTTGCTCCAAATTCTTCTTAACATACTAATGATAACATTTCTACTTTTACTTATTAATAGACGATTAAGAAGGGATAGAAAAGATCCCAAGATTTGTCTTTGGAAATTTCCATTCAATGAGATTTTTGGCTAATAATCCAACCACGATGGGACCCAATAGACCAACGGTTTGGTTATTAAACCATCAACCCCACTTGCAAAGACTCACATTTTATAGTAGAATTCCTCTAGAGTTCACTCTCCATCTATCGTGGCTTAGGATCTAGTGTGTCCACCCACTAAGGCCACATGTTGAGATGGTTCAATGATTTAAATTGTCCATGTCCTAAATATTGCTACTTACAAAAAAATCCATTTTTTAATAAAAATTAATCCTGATTGTAATCGTTAGATTGCAAAACGATAGATCGAATTTATTCAAAAAAATAAATAAATATTTTAATAAAAATTGACTTTCGATCGTGACCATTGATCTCCCTAAAAGGTCGAGAAAGGACAAAGTTGAACTTATTCCAAAAATCTAAAAAGGGAGAAGGCTAAATGTAAAACCCCTTGATCATGCATCCCGATGGAGTCAGGTGGACCTTTTAAATAAGCGGCTAAGAAATTTTATAAAAAAAATCCTTGCAATAAAATTTCTAAAGAGCAATGCTCCCCAAGTTGGGCATTTTTTAAAAAATTCAAAAAATCAAAAGGAAATTCAAAATTCTGAAAACAAAAAAAAAAATCGCCCGACGTCTAAGGAATCTTCCATATTTTTCGGTGGACACCAATGCAACATCGACAATCGAGTTTGATTTTTTTAAGTTTTCGGTTTAGTCGAATTTGGAAAGCAATAAATGTGAGACCCTTATCCCTGTAAGACCCTCTGTACGCTTAGTTTTTTATGTTGATGCATCTCAGACGGATTAGATCGTGAGCACCGATCGCGACCCTATTTTAATAACGCAATGACTTGATACCTATACCTTGGTAATCGTACAGGCACTGCAATTCTAATGTCGCGTGGCATGCCCCCATTGCGATATACCCAGTTTGAAAGATACCATCATTGGCATAATCTAAGGTGGCATGCGCAACGCACGTATGGTGCATGCCCCACTTACTCAAATCCAGAGGAATCATGTTAATCAATCCCCATCAATCAATCCCTCACCCATGACCTTTTCCTGCATCAATCCCTCACTCATCACCCTAATTACCCCAATACCCCTACTAAAGTACCACTACCCCTTACAAATCCCCAAAATGCCCCTACCTTTCTCTCATTCCTCGTACAAGAGAACCCTCAAAGTCAACACCTACCCCCTACCTAGCTAACCCATTATTTCTTCCCTTTCTACCCCTCTCTCTCTTTCTATTCTTCCCTCTATCCAACTTTCTCTACAAACCCCCCAAGCTCCCAAATCCTCTTACTCTATCCATTTGATAAGGAAAGTGAGAGGGAGTGAAGAAAGAAAAGAAGAAAAAGAAAATATTAGTCGTTCATGAAGGAAAGGAAGCTCCCCTTTTTTGTGTTTGTTATTCTTTCATGAATGTTGCTTGAGTCGTGGGTGTTTCAGACATAGGGATCAGGTATTTAAATGCCTCGAGTGTCGACTCAGCTTTAATTTCCAAAGTGACTCGTAAGTATGATGTGAGGGCACTAGTGGAGGCAGAGTCTGGAGTGTTGGAGAGCCTTCAAATTGTGTAATGGAAGAAGGCTCAAATCGGTCGGGCAACTGGTCTGAAGTTCTGGACCAGAACGCAGCAAGGTTGTTGAACAAATTTTGTGTGCCCTAGACTGATCAGCCAACTGGTCTGCAGGGGGCTCTGACCGGTCGGGCAACTGGTCGGCAGTGAGGCAGCGTGAACGGGTCTGTGTTGATTTCTCCTCTAGACTGTTTTGTGCAAGGGCTGACCGATCGACTGCATATGCGGTTTCTTACGTAGTTACGCAGTAGTGCGTAAGATATTTTTATGTTCAAGTTATTACCTACTTAAAGGGGTGTAATCCGGACTTAGATGGTATCCTAAGAGTCTAAGGTTTCCTAATCGTATTAGGAAGAAGGGAGAGTGATTTGTGAGAGAGAGAGAGAGAGAGCTTAGGTTTTCTCTGTTTTCCTTGCTTGTGGGTTGTCAATCTCTGTAATCTTCTGTTTGTCATAGTGGATCGCTTTGTGCCGTGGTTTTTTACTCGTTGAGGGGTTTTTTCACGTAAATTCGGATTCTCTCGTAGTGAATGCTTATGTGTGGTTTGATTTCATAGTGTTTCTCGTTTGATCTCGCATTACTCTGCGCGTTCGGCTTCCACTTTCGCTGCCAGTTTTCCCAACAAGTGGTATCAGAGATATCATTGGGGTGGAGTAGAATTCGGATCTAAGACGAGGAGATGGGATCAAGCACAAGGTTCGATGTTCGCTTGCCTTAAGTGTAAGGCTTGCGATATAGTAATAACTCGGTAAGACCGAGGTCGATCCACAGGGAATTAGGGTAAACCAATTCAAACTATTCTAGTAACTTCGAATTAAGCAATTTGAAGTTTGATTTCATAAACTAAGTAAAAACAGTAACTTTTGTAAAAATCTATTAATTAATTAAACTAAGGCCTTAAGGATCCACTTGTAGTAGTTCCATGTGAATTCATTCATCAAAGCATAACACAATTAGATTCAAAGTTCTATCTCTCATCTAGTTGGAAGATTAAGCATCCAAACACAAACAATCCCACTTAAGTTAGGAAATAAGATTCTAGTTCTAATGAAGCACATAGATTTCAAAACATGTAGCCTTCGAAAGTAACAACTATACCAAAAGACTATGGTATGCTCTAGGGTTACTACAATTCAAATCCAACCAATCCAAACATGATAATCTCAAAGAATTGCAAGGAACCCATGTCCGAAGCACATGAACTCTCACTACAAGAAAACGATTTTTTACCGACTGAAAGTATTACCGACGAAATTATTTTCGTTGGTAAAAAGCATTTTTCCCGATGAAATAAAGAAATCGTCGGTAAAAATCATTCCTAGTTTCCCGCCACTGCCGGATTTGCTTCTCGCCATACACTTTTACCGACGAAATAAAAATTTCGTCGGTAAAAGGTTTATTATCGACGAAGATACCTGTCGGTAAAAAATAAAGCAGAAAATTTGGCTTTTACCGACGAAATTTTTCGTCGGTAAAGAGAGGACTTTTACTGACGAAAATATTCGTCGATAAAAGCCATTTTTGCCGACGATTATTGCATGTCGGTAATAATGTTTGATTCGCGCGCAAGTAATTAAAGAAGAAGACTTTTACCGACGAAAATGTTTGTCGATAAAAGTCAATTAAAGTCATTTTTGTCGACAATTTTTGCCTGTCGGTATTAATGTTTTATTCCCGCCAAGTAGAAAAAAGAGGACTTTTACCGACGAAAATTTTCGTCGGTAAAAGTATTTAAACGGACTTTTACCGATAAAAAATTTCGTTTGTAAAAGTCCTCTTTTTAACTTACCCGATCTGGCCTCCCTCATTCTCTCTGTCTCTCTCACTCTCTCACTCTCTCGCTCTCTCTCTCTCCTGCGGCCGGCCCACCCTTCTCACATCTCCCTCAGCTCCGACCGCCGGCAGTCACCGTCACCGGCGGCCCACTGCCTCAGCCGACCACCGCCCCCAGCCGATCGACCACCGTCACCGGTAGCCACTCGCCTCCACCGACCTCCGTACGTCGCCGCTGCCTCCGGTAACCCTCTCCCCCTTCCTTCTTCCTCTATTTCCCCTCTCTCCCTCTCTCCTCGTTGTTGATTGTGGGGCCCACTCCCAAAATCCAATGCATGTGGGTCCCACCATCACTGTCCAATGCATGTGGGTGGGTCCCACTGTCGCTTTCCATCGTCCATTGCATGTGGGTCCCACCGTCGCTTTCCATCGTCCATTGCATGTGGGGTCCACCTTAGCTGTCCACTATCTGGTGGGGCCTACTGATTTAGTAAATCTCTAATTAGGGATTTCGAAATTAAAATCCCCTAATTAGGGATTTCGAATTTAAAATCCCTAATCAGGGATTTTAAATTTTAATTTCCAAATTTGTGATTTACAAATTAAAAAAAATGAAATACCTAATTGTGGGGCCCACCGTCGCTGTCCACTGTTTTGGATCAAGCATATAGTAAACTATGTGGGGCCCACAGTGATTTACGTATTTTATCCACTCCATCCATCCATCTTAGCAGGAAATTTTAGGTATGGTGCCCAAAAATGAAGCATATCAAAACCTAAAGTGGACCACACCACAAGTGTGAACTGAATGTCTATCATTGAAAAATTCTTGGAGGACACAGAAGTTTTGGATCAAGCTGATATTTGTGTTTTCCCTTCATCCATATCCATGTGATCTTATGAACAGGTTGGATGACAAATAAAGATCATAGGGGAGCCTGAGAATGGTGGAAATCATTATTCCAACTGTTTCCCATGGCATGGTCCACTTGAGATTTGGATATGCTTAAATTTTGGGCTCAACCACTAAAATGAGCTGAAAAAACATAAGGACGGAATAGATAAATCACATACATTCTAGGTGGGCCCAACTGAGTTTACTCTACATGATAAGAGCGTGCAGAGTTACTCCGCACGCAATCCGATTCCCATGGTGGGCCCCATACATACTTATTTGTTCAGAAAATAGTCATTAGGTATTTAATTAGACTTGATTCATGGTGTTGATGATTCTGTCATTTTCATGTGCTTGTGTATTTGGAATTGATCGAGCAAACCCGGATGTGCGTCAGAGCTACCCGTGGTTGATTTATGTGGATGTATGTTGTGGATGTATTTGGCTTATTATTAATAGTTATTTTTTGTCCACAAATGGTAGTATAATAGAATCAGTTAGCCCATTTGGAGATTTCTATATTGCCGAGCATAGATAAAGTGTGTTTTGGACAGTCCAAGGTTGGATAGATTGGAATGTTCTCGTTGTTTGTCATTTACATGCTCTGTCATTAGTTTCGTGCGGTAACTCTCATATTCTCTCTGGATATGTTTCTTATGTTTAATTCCATTGTAAATTTAATACACACAATGTGTGGATAGTTGACGTAGAAATAAAATGTAAGATAAATATATCTGGAGAGATAGGGGGAGATGCTGTCGAAATTTAGGCTTGGGCATTTAAATGGAAATAATGATAGCATTTCAATCTATCCATCCTTGGATGGGCGTCTGATTTTATTATATTATCATTTAGTGGCAAATTAGATGACGAACATGATACTTGTGATTAAGAGTAGTTGATTGATATTGATGTTGAGCGGGGGTCCCTGGAAGGTGGGAACCGCTGTTGTGACCATGCTTAAGTTGTCTTGTTCCTATGGACAGCAATATGGGTAGCCTGGCCATTTGGACAGGCTCGTGTTTATGTATTAGCTCGAAATTAATGGAGCAGACCCGGATGTGCGTCAGAGCTATCCGGGTGTTGAGCCAGGGTCTCTGAAAGGTGGGAACCGCTGTTGTGACCATGTTGAAGCTGTCAATTTCCTATGGACAGCAATATGGGTGGCCTGGCCATTTGGACAGGCCCGTATTTATGTATTAGCTCGAAATTAATGGAGCAGACCCGGATGTGCGTCGGAGCTATCCGGGTGTTGAGTGGGGGTCCCTGGAAGGTCGGAACCGCTGTTATGACCATGATGAAGCTGTCCATTTCCTATGGACAGTAATATGGGTGGCCTGGCCATTTGGACAGGCCCGCTTTGTGTGGAGCAGAACCGGATGTGCGTCGGAGCTATCCGTGAGCTGGTTGAGTCTCCAAGGCCTACACCCTAAACCCGAAACCATAAACCTAAAACTAAAACCTATAAGCTACGGCTAAACCTAAACCTAAACTCAATTCACCTAACTCTAAATCTAGACCCAAACTCGAAAACCTAACCCTAAACCCGATCCCGAACCCGAAACTCCAAACCTATGCCTAAACCTAATCCTAATCTCAAATCACCTAAACTAAACCTGCACATATTCCTAAATCCATTCACCTAACCTAAACCTAGACCCAAACTCGCAAAGCTAACCTTTAACCCGATCCTGAACCCGAAAATCTCAACCTATGCCTAAACCTAATCCTAATCTCAAATCACCTAAACTAAACCTACACCTATTCCTAAATCCATTCACCTAACCTAAACTTAAACCCAAACATGAAAACCTAACCTGAAACGTGATCCCGAACCCGAAAATCTCAACCTATGCCTAAACCTAATCCTAAACTCAAATCACTTAAACTAAACCTACACCTATTCCTAAATCCATTCACCAAACCTAAATTTAGACCCAAACACGAAAATGCGACCCTAAACCCGATCCCGAACCCGAAAATCTCAACCTATGCCTAAACCTAATCCTAAACTCAAATCACCTAAACTAAACTTACACCTATTCCTAAATCCATTCACCTAACCTAAACTTAGACCCAAACACGAAAACGTAACCCGAAACGCGATCCCGAACCCGAAAATCTCAACCTATGCCTAAACCTAATCCTAAACTCAAATCACCTAAACTAAACCTACACCTATTCCTAAATCTATTCACCTAACCTAAACTTAGACCCAAACACGAAAACCTAACCCGAAACGCGATCCCGAACCCGAAAGTCTCAACCTATGCCTAAACCTAATCCTAAACTCAAATCACTTAAACTAAACCTACACCTATTCCTAAATCTATTCACCTAACCTAAACTTAGACCCAAACACGAAAATGCGACCCTAAACTCGATCCCGAATCCGAAAATCTCAACCTATCCCTAAACCTAATCCTAAACTCAAATCACTTAAACTAAATCTACACCTATTCCTAAATCCATTCACCTAATCTAAACTTAGACCCAAACACGAAATTGCGACCCTAAACCCGATCCCGAACCCGAAAATCTCAACCTATGCCTAAACCTAATCCTAAACTCAAATCACCTAAATTAAACCTACACCTATTTCCTAAATCCATTCACCTAACCTAAACCTAGACCCAAACACGAAAACCTAACCTGAAACCCGATCCCGAACCCGAAAATCTCAACCGATGCCTCAACCTAATCCTAAACTCAAATCACCTAAACTAAACTTGCACCTATTCTTAAATCCATTCACCTAACCTAAACTTAGACCCAAACAAGAAAACCTAACCCGAAACGCGATCCCGAACCTGAAAATCTCAACCTATGCCTAAACCTAATCTTAAACTCAAATCACTTAAACCAAACCTACACCTATTCTTAAATCCATTCACCTAACCTAAACTTAGACCCAAACTCGAAAACCTAACCCGAAACCCGATCCCGAACCCGAAAATCTCAACCTATGCCTAAACTTAATCCTAAACTCAAATCACCTAAACTAAACCTACACCTATTCCTAAATCCATTCACCTAACCTAAACCTAGACCCAAACACGAAAACCTAACCCGAAACCCGATCCCGAACCCGAAAATCTCAACCTATGCTTAAACCTAATCCTAAACTCAAATCACTTAAATTAAACCTACACCTATTCCTAAATCCATTCATTTAACCTAAACCTAGACCCAAACTCGAAAACCTAACCCTAAACCTGATCCCGAACCCGAAAATCTCAACCTATGCCTAAACCTAATCTAAACTCAAATCACCTAACCTAAACCTACACCTATTCCTAAATCCACAACTCTAAACTAAACCTGACTCTAATCTTTGCATTGTAGATATGGATAAGAGTTGGATGTGAGCTAAGAATCGGTTTGGCCCAGAGTATAAACAAGGTGTTAAGGAGTTCACGGAATTTGCGAGATATCGGGCAGATTCAAGTAATAGAATTAGGTGTCCATGCCGAAAATGCAAGAACATGGTTCACAAGACTTTAGACAAAGTGGAAGATGATTTGTTCATAGTTGGGATTGACCAAGGTTACACTTGGTGGATTCATCATGGTGAAGACTTCCACCAAAGAGTTGAGGCCACTGAAGTCCTTGCTGACCCAATTGTGCCTAATGAAGAGGATGAAGATGTTGACGATATGCAAGATATCATAGGGGATGTGTTAAGGGGAACAATTGTGGATACTGATTTTACAGCGACAAGTAGTAGCCAGGATATTCCTCCTATGGGTGATGCCGAATCAGAAAAGTTTAGTAGGTTGTTGAGGGATGCGCAACGTCCGCTTTATCTGGGGTGTCGGAACTTCTCCAAGTTAAATTTCCTTACAAGGTTACTTCATTTAAAGATAATAAATCGTTGGAGTAACAAATCGTTCGACATGTTACTTGGCTTGTTGAAAGAAGTATTACCTGAAGGTGAGACATTGCCTAAGTCTCATTACGAGGCAAAATCCTTAATGCGAGACTTGGGCCTTGGTTACATCCTCATACATGCATGTATAAATGATTGTGTATTGTATTGGAAAGAACATGAAAATGTTGAAGAGTGTCCACAATGTGGCGAGTCTAGGTGGAAATATGACGAACCAAAGCGTAAGAAAATTCCACAAAAGGTGTTAAGGTATTTTTCATTGAAATCCAGATTACAAATATTGTTTACGTCGAGCAAGACGGCTGAAGATATGAGGTGGCATAAGGAGAAACGCGTTCATGATGATAATACATTGAGGCATCCCGCTGACTCTGAAGCTTGGCAACAATTTGATAAGCAATATGACTGGTTTGCAGAGGATTCTCGCAATGTTCAGCTAGGTCTTGCAAGTGATGGTTTTAATCCATTTGGTAATATGAGTAGCTCGTACAGTATGTGGCCAGTGATACTTATGCCCTACAATTTACCTCCTTGGTTGTGTATGAAGGAATCATTTTTTATGATGTCGTTGCTTATTCCTGGACCCAAGTCATCGGGGAATGACATTGATGTGTATTTGCGACCGTTAGTAGATGAGTTAAACGAGTTGTGGAGTCAAGGTGTCCAGACGTATGACACTTTTACAGAACAGACGTTTCGATTGCATGCAGCGGTCTTGTGGACAATAAATGACTTCCCTGCATATGCGAATTTGTTTGGGTGGAGCACGAAGGGAAAGTTGGCTTGTCCTACATGTAGTACTGAGACTTGTTCATTGTCATTGAAGCATGGTAAAAAAAGGTGTTATATGGGCCATCGTCGCTTTCTTCCGAGGGATTATAGTTGGCGCAGGAAGATGATAATCTTTGATGGCAAACAAGATCATAGGTCACCACCGAAAGAACTATCTGAAGAAGATGTGTTACAACAATTGAGTAACATTGAAGAAGTTAGATTTGGTAAGGCACCGCACTTGAAGAAGAGAAAACGTACAGTATTAGAGTATAACTGGAGGAAGAAGAGCATTTTTTTTAATTGCCTTATTGGAGTCATCTGAAATTGCGACACAACTTGGATGTCATGCATATTGAGAAGAATATATGTGACAATATCTTTGGAACATTAATGAACATAGAGAAGAAAATAAAAGACAGTTTTAAGGCTCGATTGGATCTACAAGCAATGGGTTTAAGGAAAGAGTTGCACTTGCAACCACATGAAAATTCATATACTATACCAGCAGCCTGCTACACACTGACAAAACTAGAGAAAAAACGTTTATGTGAATGGTTGAGATCGGTGAAGTTTTTCTATGGGTATGCATCGAATATCTCTCGGCGCGTAAACATTACGGACTGTAAGGTAACAGGAATGAAAAGTCATGACTGTCACGTCTTTCTGCAAAGTCTACTACCGGTTGCGATTCGTAGATTCCTTAGCAAGGATGTCAGTGCTGCGTTGATTGAGTTGGGAATATTCTTTAAGGATTTGTGTTCGAAATCTTTGAATGTAGAGGTTATTAAACGACTGGAGAAGGATATTGTCGTAATCCTTTGCAAACTTGAAAGAATATTTCTACCTGCGTTTTTCGATGTCATGGTACACCTAGCGATTCACTTACCGCACGAAGCAAAGCTTGCAGGCCCAGTACAATATCGTTGGATGTATCCGATTGAAAGGTGATAGAACAATGATCAAAATTTTTATTCATTCCATAAACTACGTATATCCATGTTTTCATGTACTCTAAACATAGTGATTTTGTGTACAGATACCTTCACACATTAAAACGATATGTGAGGAATAAGGCACGTCCAGAGGGATCCATTGCTGAGGCGTACATTGATAATGAGTGTCTGACATTTTGCTCCATGTATCTTCGTGGCATAGAGACTAGATTCAACCGAGAAGATCGGAATGCCGATGATGGGCAGGAGCATGAACAAGGTACTCAAATCTGTATTCGCACATAACATCCGTCCTTTAGGATCGCCGACATTTCAGGATATGGACCTTCGGGATCAAGCGAAGGCGCGGTGGTATGTGTTGCATAACTGTAAAGAAATAGAGTCGTACTTGGAGTAAGTCTTCAATAGATAATTGTATATCTACATACACGTAATCTCAAAATTTTTTACTGACAACGTGCCAATTGTGTATAGCGAACACATCGAGGAGATGAAGTCCCAATACCCTACAAATTATGATCGAATGTATCAGGATCAGTTTCGAGAATGGTTCACAAAACGTATAAGATTAATTTACCTTTTATCTCACCACACTTACAATATTGTTGTATTGCACAATATTTACAGGTAATCTCAAATCCATAAACATTTATATTCTGTACGTGATGATAGATGAAGATGTTGCACGCTAGCAACTCTGCGGATGCGTCTGATGCGCTCTACTCACTGGCGTGTGGCCCTAATAGACGTGTATCTAGATATACAGGTTGTATTATAAACGGGATTCGGTTCCACACTGAAGAGCGTGAGAAATATAGGATCACACAAAATAGTGGGGTGGTTGTGAAGGGAACACATGAGGAGGTAGAAATTGATTTTTATGGCGTTTTGACGGATATTATGAGCTGAGTTATTGTATGAGAAAGCGGATGATATTTAAATGCGATTGGTGAGACATTGGAAATAAGAAGTTGGAAATACAGATTGATGATGACTTCATGAGTGTAAATTTATCTCGGAAGTGGTTTAAAGATGACCCATTTATCATAGCCAGCCAAGCCAAACAAGTATTCTACCTCGCTGACATCAAATTAGGCGGCTTTTGACACGTGGAGCAGAAAATAAAGCCCAGGAACATATTTGACGTTCCCGAACTAGACGTTGAAGATAGCGATGAAGGGAGAAATGGAACGTCGTCAGTTGAACAAGCATATCAAGAAGACATGCCATCTTGGGATAGAGGGAATGATTCAAATGTTGATATTGATGTGGTGCAATTAAATAGAGATGATGTGCCACCTACTCATGTTGATGCCTCAATCATAAATGACATTGTTAGAGATGATAGCGCTTTCATCGATGACGATGTTACAGACGATGAAGAGGAAATACTGATCAGCGATAGTGATGGTGAAGAAGAAAGAGTGCTAAGCGATAATGATTCAGACGATGATTATTAAATGTATACAAGATTTACGTGTCATTTACAATTCGATTAATTTGATTATTACATGTATATATGTTTTACAAGTCATGATTTATTTCCTAAATTGACTTGTTTATAATCAACATTTACAATTAAGTCACTTTCTGATCATGTCCTCCACAAATTGGAGCGTAGCGGAAGCACGCAGCATACTTCATCAGCTGTTGCGGATGGACTTTCCGGCCCTATATTCTTCTGGTAGGGCCAGAGAGATACCCGGTCTGTCGATAAATGTAGGGAGGAAGACGATGACTCAGATGAAAGATTATACAATCTCAAAGAAATTTCGGACCTGATGGAGGAATATAACCGCGGGAAACTTCGTATGGAAGATGCGACATTGTCACTTGCACATATGAACGGAGTCCCGAGAGATCAGATTTCTCCTATTGTGACTGGCATGTTGGCTGTAACAATGTCGAGTGCTTCATACAGCTTGACATATACATCTGCAGCGTACGATAACTTACGCGGGGAGTAATTCGGATAGTTGATCCAAAGTTAATTTGTATTACAATGAAATATATGTATTTAATATAGAATGACAATGTGTAATAAATTTTTCAACTTTTATATTCTGTTTACGGTTTTATTATATTCTGCTTATATTATAGTATAATGGTCTAATCATATTTTTATCATCTCTCTAAGCATAAGTACAAATTCATTCTACCATGATGTTCATAAACTTGCATTGACATTGTTTAAATTTATAAGTTTGTATTTCAGACATATTCAGTCATGGCACCAGGTGGGAGATTAGGTCGTTCGCGCACTGGATCTACCCCTTCCACCCGTGATGCGACGCAAACAGCATCGATGTCGCACGGTGCATCATAGGCATCTGATCCTTCGGTTGAGCATACACCGGGAACTGCATGTAAGTGTAGACATTTATTTAGTGATTTTTGTTTATTTTGTTACTTACATATATCTTTTCGCGACAGCATCTTCTACCAGCCGACGAGGACGTGGACCCACTCGTGGGTTAGTTTTAGAGCGACTTACGCGTGAGGGTAGGGTGGTGGTAGAGTTCCCACAGGACTGCCTTAGACCTGTTGGGGACAGTGCTAGATTGTTTACATCTGAGGTCGGTGTCCTATGCCGATCTCTGATCCTCGCCACCACCCCCCGTTGGACTGACGTGACAGATTATGTGCGACAGCTCATCCGTCAGCTCCTTCAGGTAAATTTTAGTAAATTGAAATTTTCTTTTATGAAAGTTCATTTACGGTTAAGTCTTATTCTTAATAAGTTTATTGCCTTAATTTATTATTTACGAAACTACAGGATAAATTTGACTTCGATTTGGATGTTCCTTACATTTCTCATGCCGTCGACGACATGATCAGAGAGCGGTTCAAGGAGTACTGCGGAGAGTTACACCAACGATACAAGCGGTGTAGGACGCACGATGAGGCCGTACTATCCGCACCGCTTCACGTTACTACAGACGACTGGCGGATACTTTGCGAGAGATTTTCATTAGAGGCTTTTCAGGTAATATTTACAAATTTACGATATCTTAAGGTAACAATTAAATTCGCAATTAATAGCAATGTATTTTGTATAATGTGTTCAGAAGAGGAGTAGAATAAATTCTGCGAACAGGGAAAAGTTACAAGTGAACCACGTAGCTGGTTCAAAGTCATTTGTACGACATCATTATGACATGGTAAGAAATTATTGATGATTATTAAGTTAATATATTATTTTGATTGACATTTATTATAAGTCTTCTTTCCTTTCGATTGCGCAGCGAGATTCCGTCACCGGCTAGGAGCCTGGACCAGTAGACCTCTAAAGAGGGACTCACTGTCGGCAGGCGACGGGATCTTGGGTTCATCCTAGAGCCAATGAGCATTGGGTAAAAATCTTTACTTTGTAAAATTTAATTGCGCATTGATTGATAATAATGTCATTGATGTCACTTTTTATGAAATTTCATATGTTTTCATTACAGGCGGCGATGGACACCATACGCAGTCAGCCCACTCCTGATGGTAGTCAGCGGAGTGAGCCAGAAATCCTGAGCGAGGTGCTTGGCACCCGTTCTGGATATGTGCGTGGGCTTGGCCATGGTGCCAAGCTCATGGCACCCACTAGAGGTGGCTCCAGCAGATCCGCAGCTGGTGAGAGCGCTCTACGACGAGCTGATATCGCAGAGAGAGAGGTTCAGCAGCTACGGGTCGTCGTCGATGAGATTAGAGAGCAGCTGGAGAGGCAGAGAGAGGAGGAGCAGAGGCGTAGGGAGGAGGAGCAGAGGAGACGAGAGGAAGAGGAGAGGCGACGGGAGGAGCAGGAGAGGCGACGCGAGGAGCAGGAGAGGAGGATCGAGGAGTTGCGGCAGGAACATGAGCGACGGATGCAGGAGATGTTTCAGGCTGTCGCTGCACGCTTTGGCACCGATGCTCCACCACCTCCGCCTTCTTCTTCGTGATCTTTTTTTTAATATACGAATGTTAACTTATATGTATTTGTGCGTGGATGAATATTGGTTGTTTGTGAATGTGGAATGGATTATTTGTGTATGAATGGTGTAGTTTCTGTTTATTCGTATGTATGTGGATGTGAATAGGATAAAAATGTATAGGTTTATTAACAGGTGTATATCAGGAGTTGTTTCCTGAATTTTGAAAACAAATGGAACCAGGAAAGGGAATACTATTACCGACGAAATTGTTCGTAGGTAAAAAACATGGCAAATTTTTTTACCGACGAAATTTTTCGTTGGTAATAAACTTGTAAAACTTTTACCGACGAATTATTTCGTAGGTAAAAACATTTTACCGACGAAATCTTTTGTATGTAAAGACTTTTCCCGATGGTTTTTTTCGTAGGGAAAAACCTTTATCGACGAAAATTTGCGTAGGTAAAAACCTTTACCGACGAAAATTTTCATAGGTAAAAGTCTTCACTAACGAAAATTTTCGTCGGGAAAATTTCTTTTACAGACGAATCACAATTTTTCTGACAAAAAATCATATGTTTTGCCGACGATATTTTTCGTCGGTAATGGTTTTATTATTGCCTACGGAACTTTTTTTCGTCAGGAAAAACCTTTACCGACGGCCTTTTTCGACGATGTTAGCCGCGAAAAATTTCGTCGGGAAAAACATTTCCTGACGAAATTTTACTAAAAGCCGACAAATTATTTCGTCGGTAAAGATGGAATTTCTTGTAGTGTCTCATAAAACATCCAAAAATATCAACTTTATTCAAACTAGAACTTAAAAATCCAAACTTTAAGTAAAGGTACTTGAATTAAACAAATTCAACATGAAAACTAGCTACAAGCTTCACCTCTTAGCCTTAACCAAGAGGTTTTAGCCAAGCATGTCATCCTTGAACTAAAAACAAAAGAAAAAATAATTTAAAGCATGGAAAACTAGAAAAAAAAACCTTAGTTGGAGGAGTTGCGATCGCTCCACGATGATTTCTCTTGCTCCTCACAAACTTAGAACTCTTCTAGGATACCTTAGCAATGATGTCAAGGTGTCCTTTTATAAGAAAAATCACATATTACCTCAGATTGGGTAACAATTTATGCACTTACGCCGGTATTCGAGCGTTGGTCAGCCGCCCGGTTAGTTGTTGGTCGGGCGCCCGACCATGCTGCAATTTGGTCCAGCGGCGTTGACAAAATTCACTTTGAATATCGGGCGCTTGACCAGATGTTGGTCGAGCGCCCGATCAGGTCCAGATTTGTCCAGTGGGTTTTGCTGATTTCCTCCCAATTTCGGGCGCCCGACCATGTGATGGTCGGGCGCCCGGTGGCCTTTTGATATGATTTCTGATTTCAACTTTTCTTCTGGCTGATCCAGGTCTTTCTGATGTGATTCTTCAGGGCTTCTTTTCAGTGTCTTCAATGTAGTTCCAAAGGACCCTTTTAACATCAAATTCATAACTTCTCTCTCTCATTCCTACAATCACAAACATGCATTAGATTAGTCCTTTAATTAAGAAATCATGCATGAAATGTGATGAAACGGGGTTAGAATATGTATAATTTAAGAGCTCAACATTCGACATAGAGAAGTTCTTCGGCAAAAATAACTTTGAGCTATAGAAGGTGAATATTTAATCCCTTCTAGTCCAGCAAGGGCTTGATGAAGCTCTTGGAAAGTGACCCGAGGCTATGAAAGATGATGAGTAGACGAAGCTCGACAAGAAGGCTAGAACCTCGATCCTGTTAAGCCTTACGGATGATATCCTCTATCATGTCACGAAGGAGAAGACAACGGCTGATACAATGGCGAAGTTAGAGAAGGTTTATGCCAAGAAATCTCTAGAGAATCGCATGTATCTGTTGATGCAGTTGTTCACCTTGAGGATGACTGAGGGGACGGATGTGGAGGATCACTTAAGCACATTCAATAGGCTAGTTTGCAAGTTGGTAGAGATAGATGAGCCGATGAAGGATGAATATTACGCATGCATCTTGTTGAATTCTCTTCCAGATTCATATGAGTCATTCAGGGACTCTGCGTATATAAGGAGGGAGACCATCAACATTGAGACCGTTATCTCAGCCCTCCAGTCGAAGACGTTGAGAAAGAAAAGCGGTGACGTGGGTTTCATTCTTCCTTAGAGGCACTGATTATGAGGGGAAGAAATTCAGAGTATGGTGGAGGATATTCGAAATCGGGATCTAAGGCCAAGGGCAAAGGGAAAGCTAATGTGAAGTGCTAGAGTTGTGGTCAGGAAGGCCACATGAGAGGGGATTGTCAGAATCCCAAGTTGAAGCAAGAGATGTATGGAAATTCTTCTGGAGAGGAAGCCAATACCGTAAAGGACGGTGACGATCTTTGTGAAGTTCTAACTGTATCTGGCAAGGGATCTCACGGTAGCGAGTGTATCCTAGATTCAGGGGCTTCATGTCACATTTGTCCTGACCGGAGTTCATTCACGACATATAGGGAGTATGGTGGTAAATCGGTGTTTGTGGGCGATGGCTACACTCACAAGGTTGTGGGTATTGGCACGTGCGCATCAGGATGTTCGATGAGATCGAATAAGTCCTGGAAGATGTGAAGCATGTCCCCAGGATGAAGATGAATGTGATTTCTCTTGGTGCACTCGAGTCAAAAGAGTGCGTGTTCATCGACCGCGATCGTTATTGTGAAGTGTTGAAGGAGACACTCGTGTGTATGAAGGCACGGAGGTGTGGCCATCTTTACAAGTTGATCGGGAGCACAATTCACGGTGGAGCTGCGGGATCGGCGACGGGATCCACAGTTGCTCGTATGTGGCAAGTGCCCAAGGGCCACATAAGAAAAGTAGAAAAGGGCGTGAATGTGCAAGGTTAGAGTCGATCGTGACACGAGAAGCGGTGGAGCTATGATTGAAGTTGAGATGACGAAGCAAAGATGGTTTTGATTCAACATTTAAAGCCTCAGTGGATATTGTTGGAGAGCCTTTAAACTGTGCAATGGAAGAAGGCTCAGATTGGTCGGGTGACCAGTCTGAAGTTCTGGCCCAGAATGCAGCAAGGCTGCTGAACAAATTTTGTGTGCCCTAGACCGGTCGGGCGACCGATCGATGGTGAGGCAGTGTGAACGGATCTGTGTTGATTTCTCCTCTGGACTGTTTTGTACAAGGGCCAACCGATCGACTGCGCACGCGGTTTCTTACGTAGTTACGCTGTAGTGCGTAAGATGTTTTTATTTTCAAGTTATTGCCTATTTAAAGGGGTGTAATCCGGACTTAGATGGTATCCTAAGGTGTCCAAGGTTTCCTAATCGTATTAGGAAGAGGGGAGAGTGATTTGTGAGAGAAAGAGCTTGGGTTTTCTCTGTTTTCCTTGCTTGTGGGCTGTCAATCTCTGTAATCTTCTGTTTATCATAGTGGATCGCTTTATGCTGTAGTTTTTTTACCTATTGAGGAGTTTTTCCACGTAAATTTGGATTCTCTTGTGGTGAATGCTTGTGTGTGGTTTGATTTCATAGTGTTTCTCGTTTGATCTCGCATTACTCTGCGCGTTCGGCTTCCACTTCCATTGCCCGTTTTCCCAACATGGAGAATCCCTAAAACATTGGTTATCATTTTTTCCTTGACTGACGAACTTATCTTGAATCGAGTGATGGTCATGTGATCTCCCTTTCTCTTTATTTTCTTTTTTTCTTTTCTTTTTCTAGCCCATTTTTTCCTGCAGCGCCCTTTCGGGTTTTCATCATGTCCGACTTTCTCTTCATTTTTGCCCATGACGCCCTTTCGAATTTTCACCATGTCCTGAATATTTGATTTTTCCTTCCCCTTAGCATTTGTGCCTTCTTGTCCCTAACATCCTTTAGGATTTTTACCAGGTCCGTTGTACACCTGTTATTTTTACTCAAGGTGCTCTTATGGGTTTTTGCCTCACCCGTGTTGTTAGGATGTACATTGTTTTTGTGAGTGCACTGATTTGTGCATTGTATTGTCAATTGCGTGAACGTATGAGTCAGTCATGTCTTATGAGCCCGACGATCATTGAAGACTCAAGACTTAAAGATCGTAGCAGCTCTCCACACTTAAGTTCAAGCCAAATCAAGCTCGGAAGGTAAGTTGCATATAGACAGCCTATAAGATCCCAAAACACCCTAGTCTAGTGGCATTCGAATCATGCTTTATGTTTGTCAGTTGATCCACGAACTAAAGGTCAAGATGATCAGTCTTGATCCTCCATTGTGTAGGTGCCAAACAGTTGTAAAAAGTAGGAAAACCATCTCAGTGGGCACCAACAAGGGATGATGAATTTCAACCCAAATTAGGCCATGAAATAAGCTTGACGACCGGTTGGCTGAAGAAAGAATTCAGACAGCAAGTTTTTTAAGAAAGAATCTCTTATCTCTGTCTGCCTATAGACTGGTCTAAGGACCGGTCGTTGGCCTCCTTGGACTTGTCGCACGACCAGTCGTAAATGGACGAAAAACATCCAGCAACAATTTGGTGAAATTGATTAAGGGGAAACCGGTCTGAGGACCGGTCGCTGACCTCCCAAGACCGGCCGCATGACCGGTCGTAAATGGACAAAAATCGTCCAGTGACCTCGAGGCTGTAATTGTTAAAGGAAGACCAGTCTGAGGACCGATCGATGGACCTGTCAGACGCTCAATCAAGACTGGTCCTCAGGGGTCTGTGACAGGTCGAACGTTACCGTTTTATATTCGTTGGAGCCCGATTCTTGGAGCCTATAGAGGCATATTTCAAGGGTTTAATGCCATCTTTTGCACACCCATTGAGAGCATTAAGAGAGGCAATTAAGAGCTTTACCTAATCTCTTTTGCTCATCATTGTCTTGAGTTCATCTTTCAAACCTAGTCATTAATGGCACTACATTGAGTATTCAAAGCTCAGTTTGAACAATGAACTCAAGCATAGCATTCATGGCTGTCCCTATCATTGAAACTTCAACTTGAAGTCATTTATAGCCATTGAATGATCAGATTGATAGTTCCTTCATTAATCATTGTATTGTAATAGGCAAATGAAACATCAATACCTCCTCCCACCTATCTGGTATTAGTCTAGGAACATCATACGCATTGGTAGCTAATCGTGGGAGCTTGAAAGAAGAGTTGTAGCATTCTTAGAAGCTGAAGCTACTCAACGGCGCTAAATCGAGGCTCATCTCTTGTAAGTGTTTAAGCTTATAAAATCCATTGTTTGATTCCCTTTCTTGTTGAGATTGAGGTCTAGAGATTGTGATCCAATCTCGAAGTTGTCCTTGAGGAGGACGTGTGTGTCCTTGCGTAGGACGTGAAAGTCCTTACGTAGGCCTCTGACACGGGAGAATACATTCGTTGTCCTTGTGTAGGATTTGAGGAGTCCTTGTGTAGGAATAGACCTTTTGTAGGTTGTAAAGGTTGAGAGGTGAACCTCATTTAAAATCTCTGATAGTGAATGCCGGTGTACTCAAAGGAGTTGAGTACTTGAACTGGGAGTGGAGTAGACTCATCGTCGAACCACTATACATCGTGTGTAATGTGGTGAATGCATTTTGTCTATTATTGTCCCTTGTTGATCAATCATATAAGTGCTTAACTGAATGCCCATCTTATGTTTGACAAAATGCTCATATGCCATCTTTGAATGATTAATACAAGCATGCATATGAACTGTTTGATTAAATGCTTTTCTTAGTATAGTTGTTAATCGAGTTAAATCGTGTGTGATCAATTGCCTTCATTTACATGTACTTAATTGTTAAATTAAAGTATAAATGCAATTGAGTTTTTAAATTCACAAGAAAATTTAAAAATTCCTATTCACCCCCCTCTAGGGCATAAGCATACCTTCAAGCATATCTCAATAGCGGTGCAAACTGCAATTTCAATTTTTTATTTTTTTAGGATTGTTAGTGCACATGTTTGTGAGTGCACATATTTGTCAATTTGCATGATCATCGGGTCGTCGAGTCCGTGAGCCTCGTTGGAGCTGGAGAGTAAAGTCTTGAAGATCTCATCGACCCCAACCATGAAGAAAAGGTAAATCATTAGTGCCATGGTGAACCCCATCCTATAGGCATCCATGACCATTAGCCTTTTAGCCTTAACTCTAGTTGACCCAAGCTTAATAGGTGTATCCTTTGGCCTCATGCCTTAGAGGAGAGTCCATTATATCAGCTTGGACTTTGGATAGCTTAGATAAAAAAACCTCTTGCAGGAAAAATCAGAAAATGTTCAAGTTTAGAAAAATCTACTCAAGTGAGGTTCGGGCGCCTGACCTGGTATCTTCGGGCACCCAAAAGCAATCAGATCCTATCTAGCAATCTTGGTCTAAAACTCAAGGAATTTCGGGCTCTCGACCATGATGCTTTGGGCACCCAACTATTGATCACATTTGTCTAGAGAGTTTTGCCCATAACTCAAGTGATTTTCGGGCACCGGACCTTGGCTTAATTGGGCGCCCTACAGGAGAGAAGATTTGTCTTGCAAGCAAATGAAGGAATTCACTTGAATTTTAGGCGCTCGACCTTTATATCATCGGGCGCCCAAAAATGTTACCCAGGTGACCGATCTAGCCGTTTTCCCCCGTTGTGAACATGTCTATATAAGCATTTATTAGGGCATTGAGGCATTTATGGAGAATAGTGTAAAGCTTTAAGAGAGTGAGTTCCTATAACTAAAAACCCTTCTTCCCAAGACCTATCCCTTGAGTTCATTGTTCAATCCTTATTGTTAGAGAACATTAATGAGCATTCAAAGCTCGAATTGAAACACGAACTCAAGCCTTCATTAATGGCCCTTGACTTAATTCGAAATAGATATATCCTCAGTTATTATTGCAATTAATGCAACCCTAGGTGAAACCTTCCTTCCCCAACAAAAGTCTTATCCTATAGGAGGTTCATCCAACCTATTATCCCTCACCTTGTCACTATAAAATGTCAACCAAAGTAAGGTTGCTGATCGAGGGAGATGAAGAAGGAGCGGTTCGTGGATGACAAAGCTTCTTCAACAATGGTGCTTTAAAAGGACTCATTCAGCTAAGTATCTTTTAGTATTGGAGTTCATTCCTCTTATGTAGAGTTGTCCTTGTGTAGGATGAGCGTTGTTCTTGTGCAGGACGAATGTTGTCCTTGTGTAGGATGTGTGCTGTCCTTGTGTAGGATGAGCGTTGTCCTTGTGCAGGACGAATGTTGTCCTTGAGTAGGACGTGTGTTGTCCTTGTGTAGGATAAGCGTTGTCCTTGTGTAGGACGATTGTTAGACCTTGTGTGGGACGATTGTTAGACCTTGTGTAGGTTGTAAAGGTTGAGAGGTTGACCCAATTTAAAACCTCCGAGATAGTGAAATACGACTGTTGAAGCATAGAAAAATGCAAAGGAAAAGAATATTGAGGCACTTGTTGAGGTTTGGAATGAATGAGAAAAGGAAAAAATAAAGTTCAGAAGAAAAGGAATAGAAATGATGAGGTTTGCAGAAGCAAATGAGGAGGTTCAGAAGAAATGAGAAAATATGATGAGGTTTGCAGAGGAAAGTGATGAGGTTGTTGTAGAGAAGGGTACTTTATGCGACCCACGGCAAGCTCATGAGCTTTACATGACCCGCGTAAAGCTGTTGCCAGATTCTCAATGCTTTACGCGAAATGACTCAATTTGCCTATAAATACCCCCCAGGGTCCACATTTGTCACTTGCTTCCGAAGTTCAAAGTTCCAAAGCTCCTTTTGAATACTCCAAAGGTACGGAGAGGGCCTTGCGCTTCTCCTTCTCCTTCGGTTGAATGCATAATGTGCGGACCCCGAGGATCAAAGAAGAACGATGGAAAAATGCTGTTGAAATGAAGATCAAAGATCGAAGAAGCAAGTTCGTCTGGGAAGTGCTTGCCGCGACCCGCGTAAAGCTCTTAAGCTTGCCGTGGGCCGCGTAAAGCTGGATTGAAGCAGAAATTTAGTTTGTTCTCTCTTTTTGTAAAGGATGTCAAGGGCGTTTTAACTCCTGTTTCCCTTTCAATCATGAGGAACATTGAAGATTGAGATCGTGGCAAATATAGACAATATAGAGAGAGCAATCCAGACTGGAGAGTTTGTTTCTTTATGAGTATAAGACCTATCTTTCTCCCTTCTGGTCGAGCGTACTTTGTATAATCCCCGTAAGTGGATGTCTTAATAGATGATTCGAAAGACCTATCTTTCTCCCTTCAGGTCGAGCATACTTTGTACAATCCCTGTAAGTGGATGTCTTGAAAGATGATTCAGAAGACCTATTTTTCTCCCTTTTGGTCGATCGTACTTTGTACAATCCTCGTAAGTGGATGTCTTAATAAATGATTCGGAAGACCTATCTTTCTCCCTTTGGGTTGAGCGTACTTTGTACAATCCCCATAAGTGGTTGTCTTGATAGATGATGTCAGCATGGAGCAGAAGACCCATCTCTCTCCCTTCAGGTTGAGCACACTTAGTGTAATCCCTAGAAGTGGTAGATGTGTTGAGTGATATTATTACTTTGTAACATCATGGAGTTCTATGAAGATCACGAAGGAACGAAGCCTAGTCTGGTTGACTCCCCTCACTCATGAGCAGAAGAACAATGCTGCCTAGATGATCATTCAAACATTTCCTTATCATCTGGACAGGATGAAAGAAGAATAGGACGAAGCTATGTCGAAATCACGTTCTGAATATACTTCATTTTGTACAATGTACAATCTATTCTAGAATCAAGGGATAATGTAAGCATGGAATGTAAAATCAGTAAATGAATAAAATGAAGTGATGAATGTTATTTTATCTCTCTTGTCTAATATTGGAATGTGACTCTTGTTTCCCCGATAAACACAAAGGCAATTTTATTGTGTAAACAACGACCACTTAAGAAGTGAGTGGGTCAGTCGGGAGTGGAGTAGGCATGTAGCTAAACCACTATACATCGTGGGTTATGTGGTGAATGCATTTTGTCTATTATTATATTTTATTGTTGGATTCTATGAATATTTAAATTAAATGCCCATCTCATGTTCGACGAAATGCACACACGCTATTCTTCCTCACTTGCTCAGTTGGATGATTAGGATAAGAATACATATCAACTGTTTGATCAAATGCTTACATTTGGTTTTATTATAGACTTTGCTTAAGGCATTTTAATTTTCATAGTCTACATAGTTTTATAGATTAGCAGAGTTATAAGCTTGAAACGTATGCATTGCATGTGCATGATTGATAAATCATATTATGAAGGCAATTAAGTTTTAATTGTTAAAGAATTTTGAAAGGTCCTACTCACCCCCCTCTAGGTCTTAAACATATCACCAAGCTTCTCTTGGTAGCGATAAAACCGTAATTTCAAGGATTAAGAGAATGGGAGCTGAGGGCTGTTTTCCAGAATGGCCTTTCTTGACCCCCTGCTAGCCAGATTGAATTCTGACATGATCTGTGTTGATTGGCTCAGGAAGGTCCTCACCCTTCATGTTGGTGAGGTGGAGTGTGCCTCCAGGGAGTACATCTCGAACAATGAATGACCCTTCCTAGATGGGCTTGAATTTATCCCTAGGGTTTGGTAAATGAGGTGGAAGGATCTTTTTCATTACCATGTCTCATTCTCTGAATGTCCTTGCACGGACTTGCTTGATATATGCTTGTGCAATTCTCTTTTGATAAGTTTAGGAGTGGGATAGAGCTTACATGCGTTTTTTGTCTACTAGATGTAACTTATCATAGTGAGCTTGCAGTCATCTCCTTCCTTGACTTCATTTTCTAGCAAGATACGCAATGATGGGAGCTCATCCTTGACTAGTAAGACTGCTTCCATTCCGTATGTAAGCTCATATAAAGTAACGTCCGTTGCGGTATGGACGGATGTTTGATAGGCTCATAGTGCGCAAGGAAGTATTTTTTACCAGTCGCAATAGGTTTTCACCATCTTTTCTAGGATACGAGCGAGAGTCTTGCTTGCAGCTTCGATTGCTCCATTCATTTGAGAGTGGTACGGACTTGAGTGTCGCTACTTGATTCTGAGTTGCTCCAGGAATGTCTCCACTTTCTGGTTGACGAAGGACATTTCATTATTTGTGACGATGGCCCGAGGAACTCCATATCGGCTGATGATATTATTCTTCAAGAATTTTACCACGTGAGATGCCTTTTATGGTAGTGTATGAGGCTGCCTCCACCTACTTGGTTAAGTAATTGACTACCACTAAGATGAATTCGTGGCCATTAGACGCTCTAGGGATGATTTTTTTGATAATGTCGATTTCCCACATGGAAAAGGGCAACAGAGATGTCGGGTTGTATAATTCAGAAGCGGGCGCGTGGATCTGATTCGCGTGCTCCTGGCATTTGAAACATGTTCTGACGTGTTGATAACAATTTGTCTCCATGATGTGTAACGACCCGACGTTTTCGACTTTCGTGTATAACACGACGGCCGAATTCCCAAGTAACTTATGGAATAACTAATTTGTCAAATAATGAAATATAACATTCAAGCACAATGGCGGAAACAATTATCATCTTATGCTATCAAACTTACTACGTCATCATCAATGTTTAAATAAGGGAACCAACTAATATCTTCACTAATTAATTAAAATATCAATCTATGTCTTCTCTTGAAGACTTATTACAATTTCATAAATGTATCAACTACTCAAAAGAAACATTCAATAAATGAAAACATCGACTAAGTTTCTCCAACATTGTCATCCGCCATGTGATCGTACGAACCATAGAACTCTTCTCCTTAAAGATCAGGTTCAATACCTGGATCTTTACCTGCATCACCTAAATTGTGATTGGGATAGCGTTAAAGGCTATCATAGTGGGGAATATTCCCTCCAAGACAATCAATAATAATAATGTACAAAACTCAGAGTAACGCAACACAATGATATCTTTATTCAAACAAAACAATCAAATAAAAAAACTTTGTTAATGTGATGCATGGAATGCATGCTCTGGCTAAGGCACCCTGGCTGGAATCACAATACATGAAGTGGGAGACTCCCTGTTACGACTTCACGCTAGCCACTAGTCACCAGAGGTTCCTGGGACGCACAAGCCCATAGTTTTGCCCGACCACGTGAGAAACGGGACGCTCATAGCCTAAATCTACACGTGACAGTGTGCGGGAGAAGTAGGACACTCTAGCCTATTCTCAATTCTGTATACCCACATGGAGCCAAGTGAATGCATGACTTTAGTTTCACCTTTATTTAAGTGTTTTCGTATACAATCGATTTAAATAAAACTCAGTGGTCACTATGGGGAGTCGCAAGCAACCCAGCATAGGCCAACAGCACGGGATTAGTGTCCATAGCACCAACCCCGGCTCATGAGAATTTATATACCATTAGTGTCCACTCATTGTCCCGTTTTATGATTTCATCATGTCCCAAAAAGCCAATGTTGTACATCATGACCAAATTCATTAAAATACTCATGTAATGTAAATGGATCCAATCAAGCATCATGTACATGTAAGGATCCATTGACAAACAATCACTTCATTCTCTCAGTTAAGTCAAGAGATATTCTTCCATCATGGACACCTCTCACGGATTCCATCTCTTTACATCGAATAATTTTACCAACTTAGGGACAAAGAGTATACAATAATGGGATGTCTATATGATGATCTTATACACATATTTCATATATACCACAATATGAAAACTAATATTCCTTGTAACATATAGACTAAGAAAATAAGGGCATAGATTTCACAAAAATAAATAACACAAATACACATGCTTCTTAGTAAAAAATCTAAACAAGGAATCACATCATTATATAATAATATTCATTACAAACCTACATTAAACTTCATGTTATATGGATAAGCAATTCAAACAAAATAACTTCACATGTCACAAAAGAAACTTATGATAATCGTGATATTATTAATGAAAAGCTTGAAGGAAAATCCTCACCTTAGGATGGACTTAGAAGAGGGTTGTAGAAGATCCTAGCCGCTGGAAAATATGAGAAAGAACTCTCTCTCTCTCTCTCTCTCTCTCTCTCTCTCTTCTCTCTTTCTCCAGGGCATGGAGGCTCTCTCTCTCTCTTCTTTCTTTCTCTAGGGTATGAAGGTTAGGGTTAGGTGAAGGGCTTGGAGGTGCGTAGTAGGAATATGGAAAGAGATGGGCGTACATGGGGAGAGAAAAGAAGGGCGTGCGCGTAAGAACCTCTTGAGGTGGGTTTCTCAAATCTCAATATTCGGGTGATCTTTGATCAATTCTAATTCATTCATCTTATCAAGTTCAAAGAGTAGAGTCAGAATACGTAAATTTCTTGATGATCCACATTCTAGATTGATCGATCCTTGAAAATGGCCTGACGGGTACTAAAATGGGCTAGATCTCAATTAACGATCTACGCTTGATGATCAGAGCCCAAATTTTAAAAAAATATGTAGTTATGATAGGCAAACAATTTTACGAAGTTTAGTAGTTGATTGATGGTAAGAAATGCCTAGATCTGAAATTCCAACTTTTGGCGGAAAAGGAAGGTGCTGGCTTTGTGGTTCAACGGTGTAGGATTATAGATCGGGGTTCAAATTTTGTGTAAACTCGTAGTCATATGAGTATAATGGGTAGTCTAAATTTGAGAAGCGATTGATGATGAGAAGTGGGTAAATTGAAAGGTTCAAATTTAAAAAGAGTTGATAACTCATTAATTTTTAGAACGGGATAACTTCGCGCATAAGAAAGAGGCTTATCAAGGTGGGGCACTCAAATCATACTATGGTCCATGATAAAGATGATCCAAGTCACTCATATGAAGAGAAATATTTAACTATGACTAACCATCGACTTTCCTCACTCGATGGACATGAAAATCAAGGGTTAGGGGGCTAATTTGACAATTGGACCACTTCTACTATGATTTAAGGGCTGAAATTTAACATGTATGGTTAATATGTGCCCAAAAGCTTAAATCCATGATTTTGCGTTAAAGTGATCATCAGAAACTATAATACTTAAAAATGACATCTTAACTTAAGTTTAACTAATGGCATTTTCGTAATTATCTGAAAAGTGCATGATTTTTGAAATCTGATCTTTCTACGATGTTTATGGGATCATTCTAAGTAAATTTTGTAAAGGGTCCCCTATCGGATCTCCTACGGATGTCTCTCTATTCGCAAATCAACGGTAAATGTACAATAATTAATAAAAAATAAATTAAAAATGAATTTTCAAAAATTTTCAAATAAATATCGAAAATCTGGGGCGTTACATGATGAACCAGTAGTAACCTAGTCTCAAAATCTTCTTGGCCATCATGTGGCCATTCATGTGCGGGCCATAGACTCCTTTGTGGATTTCTGTCATAATTTTGGCTGCCTCAGATTCGTCCATGTAGCACAACAAGACCTGATTGAAGGATCGCTTGTATAGGATGCTGCCATTGATAATGAACTGGGTGGCCAATCATTGAATTGTGAAAAAATTCATTTGAGTTGCCACTTCAGGGTATGTTTGATTCTCCATATACTTCTTAATGTCTGCGTACTAGGTGCGCTTATTAGACGGGGATTCAGGCTCTTCAATCTGCAGGTAAAATGCAGGTTCTTCTTGTAGCTCGACTGTGAGCTCCCACCAAGCTACTTCTCTTGGTATTTCGAGCATGGAGGCCAACGTGGCCAGGGCATGGGCGAACTGATTCTTGGTCTGTGACATGTAGGTGAAGGTGACTTTGTGGAATTCACCGATGAGATTTTCGAGGTAGACTTAGTACGGGATCAACTTGTCATCCTTTATTTTTTAGTCATCGTTTGTTTGATTGATGATTAGCTGTGAGTCACTGAAGATCCTTAGCTTCTTTATGTTCAAGATGATGGCCTTAGGCCTGTGATGCATGCATCATACTCGGCCACATTGTTGGTGCATTTGAATGCCAATCTTCAAGAGATCGGGATCAAAACATCATCGGGGGAATATAGAATAACCCTTGTTTCACTTCCTTTTACATTTTTCGTGTCATCGAAATACATCGTCCACTCGTCAACCTCTGGTTTTTCCTCACTATCAAGGAAAATGACATCCTCATTAAGGAAGTACGTTTTCAAAGGCAAATAGTCTGGCAATGAGTGTGATGCAAAGTGGTCAGCCGGTGCTTGTCCCTTAATTGCTTTCTGAGTCACATAAGTGATGACAGATTAAAAAATAAGTAGCTGCCACTTCGCTACTCTGCCCGTGAGTGCTGGCTTTTCAAACAAGTATTTCAGAGGATTCATGCGGGCGAGCAGAAGCACGGGGTAGGCGATCATATACTGTGCAAGTCTTGAGTGGCCCATACGAGAGTAAGGCATGTCTTTTCTACAAGAGTGTATTTGGCTTCGTAGCTCATGAAGCGATGTCTAAAATAATAGATTGCTTCCTCTTTTTGTCCCATCTCATCGGTTGTCCTAGGACACCCGATGGCATCGTCAGCTATCGAAATGTAGGGTAAGAGTGGTCGCCTTGGTACTGGTGAAACTAGCACTGGTGAATTCATGATATATTCTTTGACGTGGTAGAAGGCTTTCTGACAATCTTTGTTCCATTCTTTCGACACGTTCTTTTGGAGAAGCTTAAATATGGGCTCACATATAGGCGTGAGCTGGGCGATGAAGCGATTGATATACTGGATTCTTCCCAAGAGGCCTCTGACTTCTTTTTCTATTTGAGGAGGTGGCATCTCGATGATTGCCTGAGTTTTAAATTCGTCCACTCGAATGATATCTTTGCTGACCATAACTACTAGGAGGTTGCCCCCGGTCGCACTAAAGACACATTTTCGAGGATTGAGGCAGAGCTTGAACTTTTCTAGCCAATCGAAGAGCTTCTCAAGGTCTTTGAAATGCCCTTTAATGCTTCAAGACTTGATGATCATATCGTCCACATAGACTTCGAGCTCTTTGTTCATCATGTCATGGAATGATGCCATCGTAGCTCGCTGATATGTTGCTCCGACGTTCTTCAACCCAAATAGCATGACTCGGTAGCAGAAGATTCCCCATGGTGTGATTAATGATGTCTTCTCATGGTCTTCTACGACCATTTTAATTTGATTGCAACTGGAGAAGCTGTCCATGAAGGAAAAGAACTTGTGCACTGCCGTGTTGTCGAACAACGTGTTGATGTGGGGCAATGGGAAGTCATCTTTCAGGGTGGCCTTATTGAGGTCTCAGAAATTAATGCACATTCGGACCTTGCCATCTTTTTTGGGGATGGGAACGATGTTAGCAGGCCATTCCAAATAGTTTGAGACTATAAAAAAGTCTGCGTTATATTGCTTGATGATTTCTTTTCATATTTTTGAGATTCATTCTGATTGCATTCTTCGTTGCTTCAGTTTCACGGGCTTAATGGGGAGATAATGAACCACCAGGTCTTCGTTAAGTCTAGGCACGTTCTCATAGGAGAAGGCAAATTAGATAACCACAGTTTCAGGAATTTAATCATTCTCTGTCTATACTTGGGGGGACAAGCAACTCCTGATGAGTACTTCTCGAGGGTCCTCAGGGGTTCCGAGATTTACTACCTCAGAGTCGTCGGGTGTAATGCTGGTCCTTGAATCAATTTTTTCGAGGAGTTCCTCAAATTCCTGTGCTGGCTTGTCACTTTTCTCGTCCTTGTCTTCTTCTACACCCATGAGTTTAAAGTCTAATTTTAGATCAAAATCATAAATATCAACTTCAAACTCATACAGCTCATTAGATAGGCCAGACACTTTATTGCAATGCTTTTTTGAAAGATTTTCTAATTTTTTAGGATTTTTAAATTTTTCTGATTTTTTTAGGTTTTGAATTTTTTTTTATTAATTTTGGATTTTGAATATTTTTTTTTGTTTTTTTGAAAGTTTTCTATTATTTTTGGGTTTTCATTTTTTTTTTTTTTTGTATATTCGAATTTTGGGTTCCCGAGTAGGATGGTATTTCGAACCAGGGGCTGCCCCGATTCGACTTAGGATGTCGATGGCTATTTATATGAGCGGTTCTTTTAGGATCGGTCGTGCTTGGTGGCTAGCCGGATGATTCCACTGTCAAGGGGATGATGAACCAATTAGTGCCTTGTGTTTTTACCCCTGAAAAGGTAGGGCCTGGACTAGCAATGGGTGAAGTGTTGGTGTCGTGTCCAAGCACTATGATATATCGAGGGCTGGGCTCCGAGTCGGTATCAGAGGTTGTGGCTTCTTCTTCCCTTTCGAGGCCTCGAAGTTCCTCGGGTTGCTACAATTCGGGCTGGATTTGTATGGTTGTTCGGTTGATGTAGGGTATTCCTTGCCCCTTGTCCAGACGTTTCTCATGTGATTCCTTGTTGGCATGATTATATCAATGATGGGGTGGATCCGAGTTTAGGCTTTTACTTGGATGAATGATTCCGACACTGCGGAACTTAACTGGAGTGAATGGGGAAGGTTATTTTTCCCATGGTCTCATCTTTCTCCTATTGAGATCAGACTCCTCTGGCTCATCTATCCGGGGGTACCCATATCTCAATCATGTCCGCTCTACCTTCTCCTACACCTCAATCACCTTAGTGGTGTCTTGATGAAGAAATTGACATTTCAGGATTTGTCGTTCGGATGGGGTGAAGATGCACTTTTCCCTTGTGGGTCGCGTGGTGGGCACGTGATTGACATTTTCCACTGGGAGGATGAGGTATGATTGCCAGTCCTTTAAAGGACACATGTCAATGATTGTGATATTGGGTTCCCTCGGGCAGGCGGCTTCGATGGGAAGATGTTGTTCAGGATCAACAAGAATGGAGAGAACTTTTTCGTCGAAAATGTATTTGACTTGCTGATGGATTGTTGGAGGAATGACCTTGACTTGATGTAGCCAAGGGAGGCCGAGGAGAAGATTAAATGAAGAAGAAATGTCCATGACCTGGATGGTAATTGTGGACGTGTCTAGGCCTATTTGTATTTCCATATCGACTTCTCTCTCGGCTTGCCTTTGTGAATTGTCGAAAGCTCTCACATTCATGTTACTGGGCCTGAACGTGGATGGATCCAGTCCTAGATAAGTAACAGTCCAGAGTGGGCACACATTCAGACTCGATCGATTATCAATGAACACAAACGGGATGTTGCAATCCTTGTGGTTGACGGTTATGTTCAAGGGCCTCTGGTGGTCGCATCCTTCAGGTGGCAGCTCGTCATCCGAGAAAGTGATTGCTCGTGGGGCGAGGAGCTGTCTTATCACGAGAGCGACCATTTCTGGTAGTGCTTCCTAAGAATGTGCATGTCATTCAATGTTTTGACAAATATTTCTTATTGGGCTTTGGATGTGCAGAGGAGTTCACAAATAGATATCTTTGTCAGAATGGTCTTTAGTTAAGTGGCTAACTTTCCCAGTGTTCTTTTGGGATCTCCTCAGGGCGCATCTTTTCTGAAGCACCTGCCATTGAGATACATGTTTCCCACTTTCGAGCACTAAGGATAGTGCCAAGGGACTGCCTTGTTATCGTAGACGGGTATCGATCTTTCTTAAAGAACTAGGGGAGTTTGAGACGTTAAAGGAAGTTTAGAGAGGGGAAGAGTGGTTTGTGGCGTCGAGCTTGCCCCTAGCGGAATGAGGGGCGGCTCTAGATTAACACTATGTGCTGAGTAGGCCAACTCGTTTGCCAGGCGAAAGGGGGAGGGAGATCCTCTTGAGGGGATGATTAATGATTGGTGGTGAAGGGAAGATTCAGGATTCTTCCTAGTGAGAACGAGTGGTGACTGGGACAGTGATTGCACTACCCCTTGCAAAATCAACGACCTATGGTTGACTTAACTGAGGGTGAGTCCTATGGTTTTTTCTGAAGATGCCACGGAGAGAGGGCAGGTGCCCCTTTCAAGATGAGCAGTGGGGGTGTCCGAATACTATTCAGGGCTATATTTGTATGGCAAACATAGGGTAGGTAGCCTCCTTGAATGACGTTGACGATAGGAGTGCTTGTAGCTTTGGGTGCTGTGGCAAGGAATGTGTAATATTCATTCTCATTATAGTTTGGGGGCAAAGGGTTCGACGACCGCCTAGGCTGGACTAGTGTGAGCAGTTGCCTCTAGATGAGCATGGTTAGCACATAGTTGTATGATTGGGCTAGAGGGGTGAATTGCCTAAAGGGTCGCGTCGTACCAATTTGCCGATTTGTCTTGTATTTCACGAATTTGATTAGGGCTATTGTGACTAGGCTAGTTGGGGTTAGTGGTGTCCCTGTGAGATATCAGTTGGTGCCCCTTGTGCAGAAGCGACTATATTGCTTATCTTTGTTGGCCAAGGAGCGGCTGCTTCGTTGTTCCGATTCCCATATTTAGTCAATTCCTAATGAAATGGGTGTAGCAGTGGCTTGCTGGAAACCCAGAGTCTTTACTTGATCCAGGATGTGTGATGTATATGCCATTCCGAAGTGATCTATTAATCTGCTAATAAGTCGTTTCATGGCAGTTGCATCTATCACTTTATTGTGAAAGACCAGATCGGCCCGTTCTGCCATAAGTACCTCCATATTCCGCTGAGTAGGATTCGACAATGGGTTTGAGTCAGTGATTTGAAGACTTCCTTTCCTCGATCTTGATTCACGTAGAAATTCAGGAATTATGATACCGGTTGAACCCTAGAGATTGTTTCTTGGCACATGGGTAGTCTGGTGAGGCCATGGTGCAATTGTGCTGGTTCTAATTCCGGCTTCTTCCTGTTCCCCTGCGTGGATCAACTGTGTGAAGTTGGCATATGGGTAAGAGATCAAGTAGCCAGATATGTTCGGGTTGGCCGAGTGAACGATCATAGAGATCTGTTCTTTGTCATTGATGGGTGATTTCATTTTTGCAGCCATGGCTCTCCATTGGCCAACATAAGCAGGTAAGGATTCATTGCTTCTTTGCCTTAGGGTGGCCAAGTTTGCTCTCTGGGGTGTTGCGTTTAAATTGTATACAATGCAGTCTACAAATGCCTAGGACATGTCTTCCTAAGTTTTGACTTTGTGGTAGTCCAGAGATGTATACGAATCGAATGCATCACCCTTTAATGATTTTTGAAATAGTGGGATTAAGGCTTCATCATCTCCGGCCACTACATCAAGCTCACCATAGAATGCTTTCAGATGTGCAGTTGGGCACGTCAAAATCATTTGGTATCTTAGCATTTGGAAAAGGGGCATAACTCTCTGAATTTGGTGGATGGGAGTTCGAATCCATGTTGTCTTTAAAGTTCATAGTGCATGTCCTTAAGCTGCCCCTCTAAATGCTCTCGGAGTCGGCCAATTTTGGATGGCTGCGGGAGGGGCGGTGGTGCCCCTTGAGGGGCTCAATTTACCTCTTCTTCTTAATGGCCCACTTCCATGGCCAGACCTGATAAGGGGGTAGGTTGAGACTATTGTGGCGGGACTAGTGTTCCTACTATGGGTTGCAATGGCATTTCTGAATGCATCTTGGTGGTTAACGATGGCCGTCCTTGGCTAGGATGAAGTTGCGAAGGTAGAATGGGTGCTGAGTGTGGTGTCAGGTCTGTATGGAACATATTTTGGTTGGGCGAGTGTTGTGAGGGTTGGACTGTGATTAGTTAGAATGGACCATTTGTAATATGGGCAGATCTTCATTCAACGGATGATGCACAAGTGGGTATTGAAATTGTACTCGATTTACATCATACTGGTGGTACTGCTGGAATTGGTTAATGGTGGGGTCAGAGAGGCCCAGATGGGTTGTGGGTGGTTGTGCACTGTGGATGGAGGGCAAATCCTTGGCTTGCAGGAGGTGGTTTACGAGTTCTTCTAGCTTGTTCACATTTTGGGCCAGATCTACCGAGGATGGGGTGGCAGCAGGCGACAATGCTCGTGGCCTGGGTTATTCTGGCTAAGAAGCTTGGTTCTCTTCTTGTGCTGACATGGTAGCTGAGGCACGAGTGAGAATGATGCTTCGATATGCTGAGGTTGACTTCGAAGGTCTGTGGACCCGTAGTCTGACCCTGGGTGCAATGATTGCTGTCTATTTTACCTTCTTCTCTCGCTGGTTTTTCTTTTCCCGATCCCTGTTTCATTGATTAACAAAATTACGACATGACATATATGGGTTATCGAACAAGGGGATCAACACAAGACTAGAGTGTAGAGTATTTGCAGAAAAGTAAATGGATGAGACTGGAATGCTTGTAGAAAAGCAAATGGACCAGTGCGAAATTGGAAAGTTAGCAAGTTAGTCAGTTGGTGCCGGGCCAGTATGCACTGAAGTTAAATTTACAGATACCATGATTTCCCTAAAAATTGTACGTCCCTTGTTTCAAGTCAGACCTAGGATGGTAAGCACTGCCAAATCCCCAGTGTAGTCACCATTCTCCCGGACGACGCATGCGTGGTGTGGATGTACGACCCAGTTTGGAAGATTGCCTTCATTGGATGGGTGTTCCCATTGTACGTGTGTAGTTGATTCTTTTGGGGGGTGATAACGGCGGGATGTATATGATTCGTTCGGTATGGCTTGGCCACCTTGGTCGTGTAATACCTTTCTGAGATGGCCAGAATAGTACGTTTGGAATGATGGGAGTCTCTAGTAGCCAATTTGGCAATTTTAGCTTATGGTCGCCTAGAGCCGTAAACTTGCCTGTTTAGGCCAAAGAACCGTGAAGAATCCTTCGACCCAAATGACTCCCGTGATTTGGCCTACAATCTTGAAGATCAGGGTCTCGGTTATGAGAGAAGAAGGGGTTAGGCACCTTCTCTCGCCCGTACTTGCGTATGGTTTAGGGGGCGTGCA
Source organism: Liriodendron chinense (assembly GCA_003013855.2). Classification (NCBI taxonomy): domain Eukaryota; kingdom Viridiplantae; phylum Streptophyta; class Magnoliopsida; order Magnoliales; family Magnoliaceae; genus Liriodendron; species Liriodendron chinense. The sequence continues at coordinate 14,924,925 of ML058384.1, forward strand.
ATTTTTAGGGAAATTACATATCTGCAAAAAAAGATTAGTCATACAGCTATGCAACAGATAATCCTACGAGAGGGCCGGCTAGGAAAGACATAGTAAGATAAATATGTAGGTAGAATAAGTAGTCCTAGTCTTGCTTCGCAGAGGCGATACCTTGGATAGGTAAACAAAGTAAAAGGAAATAGAAAAATAGCCAAATAACACAAATATAGAAAAAGATATTAATATTTTTTCGAGGAGGGAATGTGCGGAATGAACTGCATTCTGAACTTGATTGAGATGTGAGAAAGGGAAAAGGGAGTCATACACCCTTTGCAGAGTCAGAAAAGGGATGGTCAGACACCCCTAATCCTGATCCCACTCATGTAATGATTAGTCAGCTTTTGTGAGTTGACTGTCGGTCTCAGGCTGAGGCAGCTCCCTGGGGATTTGATATAACTACAGCAGGGCTTCCCAAGTAGTAGAGTTTCTTTGTCGTGGAGTGAAAATCAAGAAAAAAAAATTAGAAAATTATTATAACATTCCTTTTGCTCGATTTCTGCCTCTATTTGGATAGGGGGTCAGATGCTATTTATATAGAGTTAGAAAACCATTAGCCTGGTAGAGGCCGACTGACGCTTATAAAAAATAATCCATGCAGGATTTGTCAGAGATTCTGGGGCGCGACTCGAAATGTGCCACGTGTCCGTCGACTCAGCCCAGGCCGACAGGATATTTTTGCCCAGGGGTGGGTTGTTTACACTCTCAAAGATTTATTCAACGCGATAAGGGTTCGTCACCCAAGATTAAATAAAAGAATGATAGGCTCGTTACTTCCATTAATGCTCACTGGTCACTATGGGAGGCTTGTCACCCAATATAGGCCGACAGCTCTGACATAGTGTCTCATACCACCATGCCTGACTCATGAGACTTATTTATAGGCTTGTATTACACACTAACAATTATAATTAACACTGCATATCGATGGAAATCATGGTATCCTAGATTCAATAAAGTATGTTGGCAACAATCGAATATGTGAACGATAAACTCTGAACTGAATATATTCGGTGGACCAATGGGAACTTCGGCAAAACCGGCATTGGGTGTAAAACAACCCGTGTAACCCTGACTATTGTTAGTCGACCGAATAAGCTTGTGATGGCCAACCGAAAGGTAGGCAGTCCACTGTCAAAATGATTTTCAGAGTTTGATCCATAACATTTGTAACGCCCCGACCCTTTTAGTGTCCTTTTACGTATATCTGCCGATATCCGGAGTAAGACTCACGATTCAATTCTACTTGAACCGTACACTTTCGACACTTTCCATGAGTTGTCTGACGTTTTCGGCGGGACCAGAATCGAGTGCAAAAGTACACATCCGAGCGAACAGAACCTCAAGAACCCAAGACATACGTCAGTGCGACCGTGTCGTCATTACTTGTTTGAGGATACCCATCGCACGTACTCGAAATCGAATTATCATGTGAAGAACGGTCAACATTCATGTGCGTAAGGAACCTTGAAAACGCCTTAAATTGTGATCCAATTTTACTTTTTCTTTAAAAATTCATGAACCAATTTAGAACCATAATAAATTTCTGATGGTGTCATGATGATACCTTAGGCTAACTTAACCTCTCATTATTAACCTTTAATAAAGGTGAGAGATAGTTTTCATAAAAGTCAATGCCTTCCATGAATTAAGGAGAGTGAGACATCTCATACTTCTAGAAAATCGCGTAGTCTTAATTAATCATGATTAAGGATCCTAATACGTGCATTAAATGGTATAAAGATGGTTTTACTTTCCTTAATAAAGACACATGAAACAAAAGTTAACACAATCCCATAATTTAGGGAGAAGTTGCCACCACATCATTTCTAGAAACAATTAGGCCTAGTTTAAGTACAATTAAGACTCCATAAATATGCTTAATTAGCATAAAAATAATGATTAGATTAAAGTAAATAAAGTTCATACATCAAAGTCAATACCTTTTCCTTAAAATAAGGAGGACCAAGTGTTTTATCCCCCATTTTTTAGAAAAAGAATCTCATGTATGATTAATGAGTAATTAAGTCCATTAAACATAAGTTAGGTGGGACAAATCACCCTTGAAACAAGGGGATGCTTTCACATATACTCTAATCTAGAAAATTCCTCCTAATTACCCCATTCTTTGTATATATGCCTTCCCTAACCCAAATTTGGGCACTTAAGTGCCCAAATTCTATCCCTTCTTTGTTAGAGAGAGAGAGAGAGAGAGAGAGAGAGAGAGAGAGTGGTGGTGGACCACCCATCAAGGAGATCCAAGCCATCTAACCCTTTCATGAAGGTGAGTACACCCCCCCTCCACTTTTAATTTTTGTTCTCTTTCTTGATGACATGCATGATTTATAATGATCATTATATAATGATGGTGGTGATGATGTGAGACCCACTGATGGTGACCCCACCATGAAGTTTGAATTAAATCCAAACCCTTGATTGGGCTACGCATTCTGATGAAGGAAAGAAACAAAATTCAGCTTGATCCAAATCCTTGGTGGGACCCGCTCATCGTGGCCCCACCATGGTGTTTATTAGCCATCCAACCAGTTCATAGGGTCATATAAACCTTGATGAAGTGACCACATAAATTCTAGCTTGGTCCAAATCACAGTCCCACCGTAATACTTAATCGTGATCCAAACCGTCCATTGTGTGGACTCCACTGGGCTTTTCAGCCCACACACACTTACACATAAGCACACAGACACAACAAGTAAATTAAAAAATTATTTGTAAGAACAAAAAATAGAGAGAGATCAGAGAATGTCCTCTCTACATAGGGTTCTCAATGGAGCGGGTCAGATCCTGATATCTGATTCGCTCCGAATCCCTATAATGTGGAACTTGGATTTTAAAATATGTCTGATCAATTAAATGGATTGGATTCAGGTTCACAAAATTAAATCCGAATAATATTCGGGTCGGATCCGGATCTTGCAGTGAGATCCAACTGGATCTCTACTATCTCATGCAGAGAAAGAAGAGAGGACTCTCTTTCAAGAATTTCTCCGAGAATATCTCCAGAGAGCGCGACTATAGCTTAGTGGGTGATACCCTAACCCTGTGGGGGTTTATATTGATGTATTGTGTATATATCCACGCCGTCCATATGTTTTTCCATCTCATTTTAGGACGTAATACCAAACCCTAAGAAGATTCAAATCTCAGGTGGACCATACCACTAGAAACAGTGATGAATGACTATTAAAAACTTTTTGTGGGCCACAAAAGTTTATGATCAAGTTGATATTTCTATTTTCCCTTCATCCAGATCTTCTTGACACTATCAAGAGGTTGGACTGCAAATAAACACTACTAAAACCTTACAATGGGCTCTTTGGAATTTTTAATGGTGGTGCACTCAATCAGCACTGTTTCCAATGGTATGGTCCACTTGAGATTTGGATCTGTATAATTTTTAAAACCCCATCCTAAGATGGGCTGGAGAAACGGATGGACAGCGCGGATATATAAAATGTACCCATGTGGGTCACATGATAGGGGTAACACCCACTAAGCTATTCCATGGATAACAACACCTAATTCCCTCCCCGGGGGCAACACGACTTTCCCTTTAAGAGAGAGAGAGAGAGGGAGAGAGAGAGAGAGAGAGAGAGATCTCACGCTGGGAACTTAGGCGGGCCCACCATGATGCTTGTGAGAAATCCACCCCAGCCATGCGTTTTGTGAGCTCTTTTTAGGACGCATGACAAAAAATGAGCCAGGTCCAATATTCAAGTGGCCAAAAACATGAGGATTGAATGTCCACAGTTGAAATATTCGTGGGGCCACAAAAATTTTGAATCAGGCTAATTTTTTAGATTTGTGATGTGGTGGATTCGGACCTAGATCCGACCCCAATCCGATAGCCATATGGATTTTTGGATTGGAAACGGATGTGGCTATTTTAAAGTGGATCAGAAATGGATATCACCTTTTGAATCCGAGTTGATCCGAATCCAACTACAGATTTTCGAACTTGAAGCTGGATCCTGTTGGATCTGATCCAAATCCGACCCATTGAGAGCCCTATCTATAAACATTGGAGCGTCTAAAGAGGGATGCATCTCTCATTAACTTGTAAGGGCTGTGGGGCCACTTTAGACAACCATCCTAATGAATGTATCATATCCACACCATCCATTCCTTTTGACAGGTCATTTTAGGGTATGAGCCCGAAAACGGGGTAGATGTGAATCTATAGTGGACCACATAGCAGAGTGTGATTTCTACCGTTGAAAACTCTTTAAGGCCCACAATAATGTTTGTCCGCCTCCAACAGACCTCAAGAAAAACAAACAAACAAATATATATATATATATATATATATATATATATATATATATATATATATATATATATATATATATATATATATATATATATATAGTTACTGGCACTGTATTGAGCATGACAATCATGGTGTGTCTTCCTGCGGTCACCTGTCTGCAGCGATGGTTATTGACACTGTGATGCACCACATGGGAATCGTGGCATGTCTTCGTATACTCATCCGTCCACAGTGACGGTCATTAGCACTGTCTTGCATGACTCGATTAAATTCTAACTGTTTATTAACTAGGAACACCCGAAAGAACATGTGTGACAAGCATTTAACTTGTCTAAATGATGGCTCAGTCCATGAGAAACTCGAAACTTGATCTCTATGAACATGAACTCAAAGACCATGGTCCCTGATGATTTAAATTACCTGCTTAGTCTATTCGGACTTCCTCCCGAACACTCCATCTATTGTACAACTATCATTGATAGTTGAACTTTTGTCGCTTTGTGCCGTGGTTTTCTCCCGTAAGGGTTTCCATGTAAAAAAATCTCTGTGTTGTAGTGTACTTACATTTATGCTCTTTTAATGCTTTTTAATTTATCTATAATGCATGCATACATTTACTTTTGACTTTTTAATCAAAGGTGATTAACCATTGGTGTAATTAAGGGTTCGTGACCAGTATCACAGCCTGGAATGTAAAAGATCTCGAAATTTCTCGAATAAAATTCGCTTGGCGATGTTTTCTCATGTGTACTTTATGAATGCTTGTGATTATCTATGAATGTCTCTATTACTCAGAAGCCCAGAACAACGAAACATAAGAAAATTGCTTTGCGAATTTATTAGTTTTAACAAAACTAAAAAATGCTCAATACACACTGATAAAAAAAAGAAAAAAAAAAGAAAATGGAAAACGGAGGTGGGCCTGTTGCTGCAGCAGCCCATCATGAGCAAGTGTTTCATCCATGCCATCCATCTATTTTAATAGATCATTTTATGCATGCCCCAAAAATAAAGCAGATCCAAAATTCAGGTGGCCCATATCGTTGGAGACAGTGGTGATTGAATCTATACCGTTCAAACCTTCCTAGGGCCTAATGTAATATTGGTTGCCACTAAACTTGACTGTGGGACCCACCATGGGCACCACCATGACGTATGTGTTTCATGCAAACCGTTCATCCATTTTATCATATCATTTTAGGGCATGAGCCCAAAAACCGGGCAGATCCAGTGATCAGGTGGACCACACAGAGAGTATAGTACTGGTCGTTGAACGTCCACGTACCATTGAAAAAATTCATCCACAGTGACATTTATTTGCACCCAACCTATTGATAAAGCCACACAGACCTGTATCAAGGGAATTCATAAAGAAAAAAGTAATAATTAATTAAAAAAGAAGAAGAATTATAATACATAAATATGGATACATATATGGAGAGGACGTCCGGATCCAGATCTTAGTTCCTTCTTTTGGTTTTGTTGTCCAGATGGGTTGTGGGCCCACAGGGGACATACCATGATGTATTAAGTTAGATCCACACCGTCCATCTCATTTAGACAACCCACTTAAGATGGGCCACAAAAAAATAAAATAAAATCAAGTAGAACCAGATTTTAGGCGGGCCACATGTAAAAGACAGTTGAAATTGAGTACTATCATGATATATGTGTTTAATCCACTCTGTTAATCTATTTTTACGCCCATTAGAAGTAGCCCTACTATGAGGTAGGGCTGAAAGTCGGGCGGGTTAGTGCTCAACCCTAACCCAACCCAAGGTTTCTACACCTCAACCCAACCTCAGGTTAGGAATTCTCAACCCAAGCCCAACCCAAGCGGGCTCGGTCAGGGTGATCGGGTTAATACATGCTAATATTTTCATTATTACATTAGTCTATTATATTTCAATACACGTCTTTTTTTTTTATACCTCTGGCTTTGTTAATTATATATCTAATTATTTATTGTGAAGAACTTCACTTTTTGTAAACAAATAAGCTAAAATATAGGATAACTGCTCATTTAACATTCAAGTATTTCAAATTCAAACATATCAATTTTCAAACATTATAAGTTTACTTACTAAAGTAATATAAACTAATAAGCTTACTTAACTAAAATATACTATCATTGTAAGTAACTTGTATATAGATCGGGTTCGGATTGGGTTGGGCAACCCGAGACCCCAACCCAAGCTTCATCGGGTTGGTGTTTGCATAACCCAAGCTCGAGATCGAGTTCAATACTTCCCGCCCAAGCCCAACCCAATGTCGGGTCGGTCATGGGTCGATCGGGTTGAACCTGCCCGACTTTCAGCCCTACTATGAGGACCTACCCAAGGGGGCTAGGCCTCACATGCAGTTGATTCAAATCTCATATGAACCACACCATAGCAAACGGCTCGAGTTGAATGCCCACCATTGAAACTTCTTGGGGCCTCCAACAACGTAGTACTGAAAGTCCGGCAGGTTGGGTCAGATTGGTGCTGAACCCTAACCCAACCCAAGGTTCCTATACCTTAAATCTAAGCCAACTCAACTCAACTTCGGGTTGGGAATTCTCAACCGAATCCCAACCCAAGCGGGCTCAGTCAGGTTGGTATTTTTGTTATTACATTAGTCTATTATGTTTCAATGCAGGTCTTATTTTTTGTACCTATGTCTTTATTAACTATATATGTAGTTATTTGTCGTAAAGAACTTCACTTTTCTAAACAAACAAGGTAAAATATAGGATAATTACTCATTTAACACTCCAATATATCAAAACTAATAAGTTCACTTAACAAAAGTATAATAAGATTATAAGTAACTTGTATATTGGGTTTGGGTTAGGTTGGACAACTCGAGATCTCAACCCAAGCCCGACCCAAGCTTTATCATGTTGGTCTTTGCAGAGCCCAAGCTCGAGATCAGATTCGATCCTTCCAGCACAAGCCCAACCCAATGTTGGGTCAGTCACAGGTTAGTTGGGTTGAACCTGCCCAACTTTCAGCCCTACACCAACGTACATGTTAGGTCCTAACGGCCTATTTTTTACCAACTAGGGTGTGGCCCCACTATACCAGCGGGACCCACCCTCTAGATAGAAAAATAATAATAAATAAAATAATACATAACTAAATAAAAATGGGCGGATTCAAATCTCGAGTGGGCTAAGTAAAGGAATTGCATGCCAACCGTTTAAGACTTCATAGGACCACTGTAATAATTATCTGTAATCCAACAGTCTAAAATAGGGGCCCGCTGTGGACCCCGGCTTGATGTATATAAAGATATAGTCCATTAGGTGGCCCATGTCCCAAAAATTGTAGCCGATTCCAAATCTAGGGTGGACCGGACCTTAGGAAATAGTACCGATTAAACCGTCTCCATTGAAACTTCTTGAGGCCTGCTATCAATTCCATCTTAAGGATGTGCTTCATCCATGCCGTCCATTCTACTCACTAGACTAGTTTAGTGAATGAGCCCAATAGTGGGCCGTACTCAAATTTCAAGTGGACCACACTATTTCCACCATTAAAAACTTCCTAGCACTCACCCTAATGAGTATACTCGGTATCCACACTACTTTGTAGGGCCCTCGACACCGTAGTGTATGGGTTCTATCCACTCCATCCATTAGGTGGACCACCCTCCAAAAAATTGAAACATATCCAAGTCTCACGTGAACCCCACTACAGAAAACAGTCCTGATTGAATGGCCATCATTAAAGCTCTGCTAGTAGGGGTGTCAATGGGCCGGGTTAGGGCCGGGCCAAGCTCAGTCCACGCCCAGCCCGCATTTATTAAATTAAGTCCAAAACCGGCCCTGGTCCATGACGGGCCAAAATAGTGTAGCCCGAACTCGGCCCTACATGCATAAACAAGACCCGGCCCGAGACCGGCCCGAGCTCAAGCCCAAAAAGTTCTGCAATAAATGGACATTTTGTGGGCCCGCGCCTTTGGCTTATGTGGTCTGATTCGTACATTTGGTGGGCCCCACAACTTTGGCTTTAAACTATCTGATCTGTGCATTTGATGGGCCCCACAATCAAGAGAGAGAAAGAGAGGGTTACCTGTTGCTACCATTGCAATGGCAAAGGCAGGCGCTGCTACAACGGTGAGAAGGGCTCGGATAGTTGGAGTACAAAAAGAGATAAATTGGTTTGGAGGAGAAAGGGAGGAATATACCTCCTATAGGTTGGAGATAAAAGAAACTAAGTGAATGATGGAGGAAGGTACCTTCAGGTAATTCTTAAGCTGGAAATTCAATTGGGTGGGTTGTAGGCTCAAGTAGGTCCCACTACGATTTTTATGTGAATTCCAACTCGACCGAGTGTGTCACCTAATTTTAGGCCCAGGTTAAAAACAACCACTCTTTTCTTGTTTAAAGTGGACCACGTTGTTGGAAACAGTGAATAGGCAACACTAACCCTCCAAACATTTTCCTTCGCATGGCCCACCTAAATAATGGTTCTGCCTGATATTTGGGATGTCCATGCCTAAGTTTCAGTGTGGTATCTAATAGGTTGGAATTGATTTTATATAATATTCACCATGAGCCTTGTAAATATTAAGGGTGGACATTTGTCCCCTTACTGTTTTACTTGGTGTTGTCCACTTAAATAACTAGTCAGCCTAATTGTTTTTGGAAATAGCCATAACTAATCATTAAAAATCTAATGGTTGGAGTGGATTTCCGTTGCCTAATTAAGGTGGGCCTCATAGGAAATAAAGGGCGGCCGTCTCTCTCGCGGGTAGGAAGCGGATTGCGCACCGAGTGACTCAACGCAGTAAGCATACTAAGTAAACTATGTGTGCCTATCATAATTTTTATCTTTTATCCACTCCGTCCGTCAAAATAACATCCAAACCTCAAGTGGACCCCACAACAGAAATAATATGAATTGAGTGACTACCATTGAAAATTCTTGAAGGCCACGGAAGCTATAGTTCAAGCTAATATTTGGGTTTTTCCCTTAATCAATGTCTTTGTGATCTTATGAACAGGTTGGATGACAAATAAACATAACCGTGGGACCTAGGAAGGTTTTAACGGTGGACAACCTTATTATCACTATTTCCTGTGGTATGGTATACTTATGCTTTGGATATACTTAATTTTCGAGCTCACGACCTTAAATGATATGGAAAAATAAATCGACAGAGTGAATAAAGTGCATGCATCACCGTGGGCTCTACAGTGTTTACTTAAGCGTAATAGTTCCCTCTAAGCAACCGGCTTGCTCGCAACCTCTCCTCCTCCGAGCTCTAAAAAAAAGAAAAGGAAAGAAAGCAAAACTTTGATTTATTTTTATTTTATTTTATTATTATTTTTTTTATGGACAAACTTAATGTATATATAAGATCTGCTCCAACCATGAAATGTATAATCTAACGTTAGGCCAAGTATAAAAAAATTAGGCTCATTTGTGATTTGTTATAGGAGACGTCCACCCTTATTTTTACGAGAATCACTGTGATGCTTATATAATCCACTCTAACCCATTGATTTCACAACAATATTTAGAAATAGGACATAAAAATCTGGTTCGTCTATGTTTCATGAGAGCCACACCAAGGGAAAAACTTTGGAGATTGATAATTGTTTTGTATACAATTTCTAGTAGTGTGGCCTAGTTGAATTATATATCGGGTCAATTTTTTAGAGACAAGCCTAACATGGTGTGGCACACCCAACCAATTGGGGTGGATTTAACACTGACATTAAGGTAGAGTTCACCCAAAATGTAACTCACTTTCTAAAAGAATATTATATAAAAAAATTATTTATTTGCATGTGTTGTGCTTACCAAGTAACTTTCCTTGGATTTACAACTTTTATCTCTTGTGGACTAGATCAGCTCCGCCCATTAGATGTGCAATGCTAAGTCATGGTTATGGCAAAAAAATCACGCCCACAAGCCACGCTTATTCAGATGGGCTACTCTAAAGGAAACAGTTAGAGAGAGATCCACTCTTAATATTTACTGAGACCATCACGATGATTATACATAAAATCCATGCTAATCATTAGATACCACACAGTTAAACTTAGACTTGGGGACCAAATATTAGCCCATCCATTATTCAGGTGTACCACACAATGGAAAATATTTTGGAAGGTAAGTGGTTCATGTATATTGTTTGCAATTGGATGGTCCACTTGAAATATTTACGAGGCTGATTTTTGGGATGTGAACCTAACATCAGTTTACCCAGCTGATGGTCGGTGTGGGTTTCATATAAACACCAGGATAGGCCCACCAAATCCGACAACCCTTTTTCGTTAAAGTGAAAAACGTGAAATATTTTAAAATTAAATATTAATTAAATCCTATGGGTCGGCCAAATGGAAAACTAAACCCTAGGTAAAGTATTAAATTTCTACTCAAACTCTAACTCCTAGAAAACCCGATTTACTATAAATAGTAAACTTACTATTTATAAAAATATCTCAATCCTACTAGAACTCATGGTTTTCGGCCAAAAATAAAAAGTTTTCAAACAGGCTCAACCATGTTGTTCTACTAAATATTCTAAGCCCTTTTCATGCTGGGCACTAATTCTAAAACCCTGCGGATCAAAAGTTATGATCGAATTAAAACTTACTATAAATAGTAAAATTGAAAATAAACTAGCCTAATGACCGTCGATCCTAGTCGAATCTTGCGATTTGGGCCTCAGCAACCCGACATAGCTTGGTTGGGTGGCTAAAGTAGCTTGAGCTACCCTAAAATCATATATTAATATGTCTAAAAAATCATTCCGGATTGCGAGATACGACCGTTCTACGGTCGATTGCGAGATTCGACCGTTCTACGGTCCTGATGGTCCGGATCACTTCCGACACCGACTGGTCTTCTTTTGGTCCATCTGGGCCATGTAGTAATTGGCGACCCACTCTACATCACTTGTTGTATATGTGCTACCTACGCCATCCACTTGTTATGGACCCACCTTAATGTTTATGTGCGAACCCATCTATTGGCGGGACCACTTGGAAGTGGGACCCATCATGTTGTACGAATTATGCCCAAACTGTCCAACTGCGGCCAACTTTGATGTATATATTATATATCCAAATCGTTCATCTTATGGCCGCTGTAGCATAGGAGTGTTACTTGCGCCATCTAAACTGTTGTATACCAACTATGATGATTATTTGCAATCCAACCTATTGGCAACCCACTTAGAAGTGGAGCCCCTCGGTAGGAATCCACTCCGTTCTCTATCCTTCACTGGCCACCTTGCGAGTAATAGCCCATAAACGGACAAATCCAAGCATCGAATGGTCCATATTTATCCATTTATCCTAAAATGACCCTTTCCTCTAAATCCAACGGTTGGTTTGACTTCAAACCAATTTTCAATGGTTTAAAAGTCTCCGGGACTTATATGGTCCATACTATGAAGTGTAAAATCAATAACTACCATTAATATCCTATTTAGTAACACAACAGTTATAATAATAATAATAATAATAATAATAATAATAATAATAATAATAATAATTTAATTCACGTTGAGGGGTCCACCCTCAAATCAAGACCGCTCTCGAAGATTGATCAATTCTATGAGACATGAACCCTATTCTGAAGTGATTTTATCAGTTGAATAGTCCACACCACTTGAATTAATGCATCCACGTTAAATTTTCTACATTCCTATTTTTAAATAATAGTTAACTTAATTATCTTCATTCTTATGAACTTCAAGAAATTTTTTTCCACAGGCAATCATCTATTTCTTGGCTCAATAGTAACACCCAAGTACATGCTAAGTACGGGGTGTTATACACACCCTTAAGGTTTAACAATAATTTTAGTGGCTTGCTTCATCTACTATTAGGAGGGCAAGATTAACACTTGGAGAATTTTGGCCCCTTTTCAATCTTCCTTCTAAAGAATGTTTAAGCTTGCTTGATGCTTTACATGCAATCCCATTTCGAATCATACTCTAGGTTAACACTTTTCATTCTCCAAAACACATGATCACACATGTGATGGAAGATGATGAAGAAGTGATGGATGATGGAAATGCTCTCTCTTTCTATAATAGGATCTATAAATAAGGAGGAGTTAGGGTTTCAGGGTATAAACTGGTATGATGTTCTACTCTACAAACTTCTTTATACCCTGCTATAAATGAAGTCCACCGATTCGCCTCATACATGCACATAGTCATTATTTAATCCTTCGACTATTATGTGCAAGCACTATAGATTTAGATCTCATGCTGATCAAGTAGCATCAAGTTTGATCAAAATAGTTTTAACGGTTAATATAAAACTTTAATAGTTAAAAACCTTTAAAAACTTGTTAAAACCATTGACGTGCAATGTCCTATGGTAAAACCACTTGATGTGCCCTTGATCTAATCAGATTTAACCATATAAAAAGTTCCTAAGTAAATTAAGTGGATCTCATATTGGCCCCATATTAATAAATGAATCTTGATGGACGTATCTATCATCACCCACTTTCAGTGGCCTCTTGGAAACCTTATAAAGCAAGTCAAAGCTGCTTTGTCAAGAGCATGATCCCTACCCACCTTAGGTTTAAGGATTGATAATCTTTCATGGATCATGAAGTCCTTGATCACGAGATCATAGTTGTTGAGTGCTAAACATTACATATTTATCTCTAATTATGCATCGCGTTCCTAAGGATTTCACTAATAAATCATACTAATTAAGTGCATTTTTATGGGTAGGTACTCTGAGAGGAGTTACTGAGGATTTGAGCTAAAGAAAGAGAAAAGAAGTCCAAGAGAATGCAAGGTGGAAAAGTTTGGAATTAAAAGAATAGAATTGTCAATTCATAGCACATTTCAATTGATCGAGTGGAGTTGTCGATCGATTGACAGAGCCTCGATTGATGTCGATCGATGATACTTTAATTGAAACTCATATGAATTTTGACAAAACTCGCCAGACATATTTTTCCATGTTCAGTCGATTGATGTCAGATGTTCGATCAATCAAACTTAACTGATTTTTGAAGTTTGATCGCTAGTTTTTGGACAAGTTCAGTCAATCGACGATTTGTGAAAAATTACAGAAATGTGGAGATTATTTACTATTTAGTTTAAGATCCTCCTCAGTCGATTCTAAGAATTATTTAAGGCCCTTTAGGCTCGTTTTTAGAGACACAAGCAAGGAGAGAGATAAGAACGAGGATGGAGCGACGTCTATGTCTAATTTTCTAAGTTTTTTTTTTCTAGTTTGAGTAGTTTTTATGTTTTTTCTATTTTGAGTATAATTTAATCATGTCTATGGTTAACTAATCTCTTAGCTAAGGCTAAGAGGTGAAGCTTGTAGTTAATCTATGATGTTTTAGGTTATTGATTCAAGTACAATGGTTTAAATGATGAATTTTTAGTTGTTTGGTTTGAATAAAAGTAATAAGTTTAGGTTAATCGTTAGATCCATTGTTGACTTTAATTACTTTGGCATGATCTTAATTTTATAAGATTGATTGCTTGAGTTTATAAGAGTTTTAATATATAGAAACCTTATATTCATTGTGATTTTCAGATACGATGAAGGCTTTGTACTCTCTACAGTTAAATAGTTTATTCTTCAATATAGAATCGATCAAATGAAGTTCATATTTTTGTTGCTTTCTGAATTATGATTTAACTGAATTATCTTCCAATTGGGAAGAATCCTCATTCTATTCCAATTGAGTTACTAAAATTGAATCGATACTCTAAGCATTACAAATTAATTATAAGTGGATCCTTAACGCCTTAGTTTCTTATTGTTGATTGTTTTCTTACATTTTAAACTCGTTGGATTAAAACCTGGATTCATATTTTCAATTGTTTTCTAGTTTTAGTTTAGATCTAGAGTATTCTGAATTGTTGCTAATATTCAATCCCCATGGACGATCTCGGTCTTATCGAATTATTACTACATTGTAGCCTTGCACTTGGGGTTGTCAACCCTTAGGTTCGATCAAGTTTTTGCCGCCGTTGTAGGGGATTTGTTGGTGAATGGTTTTGAATTACTTTGGTTTCAAGGTATTTTAAATTACTAAGATAGATTTTGTTGTTTTAGGGTCAAAATTCTTCTGAATTTTTAGAATACTAACTTTGTTTTGTGTTTTTGTTTTGTAGGATTCTTCTAACATAGTTCTATATCTCGGTATTATACTTCTAACTCTCTTTTTTTCTTTATTTTAGTTTGCTTTCATAGATTTTTATTTTAAGAATTAGGCTAGGTTTAAATTTTAGAATTTGTTGTGTGATTTATGCTCAAGTGGGTATGTGATCACACACTTCAACTTCTAAATGAAGGAGGTCTAGTTGAAGGACTAATGTTGAGCGCCTAAATGTGTATATTCTAACCCCATTTCATCGCCAACTATGCATGGTTTTTAAGCTTAAAGACTACTCTAATGCATGGTTTTATGATTGTAGTAATGAGAGGGATTTCGCCCAATTGATGACTAAAAAGATCCATATAGAGCCCATGGATGAAGACCCAAGGTGGGTCAAAGAAGGAAGAAGAAAGAAGACCAAATAAGGAAGAAGAAAGAGAGAGAAATGAACTCAAATGAGGTCCGACCGGTCGGCCATCCTCAAGAATCACTCCAGCATTTGCTGGAGGTTGCTGTATAGAAGCCCACACAAGTCCGACCGGTCTACACGGGTCGGTCAACAGGTCAAGGCCCCCCCCCCCCCCCCCCCCCCCCCCCCCCCCCAACTGTGCTCTCTGGACTGATAAGAGGCAGGTTCGACCTGGTCAAGACTGATCGGCCAACCCAGTGTATTGCAGCTGCAATTTAGCAACGTCCTCTTGAAGCTCCAAGTTTTGTGCGTAAGTGCGTAAGTGCTGCGCAAATCTAAAAGATTCTGAGGCGGTAGAGCCTCTCTACTATAAAAGGGGACCTAGGGATCATAGCTAAGGCATCCTAGAAGAGATCTACGAAGGCGGGAGGCAGAGAAAGACGGAATCGGAGTTCCACAACTCCTTCTAGTTTGTTGCTTTCTAGTTCATATTTTTAGTTGTTTTCATATTTCTTTGGATCATGAAGGGCTAAACCTCTTAGCTAAGGCTAAGAGGTGAAGCTTGTAGTGAATTTGAGATGCTTTAATTCGTTTGTTTTACTTTCAAGTTAGATTTATTGAAGAACAATGGTTTTTAGAAGTTTGAATAAAGTTCTAAGTAATTATTCTTAATCTTATGATGGCTCGTGGATGTTTGGAAGAATTGCTTTAGTTCTTAATTGTTTTGCACAGTTTTAGACCTGTACGCTTCGAGGAATCAGATTCAATACGCTCTAGACTTGGATTCTCATATGGAAACTTCAAACCAAAGTTCTACCTTTTTGTTCTAAATTCTAAATTATGTGTTGATTGTGTATGTGATTTGAATGAAGTTCAAATCATGATCTAATTATGCTTTGTGATAGAGTTTAATGATGATTATGATTGTGATCTTAATCTATTGGAACTAGGGATTGACCTATGCAATTGAGTGTGTTCAAGTCCTAACTTGAATTGAGGGAATCATGTATATAAATCACACATATGACAGATTGTATGTTACAACCACTTTATCATCCGATTAGACAGGATTTGCTTTCGATTCTAGTTGTGTAATTGGGAAACCACAACGAATTATGCATCAGGGATTGCTACAAGTGGATCCTTGGACCCCTAGTGCTCTTTTATATTGATTACATTCACTTTTAGTTTAAGAATTCTATCTACATTCAATTCTAGAAATCTGTTTGGTTAGCTCTCAATTAGAGAATATTAGAAGTAATTTTGTGAATTCCTAACAAGTCCCTGAGAATGATCTCGGTTTCTACCAAATTATTACTACATCGCAACCCTACACTTGGGGAAGCGAACAAGTTTTTAGCGCCTGCTGCCGGGGATTTTCGATGGTTTTTATAAAATTTTTGAAAATAGTTTCTATTTGAGATTTTTAGGAATCTTACTAACTTGGTTTGTTTGCTTTGTTTTGTTTTGTTTTTACAGGGATTTTAGGAGTCGAAGTAGTCACTTCAATTAGGTTTTTCTAACCATTTTTAATATTTTACTTTTCTGAGATTTGCATGCCACATTGGGTTCGGGATTTTAATAACCGATTGATTAGTGAAGGATGAATTATTGAAGGGATTTATAAGGAGCCACATCCTAAGAAACGTTTAGACTCTTCAATTTTGTCTAACAATATAGCTGCGAATCAACCCAACCCTATGGCCAATTAAAATTTGGGCCAAACTGAAACGGGAGAGAATGAGGTCGAGAATGTTCCTCGACTTAGAAGTTTATGTGATTACTTGCAACCTGCAAGAACGAGTACTCCCTCATGCAAATTTTTTTTCATACAATGCAGGGAATATTGATCTAAAACCGGGAGTAATCCAACTCCTTTCCAAGTTCCTTGGTTTAGACAGTGAGAGCGCATATCAACATCTTAAGGAATTCGATGAGGTGATAGCCACGTTACACTTTACAAACGTATCTGATGATGTTGTGAGACTTAGGTTATTTCCTTTTTCCTTTAAATAGAAGGCTAAGGCTTGGCTTCATGCATTAAGGCCAAGATCAATTGGCACATGGAATGAGACGACTAGGGAGTTCATTAAAAAGTTTTCCCCTACTCATAAAACAAACATGTTGAGGCGCCTAATCATGAATTTTGCTCAAAAAGAGGATGAGACCTTCTTCCAATGTTGGGAGAGGTTCAAAGACTTATTAAACATATGCCCACATCATGGCTACGAAATTTGGCAGGTAATAAGCTTTTTCTATGAAGGATTGACTTCGCCCATGCGCCAATTCGTAGAGATGATGTGCAATGGAGAATTCATGAATAAGGAAGCCGAGGAAGCATGAGACTATTTTGATATCTTACCTGAGAATGCACAATCTTGGGATACAACTAAACCAACAAATCTCAAGGTAAGTAAACAAAGAGAAAAGGGAGGAATCTATGTCCTTTTCGAAGAAGACAACATAAGTGCACGTGTAGCTAGCCTCACAAGAAAAGTTGAGAGGTCATGGAATTAGGGAAGGGAGAAAAGACTAAGGAAGTTGAGAATATTTGTGGAATTTGTTCCGGTAACCAACATGCAACACAGGATTGTCCTACAATCTCTACGTTCCAAGAAGTTCTACAAGAACAATAAAATGTCATAAATAATTATCAACGACCATTTAGCAATCCAAACTCGAACACGTATAATTCGGGTTGGAGGAATTATTCCAATTTCAGTTGGAGGAATGTGCCATCAGAGAATGCAAATAATAACTCAAAAGCTACGCTTGAGGAAATATTGGGTACATTCGTCTCGGCCCAAGCTGAGTACAACAAGAATAATTCTCATAAAATCGATGGGTTCAAGTAAGAACAACTAAAATTCAATCAGAAGTCATCTCAAGCCATCAATGATTTGAAAACTTCAATAGCTAGAGTTGAATCTCATCTTTGTGTTAGGGAGAAAGGCACACTTCTTGCCCAACCTCTCCCTAACCCAAGAATCCCAATTTGAGATATAAGACCTCAGCCCATCCTCCCAAAATACGGAGCATGTTCAAGCTATCACCACTTTGAGGAGTGGCAAAATAATTGATAAATCCAATCCAGTGAAGGCCCCAAAGCCTGATGATCCAGAAATTGCTAATAAGGATGATATCTCGAACAACACTCCACATGAGAAAGAACCGAAAATGCAATACAAGCCGGTTGCCCCGTTTCCCCAAATGTTGATTTCACCCAAACCATTAGATAAAAATCTGAAAATCTTAGAGGTTTTTAAGCAAGTGAAGATTAACATTCATTTGTTAGATGCTATAAAACAAATACCATCGTATGCCAAATTTCTGAAGGAATTATGTACAGTCAAAATGAAACACAATGTTCACAACAAAGTACTTTTGACTGAGAATTTGAGCGCCATTTTAGACAAGAGGTGCCCCAAAAATACAAGGATATGGGTAGTCCTACCATTTCATGCATTATAGGTGACTACCGGATCAAACAAGCTTTACTCGATGTTGGGGCAAGTGTTAACCTCATCCCATACTCGGTCTACGAACAACTTGGGTTAGGTGAATTAAAACCCACTAAAACCATACTTCAACTTGCTGATAGATCTATTTGAATACCGAAAGGGATGATTGAAAATGTCCTTGTCCAAGTCGATAAATTCTACTATCCAATGGATTTTATTGTCTTGGATACACATCCTGTGATGGGAACTGGTGCATAAATTCCAGTCATACTTGGCCGCCCTTTCTTAGCCACTTCAAATTCGATTATCAATTGTAGAAACGGGCTGGTATAAATGTCCTTAGGAAATATGACACTCGAGCTGAATATTTTTTATTTATGTAAACAACCACGGGATGTTGATGATGAGGTCCACGAAATAAATCTGATTGAATCATTCGTGGAAGACACATCCCTCCTGACATTCTATTCCAACCCCTTGGAGGCATGCTTGGCCCATTCTCTTGAGATTGATGATGACATGATAAGAGAGGTGGATGACATTTTGGATTCCATACCGGTACTTGATAATAAAAGATGGAAGGCATCATTTGAGCCTTTGCACTTAAGCGAGAACAAGCCTCTTCCATCTAATATCAAGGCACGGAAGCTCGACTTAAAACCATTACCCACTGATTTGGAATATGTTTATTTAGGTCGAGATGAGACATATCTGGTGGTGATTTCTTCCCACTTGGATGAGGAACAAGAGAGTAGGCTAATAACCACTTTAATAGAGCATAAAAGTGCCATTGGATGGTCAATTGCGGATCTCAAAGGCATAGACCCCCTAATTTATAATCATCGCATACACCTAGAGGAGAATGCGAAAACATCTAGGCAACCACAAATACGCCTCAATCCAAACATGAAGGAGGTGGTTAAGGCCGAGGTGTTGAAACTATTAGATGTAGGTATCATTTAGTCAATATCCGATAGTTAATGGGTGAGTCCTAACTCAAGTAGTGCCTAGGAAATCCGAAATAACCATTGTAGCCAATGCCAACAATGAACTCGTGCTAACTAGAGTCACTACTAGTTGGAGAATATGCATTGACTATAGGAAGCTAAACATAGTTACAAGGAAAGACCACTTCCCCTTACCATTTGTTGATCAAATTTTAGAAAGGTTGGCGGGTCATTCTCACTTGTGCTTCCTTGATGGGTATTTAAGGTATAACCAAATAGAGATCACCCTAGAGGACCAAGAGAAGACAACATTCACATGTCCATTCGGCACTTTTGCCTATCAAAGGATGCCATTTGGACTATGCAATGCCCCAGCCACCTTTCAGCGTTGTATGCTGAGTATTTTTTCTGATATGGTGGGGACGATTCTTGAAGTTTTCATGGACGATTTCTCTGTATTTGGTTGTAACTTTGATGAGTACCTTAGGCACTTAAAAACTATTTTAAAAAGATGTGAAGAGAAGAACCTCGTGTTGAATTTGGAGAAATGTCATTTCATGGTTCAAAAAGGAATTGTCCTTGCTCACATCATCTCACAAAATGGAATTGAGGTGGACAAGGCTAAAATCGATCTTATCTCTAACCTTCCACCCCCCAAAAGTGTACGAGATGTGCAGTCCTTTTTAGGACACGCCAGATTTTATAGACGGTTCATAAAGGACTTTAGTTCACTCTCTCATCCCTTATGTAACCTCCTTTAAAAGGAAAACTCATTCGAGTGGAATAAGGATTGTTAAAATGCATTTGACAAACTTAAAGGTTTGTTGACATGTGCTCCAATAATGCAACCACTTGATTGGAGCCTTCCTTTTGAAATCATGTGTGATGTGAGTGACTACGCTATTGGGGCTATGTTAGGCTAAAGAAAAGAGAAGAGGCCATGCGTCATCTACTATGCAAGTAGAACCTTAAACTCGGCTTAAGTAAACTACATTACTACAGAAAAAGAACTTTTGGTCGTAGTTTTTGCTTTAGACAAGTTTAGGTCCTACTTGATCGGATCTAAGATTATCATATTCACCGACCATGCCGCACTTAAGTACCTTCTCTCTAAGAAGGATGCTAAGCCATGCTTATTAAGATGGATCCTCCTACTCCAAGAATTTGATATAGAAATAAGTGATAAGAAAGGAGTAGAAAATGTAATGGCTGACCATCTCTCTAGACTTGTTCTCACCGATTCCCCTAAGACGACTGCGATCAATGACATGTTCCCTGATGAACAACTTTTTAAAGTCTCCCAATTGCCATGGTATGCAGACATTGCTAACTATCTTGCTGCAGGTACAATTCCAACACATTGAAACAAGCAAGATAAGGACAAGTTTTTCAACGAGATGAGAAAATTCCTATGGGACGACCCGTACTTATTCAAGTATTGTCCTGATCAAATCATAAGGAGATGTGTGCCGGATGATGAACAACAATATATCATCTCCTTTTGTCATTCTCAGGTATGTGGTGACCACTTTTTGGCTAAGAAGACCATAGCCAAAATTCTACAATGTGGGTTTTATTGGCCCACCATGTTCAAAGATACCTATGAGTTTTGTAAAACGTGTGATCCTTGTCAGAAATTGGGAGGAATCTCCTATAGAAATATGATGCTACCCAATCCCATCTTACGAATCGAAAGTTTTGATTGTTGGGGCATTGATTTCATGGGTTCATTCCTATCTTCTTTTGGAAATTTATATATTTTGCTTGCCGTCGATTATGTTTCAAAATGGCTCGAGGCGATTCCATGCCAGAACAATGACTATAAAACAGTCATTACATTCTTAAAAGAAAATATCCTTTTCCGATTTGGAACACCTCGAGTCATTATAAGTGATGAAGGATCTCATTTTTGTAACTGTCCGTTTGATGCTTTAATGAAGAAATATGACGTAAATCATAAGGTGAGCACTCCCTATCACCCACAAACAAGTGGACAAGCTGAGATATCCAACAGGAAAATTAAACATATTTTGGACAAAACAGTGAACACCGATTGCAAAGATTGGTCGCTTCGACTTACCGATGCACTTTGGGCTTACCGTACCGCTTTCAAGACCCCATTGGAATGTCTCCCTATAGACTTGTCTATGGGAAATCTTGTCACTTGCCCGTAGAGTTGGAACATAGGGCATATTGGGTGATAAAGAAGATGAATTTTGATTCTGACAAAGTAAGCTCGTTGCGTAAACTTCAATTGAATAAACTTGCGGAACTCCGGAACGAGGCATATGAAAATGCAAGAATTTGCAAGGACAAGACGAAGGTGTTCCATGATAAGAACATCCTTCGTAAGACCTTCATGATCAACCAAAAAGTCCTTATGTATAATTTTCGGTTACATTTATTTCTGGAGAAATTGAGGTCATGATGGACCGGTCCTTTCATTGTGAAAACTGTTTATCCATATGGGACTGTCGAGTTGTTGAATCCAAGGAACGGTAATATCTTTAAAGCAAATGGTCAACGCCTAAAGCCGTTCTTTCAGAATTTTCCTTCAGAAGGTATGTCTATACCTCTGACTGATCCTGTGTATCTGGATATTTGATCTCCTAGTCTGATGGAAGTATATAGTAGTTAGGATTAGGATTTTGTTGCTTTTAGTTTGCTTTTTCATAGGTTTGTTAGGAGGTTGAATTCTAGTTTTTGTTCTCTCAGGTACTCTCATTCCTCACTCCCTTTATTTTATCATTGCTCTCATGTTTTACCTATTGTATATCTTTTACATTGAGGACAATGCAAGATTTGGTTGGGGGGTGTGGGATCACTAGGAATCTAGTGTTTTATAACATCTCGAGCAATGTGAAGAAGATTTTTCAAATTTTTTCTAAAGATTCAAAACTCTATTAGAAAACTTTGTTTCTATACATTTGGGACGGTGTGAGTACAAGAAAAAGAAGATGAAGTGAGTGATGTTGAATACTTTGAACAATCTCTAAGATACTAGTCTTGTATGCGAATTCCCCTATTTTTATGATTGATAGAAATTTTGAACACTTTTACACCTAGTTCACTTCACACAATTCTCATGTTTTGAAAGGATTATTAGATTTGTGGATTAGCTAAGCCGGGGTACTTTGTCCATCCTTATCCATGGGAAAATAACGAAAGATACGGATTTCTAAAAATCCTATCTAATGTATGTGAAAAGGAAAGGAAGGATGAAA
Organism: Liriodendron chinense; assembly: GCA_003013855.2. NCBI lineage: Eukaryota > Viridiplantae > Streptophyta > Magnoliopsida > Magnoliales > Magnoliaceae > Liriodendron > Liriodendron chinense. The sequence goes on from ML058384.1 coordinate 14,947,381, forward strand.
ATATGGAAATGATTGAAAATATGGTGGAAAATTCTGAAAAGGGCTACCTATTACCAACCGAGGGATGGTCTACTTATAACCAAAGCCGAAAATGAGAAGTAGTGTGAAAGCCGTCGGAAGGATGGTAAGGCAAATTCCTGTCAAAGGCTTCTTGTTGATCTGTACACCTTGAATTTTATACCTTAGCTGATTTATGAAAAAGATAATACTGAATTTCCATAAGATGAAAATTTATTGAGCACACTAGGTTAAATTGTTCAAATTCTTCTATTTATCTATCAATCAGCGGGAAATCCATATGAGTACTTGTTATATTCTTGAAACTTTTAAGGTTTCAACTTCTATCACTAAGTGTTTCTGATTTTTACACTTACATATCTTTGAGTGTATAGAAGCATAGTCTCTGAAGGAGATTGAGTTTTGGAGGAATGAATTGTTGCATGCATGTTTTGCTCGGGACTAGCAAAATGCTGGTTGGGAGGTGTGTTGAGCGCCTAAATGTGTATATTCTAACCCTATTTCATCGCCAACTATGTATGGTTTTCAAGCTTAAAGACTACTCTAATGCATGGTTTTATGATTGTGGGAATGAGAGGGACTTCACCCAATTGATAACTAAAATGATCCATTTAGAGCCCTTGGATGAAGACCCAAGGTGGACCAAAGAAGGAATAAGAAAGAGAGAGAGATGAACTCTAATGAGCTCAGACTGGTCTTAACCAGTCGGCCAAGGAGGTCACGACCGGTCTTGACCGGTCGGCCATCCTCAAGAATCACTCCAGCATCTGCAGGAGGTCGCTGTACAGAAGCCCGCACAAGTCTGACCGGTCTAGACCGGTCTGCCAATAGGTCAACCCCCCCATTGTGCTCTCTGGACTGATCAGAGGCAGGTCCGACCGGTCAAGATTGGTCGGCCAACCTAGTCCGACCGGTCAAGACCGGTCAGCCAGTGTATTGCGGCTGAAATTTAGCAACTTCCTCTTGAAGCTCCGAGTTTTGTGCGCAAGTGCCTAAGTGTTGCATAAATCTGGAAGATTCTGAGGCGGTAGAGCCTCTTCACTATAAAATGGGACCTAGGGATCATAGCTAAGGCATCCTAGAAGAGATCTACGAAGGTGGGAGGCGGAGAAAGACGAAATCGGAATTCCATAACTCCCTTTAGTTTGTTGCTTTCTAGTTCATGTTTTTAATTGTTTTCTTGTTTCCTTGGATCATGAACGGCTAAACCTCTTAGCTAGGGCTAAGAGGTGAAACTTGTAGTGAATCTGAGATGCTTTAATTCGTTTGTTTTGGTTTTAAGGTAGATTTATTGAATAACAATGGTTTTTAGAAGTTTGAATAAAGTTTTAAGTAGTTTTTCTTAATCTTATGATGGCTCATGGATGTTTGGAAGAATTGTTTTAGTTCTTAATTGTTTTACACAGTTCTAGACTTGTACACTCCGAGGAATCGGATTCAATACGCTCTAGACTTGGATTCTCATGTGGGAACTTCAAACCAAAGTTCTACCTTTTTGTTCTAAATTCTGAATTATGTGTTGATTGTGTATGTGATTTGAATGAAGTTCAAATCATGATCTAATTATGCTTTGCGACAGAGTTTAATGATGATTATGATTATGATCTTAATCTATTGGAACTAAGATTGACCTATGCAATTGAGTGTGCTTAAGTCCTAACTTGAATCGAGGGAATCATGTATATAAATCACACATATGACAGATTGTATGTTACAACCGCTCTATCATCCGACTAGATAGGATTTGATTTCGATTCTAGTTGTGTAATTGGGAAACCGCAGCGAATTATGCATCAGGGATTGCTACAAGTGGATCCTTGGACCCCTAGTGTTTTTTTATATTGATTACATTCACTTTTAGTTTAAGAATTCTATCTACATTCAATTTTAAAAATCTGTTTGGTTAGCTCTCAATTAGAGAATATTAGAAGTAATTTTGTGAATTCCTAACAAGTCACTGAGAACGATCTCGGTCTCTATCGAATTATTACTACATCGCAACCCTAGGGAAGCGAACAACTGACCATTCACCAAGCTGTTAGAAAACATCTGAGTGCCTTTGAATCATCTAAAGACATGGCTGAAAATCAACCAAAGCAACTTAATCAAATGAAACAAGATGAGAACGATGTATATAATGTTCCATCAGTTAGAACTTTAAGTTATCATTTGCAACCTACAAGGGCAAGCACACCCTCTTAAATGATTTTCCTAGTAAACATTGGAAACATAGACTTTAAATCGGGTGTGATCCATTTACTTTCAAAGTTTCATGGGCTAGGTTTTGAAAGTCTATATCTACATCTTGAAAAATTTGATGTGTTGTAACTACTTTGCACTACAACAATATTTTTTAGGACACAATCAAACTGAAATGATTTTCATTCTCTTTTGAAGGAGAGAGCTCAGTTATGACTTTACTCTTTAAGGCAGAAATCTATTGGGACTTCGGCTGAGATGACATGGGAGCTTTTTAAAAAGTTCTTCCTGGTTCACAAGACCAACACACTAAGAAGTGTTATTATGAACTTCTCCTAAAAGGAGGATGAAACATTTTTTCAATGTTAGGAGAGATTCAAAGATCTCTTACTAGCTTGCCCTCATCATGGTTATGAGATGTGGTGCGTGATTAGTTTCTTCCATGATGGATTAAACTCAAACATGAACTAGTTTATATAGATGACGTGTAATGACGAATTTCTGAACAAGGATCCCGATGAGGTGTGGGACCACTTTGATATGTTAGCTGAAAACACACAATAATGGGATAACTCAAACAAATCAAGCAGTGTCATGTATGTCCTAAGAGAGGAAGATGATGTAAATGTAAAGTTAACCGGTCTCATAAGGAAGGTTGGGGCCATGGAGCTAAAGAAGGTGAAGTAGTTAAGGCCAGTAAAATTGTTGAGAGCGAATGTGGTATTTGTGCAAGTAATGTGCAATTAACATATGATTGCCCCACAATTCCTGCGTTCCAAGACGTGTTGCATGAACAAGCAAATGCCATGAATGCTTACCAATGGCCGTTGAACACGCTCATGTCAAACACTTACAATTCTAACTGGAGGAACCATCCAAATTTTAGTTAGAGGAATTGACATATGACTAATGCTAGTAATCCTCCTCAAGGGCATCCTCTTCCTTAAAATGCCATTCTTTACATGACTTTACCAAGGAAGATGACCCTTGAGGACACATTACAAGCATTCATGCATGGTCAAATGCAATTCAATTAAAGTACCATGTAAACATTGTAAGAATTAAAAACATCCATTAAAAAGATTGAGTCATGAATAAATGTTAGGGGGAAAGGAAAATTTTCAACCTAACCTTAACCTAACCTAAAAGCACAATGTGAAGTGAGTGATTCCAATACTTTCAACCCAAACATTGAGGAAGCTAAGTCCATCACCACCTTTCGAAGTGGAAAAATGATTGACAAGACCATTCCGATGAAGGTTGAAAAACCTAAGGATGTGGAAAAAACATAATGGTGATAATGAACCAAGCGTTGCTCTATAAGAGAAGGAACCAGAGAATGAATACAAGTAAGTTGTTCTATTCCCTTAAAGGTTGATCTCACCAAAACCTATAGTAAATACTTTGGATATTTCAAAGGTTTTCAAACAAGTCAAGATAAATATTCCTTTGTTAGATGTCATTAAACAAATTCCTTCATATGTCAATTTTCTAAAAGACCTTTGTATAAACAAGAGAAGGTACAATGTGCAATAGAAGGCCTTATTCAATGAACAAGTGAGTGCTATCATAAATCATAAGCCCAAATACAAGGATCCGAATAGTCCTACAATCTCACGTATAATAGGTGACTATCAGATCGAACAAACGCTTCTCGATTTGGAGGTAAGCATGAACCTTATACCCTATTCGGTTTACGAGCAATTGAGTTTTGGTAAATTAAAACCCACCAAGATCACTTTATAATTGGACGATCATTTCATTTGAGTAGAGGGGTAGTCGAGTACCAAGAGGGGTAGTGGAGGATGTGCTTATACAAGTTGACAAATTTTACTATCCAATTAATTTTGTTGTCTTTGTAACGCCCCAGATTTTCGAGATTTATTTGAAACTTTTTGAAAATTCATTTTTAATTTATTTTTTATTAATTATCGTACATTTACTGTTGATTTGCGAATAGCGGGACATCCGTAGGAGATCCGATAGGGGACCCTTTACAAAAGTTGCTTAGAATGATCCTATAAACATCGTAGAAAGATCAGATTTCAAAAATCACGTACTTTTTAGATAATTACGAAAATGCCATTAGTTAAACTTAAGTTAAGATGCCATTTTTAAGTATTATAGTTTCTGACGATCACTTTCACGTAAAATTCTGGATTTAAGCTTTTGGGCACATATTAACCATACACGTTAAATTTCAGCCCTTAAATCATAGTAGAAGTGGTCCAATTGTTAACTTAGCCCCTTAACCCTTGATTTTCATGTCCATCGAGTGAAGAAAGTAGATGGTTAGTCATAGTAAAATATTTCTCTTCATATGAGTGACTTGGATCGTCTTTATCATGGACCAATAGTGTGATTTGAGTGCCCCACCTTGATAATCCTCTTTCTTATGCGCGAAGTTATCCCGTTCTAGAAATTAACGAGTTACCAACTCTTTTTAAATCTGAACCTTTCAATTTACCCACTTCTCACCATCAATCGCTTCTCAAATTTGGACCACTTATTATACTCATATGACTACGAGTTTACATAAAATTTGGACTCCAATCTATAATCCTACACCGTTGAACCACAAATCCAGCCCCTTCCTTTTCCGCCAAAAGTTGGAATTTCAGATCTAGGCATTTCTAACCTTCAATCAACCACTAAACTTTGTACAATTATTTGCCTATCATGACCATATATTTTTCTAAAATTTGAACCCTGATCATCAAGCGTAAACCGTTAATTGAGATCTAGCCCATTTTAGCACCCGTTAGGCCATTTTCAAGGATCAGCCAATCTAGAATGTGGATCATCAAGAAATTTACGTATTCTGACTCTACTCTTCGAGCTTGATAAGATGAACGGATTAGAATTGATCATAGATCATCCGAATATTGAGATTTGAGAAACCCACCTCAAGAGGTTGTTGCACAAGACCTCGCACACCTTTCTTTTCTCTCCCCATGCGCACATCCCTCTCCATATTTCTACTACGCACCTCCAAATCCTTCTCCTAACCCTAGCCTCCATGCCCTAGAGAGAGAGAGAGAGAGAGAGAGAGAGAGAGAGAGAGAGAGAGTTCTTTCTCATATTTTTCCAGCGGCTATGATCTTCTACAACCCTCTGCTTCTAAGTCCATCATAAGGTGAGGATTTTCCTTCAAGCCTTTCATTAATAATATTATGATTATCATAATTTTCTTTTGTGGCATGTGAAGTTGTTTTGTTTTGAATTGTTGATCCATATAACATGAAGTTTAATGTAGGATTTGTAATGAATATCATTATATAATGATGTGATTCATTGTTTAGATTTTTGACTAAGAAGCATGTGTATTTGTGTTATTTTTTTTGAAATCTATGCCCTTATTTTCTTAGTCCATGTATTACAAGTAAGATTAATTTTCATATTGTGATATGAAATATGTGTATAAGATCATCATATGGACATCCCATTATTGTATACTCTTTGTCCCTAAGTTGGTAAAATTATTCGATGTAGAGAGATGGAACCCATGAGAGGTGTCCATGATGGAAGAATATCTCTTGAATTAATTGAGAGAATGAAGTGATTGTTTGTTAATGGATCCTTATATGTACATGATGCTTGATTTGATCCATTTACATTACATGAGTATTTTAATAATTTGGTCATGATGTACAACATTAGCTTTTTGGGACATGATGAAATCATAAAACGGGACAATGAGTGGACACTAATGGTATACAAATTCTCATGAGCCGGGGTTGGTGCTATGGACACTAATCCCGTGCTGTCGGCCTATGCTGGGTTGCTTGCGACTCCCCATAGTGACCATTGAGTTTTATTTAAACCGGTTGTATGCGAAAACACTTAAATAAAGGTGAAACTAAAGTCATGCATTCACTTGGCTCCATGTGGGTGTACGGAATTGAGAATAGGCTAGAGCGTCCTACTTCTCCCGTACACTGTCACGTGTAGATTTGGGCTATGAGCGTCCCGTTTCTCATGTGGCCGGGCAAAACTGATGGGCTTGTGCGTCCCAGGAACCTCTGGTGACTAGTGGCTAGCATGAAGTCGTAACAGGGAGTCTCCCACTTCATGGATTGTGATTCTAGCCAGGGTGCCTTAGCCAGAGCATGCATTCCATGCATTGCATTAACAAAGATTTTTACTTGATTGTTTTGTTTGAATATAGATATTAATGCGTTGCGTTACTCTGAGTTTTGTACATTGCTATTCTTGATAGTCTTGGAGGGAATATTCCCCACTATGATAGCGTTTAACGCTATCCCAAACACAATTTAGATGATGCAGGTGAAGATTCAGGTATTGAACCCGATTTTTAAGGAAAAGAGTTCGATATTCGTACAATCACATGGCGGATGACGATGTTATAGAAACTTAATTGATGCTATCATTTATTAAATATTTCTTTTGAGTAGTTGATACATTTATGGAATTGTAATAAGTCTTCAAGAGAAGACATGGTTTTGTATTTTAATTAATCAGTATGGATATTGGTTGGTTCTCTTATTTAAACATTGATGATGACGTAGTAAGTTTGATAGAATAAGATGATAATTGTTTCCGCCATTGTGCTTGAATGCTATATTTTATTATTTGAAAAATTAATTATTCCATAAATTACTTGGGAATTTGGCCGTCGTGTTATACACAAGAGTCGAAAATCTCGGGTCGTTACAGTCTTGGACACACAACTGGTGATGGATGTGAGAACATAAATTTTGGTTATTTTAGGCCGATCATTCTTGGCCACTTCAAATGTGATTATTAATCACCAAAATGGAGTTATGAAGTTGCTTTTGAATACATGACATTAGAAATCAATGTATTTCATATGTGCAAAGGCAAGGGGATAATGATGAGGTCCACGATATAAACATGATTGACTCTATTGTGGAAGATCAGTTCCTTCAAACTGAATTATCCGATCCCTTAGAAGCGTGCTTGGCTCACTCCATGGATTCTGATGATGACATGATCTTAGAAGTTGTGAATGCCTTGCTGAATTCCATTTTGGTAGTTGAAACTAACTGGTGGAGGCCCCAATTTGAAAGGTTACTGTTGGCCGATTCTAAGCCTCTCTCCTTTAGTGTTAAAGTGCTGAAGCTTGACCTAAAACCTTTACCATTTGAGCTGAAATATGTTTACTTAGGTCAAGATGATACATACACCATGGTTATTTTTTCTCAATTAGAGAAAGACTAAGATGGTGAATTGATTAAAGTACTCAAAGAACACAGAGGAGCCATTGGATGGACCATTGCAGATCTCAAAGGAATCGACCCATTGATTTGTACTCACCACATACACCTTGAAGATAATGCCAAAACCGCTTGACAACCACAATGTCAACTTAACCCAAACATGAAAGAAATGGTTGGAGATGAACTGTTGAAGCTATTGGATGTGGGTATATACCTAATTTCCAATAGCCAATGGGTGAGTCCAACTCAAGTGGTCTCTAAGTAATTCGGAATCACTATTGTTCAAAACACCAATAATGAGTTAGTGCCAACCAGAGTTACAATCGGTTGGAGAATGTGCATAGATTATAGGAAGTTGAATACCGTGACAAGGAAAAACCACTTTCCTCTACCATTCATTGACCAAATTCTAGAGAGGTTAGCTAGTCATTCCTTTCAATGCTTCTTAAATGGTTATTTTGGTATAACCAAATCAAAATCGCCTTAAAGGATTAGGAGAAGACCACATTTACTTGCCTGTTCGACACCTTTGCTTACTGAAGGATACCGTTTGGTCTATGTAATGCTCCTGTGACTTTCTAAAGGTGCATGCTCAGTATTTTCTCAGACATGGTTGGGCATTTTCTAGAAGTTTTCGTGAATGACTTTTCAATTTTTGGTTGTGTAATGCCCTGAGATTTCAGCTTTCGTAGATTCCACGATAGGACGAATTCCCAGGTGTTATCTAAGATGTGTCAAGGGTAGAATCCTTGACATATCATTATTTTTTCATATATTTGAAATTTAATGGCATTCAGGCATAGTGACGGAAGATAAACATGTTATTTAATGAAATTATAATCTATGTTATCATCACAAAGTTCTTGAAACTAAACCAAATAAAGAATTAATCCTTGCCTTTATTAAGAAAACTTATTAAAATTGTGGAATAAAGTTGTAAACTTCCTTAAAAATACATAATCAAATAAAATCTTCAATAAGCCACTCTCACTTCGTCATCTGTTGTCTGTTGCAGCAAACCTTCAAACACCTCGTCGTAGTGCTCGATTCACTTACTGGATCTTCGCCTGGATTATCTAAGATGTGTTTGGATAGCGTTAAACGCTATCATAATGGGGTATATCCCTCCAAGACAATCATAATAACAATGATAACACAGAGTATACGTAAGCAGGATAATAATATTAATCAACCAAAATAAATAATATAAATCTTGTTAATGCGATGTATGAGATGCATACTCTGGCTAAGGTACCCCGGTTAGAATTATAATATATGAAGCGGAAAACTCCCTATTACGAGTTCGCGCTAGCCACTAGTTACTAAAGGTTTTTGGGATGCACAAGCCCATAGTTTTGTTCGACCAAGTGAGAAGTAGGACTCTTATAGCCCAAATCTTACGAGACTGTACAGGAGAAGTAGGATGCTCTAGCCTATTCCCAATTCCGTACACGCACATGGCGCCAAGTGAATGCATGACTTTTGTTTTACCTTTATTTTAGTATTTTCACATCCAGCCATATTAAATAGACTCAAGGGTCACTATAGGGAGCCACAAGCAACCTAGCATAGGCCGATAACTTGGGCTTAGTATCCATAGCATCAACCTCGGCTCATGAGATGACATGAACCAATAATGCTCACTCCTTGTCCCTCATTATGAATTAATTAAGTCCCACGATAGCCATTGTCTTCTAACAATGCCAACTACAAATAAAACATACATGGATCTACTCCAAGTGTAAACAGGCGTAAGGATCTCATGGCATATATCTCATGCATTCTCATATTCATGCCAAGACACATTACTCCACATGGACACCTCTCACAGGCTCCATCTTTCTAGATTAAGAAATTTCTCAACATGGGATCAAGGAGTGCCCATTAATAAATCATTCACAAAATAATTCATATCCATGCGATGTGATCATTGATCATATCATTACTATCATGAGTTAAACTTAAATCAATGAAATTTAAATGTAATCCTGATAAATAAACATACAATACACATGCTTTTTTACTTCATCACACAAACATAAAATCATTATCATCATAAGGATATTTTGAAGTAAATCCCATGTTAAATCAGCATGCTAAACAAATCAACAAATCAACATCACACATATGAGAAGATAATTTAAGAAAAACTTGATATTTAAGATGAATGGCTTGAAAGGATTAATCCTCACCTCAAGGATGACTTCAGTAGAAGGTTGAAAGGGGCTGATGAATGGTTGACAAAATTCAGAAAACTATGTCATTCTCTCTTTCCTCTCTCTCTCTCTCTCTCTCTCTCTTTCTTTTTCTTTCCAAATTCGTATGTGAGGCTTTCTTTTATTGAAGGGGGCTATAATATACAAGAGGGGTCGGATATTAGGGTTTGGAGAGATTGTGTAAAGCTATTCTTGTGCGGTTGCAATAGAAATGGATATTTTGGAAAGTTTTGGCTCAATTTGAAAAGCACACACTTGATGGTTGGGAAAAGGGTTTTGGATGTGAGTTATGATGGGTATAAGCTATAATTTGGATATGATAGATTTTGGAATGGGGCCCACACAAGAACGAACGGTTATCGTGAAGTTTTAAGGAAAGAGAGGAAACTGAAAATGGAAAGTTTCAAATGGACGATTTATTTGGCGATCGGACACCTATGATAGGTTTGGACGGGTCCAAATAGGCAGGTAAGGTCTAAAAATCGAAGCTTTAGGTTGTTTGATAGGTTTCTTGCACAATAGAAGATTCTAGAGAATTATTCTTCATGAGAGAAGGAATTTTTGTTTTCAATAGGATTTGAAATGTTGGTAAGCTAGGAGGGATCCTCAGGATCCTCTAGAAGGTTCCCTAGCTCCCCATGTAAGAGAATTTCCTGATTGGAAGATCTTATTTCACAAGGGTTGCTTTAGAGAAGAAGATCGGGTCAGATATGGAATGGAATGAGAAAAGAATTGATAGAAGAGAGTATTGGCAGGCTAGAAAGCCAATGGACGGTTTAGATCATTGAGGTGGGGTCCACATAATGGACAACAGGGAGGGTAGTGGTGGCAACAAGGTGCTTCAGCACCTTAGGCTCGTGATGCACGGTCAAACGCACGGTTGACCGTGTGCCTAACGTGCATAGGGCGCACATGGGCCCCACCATGATGTATGTGTAAAATTCACTCTGTTCATCTGGTTTCCCACACGATTCTACGACATAAAAAATGACGAGGATCTGAGATCGGGTGGGCCACTTATAGATCGATTTCTGATTTGGCTATTTTTAGGTTGATCCAAGAGCTAAAATTCGACGTGTATAGTTAAAATATGCCTAAAAGCTTAAGTCTAGGGTTTTACATCATTATGATTGTCAGAAAATAGCATACTTAAAAATGACAGTTTAACTTAAGTTATCCAATGGCATTTTCGTAATTTTTTAAAAAGTGAGAGTTGTGTAAAATTTAACCTTTCTACACTTTTCATGGGGGTCATTTTAAACAACTTTTGTAAAGGGTCCCCTATTGGATCTCCTACGGATGTCCCACTATTTGCGAATCAAAGTAAACATTCGATATTTAGTTAAAATAAAATTTAAAAAAATTCCAAATAAAATTTGAAAAATCCGAGGCATTACAGGTTATACGTTCACTGAGTGCTTAGATCACTTATACTTGGTCTTAAGCAAATGTGAAGAAAAGAACCTCATGCTTAACGAGAGAAGTGACATTTCATGGTTCAAAAGGGGATTGTCCTTGGACATATCATATCGTCCAATAGAATTGAGGTAGACAAGGCCAAAATTGAGTTCATTACCAATCTACAACCACCCAAGAGTATATATGATGCGTGGTCCTTTCTTGGACACGCATGATTTTATAAGAGGTTCATAAAGGACTTTAGCTACATCTCTCGTCCTTTATGTCCTTTATGCAATCTCTTTCGAAAGGATACCCAATTCAAGTGGGGCGAGGATTGCCACGAAGCTTTTATAAAGCTTAAAGGCATGTTGATAAAAGCGCCTATCATGTAGCCACCCTGATTGGAGTATTCCTTTTGAGATCATGTGCAATATGAGCGACTATGCGGTTAGGGCGGTGTTAGGCCAAAGAAAAGAGAGGAAGCCTTACGTGATTTATTACACAAGTAGAACTCTAAACTCCACCCAAGTAAACCGCTTTACTAAGGAAATCCTAGTCGTAGTGTTTTCTTTGGACAAGTTTAGGTCCCACTTGATTGGATCCAAGATCATTATTTTTACTAACCATACAATGCTCTAGTATCTTCTTTCTAATTAGAAGGATGCTAAGCCCCACTTTCTTAGATTAATCCTCCTACTCCAAGAGTTTGATCTAGAAATCTGTGATAAGAAAGGAGTAGAGAACGTAGTGGCTGACCATCTATCTCGCCTTGTTCTTTCTGATTCAATGGAGATGACACCTATTAAGGACACATTCCCTGATAAACAACTCTTTCCAGTCTCCCGTCCACCTTGTTCGCTAATATTGCAAAGTATCTTACTACAGGTGTGACCCCCACCAATTAGACTGTGTAAGACAAGAAGAAAACTTTCACCGAGGTGCGTAAATTCTTTTGGTATGATTCATATTTATTTAAATATTGCTCAGACCAAATCATTAGGAGATGTGTCACTGACCATGAGCAATCTAGTGTCATCTCCTTTTGCATGCTCATAAACGTAGTGGTCATTTTTAGACAAAGAAAACCGTGGCTAAAATTCTACAGTGTAGTTTCTATTGGCTGACCATGTTTAAGGACACTCTTGAGTTTTACAAAGCATGCGAGCGTTGTAAAAAAATGGGTGGAATTTTTCATCGGAATATGATGCCATTGAACCAGATATTAATTATTGAAATGTTCGATTGTTGGGGCATCGATTTTATGGGATTATTCCCCTCTTCTTTTGGCCATCTCTATATTATTTTGGCAGTGGATTATGTTTTTAAATTTGTGGAGGCAATTTCTTGTAAAACTAATGACCACAAAGTAGTTCTATGGTTTTTAAAGGAAAATATCTTGTCTAGATTTGGAATACCTTGCGCCATTATAAGTGATGGTGGTTCTCATTTTTCCAATAGACATTTTGATAATCTAATGAAAAGATACGATATTATGCACAAAGTGAGTACCCCCCTATCACCCACAAACAAGTGATCAAGCTAAAATTTCTAATAGAAAAATAAAAGACATTTTGGAAAAGACAGTAAATTAGGACCGCAAGGATTGGTCTTTACAACTAACCGACGCATTATGGGCTTACCGAACTGCTTATATGACCCCTATTAGAATGACTTCCTATAGACCTGTCTATGGGAAAGCTTGCCATTTGCTTGTGGAGTTGGAACATAAAGCTTATTGGGCCATTAATAAGTTTAATTTTGACATTTACAAAGCTAGCTAGCTCGCTGTGCAAACTCCAATTGAATGAGCTAGAAGAAATCCAGAATGAGGCATATGATAATTCACGCATATACAAAGAACGGATAAAGGTATTCCATGACAAGAATATCCTTCAATTTTTTTTTTGAAATTAATTAAAAAGTTCTTTTGTATAGTTCACGATTACATTTATTTAAAAAAAAATTGAGATCTCGATGGACCAGTTCCTTCATTGTTAAAATGTTTTATCCTTATGGGGTTGTTGAGATAGAGAATCCCTTAAATTACAATGTTTTTAAAGTTAACGGCTAGAGATTGAAGCTATTTGTGGAGAATTTAGTTCCAAAGGATATGTCCATCCCTATGGAAGATTCTGTTTATCAGGATTGATCTCCTAGTCTGATAGAGGTATAGAGTAGTTAGGTAGGTTTTTTTTGCTTTTGTTTTAGCCGTTGTTAGGTGAAGTAGATGATTCTCCTAGTCTGACGGAGAAATAGATCTCTCAATAAATCACTCCTTCACGTACTCTCACACCTATTATCCATTTATTTTTATTATTTCTCTTATGTTTATAATCATTGCATGATCTTTTCCAACATTATGGATAATGTAGAATTTAGGTTGGGGGTGAGATTCCTGTGAACTTTTGATATTTTGAGTTGAATTGAATTTTTTTTTGGAGAAAATTAGTTTGATTCTTGTGTGCATGAATCTAAATTTAAAAATTCTAAAACTTTAGAATTAAAAGGCATATAGGAATTTGAATTTCGAAGCTTAGAAACTAGTTGATTGATAGATTTCAAAATGAGTCTGTTTCATGAATTATCTAGTAGAAAGTTCTAAACATTGATCGAGTCCAGATTTCACAATTCACATCTAATATACACTTTTTAAGGCCTAGGTTTGATATGGTAATTGTTAACATGATGATTGCGTGAAGTGTTATGAACCAAAGCCTATTGAACCTAGTGAAAAGAATGTAAGAAAAGAAAAAAAAAGAAAAAAAGGGAATAAAATTGAAAAGTACATTGAAATGGGCTACCTATGAAGGAAAAATGAGAAAAGAAGATTGAAAAAGAAGAAAAAGAAGTGCCATAGAGTGAAAGCTGTTGATTATACAAAATAAGAAGAAAAAAAAAGAATGAAACGGAAAAGACTGAGGTGATTTAGCATCTTTGCTTGATCTGACCACTTCTAGTGATTGTCTGTGATAATTTCGTTATAGAGAGTCGACTCCTTATTAGTGTTAAGTTGGATCCCACCAAGCACTTTAGGAACTCATTGTTTGGAGCTGGTTCTACTGTTGGATTGATGGATTTAGAATTTAAATTGATAATTTATTAGTTAGATTGGAATCTAGGTGGATGTTATTTCCATTGTCTTATGTCTTTGAATTTTAAGATTTGAAAACTTGCGTATACACAAAAAAAATTCTTTTGAAAAGTTTAGCTTTTCAAAAGAATCTATTTTGGATCATGAATCTATTTTCGCATGTTTAGCTTCAGGACTTACAAAATTCTAGTTGGGGGGTGTGTTGAGTGCTAATATTACGCATTTGTCCCTAATTATGTATCACATTCCTACGGATTTCACTAATAAATCATACTAAGTCAGTTTTCATGTGTAGGTAGTTTGAGAGGAGTTGCAGAGGATTTGAGTTAAAGAAAGAGAAAAAAGGCTCAAGAGAATGCAAGATGGAAAAGTTTAGAACAAAAGGAATAAAACTATTAATTCACAACACATTTTGATCAATTGAGTGGAGCTATCAAACGATTAACGAAGGCTTGATCGATGTCAATCGGTCAATACTTTAATTAAAACTTGAATGAGTTTTGGCCAAACTCGCTGGACATATTTTGCTATGTTTGGACAATTGATGTCAGATGTTCGATGGATCAAAACTTAACTAATTTTTTAAGTTTGGTCGCTAGACATTTTTTTATATCTTCGGTCGATTGATCGATGATTTGTGGAAGATTGTTAAAGGTTGCGGAGATTGTTTCCTATTTCATTTGTGATCCTCCTAAGTCAGTGCAAAGTCAGTTCCAAAGGTCATTTAAGAACTTCTAGGCTCATTTTTAGAGACAAAAGCAATGAGAGAGAGAAGAACAGGGGTGGAGCGATGTCTATACCTAGTTTTCTAAGATTTCTTCTAGTTTGAGTAGTTTTTATATTTTTCTGTTTTGAGTTTAGTTCAATCATGTCTATAGTTGACTAATCTCTTAGCTAGGGCTAAGAGGTGAAGTTTGAAGTTAATCTTTGAAGTTTTAGGTTATTGATTTAAGTACAATGGTTTAGACGATGAATTTTTAGTTGATTGGTTTGAATAAAAGTAATAATTTTAAAGTAATTATTAGATCTATTATCGAATTTAGTTACTTTGGATGCTTTTGATTTTTTGAGATTGATTGCTTGGGTTTATAAGAGTTTTAATCTATAGAAACCTTAGATTCATAGTTATTTCTGGATAAGGTGAATGCTTTGTACTCTCCACGATTAAGTACTTTGTTCTTCAATTTAGAACTGATCAATTAAGTTCATATCTTTGTTGGTTTCTGAATTATAGTTTAACTGAATTATCTTCCGATTGGGAGAAATCCATATTTTATTCCAATAACTAATTGAGTTATTGAAATTGAATCGATACTCTTAGCATTATAAATTAATTATAAGTGGATCCTTAGTGCCTTAGTTTCTTTATTGTTGATTATTTTCTTATATTTTAAACTCACTGAATTAAAACCCAAATTTAAAATTTTAATTGTTTTCTAGTTTTAGTTTAGATCTAGAGTATTCTGAATTGTTGTTAATATTCAATCCTCGTGGACGATCTTGGTCTTATCGATTTATTAGTACATCGCAGCCTTGCACTTGGGGTTGTCAACCCTTGGGGATCAGTAGTCCAAGCTAATGGCCCCTCAAACTATTGAATTAAACTCGAACCTCTAATACAATCGTCTAAAGTTTCAATACTAGGATCCTACATCCATGATACACTTACACTCTCGTATAGGTTAAGGGTGAAGGCATAACCAATACCAATTCACTCTGAATTGTAGAGACCTTCTATCTTGACCTAAGTCAATCCCGTCGTATTAGATGACCGTACATCTTAAAATATAATGTTCACAAATGTATCCAAAGTATTTATTCTGTCCATGGCTCCATAGGGTACTAAGATCCATAGACCACAACTCTCTCACATCAATGACCACTACATCTAATCTCAAAGTTTTTAAAGATTAGAGGAATCAATACTCACATGACCCATATTACATACGTATTTAAGGCAACACTAGATATTAAATAGGTCATATCATATCATTTAAAATGACTCATGGCCATCAAGATTAACGATTGATTGACCATATCATATCCACATGGCTAGTGGTTTAAGGCGCACGTCGGTTTTCCAAAGCACAACTATAACATGCGTTGGCACATGTGCAATCCCTATGATTAGTAGCTTACATGCCATTTTTGCCCTAGTTTTTATCTTATTTTTTAAGATATGATTCATTCATTTTGTAAGCTTGTCAAGAGCTTCAAAATGAGTGATTATTTATCCAAATTAAAGTTTAGATTGAAAAGTTATTGGACACCATCTATTGGGTGGGCCATATCTCACGATCTCAATATGCTCTTCAAGCTGGTTTTTTTTAGATTGGACATGTTCTATCTAGCTTTGACTGGATTGATCATGGCCATTCAAGAGTCATTTTCAATGGATTTGATTGGACTAAATTTGCTACCTAGCTGATTGGCATGTTTTGAATACAATTTTCAGTTTAGATTAATCATGTGAAGGCCCAATCATAAAGATTTGATTGATTCAGTCTATGAATAGTAAATTTGTTCATTAATAATATTTGATTCTCGGGCAGTCAGTTTCAGTATAAGTAGGCCCATTTGGAAAACAAATCGTTGATGGGTCTCACTTGATATAAAGTTTTAGAACTTTACTAAAATATTATGGTGGCTATAAAATTGAGTTCTTCTTATTAGGCCCAAAATAGGCTCATTACTCATATTTTAGGAGTTGATATATTAGTCGTGCACTTTTGATAAAAGAAAAAGGAAAAATCCAATCATTAATTTTAGTGAGGATACTTTTAACCTATTGACGGTCAATATCAGTCATATCTTGGGCCAAACCAAACTTCTTTCAGAATGTTTGTTAAGGAAAGGATCATGGAGTGATCATTGAGTTTAAAATTCAAAGGTGGGTACCAGTTGTGTTAGCTAACAAAGAGACTTTGATTGATGATTTAAAAAAAAAAAATTTAGACTCGTATGTATGAAATTCAGTATTTATCGATACAAGTTTAGAATTGCATAAAAGGTTGGATTTATGTTCATAGCAAATGGTGATCAGAACAAAGTGAAATCATTGTTTTGCAGGACATGAACGGTAATGAGTGATTGGTACTGGTAATATAAGTTTAAAATATCCATCTCACTGTAGAAGTGTTGGATGTCTTAAATTTATATAATCAAGAGTGATAAGCTTTATATTTAGTAGGGCCACTTGTGTGTTGTGATTCCACACCTAAAGGAGTCATGATTATACATTGGGCTCTTACCATAATTAATGAAGTAGGCCCATTGTCATCTCTTGTAATTTAATTAAAGGTCCTAATCAATTGAATGAAAGTACAATGCATGTTTTTTCCCTTAATTTATATTCATGTATTAATGAGATGAGACATATAACCTTTCCAACATTTGTGTGAGAATATCTGTTTATACATTTTATTATAACCCTTCCAACATTCTAACTTAATATAATGTTGTATCGCCCTTAAATGGAACTAACTATTCCAAATGAAAAGAGTCTGTTAAGATTCTCTTAGATTACATGACTTGGATCTTACCCCGGAAGAGGAGGAACCTCCTAAATCATCTGACTCTAGCTCAAAATTAGAGATTATACATTACAAGGCTTGAGCTAAGTTTAATAAAATATATATTAAAATTATGAAACATTCGATTTCTAAGACAATGTATAAGGCTTGGGCCAAGTTTAATAAAATATATATTAAAATTATGAAGCATTCGATTTCTAAGACAATAAAGGGTACAATGCAATTCCTCTTTAGAATAGAAACTGATTTAAAAATCGGGCAAAGTAGAGATGAGTTCACTTCTGCACAAATTGTCTAGTGCATCTTATAAAAGCTATGAAAATATGTGTGAGTACATTGTTAAGTTGTTCAATGTAGTTTTGATAATTTGGGTATTGGGCATAAAGATAGAAGATAAAGTATTAGTCTTCTTATTTATGAACTCCCTCCCTCCTTAGTTTAGTCCATTTCAAATCAACTGCAACACGAAAAAGGAAAAATGGATATTAAAAAAACTGATCTGTTAGTGTATTTAGGAGGAAGAGAGGTTCAATAGGCAGGAAGAGGTACATAATGTAAATCTTGTAACCTCTAGATAAAAACACACTGGGAATAAGAAGAGAAATAAAATACCGAGAAATAAGCATCAGGTTTTACAACCAACGATCAGCCTTAACTTGAAGAGCAGTCAAAGAAAAAGCGAGCTAAGAAAGATGTTTGCTTCTTTTGTAAGAAGGTATGTCACTAAACAAAGGGATGCACTAAATTCAGAAATGACTCGTAAAGAAGGGTAACAACCTTGCTCTAATTTGCTTCAAATCTAATATAGTTGATGTGTTAATAGATTCTTAATGGATAAATTTTGATGCTACTATTTACATAGGAAATTCTATGCAATGTATGTTGTAGAGCCGGCTAATGTAGAAATATGGGTCATTGTATAAAGGTTAATTAATGTGGACGCAATTAGAATTTATGGACTTAGGTTATCATTAAGTCACATTTTGGATCTAACAGATATTATTTGTGTGCTGTTTATAAGGTACAATTTAGTTTTTATTTTTTATTTAAAAATATGGTTATGTGTTTAAATCTGAAAATGGAAAGCCTGCTATTTATTATGATTCAAATGTAATTGACACTGACACTTTAGTTAATAACATTTGCCAATTGAACTTGAGCCCCTCACATGGTTTTAACGTTAGTTTTTTTTACATAGAAATGTGAGTGAAGTTAAGTAAAGTTAGAGAATGAAAATTCCTCTATCTTGTGGTACACGTGATTAGGGCATATATTTCTTGATAGGATGGAAAGACTTGTTTAACAAGGAAGTCTCTGATCTTTATGAACTAGGGTATATACTGACCTCATTAAAGACAAACAAATTAAAACATTAATAGGATGTTACTATAAGCATAAGACTCTTAAAAGTGATACACATAAACGTATGTAAATCGTTCCCTGCTACATCTTGGAATGGATAGAAATGTTTTATCACTTTTAGATTACTACTCTTGTTATGAGCACACCAACTTTATATACAATAAATAATTTACCTTATATGCATTTTAGTTTTATGGAATACCTAGCATCGACCCCTAATACACTATGCCTTAGATACCTAAGCATAATGATGTAGATGAAAGGTGCATTCACACCTTATAGGACATGGTGCGAACATAATTAATAACTCTATGTTGTCAAAATCTTTGTGGATGACATGATAGAAAAATTATAGCCTTTAAATCCTAAACAAGGTTATAACAAAAATCTTGTTCGAATTATAGACTCGAAAAAAGCCCAGCAGTAGAAGCTGAACTTATTTACCCACAAGAAAGAAAACTTGATCCCATGGAAGTTAGTTATTGAAAATTTATAAAGGTTAAAAGATTTCATATTCTATTATATTTTCCACTCCATTAGGATCATAAAAATTATAAATGCTAGGTCTATTAAGCACATTGAAAATAGTGAGAGTGCCAACGCTTGAGATTGATAGCATAAATGATGAATTAAAATTTATGAAGTACAATAAAGTTTGGAACTGTTGAATTGCCTAGGAATTAAGTTGATTGATAGTAAATGAGTATTAAAATCAAACGGGACTCTAAGGATAAAATCAAAAGATATAAAGTCAAAATAGTTATTAGGGGTTTTTAATAAGTAGCTACATTAATATTAAGAAAATTTTCTCTTTAATATTAAACAAAGTATTGTGCTTTTAGAAACTAACAAAGGACTTCACTCACACATATCATAAATTCAATCATTTGGAATCGATTTGATATATAATGCAGACCTTGTTGGCTATCTCAATAATAAGAAGTCTACATCTGGCTACATTTTCATTTTCATAATGGAGTCGTTTCATGAATGTGTGAAATAATATTATTTTTTCGTATAGAATTGCCAAGTGTCTATAGAATTCATCCACATGAAGCAGATGATGGTGGAACTACTTCCCAAAGGCTTAACATCTTGATGCGATTTCATTTGTTTTAATGATTCTATTATATATTTTATTTTTCTACTTCTCCTTCATATATATATATATATATATATATATATATATATATATATATATATATATATTGAGTAAGTGAATCTATGGATCTAGTTGAAGACATACAAAGCTCCTAACGAAGACAATATGGCCACCTAGAGATAGGCATATGTAATCGTGTTACTCACGTATAGTGTCATGAGGGGTGTGTGTGTGTGTGTGTGAACCAGATATCAGGAGACCTTAATTACAGTGTAAAATATGGGTTACTCAAGTGGACCCCACCAAAATGTTTATGTGAAATCCACCCCAACCACCTGGTCCGTCACCCCATGTTAGGCTTAGGTAACAAATATTAGCCCTATAGCTAATTCAGGTAGGCCCCACTAATGGAAACAATTTGAAAGGTGACTGTCCCTTGTACACTTTACAACCATATGATCCACTCAGATGGACCTGGTTTTTGGGCCCTGGGCCTAAACTTAGTCCACTCATCTAATGGTTGGAGTGGATTTGGAAGTGGACAACTTTTTTAGTTAAAAGCTTTCATGTGTTGCTGAGTGTGGAGTGAGGCCATCACCGCACCTTACAGTGCAGTGAAGACTCTGTGGAGCCCACTGTTTTATCCACATCGTCCATATGTTTCTCCAACTTATTTTAGGGCATGAGCCCAAAATTGAAGCATATCCAAAGCTCAAGTGGACCACACTACAAAGGACAATGGGAATTGAATGCCTGCTGTTGAAGAATTCTTGAGGACCACAATTTTTTTGGATGAAGTTGATATTTGTGTTTTCTCTTCATCTAGGTCTGTGTGACCTTATGAACAGTTTGGATAAGAAATAAACATCACTGTGGGTCCTAAGATGATTTCAATGGTGGACATCATTATCCCCGTTGCTTTCTATGGTGTGGTCCCTAAAATGAGCTGGAGAACTGGATAGATGGTGTGGATAGAAAACATACATCATGTGGGCTCCATAGAGTCTTCGCTCCATCATATAGTGCTGTGACTGCCTCAATGAACAGTTGGTTACCTCGTAGAAACTGTTACGTAAAAAAGTTGTCTATTTGGGTGGGCTCCACTACTACATATTTTACAAATCCATTCCAACCATTAGGCGAGTGGACCAAGTTTAGGCCTAGGGTCCAAAAACCAGGTCCATCTGTGATTCAGGTGGATCATGACACTCACCTCCAAATTATTTCCAGTAGTGGGGCCCACTGAATGAGCTATATGGTTGATATCTGGTACCTAGGCCTAACATGAGATGACGGACCTGATGGTCAGGGTGGAATTCACATAAACATCTTGGTGGGGTCCACTTGAGCAACCAGCTACTTTAGATTGTAATTAAGTTCTCATGTGCGCCGTTTGGTTTTCAGGAGACCGCGACTCTCTCTCTCTCTCCACACACACACACACCCACTTAATTTCCTTGTCAACGAAAGCCTTTGACAGGAAATTTGTGGTTGGCAATAAACCCTTGTTCCCACCGCGAGCATATAACTCCCCTATGCTACAGTGCTTAGGGGATCATTACTCTCTCTCTCTCTCTCGTTTAAATAACTTGACAATTGAATTATTTGGATTAAGCATGCTGATGGCCCCACAACAGTTGTGATTAGTGAAGATACTGGGGAGGTGGTGTGCTTGGACTGCCATGTATGCATAGTATTTCAGATAGGTAGATTTGGATTCTTATAATATGGATACCTTTGGAGGAGTTATGATGGGTTAAACTATTTCAGCTATCATCTCTACTAAATATAAGCCTTGGTGCCTTTACCTAGCCGTTAAAAAAACTCCATTTGTATTATAGGATTTTTCAAAAGGGTGTAAAATATGAAAGATCAAATTCCAACAAAAGAAAAATTCAAGTACAACATTGCTGTCAACATTAAGTGAAAGAATATCTGTTTTTTAAACACACATTTCAGATTCAATTTTTAAATTTTCATTATCAATGCATAGATTAATTTATTGTTTCACAATATTACATTATCCTCAGGCATATATGCCTCAAGCTTAAAAGCAAAGGTCCAGTTGGGCTCAATGACAGCCTTAAAAGCAAAGTTCCACGTTCGGCAGTCGAACCTGACATCAGAATGGCCGCACATGTGCAGTTACATAAATGGCATATCTCTGCATCTTATTCTAAAGCTGTAGTTTGCCCTTACTAAATCACACATTTACAGTCTTAATTATCACCACCGAGGCTTTTTACTACCTCATAAATTAACAAACGAAGATTGCTAATGGCACTGAATCAAGTGCACCTTTTGGCACTCGTTTCTCACACATCCCAACGTGGCACATACGTTAAGGATCTAGACGTTCATTTAGTGGGCCCCAATATCAGATGCACTATCCCATATATCTCATGTGATCATCTGATAAGATTGATGCTATATGTTGAAATGGAATGGATGGCCAACAGAAGCTAACCAACAACCCACATTCAGCATACGTGGTTGGCCCACCTGATCATCTGATCGGCCTAATTTTGACACATGCATAGCATCTAAACAATGGCACACGTGTGCCAAAAAGTGTGCACCTATTGCAGTGAACTTGGAATTCCTCACAAAATTCAGAAAAATAAAACCCTAGACACTACTAACCTTGGGTGGACTCAAAACACTCTAGGCTTTGCAACAATGGTGGAATGCTTGAAAATGTGGAGGCTGAATTGCCCGCCTTTCTCAGTCATGTCGATCTTTTGCTGCTCGGGTGGAGGCAACAGCTCAAAGTTCTGCACCAGGCGGCCCAGCGTGATGCCCAGGATCGGCAGTGCAAGTATGATCCCGGGGCAGTTCCTGCGGCCCGCCCCAAACGGTAGGTAACGGAAATCGTTACCGTTCGCCTCAACCTTTGATTCCTCCTCCATGAACCGCTCCGGCCGGAACTCTTCTGGGTTCTTCCACTGCTTCGGGTTGTTGGCAAGCCACCATGCGTTGACAAGGATCTTGCTCTCGGCAGGGATGTCGTAGCCTGCGAGCTTTGCATCATGGAGGTTCATGTGTGGGACTAACAGAGGGATGGCCATCCGGAGGCGCAGTGTCTCCTTGATGACTGCCTGGAGGTATGGGAGCTTGTGCGTGTCGGGCTCAGTGATCTGAACACCTGGGCCGAGTACAGTGTCGAGCTCAGCCCGGAGCTTGTGTTGGATCTCTGGATGGTTCACGAGCTCTGCGATGCCCCACTCGATCGACCACAGCGTTGTTTCGATGGCTGCATAAGTTGCATGGCATACACAGTCCCATTAGTATAGTTAGAATCATAGTTTAAAAAAAATCGAGAAACTTCAACTTGACTCGACGATATTTCACTAGGACTTGAGATAACTCAATCTGGTCATGACTCAGCCAAGACTCGAGAGAAACATGGCAGAACTTCACAAAAATCTCAACAAGTTGAGAGGGGAGGCCCTCCCTTGATTTGCGTGGGGACCCACCATGTTGAATATACAAAGTCCAGTATAGACCCTTCATTTGCCCTGGCTGAAAGGTCAGGACAAATCATGTTGTTCAGCAACTCAGGTGGGCCCCAGTGAAAATCAAGGGTGGTCGTCCTCTATCACTTGTTCTCTGTGCTATGGCCACAGTTTTGCAACTCAGGTGGGGCCCAGCGAGAATCAAGGGTGGTCGTTCCCTCCCACCTTGATCCCTGTGCTATGGACCAACATAGTTTTGGATTGAGCTGATTTCAACATCAGAGGCCTGTTTTTTCTAATCAATCTGATTTTGGCCCCACGACCCATTTACACTGTGCCCCACTATTCGGACGATTTGGATACAGGAACATGTATTCTCACATTATTCTAGTTAGAAAAAGGGAAGATATAAAATTAGCTTTACCAGCAACGTTGATGTTTTCCACTATGTAAAGTACATTATCTTCGTTGATTTCTCCCTTCTGCTGGGCCTCCAGGATGTGATCAATGGCGCATTTTTGCCCTGACTCACTTCCAGAGCTTTTAGTGCTTGCAAGCTTCCTATAAAATATTCGAATGCACCATACGCATGCACCATATCAAAGTCATATACACATGTAAAAAACTGATATTCATCATAGATATTGTAATGTCAAGCAACAAGAGAAGAGACTAATATATCCAAACAAAGATGGGATAGTCATCACCATGGAATCTTCTTGTAGGCCCCATTGTTCATAGAGTGTGGCCCGAAAACCACTTGAACTGGACAACTTAACCTTACAATTTTGTTCTAAGCTGCCCAGTTCCTTTTGGCCGTCCATTTGATTGTTATGAATTGGACGGTTGGGGTACTGTGATCGGCATTCTCTCTTGGCCATGCTTCATACACATCAGGGTCGAAGATTTCAACTGTCAGATTATTATCATGAGAGCGTCGTGGTTGAGTTTCAACACCCAACTGAAGTGTACCTTGCCTAATTTTGCCATAACTTTTATTCCAAAACTGCTCTAAAATGTTAGGAAAATAATAGAAACTTACAGAAATAATTTCGGATTTGCTTTTTAAAATATGCATGGGATTTTCAGATACGGATGAAATGTGGGAGGCCTAATCATCAATCAGCACAGTTTATTCAATAGCGCCCATGGTGCAAAAATCAGGCCGATCGGATGTTCCTAACCCTTTCAGTGGGGCTAATTTGTTACAACCATATCCTTCGTTTGCGAGCCATAGATTACATGGCAATTAAACTAAAGAGTTGCTTTGGAATCAAAAGCAATACAAAGTGGGATCTATCTAGTAGATGTTTTAAGATGATAATTGGAGCTATTTTGTTTCTCGGTTCAACCTTAGCAGTCCATATTCTATGTTATTGATCGAAGCCTAGGATGATTGTCTAATTGGTGTGATTCTTACACCATGACATAATCCTAGTTGTAAACCTTGCCATTGTCCTCATGAAGAGGTGTGTGTCTGTACTATGAAATTAACCTTGATGGGAGTTTCCCATGAGGTCCAGCTCTTTGAACCCCTCAAACAATCACCTCATCAATCAGATGCGCCTTTTCATGGTAGGCCATGAGCCTAAAAATTAGGTCAGTCCATGACTTAGGTGGGCCCATCACAGACAGTCAAGAGCGAATGCCCAGCCATTGAAACTTCTGGATTGTTTATAAGGCCCATTGAGAGACGGTCGAGAGTGAATGCCCACCCATTGAAACCTTCCAGATTGTTTATAAGGCCCATTGAGATGAGGTTCATACAAATAATCCATCCATCTGAAGAGGGTTCACACTAGATTTGGATCTGCTTATTTTTCAGTAACATGACCAAAAATGAGCTTTCAAAACGGATGGATGGCATGGATGTAAGGTACAATCATCACAGTGGGCCCAACAGTCAGGGATCCACTGAAGCCTTGCCCATTGCTCATCTGTATCCACCATGGATGATGGACCATGATCCAAAACCTTCCAGATTTGAAGTTCCAAAGTTATCAATCTTGGGACCTTTTTC
Source organism: Liriodendron chinense (assembly GCA_003013855.2). NCBI lineage: Eukaryota > Viridiplantae > Streptophyta > Magnoliopsida > Magnoliales > Magnoliaceae > Liriodendron > Liriodendron chinense. The sequence continues at coordinate 14,972,979 of ML058384.1, forward strand.
AGTAGCATTGGAACAAACCGGAAGGGAAAGTCCCCTATCAAAATCATTTAGTATGAAAAGAAAAGACAATAAGATGAAGAAAAAACTCACTTCCTTTCCTCAAGGAAATAGTCCTTGAACAACTGCAACCTCCGCTCTTTCACATCCTTGCAAATCTTCAAATACCCTCTCAGGAAGGGCCTCAGAATCGGTATGAAATCACCGTAGTTATACTCGAAGCTTTGGGCCAGCCTACTCCTCTCCCCATTCAACACTCTCAGCTTCATGAACAATGGATCTTCTTCGCTCTCGAACCTCCTGTCGAACATTATCCTGTACATGTTGTTGTACATCATGAGCTGCAGCCTCCTCCTCAACACTATCCCTCCCTTCACTGCCTCTGGATTCTTCCTCACATCCTCCACCACCCGCGATATCTCGTCCTCCCACCCATAGCGGTACTGCTGGACCACCTTGTTTGTGAAGAATGGGACGGTCATGATCCGACGCATCTTGCGCCAGTGCTCACCATAGACAGTGAACACCATGTCCTGGCCCTTGCCTGCAATGTTCCAAACGAAAATATCGTCACCTCAGATGCCCCACTGGAAGTGAAAATGTAGGCCACACCTTGAAGATCACTTTTGCAGTTAAAATCAGGTAGATCCATGTTGGTGTTTTCCTCCTCATGCAAACAGAGGAGAGAGAGTATTCATACTCATGTCCGACCGGCGGGACAAAGTGGCTAGAAATCACATTTTCTCTGGACGAAAATTGTGAAGGCTGACCGGTCGTCCGACCGGCCGGTGGTCCTGGCCGACCGGTCGGCAGACAGGTCGGGAGTATGTGTTTTTAACACAGTTTCTCTCTGGACTGGTTTTTGGTGGGTCCGACCGGCCGGTGGTTTTGGCCGACCGGTTGGAGGTGTACGCGGATTGGTACTGCAGTTTCCAAATCAGGCTATGACTCTTGCAAAACTACATATATGGAGTTCTAATTCGGGATTTGAGGTTCCCACAAGTTGCTCTACACGTCCTAGGTGAGAGAGAGAAAAAAAAAGAGAAAGAGAGGAAGAGAAAGAGGGAGAGGAAGCTTGTTGGTAGAGGAGGCATTGCTCGAGAAGGTGATTCCCGATGCAACGACGTCTCGGCTCTTCAACGTCCTCGTGCTCGGGTGAGATCTCTCAGTTTTCTTGTCCTTTCATTGTTATTCATCCCTGTGTGGGTGAAGAAGGTTTGATCCAAGCGGTGTGTGCTTGTGATCGGTTGTAAGAGTTCTCTGGTATAGTGGATTGTTGATCTGGACTAGGTCCCATGGTTTTTACCTCTTTCGAAGGTTTTCCACTTAAAAACTCTTTGTGTCGTGTGGTTGTTTGTTTACTCTTGATTATTGCTTTATCCTAGTCCATGATTCTAGTGCATTGGGGGGCGAGATCCTCAGGCTTGTGTGAAACGCACCCAACAATCCACTCATTGGGTAGGCTTCACGGACAACATAAATGGATGTTGAATGGTCTCACTCAACGTACATGTGTTCCTTAGTTCTTTACTCATGCCTCAGTGGTAGACTTACAAGAGTTTCGTCACAAGGTCATGGGCTTGAGTACCCACTGTGGTATAAAAAAATCAATGGGGGTGTGAGTGCGTTGGTGTGTGTGGGGGTGTGATTGCATGTGTGAAAAAAAAAGTGATTTTGAATTTTTCTTATACCTAAAATTATACAAAATTCTATAATTCTATATATTTAAAATTAAAATTATTCATTAATTTATAATAAATATTTTAAAATTTTTATTCATCTGAGAGGTCATGGGTTCAAGTACCCATTGTGGTATAAAAAAGTCACTGTTGTGTGAGTGCGTTGGTGTGTGTGGAGCGTGATTGTGTGTGTGAGAAAAAAGCGATTTTGAATTTTCATGTACCTGAAATTATACAAAATTCTATAATTATATATATTAAAAATTAAACTTATTCATTAATTTGTAATAAATATTTTTAAAATTTTATTTTTAGCCAGATTTTCCTAATAAAAACTTCAAGAACAAGATTTGTCACTATGCTACCCAATAAGTGGATTAGCCTGATTTTCGTCCTTGGTGATCTTGATCTTGGTGTGGCCCATCTTCTTCAAAGTCCATATGTCATACACGCACGACACACACAATGGCATGAAAGTGGGGCCTCATTGCACACCCATCAATCATCATCACCCAAGGACAGCGGATGGCAGCCCCGACATGCATTGGAAACAAGGACGAGTCTGGTGATTTCCACTCAATTGTTTGGATGGTGGTAAATTGATGTAGTTCCAAGTGGGACCCACTTATGAATTTATTCATAAGGGAGATATTCAATACTCTGGCTTCAAATGACGCTTGAAACGCAGGCACTTGGAAATGGTACACGTGGCAAATATTAACGCAAAGCAAATTAAATTGACTAAATTATGGAACTCGCATTATAAAAATTAAATTATTTCAACAATATATATTAACCTTTTATTCATGGACACTTGGTTTTTGAAATAAGATAATTGGATATTTTCATTTTTAACTGTCCAATAAACATCGGTTGACCTAAATTGTTGGATTATAAAAATAAAAGTATCATTTTGGTTCGTAATATGTCTAAACTGGTGCATGTGAAATTTCTAACTGCCTGCGGTTTTTCTTATTTATAATTATAATTATTTATAATTGGAGAATCAGAAGAAGTTGTGCGGTCACAGTATGCACTGAGACCTCATTTCTAATAGAGCTGGTTTTGCCTCTCAGGATCCACCCAACATATGTGCGGCTGCCTACTGGGGCCCACATGATGCATGGTCCAACCTTTGTCCATGTATAGTTCATAGGAGCAACTGCCGGAAATTTATGGTAAAACAGACGATTGAGGCAATTCCTATTTGCAAACGAATTGGAGACTAATGTATGTCTAAGTTTCGCTTCTCTCTCTCTATTTAATAATCTTAAATGGCGTGTAATCATTTAGATCTCTCTCAATTTAATAATCCTACATGGCGTGTAACCATTAAGCTCTCTCTCTCTCTCTCTCTCTCTCTCTCAATTTAATAATCCTTCATTGCGTGTAACCATTGAGAGTTTCTTTGATTTGATCAACTACCTAAAGAATGGTCTACTCATGTTGGCATACGAATTAAAACAATGACACATATCAATGAGAAATGCTCACATCCCACTGGTTGCATGATAACTTACCATCCATCCATTGGATAAGTTTCAACGTGTCATGTATGTCTTGTACAGAGATATACTGTCCACCTTGATATTATGGCATGTGTGTGCAACATCTGAATTATCGATAGGTCGAACTGCCTTGTATAAAAGTCAGCCTCATCCACTCATCAGGCCCACAACGCTTAGATTTTGTTATTTATTAATAACTATAAATTTTTTCTATGATGTGGCCCACCTGATGAGCGGGTGGGGCTGATTTTGTAAAAAGGGTGATCTTTGGTGGTGCCAGACTATTGGAGAGTTCGATGTGGCACGCGCATGATCAAACGTTGAAAGTTATGGGCGGGGTTGACAATAGGTTACTGTCCACCCAACATGGATTAATACTTTCAACATGTTATGTGCGTGACATCCAATACATCCAATAGGATCTATATCACCATGGAGCCCACACTTATATTTTGTTATTTATCCATTCCTATACATTTTTTATTTTTTTAATTTTTAATGGTGTGACTGATATTTTTTCAGGAAGTGGGTTGCCTGTGACCCCCCCTGTGTGGGGCCCGCAGAGATGTATGTGACAAATCCACTCCGTCTATCTGTTTTGAAATGCTATAATAGCACATGATTCTAAAAATCAGCCAGATTCAAAACTCATGTGGGCCACACCAATGAAACAGTGGGAACAGACACGTCCATGTCCACCATTGAAACCTTCCTGGAGCTGACCATGATGTTTATATACCATCCAAACCGTTCATAGGGTTATTACCACTTAGGTATATAAACTGTAGGAACAAATACCATCCTAATACAAAACTTCTGTCACCCCAGGCGTACGTTCAATCCCCACTTTTTCGTGTGATATGGCCCACTGATTCTTGGATCTGCCTGATTTTTAGAATCATCTCATATTGTGTTCTTCCAAAACAGATGGACGAAGTGGATTTATCACGGACATCTTTGTGAGCCCCACTCAATCATCCGCTAGCTTCCAATATTTGCACAAGGTGATCCTCATGGTGAGGGACAGGGTGGATATTGTCACAAGCATATCACACATTATTCATACAATGGCCACTTTGGGGAAGCAGAGTGGAGCCCGCTAGCTGTTATGACGCCGTTACAACGTCCGTTTGGGGGAAGCATCCATACCTGTGAAGATGTCGAAGACGACGTTGCGAGTGCGTGAGCCGAACTCCACGCCTTGAGTATGAAGGACTTCTTTGGCGAGGTCGGGAGAGGAGACGACGACGAGGTTGCGCTGGCCCATGCGGAGGAGGAAGATCTCTCCGAAGCGGCGGGCCAGGTCTGTGAGGTTCCTGTGGTTGAGATCATCACCCACCTGGAGCCAGTTGCCGAAGACTGGCACGGGGAACGGGCCCGGTGGAAGCTTGAAGCGCTTCCCACGGAGGGTGGAGATGAGAACAGCGAGGATGATGGAGCAGAAGGTGGCGAGGAGGGCCTTTTCTAAGAGGAGGAGATCCATGGCTGAGAGAGAGAGAGGGAGAGGTTGGGGGTTTCTTTTGGAAGCCTGAGGAGGCAAAAGGAAGGAGGGAGGTTTTATAGGAAGCGGATTGCGTACTGAGTATGCTCTAGCTTACTTAGTAAACTCTGTGGGGCCACTATGATCTATGTGTCTTATCCACGCCGTCCATCCATTTCTCAAGCTGATTTAATTAGGTCGGGATATAAAAATCGAAGCATATAAAAAGCTCAAGTGGGCCACGCTACAGGAAATAGTAGGAATTGAACGCCTACCTACCGTTCAAAACCTCTCTAAGATCATAGACGTTTTGCATTAAGCTGATATTTTTTCCTTCATCCGAGTCTGTGTGACCTTATGAACAGTTTGTGTGACAAATAAACATTACTGTAGGGCCTAGGAAGGTTTCAATGGTGAAGCTTATTATCCTATGATGTAGTCCAATTGAGCGTTGGGTATGCTTCAATTTTAGGTTCATGACCTAAAATAAGTTAATATAACGGATGGACGGTGTGGATATAACACATACGTAGTTTACTCAGTACGCAGTCCACGTCCGGTGAGTTGTGGGTTTGGTTCCAAAGAGAATGATGACAAAAGAGAGGTTAGACTTATAACGGGAACGTTAAGTTTTGACTACAGGAGTTAGGTTGGAGCATTAATTTTTGTTTGCTATTTCAATGGCGTCGGAGTGGGTGGGTTAGGGAGGAATGGTTAATCGGAATCGCCTGCAACACCTGTTTTAGGCAGCCCGTACAACACCCATGCTCTGTGGGGGCCTTCATGCATGTATGACATCCACTCCGTCAATCAGATTAAAAACCTTATGTTCATCACTTATCTAAAATATCAGTCTAGTTGAAAGCTCAGATCGACCACCCCATAGGAAATAATGTAAATTTGTGCCACAGAAATCTCTAAGTTCATATGATGTGGCCCTCAGTTTTGGATTTGGCTAGTTTTTGTATTTTCCTCCGTCCCCATGAGTAGTAACACCTGATGAATGGGTTAGATGAAATATTAACAGCATGGTGAGACCCTGCACAAACCTATGGTTAGCCTCTCATACCCAGCGGTTCCATGTGGTGTAGCCCAGTGGAGTTGTAAACAGAGCTGATGTTTATCCTGAGGACCTATCATCGATGGGCTGAGTGATTTGTTGTTTTATGCATCGCGTAAGACAGGTATTGTAGAAGATTCCGGTCCGGATTGGGCGCCATCATGCCATTTGGGCAGAACTGCAGAAGGTGAATTCGCACTGCATTCTGACACTGCCCCGGGATCAATGCCATTAGCGACGTCGGTGGATCCCTGACTCGTGCCCACCTTGATGTATGTTCCTTACATTCACACTATCCATCTGTTTTAAAAACTTATTTTAAGATATGATATAAAAAATTAAGCAGATACAAACCTTATGAGGACCATACCACAGGAAACAGTGGTGATTGAATACCGCGATGATGTATCAGAATCAATGCTCCGATTTAAGCATTTATCAATTTGTCTTGCGCGGATCACTTGATGAATGGTCTAGATTTAACGCACATGTGTCACATGCATAGATTTGAGACTGATGGACACAAATCTATGGTCCTATCTCGAGCACTAAACAACTGGCCTTTTCGCGACCTGATCAGATAGCATTTATGGTAGGTGGGCATTTCTAGATTTATACTCCGTCGAGGATCAAACGTAAGCTGAACCTAATATGGACCGGGTCTAAGGGACGCGGATTAGGTGGTGTTGCCCACACCGTCTCCAGTGGTGGTGTGGCGATGTGTTGGGTGCTTTTGGCATTACATTGATGTATATGTTATATATCTACACCGTCCATCCGTTTTGAGAGCTCGATTTTGGGCATGAACCGAAAAATTAAGCAGATCAGAAGATGAAGTAGATCACACCACAAGAAACAGTGGGGATAATGATACCCACCATTAAAACTTTCCTAGGCCCAACCGTAATGTTTATTTGCCATCCAACCTGTTGATGAGTTCCCACGGACCTGTATTAATGGAAAACACAATTATAAGATTGATCCCAAACCTTTGTGGCCTTCAAGAAATTTTTAATGGTGGGCGTTCAAACACCACTATTTCCTGTGGTGTGGTCCACTTCAGATTCGGATGTGATTCATTTTTGGGTTCGTGCCCTAAAATGAGTTGGAAAAATGGATGGACGGCATGGATATAAAACACATGCATCAAGGTGGTCCCTACAGCGCCCAACACATCGCCACACCACCCGTCCACGTCCGGGTCTAAGATGCGGATAAAGCAACCTATCTACCCTTTTACGGCATAGGGTGGGTGGGTGGGTGGGTGGCTCGTGCGGGACGCGGATTGTGTCCGACCCCTCGCCGGACCTTTAAGCGTCCGACCAGATCTGTGTGGGAGCCCTCTGTGATGTATTTGTTTATCTACCCCGTCCATCCCTCTCGTAAGATCATATTCAGAGGCAGGTCCTAAAATGAGTCAGATCTAATGGTTTAGTGGACCACATCATAGATGACTCTAGCATTTAATGCAACTTGTAATTATGATTTTTGCATTTAATGCGTATTTAATGCAACCCAAGTTTACTGTCTAGTGCGGTCCCCTAGACCCTTGAATCTGCATCATTTTTAGGTCCATGCCTTAACATGATCTTACGAGAGGGATGAACGGCGTGGATAAACAGATATATCAAGGAGAGCTACCACACAGATATGGTCGGACGCTTAAAGGTCCGAATAGGGGTCGGATGCAATCCACGTCCAACTCGTGCAGGGGGGATCTTTAAGGTTTTATAAATAGTCACCATATCTTCACTGAAAATTCATCAGACGATATCATCACGAGGCTTTGAAAATCTCTACTGTATTGAAGTTGTTGCACTCCCATCAGAAATTGTAATGATTTTTGTTGCCCTATTCTTTGGCTAAGCTTGTGAGATGTGTACCGCTTGCCAAAATTGATTGTGTGGCTCGATTTCGGTGGAACAATGATAACCCCAAGCGTTAGAATAGGCAAATATACAGTGATCTGCTGTATATTATCAGAATATGTGGAGATTGGTCGTCTATTTAGCAACTCACTCAATTGTTTAAATAGAATCAGGTGATACTTGGAGGGTTGGGTTCGTCCTTCAAAGATGGGTTGCACTCTTGCCTTCTATAAAATGATTTTTCAATATAAAACCGAACAATATAAATCAAATAACAAAATGAAATATTTACACTCGGTCGCTTAGAATAAACTGTAGTTCACCTTTCAAGACTGAATAAACTGTAAACTGAGTCCAGCGTATGAGCATAATTTTTTTGTTAACATTACCACTACTGCTACTAGATTCTAGTTATGAATTTTCTTTTATGAGAGGTATCCTAAAGGAGAAAATGATTAGACTAATGAAAGCTAAGATAGTGTTGAGCTTTGAATTGTGCATATTCTAACTCCATTTCATCACTCATTATACATGATTTCTATGTTTAAAGACCTATCAATGTATGACTTTATGATTGTAGGAATGAGAAAGAGACTTCATTAATTTGATGTTAAAGAACACCTCTTAAAGCATGTTGAAGACATTAGAAGCTAAGCCAAGAGATGGAGAGAAGAAGCAAGGAGAGAAGAGAAAGAAGAAAGAAAGAAAACTCAGATTCAGGAGGGTCTGACAGGTGATGATCGGTAGGCCAGTGGATTAACCTGTCGACCCCCCTTATTGCCCCCTTTGGAACTCCTTGGACCTAACCCAGGTCGGTACGATCGGTCGGCCATGCCCAGAATTCAAAAGTTTCTAATTTTGGCCTCGAATTTTGCTGCACAACTTCTTACGCAATTATGGAACTTTTTATGGCGATGACGTGTGAATACTATAAAAGGACACCTAAAGGCTCGTTTAAACTCATCTTAGAAGAGATCTACAGTTGTGAAAGGTGAAGAGGATCATCATGGAGTGTCTACAACTCTTCCGACTACAGTTTTCTAATTTTTTTATGCTTTGTAGTGATTTTTCTTTTAATTCTACTTCAAGTATAACAATGCTTGACTAGAACCTCTTAGCTAGGGCTAAGAGCTGAAGCTTGTAGTTACTTTCAATGTTCAATTCGTTTATTCAAATATACTTAATTTTGGATTTTCAAGTTCTAATTTGAATAAAATTTGAATTTTTAAAAGTTTTGTGAGAGTTTGTATACTCTGCACATAAGTTCCTAGCAATTCTTTGAGATTGCCATGCTGGTTTGATTAGAATTGAATTGTAGTAACCCTAGAGTATGCCATGATCTCTTAGTATGACTGCTACTTTGAAGGCTACAAGTTCAAGTTTTGCATGCACTTCATTAGAACTAGAAATATGATTTTTCATATTTAAGTGGGACTATGTGTGTTGAATGCAATATCTTCTTATTAGATGAGAGATAGGACTTTGATTTTAATTGTATTTGTGATTGGATAAATGGATTGGCATTGGGCTACTATAAGTGCATCCTTAGTGCTTTAGTTTTTCTTTTACTTCTCAGATTTCTTCATTTAAGTTTCTGCTTTCTACTTAGTTCTTAAAAATTCTAAATTTCATAATCCTTCTAAGTTTAAGTTATTGGAATGGTTTGAATTTAGTTTACCCTTTCCCTGTGGATCGACCTCGGTCTCACTGAGTTATTACTACATCGCAGCCTTGCACTTGAGGTGAGCGAATAGATAGATTACGCTAAGAAGCGCAGATAATAGGATAAAAGGAAACATGATAATTTGAGATATTTGATTTGATTTGGTTGGTGCTGGACCTTAAGCTCGGCCTTCCTCATTACTATTTATAATCATCTACTACGTAACTGCTTAATTTTCTCGGGCGATTGATCTTCTTGGCTTCCCTTTACTTCCTTCCATTATTACCTTCTTTAACTGACTTGCTGACTTGTCCACGTTTGTTCCTCTGTAACTCCGATTACTTCCTTCATTTCTCCACTTCATAATGTTGTGTAACTACATGTGTACTCATATGATTGACACTTTACATTTGCCATCGAGAATGAAGTTTTCATTCTTTACATGCCAGATCATGAATTAGTAACCGCATCCAATTTTCGAAAAAGTCCCAATTGTTTCGAACTTTCGATGTGATATTTACGGAATCCCCATAAATAGGGTATAACAATTTTCAACATAAAATATTTAAGAACTAAAATATTTCATTCCTACCTATATATTTCCATATGACATTTATTTATTAAATTTTAGTATTTTATTTTCTTTGGGATTTTTCTATTTATATGGTGAGAAAAACGTAGAATCTCACCAGAAATTTCTGCGAAATAATTATGTCCAATCAAGTATCATTGTGGAATTTGTGTCGTTAGGTTGTTTTCTAATTTCATGTTTGGAATGCAAACTGTGCTGATGAATTACAACCGTTACCATCCCATTCATGGTTGGGGCATACCATAACCCTGTGCTACTGCTCAAACTACCATGTATTCCACGTTTGGTTTGGCTCGGATGGAAGTGTGACAAGTGTCATTGGATACAAAAGGTGAGAATAACATCTGAAGCTGCAACCGTTACACATGGTAATGTGATTCTGACGCAGATGAGCACAACAAGCCCACTGCATGAAATGGCTGCGCGGGAGGGTTTGGTGAGCCCCACCATGATGTTCGCTAACATGTCCATCCAAAGTACGAGCTTAATATAGGCCATAAGACATAAAACTGCGCCTGTTCCAAGACTTAAATGGGTCACACAAGAGGAAACAGTGTCGATTGAACAACCACATACTAGATTTCTATGAGTGTAAATTTTTTGAATTTTCTTTTGATGTCAGCGTGGCCGACCTAATAAATGGTTTAAATGATATACAAACATAATGGTGGCACTCAAAAATTTCAATGGTAGGCATTTTTTTACTTCAGTTTCCCTTCTATTGTGGTCAAATTCAGTCTTCGATCCTGCTCATTTTTTGTCAGGGCCCCCAAAATGATCTCAATCCAGATGGATTGGGTAGATTTCTAATAGAACTAAAGGTGGGCCCCATATACCTTCCTTGTGTTTCGAAATGTGAATGTAGTTATACAGATACGCAGGTATTTGGCTATGCACTGGTGGATTCTTGGATACATCGACGTTGGCGGTGTTGTACCTTATCTCTGGTAGATAGAAAAGGAACCAGTTAGATGAGTCCACGTGTGATTGTAGAGACGTGCCAAGTGAAGAATCAAGGAGAGAAGTTGGGAATGTATTTAATTTCGTAATGACATAGTTGGTGCTCTAAGGCGACGCCATGTCACTATAGAAGATGAAAAGACAGAAGAGATTCAGCGCGATGGTACAGGAAAGAAGTAATGAGGGGAGAAAGGCGTGGGAGATCGATTGTTTGAGAGAATAAAGCAGTTACAGATCTGAAGATTATAAATAGCAGGTAGGACTACCAAGTCTGTAACTAGTCTAACACCAACCAAACCAAATCCAATATCTCAATTTTTCTTTTTCCATTCTGTAATTAGTTTAGTTTATCTTTAGCATAATCATTCTTTAGATTAAACTGCATTTCGTCTCAAAAGGTGAATTACAGTCTGTTGCATACGGTCGATTGTAAGTATTCCCTTTTGTTATTTGATTTGCATTATCCAGCTTTAGATTGAAATGTCCTTTTTCATAAAAGGCAAAAGTGTAACCCAACTATGGAATGAACCCCACCCTTCAAATATCGTCTAATCTCATTAAAACAACTGAGCGAGTGGCTAAATAGGCGACTGATTTTCACATATTCTGGTCATATATGGACGATCATAGCGCATCTGCCTATTCTGGTGCTCAGGGTCATCGTTGTTTGTTTGGAATCGAGCTACACAAATCGGTTCTGGCACGGTCGCACATCTCACATGCATGGCCGAAGAATAGCGACTAACATTTTTTGGCATGCCCGGTGGTACCTTTTCCATTCATAAGGTTAGTAATCGAACATGGCAAGGCAAGGCTGACCTGCTGGTACTAAGCCCACGACAATAACTTTGCCAACTCCCATGGTGGAAGTTCCAGTTCATTTGGCTCCTGAGTTGAGCCTAAATACTGGCCCGCCACATCCTTTTATTGATCAGCCGTTGGTTGCCCAATTATCAACCACTTCTTTGGAAGGTATAATGGCCGATCTACGGAAAATGTGAATGAATGTGCAAGAATAAGGAATGGATCAGGCAGAGCTAATACGAGCTCAAACAGAGCATCTTCGTTTACAAAATAAGAATGTTAATAGATGGATAGCTCAACAGTCTGAAGCCATGCAACGTGTGTTGAATGTGGTAACTAAACCAACATCCGTGCATGTACTATATAATGAGGGGAGCTTTGTTGTCTAACCACCGTTGATGATTTCAAGAGGGACACAAATCCTAGTCGGGTATAATAATAATACTCCATTGGAATTCAGGCAACCAAATAGGGAAGGTAAGAATTTTATGCCGAAAATTCGTGTTCATACAACACCGGTAACACTACATTTTCAACAGCTCCCACAGAATCCAGTCTTCTAAGAAAGATTACCACGTGTTGGTCCTAATCACCCACTAGGGGTTGAACCACATCACATCGATCGCAATCAAATAGTGCAACTTGTCCAAGAAGTGGTAGGACAAGTACTCGGTTGACACGTCATACCGGTGTATCATAAACCATACCTAAAATGGGTCAATCATCAGCACCCATTACTAAGAAATTATCGGCCTGATTTCTCATTATTCTCCAGTGATACCGGACAATCTACTATTCAACACATTAGCCGATTTGCCATGCAATGTGAAGAATTGGCCAACAATGATTATCATAAATTACAGTTGTTTGAATTTTTCAAGTTCTAGTTTGAATAAAATTTCAATTTTTAGAAGTTTTGTTAGAGTTTGTGTACTCCGGACATGAGTTCCTTACAATTCTCTAAGATTTTCATGTTGGTTTGATTAGAATTGAATTATAGTAACCATAGAGCATGCCATGATCTCTTGGTATGGTTGTTACTTCAAAGGCTACAAGTTCAAGTTGCATATACACTTCATTAGAACTAGAAATCTGATTTTCCAGATTTAAACGGAACTATGTGTGTTGAATGCAATATCTTCTAATTAGATGAGAGATTGGACTTTGATTCTAATTGTGTCTGTGATTAGATGAATGAATTGGCATTGGGCTACTACAAGTGGATCCTTAGTACTTTAGTTTTCCTTTTATTTATCAGATTTTCTTCATTAAAATTTCTGTTTTTTTACTTAGTTCTTAAAAACTCCAAGTTTCATGATCATTCTAAGTTTAAATTATTGGAATGGTTTGAATTGAGATTACCATTTTCTTTGAGGATTGACCTCGGTCTCACCGAGTTATTACTACATCGCAGCCTTGCACTTGAGGCGAGCGAATAGATAGATTATGCTAAGAAGCGCGGATAACAGAATAAAAGGAAAAATGATAATTTGAGATATTTGATTTGATTTGGTTGGTCCTGGACCTTGAGCTCAGCCTTTCTCATTACTATTTATAATCATCTATTACGTAACTGCTTAATTTTTTCGGGCGATTAATCTTCTTGACTTCCCTTTTCATTACTTCCTTCTATTATTACCTTCTTTAACTAACTTGTTGACTTGTCCATGTCTGTTCGTTTGTAACTCCGATTACTCCCTTCATTTAATGCTGTGTAACTACACGTGTACTCATATGATTGACTCTATACATCTGCCAGAAATAGGGTATAACAATTTTTTGCATAAAAATATTTAAGAACTAAAATATTTCATTTCTACCTATATATTTCCAAATGAAATTTATTTATTAAATTTTAGTATTTTATTTTCTTTGGGATTTTTCTGTTTATATGGTGAGAAAAACTTAGAATCTCACCAGAAATTCCTGCGAAATAATTATGGTCAGTTAAGTACCATCGTGGAATTTGTGTCTTTAGGTTGTTTTCTAATTTCATGTTTGGAATGCAAACTGTGCTGATGAATTACAACCGTTACCATCCTATTCATGTTTGGGGCATACCATAACCTTGTGCTACTGCAAAAACTACCATGTATTCCACGTTTGGTTTGGTTCGGATGGAAATGTGACAAGCGTCATTGGATACAAAAGGTGAGAATAACATCTGAAGCTGCAACTGTTACACATGGTAATGTGATTCTGATGTAGATGTAGCATAGTAAGCCCACCGCATGAAATGGCTGCGCGAGAGGGTTTGGTGAGCCCCACCATGATATTCGCTAACATGTCCATCTAGAGTACAAGCTTAATATAGGCCATAAGATATAAAAATGCACCTGTTCCAAGACTCCAATGGGTCACACGAGAGGAAACGATGTCGATTGAACAACCATATACTAGATTTCTATCAATGTAATTTTTTTGGATTTTCTTCTGATGTTAGCGTGCCCGACCTAATAAACGGTTTGAATGATATACAAACATAATGGTGGAGCACTTAAAAATTTTAATGGTAGGCATTTTTTACTTCAGTTTTCCCTTCTATTGTGGCCAAATTCAGTCTTCGTTCTTGCTCATTTTTTGTCAGGGCCCTCAAAATGATCTCAATCCAGATGGACTGGGTAGACTTTTGATAGAGCTAAAGGTGGGCCCCATATACCTTCCTTCTGTTTCGAAATGTGGATGTAGTTATACAGATACGCAGGTATTTGGCTATGCACCGGTGGATTCTTGGATACATTGATGTTGGTGGTGTTGTACCCTATTTCTGACAGATAGAAAAGGAGGCAGTCAGATGAGTCCATGTGTGATTGAAGAGACGTGCGAAGTGAAGAATCAAGGAGAGAAATTGGGAATGTATTTAATTTCATAATGGCATAGTTGCCGCTCTAAGGCAATGTAACGTCACTATGGAAGATGAAAAGACAGAAGAGGTTTGGCGCAATGGTAACGGAAAGAAGTAATGAGGGGAGAAGGGCGTGGGAGATCGATCGTCTGAGAGAATAAAGCAGTTACAAATCTAAAGATTATAAATAGAAGGAAGGACTACCAAGTCTACGACCAGTTTAACACTAACCAAACTAAATCCAATATCTCAATTTATCTTTTTCTATTTGTCATTAGTCTAGTTTAGCATAATTATTCTTTAGATTAAACCACATTTTGTCTCGAAAGGTGAATTACAGTCTGTTGCACACGGCCGATTGTTAGTATTCCCTTTTGTTATTTGATTTGCATTATCCAGCTTTATATTGAAAAGTTTTTTTCCATAGAAGGCAAAAGTGTAACCCATCTTTGGAGGACGAACCTCACCCTCTAAATATCGCCTAATCTCATTAAAATAACTAAGCGAGTGGCTAAATAGGCGACTGATCTTCACATATTTTGGTAATATATGATCGATAATAGCGTATTTGCCTATTTTGGTGCTTGGGGTCATTGTTGTTCGGTTGGCATCGAGCTGCAAAAATCGGTTTTGGCACGGCCGCACTATCTCACATGCATGGCCGAAGAATAGCGACCAACATTTTTAGGCACTCCCGGTGTGACCTTTTCTGTTCATCAAGGTAGTAATTGAACATGGTAAGGCGAGGCTGACTTGTTGGTACTAAGCCCGCGACACCAACTTTGCCAACTCTCATGGTGGAAGTTCTAGTTCATTCGGCTCTTGAGTTGAGCCTGAATACTGGCCCACCACATCTTTCTATTGATCAACGGTTGGTTGCCCAATTACCAACTACTTCTTTAGAAGGTATAACGGACCGATCAACGTGAAATGCGAATGAATGTGCAAGAACAGGGAAGGGATCAGGCGGAGCTAATACGAGTTCAAGTCGAGCATCTTCATTTACAAATAAGAGTGTTAATAGTCGGATGGCTCAACAGTCTGAAGCCATGCAACGTGTGCTGAATGTTGTAACTAAACGAACATCCGTGCCTGTACCATATAATGAGGGGAGCTTTGTTGCCCAACCACTGTCAATGATTCCAAGAGGGACACAAATCCCAGTTGGGTATAATAAAAATACTCCAATGGAATTCAGGCAACCAGATAGGGTAGATAAGAATT
This sequence comes from Liriodendron chinense, assembly GCA_003013855.2. Lineage (NCBI taxonomy): Eukaryota > Viridiplantae > Streptophyta > Magnoliopsida > Magnoliales > Magnoliaceae > Liriodendron > Liriodendron chinense. The sequence goes on from ML058384.1 coordinate 14,988,659, forward strand.
TTGTGCTAGAAGTTCGTGTTCATATACAACATCGGTAACACCACATTTTCAACAGCTCCTAAAGAATCCACTCTTCTAAGAAGGATTACCACATGTTGGTCCTAATCACCCACTAAGGGGTTGAACCACACCACATCGATCGCGATAAAATAGTGCAACTTGTCCAAGAAGTGGTAGGACAAGTACTCAGTCGACAAGTTATACCGGTGTATCATAAACCATACCTGGAATGGGTCAATCATCAGCACCCATTACCAAGAAATTATCGGCCCGATTTCGCATTATTCTCTAGTGATACCAGACAATCTACTATTGAACACATTGGCCGATTTACCTGCAATGTGGAGAACTGACCAACAATGATTACCAAAAATTACAGTTGTTTGGCCATTCTCTTATGGCTGCTGCTTTCACATAGTATTCAAATTTACTGCCAAACTCAATTCATTCTTAGCAGGAATTAGAAGAAAAGTTTCATGCTCAGTTCTTTTGTAAAGAACGAGAAATGACTATGGCCGATCTCGCACAATTTCGGTCGCTGCCTGGTGAGTCTTGTGAAAATTACATTGATTGGTTTAAAAAGGCCAGGAGACGATCTAAAGTGGTTACTCCAAAATTTAAAGTTGTACAATTAGCTTTGGAAGGGTTAGACTATAAGCTTCATAAAAAGTTTGTCAGAACAGAATTTGCTGATTTATATGATTTAAATAAGAAGGTTTGCATATACGAAGAATTATTATAGGAAGGTTCCAAGCAAAAGAATTCGTCATTAGAGACGTATTATTACGATCCTAATTATGAAATTGTGATCGTTGAAGTCATTGCGAAAAAGCCAGTTATATGTTTGGCACTGGTTAAAACTGATGCAACAATAATGACTACTCAAAGGAATCAGAAAGTATATATTTTTGATATTACACGGGCAGATGAGATATTTGAATTCTTGTTAACTGGAAAATTCATAAAAGTGCCACCTAATCATAAGATCCCTATAGTAGAAGAGTTGAGAGGAGGTGAATACTGCAAATGTCATGGATCTCGAACCCACTCTACTAAGAAATGTGTTGTTTTCAGGAACGTAATTCAAGAGAATATTGACAAGGGTCTCTTAAAATTTTTAGAAAAGGACGAGGAAGCCATCTTGATTGATACTAATTCATTTCCACTTGACATGGAGACTAATATGGTTACGGTCGAGTTTCGAGCCAAAGGCTGACCAAAGCAGAAAAAAGATTTACGGCCGACCTATAGACATCGAACTCCTTTTCGCTTATGGTTCTAAACAAAATACCAACGATATGAATGAAGGGGTGAAAATGAGGTTAAAACGCGATGACGACCTAAGACAGAATGATGTGCAGAATCTAGTATCAACTTATGTGATCGCTGTGCATGAAACCTACGACAACCCAGGGTGTGGCAGTGACCAATCAGAAATTGGAACCAAAGGCCACATCTTATGGCTGACACTAGTTCTAAGTCTTTATTGCGGATGACAAAAGACTACGGGTAAAATACTATTAGACATAGAATAATTAAACCCCCTCCAGTACAAGTAGAGATATGGAAAAGAGTAAGGCATCTGAAGTTTCTTGTTGTTCCTGAATTAATGACAAAGTCACAGAAGCAAAGGTAGCAGAGCCGACGAGTTGCTATGAAAAGGGTTAAGGCCAAAACAAGTTCAGCTGGTCATGAGTCACAGTCATTTTGGCGAGTGTCTCGGGACAAGGAGGAACCTATTTTTGAGAAACAGGAACCAAGAAAGACATAAAGATCTTATATCAGTGACTAACGTTGATGGATCTACTGATTATTTTTAGTGACCAATGGTTGGCCGACGATGATTTACTACTTAATGAGTTGATGAATGAGTCTATGGAAATCTCCTTAGTCGCTAATTAAGATAATAAGCAGTTACTTACCTTGAATGAGGATGCTAGAGATGACAAGGAAGATACACAGAGGGGCAATGTTTTGAAAATAAGATTGTTTTTGGGACATTGCCACCCGTCATATTTGAGAGTAATATGGTTCTTGTTCTCCTTGCTCGTTTTCAAGCAAGAACCCCAACCAAGTCAAATGATAGGAGATGTAGAAGAATCTGGTCCATCAATCGTTGTTCAACAAAACAATGCGAATGATACATTGCCAGTAGCTAAGCCGATAATACAAATGAAAACGATTACTGTCGAACTTGGTCTTGCAGTCGAAAAAGTCATTATTGAAAAGCCATTGATCAGTATGACTCAACATCTCAAGCCATTATATATATCGGCCCATTTGGACGATTGTCCAGTCACCAGGATTCTCGTTGACAATGAATCAATCGTTAATTTTTTTTTCGGTCAGAATGATGCCAAAGTTAGGAAAAACAACGGTAGATCTCATCCTAACAGATGTTACTGTCAGTAATTTTATAAGTGAGATGACTAATACTCACGGTGTTTTGCCCATTGACTTACTTGTGGGTACTAAAAAGGCATTGGCACCGTTCTTTGTGGTTGACACATCTTCCCGACATCTTTACACCATTTTGTACTCTCTTTTGGAACCAGAATAGAATTGAATTAGTGTTGGCTAATAATAAACCATTTTTGAGGTTGGATGAAGAGACCCCACAAATATAAGCTTGATCCAAAACTTATGTGGCCCATAAGAAGTTTTTAATGGTCAATCCATCGCTGAGGTATCAGAATCAATGCTCGTGATTTAAGCAATTATCAATTCGTCCTGCACGGATCACTTGATGAATGGTCTAGATTTAACGTACATGTGTCACATGCATAGATTTGAGACTGAGAGACACAATCTATGGTTCTATCTCGAGCATTAAACAATTGGCCTTTTCACGATCCTGGTCAGATAACATTTATGGTGGGTGGGCCTTTCTAGATTTAGACTCAGTCGAGGCTCAAACCTAAGCTAAACCTAATATGGATGGGGTCTAAGGGACGAGGATTAGGTGTTGCTGCCCACACCGTTCCCAGTGGTGGTGTGGCGATGTGTTGGGTGCTTTGGGGACTACCTTTATGTATATGTTATATATCTACACCGTTCATCTGTTTTGAGAGCTCAATTTTGCGCATGAACCAAAAAATTAAGTAGATCAGAAGCTGAAGTGGATCGCACCAGAAGAAACAGTGAGGATAATGATAACCACCATTAAAACCTTCCTAGGCCCAACCGTAATGTTTATTTGCCATCCAATCTGTTGATAAGGTCACATAGACTTGGATTAAGGGAAAGCACAAATATCAGCTTGATCCCAAATCTTTTTGGCCTTCAAGAAAATTTTTAATGGTGGGCGTTCAATCATCACTATTTCCTGTGTTGTGGTCCACTTCATCTTCGGATCTACTTAATTTTTGGGTTCATGCCCTAAAATGAGTTGGAAAAATGGATATAAAACACATGCATCAAGGTGGTCCCCATAGCACCCAAAACATCACCACACCACCCCGGGAGTGGTGTGCGCAACACCACCAGTCAACCCATCCACCCTTTTACAGCTTAGGATGGCAGTTTGGTACGTGGGTAAGCTCGTGCGGCAGGGATCGTGACAATTGACGAATATTGCTGGGATTTGAAAATAAGTCCCGATATTTTCACTAAAAATTCATCAGACAATATCATCATGACAAGGCTTTCAAAATCTCTACTGTATTGAAATTGTTGCAATCGTATCGAGAAATTATAATAATTTTTAGCATAAAAATATTTACGAACTAAAATAATTCCTCTCTAAGTGTATATTTCCAAATGACATTTATTTATTAATTTTTAGTATTTTATTTTCTTTGGGATTTTTCTATTTATATGATGAGAAAAAACGTAAAATCTCTCCAAAAATTCTCATGAAATAATTATGTCCAGTCAAATACTACTTTGGAATTTGTTTTTAGGTGGTTTTCTAATTTCATGTTTGGAATGCAAACTATGCTGATGAATTACAACTGTCTTATTTGTGTTTTGGGCATACCATAACCACGTTTGGTTCGGTTCAGACAGAAGTGTGACAAATGTTATTGGATACGAAAGGTGAGAATATCATCTGAAGCTGTGATTGTTACTCATGATAATGTGATTCTGACACAGATGAGCACAGCAAGCCCACCGCATGAAATGGCTGCAAGGGAGGGTTTGGTGAGCCCCACTATGATGTTTGTGAGAAATCTAACAGGTTCATCAAGCGTACGAGCTTAATATAGGCCATAAGACATAAAAATGCACATGTTCCAAGACTCAAATGGGTCACACTAGAGGAAACAATGTCGATTAAACAACCACTAACTAGATTTGTATGAGGGTAAAATTTTGAAATTTTCTCCTAATTTCAGTGGTCCCAACCTTATAAACGGTTTGAATGATATACAAACATAATGGTGGAGCTCTTAAACATTTCAATGGTAGGCATTTCTTACCTCGGTTTCCTTTCTATTGTGGCCCACTTCAGTCACCAGGCCCTCAAAGAGCTCAATCCAGATGGACTGGCATGGATTTCTGATAGAAGTAAAGGTGGGCCCCATATACCTTTCTTCTGCTTTGAAATGTAGATGTAGTTATACAGACGCTAGTATTTGGCTTTGCACCCGTGGATTCTCGAATACATCGACGTGGGTGGGAGCCTTGACAATGGGGTATCCAGGCACAAATGTAGAAGTGTAGATCCTCACCCTCAATCTTGAGGGGCAGCTCCACTGGGCTATTATCTCAAAAACTTATCCCAAACAAACTATCAGGTTGGATATATCACACAAAACAAATGGATAAAGAGCACACAGGTATTCCTAACGTCCCACATTAACTATTCACTGATCAACCTAGACCTTGTTTGTAATTAAGTCATGAGTGAAGTTTTTTCCTAACAAATGTAACAAAACATAGTATGTATATTGTTAGAAAGGCATTCAAGAGATACCACGATCAGAAAATGTTATAGCAGTCCAAAAATGAAGTGTGAAGGTTATGGTAGAGATGGATGGTCCACATCAAAGGTAAGCTCCACATGAGAGCCGATCACATCCAATGTCCAGCATAATAGATGATCTAAATGTCTTAAAACATAAAGATTATAGTCGCATATTCTTTTGTCATTTGGGAAACGATCCATCTATGATGAGATCCACCAAAACAATTATATGAATTGCTCTTAAAGTTATTTTTTACTAAAACTACAAAAATTTGAATTAAAATTTAGACCAGACCCTAAAGCAACCTTATTTTGCAAAACTGTTCAGTAGCTAATTGCCTATAGCATTTGCTAAAACGTAGAGCTTGATGATAGTTTTCCAGTACCATCTTATAGGCACCATTCCAATAAACAGTCACAAAATTATAACCATCAAAAGCTATATTGCGTTCACTTAAATCCGACTTTTTAGCCTGATTTCTCTCGATCCGCCATCCATGAGACAGCCTTTGACCTTTTGCTATCAGATTCGCCACTAAGTCTTTAACTTTTTCTTATCAAATTCCTCACTAACTCTCTGCACTAGTGCCAAGGAAATGCTCGTACTTTAATATTATTAGGATGTTTGCTCAATACATCCCAACCTAATAGAATTAGAGTTGGACACAAGCCGAGTTAGTTCGGTTAGCTCAGCTTGGCTGGACTCGAAGCTGAGTTGTTTTTTTGAGCTCAAAAAAATTCAGGCCAAGCTCGATTCAGCTCAGCTCAATATATATATATATATATATATATATATATATATATATATATATATATATATATATATATATATAGACCCAAGCTAAGCAAGAGATGGAAAAAGCACACTTTGATTTACCACACTGGGATAAATAAGATAAGAAGGGAGATCAAAGCCCTAAAGCACCTAGTGAGCTCAGATTTTCATTGGGAAAACCACTTGGTTGAACTAGAGAAAAGAGCAGGTAGCACATGATCTGAATGATCAAGCAATGAAATCCTCCTTTGTTGACCTGAAGCTGAAGTTAAGGAGGGAATGGAGTCCCTCTTTCTCGCCGGGAATATTGAGAGGCCAAGGTGAGCTAGCTTTCAATGGTGGAACTGTCGGGGGGAGAAGGGAATTAACGGAGCGAGTTAACGCTAATGTCAAAGGTGGCCGGCCATTCGTCAAGGCCCAGGAATCCGCTGGACATCTCAGCGGCGGGATTGGATACCCGCATCCGATCGAAGTTCCATTTGAGTGCCCCCCTAACATAAAGGAGAGCTGTTTCTAGGTGGGTCGCTTCGCGAAAGACATTGCTTAGGACCAACGGGTCACACGACAGGTGCACGATCAACGGGTCACACCAACAGGTCACAGGATAGGTGCACGCTCCATCTTCGGTTATATATATATATAGCTCATGGACCAAGCGGAACTTGAGCTGAAGTAGGCTATTGGCCGAACTGAGCCGAGCTGTGCCCAGCTCAACTCAGTTCGGCTGGTTTCCAGCTCTAATTACAACAGGACATGTCTATGTGTTGGACCTGGGGTCATGTCTGTGATAAAAGTTGTTAATCCCATGAAATACAACGTTGAAAGTTGCTGCCTTAAACGTCTTAAGGGTCTAGAAATCCTAGATTTTCAAATCAATGGCCACAAAGCAGTTAAGATGACCGTCAATGGCCACAAAACAGATGACCGTCCATATTCATGGAAATCTTTTAAATAATGTAACCAATTGCAGGGTTTCATTATGAAGTGCACTCTATATATGTGAGGTCAACTTTATAAACAAATACAGTGTCAATGTATTGCATTAATTATTATAATATGTCATGATGTATTCGAGGAAACCTCTAGTATCATGATTATCAAATATTATTATTATTGTTGTTGTAGCTGTCGTTGTTGTTGTGGTAAGATTTCTAAACTCATTTCGCTTGTCAATCTAGTTGAGTGGCGTGAGAATCTATACATACATTTAGAAGACTTTTGGTAGAATACATCCCAGCCTGTTGCAACAAGATCCATCTGGACTTTAGCCCTTGCATTTTGGGTCATCTTGCAATGAGCCAAACTGTTTATAAGGTGAGGGTTACTTTATACGTTGAGATGGAAAATAGATAAAAGTTCTCAATTGGATGGTTTAAAACTAATAATATTTTTTTTGGTCGGTCATGCAACACACCCACCCAGTCAGTCACACAACACACCCACTGGTGCTATGAGCAGCGTGGATATTTCACCACTAATGGGTTTCGAGACGAGACCTCTTGTTGAAACTCTGCAGAGTCTACCAATGAGGCAAGGACTCGAATCCAAACCCAATAATAATTTGGCTCCTCCATTTGAATATATATTGACCGTCACCACAACCTTTATATAATTCAAAGGGTCAAAAAATTCAACCTGAGTTATTTTAGTATCCGGCATCCAAGGGGAACACATCACATGAATGATTTGGGTAATCGGAGGAAGGAAAAAAAAAGAGCACAAATCCAATGGCTAGAGCCTAAATGTATCTTACTACAGTACATTGGCATGTACTCTAGCAAACCTCTATATATAAATGAGAATTTCAATATACGATTTCAAAATTTGTTTCAGAGTCGTGCTCAGAGTCCTAGGGCAGAAATGAACCTTATTTTTCCTTCTTATTACTTTGGGTGCACTTAACCATAGTGACAAATCTCCACTTCGGCTTGGCCATTTCTCCGGAGAGATTTTTAAATTTTGACGTTTCCTCACAATATTATTGAGAAATACAATTGTTAATAAAAAATTATTATGAATTAATAGATAAGTTAATTTTTTTAAATATGGGTAAAAATGAATTATTTTAAACTTTTAAATATTTATTTTGATAATTTCACGATGAATTGTAAAAAATAAAAAAATAATGAGATTTTGAAAATCTCACAATATTATTATGATAAATATCATTAATTTCTACTAAAATCCGGAGAGATCACGATAATAATTTTCTACTAGAATATCATGATATTTTCAAGATCTCGCTATATTTGTCACGTTCCTAGCATATTCAATTAGTGCAAAAGGTGGCCACACGATGATGATTGTGTAATATGAAAATCACACCTATCCAGTAACTGGTGGTGGGCCACACTAGTACACTGAGTCATTGGTTGTCCACTGATTTTGATGTTGTGTTTTCCAATTGGTGATTTGATCAGCTTGATTTTCATATGAGGTGATCATAACTGTGTGGCCCACCGTTTGCATGGATTGGATATTCAACATATGTGACCTGTTGGCAGGAAAATGATCAGTATGACAAACAACTTCACCATTCAGTCCATGGCGTAGATGAACTCTTTTATGGGCCACGTTGTGTGATTTTCACTTTTGACCATTCATAAAACCGTGCTCATAAGTTATTTCACTGGGATAAATTGAAAACACAAATATTAAACTGATCACCAAAACTTACGTGACCCCACAAAAGTTTCAATGGTGGACTTTCAATCCTGTGCCATGCCCCACTTGGGTTTTATATCTGCAGCATTTTTGGACCATGTCTTAAACCTTGACGGTCCTGTAAATGAAAACATCATCGTCGTAGACTTCCGTTAAGGCATCCGTCACTGCCTACGTATATTCCCCATTTTATCCTCATTTCTTCGTACCACCAAAAGGTTAATGGATCCTAGCCTTTCAAATGGGCGCTTTCGAATTAACCGCTAAAATAAAATGGTCAGCTGTTGAAGGAAAAATCAGATGGTTAGAATGGTAAGATCAGTTTGAATTTAGGGATGTTCTTTATCCATGCAGGTTAATAAGCTTTGAATAGTCTAGATTTCCATGGATGTATGCCACGGGGAGTGGATGGATCACCACCATTTTGCCTATATGGTGAACTAACAATCTAGGCTAGAAGTTCTTCTCGTACGACCAACGGAAGTGACGGTCTCTGATGTACCTACCCATTTGAGGAGCGGATTTGGTGAGACCGTGATAACAGCTTAGTGGGTGAGATCCTTACCACTGGGTTACCTTTATGTATGTGCTGTATATCCGTGCCGTCCATCAGTTCTTCAGCTCATTTTAGAGTATGGCCTAAAAAATAAAGCAGATCCAAATCTCACGTATACGACACCACAGAAATCAGTGGTTATTAAGCGCCCGTTTGCATTGTAAGTTACATACGTTACTTATCAGGTAAGTGAGTTTCTACTTAATTAGCAAATAAGTATGGTTGGTTAACAACATACGTATCAACCAAAACATAGAAAAGTATGTTTGTTTCCAACATCATTCCTCAAGTCTGTTTCGTCCTGCACATCCACCATCCATCATTTGGGGCTAACCTTTGGTGTGGATTGTTCATTGTGTGGGCCCTGCCTTTGGTGTGGGCAGTACGTCATGTGGGGCCCACCTTAGATGTGGGCCATTTGCACCGTTCTTTATGTAGGGCCCACCTTTGATGTTGGTCATCCATTAAGTGGGCCCACCATCAATATCCACTGCCCATCATGTGGAGCCACCTTTAATGTGGATTGTCCCAAATGTGGGGCCCACCTCTAATGTGGGCTGTTCATCATGCAGGGCCCACCTTGGATATGGGCCACTCATCATTAGGGCTGATCAATGGTTGGCGTCAATGACCATTGTTTCCATAGGTGCGGTCTATTTGAGATTGGATTCTGTTTCATTTTTGGCATGGACCCACAAGGGTGGACAATGTGGATTTCATGTGCACAGCATGTGGCCCCACTACCTAGTGGGCCATTCAAAACTACTTGGAAAAATGTGAGATGAAAGGCATGAGTAAAACACATCATGCTGGGCCTAGTGAGTTTTCAACGGTGTCATCATTATTACTGTTGCTTCCTGATGTGGGGTCCACCTTGTTAGTGCACTTTTCTTTGACAAACTAGTGCACCTTTTTTTTTCATTTTTTTTTTTCAATTACTTAGGTTAGTGAGTTTAGTGTCGGTTGAGCTTAATGAAGACGAAGACCGAAGACTCATGCAGACCTGCTGCATCAAGGAAGAAGAAACAGGTAAAAGAAATGTTTTGGTGAGCCTTGAACCTTGACGAAAACTAAGACCATAAGGTATACTTGTAGTTATCTTAGATTAGCCTTAGGTGTCCCAAATTATCACCCAAAGTTTGGCCAAGGAGGTGCCTTTGCAGCTGCAAAATACAATTGAAGACAACTATGCAGAGAGGGTTGTCGACCGGTCGTCCGACTGGTCGTCAGACCAAAAGTATGGGGCAGCAACTTGCTGGACCCCTGACCTTTGGGCCGATCGGTCGGACCAATCCCTACGCAGAGACAGTAACTCTCTGTCCCAAATGGTCATTGGACCGACTGGTCATGATTGGTCGTGGACCCTTGTCTGATCGGTCACAACCGGTCGGTTCTAGCCGTTAATTGCTCGTTTTTCATCCGTTGTGAATTTCTTATAAATGGGGCTTGGCTTGATTTGTGCAGTAAGAAGAGGAATTTTGAGAGGATCGAAGCCACCATTGTTGGAGACCATTAGAGGCTCAATTCCTAACATTTGCAAGGCATCTTCCTTGTGATTTAATACAAGAATGGAGCATTCCAAGCTTATGAAGAAGATCACCTTCACCCTCTTTTGATCTCTAGAGTTTGGATCTTTCTTGATAGTCATATCTTTATCCAAAGCTCTAAGATGAGATCGTTATAGGTGGGCAATTCTAGGTAACCCATTCTCATTAGTTGTAGAGTTCTCAAACCTACCATCCTATCACATCAGGCATCTCAAAGGCATTATTTGTAAGGTGATTGATCAAGTGTAGCTGAGGCATTGGTGACGCAGTAGTAATATGATCGGGGGAGCAAAGGAAGCTGATTGAAGCACAGGAGAGCGGAGATCAAGCAACTTAAAGCGGCACTGAACAAGGGGCTCATCCGACAAGTAAGGTTGTCTTTATTGAGAGTCCTTCCAATTAATTTCTTGTGAGAGTTGAGTGTAGAGTTTGTTTGTCAAACTCGATCTAGGGTTGTTTACCGATCCTTGGCACGTTTGTCGGGCCTAAAACATCCAGTGACATTTGCCGTTCCTTGACACGTTTGTCGGGCCTAAACTAGTCTCCAAGAGGGAGCCTCCGACACGAGAGTGATTGTGCGTCAGGTCGAGAGTTAGCCTATGTCTAAAACTCTATTTTGATTGAGAGGTGAACTGGTAAAATCTCTGTGTAAAGGTTGAAAGGTGAACCTCATTTAAAATGTCTGATAGTGAATGCCGGTGTGCTCAATGGGGTTGAGTACTTAAACCGAGAGTGGAGTAGACCCAAAGTTGAACCACTATACATACTTGTATTTGTGATTGGTTTGAGGACATTGTTATCTTAGCGTTGTATGTTTAATTATTTAATTATGAATGCTTGATAAGGAATGCATGATGGGCACTAGTTAGGCATCCACACACAAGATGTACTTTCACTAAGTAGTGTAGACTTAAGGTCATTGATCCATTCTCATAAGTCTACACAGGTTGCATAGATTAGTAGCTTGATTAGTTAAATTATTTAATTATTTATGCATGCTTAGACTAGGTTGCTTAAATAATATACTAGTCTTGTGATTGGACCCATTTAGGCTTAGAAGCCAAAGTGTTTTTATTTACTTAGTTTAATTTGATAAAACTTTTTAAGTAGGCGAAAAGATTTTAAAAGGTCCTAATCACCCCCCCCCCCCCCAACAGGACTTAGCCATAATTCTAGTTGCTCTAGTAGCTTCCGCACACATACGCCTTTAATCGAAAATGTGTAATTTCACACCTAAGGTTTAGAATTGGCTCACATGTTAGCCCCGCTCACATCCAAACTAGATGGACGGCGCAGATCAAATATATCGCAGTGGGTCCAGCAAGCTGGATGGTTAATGTGGGCTGGGCGGTTGCCACGAAAATTAGAAGTTTTACCACTATGGACGAGCACCTCTTGCTTTAGTCGGTGGTGAAAAGTAGAAAAGCAAGATAAAAATGCTGAAATACTTAACTGATTTTCAGCAAATAAGTAATGATCATTATTTAATAGCATGCGTACAATGACACGTGTCCCTTTTAAATGGCCAAAAATAGGGTTCCCCCCCCCGCATTGTCGCCTCGTCTTGGGTCGAAAATGAGAGTTCGACGTTAGCTCGTGCTTCCATATAATAAATGCAACCGCCTTACTTTCCACGTGTCAACACCCCATTGATTATGTTTGGCCGCGACAAAAACCAAATGATGATTGTCACGCCCCAAATCCGATTTTCAGCATCCATTCATTGTAACCCGAATCAAAAGGTGGCATCCTCCATAGTACCATAATCTCAACTCCTAGGTTCTGATCTTTGGATCCTATAAGGATTTATTCTCGTAACATGAGCATCACTAGAAGTGTACTATAAGAAACAAGCACAATATTTCCACTGCATCATTTCTTTTACATATAGTACTGAAAGGTAAATACAAAATGCGAAAATATAAAAGATGCGCACAATCCTGCACCTCCTGCTTTTACACTCTATAGTAACTTGAAAGTTAAATCACAAGTGGGATGAGCCCACGAGGTATGATGGAAGACACAACTTCAGCTCAACATTGCTGATACGCCCTGGTATATCCTGCAGCGTAAAAAAATGCGCATAAGCTTCCTACAAAGCTCATTAGAGTGAGTGTGTGCATGCGTAATGCATATGATAGGCATAATAAATATTTGAGTAAGAAGTAATGCATGATGATAAGTTTAAACCAAAATTCAGCCTAATCAGGCTACACAATCATGTGATATGGATAACCAGCCTATCAAGGTTATGCAAGCATGCAACACAAGTAAGCAGCCTACCAAGGCTATGTGCTCATACTATGCAATGGCCTACAGGGCCTAATGTCATGTGCAATGATCCAATGCATGTGTGAAAATCACCACATCTCAATACAAAAGTAGTGATCCAGATGCGAGCAGTCATATCACCGATACAAAAAATATCTCTGAAATGGGACATCACTAGGGTCTAATCCACAGCTAAGAGATCCCACATCCTCTCTACCATGTACAGACCTCACTACTCACCCAACCAATAGCATGCCAAAGCCTACTTGGTGCAGTAGCGACCCCACTCATCAGCTGGTCAAACTTGACCCCCTTTGCAACAAACTTCTGGTAGGTCAGGTCAGACCTCATTCCAAACTGACCACGTGTAGTCGAAACACCACCGTCTGGTATTCGACATACTAGTGTATGATAAAACCACCCAGTCCTTGAATGGAGCACCCACCTTAGTACCAACAGGATCACGGACTTCTCACCTAAGGATATCCTATTGCGTCCAGTTTAAAATCACATATTTTCCGTTGTCCAACAAACCAAGCAGGGGCTGTGGTTGCAATGTAGTAACCATGCTATATGTGGCATAAGTAGATAGTGTGAAATGCAACTATCGCAGGATGACATGCGCATGCAAGTCTCCAAAGAGCACCCTAAAACTGCAGGGTCTCGACTACAAAGTCATTGTCAACTGGTAATGAAATGCACGACAACCATAGCCACCATGGTCGGGTGTGATACAATATAATCAGATGGGCCAAGCATTCATAATGTGATGAGTAAAGTATACAGTATGAGTGCCGACATTTGTTCAATCTACCACGAAGACAAGGAAGCAATCCAGTCCAACAATTTGAAATATGGTTAAGATGAGGGGGCACATATGAATGGTCGAGTCACAGTGCGAGATGTCATTATGGTAGAGACTCTCACACCAAGGGCTACTAGACTATTCCTAGCATGCAGTGTAAGCCAAGGTGATAGGCTCTTGTACTCAAATAGTCTCAAACCTATTGGAAAGGTTCACAATGGAAGGTACGCGAATTAGATTTGCGCAACTACATCTCAAATTCTATATGAATGCATTTAGGCCCTAGTGGTCCCCAACTATCAATGGGTGAATCAGGATACCTACTCATCACGTAGGCAGGATGGTCGTTACAGCATATAATATATAGATGGCATGAAAGTATTTCAGATAATACTACGTGTGGCAACAGGCTATACTAAAAGTGTTGAGGCTAAAATATTGCATATTCAACCCCAATTCCATACTCATATTACATAAAACAATGTGTTTAAAGATTAACTTTAACGTGTTTTTTTTATTATAGCAATAAGAAAGAGATTCAAATAAAAGGAGCTTAAAAGAGGATATTTATACATGATGGGAAATCACCTTGGAAGCAAGCAAAGAAGGAAAGAAAGAAAGGATCCAAGTTGAAGAAAGTTTGAAGTTCAAAAATCAACAAGTGCCGAAACAGACAGGTTCGATTGGTCTTCAATCCATTGTAAAATGACTTTCGATTGGTGTTCGATCCATCGAACATACCAGAAAAAACAGAATTTTGGACAATTCTCTTGACTTGTTTGGATTCATCATGAGAACTTCTATCCATCGAAAAAGGGGTTTCACACTTATGTCGGTTGGTGACCGATCGTAGGTAGATGGCGATTGGTCACAGCTTGAATAGCAACAAACTTAAACAGAAATTTGAATCTGACTCCATTGGGCAACCAGTAGCAGGTGGCCATCAACCAGTCACAACTGGTCCTTTTCGGTCCAGTAAGTAAAGCTCTTAAATAGTAGGTTTTCAGATAAATTTGGCTAGTCAAACACTTCTTGCGATCGGTCGCAGGATGCTAGCGACCGGTCTCTAATGACTTAAGACCAGTTGCAGAATGTTGTTTCTTCTAGATTCTTGATCTTTCTTTCCTCTCTTCTGTGACTTGTTTCTTCTCATCTTTGGTACATCAAAGGCTTGTTTTTTAAGCACTTCCAATAATCTTTTTAAGCATTAAATTCATGTGGTCTCTCTTCATTACATGCAATCATAAAAACAAGCATAAGTCTACAGTTTTAATAGTTCAAACCATGCAACTGAGTGATGAATTGGGGTTCAAATATACACAATTCAGAGCTTAAAACTCAACCATAAGAACATGTTATATCAACCAATACTTTTGATATGTTTCGTAACCTTTAGCATATTGGTTAAATTGGCCAACATTTTTAGCCAAAATTATCCATATAGCCTTAATGTTAGTCTCATTTTTCATCTAGCTTGCTGAGCTCCGCAAATCCCTTCATGCACCTCGGCCATAGCCAACATAGCCTCTTGTTTATCTAGGCACCAAAATAATATGCCCTCGGCTCCTTGTTGGGACACGAAAAAAGAAAAGTGAAAATGAAGAAAGAGCACGAAGGTAAACTGATTGCCCAACCAAGGTAGATCCAGGAAGATGATTGCGCGGCCCTCCCAAAGTCAATAGACAGATTGTGCAGCCTTTTTTTTTCTTTTCGCATGAGCATAGTAAGCTTTATATGAGGAAGATCTGGTACCCCCATCAACAAAGTTGCAAGATCTAGTGGTCCTAGAAAGTAGAGGAAAATTACAAAGAAGTCCCATGACACTACCCAGAATGTGCAGAGGTAGGGAACATAAACCCTAATGGGCATTGCATCCAAAGAGATAATCAGAACAAAGGAGATCCCAAAAGCGCTCTTGCAGGCCTCGACAACAAAAACGAAGCTGCATATGATGTCACAACTTAGCTCAAGTCAATCCCTACCCAAATCTCGTTATGGGAACTTTTTGCACGTCTCGAAAACACCAAGAAATATTCGCCAAGACCCTGAGTGATGCCCACGTCTCCTCAGATATAGCACCTAAGATGATGGCATTAATGATCAGATAACTTCTGGCTCCGCGCGCCATCACCTTCACTGATAATGAGTTGCCACCAGAGAGAAGCAACCATGGGCGGTCCCTCAATATAGCCTTACGATATAAAGTCCTCTGTGTCCCGCTAGTCCTTATCGATAATGGCTGAAGCTTAAATGTCTGCCGGCTCAAGACTGCGAAACGCCTGGGAATCAGTCCCTCCTCATTTCGACCCAACACCATGTACGTCAGAGCATTCGACAACACCCGCCGATCAGTGGAAGGAGAAGTTAACATAGAGGTACAGATAGGTCCAGAAGTCTCCACTATCACATTCCAAATTCTAGACATATCAGCCTCTTTACATGTTGCTCAGACAACCTTGGCTACATAAGGGGAGGGCTGTACCATCAACTTTGCATCAACGGGTGAAGTATATCTGTGGGAACTAAGTGATCTCTGTCAATGCAGAGAAGGAGCTCATCATTCCTTCCAATGTCACTACTATTGAACCAGATATTCCCATCATTGACATCCAACACTCTAAAGAAGACGTCCCATTTCATAGTTTCGAGTTTGAGACTGTAAACGTAATCGTCAATCTAGAACCAATAAGTGTTGATCGTGTCTTTTCACAAGAAAAACGTCTGATTCTCAAGTACTGTATGAAGAATCATTTCAAGTTCAGAAAGATGTCGCTGGTATATAATCAACGCAAATGGGGACTTAGGTACAGGTCAATCATCATGGACAAAAGAAAAAAGAAATTTCGGTGCTCACCCATCCAATTCATAAGGCCAGGAGACCTAGCAGAGATCCAAGAGGAAATCTACTGACCGCACATAAAGGTCTCCCAATGAGCCTAGCTTGGGCCATGTGGCCCTCCATTCAATGTGATTAGATTCTCGAACCATCTAAGCCTCAAGAAGAAGAAAATGATATAGATGAAGAAGCAAATCAAATACAGCAGCTTTAGGACTAGGGGCACAACCTGTTCACTTCCATTCTAGTCAACTAGGGGCACAACCTGCCCACTTTAAATCCAGCTAACCAGGGGCACAACTTGCCCATCTCAGCATCAATTAACAAGGGGCACAACCTGCCCATCTTTGCAGAATCAACACCATCAACCATTAACCAGGGGCAAAAGCAGCCCATCCATTGGACCAAGAAAAGGGAAATGGCCAGCCCTAACTTGGTCTGATGTCCAGATTCTAAGCCTATATCTCGCTATGGAACCAGACAAACTACAATGTGAGGTAAGTGATCTGGGAGGGACTGAGTACGACTCAAATCTCGAACCCAACTAGCAAGAAATCATGGTCATTGAGCCAGACCATGATTCTTCGCCCAAATCATTAACCCTCACCTCTTCAGGGGAAGGAGTGTGGGGTCCTGAATGGTCATCTGTTCCCTTAACTTCTGAATAAGCCAAAGTGTCATCCGAGGGCTCTGGCTTCTAAAAAAAATGCTGGTTTAAGTAACGAGCGGTACCCTGGGACAAGTTGGGATCAATCATGCTTGCAATGCCTGCTTGTTCAGGGTCCCTTGAATTTCAAAAATAAAAAAAAATAAAAAACTTTCAAAAGTAAAAAATATCTAGCATTTCAATTCCATAAAATTCTTAAAAACTAAAAAGTATTCATTTTCCTGCATTCAATAATGTGTCAAGTTCGTCTGAAAAGTTGCATGAGTTTGAAGTCGAATCATATGATTTTGACATCAAATTAGACTTCGAACTCATGGGTCTGGATGAGTTTAGGATGGAGAAGATGATGACCTGGCTCCCGAACTACAGAATCTCCTTAAAAAGTTTGAATCTAAAGCCGATGTTGTAGCCGATGATTTTGAGGTAGTAAACTTGGGGACACCAGAAATCCCTAGGGAAGTACGCATTGGGAAATCATTGCCACCAGAGATGAAGTAGAGAATGATAGAGTTCCTAGCTTCAAGACTATCCAACTTTGCGTTCTCATATGAAGACATGCCGAGGCTCGATGAAGAGCTCGTTGTTCACCATCTGCCAACAAAGCCAGATATGAAGCCAGTTAAGCAGAAACTGCGAAGAATGAAGCCAGAATGGGCCCTGAAAGTTCACGATGAAGTCATCAAGCAGTACAACCCGGGATTCTTGGTAGTCTCCAACTACCCTGAATGGCTCGCCAACATCGTACCAGTTTTGAAGAAGGATGGCAAGGTTCGAATGTGCATAGACTTCCGGGATCTCAAAAAAGCCAGTCTTAAAGATGATTTCCCTCTACCACATATCGACACTCTGGTCAACAACACCACAGGGTACAAGATCTTCTCATTCATGAACGTATTCTCAAGTTACAATCAGATCAAAATGGCCATCGAAGATCGTGGAAAAACATCGTTTATCACTCCATGGGAAACTTTCTGTTACAGGGTAATGTCGTTCGGTCTGAAGAACATAGGAGTAACATATCAGCGAGCAATGACAACATTATTCCATGATATGATGAACAAGGAGCTTAAAGTATATGTGGATGACATGATTATCAAATCTATCACGATTGAGGGACACTTTGAAGATCTGAAAAAGTTGTTAAACAGGTTAGAAAAGTACAAGCTTCATCTCAACCCTTGGAAATGTGTCTTCGGTGCAATTAGAAGTAAACTCTTTGGCTTTATGGTGAGCAAGGATTGCATCAGGGTCGACGAGACCAAGACAAGAGCAACATTGAGATACCCCCTCCAAGAATTAAGAAAGAAATTTGTGGTTTCCTCGGCAGAATCCAATACATTAGTCGCTTAATTGCACAACTTACACCTATCTGTGAGCCCATATTCAAGCTCCTTCGAAAGAATGTATAAAAAAAAATGGAATGACAATTGCCAAGTCGCCTTCAACCGCATCAAGAAGTATCTCATGAATCCTCCAGTTCTAGTGATGCCCACTCTCGGACGACCCCTACTATTATACATCTCGGTAGCAACCGAAGCCATCGGTTGTGTCCTCAGTCAGCACGACGAGATCGGGAAGAAGGAACAAACAATATACTATTTAAGCCGAAAGTTCACCAACTACGAGACCAAGTATTCCTCAATCAAGAAGACTTGCCTCGCCCTAGTCTGAGCAACTCAACGACTCCGACAATACATGATTGCATTCCCTATTTTCCTCCTCACTCGTATGGATCCGCTCAAATACTTGTTCGAGAAGCCAGCACTTACTAGAAGGATAGCTAAATGGCAGCTACTCCTGTCTGAATTCGACATCACCTATGTCACTCAGAGGGCAATCAAGGGGTAGGCCCTTGCCGATCATCTCGCCACTCATTCTCTCCTGGATTATCAACCGCTCGAAACGTTCTTCCTGATGAGGATCTCTTACTCATCAAAGGAGAAGAGAAGAAGAAGAAAGATGAGTGGACGTTATTCTTCGACGATGCAGCCAACTCTAAAGGAAGTGGAATCAGAGCAATCCTCTACTCTCCAGATGAAGTCCCTATTCCTATCTTAAGGCACAAGCATTCGAATGTAACAATAACATGGCAGAGTATGAAGCTGCGTCGTTGGTCTAAGGGAAGCCATAATCTTGGGCATCAAGAAGTTATAAGTATTTGGAGACTCACAGCTTATCATCAATCAAACCAATGACAAATGGAAGACCAAGGACGAGAAGCTGATACCATATCACGTATACCTTGAGAATCTGGTCGAAGAATTCAAACAAATCACATTCTCGTGTATGCCCAGCGCCAAGAATCAGTTTGCAGATGCTCTCGCTACTCTTGCATCAATGCTCGAAATTTCAAAAGGAGCTTTAAAATGGGAGCTTACAGTCGAAACTTAAGATGAACTTGCCTTCTACTTGCAAATTGAAGAGGCCGAAGCTGCCCCTAACAAACCCTGATATGCCGACATCAAGCAATATCTCGAAACCCAGGAATATCCAGAAGCAGTAACAATAATAGATTGCCAAACCATCCAGCGTTCGGCTGGCTAGTTCACCATCAGTGGTGAAATTCTTTACAAGCGATCCTGTAATCAAGTCATCCGTCGATGAAACAGAAGCTGCTGAAATCATGAAAGGAATACATGAAGGAATTTTTGGCCCGCACGATGGCAAAGAAGATTCTACGACTCGGCTACTATTGGCTCACCATGGAGACAGACTACTGCCAGCACGTCAGAAAATGCTTCAAGTGTCAGGAGCATGCGAATCAAATCCATGCCCCCACATCAGAGCTGTACAACCTAACAACTCCTTGGCCTTTCTCTATGTGGGACCTTGACAACATTGGGAAGGTGAGTCCAAAAGTATTAAATGGTCATGAGCATATACTTGTGGCAGTCGACTACTTTACTAAGTGGGTAGAAGCAGCCTTCCACACCACGATTGCAGCATCCTAAGTGATCAAATACATGATGAACAACATCATATGCCGGTATAGAATCCCTAACGCTATCATCATAGATAACGGGACCCCGTTCGTTAATAAGAAGATGGATGATTTTCTTAGCAAGTTCAAAATTCAATGTTATCGATCAAGCCCTTACCGTCCTCAGATGAATAGTGGAGCAAAAGCCGCAAACAAGACGATCGTCAGGATACTCGAGAAGATGGTTGTGACCTATCGAGATTGGTCAAACATGCTCCCATATGCACTTTGGGCCTATCGAATGTTTGTACGATCTGCTACCGGTGTTACTCCTTTCAAGCTTACTTATGGAATGAAAGTAATTCTACCAGTTAAGGTGGAAATACTGTCACTACGGGTGTTTCTGGAAAGCGAAATCGAAGAAGGAGAATGGCAACATGCCAGATTCCATCAATTACAGCTAGCAGATGAAAAGCGCATGCGTGCGCTAAGTCATTCCCAGTGTTATCAGAAAAGGATCGCTCGGGCTTACAACAAGAGAGTCTGAAAAAGAAGTTTCAAGGTAGGCGACATGATTATGAAGAAAATTCTACTGTCACACCTTCCAGATCCCAGAAGAAAATTCAAACCATCATGGGATGGACCGTTGATCATCAGAGAAGTACTTTCCGAAGGCGCCCTCAGGCTCACTAGTATGAGAGGAGTGGATCTTCCTGAGCCAATCAACGCCGACAAAGTGAAGATCTTTCATGGGTAAGTCATTCTAACCCTATCAAGAGTTAAATTAGTAGAGCTGAAGTCAAGAGGCCGAAGCTAAGACTTTTGAGAAATCATTTCCGTCCACCAATAAGTATTCCAAATAAAGAGTTTCAAAAGAAAAAGAGAAGAAAAAGACAAAAAAATAAAGAGAGTACAAAGAGAAAAGAACAAAAGGATAAAGAAAACGGGGAAGCCAAAACAAGGCACCCAAGAAAAAATCAACCCGAAAGGAAATACAGCCATCCATCCATTCATCTCAGAAGGTCCGTAACTAAGGCCGACAACTCTATCATCGTAACTCAAGATAAGGGCTGAAAGACTACCATCGAAGGTGTTCACTCACCTCAAGTGCAAGGCTGCGATGTAGTAATAATTATCGGTAAGACCGAGGTCGATCCATAGGGAAAGAGGTAAACAATTCCAACTACTCCAAGAACTAGAATCCAAGAAGTTTAGGAAAATAATTTTTAACATAAAACAGAAAAATCTGATATTTGAAAAGAATTAGAGTATCAAGGATCCACTTATAGTAGTTCAATACTAATCCATTCATCCAAGCACAACACAATTAGAATCAAAGTTTTATCTCTCATCTAATTGGTGGATATAACATTCAAGCACAAACAGTCCCACTTAAATATGAAAATCAAATTTCTAGTTCTAATGAAGCACATAGAACTCAAACTTGTAGCCTTCGAAGTAACAGCCATGGCAAGAGACTATGACATGCTCTGGGGTTACTACAATTTGAATATAAACAAACTCATCATGGCAATCATAGAGAATTGCAAGGAACTCATGTCCGGAGTATACAAACTCTCATAATTCATCTAAAAATCCAAACTTTATTCAAATTATAAGTTCAAAATCCAAAATTAAGAAAATGGTACTTGAAATAAAATAATTAAAGCATTGAAACCAACTACAAATTTCACCTCTAGCTCTAGCAAAGAGGTTAACTAAGGAAAAATATATTAAAATTAGAACTAGAACTAAGAAAAGGAAGAAAAACTAGCTGTAGGAGGCTAGGTAGCCTCCTAAGACTTGAACTCCTTGCTTCCCACGTCCTTGACTGCCTTGGAATAGAAGAGAGCACCTCCTTTTATAATATAACAAGAATATCGCAACATAACAGATTTTGTTTCGCTTCGTACGGCTTAACCAATGGTCGAATTGCCTTCAAATTTGATTTGTAGCTTCCTTGTAATGTGATATTCCTCATAGATGATTTATATTTTCAAGATTATCTTCTGAATGGGCCCACCAATCAGATGAGCAACCGCCTCTCAAAATCGCACAATTCGGATGCCTCCAGAACTAGTCATCTTGCTTTCAACGCTACGGAGTGTACAGAGGTCGGATTGATCTCAAATTTTGAATATTGGTAGAAATCTTCCTCCTCTAGATGATAGATGGATTAGATTTTATAGATCAACTCTAGAATTGGGTGCGGAAATTAGAACACTTAGGCCTTTTATAAAATCTACGCAGTTGAATCTTTCTTGATGGTCCATCTTTCTTCAACCGATACGATCAAACCACACATCCAATTTATCTGAAACTTTGTGGTTATTCATATATGGATGTGGTATAGAAGATGGTCAAATTAGATTTTTCATATCATCAATGATGGGCCACCTGGACCATTCTAGTGTTGAACAGTGAAATCTAGAAATCTTCTAGATAGTTCGTATTGTTTTGGCCGCCACGGTCAATCCGTAGTCCGATCAACACGAAACCACTTGAGTTATTTCGGCATCGAGCTCCTCTTTGACATGGATGTGTTATATTTCCAAACATCATCAAGATGGCCCCCGAAAACTGAGCCAAAAAATAAAAAACGGGACTGCCTGTATTGAAATCTGCTTTAGAAAGTGCATGGCTGACCTATCATCCAACCGGTCGGCCGGCTGGTCGGACCACAGGTCGGCGTTCATAAAATTAGTCTAGAGAGTTTGCTATTTCTGAAGGGTTTGGCCGGCCGGTCGGTGGTTGTGGCCGGCTGGCCGGTCAGGCTGTAAATTGTGACTTTTTCATTCTTTTTTTCCTCCATTGCATTGCATCTTTCCTCCATCTCATATCCTTTATTTCTTTGATCTTCAAGGCATATAAAGTGACTCTTTTAACCATGAATTGGTGAAGTCTCCCTCTCATTTCTACAATCACAAAAACATGTATTAGATGAGTCATTTAAAGATGAAAACCATGCATATAATGTGATGTAATGGGTTGGCAAATGTATAAATTGGAGGCTCAACAGGCGGGCAATGACGGATTCCTGACCTCTAGTCACAGTAGTTATCTAGAAGAATCCAGAAAAAGAAAAAACGAAGTGTGCCTAAACAAATATGGCGGGGTGAAAACCCGAAAGGGCACTCCGAGTAAAAACAGTGGACAAACAGCGGACTTGGTGAAAACCAGAAAAGGCACTGAGGGTAAAAATAGCACAGCTGTCAAGGGGCAGGCAAGATCAAATACCCGGGATGTGGTGAAAATCCGAAAGGGCGCCATGGGCAAAAATGATGGGAAAAGCCGGCTGTGGTGGAAACTCGAAAGAGCGCTACAAGCAAAAATGGCTCAAAAAGAAAAAGAAAAATAAAAAGCGCAGGTACTAGGAGGCAAGATAGTCCAGATTAGCTCAGACAATCCCAGTTCGAGAGTAGGAAGAAGTACAGTTAGGGACAAGAACTCTACGAAGTCTGACAAAACTCTTAGAACGTAATGGTTTCAATGGCCTACACCTCTAGGGAATCAAAGGGATCCCCCAGAAGTCAATTTCGAAACATCGGTCAAAACATTGGCCGAGCCTTAGTTCTGATTCCTACATCCTGGCACAAAATCTAGACACACACTCACAAACAACTCATGGCACAATAAGTTCCTAATTTTTTTTTTCTTTCCATTAATGCATCATATTTCTTTTACATATATCATATCATATCTTTCAAAATAAAAAAAAAAGTGCATCATCGTCAGTCATGTACCATGCAAAAAGGGACATACAGATGGCCGACACAGCCCTCGGAAGCAGAAAAATCAATCTCTGCCCTCCTCATCGGCCATGTCAGGTGTAGATACTCCACCTTCGGCTACACTGTTGGTAGAGATAGCTGGATGAATGGAGGACCATACCCCCAAATCCCATGTCCAAACTCAGCCAAACTCACCCTTGTAAGCCCCAATCATAGCCCAACTCACCCCTAAACATCAGCCTGAAAAACCCCCCATAAGAAAAACCAGTCAAAAAAATCCTAAAAAAGTCAAACTCACTGAGTCAACCCGCTGAGTCAAATCGCCGAGTCAACCCGGCGAGTCAAAACACCGAGTCAAATCACCGAGTCAACCCACTGAGTCAAATCACCGAGTCAACCTGCTGAGTCGACCCATCGAGTCAACCCACTGAGTCCCAAGCAGTAGCCCTGAGACATGTCAGTACTGCTCGCGGGATCTCGAGAGCGTCCATACGGGCGGCCCCCTAGGTGCCGCCCAAACATATTTACGGGACCTGCCATTGCCCGCTGCTATAAATATCCCCTCCCCTTCTCATTTCAATAGGCCTTCAAACCTAGGGAAAGCCCGTCTGTTCCGAGTCCTTCTCCACCCCCTTAACCCACTTTTTCACTAAGAAGAGCCCGAGTGAGGAGAGCCTAGCCCTGGTCCAGCCCAGCCTGACCACTAATCCAAGTCTCTCAAACCATCCAAGTCTTGATCCAGCCACTCGAAGCCAACCCTTGCGACACCTCCGTCCATCTAGCTGTTCTTTACTAGCATCATCTCATTCGCATCTAGCATAAGTGCAACATTTACTTTTCTTCCAACCCCCCTGCTTCACTACAAGCAATTTGATCATTCAAGCACACAGCATGCATCTTGCATAAAGCACTTGTCAGTTCGAGCGTATGCTCTGGGCTTGCCTGTTAATGGAAACCTGCCCATCAGAAACTCTTACTGTTCAGACTTGCATTCATGCATCATGTCATCCATGAGAATGTTTGAGGATTAAAACAGACTTTCAAGTATTAGTTCGATTCTGTGAAGTAGAGACCGTACTTCGGTACGGGCAATGTGTGGGGTGCTTAACCTCTTCCCACCCTGTAACCGTGATCCCTTACCTCAAATTTCTGATCGCAGATAAAAAAGAGTCATTTTAGAGGAAGGAATCTTCGGATCCCCTTCTCTAATGTTTCTACGGGGTCTAGTCGACTGTAGATTCGAAGTAACTAGCTAGTCGCGACTCTGGTCTTATATAAACTCATCTAAACACATCCAGCTTAACACGACAACCAAACAAAGCCCTTGAGAACGAGGCAAGCCAGTGGCACAAACGGCGATTCGCACGTACGCACCTCTTCTTCTTTTTGCGAAAGGAAAGGGAGAACGACATACGGAAGCGCAGAACGGCGAGGGTCCACAGAATGGCGACTCTGCTGGGGATAAGCTAGTCCCACTAGTCATGATACGACTTGAAAAACAGAATCCTTCCCGTACTTGAAAGTCATTAGTCCTCATACAATCTCATCTGCATAGCATTCTATCCAAAACCCCCAAAAAAAAAAAAGAAAATCCCAAAACCCAAAAAGAGTAGAGTATAGTCATCACCATTGCGCCTCCTCGGGCTCAACGTGTTCAGAAACAACTTCCCTTCCGCAGCATAATCCGCACTCGGGCTCAGCAAGCCATGTCCGACCACGAAGAAGAAACTCATCTCTTCCCTGCTCTTGAAAGGACCGAAGCGTAACATCCAGCGCAACAGCCAATTGAGAATACGCCAATCATACAAGAATTGGCACAAGGAATGAGAGCAATGCAAGAAATGCTCTTGCAATTCATGCAAGCACAAGCTACCGTAACAGCCAACAATCAGGTTGGCCCAGTTCAGTAATCTCAACAGCCATGCCGGGTCCCTTCGGCCTCCAGTTCAAATCAAGCACAACCATCGGAGTCTGCCCAAGACTACCGACAGCAACCATCTCTTCTAGCCTCCAGTTCATCTCAACCACAGCTATCAAGGTTGGCGCAGGACTTTCGATACCCTCCTAATGAAGGTCCTCAATCAGGACAACTCTCGACCTCAGGGTATTTCTTCCAGTATCCTCCTGCAAATGAGAGCCATTTTCAGTCACATCCCACAACCAGAACTCCGAGCCAATTCCAACATCCTCTTCCTAATGGGAGTTCCAACCAATTTCAATATTCTCTTGTGACTGGGATTTCTTTGCAGTCTCCCTTCTCAGCTCCAGTCCAACAAAGTCCCTATAATGGGAGTAATTATCAAGCCCAACCTTCTTCAAGCAGGAATCATAGGAGCATCAATGACACCAATTATTACGAAAGGGGGCCAGCTCAGTCATGGCAAGGGGCAAGATCTCCCTCATCTAGTCCCTCTGAAATCGAACAGCTCCGAGAGCAGATGCAAGAGATGAAGAGAAAGTTGCAGAAGCAGCAAGGGGTAGATCTTCCATCCACTACGTTCAAGGACCTTTGTCCATTTCCCGATGCAATGGTACTTCAAGGCTTTCAGGTACTAAAATTTAAAAGATATGATGGGACAGGGTGTCCTATAGACCATTTGAGATCATTTTATGGTGAACTAGATGTTGTGGCAAGCAACGACGGAGCGTTGATCCGTCTGTTCCAAAAGTCCCTGAAAGACGATGCCCTAGACTGGTACACATCATTAGACTATCATCGCATCAGGACTTGGGAGCAGCTCTCCCAGGCTTTCGTCGACAGGTTCGCATACAATCTTAACATGGCACCCAGGAGAGCGGACCTCGCAGCTCTCAGGCAAAGAAGTGACGAAACATTATTAGCTTACGTTGGACGGTGGCGGGCCATGGCCGCTAGAATGAAGACTCCCATCGACGACGAGGAGCAAATCTCCATGATCGTCCACTCGGCAAATCCAAGTATCTCTGGATACCTTGTCTCAGATCCATATGCGAACTTCACCCAATTAATTTACACCGGGGAACAAGTCGAAGCCGGAATAAGGGCTGGGATGATCTCCCCTTGGTGGCCTTATCAAGCCTCTCTTATACAACCGACAGTGGAAGAAGAGCCTACTGAATACGAGAATGATAACAGAAGTGTCCTCATCCCTCATCCAATAGAAGAAGACGACTTTGTCGCCTCTACCAAAGGTACACTATTCCTCCCTCAGCACGGACAACCGCAGCAACAGCAACAGTCAAGATGGAACTCACAGTTCCCTAAGCAAGGTTGGCAAGGGGCACCCCTAACCAGTCCAGTTTCAGAACCCCTCATCCCGCAAGGGGCATCTCCAGTTGATCCAATCTTCATAATGCAAGGGGCACTTCCTGCCTATCCAGCTTTCGTAAGCCAAGAAGAGCCTCCTCTCCAGTTTATTCGTGCCATCGACTCTAGTTTAGAGTTCGAGCCTCTCATCCTGCAAGGGGCACCCTTAGTTATTTCAATCCCAGAGCCCATCGTTATGCAAGGGGCACCTTTAGTCGATTCATTCTCCACGCCCATTTCTAAGCATGGGTACAATTAGCCCATCTCAGTCAACCAAGGAGACAATCTCCCTAGCGCAGCATCGGCAAAACAGGGGCATGGTCTGCTCAGTTTGAGCCAAGGGCAAATCCTACCCATCTTAGCATCAATCAACTAGGGGCACAACCTGCCCGTCTCAACAATAGTCAATCAGGGGCACAGCTTGCCCACTCCAGCTTACCAGGGGAAAAGCCTACCCATCTCTCCATCAAGCAATCAGGGGCACAACTTGCCCGCCGCATCCGTCTATTCAGCTTCTACTTCAGCCATCATCCTCCAAGAAGAAAACCCTTCCTTGGACAGCACGCCACATGCCCTAGCAGAATTGGGGCCCAGCTTCAATTATGTGGCCACTATCGAGGAGGTCGAAGGAGAGATTGATGTATAGGTTCTCATCGGTCCAAAAAGATCAACTATCACTCTTTAGGTCTTGAACATCTCAGCTTCATTCCATCTCCTTTCCGATCGAACCTGGTTTCACAGAATCGGTGCCATCTCTTCAAATCTTCACCAAAGGGTCAAGCACAGCTTCAGAGATAGGGCGATCACCATCATTACCGATCTCGGACAATTTTCAATGGTAGAAGCATCCAACCTTCGAGAGCCTACCATCCTAGCCATGGATGTACAACGCTCTAATGGGGAGGTCTCATACCATCATAATGCAAATTACTTCCCTCGTGCGTGTCCCATCGGATCGAACTACGTCTTCCTTCCTGCCAAGCATCAAACCTTCTACTGTCAGCTCGAATATCAAGACTCGACCCGAATCATGGGAGTTTAAGAGAATGTGGACAGAGAAAGAATGCGATATCGGCCTACTCGGATTAGGAAACCAAAGCACAGAAGTATCAGAAGAAGACGGGGTCATCAAGAAGACGGCAATCTCTGCATCTGCACACCAATCTAGTTTATCAATGCAGGGATTATCTATCCTGGTGATAGGCTGGATTCCACCTTCGATGATCAAGCGAGCAGATTGAGTTTGATAGAGTTGCCCAGAGAAGACTCAAGCAAGGGGCAGGAATTTTCTCCAATCGATTGGACTGCCATCCTAGTCCCACCTCAGCCAGATGAACCCGAAGAGCTACAATATATCGGGGATGAGTCAGGAGAAATTACATCCGACATCGACTTGGAGCCCAATTCCATATCTATCATGATGTTTGGGCGCAACGATGAGGATCGGCCTACTGATCCCTCTAGCCCTGCCTCCTAAGGGGAAGGAGTGCAGGGCAGTAACAGGTTTGTTGTCCCCATGACGGCCAATAAAAGTCGACAGTGCTCGGCTCCCCAAGCCGAATCAGGCAACACCTGATTCACATCGCCGTCTTGCTCGGGTCTTTTATAAAAAAAAATTAAAAAAAAATCAGAAGATTCAAAAACCCAAAACACTAAATATTTCAAAAAAATTTCAGAGAGTCCAAAAAGTTTTAAAAAAATCCAGATATTCACAAAATTCCAAAAAATCAGAAATCTTTCAAAAATCCCAAGCAATAAAGTGTCAAGTCTATCTGTCAAAGCACTTGAGTATGGAGTTGACTCATAAGATTTCGATCTAGAGTTGGACTTCAAACTCAAGGGTCTGGACAAAGCCAAATGGTGTGGAAACTGATGAGTTGACTCCCAAACTAAGAGGGTCTCCTCGAAAGTTCGAACCAAAAGTCGATGTCATCTCAAAAAGTTTCAAAATTATAAACCTAGGATCTCAAAAGACCCATAAGGAAGTGTACATTAAGAATCCTTGTCCCCGAAAATAAGCAGAGAATGATCGAATTTTTGAAGTCATGACTTCCCAATCTTGCGTCCTATGAAGACTTATCCAGATTCAATCAAAAACTCATCAAGCCTATCAAGAAGATGCTGCCAAGACTATGCTTGCATTCTATGCTGGAGTGTGTGACTTGACGAATGATCGAAGAAAACCTCACGGCTCGATGAAGACAGATTGTTGCCAACATGTCAGAAAGCACTTCAAGTGTCAGCAACATGCACATCGGATCCATGTGTGTGCTTCAAAATTCTACAACCTGATAACGCTCCAGCTATTCCCTGTACGAGGTATCTACATCAGCAGAAAGATCGACTTGGTATCATCTAGCGATCATACGCATATACTTGTGGCAGTCGATTACAACACAAAGTGGATGGAGATAATATTCTGATCTCGCATGATAATTCTCATGAAGAATGACATCATCAATTGTTAAGGGTTCCCACATGCTATCAACATTGGCAATGGGACGTCTTTCGAAATCTAAGGATGGAGGAGTTCCTCGAGAAGCTTAAAATCAGAAGACAAACCTATGAGTGTGAGTCAAAATCATGTCACCGTGAGTGCTGATGAAGAATGAAGCCGAAGAACGAAAAGTCATATCGGGTTTACAACAAGCACTGCTGCATCTATCAGGCTCAAGGGGCAAGCCCCGAGAATCAGAGAAGTTCTTCTGGTAGGCACCGTTCGACTCACCAACTTGAGGGGTAAGGATCTTCCAGAGCCAATCAACACCGACAACGTGAAAATCTCTCACAGGTAAGTTAATCCAACCTTATCAAGAGTTACATTAGTAGAGCTGAAGTCAAGAGGTCAAGGCTTAGACCTCTGAGAATCCCTTCCCGTCCACCAATAAGTGTTCCAAATAAAGGGTTCAAAAGCCAAAAAAAAAAGAAGAGAAAAAAAAGAATAGAGTAAAAAAAAAAAATAGGGGTTAAAAAAAAAGGGGTACACAACCCACAAAAAAAAGAGAAGAAGAAGAAGAAAGAAAGAAAGAAAGAAAGAAAGAGAAAAAAAAATCAACTCAAAAGAAACACATCTATCCATCCATTCACATTAGAAGCGTCTGTAGCTAAGGCCGACAGCTCTGCCATTGTAACTTAAGATAAGGGCCGAAAGGTTACCATTGACCGGCAACGATGGATTCTTGACCTCTGGTCATCGCAGTTATCTAAAAAAAAAAAGAAAAAAAAAGAAAAAAAAAGAGATGTGTGCTTAAACAAAGAGGGCGGAGTGAAAACCCGAAAGGGCGCTTTGAGTAAAAAGAGTGGGCACACAGCGGACTTGGTGAAAATTCGAAAGGGCGCTGAGGGTAAAAACAGCATAACTGCCAAGGGGCAGGCAAGATCAAATACCCAGGACGTGGTGAAAACCTGAAAGGGCGCCACGGGAAAAAATGACGGGCAAGCCGGAGCAGCGAAAACTCGAAAGGGCGTTGCGGGTAATAATGGCTAAGAAAAGAAAAGAAAAAAAAAAGCAGGTGTATGAGAGATCCAAGCGATATGAAGATTCAACGGAAGTATGGATGGCAGCTATGAGTCGAGAATTCGTTTAAGATCTGCCTAAATTCTAGGGAGAGGATACCATTGCGCACTATCTTAAGGGGACCAGGACCCTTGGTGAGTAATTAAGAAAATCGAGTATGACATCAGGCTGAGTTAAATATTCTGATTCCTACACCTAAAAGCACAAGTCCAAATCATGCACAGACAGATAAGCACTTGACACAAATTTTTACTTCATGATTTGCATATATTTTCCAAAAAAAAAAATAATTTTTTCTTATTCATATATATGCAAAAAAAAAAAAAAAAACTTACAGGGCTTTCAAAATAAACATCCCCCAGCCAACTTATGGAGTGCCTCATACGAGCGTCTTTCTCCCGATTATTCCTCCCAGAAGGTAAGTATCTCTCTTCCTGCTTTGATGCTTCAATCCTTTTACTAAAGTGTTTTCTCTCCTCACAGGTACCAGAAGGCAATCTAAGATCAGCCCATCAATGTCCATCATGACCCCTTCATCACTATCGATCACATCATCCATGCGGCCCACGCCCAGAGGATGTGTAGCCTCACCTATGGCCCATTTCCCCATCCCATCCATACCATTCAATCCTATCATGATCAATGCCCAATTCAAGTCAGAATTTTCAGCAATCTCACCATTAATGGGGGCATTCAAAGCTTCCCCAACAACCACCCTAAATCCCCATCAATGCCCCCATTCAATGCTCCATCTCTACCATCCATTAAAGGAATCCTTCCATCATTAAAGCCTTCACCAATTGCTGAAGTATGGGACCCACCAACCTCTCCCACAATGGCCCCCAAGCCATCATCAATGGCTGCCCAAGAGAGGACCAATAGAGGAAAAGACAAAAAAAGAAGGAAAGATGAGACAAATAGAAGATTCATGGCCGAAATTGAACCTAGACGTACAAAGAAGGTGGGGACAAGAGCAGCGGACAGAAGGGAATGTCCGAACCAGAGCCAGCCCAGACCGCACAAGAGGCGAGCCTTGGGCGGCCCGCTGTGGGCCGCCAGTACGGACGCTCTCCCTCTCTCTCCGCGGGATTGGCTCCACAGTTCTTGGTAGGTGAGGATGACAGTCCACGTCAGCAGATGGCACCCTGAGGGCCGCCCAAGGCTATACTCCACTCCAGATTTTTGTTTGAGTTTGATCAGAATCATCTAGAAGATACCCCACCTGTCCAATCATGAAGTACTGTGGTCAAAATGAGTCTGATCAAGTCAAAGAAAAGGAAAATTGATCAAGAGAGGCCCACAAGCAATCTGAGCCACTCAAAGGCTAGATTATCGTGATCCAAGCCATGGGAAAGCTTACACGGCTTATCAAATAGCAACATCAAGGGCTTGATCATCAAGAAAGAAGGCTAGAGTCCAAGATATGATCATCAAGTGGGCCCACATGGCTAAAAAGAACAATCTGAGCCATTCAAGTCATCATCCGCACCATGGGAAGCCTTCTTAGCCTCACAAAACATCAAGGATAGGTGCTCCAAAGCAAAGCTGAAGTCTGGAAAGAGCCCACAGGGCCCATTTAAGTAATTCAGACCAATCAAATCACAATCAGCCCCGTCAGAAGCCAAACAAAGCAAGGTAAGTATGCCCAACCATAAAAGTTTTGGTCCGAAGACTTTAAACTACGTCGGGATCAAGATCCCGAGGGACTTTTTAAATAAAAACCGGTAGTAGTCTGGATTGTTCGAATCAAGATCCGCTGACACTGGACATTTTCCAAAAATAAAAAAATGTGTTGCCCTATTCTGTACAAAGTTTTGGTCCGAAGACCTTAAACTACGTCGGGAACAAAATCCTAGAGATTTCCAATAAAAACCAGTGTTAATCTTGATCGCTCAAATTGAGATTTAACAGCCTAGAACATTTTGAAAAATCACAAAAAGAATGTATTTTCAGCATGTACATATTTTTTGGTCCAAAGACCTTAAACTACACTGGGATTAGTTTCTCGGGGGACCTCTCTCACTTTCAACAAAAACCGGCATCGGACTCGACCGCTCGAATCAAGGTTCGATAACCTGGATCATTTCCAAAATATCAAAAAGATTTCGAGCTTTCCATAAAAACCAGTATCAATCTCAATCACTTGAGTTGAAGTCTGAAACCTTTTAAAAAAAAAAAATTCACCATCAATTTCAACTGCACAAATTCATCCCCAGCGGTTCGAAGACCTAAAACAACACTGGGATTAACTTCTCGGGGGCTTTCTTTCCCAACCCGTTCCGGAAATGGCTGACAGTTGATCGTACGGGTGTCCATAATCTTTTAAACAGGTAAAGGCTGAGGCGGGCAGAACCCCGCAATCCTGTTCGTGTTGAACGCACCGTGATAGACAACCTTGATTTGGAAGTCGCTGTTGAATCTGACGGATGTTCCCTGTTCCTAAAACTCATGAAGGGGATTAATGCAGTTGGGAGGTGAAGCGCACCCTCACGGAATTGTGAGCAACGTAAGGCCCCAAACTGGATTGACAAAGGGAAATGTGAGGATGTGGCTCATTTTGTGGATGAAGGAGTCTGTCGGACAATACGTGGTCTATGTGCATTGCACATGAGGAACAGGCAACTTTGTGGGTGTGTTGACTGAAAACCCTCAAAATCTCCTCATCCGAAGATGTAAAACTACGGTACTTAACTATGTGAGACTCGTCTTGCTCGCTAACGTAAAATGGATCGGGTGCCTTACCAGCAATAGAAGCTGAAAATGGATGAAAATTCCATACCTCTTCCCTGCATTTCAGAAAAATCCAACAAAATACCAAAACATTGCAAAATATTTTCAAAAATCACAAAATATTTCCCTTACTTTTAAACCAAATATTTTCAAAACCACAAAAAAATATTTCCTTTGTTTTCAATAACCGATCTCTATCCTGACCACTCAGGTAAAGATTAAGACCAAATATTTGCAAAAATCACAAAAATTGTCACTATCCCCAGCACTACACTTCAGGAGTCTCAAACTCCGCTCACTTCACAATTTGGGATGACGGATCCGATCGCCCGTAAATTGGAATCTTGACCAAAACTGGCGACCAAGCACCGTCTCAATCGCATTTATGCCTAGAAGAACATCTTGAAGTCGGATAACATCCTCGTACATTCTCATTAGCAAAGAAACAGCATCTTGGGACGATGGACCTGATCGACTACGGGTCGGGATCTTGACCAACCGGTTGACCAAACACCCGTATAAAAAAAAAAAGAAAAACCCCAGGGAAGCACAACCCTGCAAGCAATAAGCTCAAAGTTCTCTACATTTCCAGCAAAAGCAAAATCATCAAACTGAAAGAGAAGGAGCCGAACCATGCATTCATCATCAAATATGCATCTCCATGCATCAGCATCCATCGCATCAATCATCATGTTTACCTCCTTTTAAAATAAAAGTCGGTTAGCTAAAGACCCCACAGGCATCTCTAGTGGAGGCGCATGGAAACCAGATTTCCATTTTAAAAAGAAAAAAAATATTTGCAAATAAAAACCCCACCGAGTATCACTCCCCAGAGTGGGTATCTTTTCAAAAATCCAAAAATATTTTTCCAGTAGAGCGTTCTGTCTCCAAAACACCAGGAGATCTTCCATATCTCTGGGTAGGAGCCGACGTAAAAATCAAATAAGATCCGATGTCTCGTGGTTTCCCCGGAGACCATCGGATCTAATGCACTCAAAGTATGGTTGAACTGAACTCCAGTGTCAGCGCGGTCGTACCACATGCCAAGATACGAAAAGATGAAAGCCAAAAGGCTCAGTCAAAGAAACCATTTGAACAGGTGGAAACGATGAATTGTAACCCAAGTATCAAAATCAGCAAATTGGGTGGAAAGAGTTCACCCGCACATACCTAGGCGTGAATGCCTGAAGTACCTTGACTGAGTCCAAGTCGGCGTAGTAGAATCCCGTAAGACTACATGACGCAGGGCATCTAACCACTTGACAGTCAAGCGAAACAAGTACTCCTGGAGTGATCCAGGAAAACATCAAACATCACAATCAATCTCAAGGTTAGCAACCTCGTAAGACTACGACGCAGAGGCTCTGCTGTACCTTTCCGATGTTAGTACCGATCGGGAATGGAAGGGTTGTGATTGGGTACCCAGGTTGCAGCAAACTGCAGGGACAATCGCAACGTTTTCTCCAAACTCCCACGGTATGTGCGAGTTATCAATCTCTAAACAATCAACTGACTCAGATACAAAGGACAATACAGATTCCAGACCACAATCTAGGAAAGAATGAATTGCAAACCAAGCATCCAAACCAGCAGATCGGGTGGAAAAAGTCCACCCGCACATACCTAGGCGTGGATGCCTGAAGTACCTTGACTGAGTCCAAGTTGGCGTAGTAGAATCCCGTAAGACTACATGACGCAGGGCATCTAACCACTTTGACAGTCAAGCGAAATAAGTACTCCTGGAGTGATCTGAGAAAACACCAAACATCACAATCAATCTCAGGGTCAGGAACCTCGTAAGACTATGACGTAGAGGCTCTGCTGTACCTTTCCGATGTTAGTACCGATCAGGAATGGAAGGGTTGCGATTGGGTACCCACTTGCAGCAAATGCAGGGATAATCGTAACGTTTTCTCCAACCTTCCGTGGTATGTGCGAGTGATCGATTTCCAGACGATCAACTGGCACAGATGCAAAGGCAAGCAAAGATTTCACACCATGATCTACGAATGACCGGGTCAGAAGTGGGGTGTCCACTCGCTTTGGCATTCAATTGCACCCAACCTCTGCCAAAGAGGGGCATCTGTAGACACCCCACCTTCGGCTACACTGTTAGTAGAGATAGTTGGATGAATGGAGGACCATACCCCCAAATCCCATGTCCAAACTCAGCCAAACTCACCCTTGTAAGCCCCAATCATAGCCCAACTCACCCTTAAACATCAGCTTGAAATACCCCCCATAAGAAAAATGAGTAAAAAAAATCCTAAAAAAGTCAAACTCACTAAGTCAACCCGCTGAGTCAAATCGCCAAGTCAACCCGCCGAGTCAAAGCATCGAGTCAAATCATTGAGTCAACCCACTGAGTCAAATCACCGAGTCAGCCCGCTGAGTCGACCCACCAAGTCAACCCATTGAGTCCCAAGCAGCAGCCCCGAGACATGTCCGTACTGCTCGCGGGATCCCGCGAGCGTCCATATGGGTGGCCCATTAGGTGCTGTCCAAACATATTTACGGGAACTGCCACTCCCCGCTGCTATAAATACCCCCTCCCCTTCTCATTTCAACAGGCCTTCAAACCCAGGGAGAGCCCATCTGTTCCGAGTCCTTCTCCACCCCTTAGCCCACTTTTCCACCAAGGAGAGCCCGAGTGAGGAGAGCCGAGCCCTGGTCCAGCCCAGCCTGACCACTGATCCAAGTCTCTCAAACTATCCAAGTCTTGATCCAGCCACTCGAAGCCAACCCTTGCGACACCTCTGTCCATCTAGCTATTCTTTACTAGCATCATCTCATTCGCATCTAGCATAAGTGCAACATTTACTTTTCTTCCAACCCCCTGCTTCACTACAAGCACTTTGATCATTCAAGCACACAACATGCATCTCGTATAAAGCACCTGTCAGTTCGAGCGTATGCTTTGGGCTTGCCTGTTAATGGAAACCTGCCCATCAGAAACTCTTACTGTTCAGACTTGCATTCATACATTAGTCACTACGAGCACTTTGATTATTCAAACACACTGCATGCATCTCGCATAAAGCACCTGTCAGTTCGAGCGTATGCTCTGGGCTTGCCTGTTAATGGAAACCTGCCCATTAGAAACTCTTACTGTTCAGACTTGCATTCATGCATCATGTCATTCATGAGAATGTTTGAGGATTAAAACAGACTTTCAAGTATTAGTTCGATTTTGTGAAGTAGAGACCGTACTTCGGTACGGGCAGTGTGTGGGGTGCTTAACCTCTTCCCACCCTGTAACCGTGATCCCTTACCTCGAATCTCTGATCGCAGATTAAAAGGAGTCATTTTAAAGGAAGGAATCTTCGGATCCCCTTCTCTAACGTTTCTACGGGGTCTAGCCGACTGTAGATTCGAAGTAACTGGCTAGTGGCAATTCTGGTCTTATATAAACTCATCTAAACACATCCAGCTTAACACGACAACCAAACAAAGCCCTTGAGAACGAGGCAAGCCAGTGGCACAAACGGCGATTCGCACGCACTCACCTCTTCTTCTTTTTTCGAAAGGAAAGGGAGAACGACATACGGGAGCGGGGAACGGCGAGGGTCCACATCAAGTAAGTCCTCTAACTCATAATGAAATAGCCTCGCTCTTAACCTGCTCACCTCCATGCGCAGGTAATGCACCTCATCTCGCTCAAGGCTACGGATCGCCATCTCCTCATCAGACAACCTTGGATCGACAGCCAATCTCCTCGACATCATCTCACAATGATACCGAAGCGCAAAAATCTCAGACAGCAAGTGGCCATGAGTGTCCAAGAGGTAGCCAGGGTCGACAAATGAGCGCTCCTCAAAGGGTTCATATGAACCAGATGAAGAACCAGGATCCCTAAGGACATCCAGCTCATCCTCATCAGTAGTCAGGTGCCAGCAAGGAATGCGTCGATATAGAGACTGCTCAGCAACCCAATGCTGATATGGAGTAGTTGCCATCGAAAAAGTCCGCAGCTCCAAACCAAGCAAATTAGCAGTCAAGTGACTTGCCCAGGACCTATCAATCCGAGTCCTAAAATCAGATGATCTGGCCAGAAGTGATCGACGCCCGGTACCCAAGAAAGTAAAATGTGGAATATCCTGCTCATACCCAAACTGCCACAAGAATCGAATAGGATGATAAGAGAAATATGAGTGAAAGCTTACCAGCATCAGAGGAAGGTGATGAGCATCACAAAGCGCTGGAGGAAGTGAAAGCCAAGATGACTCCCAACGAACATTCCAATCACATAACTCAGCGACCATCCTATGGTACGAGGGCTCGCTCATCCTGGCTGTGTGTGGAAGAAACTCCATAATATGGCACAAAAGATCATGGCGACAAGTGCCGGGAAATGATATAGGGACGATCAGCAAAAGACGCTCCCATAGCCAAACCTAATCATGAGAAGGCAAAGAAACTCAGCCAAAGAAAAACAGTTCCAAAAGACAAGAAAGTACGAGAGAATTACCTGAAGAAATGCACAGCAACCGCAAAGAACACTGGAACAGCCTAAGGTGTAGTCAGTCAGCCCATTGAATAGCTCAGCTAGGACAAGAAAATGACCCCCTACCGATGAACAACTCGGCTCATCACCTTGAAAAGCAGAGGAGTCTGAGATCGGCACCATCTCGAGAATAACACATCAGCTATCAAAAAGAACATTAGTGCATTTCAAGAAAGCATGGATCCCGCTACACTTTGAGGGCCCGAAAAAAGATCATATAGCAAGTCTAAAGAAAAAACCACAGCATCCTGGCCATCGACTGCAGGCTGAAGAAGATATAGAATCCCAAACCAGTTCTACAGAGTGACAGCCTTCAGTAGAGTCTTCGGCGAAAAATACTGTGCATAATCCCAAGGGAGACCTGTCAATCACGTGATCTCATCCAAAGAAGGTCACATCTCCATATCGTTAAATGCAAACAAGTTCAACGAAGGGACCCAGTCAATCAGTGCAGCCCCAAGCATCCTCTAATCAACGTCAACCCTGGCCATATGAATCATACTGCCAAAGCCATAGGACTCCAGCTCCCAAATCTCATAAGCTAATAATCTGTCAAGCCAAGCAAGCAGTTGTGGTGAACAAGAAGGACGAGGAAGCAACTGACAAGTCCTTACAGGAATCCCCTCCAGAATAAAAGGTCCAAAAATCCCTGACAGCTCCTCAAGGATCGGAAGGTCAATGAGCGAAGGAGAAGGAAAAGCTGGAACCTCTGTAAGCTCAATGGTCTCTTAAATATCCCCAGTAGCAGCTATGTCTGAGATAGTCGCATCACTGTTTGAAACTATCACAACCTCAGCAGCATGAGAAGACTTGCCCACCTTGTGAACAGAGTGTGTAAAGGGCCAATGATCAGGAGAAGGTCAGTAATCTCCATCAAGAAGGTTGTCTGCAAAGATCACATTGCGCATCGTGGTGTCCTGAACAATTTGACCGTTAAAAAGTGCATCTGAATCGTCAAGAAGGGCCCTGATGGCCCTGATCAAAGAATCAACAGTCAGATTTGGACCTACAGTCCTCTCCAGCATAAACTTAGGAACGCAACTATCACTCTGTCCAATTAAAGGAATCATCGGGACATCCACACCGTCCATCGTCAAGGAGACATCATCAATGATCACATCAAGTCCACCAAAGCGAGTGTACCGTACATCTCGACCATCATCAAGTGAATTCAAGCCGTCAAAGGTATCATCTGAACCATCCATACCATCTAGGTATGAGATCAGCCCATCAATGTCCATCATGGCATCTTTCTCACCATCAATCACATCATCCGTAAGGACCGCACTCAAAGGATGTGTAGCCTCACCTATGGCCACTCTCCCCATCTCATCCATACCATCCAAATCCCCACCATTCAATCCCCCATGCAAATCTGAATTTCCAGCCATCCCACCATTAATGGGGACACTTAAAGCTTCCCCAACCACCATCCTCAAATTCCCATCTGTTATAGTCAAAATAGCGGAGATCAGCTATTCGCGGCTCGATATTCTCACGATGTCCTGATTCTGCGAACACATTTATTCGACTCTCGAGATCATCTGCTCGCGACTCGCATATTGGATAAATATGGAACACAGTTACCGAGGCTTCGAGCTCTTATGGTTAATAGTCGAATATTACGAGGCAGGAAATTTCCTTCTCGACCCGCGAGCAGTCCTTCTTGCAAGTCGTTAAAAGGAGTTACATCTCAACATGCGAGCACCTGGTCTCGCGAGCATCTTCCGTCGTGCGAGCAGCTTTTATTGATGATCAGCGATGACGTCCCTCATCCTTTAGTACCAGCAGCCCGTATAGGCCGATTTTGGGCTTATCTTCGTCTATGGCTCTGAGTCTCAAGGGATCGATATCAAAGAACGTAGTTGACCGGGTGACTAATTGGATTAGACTGTTCCGAGGATAAGTAGGATAAATATCCTATCCCATGAAATCAGTAGATGATCTCGGCGTCTAACGTAACAGAGTGGGACATTCGAGTCTATATAAATGGATGGTTTTATCAATAAGAGGTACACAATACTTAATCCCTAATCTCCGTCGTTTATTGGTTATCCTTCCTTACCCTATCTAACTTAGGCATCGGAGGGCCAACGGCCGAACGCCAGCCACCCTTAGTTATTTTTCTGTCCCCTTTTCAGGTCCAAGGAGAAAATTCGCTTGGAAGGAAGGTGAACCTTCCGGAGGATCCTGTTACAAAATTCGATGTAAACAGTTTGGCGCCGTCTGTAGGAATGATTTGATCATCAAAGTCGTTCTTACCACTGATCAACATCCTTTCACCATGCCTCCTAAAAAGACTGTTCATCCTTCCACATCCAGGCAGACATTACCCCCGCCTGACGTCACGGAATCAGGGCCTGTTCCTCAAACCACTTCAATAAACATTCCTCAAGGAGCTCCAAACATGCCATTAGCGAACCCGTTATTTGAGGTTTTCGGAAGTCATGAAGACGTCATGTGTTTCCTCGGAAATACCCTTCTAACCCTCAACGCCGGAGTTCAAGCCCTGTCTAATCGACTTGATCAACATTTCCTGGAGCCGCAGAGACAACCTTCCGAAGGGTTGCTGCCGCAACCCATACCCGTGGCTTCCAGGCATTTTGTGGACGTCCCACAGGTCCAACCAAATCATCCTCCATCGAACCGAATGCCAACGGGCAACCAACCCCTCGTACTATCCCCACATTCCGTACATTTCAGTGCTTCCCGCCAACAACAATCTCATGGGTCCACCGTCGAAGCATCAGGTTATACTTTACCATGGGAAGGAGACCTCAAGAAAATCCATGATCGTTTTGATGACATGGAGCAACGATATCAGGCGAATCGACCATTAGCCGCTGTGGCGTCAATACATCGATCCGAGTCCCCTTTCACCATCGAAGTCATAGAAGCACCTCTACCAAGAAAGTATCGCACACCCGTTATTACCCCATATACAGGTACCGGCGATCCTCTCGAACATCTGGAAACTTATAGGTCTCTTATGGAGCTGGAGGGATATGGGTCGGAAATCATGTGTAGGGCCTTTTCCCTAACCTTGAAGGAAGCAGCCCGTACTTGGTTCCGAGGGTTAAAACCTCGATCTATCGGTTCTTTTTCACAGCTATCGGAGCTGTTCCTCTCCCAATTTATGGGAAGCATCCATACCAAAAAACCAGCGTCTCACCTAATGGATTTGAAACAGCAGCATGGGGAAACAATAAAGGAGTTTACAGTGCGGTTCACAACCGAAGCAGTCCAAACTGAAGGTTATACCGAGGAGAAAGGCCTCACCGCCCTAATAGCCGGGATCACCAGCAAAAAATTCAGATTCGCTTTTGATAAGAATCCTCCCAAAACTATGACGAAATTCCAAGCTAAAGCTCAGAAATACATTAATGCAGAAGAGGTGGCATTAGCACGTCATGGTATACAGGGCAAGAAGCGCAAGCCGGAGGAAGTCTCTTCTTCGGATAAGAAGTATAGGCGTGATCGGCGAGATCGTTCTCCTAAGGAAGTTTACTCTGGTAAGTACCATAACTATACCCCCCTTAACCGGCCTCCGGAAAAGGTGCTAATGGAGATTAAGCATAAACCGTACGTGAAATGGCCCGCAAAAATAAAATCTGACCCCGAGAAGAGAGACAAGAGCAAGTTTTGTTATTTTCATAAAGATCATGGGCACACGACCCAAGACTGTATATCATTGCATGACCACATCGAAGCACTTATCCGAAAAGGTCATCTTCAAGATTATGTTGCCCGACAAGGTCGTTCGCCAAAAAGGGGGGAAGCCCTGCTACAACATAAGAAATCACCTCATCGACATACTTCACAAGAAGACGCTGAGCCTACCGGGGAGATACGGACCATCGCAGGAGGACCAGCTTGCGGGGAAGATTCTCGAGCTTCAAGAAAAGCATATACTTGTAAGCCATCCAAGAAGCCCCAGCATATCTATTGGCTGGAACAGACGCCCAACGCGTCAAAAACCAGTCATCCTCCAATTTCCTTCTCTCTTGAAGATGTAGAGGGAATTCACTTCCCTCACGAAGACTCCATCGTGGTCGCACTAAAGGTATCAAACTATTTGACTCATCTTATTATGGTGGATACAGGTAGTTCGTTGATATTCTATACTTGGAGGATTTCAACAAAATGGCACTTGCCAGAAGCGTGCTCAAGCCAGTCTCAACTCCCCTCGTCGGCTTCGGGGGCGAAGTGGTGATGCCTGAAGGAAGCATTGACCTTCCAGTCACCTTTGGTGAGAACCCTGCGAAGACGACTATCTTCATCAGCTTCCTTGTGGTAGATCAGAGATCGGCGTACAATGCCATTTTGGGGCGACCATCGCTGAATAAGGTTGGGGCGGCTTTACATCCCTTATATTTGTGTATGAAATTTCCTACCCCCAATGGTGTTGGGGTTGTACGAGGAAATAAGATAGAAGCCCGGTCTTGTTACGAGATAGCCCTACAAGATCGAAAGAAAACTCAGGTGAGTCCAGTCATGATGATAGAGCAAAATTCATCAAGTCTCCCAATGGCCGCCTCGTTGGATCCAAGGGAGAATGCTCTCCAATCGGGAGCTCCCGGAGAAGAAACAGTGTCAATCCGCTTAATCAAAGATGATTCATCAAGAGTCGTATACGTTGGATCCTCTTTAACCGGCGTCCTCCGTGAAGATCCAGTTCGTTTTCTCACCGAATACCAAGACGTGTTCGCTTGGTCTCACAAAAATATGCCAGGCATCGACCCCAGCGTCATTACGCATCGATTGAACATTGATCCGAATTATAAACCCGTCCACCAGCGCCGACGTGCCTTTACTGCAGAAAGGCAGATGGCAATCAAGGCTAAGGTCGAAAAACTGCTCACGGCCAATTTCATAAAAGAAGTTGATTATCCGGAATGGGTCGTGAACGTAGTTCTTGTTCGAAAAGCTAACGGTAAATGGAGAATGTGCATCGATTATTCAAATCTAAACAAAGCGTGCCCTAAGGATAGCTTCCCAACTCCTCGGATCGACCAGCTGGTCGATTCAACAGCTGGACATGCTCTACTCAGCTTCATGGATGCCTATTCCGGCTATAACCAAATCATGATGCATCCGCCTGACAGTCAACATACCGCCTTCATCACCGACCGTGGCCTATATTGCTATCAGGTAATGCCTTTCGGCCTTAAGAATGCAGGGGCCACTTATCAGCGTCTTGTCAATAAAATGTTTGTCGCGCAAATCGGCAGGAATATGGAAGTCTATGTTGATGACATGCTCGTGAAAAGTGTCGTAGGAGATGATCACCTTTCAGATCTTCGAGAAGCCTTCGACCTGATGAGGAAATTTCAGATGAAGCTAAACCCAGAAAAATGTGCGTTCGGAGTGTCTGCTGGAAAATTTCTTGGATTTATGGTCGGCCAACGAGGAATTGAGGCAAATCCTGAAAAAATAAAAGCATTGATAGAGATGAAATCCCCGACCACTCTTAAGGACGTCCAACGTCTGGCTGGTCGTATTGCGTCGTTGAATAGGTTCATCTCACGAGCATCTGAAAAGTGTTTACCTTTCTTCAAGCTCCTCCGTGTCACAGCTAAATCTGATTGGGAGTGGACACCACAATGCGAAGAAGCTTTCCAACAATTGAAGCAATATATGAGCTCACCTCCTATTTTATCTAAACCTGTGGCGCACGAACAACTCATTCTTTATTTATTTGTGTCCTCCACGGCCGTTAGCGCTGCTTTAATAAGAGAAGATTCCGGGATACAGAAGCCCGTTTATTATATTAGTCGAGCAATGGTGGATGCTGAAACCTGATACTCTGATATAGAGAGGTTGGCCCTTGCTTTAGTCACGGCAGCCCAAAAACTGCGACCATACTTCCAAGCCCATGCTATATTGGTATCGACAAACCACCCGCTACGGCAAGTCCTTCAAAAACCCGACATTTCAGGGCGATTAACTAAATGGGCAATCAATATCAGTGAGCATGATATTTCCTTCTGCCCCAGGACCGCGATCAAGGGACAACCCGTAGCCGATTTCATCGCCGAATTCACATACTCCATTCCCGATGATAATTCCGCGACCAGCGACCAGCCGTCCTGGTCCCTCTTTGTGGACGGGTCCTCTCGGGTCATTGGTAGCGGGGCGGGCCTGATTCTAGTTGCTCCAGACGGGTCACATTTCCAATACGCCTTACGATTCGACTCTCGCATCTCGAATAATGAGGCAGAATATGAGGCTCTAATTGTCGGTCTCGAACTAGCCAACGTCCTCTCCATTCAGAATCTGCTCATTTACAGCGACTCTCAGCTCATTGTAAATCAGGTTCTTGGTGAATTCGAGGTAAAAGAAGAAATGATGGCCTTGTACAAATCTCGAGTGCTCATCTTGCTCGCAAAGTTGAAGAATTATGAAATAATCCACATCCCTCGCGAGAAGAATAAACTCGCTGATTCGTTGGCAA
This sequence comes from Liriodendron chinense, assembly GCA_003013855.2. Classification (NCBI taxonomy): domain Eukaryota; kingdom Viridiplantae; phylum Streptophyta; class Magnoliopsida; order Magnoliales; family Magnoliaceae; genus Liriodendron; species Liriodendron chinense. Next base: position 15,032,831 of record ML058384.1, read on the forward strand.
AACTCGCCTCTGCACCAGAATCTGAGTTACCATATTCAATTCCCATCGAGCACCTTCAAAACTCGAGTATCGACCAGGTAACTCTCGAGCAGCTAATTGCGGTACATCCGTCTCCATGTTGGATGGACCCCATCCTCCTTTATCTCAGAGACGGATACCTCCCAGACGATAAGAAAGCCGCCCGACAAATACGTCATCGAGCTACCAACTACACCTTACAAGATGGAATATTGTTACGAAAGAGTTTTTCCTTACCTTATTTAAGGTGTCTTCAGCCAGAAGAAGCATATCGTGTTCTAGATGAAATACACCAGGGGGCATGTGGTAACCACCAAAGGGGACGATCCCTAGCGTATAAGGCGATGAGGCAAGGATACTACTAGCCCACTATGAAGGCAGACGCAATTGAATTCTCTAAAAAATGTGACAAGTGCCAGCGATACTCTCCTATACCTCATGTACCGTCCGAGCAAATGACTCCAGTTCATAGCCCTTGGCCTTTCGCTCAATGGGGGGTTGATATCTTCGGGCCCTTACCTGTTGGAAAAGGACAAAATAAGTTCGCAATAGTGGGGGTCGATTATTTCATTAAATGGGCCGAGGTAGAACCATTAGCTAAAATCACTGAGAAACAAACCACTAAGTTCATATGGAGAAATATCATATGCCGTTATGGACTCCTCCACACTATAATTACCGACAACGGAACGCAATTTGACAACGCAGCTTTCGATGAGTTTTGTGAAAAGTGGAAGATACGCAACATCCGCACCTCCCCGTATCATCCTCAGGCAAATGGGCAAGTTGAGGCAGTGAATAAAATCATTAAGTACCACCTAAAGACCAAGCTTGGTGAATGTAAAGGTATATGGCCAGAACTTTTGCCAGAAATATTATGGGTATATAGAACTACAACTCGTACATCAACAGGCGAAACTCCTTTCTCCCTAGCATTCGGTGTCGAAGCAGTAATACCAGTTGAAATTCAAGTGCCCTCGTATCGAATCGAGCAGTATGACCTCGCACGTAATCAGGAAAGTCTTCGACTTCATCTCGATCTCTTGGAAGAAAGGAGAAATGCCTCCCAGATGCGAGCAGCCGCATATCAACAATGTATTGCTCGCTACCGAAATGCTAAATTTCAGCCTAGATCTTTCCAGCTCAGTGATTTAGTCCTCAGACAGAACCTCGGAGTTCCTGTTCGGTCGCTTGATCCAAATTGGGAAGGCCCGTATCGAGTCACCAAAATTGTGCGACCCGGCACTTACTATCTTGAAGATATGCAGGGAAGACCCGTACGTCACCCTTGGCACGTGGAACATTTGCTACAATATTTCCCTTGATTCGATGTATCTTTTAACGACGTTCAAATAACAAAGGATGGAAGAAATCTTTTGCTCGCTACTCCATTTACTTGGACCAGAATAGCCCCGAAGAGAATATTCATTCTCTTGGCCAATCATTTACCCTTGATAGAGTTAGAACTACCTTTTGGTCACTACTCCATTTACTTGGACCAGAATAGCCCCGAAGAGAATATTCATTCTCTTGGCCAAAATGTCTACCCTTGGTAGAATCAAAGTTTCAATCGATAGATCAGTCTATCTCCACGAGGGTATGGTCATCATGACCCCTCGGATTGAATGTTTACCCTTGGTAGAATCAAAGTTTCAATCGATAGATCAGTCTATCTCCACGAGGGTATGGTCATCATGACCCCCGGATTGAATGTTTACCCTTGGTAGAATCAAAGTCTCAATCGATAGATCAATATCTCCACGAGGGTCATCACGACCCCCCGGATTAAATATAGATCATTATTGCTGACTTAAATATGAAGACATCCAAAGCAAAAACAAAGCAAAAGCAAGCAAAGGACAAACATTATCATCAAAGGTGTTTCTTTTTCATTAATGAATAAATTGTTTACAAAGATTTGATCACTGAGTACAAAAGATATAGGAGAGGTAAATTAATCTCTTGGAGGAGGAGCCACACTCTCGACTTCAGGGCCCGCATCGGGAACCCCTCCAGCTTGAGTGACTTCGGTCACCTCGTTCTCGGCAGCTGCTTGCTCTTCCGCAGCTATGATGGTCGCGACCCGGTCGAATTCTCCCATGTCGAAAGATGGGATCATCCGCTGCACTACTCTTAGTGCGAAGTCACGACCAGCATCGTATGACTCGTATCTTTCTTCGTCATACAGCGGTGAAGTTCGAAACTCGGTGATGGCCCGAGTTCCTTCTTCAGAGAGCATTTTGACAAGGGCGACCCTCTCCTCGTCCCAATGGATCGAGTCGTCCTTGAGCTGCGCGAGAGTGGAGCGCTCTTTATCTAGACTCTCGCTGACTTCCTTGAGCTGTGACTTAGCCTCCGCGGGCCGCTCCTCCAGCGAGATCTTGTCTTGACGGAAGATCTCCCTCTCTCTCTCCGCTTTCTCCTTCAACTCCGCGAGCTTGGCGAAGTTGGAGTCCAGAGCCTGATACCTGTCGGTCAGGACTTGGACTTTCTCTATGAGGATTTTCTTCTCCTTATCTCTCTTCGAGATCAATGCCTCACGGGACTTGAGGAGCTGATCCCTCCCTTGGACCGCCTTCTCCAAGGCGATCCTCTTCCCGTCCGCCTCATCAATCACACGACGGGCGGCAACAATATCACGCCTCGTCCGCAAGATGAGGTCCAAGCCCTGCAGAATGGAAGATAGTGAGATAAATACTTGGAAACGAAAAAATATCAAGTTAAACAAACATAAAAAAACCATGTTACCTGAACCATTCTCACTCCCGCCTCGAGGAAGAGGTTCTCAGGGCTTGGCTCGGGGAGGGTGCCGAAGGTTTGGGGGGAGATGTTGTCGAAGAGAAACTTACATATTGGATGAAGGTGGCGAGCGACAGTGAATGATCCACTGCCAGATGGCTGGGCAACGACCAGCCCTACCGTGCTCGCGACAGGGGCGGCAACCGACTCGTGAGCAGGAACCACCTCGCTAGCAGGAGCCACCTCGCGAGCAGGAGCCGACTCCCGAGGTAGCTCGCGAGTTTCTTCGGCTAGGGGGCAGCTAGACCCTGCTCCATCATCCCTCGGGGAGTTGTCAGTAATATTAATCACTGGTGGTTCAGGTGCGACCACCAGCGAGGGAATGACAGGCGCAGGAGCTGCTGTCGCCCCCACCGTGCTCGCGAGATGGGTGGATTGGTCGGCACCCTTACGGGTGGATGGTTGGGAAGGAATAGCAAATGTTTTCTTCTGCCTTTTCGAGTTCGTACCCTTAAGTCGAGGTAGCAGACCCTCTTCTCTCCGGCCTTTGTCATTTCGATCTCCTCGTTGGGTATTAGCCCTGCCGCCGCGAGTCGCGAGGAGGATAGACAAGCTTCGATATGCCTGTCGCGAGCAGGCAGCTTATATACTTTCATGATCTTCTCGTGAATTCCCCCCTTTAAATTTGGCTTCGTCAAAGCCGGGATACCTGCGAACACAAACAAGAGTTAAAAAACAAACCCTAAGTCTGACTGGAGAAAAAACGTACAGTGTAGAACTGTGCCTACCTTCACAGAAAATACGATTCACTCCTGGGCCCCTGGAGGAAGCAGACTCCCAGTTCCCGAAAGCGTAGAACCAGCGTTTCCTCCAGCCGGGATAATTCGAAGAGGGCTTCCCCAGCACGAAATTATCCCGGTGCCAATAGCACAGGTAGTACCAGCCTTCGCTGGAGGGCGCCTTCTTCAAACGGAACATACGGAGGAACTCCTCAGTTGTGAGCTCCCCGTTGCCGGCCTAAGCCCAGAGCGCGAATGAGCTCAGAACCACCCTCCATCCATTCACGATGAGTTGCCTGGGGGCAATCTTATAACACCGGAGAATATCGCGGACGAAGGGATGGAGAGGAAGGCGTACCCCCAGAATGAGCTGCTACTCATAAAAGGCCACGCACCTTGGGGGAGGGGAATCTGGTGTCTCTCCATCTCCGGGTAGTCGGAGAGCGATTGAGTCGGGGATTAAATATCTCTCCCGTAGCTCAAGCAGCCGGTCCTCCAATAAAATGGAGGGATACTCAGCCGCTGTGTATCTGCCTGCCGGAACCCTCGCGTTACTGGAGGCAGAGGATTCCGGGGTAGCATCTCCCAGGGGGACGGTGGTCTCATCAGAATCTCCAGCTATGAGAGTATTTAAGAAGAAAAAAGAAGGAAAAAGGATATACCAAGTACGAGAGAGGGAGGGGGAAGGACACCAGGGAAGGACACCAAAATATCAGTGAGGAAGATGACTGAAGGAAGGATTTCTCTTTTTGAAAACTTCTGTGAAAATCTGGAGATATGGCGGACTCCGTATATTTATAGGCAATCATTCCGCCGTATATGGTGACACGTGGCTGCCTTTCGTTTGGCACGACAGTCGAGCAGGCACGCCCATTAATTTCCTAGACACGTGGCGAGCGTCTCTTCATTTCCTGTCTGCGGAAAGGCTGCGAAAGGCTAGCGCTCATTAATTCCAGCCCAATCATGTACGGCTTCTTACTCGATAAAGGCAGCAGGCAGCTACGCATGACAGCAAGTAAGTCCTTCCCTTAGAATTCTTGGCGGTAAGGACTTGGGGGGCATCTGTTATAGTCAAAATAGCGGAGATCAGCTATTCGTGGCTCGATATTCTCACGATGTCCTGATTCTGCGAACACATTTATTCGACTCTCGAGATCATCTGCTCGTGACTCGCATATTGGATAAATACGGAACACAGTTACCGAGGCTTCGAGCTCTTATGGTCAATAGTCGAATATTACGAGGCAGGAAATTTCCTTCTCGACCCGCGAGCAGTCCTTCTCGCAAGTCGTTAAAAGGAGTTACATCTCAACATGCGAGCACCTGGGCTCGCGAGCATCTTCCGTCGTGCGAGCAGCTTTTATTGATGATCAGCGATGACGTCCCTCATCCTTTAGTACCAGCAACCCGTATAGGCCGATTTTGGGCTTATCTTCGTCTATGGCTCCAAGTCTCAAGGGATCGATATCAAGGAACGTAGTTGACTGGGTGACTAATTGGATTAGACTGTTCCGAGGATAAGTAGGATAAATATCCTATCCCATGAAATCAGTAGATGATCTCGGCGTCTAACGTAACAGTGTGGGACATTCGAGTCTATATAAATGGATGGTTTTATCAATAAGAGGTACACAATACTTAATCCCTAATCTCCGTCGTTTATTGGTTATCCTTCCTTACCCTATCTAACTTAGGCATCGGAGGGCCAATGGCCGAACGCCGGCCACCCTTAGTTATTTTTCTGTCCCCTTTTCAGGTCCAAGGAGAAAATTCGCTTGGAAGGAAGGTGAACCTTCCGGAGGATCCTGTTACAAAATTCGACGTAAACACCATCAATGCCCCCTCCTAATGCCCCATCAACCCTTTCATTAAAGGCACATCATCTCCATTAAAACCCATTAGAAAATCTAAGGTGGGGGACCCATCATGGTCAGCCACCATAGCCCTTAAATCTCCACCATCCATTGCTTGGGAGAGGACAAAAAGGGAAGAAGACAAAAAGAAAAGAAAGGATGAGACAAAAGGAAGAATCATGGCTGGATCGAAAATCCAGTAGAGAGAATGAGGGAGACAGTAATAGAAAGTAGAGGAGAATGTCCGCACTAGAGCCCGCACAGACCGCAGAAGAGGCGAGATCTGGGCGGCCCGGACGATTGTTCACTCGCCTCAAGTGTAAGGCTTGCGATGTAGTAATTACTCGGTAAGACCGAGGTCGATCCGTAGGGAATTAGGGTAAACCAATTCAAACTATTCTAACAACTTCGAATTAAACAATTTTGAAGTTTGATTTCATAAACTAAGTAAAAATAGTAACTTTTGTAAAAATCTATTAATTAATAAAACTAAGGCCTTAAGGATCCACTTGTAGTAGTTTCATGTGAATTCATTCATCCAAGCATAAACACAACTAGATTCGAAGTTCTATCTCTCATCTGGTTGGAAGATTAAGCATTCAAACACAAACAATCCCACTTAAGTCAGAAAATTAAATTCTAGTTCTAATGAAGCACATAGAATTCAACCATGTAGCCTTCGAAGTAATAACCATGCCAAGAGACTATGGTATGCTCTAGGGTTACTATAATTCGAATCTAATCAATCCAAACATGATAATCTCAAAGAATTGCAGGGAACCCATGTCCGAAGCACATGAACTCTCATAAAACATCTAAAAATATCAACTTTATTCAATCTAGAACTTAAAAATCCAAACTTTAAGTAAAGGTACTTGAATTAAACAAATTCAACATAAAAACTAGCTACAAGCTTCACCTCTTAGCCTTAGCTAAAAGGTTTTAGCCAAGCATTGTTATACTTGAATTAAAAACAAAAGAGAAACTAATCAAAAGCATAGAAAACTAGAAAAAAAACCCTAGTTGGAGGAGTTGCAGTCGCTCCACGATGATCTCCTTTGCTCCCCACGAACTTAGAACTCTTTTAGGATAGCTTAGTAAGGATGCCAAGGTGTCCTTTTATAAGAAAAACCACACACCGCCTCAGATTTGGGTAAGGAGTTACACACTTTCGCCGGTCATCGGGCGCCCGGTCAGGTGTTGGTCGGGCGGCCGACCATGCTGCAAATCGGTCCAGTGGCTTTTGATTAAATCCTCTTTGAATATCGGGTGGTTAGGTCTAGAAGCGTCCAACAGCTTTTAACATTTATACTCTGAATTTCGAGCGCCCGACCATCCATGGCCTACTAATGTGTTTGTTGATTTCTTCTTTTCTTCTGGCCGATCCAGGTCTTTCTGACGTGATTCTTTAGGGCCTCTTTTCAGTGTTTTCAATGTAGTTCCAAAGGACCCTTTTAACATCAAATTCATAACTTCTCTCTCTCATTCCTACAATCACAATCATGCATTAGATTAGTCCTTTAATCATCAAAATCATGCATGAAATGTGATGAAATGGGGTTACATATGTATAAATTTAGAGCTCAACAATGGTCTCCTTCTCTCTCCGCGGGATTAGCCCCGCAACCTCTGGTAGGTGAGACTGTCAGTCCACGTCAGTAATTAGCCCCCTAGGGGCCGCCCAAAGCCCCGATCGACTTCGAATTTTGACAGAATCTGATCTGAACCGTTTGGAAGGTGCCCCACCTGTCCAATCATGAAGAGCAATGACTAAAGTGGGTCTGACCAAGCTAAAGAGAAGAAAAATCAATCAAGAGGGTCCCACAAACAATCTAAGCTGTCCAAAGACTAGATAATCTTAATCCAAACCATGGAAGAACTTATATGAGTCATCAAATAGCAAGGTCAATGGTGTGATCATCAAGAAAGAAGGCCAGAGTCCAAGATCTGATCATCAAATGGGCCCACACGGCCAAAACAAGCAATTTGAACCATTCAAATCATCATCTGCACCATGGAAAGCCTTCTTAGCCCCACAAAACATCAAAGATAGGTGTTTTGAAACAAAGATGAATCTGAAAAGGTCTTGCACGACCAAATCGAGCAATCAGATTTGTCAGAAGATTGTGCTGCCCGGATCTGTACTAGCAAACATTCCCTGAAACCTCGGAAGCCATTAGAACAATCTAGAAGACGAACATCAAGTCAAGGATTGAAATCAACAAACGAGCTGCCCCTTTGAGCATACAAGCATCATCAAAGAAGAATCCCAGAAGAAGAAACAAGGTTTGCATTTCATTCAGAAAGTTTTGATACAAAAACAAAGCGAAAAGGCCTTAAATGTCAATAGGCCATACATTAACAAGCCAAATACATCCTTAAGAGGTAGGCTACAGATCACCAACATAATCATCATTGTCTCTCCTCTCCTCCCGCTCCCAACGATGAAGATCCATCAAGGGAGCTATCACCGATCCTCTAGCATATCTGCGTCGACCCCCTAGAACATATAGTGAAGGAAGAAGCGGTCCTTGTCTGTACAGCAGATACCACTCATCATAATCACGATTTGGGATCGTGAAGTAAAATCCAGGTTGACCCTCAAGAGCGTCGACCATAGCATTAATCGAAATCTGAGCAGCTTGAGGTGGTGCAGAACAAGGAACCCTGGCAACACCGTTGATCTATCAGAGCAACCTCTCTCCCAAGTACCACTGAAATGACTCAACATCAGCAAGCACGATCCAGAGACATGAGGCCTCGTATGGCATCCGGGCAAACTAAAGAAAGAAAATCACCTCACAGTCAGTTGCAGAACAACACAACGGATAAGGAAAATAAGATACTTATGTCCTCTACAGTCAATCCATCTATATCAGCACGCCAGTTATCCCCAAACACTTGGGGGTTTGGTCGGCGATTTTGCTGATGCTAGTGCATGAAACGATACAAAGATGGTTCGACGTCATACCATATTCTAGGGGACAGGTGAGCGAAATGATCATAGAAGCAAGTTTGGGCAAGGGCAAACGTAATGATCAGACAAAGAAAGACAAAATTACCAAGAAAGATTGAGGAGAATACCTCCACGACAGGCCAAAAACCTGTAAAGGATTTGCTACTCTAAGAAGTCTTGTCCAAGCATTGGTAAATGCGAGTCAGAATGGCCCCATTCTAATTGTATGAATGATGAAGGTCCTCAGTCAAGCAAAGAAATTTAAGATCGATCCTTTCATTCGCATAACAGAAAAGAAATGAACCGAAGGCGTAAGTAATCATTGCTCGTGCTTTATGAAGGGCTTCCAGCTCAGTAGTAGGTATGACAGTAGTGAAAGTGTTGTGAAACCATCGCAGTTTCACTTGGCTACTTTGGAATTCGCTCTCAGGTGGAATGGCTCCCACAAGCCGCATCCAGTCATTAGAAGTAACTGAAGAAAGAGAACCCGTGTGGGGTACAATTGCCACATGAAATGGAAAGCCTATTTACATGTATATGTCCAGGGGAGTTATCCCCCATTCACCACAAGGAAGTTGAAAGGTGTGAGTTTCATCCCTCCACCTCTCACAAAGGGCCGTGAGTAACATACGGTTGGCATTATTTTTGTGGAAGCGCAATGCCAAAAGACCCGCGAAAAGAGTGTTGGCGAGAACACGTTCAAGCATCGACTGTGGTTGTTCCACCCAGTTATCCCAAAGGTTTCGGGTGCCTAGACCTTTTATTGAAGGAAGAGGTTGGTGTTCCTTGGCTAGGGAACACATATGGTCCCCATGGTGAACAATGAAGGCAGGGTCATCCTTACTAACTGCTATACGCCCCTCGTGTCGTTTGCCATCGAATCCTACAAGCTTGACAAGGTAAGCTTCCTATTCTTTACCCATTAAAATCCAAATCTTTATCCAGGAGACCCATGGATTTGGACTTACATGATTCAAATGCAAACATACTAAGTCCAATGTCCAACTCCATGTGTCGCCTAGTATATGCGTTGGGCACATTGAAAAAAGCAAGGCCCACCTTAAAGAGGGTTGCATGTTATGGCCTAGATGAGGAAAATACACCATCTAAGGACACATTTTGGACAAGAAATGCACTCAAGTGCCATGAGACCAAAGTGGGATAAGAATCAAGCTTCATATGAAAAACACATTTTCAAAGTCCATGTGTGACCAAGGTTTGGTTCACTTTCCACATCCAAGCAATGAGCCTCATTTAAGATGTTTCCATCTTTTTAAATATGTACATGGAAAAATGGGGAATATGAAGGAAATTGATCCCCAAGAGAAACTCAAATGCCCCACCTCAATGGATGAAAGGTGCACATAGTCCGCTTGAAGAGCTGTAAAAACTCACTATTGGGTCAATCATGGGCAACTTATGTGCATCATCTTGATAAATGTTTTGGCTATGAGAGTACAATATGGTAGTCTACCCACACACATGAATCAAGGAAGCCAATGGTAGAAAATGGTGCACATATCCCACATGAAGAATCAAAGTTAGAAATGTCCATGCAAGGACAAACTTGGGCAACGTATGTGCACCACTTTCTTTACCAAAAAGAAGACCATTTGAACACAAGAGGGCATGGCTTGATGAGTCACCCAACCATCATGAACATGGTTAAGAATGATGAACATAGCCCACTTGAAAACTAAAATCCAAAGTGCCACAAAGCATGGGACAAACTTTGGCAACTTATGAGCATCATTCTTTCCCACAAATTGAAATAATCACTCATCTTTGGGAAGGATGGTGGATGACCCACCAAATGCCACCCCAAAAAAGGATCAAGGAGCTATGATTACATGGATAGCTCACTAGAAAAAGGATTATCCATTAGAAGTTGGTGACATTAAAGGAAACTCTTGAGTACCATTTTCCTACAATATAAAAAACCATTTGAACTTAGTGAGATTGTTGAAATGGCTCACTCATGGGCCTTGTAAATGATCAAGTGACCCAAGTCCTCCATCCATCCAAGGAAAAAGCATGAAGGAAAAGAATCCTACATACACAAAGTGTGGTGGTGCGCCCTTGACTAAAAGAAATTCATAAATTTTAATGGGGACCAAAAGCCCATGCGAAGGGATTCCAAAGAGCCCACCACACCTTGTACACAAGGAAAGGAGACCAAGAATGTACATCAAAATCAAAAGACGGTGGAAGAATTGGACCATTTATCCATAAAGGCCCAAATAGAAAATCTAGCCCACTTGAGATCCAAATGAAGAATGGGTTAGTCACCTTTGTTCATACACATGTTAAGGGGCCATCCAAAGTGAGTATTGTAAGCCAAAAACTTGAGGTGGGCCCTACCAATCTCATGGGCCCAAACCTTGAAAAGAAAATGAAAAAGAAGATAAGGCATTTAAGGAAGGCATGAAAAGGAAAAAAAAAAGGCATGAGGGAGCCCAAAATGAAGTATTAGGTCCATCAAATGCACCAAGGGCCCTAAATTCACTTTGAGCCCATTTGATACACATATAAAGCCCAACTCCCATGAAAGAAAATATGATATTTTACCATGCACACTTGATGGACATGGCAAAATTACTCATTACATGCACATGGAGGGAGTATGAAGAGAAAAAGAAAAATGAAATGAAGCTTGAAATGTCCCTCTCCATGCACCACCTAGGTAGAGGTTGAAAAGTGAAAAAGACGAAAAGCTTGGGCCCACCTTAACTCTCTTGAAGTACCTACATGAAGAAAAGAAAGAGAATATGAGAAGAGAAAATGAAAAGGAAAGCAAAGCAATGAAAGAAATGAGTGGTCCATACTTTCACCACTCACCAAAGGGGGACCACCTTGTTGTTCCAAACTCCACTAAAGCCTCACCACTTGAAGGAACAAGAGAGACACCAAAAGGAATGAAAAACTTGAAGAAAGAAAGAAAGTGAGAAAGAAGAGAGAGAGAGAGAGAGAGAGAGAGAGAGAGAGAGAGATTGCACGTTGGAAATGCAAGGGGTGCCCCATGTTATATAGAAAAGGAGAGGGCACCCCATTACCCAGCCCACTAAAAAAACCAATGGGCAGAGAAGGCTTGGGCGACACCCTGGGGGCCAGCCGTCCTCCCATCAAATTGAAATGACCCTTCCCTCTCTCTCCTTGGGAAGAATTCTCCCTTGGGAAGAGTAGTTGCAAGTGAATCTTGTACCTCCATGTAAGCATGAAGTGATGGAGGAGAAGAATGAGAAAAAGAGAAAGGAATCTCACCAAAATCTTATCTTGTGAGAAATTGGAGAGATGTTACCTTGATGATGTGGAAGAGAGAGAAAACCACATGAGATTTTCAGCAGAATAAATAGAAATATCATTTCATTTGGCATCGATCTCGACATCCAAGTCATGATCTGATGGCGCTGAATCATTTTCAGAAAATACCGAGAATTTCCAACCTTGATTTCCAATCATCTGTATAGAAACCAAGGTCTGAAGACCTTAAACTACATCGGGATCAAGATCGTGAGGGATTTTTAATAAAAATTGGCATCGATCTTAACCATCAAAATAAGGATCGATGACTCAGAACATTTTTCAAAATCATAATATATATATATATATATATATATATATATTCCCAGTCTTACTCCCAAATTTTGGGTCCGAAGACCTTAATCTATGTCGGGACTGAAATCTCGACGGATTTTTAATAAAAACTGGCATCGACCTCGACCGCTCGGATCGAGGTCCAATAGTTTAGATCTTTTTAAAAAATCACAAAAAGATGTGTTTTCAGCATGTATAAATATGGTCCGAAGACCTTAAACTACGTCAGGACCAAAATCCCGAGAGATTTCCAATAAAAACTAGTATTTATCCTGATCGCTTGAATTGGGATTTAACAACCTGGAACATTTCGAAAAATCATCAAAAAATATTTCTTGCAATCATGTACATATTTTGGGTCTGAAGACCTTAAACTACATCAGGATCAAATCCCGAGGGATTCTTAATAAAAACAGGTATCGATCTTAACCATCAAAATCAGGATCGATGACTCAGAACATTTTTTAAAATCACAAAAAAATATATATATTCCCAGTCTTACTCTCAAATTTTGGGTCCGAAGACATTAAACTATGTCGGGATTGAAATCTCGAGGGATTTTTAATAAAAACTGGCATCGACCTCAATCGCTCGGATCGAGGTCCAATACTCCAGATCTTTTAAAAAAAAATCACAAAAAGATGTGTTTTCAGCATGTATAAATATGGTCCGAAGACCTTAAACTACTTCGGGACCAAAACCCCGATTGATTTCCAATAAAAACCATTATTTATCCTGATCACTCGAATTAGGATTTAACAACCATGAACATTTCAAAAAATCATGAAAAAATATTTCTTGCAATCATGTACATATTTTGGGTCCGAAGACCTTAAACTACGTCGAGATCAAGATCCCGAGGAATTTTTAATAAAAATTGGCATCGATCTTAACCATCAAAATCTGGATCGATGACTCAGAACATTTTTCAAAATCACAAAAAAAATATATATATTCCCAGTCTTACTCCCAAATTTTGGGTCCGAAGACTTTAAACTACATCGGGATTGAAATCTCGAGCGATTTTTAATAAAAACCGGCATCGACCTCAACCGCTTGGATCGAGGTTCAATAGTCCGGATCTTTTCAAAAAAATCACAAAAGATGTGTTTGCAGCATGTATAAATATGGTCCGAAAACCTTAAACAACGTCGGGACGAAAATCCTAAGAGATTTCCAATAAAAACCAATATTTATCCTGATCGCTCGAATTGGGATTTAACAACCTGGAACATTTTGAAAAATCATCAAAAATATTTCTTGTAATCATGTATATATTTTGGGTTTGAAGACCTTAAACTACATCGAGACAAGATCCCGAGGGATTTTTAATAAAAACTAGCATCGATCTTAACCATCAAAATCAGGATCGATGACTCAGAACATTTTTCAAAATCACAAAAAAAAAATATTCCCAGTCTTACTGCCAAATTTTGGGTCCGAAGACGTTAAACTACGCCGGGATCGAAATCCCGAGGGATTTGTAATAAAAACCAGCATTGACCTCGACCGCTCGGATCGAGGTCCAATAGTCTGGATCTTTTAAAAAATCACAAAAAGATGTGTTTTCAGCATGTATAAATATGGTCCGAAGACCTTAAACTACGTTGGGACCAAAATCCCGAGAGATTTCTAATAAAAACCAATATTAATCCTAATCGCTAGAATTGGGATTTAACAACCTGGAACATTTCAAAAAATCATCAAAAAAATATTTCTTAGAATCATGTACATATTTTGGGTCCGAAGACCTTAAACTACATTGGGATTGAAATCCCGAGTGATTTTTAATAAAAACGGCATCAATCTCGACCACTCGGATCAAGATCTGTTGACCCGAATCTTTTAAAAAAAAATAAAAAAACATATACTTCCAATATGTATAAAAACCAGGGTCCGAAGACTTTAAACTACACTGGGATTAACTTCTCGGGGGACTTTCCTGCTTTCAACTAAAAACCGACATCAATCTTGGCCCTTCGAGTCAAGGTTCGATAGCCCGAATCATTTCAAAAATACCAAAAATATTTTATAAGCTTCTCATAAAAACCAGTACCAGTCTTGGCCACTCGAGTCAAGGTCTAAAACTTTCTCAAAATAAAAAAAAGACTTATCATCTGATTTAATTGCACAAATTTATCCCCAGCGGTCTGAAGACCTTAAACTACACTGGGATTATCCTAACCTGTTCCGAACATGGTTGACACTTGATTGTACAGGTGTCCGAAGTTCTCTATACAAGTAATGGCTGAGGCGGTCAAAACCCCGCGATCCTATTCGTGTTGAACGCACCGTGATAGACGACCTTGACTTGGAAGTCGCTGTTGAATCTGATGGATGCTCCCTGTTCCAAAAATTCATGAAGGGGATTAAGGCAGTTAGGAGGTGAAGCACACCCTCACGGAATTATGAGCATCATAAGACCCCAAACTGGATTGATAAAGGGAAATTTGAGGATGTGGCTCATTTTGTGGCCGAAGGAGTCCGTCGGACGATACGTGGTCAATGTGCATTGCACATGAGGAACGGGCAACTTTATGGGTGTGTTGACTAAAACCCTCAAAATCCCCTCATCCGAAGATGTAAAACTATGGCACTTAACTGTGTGAGATTCGTCTTGCTCGCTGACGTAAAATGAATCATGTGCCTTACTAGCGGTAGAAGCTGGAAGTTGATGAAAATTTCATACATTTCCCTGCAATTCAGAAAATCCAACAAAATACCAAAACATTACAAAATCAGCCTTTAAAATCACAAAATATTTTCCTTACTTTTAATAAAACCGATCTTCATCTTGACCACTCAAGCAAAGACTCGGATCAGATATTTGCAAAATCACAAAAATATTTATACCGTTTTCAATAAAACTAATCTTCATCCTGACCATTCAGGTACAGATCCGGATTAAATACTTGCAAAAATCACAAAAAAAAAATCACTATCCTCAGGAGTTTTCGAACTCCGCTCACCCACTTCACAGTTTGGGATGACGGATCCGATCGCCCACAAATTGGAATCTTGACCAAAACTGGCGACCAAACACAATCCCAATCACACCCATTCCCCAAAAGAGTATCTTGAGATTACAACCTAGAGTACTTCCTTCATCCATCCCCAGCAGCAAACGCAACAGCATCTTGGGACAATGGACCTGATCGACTACGGGTCGGGATCTTAACCAACCTGCTGACCAAATCTCTGAGAGAGCAAAACCCTACAAGCAATAAGCTCAAAGCTCTCTACATCCCCAACAAAAGTCAAATCATTGAACAGGAAGAGAATGAGCCAAACCATGCATCTATATGCATACGCATCCAAACCATGCATCAACATCCATCGTATCAATCATCATGTTTACCTACTTTCAAAATAAAAGTCAGTTAGCCAAAGACCCTACAAGCATCCCTAGTGGAGGCACATGCAAGCCAGATTTTCTTTTTAAAATAAAAAAAATATACATGTCCCTATTTACAAATAAAAACCCCATGGAGTATCACTCCCCAGAATGGGTATCTTTTAAAAATCCAAAAAAAAAAAAATTTCTTAGTAGAGAGTTTGGCCTCCAAAACACTAAGAGATCTTCCATATCTCTGGGTAGGAGCCGACGCAAAAATCAAATAAGACCTAATGTCTCGCAGTTTCCCCAGGGACCATCGAACCCTATGCACTTAAAGTATGGTCGAACTGAACTCCAATGTCAATGCGATCGTATTAAATGCCGAGATAGGAAAAGATGAAAGCCAAAAGGCTTGGTCAAAGAAACCGTCTGAACAGTGGAAACGATGAATTGTAACCCAAGTATCAAAACCAGCAAATTGGGTGGAAAAAGTTCACCACACATACCTAGGCATGGATGCCTGAAATACCTTGATTGAGTCCAAGTCGGAGTAGTGGATCACCCGTAAGGCCGCACAGACGCAGGGCAGCTAACCACTTTGACAGTCAACCGAAACAAGTACTCGTGGAGTGATCCAGGAAAGCAACGAACAATCAATCACAGGGTCGGTAACCTCGTAACACTACAAGGACGTAAAGGCTCTACTGTACCTTTCCGATGTTAATATTGATTGAGAATGGAAGGGTTGCAATTGGGTACCCAAGTTGCAGCTCATGCAGGGACAACCGTAACGTTTTCTCCAAACTCCCACGGTATGTGCGAGTTATCTATTTCCAGACAATCAATTGACGCAGATGCAAAGGTAAGCAAAGATTTCAAACCACGATCTATGAATGAACGGGTCAGAAGTGGGGTGTCCACTCGCTTTGAGATTTGGTTGCACGCAACCTCTGCCAAAGAGGGGCATCTGTAAACACCCCACCTTCAGCTACAAAGCTGGTTGAGATGGTTGAATGGATAGAGGTCCATACCCCCAAACCCTATATCCAAAACTAGTCAAACTCACCCTTGCAAGCCCCAATCCATAGCCCAACTCATGCCTAAACCCAGTCAATTCATCCCACAACACCCAAAGAAAAGCTCGATTTCCGAGTCCATCTCCACCCCTTTAGCCCATTCCTCTACCAAGGAGAGCCCGAGTGAGAAGAGTCTAGCCCAGCCTAACCCTAGTCTAAGTCTCCCAAGCTACCTAAGTCCCAATCTTAGCCACTCGAAGCAAACCCTTGCGACACTTCCATCCATCCAGCTACTCTTACACTAGCATCATCTCATTTGCATCTAGCATAAGTGCAACAGTTCTTATTCTTCCAACCCCCCTGCTTATCATTCCACTCAAAACACTTGATCAGGTCTTAGTGTATACTCTGAAGTTTGCCGATTTATTCGAAATTCATTCATCAGAAACTTTGATCGATCAAACATAGAGCATGTATCTCGCATAAAGCACCTGTCAGTTCGAGCGTATGCTATGGGCATGCCTATTAATGAAAACCTGCGCGTCAGAAACTCTTACTGTTCAGACCCACATTCATGCATCATATCATTCTTGAGATTGTACGAGAATTAAATCAGACTTTCAAGTATTAGTTCGATTATGTGAAGTAAAGACCGTACTTCGGCATAGACAGAGTGGGTGCCTAATACCTTCCCACCCTATAACCGTGATCCCTTACCTTGAATTTCTGACAGCAGATAAAAAAGACTCATTTAGAGGAAAGAATCTTCGGATTCTCTTCTCTAACATTTCTACGGGGTCTAGCCGACTGTAGATTCGAAGTAACTGGCTAGTGGCGACTCTGGTCTTATACGAACTCATCCAAACACATCCAGTTTAACCCAACGATAACACGTCAACAAAAAAAGCCCTCAAGAAAGAGGCGAGCCAGTGGCACAACGGCTATTCGTGCAACCCCTTTTCGAAAGGGAGGCTCGGGAGTGCGGAAAGGCGAGCATCCACAGTTACGCATTAGATTGGTACACGTCACTTGACTACCATCAAATCAAAACTTGGAAACATCTTTCTTAAGCATTTGTCAATCGCTTCGTGTACAATATTAACTCAGCATCGAAAAGAGCAGATCTTGCTGCCCTGAGACAGAGAAATGATGAGTCATTATCAGCTTACGTTGGATGATGGCAGGCCATGGCCGCTAAAATGAAGACTCCCATCAACGAGGAGGAGCAAATTTCCATGATCGTCCACTCGGCAAATCCAAGTGTTTCTGGATACCTTGTCTCACATCCATATGCAAACCTCACCCAACTCATCCGCGTCGAGGAATAAGTCGAAGCCGGAATAAGGGCTAAGATGATCTCCCCTTGGTGGCCTCATCAAGCCTCTCTAGTATAACCGACAATGGAAGAAGAGCCTACTAAATACGAGAATGATAATGAAAGTGTCCTCATCACCCATTCAGTGGAAGAAGTCGATCTTGTCACCTCTATCGAAGGTGCACTATTCCTCCCTCATCATGGACAACCACAACAGCAGCCGAGATGGAACCCACATTCTTCTAATCAAGGTTGGCAAGGGGCATCCCCAACCAATCCAGTTTTAGAACCCCTCATCCTGTAAGGGGCATTTTCAGTCGTCCAGCCTTTGCACCCCTAAGTATGAAAGGGACATATCCTGACTATATAACTTTCATCAGCCAAGAAGAGCCTCCTCTCCAGTTTATCCATGACATCAACTCTCGTCCGGTTCGAGCCTCTCATCTTGCAAGGTGCACCTCCAGATATTTTAATCCCAGGGCGCATCATTATCCAGGGGGCACCTCCAGTCGGTTCATTCCTCGCGCCATTGTTCAACCAGGGGCACAACCTGCCCATTCCAATCAACCAAGGGGACGACTTCCCTGTCACAGCATCATCCAGCCAGGGGCACAACCTGTCCATCTCTCCAGCAAACAACCAGGGGCACAACTTGCCCACAACACCTGCCTATATTGCTTATGCTCTAGCCATCATCCTCCAAGAAGAAAATCCTTCCTTGGACAGCATGCCACATGCCCTAGCAGAGTTAGGGCCCAGCTTCAATTGTGTGGCCACTATCGAGGGAGTAAGCTTTACTCCTCAAAAGGACTTGTCTAGTTCTATTTGGCCATCAGTCCTCCAAATGGTTCTTGCATCTGACAACTCCAAAAGACAGGTCGAAGGGGAGATTTACATCAAGGTTCAGGTCGGTCCAAAAACATCAACCATCACTCTTCAGGTCTTGGACATCTCAGCTTTAGTCCATCTCCTCCCTGATCGGACTTGGTTTCATAGAATCGTTGCCATCTCTTCAAATCTTCACTAAAGGGTCAAGCACATCTTCAAAGATAAGGCGATCACCATCATCACCGATCCTGAACAAATCTCCATTGTAGAAGCAGTTGAACCTCAGGAGCCTAATATCCCAATTATGGACATACAATGCTTCAATGAGGACATCTCATGCCAAAGTCTTGTGTTTGAGACTTTGGATCACTTTCCTCGAGCATGTCCCATTGGATCAAACTATGTCTTCCTTCCTGTCAAGTACCAAATCTTCTATTATCAACTTGAATACTAAGAATCGGCCCGAATCATGGAGGTTCAAGAAGATGTGGATAGAGAAGGACTGTGATATCAACCTACTCAGATTAGGAAACCAAAGCGCAGAGGTATCATAAGAAGACGTGGTCATCAAGAAGAAGGCAATCTTGCATCTACACACCAATTAATGCAGGAATTATCTACCTTAATGATGGGTTGGATTCCACCTTTGATGATCAAGTGAGCAGATCGAGTCTCATAGAGCTGACTGAAGAGGACCTAAGCAAGGGGAAGGAATTTCTCTCAATGGATCGAACTGCAGTCCTGGTCCCACATCAGCCAGGTGAACCCGAAGAGCTGCAATACACCGGGGATGAGCCAAGAGAAATCGCATCCGACACAAACTCAGAGTTCAGCCCTAGATCTATCATGAAGTTTGGGCGCAACAATGAGGGTTGGCCTACTAATCCCTCTAGCCCTGCCTCCTGAGGGGAAGGAGTATAGGGCAATAGTAGGTTTGTAGCCCCATGATGGCACAATAAAAGTCAACAGTGCTCGGCTCCCCAGGCCGAATCAAGCAACCCCTGGTTCACATCACCGTCTTGCTTGGGGTTCTAAAAAAAACTTCAAAAAAAATCAGAAGATTCGAAAACCCAAAACAACAAATATTTTTAAAAAAAATCTTAAAATTTCACAAAATCTGAAAGTTCAAAAAAATCAAATATTCACAAAATTAAAAAAAAACCAAAAAATATTTCAAAACTAATAAAAAAAATGAGAAATCTTTCAATAAAATGCCAAGTCTCTTTATCAAAGCACTTGACTATGAAGTTGACTCATACGATTTCGATCTAGAGTTGGACTTCAAACTCAAAGGTTTGGACAAAGCCAAATGATGTGAAAAATGATGAGCCGACTCTCGAGCTAAAGGGTCTCCTTAAAAAGTTCAAGCCAAAAGCCAATGTCATCTCGAAAAATTTTAAAATTATAAACTTATGATTTCCCGAAACCCTTTGTTGGAGCTCAAATTTGCACCCATTATAAAACAATATCCTGTGGTCTATTGACAATGATTTGGATAAGTTTTGGGGACAGAAAAGCCCTGAAAACACTAGTGCGACCCTAATCTCTTGATAGCGACCAAAATCTGTAAACAGTATTTCAGAGCGGAACTGGACATGCGCTTCATCGCCAAATGATCTGGAATGTCCCAAAACCCCTAACCTGCAAGTTTTGAAGTCATCCGGTGCATATTTTTACCTGCGCACCTCGAAATGCGTTTCATCTCTGCTTGGAGCTGACAAAAAAGGGTCCACAAGCCTACATCTACCATTTTAGAGCGGAACTGGACATGTGCTTTGCCGCCAAATGATCTGGAGCACCCCAAAACCCTTAAACAACAAGTTTAAAGTCATTACGGTGCATATTTCCATGCGCGCGCTTTTCGGAACAACGTTCCTATACGACAAGCCGACCCGGAGGCTCCAAATTAGGAAGGAAGTACTAAAATTGGCAACATCTGGACTTCTACACCCCACCCTATTCATTCAGGAGGTCAATCCTAGCCTAGAAGTGGCTTGGTAACAGTGAGTGCATGTCTAGAAAAGGTAGCTGTCCTTTGGAGGTCTCCCGTCGGAGCTGAAATCCTGAAATTTTCAAAGTGCTGGAATCCTGAAAATCTGGCTAAGTAGTGGGAAAGTGCCGACAAAGGACATGCGCTTGGCCTCCCACCACATGCGCCTACACCCTATTGATGAAAGGGAGTGAATTGAATGCTTTGCTGGAAAGCACCAGGAAAAACGCCGGAAAAGGACATGCGCCCGGACCATCCACATGCGCCTGGCTTCTTTCTGCCACATGCGCTTGACCTAATTTCTACCACATGTGCCGAGATATACCCGCTGGGCCAGACCCGAACCCGATTACCCCCTATAAATAGTGAAGTCACTTCATTCCATCAGCACGAGATCATCCCCTGTCAACCTCAGAGCGATGTAAGCACCACATATGCCCGCTTTGTTTCCCCTCGCCAGATGCTTTGGCCGGAGTGGATTTTCTCACCGGAATCCCTCGTCGAAAAGGTATTTCCTCGCCGGAATCCCAAGTTCAGGGAGAAATCCTAAAAATTTTCTAAGTGCTAGGCACATGCGCCAGCTTTTCCCCCACATGCGCCGGCTTTCCCATCACATGAGCCGGCTTTTCCTCGTCGGAAAACCTGAAAATTCGCTAAGTCCACAAGGGACATGCACCCACTCTTTGGGTCCAAGTGCATGTGCGCCCCCACATGCGCCGGGATTGCTTCCCATCTCTCTCTTTTTCATGAAAACGAGCACCACATGCGCCCGGGAGATGGAACATGCGCCCAACTCCCCACCACATGCGCTTGTCAACATGTACAACACCACATGCACCTGCATACCCCCCTCCATGCGCCTGGACGCTGATTGGAGGGGTGGGCCTTTGATCGTGCGCCCTGCCTTCGTCCGGGATCGGATTTTGATGAAACCACTTCTCCTAGATGCGTCTCGATGAGATCCATCCATTCACCGGATCAGATTCTACAACGGTCAATGATAAGTGGCCCAAATCAGTGTTTTGGTCCAAAATGACCAAACTTAGCCAATTTGGCAGCTCCAGAAATCCCTCCGAAAGAGCCGAAAACGACGGAAAATGAGAAGAACAGGGTGGAATTGGACCAAGCCCAAGAGGGAAACTTTTATTCTACTTGACATGTACACCATAATCATGCACCGCGATGAGGTTATCAGATCTCAGGACCCTCGAATACCCTAATCAAGCGGTCGGCAGGCCCGCTACTTAGTCATTTTCAGCCTTGAGAAGTGCCCTGTTGGCCCGAAAATTGACTTCTACTAAGCGAATCGAAACGTGATCGCACTGTGATCCTCGTGGATATAATCCACCCCTATTCCAAGACGGTCATCGATGATATTCTCCGAATACCCTGATTAGATCGCAGACAGGTCCACAACTTAGTCATTTTCAGCCTTGGGAAGTGACCTGTTGGCCCGAAAATCGACTTACGCTAAGCAAATCGAAACGCGATCTCACCACGATCCTCGTGGACGTAATCTACCCCTGTTCAAAGACGGTTATCGATAATGCTCACCGATTTCCCTAATCAGACCGCAAACAGGTCCACTACTTAGTCATTTCAGCCCTAGGAAGTGCCCTGTTGGCTTGAAAATTGACTAATGCCAAATGAAATCAACCGCGATCTCAAAGACACCGAGGCAAAGTTGAAGTACTCAGGCTATCCAACAGCCGAGTTAAGCATTTACAGGGCACCGATCCCCATTATTCATAAGAAATTGGCATATGTGGGTACCCATCAGACCCTATACCTAGTCGTTTGCAGGCATCGAAGACAGCCGATCTAGCCTATTGAATATTGAAACTCTCAAAAGATCTTGGCTCGATAAAGCTTATTTGATCCCAAATAGATCATTGAAAAATATTCAGAAGAAAGAGTGTTCTCGAGGACGAGTCGCCCGACTCCAGAAGAAACGCATTTACTTTACTGTACAAAACTTTATTCATCATGGACAAAGGTCCGAGACTAAACCTAAGGGGTTATGGTTACCACGAGAAACCACAAACAAAGAGTTCTAACTAAGCTTGAAACATCCTGTTATGGATTGCCACTATAAAAAGACGGTCAGTGCCCTACCCATCGACAACGGGTCCGTCGATTGAGCTGATGAGGCAGTTGCAGATTGCTTTCCTAAGGTCATTTGTTCATAGTAATAGGCGCGGGCTTTAGGTTATGCCGACCAATATTTCGATATTCATGTATTCCAGCGATCACCTGTTCATAGTAACAGGCGCGGGCCCAGAGTTGCTCCACTCGATTAAAAACCTCGTTCGGGAACGTTGCGGAGTGCTCTCCTAAGGTCACCCATCATAAAAATACGGGCGTGGGGCTTGGGTTATGCCGACCAACATTCGAGGATCGTGTATTCCAGCGGTCACCTGTTCATAGTAACAGGCGCGGGCCCAGAGATGCACTACTCGAATCCTGATAGTCTCTCAACCCGGACAATCCGAAAGAAAATGGGACATAGACATCCGGCGTGTCTAAGAAATGTGGCTCAGTCCATAACAAGAAAATAAAGGTCTACACGACCATGAACTCAAGACCATAATCCCCGGCGGATTAGTCTTTTGCCTTCCAATCAAGGGTGATCAGCCGTTGATGTAATTAAAGGCTCGTGACCAGTATCACAGCCTGGAATGTAAAAAATCTCAAAATCTTTGGAATAAAATTCGCCTTGCGATATCTCTCTCTTGTGTACACTTTGTGATTGCTTATGATTGTTTATGAATGTCTCTATACTCAGAATTTCCCCCAGAATAAAAGAAACACAGGAAAAATAAGGACTGTTGACGAGCAGTTTGACTTTTTCCTAGCTCTAACAAACTAGCGACTCTGTTGGGGGATATTCAATACCAGAATCTCTGGTTGTTTCTGAGTAAATAGACATTTTGCGATAAATCATTTGCAAACACTAACGTGTATATGAGAAAGGTTATTGCAAGGAGAAATGTTCGGTGCCTTCACGGTCGCCAAACTGGAGACTCTCAACGAGAACGTTCTTCCCTTCATCTTTAAGGCAAAAGAATTTTGAAACTTCACATAGCATGCCTGTAGCTCATACTTGTATGTTTCTGTCTATCCATTGTCGAGCCGTATAACGATTGGTAAGGTCGCGTCCCCTCTCTTTTCCAAGTGCGCAGAATATTCTAATGCGTGTATGACTGTGCAGAGAGATAGAGAGAGAGAGAAAGAGAGAGAGAGAAAGATAGAGAAAGAAACAGAAAGACAGAAAAGAACCAACCAAATGGCGTTTATAATGATCTTCTTAGCATCCGGAGGATTCTACTTCCCCCATCTGGCAGCAACCTCTGAAGTCGGATGGCAGGTAGTACAGAAGCGTAAGACCGTCAAGAAGACAGAGAACAAGAATGTTATTCCAGCTGAGACAGGGATGACAGCAAGGGTACAGGGCAGAACAGAGAGATGGTGGAAGCCAGTCTACAGGGGCGACGCCCACAACTCTAGCAGAACCACCGTGTCAGCCAGGCCAGAGTTCTCCTTCGCTGATATCGACTTCCCAGCGATACCGAAGATAGCACTGTCAACCAAGATGTCGAACCGATCCACTGTCGAACAATCGACTGAGACGACGATGAAGACAACCCCTACTGAAGCTGCTGTGATCAAGACGAGGCCGCAACGAGCACAAGTAATGGTGCATGTCACCGAAGGAGAGGCGAGTGAGTGATACCCAGAGCTGCCTCCAATCTAAGAACAGATAGATGAGATTATCTAGGTCCAAGAGGACACAACCAGAGAGATGAGCGAGATGAAAGAATCACTATTGGCTCTAGTTGCCCAGTGGGCAAACAGAAGCCCAACTGTACTGAAGCAGATGACAAGCCAATAGATGAGCGTGTTACAGTCTAACTTCAATATGCCGGTGCCAAAGGTTGAGAGGATTCGTCCCTTCCCTAAAGCTCCGAGCCAGTTCTGCGTGCCGCCGACAATGGGAGCCAGGCATGAGATAAGGTTTCAGGCTAGACTCCGTAACCCATTGCAGATCGAAGAGAACGCGAAGAGAACGCTGGTAGAGACACCGCCCATTGAAGAAGAAAGATATAGCAAGGCCAGTAGAAACATCATAAGAAATATGGGGTTCATTTGTTCAGAACCGCCAGCTCGAAAAGGCATGCTAGCACCCTTCGAAGTAAAGACGAAGGTATACAGAGGAAAAGAAGCCCTGGGGCAGGATGTGAGATCAGGCATATTAACATGGTGACGATTAGTCCCGTGGAAGAGGTGAGGCCCGCTGGACCAAATGAACTCATACAGCCGAGTGCTGCGTCAGAGCAGATCGAAGATGGGGGTCAGCCAACGATAGATGAGCTACAAGAAGTCAATCTGAGGACCACTGAAGAGCCAAGGAATACTTATATCAGTAAGAACATTCCAGAAGAAGAGAGGGAGAGCTACATTCAACTCTTGAAAGAGAACAGAGACGTGTTCGCATGGACCTATTCTGAAATACCAGGACTGAACCCGGCAATCGCGATGCACAGGTTGAATATCGCGAAGGAGAAGAGGTCAGTTAAGAAGCCACAGAGGCGCTTCCATCCTGACATCGTCCCGAAAATAGAAGAAGAGTTGAAGAAGCTGCTTCAGGTCGGGTTCATCAGGGAAGTTCAGTATCCCAAATGGATCTCGAGCATAGTACCTATAAAGAAGAAGAGCGGCCAGATCCGGGTGTGTGTTGATTTTCGTAACCTGAACGAAGCTTGTCCCAAAGATGACTTTCCTCTACCCATCCCGGAGCTCCTGATCGATAGCACATCAGCATATACAACGATGTCCTTTATGGACGGCTACTCAGGGTATAATCAGATCTGAATGGCTCTAGAAGACGAAGAGTCCACTGCCTTCCACACGTCTCTCGGGATATTCTGTTATCAGGTGATGCTGTTTGGGCTGAAGAATGCGGGCGCTACGTATCAGAGAGCGATGCTAGTAATCTTCCAAGACATGATACACAAGCATGTGGAATGCTATGTCGATGACCTGGTAGTGAGGTCCGATGGACTTCAGCAGCATCGCGAACATTTGAAGCTAGTATTTCAGAGGTTGAGGAAGAAGAATCTCCGCATGAACCTGTTGAAGTGCGCCTTTGGGGTGTCCTCCGAAAAATTCCTTGGCTTTGTGATCAGGCATCGGCAAATTGAAATTGACCCCGTGAAGATCAAGGTGATCCGAGAAATGCCTCCTCCGAAGAACTTGAAAGAGCTGAAGAGCTTCCAAGGGAGAGTTGCTTACTTGCGGCGGTTCATCTCGAACGTGTCGGGTCGCTGCTAGCCTTTCTCTCGGCTGAACAAGAAAGACATCCGCTTCGAGTGGGACGAAGCATGCCAAAAAGCCTTTGATTCCCTCAAAGAGTTACTCGGGAAAGCTCCAGTTCTCGCAGTGCCAATCGAGCGAAAGCCTCTGATACTATATGTAGCAGTGGGAGTGAACTCACTGGGGGCACTGCTCGCCCAAAAGAATGAAGAAGGAAAAGAGAATGCTCTGTACTACTTGAGCCGCATGCTCGTCGGCGCTGAGTTTAATTACTCACCGATTGAGAAGATATGCTTGGCCTTGATATTCGCTACGAAGAAGTTTAGGCATTATTATCTGTCATACCAGATTACATTGATCTCCAGAGCAGCTCCTATCAAGTTCCTGATGAACTGACCTATGTTTGTCCGGGCGATTAGCCAAATGGGCCCTACTGCTATCCGAGTTCGACATTACGTATCTGCTGTCTCGAGCTGTTAAAGGGCAGGCGATATCCGATTTTCTAACAGCCCACCCGATATCGGATGACATGGAAATGGAATGTGATCTGCCTGACGACCCAGCCATGATGGTAAGGGTCGCGAGACAGTGGCAGATGTATTTCGACGGAGCCTCCAGAGCTGCAGGATCAGGGGCCGGTGTGATCTTCATCAGTCCTCAAGGCGACTTATTGCCATACTCATTCACAATAGTGCCGTCATGCACAAACAACGAGGCAGAGTATCAGGCCCTCATCATTGGGTTATAGTTGGCACGAGACATCCAAATCCGATCACTACAGGTATATGGTGATTCTCGGTTAGTTGTGGGACAGCTTATGGCGGAATATGAAGTTCGCAGGCCGGAGCTGTCATCTCTTTACCATCAGGCCCGAGCCCTATTTGATCATTTCCGAGACAGTACAGTGTCACACGTCCCAAGAGCTGAAAATTCTCAAGCAGATGCATTGGCTAACCTGGCCGCGGCTCTCGCGCACCCAGGGGGCAGCCCACTTCAAGTTACCATAGAAGAAAGGAGGATACTGCCATCCCTCACAGCAGCCGAGAATGTCACGAGCATAAGTCCCATACATTGCTTTGAGATCACAAAAGAAGAAGATTGGAGAAGACCATTCTCTGATTACTTGAAGTATGGGTTCTTACCCGAGGATCCGCAAATGCGCACTCAAGTCAGAAGGCGTGTGTCGACCCTCGCCGTCCCGCGCTCCCACGACGACGTTCTCCTTTCCCTTTCGAAAAAAGAAGAAGAGGTGCGTGCGCGCGAATCATCATTTATGCCACTGGCTTGCCTCGTTCTCGAGGGCTTTATTTGGTTGACGTGTTAAGCTGGATGTGTTTAGATGAGTTTATATAAGACCAGAGTCGCCACTAGCCAGTTACTTCGAATCTGCAGTCGGCTAGATCCCGTAGAAACGTTAGAGAAGGGAATCTGAAGATTCCTCCCTCTAAAATGACTCCATTTGATCTGCGGCCAGAGATTCAAGGTAAGGGATCATGATTACAGGGTGGGAAGAGTTTAAGCACCCCACACACTGCCCGTACCGAAGTACGGTCTCTACTTCATAGAATCGAACTAATACTTGAAAGTCTGATTTAATCTTCGTACATTCTCATGGATGACATGATGCATGAATGCAGGTCTAAACAGTAAGAGTTTCTAATGAGCAGGTTTCCATTAATAGGCAAGCCCAGAGCATACGCTCGAACTAACAAGTGCTTTATGCGAGATGCATGCTGTGTGTTTGAATAATCAAAGTGCTTATAGTGACTGATGCATGAATTCAGGTTTGAATAGTAAGAGTTTCTGATGGGCAGGTTTCCATTAACAGGCAAGCCCAGAGCATACGCTCGAACTGACAGGTGCTCTATGCAGGATGCATGCTGTGTGTTTGAATAATCAAAGTGCTTGTAGTGAGGTAGGGGGGTTGGAAGAAAAGTAAATGTTGCACTTATGCTAGATGCGAATGAGATGATGCTGGTAAAGAACAGCTAGATGGACGGAGGTGTCACAAAGGTTGGCTTCGAGTGGCTGGATCAAGACTTGGATGGCTTGGGAGACTTGGACCAGTGGTTAGGCTGGGCTGGACCAGGGCTTGGCTCTCCTCACTCGGGCTCTCCCTGGTGAAAAAATGGGCTAAAAGGAATGGAGGTGGACTCAGAGCTCTCGGACTGAAGAGAGGGGAAGTGGATGTCGAAAGTGAAGGGGAGAGGGGGTATTTATAGCAGCGGGCAGTGACAGATTGCGTAAATAAGTTTGGGTGGCACCCAGGGGGCCGCCCCTACGGACGTTCTTGGGATTTAGTGGGCAGTACGGACATGTTTAGGGCTGCTGCTTGAAACTCGGTGAGTTGACTGGGTTTAGGGGATGGGTTGACACGGTGAGTTGACTCGATGGATTGACTCAGTAGGTTGACTCGGCGATTTGACTCAGCGGGTTGACTCGCCGAGTTTGACTTTTTAGGACTTTTTTGATTGGTTTTTCTTATGGGGGGTTTTTCAGGCTGATGTTTAGGGGCGAGTTGACTGGGTTCAGGCTTGAGTTGGGCTATGGATTGGGGCTTACAAGGGTGAGTTTGGCTGAGTTTGGACATGGGATTTGGGGGTATGGTCCTCCATTCATCCAGCTACCTCTACCAACAATGTAGCCGAAGGTGAGGTGTCTACAGATGCCCCTCTTTGGAAGAGGTTGTGTGCAATCGAATGCCAAAGCGAGTGGACACCCCACTTCTGACCCGGTCATTCATAGATCATGGTCTGAAATCTTTGCTTGCCTTTGCATCTGTGCCAGTTGATCGTTTGGAAATTGATCACTCGCACATACTGCGGGAGTTTGGAGAAAACGTTGCGATTGTCCCTGCAGTGTGCTACAACCTGGGTACCCAATCGCAACCCTTCCATTCCCGATCGGTACTAACATCGGAAAGGTACAGCAGAGCCTCTGCGACATAGTCTTACGAGGTTACTGACCCTGAATTGATTGGTCAATGCTTTCCCGGATCACTCCAGGAGTACTTGTTTCACTTGACTGTCAAAGTGGTTAGCTGCCCTGCGTCATGTAGTCTTACGAGAGTCTACTACGCCGACTTGGAATCAGTCAAGATACTTCAGGCATCCACGCCTAGGTGTGTGCGGGTGAACTCTTTCCACCCGATCTGCTGGTTTTGATGCTTGGTTTGCAATTCATTCTTTCCTAGATTGTGGTCTGGAATCTTTGTTGTCCTTTGTATCTGAGTCATTTGATTGTTTGGAGATTGATAACTCGCACATACCGTGGGAGTTTGGAGAAAACGTTGCGATTGGCCCTGCAGTGTGCTGCAACCTGGGTACCCAATCGCAACCTTTCCATTCCCGATCGATACTAACATCGGAAAGGTATAGCAGAGCCTCTGTGTCATAGTCTTACGAGGTTACTGACCCTGAGATTGATTGTGAGGTTTGATGCTTTCCCGGATCACTCCAGGAGTACTTGTTTCGCTTGACTGTCAAAGTGGTTAGCTGCCCCGCATCATGTAGTCTTACAGGAGTCCACTACGCCGACTTGGACTCAGTCAAGGTACTTCAGGCATCCATGCCTAGGTATGTGCAGGTGAACTTTTTCCACCCTATCTGCTGATTTTGATACTTGTGTTCACTCCGCAAGTGTAGGGTTGCGAAGTAGTAATAATTCGGAAAGACCAAGTATCGTCCCACAGAGATTTATGAATGGGTATTCTCAGAATTTAACTAAAACAACTAGTAATTAAGATCCTATTAAGAACTAAAACTGAAAAATAGCAAATCTGGGTTTAAACAGTGAATGTGTAAGGTAATTTCAATCTAAAAAGGCACTAGAGCGCCAAGGATCCACTTTTGATAAGTTTTAATGCATCAACACAACTAGGTCTCTCATAACTCAATCGGAATTGAATTCATATCTCTATCCGATCGGAATATAGAGCGGTTCAATTAGCAATTATCCAAAACAAGTGCTTATTCATTGATTTGATTCCCACAATAATACTCAGGCCTTGGGCACACTCAATTGTGTAGGCTCTTTTCAATCTAGTTGAGACTCACAACCATAGCCTTCATCAAATCCTGTCACTAGAATTGATTACAACTAATGATTAGAACTCTAATTAAATCAAAATCAATCAACAAACAACTATTTCAGATTACTACAAAAGATAAGAACTTTAGTTGAATGAGTTCCCACATGAAAATCAGGCCATTGCATACAAGGTAATCAAAGAATCTACCATGCCCGGAGTCGATGATAGATCAATGAACTACACAAGCATAAACAATGCTCAGAAGCTAAATTACTAAGTTAGGATCACTAAGAATCACATGAGCCTGGAGTCATCAAGAGATCAAAGTAAAAACCCAACTAGTACTTGATTCAGACTCACATTAACTAAAATTCATCAATTAAATCATAAAAATGAAACCTAGGTTGCATTAATCCATAAAAAACAAATCAAAAGCTTCACCTCTTAGCCCTAGCTAAGAGGTTTTAGTTCATCTCTAACATCCTTGAACTAGAAGCCTCAAAAACATAAAAAAACTACTAAAACAGGAAGAAAACTAAGAAAACTTGAAGTAGAATCCGTCTCCCAAGCAATCTCCACGTCCTAGCATGCCTTGGTATGCAGAGGAGAAGTCCCATTTATAGTTTGGCGCGGAAGATTCCAGATTTACCAAAGAGTTACGCAATTGCGCAGAGAATTTCGGAGCTTCACGCACACGCTGTTGCACTGACGACCGGTCGCATGACCGGTCTGAGTTGTGGACGACCGGTCGCATGACCGGTCTCAAAACTGCATAATCTGTCCAGAGAGTTTTTGTGTTTCTAGACTAGTCTCGACCTGTCTGGCGACTAGTCTAAGATGAGAAAAACAGTCCAAAATATACACTGTTGACCTGTCTGTCGACCTGTCTGGCGACCAGTCTAGCGACCAGTCTACAGACAGGTCTAAGAACAAATTTTCAGATTTTCTTCTTTATCTCTTCTCTTTCTTTCTTGCTTCTTTCTTCCACCTTTTGGCACTTGTTCTATTGATCTTCAATGCATACAAAGTGACTCTTTTAACTATGAATTAGTGAAGTCTCCCTCTCATTCCTACAATCACAAATCCATGCATTAGATTAGTCTTTAAATCATGAAAAGCATGCATAACGAGTGATGAATTGGGGTTAGGATATGCACAATTAAGAGCTCAACAACTTGTGTTACAATTCATCGTTTCCACCTGTTCAAATGGTTTCTTTGATCGAGCCTTTTGGCTTTCATCTTTTCATATCTTGGCATGTGGTACGACCGCACTGACACTGGAGTTCAGGTCGATCGTACATTGAGTGCATTGGATCCGATGATCTCCGGGAAAACTGCGAGACATCGGATCTTATTTGATTTTTGCATCGGCTCCTACCCAAAGATATGGAAGATCTCTCGGTGTTTTAGAGGCCGAACGCTCTATTGGGAAAATGTTTTTGGATTTTTGAAAGGATACCCACTCTGGGGAGTGATACTCCGTAGGGTTTTTATTTGCAAATAGAAATATTTTTTGTCTTTCTGAAAAGGAAATCTGGCTTGCACGTGCCTCCACTAGGGATGCATGTGGGGTCTTTGGCTAACCGACTTTTATTTTGAAAGCAGGTAAACATGATGATTGATGCGATGCATGGGGATGCATGGAGATGCATATTTGATGATGAATGCATGGTTTGGCTCATTCTCTTTTAGTTTGATGATTTTGCTTTTGTTGGAGATGCAGAGAACTTTTAAGCTTATTGCTTGCAGGGTTGTGCTCCCCTGGGGATTTCCTTTTTAATGCAAATGTTTGGTCAGCGGGCTGGTCAAGATCCCAACCCGTGGTCGTCAGGTCCATCATCCCAAGATACTGTTTCCTTGCTAATGGAAATGAATGAAGGATGTTATCAGACTTCAAGATGTTCTTCTGTGAATGGATGCGATTGGGACGGTGCTTGGTCGCCAGTGTTGGTCAAGATTTCAATTTACGGGCGATCGGATCCGTCGTCCCAAACTGTGAAGTGAGCAAAGTTCGAGACAAGTGCAGTGCTGGGGATAGTGACATTTTTGTGATTTTTGCAAATATTTGGTCCGAATCTTTCCTGAGTAGGATGGAGATTGGTTATTGAAAACATAGAAAATATTTTTGTGATTTTGAAAATATTTTGTTTGAAAGTAAGGGAAATATTTTTTGTGATGTTGAAGATATTTGGTTTGAAAGCAAGGGAAATATTTTATGATTTTTGAAAGATGATTTTGCAATGTTTTGGTATTTTTCTGATTTTTCTGAAATGCAAGGAGAGGTATGAAATTTTCATCCATTTCCAGCTTCTACTGCTGGTAAGGCACCTGATGCATTTTACATCAGCGAGCAAGACGAGTCTCACACAGTTAAGTGCTGTAGTTTTACATCTTCGGATGAGGGGATTTTGAGGGTTTTCAGTCAACACACCCACAAAGTTGCCTGTTCCTCATGTGCAATGCACATAGACCACGTTTTGTCTGACGGACTCCTTCGGGCACAAAATGAGCCACATCCTCACATTTCCCTTTGTCAATCTAGTTTGGGGCCTTACGTTGCTCACAATTCCGTGAGGGTGCGCTCCACCTCCCAACTGCCTTAATCCCCTTCATGAGTTTTAGGAACAGGAAACATCTGTCAGATTCAACGGTGACTTCCAAATCAAGGTTGTCTATCACGGTGCGTTAAACACGAACAGGGTCGCGGGGTTCTGCCCGCCTCAGCCCTTACCTGTTTTAGAAGACTCCGGACACCCGTACGATCAAGTGTCAGCCATGTCTGGAACAGGTTGGGAAAGAAAGCCCTCGAGAAGTTAATCCCAGTGTAGTTTTAGGTCTTCGAACCGTTAGGGATAAATTTACGCAGTTGAAATCGATGGTGAAATTTTTTTTGTTTTGGTTTTGGAAAAGTTCCAGGCTTCAACTCGAGTGATCGAGATTGATACTCTTTTTATTGAAAGCTCAAAATCTTTTTGGTATTTTTTTAAAATGATTCAGGTTATCGAACCTTGATCTGAGCGGTCGAGGCCGACGCTGGTTTTTTGTTGAAAGCAGGAGAAGGTCCCCTGAGAAATTAATCCCAGTGTAGTTTTAGGTCTTCGGACCAAGAATATGTACAGGCTGAACATACATTCTTTTTGTGATTTTTTTTAAAAAATGTTTCAGGTTGTTAAATCCCAATTTGAGCGATCAAGATTATCACTGGCTTTTATTAGAAATCTCTCGGGATTTGGGTCCTGACGTAGTTTAAGGTCTTCGGACCAAAACTTTGTACATGCTGAAAACACATTTTTTTTGTGATTTTTCGAAATGATCCAGGTCATCAGATCTTGGCCTGAACGACTGGGATCGATGCTGGTTTTTATTAAAAATCTCTCGGGATATTGATCCCAACGTAGTTTAAGGTCTTCGGACCGCAAACTTTTGAAGCACGACACATTTTTTTTAAAAGATCCAGTCTATCTAACCCCTTCCTTGATCGGTTGAGGTCAAATGATGGTTTTTATTATGAAATCCCTCGGAATGTTGATCCCGATGTAGTTTAAGGTCTTCGGACCAAGGTTTTGTGGTTGGGCATACTTACCTTGCTTTGTTTAGCTTCTGACGTGGCTGACTGTGATTTGAGTGGTCCGAATTGCTTGAATTGGCCCTGTGGGCCCTTTCCAGACTTCATCTTTGCTTTGGAGCACCTTTTCTTGATGTTTTGTGAGGCTAAGAAGGCTTTTCATAGTGCAGATGATGACTTGGACGGTTCAGATTGCTCTTTTTAGCCATGTGGGCCCACTCGATGATGAGATCCTGGACTCTAACCTTATTTCTTAGGAATCAGACCCTTGATGTTGCTATTTGATGACCCATGCGAGCTTTTCCATGGTTTGGATCATGCTGATCTAGTCTTTGAATGGCTCAAATTGCTTATGAGCCCCTCTTGATAAATTTTCCTTCTCTTTAACTTGATCAGGCCCATGTTGGCTGTAATACTTCATGATTGGACAGGTGGGGTACCTTCTAGATGATTCTGATCATCCTCAAACGAAATCCGGAGTTGATTCGAGCCTTGGGCGGCCCTTAGGGTGCCATTTGCTGATGTGGACTGTCAGCCTCACCTATCAACGACCGTGGAGCCAATCTTGTGGAGAGAGAGGGAGCGCATCCGTACGGGTGGCCCACAGTGGGCCGCCTAGGACTCGCCTCTTGTGTGGTCTGGGCTGGCTCTGGTTCGGACATTCCCTTTTGTCCACTGCCCTTGTCCCCACCTTCCTTGTATGTCTAGGTTCGATTTCGACCATGAATCTTCCTTTTGTCTCCTCTTTCCTTCTTTTTTTGTCTTTTTCTTTATTGGTCCTCTCTTGGGCAGTCATTAATGATGGCTTGGGGGCCATTGTGGGAGAGGTTGGTGGGTCCCACACTTCAGCAATTGGTGAAAGCTTTAATGATGAAGAGATTTCTTTAATGGATGGTAGAGATGGAGCATTGAATAGGGGCATTGATGATGGATTAGGGGTGGTTGTTGGTGGAGCTTTGAATGGCCCCATTAATGGCAGCCATGCTGAAATTTCAGATTTGAATGGAGCATTGATTATGGGAGAAATGGATGGTATGGATGAGATGAGGAGATGGGACATAGGTGAGGCTATGCATCCCTTGAGTGTGGGCCACATAGATGATGTGATTGATGGTGGTGATGGGGCTATGATGGACATAGATGGGCTGATCTCATGTTTGAATGGAATGGATGGTTCAGATGATACCTTTGATGGTTTGGATGCTCTTGATGATGGCCGAGATGTGCAGCATACTTGCTTGAGTGGAGTTAATGTGATCATCGATGATATCCCCTTGATGATGGATGGTGTGGATGCCTTGATGACCCCTTTGATTAGACAGGATGATGATTGGATTCACGACTTTATGTTGGAGAGGGTCACAGGTCCAGATCTGACCGTTGATTCTTCGATCAGGGTTGCCACGACCCTTCTTAATGGTTCAGATGTATTTTTTGACGGTCACATTGGTCAGGATGCCACGATGTGCGGTGTGATTTTTGCTGATAGTCCTCTTGATGGAGAGTACCGTCCTTCTCCTGATCATCAGTCCTTTGCGCACTCCGTTCATGAGGTGGGTGAGTCTTCCCATGCGGCTGAGGTCGTGACAGTTTCAGACAATGACGCGACTATATCAGACATAGTCGTTACTGGAGACATGTCAGGAGCTGTTGAGTCTGCAGAGGTTCCAACTTTTCCTTCTCCTTCGCCCATTGATCTTCTGATCCTTGATGAGCTGTCATTGATTTCTGGGCTTTTTGTTCTGGAGGGGGTACCCGTGAGGACTTGTCAGCTGCTTCCTCGTCCTTCTTGCTCGCCACGACTGCTTGCTTGGCTTGACAGCTTGTCAACTTATGAGATTCGAGATTTGGAGTCCTATGGCTTCGGCAGTCTGATCCATATGGCCAGAGTTGACATTGATTGGAGGATGCTCGGGGCCTCACTGATTGACTCGGTCCCTTCGTTGAACTTGTTTGCATTCAACGACATGGAGATGGGACCCTCTTTGTGGAGCTTGCGTGCTTGACTGGTCTTCCTTGGGATTATTCTCAGTATTTTTCATCGAAGACTTTGCCGAAGACTGCCACACCCCAAAACTGGTTCGGGATCCCTTATCTGGTTCAGCCTGCAGCTGTCGGCCAAGATGCTGTAGTGTTCTCCTTGGATTTGCTGTATGATCTTTTTTCGGGTCTTCGGAGTGTGGCAGGGTCTATTCTTGCTCGGAATGCACTGATGTTCTGCTTGATAACTGAGGTGCTATTCTCGGGATGGCGCAGGTCCCAGACTCCTTTGCTTTTTGAGGTGATGAGCCTAGTTGTTCGACGGCAGGGGATCATTTCTCTCATCCTGGTAGAGTTGTTTAATGGGTTGACTGACTGTGCCCTGGGCCGCACTCGTGTCTTTCGCGGCTGCTGTGCATTTCTTCAGGTATCTTTTCTGCGCCTTTCTTTTCTTGTCTTTTTGGGAATTTCTCCGCTCTAGCTGAATTACTTTTCTTTCTTGATGATCAGGTCTAGCTATGGGAGCGTATTTCGCTGACTGTTCCTGTACCATTTCCTGGCACCCGTCACCCAAACCTTATGCGACACATCATGGAATTTCTTCTTCATACGGCTAGGATGAGTGAGCCCTTGTATCACAGGATGTTCGTTGAACTTCGTGACTGGAATGTTCGTTGGGAGTCATCTTGGCTTTCACTTCCTCCAGTGCTTTGCGATACGCACCGCCTTCCTCTGATGTTGGTAGGCTTTCGATCTTACTTTTCTTATCACCCTATCCGGTTCCTGCGGCAGTTCGGATATGAGCAGGATGTTCGTCTTTTTGCTTTCACGGGTATCGGACGTCAAGCACTTTCATCTAGATCATCTGACTTTAGGACTCGGGTTGATGGATCTTGGGTGAGTTACTTGACTGCTGATTTGCTGGGTTTTGAGCTGCGGACTTTTCCGGTGGCGACTGCCCCGTATCAGCACTGGGTTGCTGAGCAATCTCTATATCGACGTACCCCTTGCTAGCACCAGACTGCCGATGAGGATGAGCAGGATATCCTTGGAGATGCTGGCTCTTCTTCTGGTTCGTATGAGCCCTTTAAGGAGCGCCCATTCATCGATCCTGGTTTCCTTTTGTCCACTCATGGCCATTTGCTGTCTGAGATTTCTGCACTTCGGTATCATTGTGAGATGATGTCGAGGAGATTGGCTACCGATCAGAGGTTGTCTGAGGAGGAGACAGCGATCCATACCCTTGAGCGCGATGAGGTGCATTACCTGCATATGGAGGTGAGCAGGTTGAGAGCGAGGCTATCTCATTATGAGTCAGAGGACTTACCTGACATGGCCAAGGAGGAGGGCAGAGATTGATTGTGTCGCTTTTTAGGGCTGTGTCGACCGTCTGTACGTCCCTTTTGCATGACTGGTGATGATGCATTTTTTGTATTTTTTAAAAAGATGACATGATATATGTAAAAGAAATATGATGCTTTTAATGAAAAAGGAGAAAACTTTTGAAATTATGCCATGAGTTGTCTTGTGAGTATGTCTGGATTTTGTGTCGGGATATAGGAATCAGAACTGAGGCTCAGCCAATGTTTTGACCGATGTCTTGAGATTGACTTGCGTGGTCCCTTTGGTTCCTTAGAGATGTAAGCAATGGAAACTGTTACTTCCTAAGATTATCAGAGTTTGTAGAGTTCTTTGTTCCCGACTGTGCTTCTTCTTGTTCTTGAATTGTAACCGCTTGAACCGATCTGGGTCGTCTAATTCCTTGGTACTGCACTTTTAATTTTTCTTTTTCTATTTGAGCCATTTTTTGCCTGCAGCGCTCTTTCAAGTTTTCACTACAGCCTGCCTTTTCCCGTCGTTTTTGCCCGTGGCGCCCTTTCGGGTTTTCACCACGTCCCGGGTGCCCCTTGGCAGCTATGCTGTTTTTACCCTGGACGCCCTTTCGAGTTTTCACCAAGTCCGCTGTATTCCCACTGTTTTTACTCGGAGCGCCCTTTCGGGTTTTCACTCCGCCCTCTTTATTTAGGCACACATTTTCTTTTTTGGATCTTTGGATAACTGCGGCGGCTAGAAGTCAGGAATCCGTCGTTGCCGGCCGATGGTAGTCTTTCAGCCCTTATCCTGAGTTACCATGATAGAGCTGTCGTTCTTAGCCATAAACCCTTATGAGATGAATGGATGGATGACTGTGTTTCCTTTTGAGTTGATTTTTTTCGGGTGCCTTGTTTCGGCTTCCCATTTTCTTTTTCTTTTTTTTTTCTCTTCCTTTTTCCCTTTGAATCCCCTTATTTGAAACACTTATTGGTGGACGGAAATGATTTCTCAGAGGTTTTAGCTTTGCCCTCTTGACTTCAGCTCTATTAAAGAAACTCTTGATAAAGTCAGATTGACTTACCCGTGAAAGATCTTCACTTTGTCGGCGTTGATTGGCTCAGGAAGATCCACCACTCTCATGCTGGTGAGTCTAAGGGCGCCTCTAGGAAGTACTTCTCTGATGATCAGCGGTCTGTCCCACAAGGGTTTGAACTTTCCTTTGCGATCCGGAAGGTGCGACGGTAGAATCTTCTTCATGATCATGTCGCCTACCTTGAAGCTTCTTTTTCGGACTCTCTTGTTGTAAGCTCGAGCGATCCTTTTTTGATAGCACTGTGAATGACTTAGCGCACGCATGCGCTTATCATCTGCTAGCTGCAACTGATCGAATCTTGCCCGTTGCCATTCTCCATCTTCAATTCTGCTTTCTAGTAACACCCGTAGTGACGGTATTTCCACCTTGACTGGTAGAACTGCTTTCATTCCGTAAGTAAGCTCGAAAGGAGTAACGCCCGTAGCAGACCGTACAGACGTTCGATAGGCCCAAAGTGCATATGGGAGCATGTCTGACCAATCTCGATAAGTCACGACCATCTTCTCGAGTATCCTGACGATTGTTTTGTTTGCGGCTTCCACCCCACCATTCATCTGAGGACGATAGGGGCTTGATCGATGACGCTAAATTTTGAACTTGCTGAGGAAGTCATCCATCTTCTTGTTGACGAACGGGGTCCCATTATCTGTGATGATAGCATTAGGGATTCCATATCGGCATATGATGTTGTTCTTCATGAATTTGATCACCTGGGATGCTGCGATCGTGGTGTAGGAAGCTGCCTCTACCCACTTGGTGAAGTAGTCGACTGCCACAAGTATGTACTCATGACCGTTTAATGCTTTGGGACTAATCTTCCCAATGATGTCGAGTCCCCACATAGAGAAGGGCCAGGGAGTTGTCAGGTTCTATAATTCTGATGATGGGGCATGAATTTGATTTGTATGCTCCTGACACTTGAAGCATTTTCTGATGTGCTGGCAACAGTCTGTCTCCATGGTGAGCCAATAGTAGCCGAGTCGTAGAATCTTCTTTGCCATCATGTGCCCGTTCATGTGTGGGCCAAAGATTCCTTCATGTGTTTCTTTCATGATCTTTGCAGCTTCTGTTTCATCGACGCATCGAAGGAGGACGTGATTATAGGATCACTTGTACAGAATTTCGCCACTGATGGTGAACTGGCCGGCCAAACACTGGATGGTTCAGCGATCTGTTGATGTTGCTGACTCCGGATACTCCTGGGTTTCGAGATATTGCTTAATGTCAGCATACCAGCGTTTGTTAGGGACAGCTTCGGTTTCTTCTATTTGCAGGCAGAAAGCAGGTTCATCTTGAGTTTCGACTGTGAGCTCCCATTCCGAAGCTCCTTTCGGGATCTCGAGCATTGATGCAAGTGTAGCGAGAGCATCTGCAAACTGATTCTTAGCTCTGGGCATGTATGAGAAGGTGATTTCTGTGAATTCTTCGATCAGATTTTCAAGATACACATGATATGGTATCAACTTCTCGTCCTTGGTTTTTCATTCGTCATTGGTCTAATTGATGATAAGCTGTGAGTCTCCAAATACTCGTAGCTTCTTGACACCCAAGATTATGGCTTCTCTTAAGCCAGCGATACATGCTTCGTACTCTGCCATGTTGTTGGTGCACTGGAATGCTATACGCCTTAAGATAGGAATAGGGACATCATCTGGAGAGTAGAGGATCGCTCCAATACCACTCCCTTTAGAATTTGCTGCGCCGTTGAAGAATAACGTCCACTCATCTTTCTTCTTTTCTTCCCCTTCGATAAGCAAGAGATCTTCATCGGGGAAGAATGTCTTGAGCGGCTGATAATCCAGGAGAGAGTGAGCCGCAAGATGATCGGCGAGGGCCTGTCCCTTGATTGCCTTCTGAGTGACATAGGTGATGTCGAATTCAGATAGGAGTAACTGCCATTTAGCTATCCTTCTAGTGAGTGCCGGTTTCTCGAACAAGTATTTGAGCGGATCCATGTGAGCGAGGAGGAGAATAGGGAACGCAATCATGTATTGACGGAGTCGCTGAGTTGCCCAGACTAGGGCGAGGCAAGTCTTCTCGATCGGGGAATACCTGGTCTCATAGTCGGTAAACTTTCGGCTCAAATAATATGTCGCTTGTTCCTTCTTCCTGGTCTCGTTGTGCTGGCCGAGGACACAGCCAATGGCTTCTGCTGCTACCGAGATGTATAACAATAGTGGTCGTCTGGGAGTGGGTGGCACTAGAACTGGAGGGTTCATGAGATATTTCTTGATGCGATCGAAGCAACTTTGCAATCATCATTCCATTCTTTTGGAACGTTCTTTCGGAGGAGCTTGAATATGGGCTCACAGATAGGTGTGAGCTGTGCGATGAAACGGCTGATGTATTGAATTCTGCCGAGGAAGCCACGAATTTCCTTCTCTGTTCTAGGAGGGGGCATCTCGATGATTGCTCTGGTTTTGGTCTCGTCGACCCTGATGCCATCCTCGCTCACCATAAAGCCGAGGAGCTTACCTCCCATTGCACCAAAGACACATTTCTGAGCGTTGAGATGGAGCTTGTACTTTTCTAATCTGTTGAATAATTTCTTCAGATCTTTAAAGTGTCCTTTAATTGTGCGAGATTTGACGATCATATCGTCCACATATACTTCAAGCTCTTTGTTCATCATGTCGTGGAATAGTGCTGTCATTGCTCGCTGATATGTTGTTCCTGCGTTCTTCAGACCTAACGGCATTACCCTGTAACAGAAGGTTCCCTAGGGAGTGATAAACGATGTCTTCTCACGATCTTCGACGGCCATCTTGATCTGATTGTAACCAGAGAACCCGTCCATGAATGAGAAGACCTTGTATCTAGCAGTGTTGTCGACCAAAGTGTCGATATGCGGCAAAGGAAAATCATCTTTAGGACTGGCTTTGTTGAGATCTCGGAAGTCGATGCACATTCGAACCTTGCCATCCTTCTTCGGTACTGGTATGATGTTGGCGAGCTATTCAGGGTAGTTGGAGACTACCAAGAATCCCACATTGTACTGCTTGATGACTTCATCTCGAACTTTCAGAGCCCATTCTGGCTTCATTCTTCGAAGTTTCTGCTTCACTGGCTTCATATCCGCCTTTGTTGGTAAATGGTGTACAACGAGCTCTTCATCGAGCCCCGACATGTCTTCATATGAGAACGCGAAGTGGGACAATCTTGGAGCTAGGAACTCTATCATTCTCTGTTTCATCTCTGGTGGCAATGATTTTCCGATGCGTACTTCCCTAGGGATCTCAAGTGTCCCCAAGTTTACTATCTCAAAATCATCAGCTACAACATTGGATTTAGATTCAAACTTTTTGAGGAGATCCTCTAGTTCGGGAGCCGGATCATCATCTTCCTCATCCCGATCTTCGTCCAGACCCATGAGCTCGAAGTCTAATTCGATTTCAAAGTCGTATGATTCGACTTCAAACTCATGTGACTCTTTAGACGAACTTGGCACACTATTGAATGCAGGAAAAGAAATGTTTTTTGGTTTTTAAGAATTTTCTGAAATTGAGATGCTAGATGTTTTTGGCTTCTGAAAGTTTTCAATTTTTTTTTTGGATTTTTGAAATTCACGGGACTTTGAACAAGCAGGCATTGCAGACTATGATTGATCCCAGCTTGTCCCAAAATTCCGCTCGCTGCTTAAACAGGCGTTTTTTTTGGAAGCCAGAGCCCTCAGATGACTCTCTGGCTGATTCAAGAGTTAGGGGAACAGATGACCATTCAGGACCCCACACTTCCTCCCCTGAAGAGGTGAGGGTTGATGATTTGGGCGAAGAGTCACGGTCTGGCCCAATGACCATGATTTCTTACTGGTTGGGTTCGAGATCTTAGTCGTACTCAGTCCCTCCCGGATCACTTACCTCGCATTGCAGTTCGTTTGGTTCCACAGCGAGATACAAGTTCGGAATCTGGACATCGGACCAATCCAGGGCTGGTCATTTCCCTTTCTTGGTCTAATGGATGGGCTGCTTCTGCCCCTAGCTGATGATTGATGATATTGATTCTGTAGAGATGGGTGGGTCGTGCCCCTTGCTGATTGATGCTGAGATGGGCAAGTTGTGCCCCAGGTTGGCTGGAATTGAAGTGGGCAGGTTGCGTCCCTGGTCGACCGAAATTAAAGTGGGCAGGTTGTGCCCCTGGTTGACCGGAATTGAAGTGGGCAAGTTATGCCCCTGGTTACCGGAGTTGAAGTGGGCAGGTTATGCCCCTGGTTGACCGGAGTTGAAGTGGGCAGGTTGCGCCCCCTGGTCCTGAAGTTGTTGTATTTGACTTTCTTCTTCGTCTTCATCCTTTCCTTCGTCCGGAGGCTTAGACGGTTCGGGAATCCAGTCTCATCAAATGGGGGGCCACCGAGCCCAAGCTAGGCTCATCGGGAGGCCTCTATGTAGTGCAGTCGGTTGATTCTTTCTTGGATCTTTGCAAGGTTCTCCTGGCTTGATGAGTGGAATGGGAGAGTGTTCGCTTCCCCAAGTGTAGGGTTACGATGTAGTAATAATCTCGGTAAGACCGAAGTCGATCCACAGGGAAGGAAGTAAACAATTCAAACTATCCTAATAACTAGAATCAAAGAGGTTTGTGAAATTGATTTTTAACATAAAATAGAAAATCTGATAATGGAAAGATAACTAGAGCATCAAGGATCCACTTATAGCCCTCAGATGCATAATTCGCTATGGTTTCTCACTTTCTCAACTAGAATCGATATTAAGATCTATCTAGTCGGATGATAGAGCTGTTAAACCAAACAATCTGTCATATGTAAGTTCAATGCATAGGATTCACTCAATGTAGGCTGAGCTGAGCATGCTCAATTGCATAGGTCATTCCCCATTCCAAAAGGTTCAGTTCACAATCATAACCATCCTCAAGTCCTGTCACAAGACAAGGCTAGATCATGATTTGAACGTGATTCAAATCACATGCACAATCCATACATATTACAGAAATTCAGAAAAGTAGAACTTTGGTAGGAAATCCCCACATGAAGATCATAGTATTAGAGCGCACTCCAATTCCTCGGATCATACAGGTCTAGACTGATG
Organism: Liriodendron chinense; assembly: GCA_003013855.2. NCBI lineage: Eukaryota > Viridiplantae > Streptophyta > Magnoliopsida > Magnoliales > Magnoliaceae > Liriodendron > Liriodendron chinense. The sequence continues at coordinate 15,075,592 of ML058384.1, forward strand.
CAAGCCAATTAAGAATTTAAGTAATTCTCCCAAACATCCATGAGTCATCATAAGACTAAGAAAAAGTACTTAAAACTTGTATAAACTTCAAACCATAGTTCATAATCATGAATTCCAACTTTAAAACCAATAAAACGAATTAAACAATCTAAGAAAGCTATAAGGTTCACCTCTTAGCTCTAGCTAAGAGATTAGCTAATGAAAAGCATATTAAAAATAAAACTAGAACTAAGAAAAGAAAGAAAAACTAGCTGGAGGAGGCTAGGAAGCCTCCTATGACTTGAACTCCTTGCTCCCCACGTCCTTGGTTGCCTTGGAATAGAAGAGAGCACCTCCTTTTATAGTGCAGCAATAGTACAGCAACATAGCAAAATTTGTTTCGCTTGGTACGGCTTAACCAATGGTCGGATTGCCTTCAAATTTGATTTGTAGCTTCCTTGTAATGTGATCTTCCTCATAGATGATTTATATTTTCAAGATTATTTTCTGAATGGGCCCACCAATCAGATCACCGACAGCCTCTCAAAATCGCGCACTTCGGGTACCTTCAGAACCAGTCATCTTGCTTTCAACGCTCCGGAGTGTAAAAATGTCGGATTGATCCCAAATTTTGAACATTGGTAGAAAAATTCCTCCTCTACATAATAGATGGATTGGATTGTCTAAAATAATCCCATAATGTGGTCCAAAAATTAGAACACTCAGGCCTTTTATAAACTCTGCGCAGTTGGATCTTTCTGGATGGTCCATCTTTCTTCAACCGGTACGATCAAACCACACATCCTTTTGATCTGAAACTTTGTGGTTATTCATATATCGATGTGGTCTAGAAGATGGTCAAAGTAGATTCTTTATATCATCAATGATGGGCCACATGGACCGGCCCAGAGTGGAGTAGGCAGAATCTGGAACTTTCTGGACAGTTCGTACTGTTTTGGCCACCATGATCAATCCGTAGCTCTGATCGACACGAAACTACTTGGGTTAGTTCGGCGTCGAGCTCCTCTTCAATATGGATGTGTTGGATTTCTAAATATCATTAATATGGGACCAAAAAATTGGTCCAAAAAACTAGAAACGGGAATGGCCTGCTGTCTGCAATTTGGAAGCTGAAATTTACATGGCCGACCGGTCAAGACCGGTCTAGACCGGTCGGACAGGGCTAGCCGACCGGTCTTGACCGGTCTAGCCTGTTTGGGTGGCTGTCCAGCAGCATGTGAAAGGAAAAGTAGTGTTGGCCGACCGGTCAAGACCGGTCGGACCCCATTTTCTGCATTATTTCTTCTTTCTTTTCTTTCCTTCTTTCTTCCTCATTCTCCTCTCTTTCTTCATCATTCTTTGGTCCACCTTGGGCCTTCATCAAAGACTCCTAAATGTGCCCTTTTGGTCACCAATTGAGCCAAGCCACTCTCATTCCTACAATCGCAAAACATGTATTTGATTAGTCTTTAAATCATGAAAATCTTGCATAATGAGTGATGAATTGGGGTTAGAATATGCACAATTAAGAGCTCAACAGAGAGTAACGGAATTTCTTCTTTCTTTTGTCCATGAAGATTGCCCTGTACCCGAGCCCCCATTTGCGTTGATTATATACCAACGATATCTTTCTAGATTTGAAATGATTCTTCATCCGATACTTAAGGCTTAGTCGTTCTGCTGGTGAAAAGACACGATCCACCCTTATCGGTTCCGGGTTGGCGATAGCGTTCACGGTCTCGAACTCGAAACTATGAAACGGGACGTCTTCTTCAGAGTGCTGGATATCGATGACAGGGATGTCTGGTTCAGTGGCAGCAGCATTAGAAGGAATAATGAGCTCCTTCTCTGCATGGATAGAGATCACTTGATTTCCACAAATGTATTTCACCCGTTGATGCAGAGTTGATGGCACAGCTCCGACCTTGTGCAGCCAAGGCTGTCCGAGCAACATGTTGAAAGAGGCTGATATATCTAGGATTTGGAATATGATAGTGGAGATTTTTGGACCTATCTGTACCTCTATGTCGACTTCCCCTTTCACTGATCGTTGGGTGTTGTCGAATGCTCTGACGCATATGGTGCTGGGTCGAAATGAAGAGGGACTGATTCCCAAGCGTTCCGCAGTCTGGAGCGGGCAGACATTTAAGCTTAAGGCGTTATCGATAAGGACCAGCGGGACACAGAGGTCTTTGTATCGTAAGGCTATGTTAAGGGATCGCCTATGGTCGCACCCTTCTGGTGGCAACTCATTATCAGTGAAGGTGATGGCGCGCGGAGCCAGGAGCTGTCCGATCATCAATGCTATCATTTCTGGTACCGTATCAGAGAAGACATGGGCATCATTCAGAGTTTTGACGAACATTTCTCTGTGTATGTGCAATGTGCAGAGTAGCTCCCATACCGAGATTTGAGCAGGGATTGACTTGAGCTGAGTCGCCACATCGTATGTGGCTTCATTTTTGTTACTGAGACCCGAGAGAGCGCTTTTGGGATCTCCTCTGTTCTGATTATCTCTTCGGATGCAACGCCCATTGGGATTCATGTTTCCCACCTCCGCACATTCTGGATAGTGCCATGGGACCTCTTTATAATTTTCCTCACCTTTGCCTTTTAGGACCATCGGTTCTTGCAACGGTGCTGGTGTGGGTACCAGATCTTCCTCGTATGGAGCTTTTGCCTTGAGGACTACATTGTTGCCTATACTGAAGGGGTAATATCAAGGCTTGTCTTCATAGATCACATAAGGTTGCGGTCGTGGCTTGACTGTTCTTGGAGCAGGAGGCTCCCATGGAATGAACAGTGGTCCTCTTGATATGGCAGGGGGTTTCTCTGTTCGTCCTAGCTGTCGTAGTGTGGTTAACACACCTCCGGGATTTGCCCCTTGCAATATGACTGGCTCGACTGGAGGAGCTCCTTCCAAGACAATGGGTTCTTGCTGCCGATGAGTATGATCCCTCCATTGTGGATTATATTGTTCCTGTGCTGAAATTGCCCCTTGCAAGATGACAGGTTCGTATGTGGGCTCGATGTATGACTGTGCTCCTTCCAGGACGACCGGATCCCCACATGAATGGCTGTAAGGTGCCCCTTAAACAACTGGTACATCATATGGAAGTGCTCCTTCGAGTACTACTGGCTCGGAGACTGAAGGAGGAAAGGGGTTTGCCCCTTGCAAGATCGGGGGAGGATTTGTTGGCCCATAAGTGTAGGCATGAATGGACTGTATTGGGGAGAAGAAATGATTGAGACGCTCTCCTTCTTCTATGCTGTTGACAGTAGGGCCACGAGATGAACTGGGGTCCGTCGGATGTTGAGGCAGAGGATTCTGCAGGATGTTGGTAGAAGCTGCTGGAGGAGTTATAGGGACCGAGATGACAATCTTGCGGTCATCAATCAGATCTTGTATGGCATTCTTCAAAGTAAAGCATGGATCAGTGGTGTGTCCACGCCCTTGATGGTAGGCACAATACTCATTTTCTCGGTAGGTTGGAGGCAGAGGATTTGGAGGAGGCCTGGGTGTCATCAGAGTGAGTAACTACTTCTGCACCAGCATAGCCATGACTTGACTAAGTGGTTGAGTGAGTGGAGTGAATTTCCTGAGTTCCCTATAATTCTGCCTATTCTGGTATGAGTATTGGCCGTTCCCTCTGAACTACTGCTGTTGTCGAGGTGGTTGTGGCTGTGGTTGAGGATTCGTTTGCGGCTGATACCGCTGAGGTTGGTGCTAAGCCTGATTCTGCTGATACTGTTGACGTCCCTGTGGAGGAGCATATTGATTACCCTGAGCAGTGGTGCTGATGTTGTTTACCTCTATCGGGCGGGGAGGAGAACCGCTGCGGTTTCCGTTCCCATATCCGGTGGGTCTTCCCTCCACTCTGTTCCTCTTGACTGGAGTGGCTTGACGAGGCCATGGGGAGATTGTCCCGACGTGGATTCCTGCTTCGACTTGTTCTCCAGCATGGATCAACTGTGAGAAATTCACATATGGATGCGAGATGAGATATCCAAATATGCCAGGATATGTTGAATGAACAATCATGGAAATTTATTCTTCGTCGTCGATAGGTGTCCGCATTCTTACTGCCATAGCTTGCCAACGTCCCACATAAGCTGATAGTGTTTCATCACTCTTTTGCTTGAGAGCCGCGAGGTCGGCCCTTCTAGGTGCCATGTTGAGATTGTACGCGAATCTGTCAACGAAAGCCTGGAAAGTTGTTCCCAGGTCTTGATGCGGTGGCAGTCCAATGAGGTGTACCAATCTAGGGCATCGCCCTTCAGAGATTTTTGGAACAAACGAATGAGGGCTCCTTCATTTCCTGAGATTGCACTTAGCTCTCCACAGAAGGCCTTGAGATGTACTATAGGACAACCGCTGCCATCGTATCTTTTGAATTTTTGTATCTCAAAGTTTTGAGGTACTTGAGCATCTGGGAAAGGACACAAGTCTCTCAACTTGGTCGAAGGTAGATCAATTCCTTGTTGTCACTGAAGCTGATTTTGTAAGATCTGGAACTGCTCCCGCAACTCGTCCAGTCTTGGGTGATCTGTTCGAACGACTGGTGCCTCTCGGAGTAAGGCACGTTCTTCTTCGGCATAGTGGTCGATGTCGTTGACCCTATGGGCTTGCTGAAAAGCAACCGCGGGTTGCTGAAAGGATTGTAACTGAACTGGAGATTGTACTGAAGGTTGAACTGGAACTTGCTGAAAATTAACTGGAGATTGCTGAATTGAAGATTGCTAGAAATTAACTGGAATCCCATTGGCGGGGTTGTGCTGGAATTGAAAAGTGCTCCTGTTTGTAGGAGGCTGAGATGCTGGGAAGTGACCCCCTTGTTGGGTATTCGCCACTGTCCGCTAATTGGTGTGGGCTTGACATTGACCCCATTGTGGGCATTCGCCAGTGCTGTCCCTGTTGCTGCAAATTGAATTGAAATCCCATCGGCGGGGATGTGGTGAAATTGAAAAGGGCTCCCATTAGCGGGGACATGGTGAGAAAGGAAAGGAGTCCCATCGACGGGGATATGTGAGATCTACTGAGATTGTTGTTTGCCAAATTGACTGGAAGCTGACTGGAAGTTCCTGCGACAGGAGTGCTCTGAGGCGGCCTTGTCGTCGAGGGAAGGTACTGAGGAGGATGCCCCATAGCGAAGGGATGAGATGGCTGCTGTTTGTGGTCTTGGGCAGACTCCGATGGTTGTGCCTGATTTGAACTGGAGGCTGGAGGGACCCGGCATGGCTGTTGAGATTGCTGAACTAGGCCAACCTGATTGTTGGCTGTTGCAGTAGCTTGTGCTTGCATGAAATGCAAGAGCATTTCTTGCATTGCTCTCATTCCTTGTGCCAATTCTTGCATGATTAACGTATTCTCAATTAGCTGTTGCGCTGTAGGTTGCGCTTCGGTCATTTCAAGAACGGGGAAGAGGTGAGTTTCCTCTTCGTGGTCGGACATGGCTTCCTGAGCCCGAGTGCGGATTATGCTACGGAGGGTAAGTTGTTTCCAAACACGTTGAGCCCGAGGAGGCGCAATGGTGAGGACTATACTCTACTCTTTTGGGTTTTGGGGTTATATATATATATATTGGTTTTGGGTAGAATGCTATGCAGATGAGACTGTATGAGGACTAATGACTTTCAAGTATAGGAGTGATTCCGTTTTTCAAGCTGGATCATGACTAGTGGGACTAATCTATCCCCAGTGGAGTCGCCATTCTATGGACCCTCGCCGTTCTGCGCTCCCACGACGACGTTCTCCTTTCCCTTTCAGAAAAAGAAGAAGAGGTGCGTGTGCACGAATCGTCGTTTGTGCCACTAGCTTGCCTCGTTCTCAAGGGCTTTGTTTGGCTGTCGTGTTAAGCTGGATGTGTTTAGATGAGTTTATATAAGACAAGAGTCGCCACTAGCCAGTTACTTCGAATCTACAGTCGGCTAGACCCCGTAGAAACATTAGAGAAGGGAATCCGAAGATTCCTCCCTCTAAAATGACTCTTTTTTATCTATGGCCAGAGATTCGAGGTAAGGGATCACGGTTACAGGGTGGGAAGAGGTTAAGCACCCCACACACTGCCTGTACCGAAGTACGGTCTCTACTTCACAGAATCGAACTAATACTTGAAAGTCTGATTTAATCTTCGTACATTCTCATGGATGAATGTAGGTTTAAACAGTAAGAGTTTCTGATGGGTAGGTTTCCATTAACAGGCAAGCCCAGTGCATACGCTCGAACTGACAGGTGCTTTATGCGAGATGCATGCTGTGTGTTTGAATAATCAAAGTGCTTATAGTGACTGATGCATGAATGCAGGTCTGAACAGTAAGAGTTTCTGATGGGCAGGTTTCCATTAACAGGCAAGCCCAGAGCATACGCTCGAACTGACAGGTGCTCTATGCAGGATGCATGCTGTGTGTTTGAATAATCAAAGTGCTTGAAGTGAAGCAGGGGGGTTGGAAGAAAAGTAAATGTTGCACTTATGCTAGATGCGAATGAGATGATGCTGGTAAAGAACAGCTAGATGGACGGAGGTGTCGCAAGGGTTGGCTTCGAGTGGCTGGATCAAGACTTGGATGGCTTGGGAGACTTGGACCAGTGGTCAGTGTTGAACCTCCAATTTATACATTGCATTGCCCATTACACTACATGGTTTGCATGATTTTCATGGTTTAAAGGCCTACCTAACACATGTTTTGTGATTACAAGGGATGAGAGCGGACTTCATTCAATTGGGATTAAAAGAAAGCTTTTGGAGCTTTTGCATGAAGGACGAAAGAGAATCGAAGATAGAAGAAAGCAAGGAGAAGAGAAAGAAGGAAAGAAGAGAAGAAAAGAAAGAAAGAAGAACAATGTGAAGAGGGCTGACCGGTCTTGACCGGTCAGCGACAGTTGCTGATCAAAGGGAAAAACAGGCCGACCGGTCTTGACCGGTCGGCCATGAACACTGGAAGCTGGACAGAGGAGCCCGACCGGTCATGACCAGTCGGCTGTATACACTGGACAAAGCAGAAACGATGCCCGACCGGTCATGACCGATCAGGTAGGCACGCTGGACATGTTGGACAGGTCTGTCCGACCGGTCTTGACCGGTCGGCAGCACTCCCTGGAGTATTTGAAAAGCCAGTTCGACCGGTCACGACCGGTCGGCCCTGTGTAAGAGGATTCCTTTCTAAAGCTGGACTTCGAAAATTGCTGCGCAATGCGTAGTCTTCCGCAGAATCCAACGCAAGGGAGGTTGCTTGCTATAAAAGGACACCTAGGGGCTCTTCCTAGGGGAGCAGAGAGGCTAAGGAATGTGAGTTTGGAGAGTGAAGGCGATTGTGGAGCGGCTGCAACTCTCCTATTCGGCTTTCTCTGTTTTTATGCTTTATTTCAGAGTTTTTAGTTGTAGCATGACAATGCTCGGCTAGAACCTCTCAGCTAAGACTGAGAGGTGAAGCTTGTAGCTAATTCCATGTTGGTTTCAGTTTAATTCAAGTAATTTACATTCAAGTTTGGATTTTTGCATGCTTTAGTTCCAAAAAGTGGTAGTTTGAGACGTTTTATCTGAGTTTATGTGCTCCGGACATGAATTCCTTTTAATTCTCTGAGATTATCATATTTGTTTGTTTAAATTCAGATTATAGTAATCCTTGAGCAGGCCATAGTCCAGAGGCATGGCTGTTAGTCCGCAGGCTATGGTTTCGAGTTTGTATTGATTGAATGGAACTAGAACTTGGAAGTTCAACTTGAATGTGATGGAATGTGTGTGAATGCTTTATTTTCCAACTAGATGAGAGATAGGACTTCAAATCTAGTTGTGTTCTCTACTTGGATTGCCTGAATTGACATGGGATTGCTACAAGTGGATCCTTGAAAGCCTTAGTACTTTATATCTCTGATTTTTCATTAAGTTCCTGTTTTAAGTAAACATTCAATTGAAACTGATTTCTTTCAAAAACTGAGTTACTGGAGTGATTTGGGAGTTGTTACTATTTCCCTGTGGATCGACCTCGGTCTTACCGAGTTTTTATTACTACATCGCAGCCTTACACTTGAGGCGAGCGAACAAGTTTTTGGCGCCGTTGCCGGGGAAATTAGATAACGGTTTTCAAATAATTCAGTGGCTGTAGAAGTAGAAATAGATAGGCTTCCTGATTTTCTTAGAACTAACTAATTCTTTCTGTTTTGTAGGAATTCTTCTTTAGTTCAAGCGCATCAGGTGATATCTTTCTAATTTAGTCTTTTTAGTTTTTTTTAGATTACTCTCAGATTTCAGATTTTTAGGATCTAGTTATAGCCAGTTTCTGGTTGAGTGGTTTATGTCCCGTTGGGAACGTAATCACTCAAATCGTCTCCAATCTGAAGGTGGTTTAGTTGGACCATTGTCAGTTCATAGACGAGTTCGAAATTATCAAGAGCATTGTGAAAGTTTGGGGAGTATGGATCAAACACCTGTAAGGAATCCTCCCCCCCTACTCCAACTACAAACGCAAATCAGGAAGGAGTAGGAGAGAATGAGGTACATAATGTTCCTCCAATGAGATCACTACGAGACTACCTACAACCTGCCCGTGCAATTACACCTTCTTGCATAGTTCTACCAGCTAACGGTGGAACCCTTGACATAAAACCGGGTGTAATTCAACTTTTACCTAAATTCCATGGGCTAGACTCTGACCGCCCATACTTACACTTGCAAGAATTCGAAGAAGTGTTGACCACCTTGCATTATCCCAATGTTTCTGAGGATACAATCAGACTTAAACTTTTTCCCTTCACTTTGAAAGAAAGAGCCAAAGATTGGCTTCACTCTCTTAGACCACATTCGATTGGGTCATGGGTTGAGATGAACCGGGAATTCCTGAAAAAGTTCTTTCCAGCTCATAAAACAAACACTCTTCGAAGGGCCATAATGAATTTCTCAGCTAAAGAGGGTAAATCTTTTTTTCAATGTTGGGAACGATTTAAGGATCTCCTACTTGCTTGCCCACATCATGGCTATGAGAGTTGGCGAGTTATAAATTTTTTCAATGATGGATTAAGTTCCAATATGCGCCAATTTGTGGAAATGATGTGCAATGGCGAATTTATGAGTAAAAATCCAGATGAGGCTTGGAGTTACTTGGACATGTTGGCTGAAAATGCCCAATCTTGGGATACATCGGATAAACCCAATAACTCCAAACCCACTCAAGAGAAAAGTGGGATCTATATCCTTAAGGAGGAAGACGACGTGAATGCAAGGATAGCCAACCTCACAAGGAAGGTTGAGGCCATGGAACTTAGCAAAAGTGGAGTTCCCAAGTCCAAGGAAGCTGTTGAAACCACATGTGGGATTTGCCCCACCGACTTACACGCTACACAAGATTGTCCCACAATTCCTGCTTTTCAGGAAGTGTTACATGAAACAGCCAATGCCACATATGGTTATCAACGGCCTTTCAATGGACCAGTAGGTAATACGTACAATGAGAGTTGGAAGAACCACCCGAATTTCAGTTGGAAGAATGCTCCTACAGGCAATCCTACCAACTCCCAAAGAGGGCCACCCATGCAAAATATGGCCCCACCTCAATTCTCATTGGAGGATACCTTGAGAGCGTTTATGCAAGGGCAAGCGTAAATAAATGAATCGAATCAGCAAATGTTCCAAGAGCTTAAAGTCTCGGTTGATGAGATTAAGGGACGCTTGAATGCTAGGGAAGGGACCTTTTCGGCCCAACCTCAGCCCAATCCAAAGCAAGTACATGATGTAAGCATCCCTAATTCTTCCAACCAAAACATGGAGCAAGCTAAATCCATTACCACCCTTAGAAGTGGTAAACAAATTGACAAAACTATTCCGGTGAAGGCCGATGAGCCTAATGATCCGGTAAATTCTGAGGATGAAGATGGATCTAAGTTAGCCCCACAACAATCGGAACGCATTTACAAGCCCATAGCACCATTCCCTTCGAGATTGGTTGCTCCAAAATCTCTCCCAAATTCTCAAGATATTCTAGAGATTTTCAAACAAGTCAAGATCAATATCCCTTTGCTTGATGCCATCAAACAAATTCCCTCTTATGCCAAGTTCCTAAAAGACTTATGCACAACAAAACGCAAATATAATGTGCAACAAAAGGCCTTCTTAACTGAGCAAGTGAGTGCCATCCTCACTCAAAAGACCCCCCCAAAATTCAAAGATCCTGGTAGTCCCACCGTCTCATGTATCATTGGAGACTATCAGATTGAACGTGCCTTATTAGATTTGGGGGCGAGTGTGAACTTGATCCCATACTCGATATATGAGCAATTGGGTCTTGGTGAATTAATACCCACCAAAACCATGTTGCAACTCGCTGATAGATCTATCCGTGTACCGAGGGGGATAGTTGAGGATGTTCTAGTCCAAGTTGATAAATTCTACTACCCAGTAGATTTTATAGTCTTGGACACACAACCGGTTGTGGATGCTAGCACCCAAATACCGGTAATACTAGGCCGCCCATTCCTTGCCACATCAAACGCAATCATCAATTGCCGGAATGGGGTGATGCAACTATCTTTTGGAAACATGACACTAGAGGTGAATGTGTTTCACTTGGGCAAAAGACATAGGGATGTAGATGATGATGAGTTCTTCGAAGTAAACATGCTTGAAACTTTTGAAGAAGAAGAACTCCTCCAACTTGAACCACTAGAAAGTTTGGAGACATGCTTAGCACATTTCATGGATTCTGAAGATCCCATCATTAGTGAGATTGTGCAGGCATTAAATATAGAAAGACCGGTGGTAGATATTAGCCGGTGGAGGCCCCATTTTGAGAAATTACCACCAACCACATCAAGGCCTCTACCGTCTAACATCAAACCACCAAAGCTTGACCTCAAACCATTGCCATCCGAGCTTAAATACGTATATTTGGGTCAAGAGGAAACATTCCCAGTTGTCATTGCCTCCCACCTTGAGAAGGACCAAGAGCTCAAGTTGATTGAGTTACTCAAAGAACATAGGGAAGCCATAGGTTGGACAATAGCGGATCTCAAAGGGATAGACCCTTCAGTTTGCACGCACCGAATACACCTTGAAGAAAATGCAAAAACGACTAGACAACCTCAAAGACGGCTAAATCCAAACATGATGGAGGTTGTCAAAGCCGAGGTGTTGAAGCTATTGAATGTGGGTATTATCTACCCCATCTCAGATAGCCAATGGGTGAGTCCTACCCAAGTTGTCCCCAAGAAATCCGGTATTACCATCATTGAGAATGCCAACAACGAACTTATACCGACGAGGATGACCACCGGTTGGCGTATGTGCATTGATTATAGGAAGCTCAACACAGTTACTAGGAAAGACCACTTCCCTCTCCCATTTATGGATCAAATTTTGGAGAGATTGGCAGGTCATTCCTATTATTGCTTCCTAGATGGCTATTCCGGATACAACCAAATTGAGATAGCTCCGGAAGACCAAGAGAAAACCACATTTACATGCCCGTTTGGTACCTTCGCTTACCGAAGGATGCCATTCGGGTTATGCAATGCACCCGCCACATTCCAACGATGCATGTTGAGTATTTTCTCGGATATGGTGGGTGAGTTTCTTGAGGTATTCATGGATGACTTTTCTGTTTTTGGTTGTACATTTGATGAGTGTCTCAAGCACTTGAAGTTGGTCTTGATGAGGTGTGAGGAGAAGCAACTTGTACTAAACTGGGAAAAGTGCCATTTCATGGTACAAAGAGGAATAGTCCTTGGACATATCATCTCGTCCAATGGAATAGAGGTAGACCGGGCAAAAATTGATATAATTTCCAATCTACCACCACCCAAAAGCATACGCGATGTGCGGTCCTTCCTTGGACATGTCGGTTTCTATCGAAGGTTTATAAAGGACTTTAGTCACATCTCAAGGCCTTTATGCAACCTTCTACAAAAGGAGAACCAATTTGAGTGGAGTGCCGAATGTCAATTAGCTTTTTCAAAGCTAAAGGACATGTTGACAACCGCTCCTATCATGCAACCACTAGATTGGTCCATTCCTTTTGAGTTGATGTGCGATGCGAGCGATTTTGCTATTGGGGCGGTGTTAGGCCAAAAGAAGGATAAAAAGCCCCATGTCATCTACTACGCAAGTAGAACCTTGAATACTGCCCAAGTTAATTATTCGACTACGGAGAAAGAGCTCCTAGCTGTCATTTTCGCCTTGGACAAATTCAGGCCATACTTAATAGGATCCAAAGTCATTGTTTATACGGATCATGCGGCGCTGAAATACCTTCTTTCTAAGAAGGATGCTAAGCCCCGTTTGCTTAGATGGATCCTACTCCTTCAAGAATTCGACTTGGAGATCAAAGACAAGAAGGGGGTAGAAAATGTGGTGGCAGATCATCTATCCCGCCTAGTCCTACCAAATTCTATTGACGAGTCACCTATTGAGGACTCATTCCCTGATGAGCAACTCTTTGTTGCTGTGCACCCACCATGGTACGCTGATATAGCCAATTATCTTTCCACAGGTGCGATGCCGATTCATTGGACTGCGCAAGACAAACGTAAATTTCTAAGGGAAGTGCGCAGATTTTTCTGGGATGAACCTCTATTGTTTAAATATTGCCCAGACCAAATTATAAGGAGATGCGTCCCCAATGATGAACATAATTAAGTCATCTCCTTTTGTCATGATCAAGCATGTGGGGGTCATTTTTCAGTCAAGAAAACAACTGCGAAAATTCTGCAGTGTGGTTTTTATTGGCCCACGCTATTCAAGGACACCCATGAGTTTTACAAAGCGTGCGAGCGCTGTCAGAAGTTAGGAGGATTATCCCGTCGAAATATGATGCCTCTCAACCCAATTCAACATCTTGAAGTCTTTGACTGTTGGGGCATTGATTTCATGAGACCATTTCCCTCTTCTTTTGGACATGTCTATATCTTGCTTGCCATAGACTATGTGTCTAAATGGATAGAGGCTATCCCATGTAGAACCAACGATCACCGTACGGTTCTCAAGTTCCTCAAAGAAAACATACTTTCTAGATTTGGGACGCCTCGAGCCATCATTATTGATGGTGGTTCTCACTTTTGCAATAGACCTTTCGAAACTTTAATGAAGAAATATGGTATTAGACACAAAGTGAGTACCCCATACCACCCACAAACAAGTGGGCAAGCTGAAATTTCCAATAGGAAAATCAAGCATATTTTGGAAAAGACGGTGAGACCGGATCGCAAGGATTGGTCCCTAAGATTAGATGATGCACTTTGGGCTCACCGTACTGCCTACAAGACACCCATTGGAATGTCCCCTTATAGACTTGTCTATGGGAAAGCTTGCCACTTGCCTGTGGAGATAGAACACAAAGCCTATTGGGCAATTCGGGCCTTAAATTTTGACATTGACAAGGCTAGCTCGCTTCGCAAACTCCAATTAAATGAGCTTGATGAAATCCGGAACGATGCATATGAGAACTCGAGAATTTACAAGAGTAAGATGAAGGTCTTCCATGACAAGCACATCTTCAGGAAATCTTTCCATGAAGGATAGAAAGTACTCTTGTATAATTCCCGACTTCACCTTTTTCCCGGCAAATTACGATCTCGATGGACCGGCCCATATATTATCAAAGAAATTTTTCCTTATGGGGCTGTTGAGATTGAGGATGCAGCGAATGGTAACTGTTTTAAAGTTAATAGACAACGCCTTAAACCATTTGTTGAGAAATTCGATTCAGAGGACACGTCCATCACTCTGATTGATCCTGTCTATCAGGATGATTGATCTCCTAGTATGATGGAGGTATAGGTAGGTTTTTCTTTCGTTTTACTGTTTTAGTAGGTTTAGTTGTTGGGTTGCAGACTGCCATGATCACTCTCTCAGGTACTATTATTCTCACTCTCTCATATTTTACCATTGCTCTCATGTTCTGCTCATTACATATCTTTTACATTGAGGACAATGCAAGATTTGGTTGGGGGGTGAGATGAGATTCTTCATCTAGCATATTGCAATATTTCGAGCTCCATATGCACAAAGAGCTCCATATGCACAAATTTTTTTCGAATTTTCTAACATCTCAAAACTCTTTTAGAAAATCTTGTTTCTATACATTTGAGACGCTATGAGTATAAGAAGAGGAGATACGAAGTGTGTGATGTTGTAGTTTTGAAGTTCTCCCAACATAATGGTTTTATATGTTAGTTCCCCTATTGTTGTGATTGATAGAAAATTTGAACACCTTTACACTAAGTTCACATTACACGATTTTCATGAGTTGACAGGTTTATGTGATTTGTGGATTAGCTAGACTTTAATTTAAAGGTGTTGAGCAGCCAAGCCGGGGTATTTTGTCCATCCTTGTCCATGGGAAAATAACGGAAGATATGGATTTCTAAAAATCCTATCTAATTTAAAAGAAAAAGGAAAGAAATGATGAAATCGGGACGGAAAGAAAAATGGTGGAAAATTCCGAAAAGGGCTACCTATTACCAACCGGGGGATGGTCGAACTGTAACCAAAGCCGGAAATGGGACGTAGTGTGAAAGCCGTCGGAAGGACGGTAAGGCAAATTCCTGTCATAGGCTTGCTGTTGCTTTGTGCACTTTAAAATCATTGGTTTACCTAATCTATGAAGAAGATGATCCCAGGAACTCATGAGATGAATTTTCACTATACACACTAGGTTGAATTTGTTCAAGTTCTTCTATTTATCAATCAATCAGCGGGAACTTCATGTAAACACTTCTTATGTTTTGAGAGTCCAAGGTTCAGCTTCTATCACCTAATTTCTCTAAATTTTATACTTGTACATCTTGGAGTTGGTAAAATCATGGTTTCTGGAAGAGAGTTGGGTTTGGAGGTTTGAAATTGTTTTCACGCATGTTTTGCTCGGGACTAGCAAAAAGCTGGTTGGGGGGTGTGTTGAACCTCCAAGTTATACATTGCATTGCCCATTACACTACATGGTTTGCATGATTTTCATGGTTTAAAGGCCTACCTAACACATGTTTTGTGATTACAAGGGATGAGAGCGGACTTCATTCAATTGGGATTAAAAGAAAGCTTTTGGAGCTTTTGCATGAAGGACGAAAGAGAATCGAAGATAGAAGAAAGCAAGGAGAAGAGAAAGAAGGAAAGAAGAGAAGAAAAGAAAGAAAGAAGAACAATGTGAAGAGGGCTGACCGGTCATGACCGGTCAGCCACAGTTGCTGATCAAAGGGAAAAACAGGCCGATCGGTCTTGACCGGTCGGCCATGAACACTGGAAGCTGGACAGAGGAGCCCGACCGGTCATGACCGGTCGGCTGTATACACTGCACAAAGCAGAAACGATGCCCGACCGGTCATGACCGGTCGGGTAGGCACGCTAGACATGTTGGACAGGTCTGTCCGACCGGTCTTGACCGGTCGGCAGCACTCCCTGGAGTATTTGAAAAGTCAGTCCGACCGGTCACGATCGGTCGACCCTGCGTAAGAGGATTCCTTTCTAAAGCCGGACTCCGAAAATTGCTGCGCAATGCGTAGTCTTCCACAGAATCCAACGCAAGGGAGGTTGCTTGCTATAAAAGGACACCTAGGGGCTCTTCCTAGGGGAGTAGAGAGGCTAAGGAACGTGAGTTTGGAGAGTGAAGGCGATTGTGGAGCGGCTGCAACTCTCCTATTCGGCTTTCTCTATTTTTATGCTTTATTTCAGAGTTTTTAGTTGTAGCATGACAATGCTCGGCTAGAACCTCTCAGCTAAGGCTGAGAGGTGAAGCTTGTAGCTAATTCCATGTTGGTTTCAGTTTAATTCAAGTAATTTACATTCAAGTTTGGATTTTTGCATGCTTTAGTTCCAAAAAGTGGTAGTTTGAGACGTTTTATCTGAGTTTATGTGCTCCGGACATGAATTCCTTTTAATTCTCTGAGATTATCATATTTGTTTGTTTAAATTCAGATTATAGTAATCCTTGAGCAGGCCATAGAGCAGAGGCATGGCTGTTACTCCGCAGGCTATGGTTTCGAGTTTGTATTGATTGAATGGAACTAGAACTTGGAAGTTCAACTTGAATGTGATGGAATGTGTGTGAATGCTTTATTTTCCAACTAGATGAGAGATAGGACTTCAAATCTAGTTGTGTTCTCTACTTGGATTGCCTGAATTGACATGGGATTGCTACAAGTGGATCCTTGAAAGCCTTAGTACTTTATATCTCTGATTTTTCATTAAGTTCCTGTTTTAAGTAAACATTCAATTGAAACTGATTTCTTTCAAAAACTGAGTTACTGGAGTGATTTGGGAGTTGTTACTATTTCCCTGTGGATCGACCTCGGTCTTACCGAGTTTTTATTACTACATCGCAGCCTTACACTTAAGGCGAGCGAACAGTCAGGCTGGGCTGGACCAGGGCTAGGCTCTCCTCACTCAGGCTCTCCCTGGTGGAAAAATGGGCTAAAAGGGATGGAGGTGGACTCAGAGCTCTCAGACTGAAGAGAGGGGAAGTGGATGTCGAAAGTGAAGGGGAGAGGGGGTATTTATAGCAGCGGGCAGTGGCAGATTGCGTAAATAAGTTTGGGCAGCACTCAGGGGGCCGCCCGTACGGACGTTCTTGGGATTCAGCGGGCAGTACGGACATGCTCCGGGGCTGCTGCTTGGAACTCGGTGAGTTGACTGGGTTTGGGGGATGGGTTGACACAGTGAGTTGACTCGATGGATTGACTCAGCGGGTTGACTCGGCGATTTGACTCAGCGGGTTGACTCGGTGATTTGACTCAGTGGGTTGACTTGCCGAGTTTGACTTTTTAGGACTTTTTTGACTGGTTTTTCTTATGGGGGGTTTTTCAGGCTGATGTTTAGGGGCGAGTTGACTGGGTTCAATCTTGAGTTGGGCTATGGATTAGGGCTTACAAGGGTGAGTTTGGCTGAGTTTGGACATGGGTTTTGGGGTATGGTCCTCCGTTCATCCAGCTACCTCTACCAACAATGTAGCCGAAGGTGGTGTTTACAGCGTGCCAGCTCATTTGTCCTTTTAGAAGAGGTACTGTATCGACGCTCCAGGGACGGAACGCTATCAAGATGCCTGGCCCGAGAACAAGTTCATGATACGCTGAGAGAAGCGCATGGAGGAGAATGTGGTGCCCACCAAGGCGGCCGAAACCTGCATCATCGAGTGCAGCACATGGGCTATTATTGGCCCACCATGATGAAAGACGCGATGGACTACGTCAGGAAATACCATCAGTGTCAGATACATGCCGACATCATACACGTGCCTCCAGAAGAATTGCATCAGTCAATGATGTCTTGGCCTTTTGCGGCCTGGGGTATGGATGTCATAGGCCCCATTAGCCCCTCTTCCTCTCAAGGGCACCGGTACATACTGGCGGCAACAGATTATTTCTCTAAGTGGGCTGAGGCTGTGGCCCTGAAGAACGTGAAAGCTAAACAAGTGGACAGTTTCATCCGGAACGCCATCATCTATAGACACGGCATTCCCGATCGGATCGTCACGGATAATGGCACACCCTTCCGAAATGCCCTGATCAACAAGCTGTGTGCCAAGTTCAAGATCAAGCATTGCTACTCAACACCCTATCATCCTCCTGTAAATAGGCTTGTAGAGGCATTCAACAAAACCATCGTGAAGATTTTGAAGAAAACGGTGGCAGAGAATAAGAAAGATTGGTACAAACGGTTGCCCGAAGCGCTCTGGGCATATCGTACTACGCACCGCAGAGCAACGCGGGCTACTCCCTATTCACTAGTATACGGCACGGAGGCCATCATCCCGATGGAAGTTCAGGTCGAGTCCCTGCGAGTAGCACTTCGGAACTCCTTGACAGATGAACGTGATGCTGAGCTCAGGATGGTCGAGCTCGATGCCTTGGACGAGAAGAGGCTCGTGGCACAACAACGGCTATAGATGTACCAGAGGCATATCTCAACAGCATACGACAAGCGAGTCAGGGGTAGATCCTTCAAGAAGGGTGACTTGGTACTCATAATGAAGCGACCAACAGCCGCGCACACTACAAAGAGCAAGTTTGACCCTAAGTGGGATCCGATATGCATCATAGAAAAAGTCTACTCCAACGGGGCCTACCGGTTAGTAAATTTCGACGGTGGCGGAGCCGGTTTTGCAATTAATGGCTGGTTTCTGAAGAAATATTACCCCTAATGGTTAACCTGTTACTTCCTTTTACATAAATGTTAGAAATGTAAACTCTCCAAGAGAGGGAATGTAATAAGTGAGGATAGAAATGGAGAATGAAATGGAGTAGAATACAGTAGATAAGCCTGTAGTTACAAAAGCTAATCAGTTGCTCCGCATTCTTGTAGGTCTCCCTTGCCCTTGCTATGGAGAAGTAACCAAGAAAGACCATTCATCTACGACACGAGCGTATCTTGAGCTTAGAAATCCAGGACACTCTCGAAATCGACGACAAAGGGAAGTATTACTCTTTTCATTTCATTCTACATTCATCACTTATTAGAATTGTGATTATTATTATTATTATTATTGCAAACCATTCTAAGACACATCACACAAACATAACACGATAGAAAAGTAATTGCTATTGTCATTTCATTTAACAAAAGTTTGGTTGACATCTTTTCCGACGTCGTATACATGAATGGTAAAAAAGGTAAGTATCTCTTACACCAACTACAAAAACTTTCTAAAGGTAAGATCTTATGATCATTTCTATACATTTGAAGTCAAGAAAGAGAGCATCGGGAGCGAAAGATCAAAGGTTCTCCAAACATCCCGATATCAGCCTGATCGCGGCCACCCTTGCAGTTTCCATCACTGACTTTGCTGCAGATAACACCTCCGCAGGATCAGGAACATGTTGAAGTTTAGCAGTCAAATCTTCCAACTGCTTGCGCGTTGCTTCACCCTCACTTTCGAGCCGCATGATCACTATCTGACCTTAAGCAACTACTAACTAGAGACGAGCAGCTTCGAAGCTCACAGCGATCTTCTCCGCCTGCAGACGCTCAATCTCAGTGTCGATTTTAGCTATACAACCCAACATCCTTCATACTGTATCCTAGTATTTTGTAGGGATTCTCATGCGGTCACTGTCGAATGCGCATGGCGTTCCACTGCAGGTCCAAAAGACTCTGCAATTCTCCGCTTCTCCTCGATAGCAGGATCGGGCTCAACGCGCTTGGCAGCCGCTACATTTGTGAGGGAGCTTTCGAACGCAAAGATGTGATTGACAACCACGAGCGCATCAGACTCAACTACTCCGACACAAGCTTCCAGCGCTTTCATGCCAGCTCCCAGCATGTGCCATTCTTGTGAATCGGCCAACACCTTTGCAAGGCTAGACAGTAGGCCCTTCAGCATGCTCTGACCAAAACAATCTAAATGTTCAAATGCAGGAATGTCCGGCATCATAGCAATGACGACGTCAGAATCGATGACAGCTGCAAGAAAGAAAGCAAGACAAACAAATGATGCGTTAGTAAAAATGAAAGCAAAAACTACAAGTCATAATCTAATGAAAAGTGCGAAGGAGTCATACCAGGAATGGCAGGAAGATCAACAGCAGGCTCCGAAGTTCCCACAATGCATGCCCCGGAATCAACAATTGTTTCCAAAGCTTCGCCCGGCAGTTCAATAGTCACAACCGGAGACGAAGCGACGGAAGTGGCAGAGGCAGGTATCGACTCAATAAGATCTGTAGAGATAAGATAATAATAACAAAATATGGTTAGTATGATTATGCAGGAACCGAAGAAGAAAAGTACAAAGCAGAACCACAATCGCATTTCTTACCTTGTGCTTGCGAAATGTCGGGTCCGACCTTGACCGCAGCAGAGTGTGACGTATCCAGGACCTCCAACTCAACAGGACAATTCACTTGTAATGAACAGCCTGATGGAAGGACCGAAGAAGGATCGATGTTCCCCTCACGTATCTCAAGCCTAGGAACGGATTCCTCAGTGTTATCAGCACGAACGGGCAAACAAGGATGGACATCCGTCAACAACCCCATAGTCGGTGCCGCAACAGCCTGAGGAACGAAGACTAAAGGCTCGGAAGAAGGCTGGACCCTGACGTTGTCGTAGAGTTGTGCTTCGATCACTGCTATGACAACATCGTCAAGGTCACCTACACTCCCGACTCCGGCATCGTTATCATAGTAGTTCGCGAGGGAATCATCGTTGCTGTGATCATTGGCATCATCCATTCCCCAGTCATCGCCAGAATAATCCACAGGTTCATCTTCAAGCTGCGACCTCGAACTAGGGATGTCAATGGCACGGATCTTGATCCGTATCCAATCTGTATCCGATCCGATTTAATCGGATTCGGATCAATAATCGGATAATCGGATCGGATACGGATATCCAAAGATGATCCGTTTAATATTCAGGTCGGATTCGGATCAACCTTGATCCGGCCCGTTAACGATCCGACCTGATAAAAAAATAAAAAAAATAAATAAATAAAATAAAATAAAATAAAAACATATGATAATCTCTCTCTCTCTCTCTCTCTCTCTCTCTCTCTCTCTCTCTCTCGGATATCCTGTCGGATATCGGGTCGGATCATAATCGGATCGGAAACGGATTTCAAAAAATTTAATCGGGTCGGGTTCGGATCATATACTTGTGATCCGAATCGGATTCGGGTCGGATATATTCTTAATCGGGTCGGATTCGGATCATCACTGATCCAGCCCGTATCCGACCCGTTGACAGCCCTACCCCGAACCATTAAGGCATGCTACTCCCTGGCCATCACCGGCTTCAGGACCGCCTTCGGCATTGTCCCCCTCGACGTCTGCTGGCTCGGACTCACCTCCATCACGATTATCGACAATCATATCTTCTTCGTCTGCAATCTCCTCTATAGCACCAGACCGAAGTTCACCTTCTTCGTGACTATCGGCAACAGTCGCACCTGCGGCTACCTCTGGAGGATTGATCTGCAATGACGGATCCAAACTCCCCCCTTCTTGATATGTAACATTTCTGCCTGTCTTAAGTTTTTCTCAGGTGCTGACAGGCGAACTCTTGGTGTGAGTTTTATCTTGACTCTCAACTGATCTCTTGTGCGACCTGGTGGAAGATCGTCAATGAAATCATCAGAAGGTCTAACTCCTGCCATGCCTTCTGTAGGCTCACCCTCTTCAACAGATAGAGGAGCAGTCTCTACTGGAGGACGCGAAGATCCGACCTCTTGCTGACGCCTCTGTATAGGGACCCCGAAGCAATACCATCCATCCAACGCTCCATCTTCTTTCTTACGAGTGATCGGCACGTTCAAGGAAGTCAGATGGCTGGTACCAGGAACTCCAACGACCTCATGCTGCTCACGAAGATAACCAAGACCATCCTCAGGAACGTTAGTCAACCTCGGAGGAGAGAGATAGAGAGGGAAATCGACAGGCTTGGCATCTCGGATGCGCGCGTATTGATTCCCCCACCATCTCATCCAACGATAAGAAGTCGCAGGACGTCGACTACCGCCGGGCAACACGAACCTCGCGCCAGTTCACGTCAGCAAAAACTGGTCCCACATCCACTCCCAATGGACAGGACCCGTGCCATATGCTCGTTCTATCCTCGTCACGCTCGGGAGAGTCGACGGAACACCCTGATCGTAGCCAAACTGTCTGGCAAACTTGCTTAGATAATAAGGCTCGTGCCAAAACTCCATGCCTTCGCGGAACGGGAGAGAGGCGATCCGGATCGATATTAGGAATTCTCTGTCAGAAGAGTCAACCGAATCCTCATCATCGACAACTTCAAGACCTTCATCAGCAATGGAAGCGGGAAAATGGTAGAAGTCAACTTTATCTTCGCTACAGATCCTTGAAGACACCCATTCTGGCGTCTTAAGCACCATCTTGGCTTTCATGAACCTGATAAGAGGTGCTCGGTTCGGAAAGAAGTAGGCGTGAGGCTTCATGCCATATACCCATGGAAAATAAACGCCTAACCAGCTGCAGAAATAATGCCATGGGCAATAGGCCGCATCCATTCCATCGGCAGGTTTGTCCGGATTACTGGCAATATAACCAAACGCCCTATATATGCTGCAGAGTACAGGTGGCGCTATAGCAAGATGTTGACCACTGGCAAGGGCACCCGCCAAAACGAAGCAAGAAACCCTGACGCCATCAGCACTCTTCGAGCTGGGAAGTGTGACCGCGGACAACCAGTAAGCGAGGAAGCTTGCTAGCTCGCAAGTGGGAGACAAAACATTCGGGCAAGGAAATTTGCATTGGAACCTTTGTCGTAAGGCCCTTATTCTTTTAACATCAACTTTATATTTTTTGTAGTCGATCCTGAAAGAGAGAAAGGAGAGAGAACTTCACATAAGGAGCTACGCAGGAGAAAAGAACATACACCATGAGAAGAAAGAAAGAGACGTCCTGTGAAGACTTACTTCAAGCCGTGGCTGAAGTAAACTGACCAATCTTCATAGTGTATCTTTGTAATGCAGTCGAACTGTTGTAATTCATGAAACAACTCCAAACATGCCTTGGAATGATAGGCCTTCCGATCACCTTCGCTTTTGAAGCCAGACAATTCTTCATCAGAGGGGATATATTCGTGATAATACCCGCCGTGTATGGGCAAGCCCGCCATCACCTTGAGATCCCAGAGGGTTATACTCATTTCTCCTTGCAGAAGATGGAAAGAGTTGGTAACGGAACTCCAGTAATTTAAGAAGCCCCTGAGAATCGTCAGATCTCGCGGAAAGAAGCCGGCAGTCGCCTCGATGGCATAGTAGAGCCCGACCTCCCTCAGCACAGCCTCGTGCCGGATCAGAATCTCCCTTGCCCATGGTATGTAACTGTCACGATGACTCAGATGCCCTCGTGTACGGAAGCTCGAAGTCTCCCACATTGCGGACGTGCTCATAGGAAGGAATCTTTGACGCACCGTCTCAAAGAAATGAGTCGGGTAAGGTGCATGCGGATCGCATGTAGGCATGAGAAAAGTCATTTCCTTAATCTCACCAACCTTCTGTTGCTTCCCGTTACTTCCCAGAGTGGCGGTAAGTAATCTCTCAGGAACTGAAGACCATCTCTCTACTCCATAGAATTGGCTTGGTCTACGAACATCAGACGGCTCGATGCTCGGAAAAGGTTTACACCTCATAAGAGACTTCTGGTGCAAGATGACTTCACCATCGTAGGGATTCGTGATGCAGATGCCACGCTCAGTAACAATCTTATTGCTCTCCCATCTAATCTTCATCTTTTCATATTTCAAGTCGAGGAGCTGTGTCAATCGCTCTGCTTGAATGAGCGCTTTGGTCGGTTGTTTCCCTCGTCCTCCTTTCTTTTTACCTTTCTGACCTGTCAGGTTTTCTTCTGCATTTTGAACAAGTATATCTTGAGGACCTGCCTCGATGGCACTCGCCACACCAGCAAGTTGGGCATACCAATAGACCCACTCTTGTTCTGTTCCCCGCTTTGGAGGTTCGGGTGCTGTCTAGTTGATGAAGATGCGCACCAACACTTCATGAGGAAGCTGCTCAATACGCTCCGAGAAATCCTTTATCTCGGGTTCGACCGTAGGAAAGAAGCGAGAGTTATGTCTTGGAGGGGGAGGGTTGGAAGGACCTTCGGCCATTCTTTTTCGACCGCGCTTCATCGGCGTTGGACCAGAAGCATGCGACCCTGAAGCTTCACTAGAAGATCCCATTATTGCTACTGCAATTCACTACAACGCGCAAACAAAACGACATCAGAAAACAGCTCGATACACACGGGCAAATAGCCTAACAAAATCATATCGCAAACACAAGCACAGCGCATAGAGCACAAGCAACAAAGCATGAAAGCAACCAAATCAAGAGCATAGCATATCAGTCATCATATTCATTTCACAACAAAGTAATTGCCATCATACATGCACGCATACATGTGATTGATGCACACATAAAATCACATATTGAACCCACAATACATCCATGCATTTAGCCCAAAAGCAGCCTTGATAAGTCCAGGTGCTTCTAAGCAGATACTGGATAGAGTCGGGAAATGGTTTCGGCATCATATATATGCAGCTGTTCGCACACAGCAACTTCACAAGCAATCGGGATGCTATGAGTGCACTCTGGCAGACATACTCCGAACCTGCCTAAAATAAACAGTTGCAAGCTGTGACAGGCCAAAGTAGGTAGCCAACTGTAGGCTTAAGGCACTAAGCTCCAATCGTGCTTGAATTTTAAGTGATCTAGCCTCAAACAACACTGAATTTGACTGAGAAACGGAGCCGGAAATGCCATTTCTTCACCGAGTGCAAAGCAGGGGCTAAAAATGAAAATTTTGGCTAAGTGTTGGGCTCACATGCGCCCAAGGTGGAGCCCCAGGCGCATGTGGTCCCTCACATGCACCCAATCCACAAAACTGGAAAATGTAACTTCATCACTTAAGGCATCAGGCGTATGTGCAATCTGACATGCGCCCGGCTCAGAAGAAGGAATGAACGAGTTTGGAATTCAAGCTTTAGGTGCATGTGGCAGCCTCACATGTGCCCACCTTTAATTTTTTGGAAAACACAAGTCCTGGGCAGTGCCCTGGGTGCATGCCCAGAACAACATGCGCCTGGGACATGCGCCCATTCCCGTATGGCATCTCACATGTGCCTGGAGGAAGTGCTTTGCCAGAAAAAGTAATGATGGCAGGCCACATGCGCCCACAAGGGGATCACATGCGCCTGTACCCTGAGGGTGAGCTCTCTCACCTTAGTAAAATTAAGTTTTCTGACTCGAGAAAATGTTGGAATGACTCAGTGAGTCAACTATTTATACTTGAGCCTATGGGACCGGTGCACTGCACTAGCGTGACGTAAGCATCCAGCGCAGCACACTGGGGGGGCACTTGTTGGAGCTCAAATTTGTACCTATTATAAAACAATATCCTGTGGTCTATTGACAATGATTTGGATAAGTTTTGGGGCCGGGAAAGTGCTGAAAACACCAGTGCGACCCTAATCGCTCGATAGCAACCAAAATTCGTAAACAGCATTTCGGAGCGGAACTGGACATGCGCTTCACCGCCAAATGATCCGAAATCTCCCAAAACCCCTAACTTACAAGTTTCGAAGTCATCCGGTGCATATTTTTACCTGCGCACCTCGAAATGCATTTCGTCTATGTCCGCAACTGACCAAAAAGGGTCCGTAAGCCTACAACTACCATTTCAGAGCGGAACTGGACATGCACTTTGCTGCCAAATGATCCGGAGCACCCTAAAACCCTTAAATAGCAAGTTTGAAGTCATTACGGTGCATATTTCCATTCGCGCGCTCCCCGGAACAACGTTCCTATACGACAAGCCGACCCAGAGGCTCCAAATTAGGAAGGAAGTACCAAAATTGGCAACATTTGGACTTCCACACCCCACCCCGTTCATTCAGGAGGTCAATCCTAGCCTAGAAGTGGCTTGGCGACAGTGAGTACATGTCTAGAAAAGGTAGCTGTCCTTTGGAGGTCTCCCGTCGAAGTTGAAATCCTAAAATTTTCTAAGTGCTGGAATCCTGAAAATCTGGCTAAGTAATGGGAAAGCGCCGGCAAAGGACATGCGCCTGGCATCCCACCACATGCGCCTACACCCTATTGATGAAAGGGAGTGAATTGAATGCTTTGCCGGAAAGCGCCGTGAAAAACGCCGGAAAAGGACATGCGCTCGGACCATCCACATTCGCCTGGCTTCTTTCTGCCACATGCGCTTGACCTGATTTCTGCCACATGCGCCGGGAAATACCCGCCAGGCCAGACCCGAACCCAATTACCCCCTATAAATAGTGAAGTCACTTCATTCCATCAGCACGAGATCATCCTGCCGACCTCAAAGCGATGTAAGCACCACATGCACCCGCTTTGTTTCCCCTCATCGGATGCTTTGGCCGGAGTGGATTCCCTCGCGGGAATCCCTCGCAGGAAAGGGATTTCCTCGCCGGAATCACAAGTTCAGGGAGAAATCCTGAAAATTTTCTAAGTACTGGGCACATGCACCGGCTTTTCCCCGCCGAAAAACCTGAAAATTCGCTAAGTCCACAAGGGACATGCACCCACTTTTTGGGTCCAAGCGCATGTGCACAACCACATGCGCCGGAATTGCTTCCCATCTCTCTCTTTTTCATGAAAACGAGCACCACATGCGCCCGGGAGATGGGACATCCGCCCAATCCCCACCACATGCGCCTGTCAGCATGTACAACACCACATGCGCCTGCATCAGCATCACATGAGCCTGCATACCCCCTCCATGCGCCTGGACGCTGATTGGAGGGGTGGGCCTTTGATCGCGCGCCCCGCCTTCGTCCGGGATCGAATTTTGATGAAACCGCCTATCCTAGATGCGTCTCGATGAGATCTATCCATCCACCGGATCAGATTCTCCAACGGTCAATGATAAGTGGCCTAAATCAGTGTTTTGGTCCAAATGACCAACACTTAGACAATTTGGCAACTCCGGAAATCCCTCCGAAAGAGTAAAAACAGCCGAAAACGAGAAGAACCGGGCGGAATTGGACCGAGCCTGAGAGGGAAACTTTTCTTCTACTTGACATGATACACCATAATCATGCACCGCGACGAGGTTATCAGATCTCAGGACCCTCAAATACCCTAATCAAGTGGTCGACAGGCCCGCTACTTAGTCATTTTCAGCCCTGGGAAGTGCCCTGTTGGCCTGAAAATTGACTTTTGCTAAGCGAATCGAAACGCGATCGCACCTTGATCCTCGTGGACATAATCCACCCCTGTTCTAAGATGGTCATCGACGATATTCACCGAATACCCTGATTAGACTGCAGACAGGTCCACAACTTAGTTATTTTCAGCCCTAGGAAGTGCCCTGTTGGCCCGGAAATCGACTTACGCTAAGCAAATCGAAACGCGTTCGCACCGCAATCCTCGTGGACGTAATCCACCCCTGTTCAAAGACGGTTATCGATCATGCTCACCGATATCCCTAATCAGACCGCAAACAGGTCTACTACTTAGTCATTTTCAGCCCTGGGAAGTGCCCTGTTGGCTTGAAAATTGACTAATGCCAAATGAAATCATCCGCGATCTCAAAGACACCGAGGCAAAGCTGAAGTATTCAGGCTATCCAACAGCAGAGTTAATCATTTACGGGGCACCGATCCCCATTATTCATAAGAAATTGGCATATGTGGGTACCCATCGGACCCTATACCTAGCCGTTTGCAGGCATCGGAGACAGCCGATCTAGCCTATTGAATATTGAAACTCTCAAAAGATCTTGGCTCGATAAAGCTTATTTGATCCCAAATAGATCATTGAAAAATACTCAGAAGAAAGAGTGTTCTCGAAGACGAGTCACCCGACTCCAGAAGAAACGCATTTACTTTACTGTACAAAACTTTATTCATCCCGGACAAAGGTCCGAGACTAAACCTAAGGGGTTATGGTTACCACGAGAAACCACAAACAAAGAGTTCTAACTAAGCTTGAAACATCCTGCTATGGATTGCCACTATAAAAAGACAGTCGATGTCCTACCCATCGACAATGGGTCCGTCGGTTGAGCTGATGAGGTAGTTGCGGATTGCTTTCCTAAGGTCACCTGTTCACAGTAACAAGTGCGAGCTTTAGGTTATGCTGACCAACATTTCGATGTTCGTGTATTCCAGTGGTCACCTGTTCACAGTAACAGGCGCGGGTCCAGAGTTGCACCACTCAATTAAAAACCTCGTTCAGGAACGTTGCGGAGTACTCTCCTAAGGTCACCCGTCATAAAAATACGGGCGCGGGCCTTGGGTTATGCTGACCAACATTCAAGGATTGTGTATTCCAACGGTCACCTGTTCACAGTAACAGGCGCGGGCCTAGAGTTGCACCACTCGAATCCTGACAGTCTCTCAACCCGGACAATCCGAAAGAAAATGGGACATAGACATCTGGCGTGTCTAAGAAATGTGGCTCAGTCCATAACAAGAAAACAAAGGTCTACACGACCATGAACTCAAGACCATAATCCCCGACGGATTAGTCTTTTGCCTTCCAATCAAGGGTGATCAGCCGTTGATGTAATTAAAGGCTCGTGACCAATATCACAGCATGAAATGTAAAAGATCTCAGAATCTCTGGAATAAAATTCGCCTTGCGATATCTCTCTCTTGTGTATACTTTGTGATTGCTTATGATTGTCTATGAATGTCTCTATACTCAGAATTTCCCCCAGAATAAAAGAAACACAGGAAAAAAAAGGACCGCTGACGAGCAGTTTGACTTTTTCCTAGCTCAACACCCTTAAGGAAGTGTGCATTGAGAATCCTTATCCTAGGAAGATAAGCAGAGAATGATCGAATTTTTGAAGTCATGACTTCCCAATCTTGCATCCTATGAAGACTTGCCCGAACTCAATCAAAGGCTTATCAACAAAGCCTGAAAGCAAGCCTATCAAGAAGATGCTGCCAAGACTATACTTGCATTTCATGCTGGAGTATGCGACTTAACAAATGATCGAAGAAACATCGCGGCTCGATGAAGACAGATTGTTGCCAACATGTCAAAAAGCACTTCAAGTGTCAGCAGTATGCACACCAAATCCATGTGTGTGCTTCAAAACTCTACAACCTGACAATGCTCTAGGTATTCCTTGTACGAGGTATCTACATCAACAGAAAGATCAACTCCACAACATCTAGCTGTCTTGGGCACATACTTATGGCTGTCGATTACTTCATGAAGTGGAATGAAGTAATATTCTGATCTTGCATGACAAATCTCATGAAGAATGACAGCATCAGTTTATAAGGTCTCCACATGCTATCAACATTAGCAATGGGATGCCCTTTGGAATCTAAGGATGAAATATTTCCTCAAGAAACTTAAAATAGAAGATAGGTCTACAAAATTCAAGTCAAAATCCTGTCAACATGAAGCTAATAGATAATGAAGCGAAGAAAGAAAAATCATATTAGGTTTGCAGCGAGCATCACCGCATCTATCAGACTCAAGGGGCAAGGCCCAAGGATCAGAGAAGTTCTTCTAGGAGGCATCATTCAACTCACCAACCTGAGGGGCAAGGATCTTCTGAAACCAATCAACGCCAACAACATGAAAATCTTTCACAGGTAAGCCAATCCAACCTTATCAAGAGTTACATTAGTAGAGTTGAAGTCAAAAGGTCAAGGCTTAGACCTTTGAGAATTCCTTCCCGTCCACCAATAAGTGTTCCAAATAAAGGGTTCAAAAGCCAAAGAAAAAGGAAGAGAAAAAAAAAAGAATAGATAAAACAAAAGGGAGAAGAAATAAAGAAAAAAAAAGAGGCATGCAACCTAAGAAAAAAAGGAGAAAAAAATCGACTCAAAAGAAACACATCTATCCACCCATCCATCCACCTAAGAAGGGTCTGTAGCTAAGGCCAACGGCTCTGCCATTGTAACTTAAGATAATGGCCGAAAGGCTACAATCGGCTAGCAATGACAGATTCCCAACCTCTTACTGCTGTGTTTATCTAAAAAAAATCAAAAGAAAAGATGTGCCTAAACAGAAAGGGCAGAGTAAAAACCCGAAAGAGTGCTCCAAGTAAAAACAGTGGGCACGTAGCGGACTTGGTGAAAACCCGAAAGGGCGCCAAGGGTAAAAAAGGCACAGTTGCCAAGGGGTAAGCAAGATCAAATACCTTGGATGTGGTGAAAATTCGAAAGGGCGCCACGGGCAAAAATGACGGGCAAGCTGGACGCACTGAAAACCCAAAAGGGTGTTACGGGTAATAATGGTTAAAAAAAGAAAAAAAAGAAAAAGAAAAAAAAGGGAAGCAAGTACATGAAAGATCCAGGTGACATGAAGATTCAACAGAAGCAAGGAGGGCGGCCATGAATCGAGAATTCTTTTAAGCTCTGCCCAAACTCTAGGGGAAGGATACAATTACGCACTACTTTAAGGGAACGGGAACCTTAGTGAACGATTGGAAAGCAGAGTATGACATCTAGCTGAGTCAAATATTCTGATTCCTACATCTAAAAGTACAAATCCAAATCACGCACAGACAAATAAGTACTTGGCACAAATTTTCATTCCATGTATGATTTGCGTACTTAATTATTTAAAAAGAAAAAATTCTTGATCTATATAATAATAATAATAATAATAATAAATCATAGAAGGCTTTCAAAATAAACATCTTTCAATCCTCCAGTCAACTCGCGGAGTGCCTCCTGCAAATGCCCTTCTCCTGGTCATTCCTCCCAAAAGGTAAGTATCTCTCCTCTTGCTTCAATACTTCAATCCTTTTGCTAAACTGCTTTCTTTCCTCACAAGTATTGAAGCTCATTCAACTACAAAGTAATCTCACCCGCTGGTATGAGACAAGGTGCAAAGATGGGCAGTCGGCGCGCCATGGCCATTAGGATCACTATGTCAATCAAGAGCACACTAGAAGCCAAATGCAGCAAGGTAATTGTGCAATTTCAATAAAACCGTTCTCAACCTCGAACATTCGAGATGAGATCCAAGTCATTCCAGAAAAATAAAAAATATATACTTCAAAAATCCAAAAAAACCTAGTCCAAAGACCTTAAACTACGTCAGGATCAAAGTCCCAAGAGATTTCCAATAAAAGCCAGTGTTAATCCCGATCGCTCGAATTGGGATCTAACAGCCTGGAACATTTCAAAAAAATCATCAAAAAATATTTCTTGCAATCATTTGTATAAATTTTTTGTCCGAAGACATTAAACTACATCGGGATCAAAGTCCCGAGAGATTTCTAATAAAAACCAGTGTTAATCCCAATCGCTCGAATTAGGATATAACAACCTGGAACATTTCGAAAAAACATCAAAAAATATTTCTTGCAATCATCTGTACAAAACTAGGGTCTGAAGACCTTAAACTACATTGGGATTAACTTCTCAGGGAACTTTTCTACTTTCAAACAAAAAATAGCATCAACCTCGACCGCTCGGATCAAGGTCCGATAGTCGGGATCTTTTTAAAAAAATCATAAAAATAATGTACCTTCAGCATGTATAAAATATAGGGTCCGAAGACCTTAAATTACACTGAGATTAACTTCTTAGGGGACTTCCCTACTTTCAACCAAAAATCGACCTCAATCTTGGCCCTTCAAGATCTTAACCAACTCGTTGACTGAAAATCCGCACTAAAAAGAAAATCTCCAGGGAAGAAAAACCCAACAAGCAATAAGCTCAAAATTCCCTACATCCCCAGCAAAAGAAAAATTATTAAACAGGAAGATAATGAGCCAAACCATGCATTCATCATCAAATATGCATCCACATGCATCAGCATCCATCACATCAATCATTATATTTACCTTCTTTCAAAATAAAATTTGGTTAGCCAAAGACCCCACAGGCATCCCTAGTGGAGGCATGTGCAAGCCAGATTTCCTTTCAAAAGAGACAAAAATATTATATATATATATATATATATATTCCTATTTGTAAATAAAAACCTCACGGAATATCACTCCCTAAAGTGGGTATCTTTTCAAAATCCAAAAATATTTTCTCAATAGAGCATTCGGCCTCCAAGACATTAAGAGATCTTCCATATCTCTGGGTAGGAGCCAAAGCAAAATAAAATAAGATCCTACGTCTCGCAGTTTCCCCAAGGACAATCGGATCCAATGCACTTAAAGTATGATCGAACTGAATTCCAGTATCAGTGCAGTTGTACCAAATGCCAAGATACGAAAAAGATGAAAGCCAAAAGACTCAGTCAAAGAAACCATTTGAACGGTGGAAACGATGAATTGTAACCCAAGTATCAAAACCAGTACATTGGGTGAAAAAAATTCACCCTCACATACCTAGGCGTGGATGCCTAAAGTACTTTGACTAAGTCCAAGTCAGAGTAGTGGATCACCCGTAAGGCCTCCAAGACGCAGGGCGGCTAACCACTTTGACAGTCAATCAAAACAAGTATTCCTGGAGAGATTCAGGAAAGCAACGAACAATCAATTACAGGGTTAGTAACCTCATAAGATTATATGGACGTATACGCTCTATTGTACCTTTTCGATGTTAGTACCGATCGGGAATGGAAGGGTTGCGATTGGGTACCCAAGTTTCAGCTCATGTAGGGACAATCTCAACGTTTTCTCCAAACTCCCGCGGTGTGTGTGCGAGTTATCTCTTTCCAGACAATCAACTGACTCAGATACAAAGGCAAGCAAAGATCTCAAGCCACGATCTATTAATGACCTGGTCAGAAGTGGGGTGTCCACTCACTTTGACATTCAGTTGCACACAATCTCTGCCAAAGAGGGGCATCTGTAGACACCCCACCTTCGGCTACAAGGCTGGTTGAGATAGCTGAATGAATGGAGGTCCATGTCCCCAAACCCTGGATCCAAAACTAGCCAAACTTACCCTTGCAAGCCCCAATTCATAGCCCAACTCAAGCCCTAACCCAGTTAACTCACCCCTAAACATCAGCCCAAAAACCTCCTATAAGAAAAATCAGTCCAAACATCCTTAAAAAGTCAAACTTGGTGAGCAACCCGTTGAGTCAACTCATCGGATCAGTCCAGTCCTTGCACCCAGTCAACTCACCTTGCCAGTCCATCTTTCAAACCCAGTCAACTCACCTAGTTCCGAGCCACAGCTTCGAAGTAGCTCCGAACCTTGAACCTACAACTTTTTTGCTCCGGGTTCAAAGTCTGTACTCTCTGAAGATGAAGCAGGGCGTCGGTAGCGGCCCAAAAATATTTACGGGAGTTGCCACTCTCCGCAGCTATAAATACCCCGTCTCCCCTTTGTATTGATCATCCCTCAACCTCCAGAAAAATTCGAAGGATCCACTTCCCCTCTCTTCAGCCCGAGAGTTCCGAGTTCATCTCCATCCCTTTAGCCCATTCCTCCACCAAGGAGAGCTGGAGTGAGAAGAGTCTAGCCCTGGTCCAGCACAGCCTAACCTTAGTTTAAGCCTCTCAAGCTACCTAAGTCCTGATCTTAGCCACTCGAAGCTAACTCTTGCGAAACCTTCATCCAAACAGCTACTCTTGTATCAACATCATCTCATTTGCATCTAGCATAAGTGCAACATTTATTATTCTTCAAACCCCCTCGCTTATCATTCCACTTCAAACACTTAATTAGGTCTTAGCATATGCTCTAAGGTTTGCCAGCTCGCCCGAAACTTATCCATCAGAAACTCTGACCGATCAAACACACATCATGCATATCACATAAAACACTTGTCGGTTCGAGCATATGTTCTGGGCTTGCCTATCTTATTGGAACCTGCCCATCAGAAACTTTTACTGTTCAAACCTATATACATGCATCATACCATTCATGAGAATGCACGAGGATTAATACAGACTTTCAAATATTAGTTCGATTCTGTGAAGTAAAGACCGTTCTTCGGTACAGGCAAAGTGGGTTCCTAACACCTTTCCACCCTGTAACCGTAATCCCTTACCTCAAATCTCTGACTGCAGATAAAAAAGAATCATTTTAGTGGAAGGAATCATCGGATTCCCTTCTCTAACATTTCTACGGGGTCTAGCCGATTGTAGATTCGAAGTAACTGGCTAGTGGCGAGTCTGGTCTTATACGAACTCATCCAAACATATCCAATCAACCCAACGATAACACAACAACTGAAAAAGCCCTCAAGAAAGAGGTGAGTTGGTGGCAACGGCAATTCGCGCAACCCTTTTTCGAAAAGGAGGGTCGGGAGTGCGGAAAGGCGAGCGTCCACAATGAGCTATAACAAGAAACCACACAAAGCCTCCAAAAACCGTACAAAGCCTTCAGAAACCACACAAAGTATCCAGAAACCACACAAAGTGTTCAGCAACCCGCACAAAGTGTCTAAAGTGCATAGAGTGTCCGGGAGCAGTTTGTGGTACGAATGTCTTTTGTCCAAAATGCCTTAGGAACATTGGTGGATAAGAGAATAGCTCTAACAGTTTTAAGAATGTGATGATTCTTCTGTTCAACCACATCATTTTGTTCCAAAGTATACGGGCAAGATCGTTGATGGTCAACATGATTATCAGAGAGAAACTTTTGAAAATTTTCACTCATATATACACTCAAGAGTCTAAACGTAAGGCTTTAATCTTTTTTTGAAAAATGAGTTTCAAAATAGTGATAGAATTGAGTAAACAAGTCATAATGCTCATTGCAATTGTGCATAAAAAACACCCATGTAAATCTGCTATAGTCATCAATAAAGGAGACATAATAATGACATTGTTAAGCTCTGAATTGTGCCGCCCTGAATTTCAGGGGTTGAATATAACCTCAATCCCCGAGATTTCGGGTGTCAGTTATACTTTGCGGAAGCGTGATTTCTTGTTTAAGATTCAAAAGGCATCAAAGCAAAAATTCAAAATCAATTTAAGCAGTAAAGTGAAGATGAAAATTATATTTAAACCTGACTAATATAAAAAGAGTGGAAATAGGACGACTATCCTGTAAAGTCATCGAACTCATCCTGTAAGGCATCCTCCTCTGAGATACTTGCATCTATCACAACAAAGCCTGGTGATGTTTTGAAACACTGTCCTAGGAGTGGGAGTGAGTGATCAACTCAGTGAGAATTATAATTCAAAGTTTAACATGTTATCAAACAAATAGGGTTAGGCATTGATTCCATACAAAACATCCAAATTCCTATTCTAGTTTCATTGGTGCATGAATGACATGAGATCGCACACCATGCATATTCCGGATGTAACATGAGGAACATAGAGTGACACTGGCGCCACATCAAGCAACCAGGCATTCACAAAACCTCCAAATGCAAATGGGTTGGATCATCCTTGGGCATCCTAACCTTTAACAGTCAGACAGTTGCCTAGGGGATCCATGACGTGTATGCATGATTTGTTTGGGTTTCATTAAGTTATTTCTCACCCAGCATATTGGCGAAGCCGGAGTACCATTGTCCAATCATTGATCATAAAGAGGACTACCTGGTTCCCAACCGTGCAATGTGAATCATCGTCAGTAGCCCACACTTCCCTATCACTTCCACATACCAAAATACAATTCCCAACATCCTGTTATAACAAGGGCTGGATAACCTTCTCGGGAAAATTGTTAGGGTTCACCACCCCAGTAATTGCTCCAAGGACACTACGGAGAGGTGATTCACCCCAGCGTAGGCCGACGACTCAAACATGGTGTCCCATAACACCATGCCCGGCCCAAGAGGCTTATTGAGATCGCATTGCACATGTAGTTATTAGTGGACCTGACACTTTCTTAGGATCCGGTATTCCATATTTAGGGGACTGTATTGTTATCATCATCAAACACTCTTTCTGCCATATTTTGACAGATTCGATTAAGTCCAAGGGCGTTCGTCTAGATCGACATGGGCGTAAGCCATCCACAAAGTCCTACTACCGACCATCCATGTTTTCCTTAAACCAACCAAATACATCTCAAGTAGCCAACACATTTGGGCTACCCGCCTCGAAATATTTGGGACAGATATTTTGTTTCACAAAACCTAAATTTATCTTGTAACATGCTTGTAACTTAGGAAAAATTCTAACTCGATGCCATGCATGATAATTCCAACTTATATGCATACAAGCAATTCTATGTTCAATACATACATAACACACATCATTCCAGCAGTTTATCTCACACAAGCATTTCATCGAACACCCTTGCTACAGAAAACTATAATAGCATATATATTTGCAATAAAGAAAAAAAGCAAATAATTCATAATGGTAATCATCTCCTAATGACTCAATCAATCCTAATCCATCTAAGGTTGATAAAAGAAAACCTAGAGGTATAATTATGCACCTTAGGGTTAGGGTTTAGCACGATCAACGCATGATTAGGTTTAGGGTTAATGGGATTCAAGCTCCTGTAAGTGTAACAACGTAAGGTTACGGTTCAGGGTGCTAATCGCAACAATTTAGATGAAGGGGTTCGGTGATCTCGACTTACCTACTATCTCAATGATAGGTTGAGATGATAGTTAATACCGTGAGAAGATGTTGAAGGCCAAGGAAGGGGATCGACTTCCAAGCTTGAACTCTTGCCTCAGCACAAACGCTCCGATCCACGCCTCTCTCAAGCTCTCACAAATTCCACTCTCTCAATTGCAAAAGGGGTGAGAATTGTGTTGGGGAGAAATGCCCCAACACAATTCTATTTACAGGCCCAGATTTACCTGGATGGCCCTAATATCCGATTTGTTACGAATCTAGCCCTAAGGAAGACCAATTCGGTTAGTAGGGGCCCATCGGGTTGAAATTGTGATTTTATCGCTAGTGAGATAAGCTTGAAGGTATGCTTATGTCCTAGAGGGTAGGTGAATAGGACTTTTAACAAATTCTTTACCAATTAAAAACTCAAAACAATTTACCAATATAATATACGTAAATGCATGTAAATTGATCACACAAGGTCCTTCTAAATGATCAACTATACTAAAGGAAGCAATTTATCAAACAGTTCATATGCATGCTTGTATTAATCATTCAAATATGGCATATGAACATTTTGCCAAACACAAGATGGGCATACAGTTAAGCACTTATAAGATTGATCAGCAAGGAACATTAATAGACAAAATGCATTCACCACATTGCACACGATGTATAGTAGTTCGACGATAAGTCTACTCCACTCGCGGTTCAAGTACACAACACCTTTGAGTACACCGGCATTCACTATCGGAGGTTTTAAATGAGGTTTACCTCTCAACCTTTACAACCTACACAAGGTTAATGCCTACACAAGGACTCCTCAACTCCTACACAAGGACACGGACGTATTCTCCCGTGTCGGAGGCCTACGCAAGGACTTACACGTCCTACTCAAGGATAACTCCAAGATTGGGTCACAATCTCTAGAACCCCAATCTGAACAAGAAGGGGGAATCAAATAATGGACTCTATAAGCTTAAGCACTTACAAGAGATGAGCCCCGATTCAGCGTAGTTGATGAGTAGCTTCAGCTTCCACGAATGCTTTAGCTCCTCTCCAAGCTCCCACGATCAGCTACCAATGCATATGATGTTCCTAGACTAGTGCCGGGTATGTGGGAGAAGGTATTGATGTTCCATTTGCCTATTACAATGCAATGGTTAATGAAGGAATAATCAATCTGATCATTCAATGGTTATAAATGACTTTAAGATAAAGATTCAATGATAGGGACAACCATAAATGCCATGCTTGAGTTCATTGTTCACACCGAGCTTTGAATACTCAATGTAGTGCTATTAATGGCTAGGTTTGAAGGATGAACTCAAGACTAGATAAGCAAAAGAGATTTATATGAAGGTCTTAATTGCCTCTCTTAATGCTCTAAATGGGTGTGCCAGTCATTCCATAAAAGACCTCAAGATATGCTTTTATAGAGGCCAAAAAAGGAGCTCAAACGGACATAAAATGATCATATTCCGACTTGCCTGGGGCCCCCTCCAGCCGGTCGGATTTGAGCTCCGACCTGCCCCCAGATGGGTCGGGTAAGTGGTCCAAAAATCACAAACTCGCTGGACCATTTTTCTCATGTCCGACCTGTTGTCCGACTGGTCGAATTGGGCAGTCGACCTGCTTTCCGGCCGGTCGGTAGACCTGCCCAATATTAACCTTCATGTTCTTTTCAACTCTGGATGGTCCATCCGACCTGTTGTCCGGCTGGTCATAAGACCGGTCGGCTGAATGATATGCCTATTAATGTTGCTGGTCAAGGACCAGTGACCGGCCGGTCGGCAGGCCTAATCTAGCCCAATTTCAAGCTGCTTTCCAGCTGAAACATATGTGCCCTACTAAGGAGATTCTCCTATTAATTTTCATAGTTGGGCACCTACTAAATGAAGGTCCAAGACTGATCATCTTGACCTTAAAATCGTGGATTAAATGGCTAAGGATAGTATGTTTAGAATGCCATAAATACGGGTGTTTTGGGATCCTATAGGCTGTCTATATGCAACTTACCTTCTGAGCTTGATTTGGCTTGAACTTGAGTGCGGAAAGCTGCTTTAGTCTTCACGTCTTGAGTCTTCAATCTTTATCGGGGCTCACAAGACTCGACTGACTTACATAATCATGGAATTAATAAAACGATGCACTGATTTGTGCACTAACAATCTCCCCCTTTGTCAATTACGTGACAAAACACAACCTAAGACTGTTCATGATCTCCATATCATGAATATCCCAAAACAAAGAAATACTTTTACACCCAATTACATGTCTGAACATAATTTACACTTTAAACTTTACAATGCAACATGAACAGACTAGAAATGTCTTCGATTTCTCCCCCTCAACACCTGCACCTAAGAAAGCCTGCAAAACTATATAAATCGGCTTCTTAGTGGGATATAGTTCTCCCCCTTTTTGTTAGTGATTGACAAAGGTTAGCCCGCAAAAGAATATGCCTATAAGAGCAGCGACGCTAAACCATGAACAATTAACAATAAAGCACAGAAGATATGTCAATCATACAATGTATGGGAAGAGATAGTTCATGAACAACATGGGGGAAAAGAAGCGACACAAAAACATTGTGATATATATTGAAACAGTACAAGCACAAAGGGCATTTCGCCCAATCAACCAACCACCCCTCATGGTATGTATATCAAGATCAATGAAACACAATAAGCTATGTTAGACAGAACAATGAGTCAAAAGGGCTTAATGCCCAAACCATCCAACCTCCCCCTATCAATATACCAAGAAAATGCAATAGACTCATCAATATAGCACTAATAGACCAGAATTGGGCATGTTGCCCGAGTCATCCATCCTCCAAAAAAAAAAAAAAATTTCATTTTAAAAGTGCATGCTTACATGATTTTTGGTAATGGACACAGATGATAGTCCAACCGGTATGGACCTATAATATAAGTCAATGGTGTATATAGCCTAATCGGCTAGTCTCACTCAATGAATAGTCAATAAGGCACAAGAGTCAAAGAGAATATAACTTAAAAGCATAAATATGAATGAAAGATCACTATCTCAAAAAGATATATCAATATAGCTCAAGAGGAAGAAATCCAAACATGTGATGTCATAAAGAGCTATAACTGAAAAGCTCAGACATCAAAGGGTCTAA
Source organism: Liriodendron chinense (assembly GCA_003013855.2). Classification (NCBI taxonomy): domain Eukaryota; kingdom Viridiplantae; phylum Streptophyta; class Magnoliopsida; order Magnoliales; family Magnoliaceae; genus Liriodendron; species Liriodendron chinense. The sequence continues at coordinate 15,114,546 of ML058384.1, forward strand.
CTGTCATACAAAGTGTATAAATATATAACATGACGAGCAACTGGTGTCTTGGTCACCCAAAAAGATACTCCTGACCAAGACACATGATACGACATATAACAATGCTAGAAATCAGTCCCGTCGCCCAGATCTAGTGGCGGTGCATCGCTACGAGCAGCTCGCTCCCAAGCCTCTAGACGCCTGTCAATCTGGGCAAGGTGAGCCATAATAGCCTCGTGCTGCACGAGGAGAGTGGCTTGTCCCTGAAACAGCTGAGACTCAGTCTGATCCATCCTCTACTCGATCCCATCAAGTCGCTGAAACAGACGCTCCTGATGCTGGTGCATCTTAGAGAGCCATGCAGGAGGAACTGCAGATGAGGATGGATGATCAGAGGGTGAAGAGGTGCCGCGATGTGAAAATGCGCGAATTGGAGTGTTGAAACACCTTGGATGGTGACGAGGATCCTCAGATGATCGTAGAGCAGGCTCAGACTCATACTCAGTATGCTGTGGGACCTCCTGCTGCTGCCTCTGCTGCTGTTGATCCCTTCTTCTTTGAAGCTCTGCTTGAGTAATCTCCATTCTGACGATAATGGATTTGTTGAGGATGATAGGCCTAACAAGTTTTTCGGTTGGACCTACAAGACCTATAGAGTTGGCAAATTTTCCTATGAGGCACCTAAATGGAAGGCCTGCTGACTGACCGTCAGTCCTCAAAATGACGGAATGAATGGTGCTCATGATCATAGAGGAGAGACACATCCTCTCACCCTGATTGACTCGATACAGAATGGTCACCATGGTCTCAGTTAATTCAACTTTGTTGCTCTTACGGGCATAGACGTTCTTGAAGAATAAGTTGTGGAGAATCTGATAGTCTCACGACATATAAGAAGATCGTAGAGCACAACCGCTAACCTCCCTAGGGATCTCCCCGTCACAAAGAGCACTAATCATATCAAGCATAGGTGGAGCCTCCTTGGCAATATCAGGAAGATCACATGGACGAAAAATGGGAACATGAAGAGCTTGAGATATGGATTCGAGACCGAAAGTCCATACAGTGTTGTTGTAATGGACAGTGAAGGACACCGGATCTTCAATGATGTCTTGACAGCAGGCATAAAATTTACGGACGATGTTTCTTTGCACAGGACCTCCCATTGTAAGGTTCTAAGTCCACAAGAGAGGCTGATCTCTCACAAATCACATCTCAGTTAGCAAAATTTTCCCAATTGGCAAGATAAGATGTGTCAGACCTCAGGATTTAGAGGGAGATTTGGAGGTTGAAGCTGCCCCTTTTCCCTTGGAAGCGATTTTCTTGGATTTGAGTTGGGAGGGCCCCTCATCATTTTGTTTCTTGGAGCGGCATTCACGCCGAGGAGGGGGCTCAGTTTGGCTTCTTCTTCGAGGTGCATCCTATGGGTGCAAATAGAGGGACTAATACCCTTTAAATCTGAGATATTCCAACCTAAGGTCCCCTTCTGAGTCCCAAGAATTTCCAACAATCTACTCTCTTGTGTGTCATTTGGGTGTGCAAAGATGACAACAGGGTAAGTCTTATCTTGACCTAAGAATGCATATATGAGATCATTGGAAAGTGGTTTAAGGTCAAGATTGTGTGCATTGGCAATGGATGGTGTCGGTTGTGACTCTGATATTGCCAAAGATTCAGAGTAGGGTTTACATCCACCATTATCAATCACCTCAATGGTGTTTTCTTCATCTTTAACATCATGATCATCCCCATTGGACTCACAATGTTCCATGTATTCGGCCAGACTATCTTCAAAACTCTCTTCATTTTCCAAAGCAGTCATGAAATTCATCTCATGAATGTAATCATTCTCCATTGGTTGCTCAACTAGATTGGAAATCTCCCACCATGAGAAGACATGATAGCAGCCAATGATTCACTTAAACCTACCCTAGGTTTCAAAAGAAAAGGATGCAACAATGTATACTCAAGTAGAAACCCTTACCAGAGAAGATGACAAGGAAAAACGGATATGGAAGAAGAATGCACACCCTTGGGAGCTTCAATCCTTGAACGAAGACCTAGGATACCTTGAGGAGGGTTGGAGAGACCTTTGGAGAGAAGGGGGAGAGATAAGAAATGAAGGATGGCAGAAATGAAGTGGTCCGACCGTTTTAAAAAGGGGTCAGGCAGCACACGCTGGACGCACGCCGGCTGGTCAGACGTGGGCACCAGCCGGTCGGACCACAATTATTTTTAACTTCCTCCCCTTTTATAAAAGTTTTCTCTAGGGCACCTGCTGCACGGCTGTTGGCCGGTTGGACAGTTGTCACCGGCCGGCCGATCCTCAACAAAAACGCTCATCTTGAGCAGATTTTCGGATCCGCAAGGATGGGTCCGCTTTCGTGTTCTCAAATGTGATGTGTTTACAACCTAATCAAGCAATTTTGAGTTGGCCAAATGTTCATGAGCATTACACATAAAAAAATTTAAGGCAACCATATGATTTTATGAGATTTTGATGCCTAAGATGATTTTCCTATGCAACACACACATACTAAGGCATGATTTATTTAATCTGATAGAGGATTTGCCTAAATTTTGAAATCAAAAGAGGTTTATAACTTCAGATCTACTGTTTAGTACAAAGATGAGGCAAAAACTCTTATGCATTTGTCTGACGGACTAAGATGAGGCAAAAACCTCAGATTTAACTAAGAGCATATTCAGACAAGAGGCTAGATTTTCTCAAATTTACCTATAAAGCATAATTAATAGAATTTTCTCGGCAAGATTAAACAATTAAGCTCTAAATGATATTAAATCAATTCAAGATACACAAACTTAGCTGAGAATGTCACATACTACAAATGAAGCATGCAACATATATATGGTCACAAATGAATTTTAACTATTGAGCAAAATTGACCACAATAGGGATTAGTAAAGCACACATTCAATCTAAGCTAATCCAAAAGCAATTAGTTCAACAATCAAAATGATGTGAGCATGATACACAAGATTTAGACTAATCAAAAGAGAATGAGGGTTAGTCCTCAAATTTACTAATATGCACATATCGCTAACTACCCGACTAACAAACAAAGCCACCCACGAATTTCCTAAAATTCAAAGGTCTAAAGATGTCAACTAGCTGTCTCGTCTTGGTTGGCACATAATATTGATTTTGGGTATATGAAATATGATTCCGAAAAACCCTTTGTTGTTTGCCCTTAACCATATTCTGAATTTTCTGGTTCAAATGGGCAACCTACTTTAGCATCTCCCCCACATAATCGTATCTTTTAGAAGGGGATGAAACTTTCCTTTTCTTGCCAACCTTACGAGATTTTTTTTCTCATTTTCAACTTTGGTTGAGTTCTTCACAATTTTTGGAGCCTTCCCATGTTGGCTCTTCTTTTCTTGAGTCACTCTTTCAGTCACAATTGATTTAACTATTTGAGGTTGGACTAAGGTGCATGGCGGTCGTTTTGCAATTGGGCATTCAAATTTAAAATGTCCCGCCTCTCCACAAAAGTCGCATGAGAGACCTGACTTGGGTTTGCTTTCAAGTGAATAAAACTCAACCTCCATAAATACCAAAGAAGGGGTTTTCTTGACATATTTGTAACCCCATTTTTCTCCCAAATCTTTACCCATAATACAAGATTTACTTATTTGTACATTTTGGGTCTCTTGGTCCTTGTTCTCATTGGTGTAGGTCTTAAGTTGGTTGACCTCAAGTTTTAGAGCTTGATTTTCATATTTAACTGTTTTAAGTTCAAGCTTAAGCTCTTCAAATTTTTTTAATGCCTCTCTCAATTCATTTTGAACATTTTCATTTCTTTAGTTAGAGAGACATGGTTAATTTCCAACTTTTGATTTTCAATTTTTTCTTTATTGAGCTCTTTCATAACTTTTAAACTTTCACAATAGAGCTCATTATAGACATCTTTTAATTGGTCATCCTCATCATTATTTTCCTCTTCACTACTAGAGGATGTCTCATCATTACTCATATTCTCCCTTAAATTGATACTTACAACTCTTTCAGTAGAAGGGATGGGCATGGCTGAATCAGTTGTGCAAGAATGCTCATAAATAAATTCCAACTTCTCCCAAGCTTGCTTAGCGGATTCGCAAGTAGATATTCTATTTTTTTCCTCTTGGGAGAGGGCACAACGGATTACATCAAGGGCTTTAAGATTGCTCATAGAATTGTCCCTTTCTTCTTTACTCCATTTTGATTCATCTTTTGGAGTGGAAGTGGCCTTACCCTTACTTTTAGTTTGAACAATAGGGACCCACCAACCTTTCTCAATTATGTCACATATAGCTGGATTTAGTGACATTAAAAATATTCTCATTCTAGCCTTCCAATATAGATAGTTGGATCCATTGAAGAACGGTGGCTTGGTGACGGAAGCGGAGTCTTCCATAGACATATTTTCACGCTAACTCTAGGATCAACCTCTAGGCGGTTAAGCCCTTATAGGGGAACCCGCTCTGATATCAATTGAAATTGCGATTTTACCACTAGTGAGATAAGCTTGAAGGTATGCTTATGTCCTAGAAGGGGGTTGAATAGGACCTTTAACAAATTCTTTACCAATTAAAAACTCAAAACAATTTACCAATATAATATATGTAAATGCACGTAAATTGATCACACAAGGTCCTTCTAAATGATCAACTATACTAAAGGAAGCAATTAACAAACAGTTCATATGCATGCTTGTATTAATCATTCAAAGATAGCATATGAGCATTTTGTCAAACACAAGATGGGCATACAGTTAAGCACTTATAAGATTGATCAACAAGGAACAATAATAGATAAAATGCATTCACCACATTGCACACGATGTATAGTGGTTCGACAATAAGTCTACTCCACTCCCGGTTCAAGTACACAACACCTTTGAGTACACCGGCATTCATTATCGGAGGTTTTAAATGAGGTTCACCTCTCAACCTTTGCAACCTACACAAGGTTAATGCCTACACAAGGACTTCTCAACTCCTACACAAGGACACGCACGTATTCTCCCGTGTCGGAGGCCTACGCAAGGACTTACACGTCCTACTCAAGGACAACTCCGAGATTGGGTCACAATCTCTAGACCCCCAATCTGAACAAGAAGGGGGAATCAAACAATGGAATCTATAAGCTTAAGCACTTACAAGAGATGAGCCCCGATTCAGCGCCGTTGATGAGTAGCTTCAGCTTCCACGAATGCTTTAGCTCCTCTTCAAGCTACCACGATCAGCTACCAATGCATATGATGTTCCTACACTAGTGCCAGGTAGGTGGGAGAAGGTATTGATGTTCCATTTGCCTATTACAATGCAATGGTTAATGAAGGTACAATCAATCTGATCATTCAATGGTTATAAATGACTTCAAGATGAAGATTCAATGATAGGGACAACCATGAATGCCATGCTTGAGTTCATTGTTCAAACCGAGCTTTGAATACTCAATGTAGTGCCATTAATGGCTAGGTTTGAAGGATAAACTCAAGACTAGATGAGCAAAAGAGATTTACATGAAGGTCTTAATTGCCTCTCTTAATGCTCTAAATGGGTGTGCCAGTCATTCCATAAAAGACCTCAAGATATGCTTTTATAAAGGCTAAAAAAGGAGCTCAAACGGACATAAAATGGTCATATTCCGACCTGCCTGAGACCCCCTTCGGCCGGTCGGATTTGAGCTCCGACCTGCCCCCAGATGGGTCGGGTAAGTGGTCCAGAAATCACAAACTCGCTGGACCATTTTTCTCATGTCCGACCTGTTGTCCGGCCGGTCGGATTGGGCAGCCTACCTGCTGTCCGGCCGGTCGGCAGACCTGCCCAATATTAACCTTCATGTTTTTTTTCAACTCAGGACTTCTGCCATGTCCGGCCGGTCGAATGGTCCATCCGACCTGTTGTCCGGTTGGTCATAAGACCGGTTGGCTGAATGATATGCCTATTAATGTTGCTGGTCAAGGAATAGTGACCGGCCGGTCGGCAGGCCTAATCTAGCCCAATTTCAAGCTGCTTTCCAGCTGAAACATATGTGCCCTACTAAGGAGATTCTCCTATTGATTTTCAGAATTGGGCACCTACTAAATGAAGGTCCAAGACTGATCATCTTGACCTTAAAACCGTGGATTAAATGGCTAAGGATAGTATGTTTAGAATGCCATAAATACGGGTGTTTTGGGATCCTATAGGCTGTCTATATACAACTTACCTTCCGAGCTTGATTTGGCTTGAACTTGAGTGCGGAAAGCTGCTTTAGTCTTCACGTCTTGAGTCTTCAATCTTTGTCGGGGCTCACAAGACTCGACTGACTTACATAATCACGAAATTGACAAAATGATACATTGATTTGTGCACTAACACGGGTCCCATATGGCCCCATCTTGACTAGGCATCTACCTTGTCATAGTGAGATCCACCATGGGCCCGACCCTTTCACACATCAGGCATGGCGATCGATCGCCAATACACGATACACGATCGACGGTCACCGATCCTAGATCAGGGCAGTGACTTTAGGGAACCGTGTATGGATTTGTTTGGGGCAGGGGCCACAAATCCCATGACATTTCAACGGTTCAGATTCAATCACTTAAGGAATGTTCAAAAGGACATACATAAGCCGCGATTGTTGGGCAACTCGCACATCTCATGTACCCTCACTCTATGCCCAAGTTGAGTGATCCGGCACTTTGATCTGGCTTAACGTCCGCGATGTACGTCAAGCCCAGTAAAACAAACAATGTTCCTTAGTTTCGGGTTTGATGGCCCACTAACGAGCGGTTTAGAGCTTGTTTGGTGATTTTAACTATTTTTTAATGAAGTAGAGGGTGAGATTTTGTGTGTATTATGTGTAGGGTCAGATCAACCTATGCTTAAGGTTTGATTATTAAAAAGTTAGCGGAAATAGTATTTTAACATAATTCATCCCCAACCATTGATTTCTCAACTATATGGGTAATTTGACTAATTTGAGTTTTGTACATGAGATAGTTGTGATCCAAACAGTTAATTGAGTTGGTCTTAAGTGGACCTTCACTATATTACAAGGGTTTAATTTTATCAAGTGGTGAGGTCCACTTGGACTTGGGTTAGATTTGTAGATCACATTATTTGGCTTAAGATCTAAGTGATCGAGTGTATTCATTAACTTCTCAAGGTCATCTAATCAAATTTATACGGTCATTTATTTGTAATATTAATATATTTCTTATAATCAAGCATTAAAAATTGCTAAATGATAAACTAAACTAACAGTGGCAAAAAAGTTTCAGAGGATTTTTTTAAATTCAAATTAGTGAAAATCTGGGGCGTTACATGAATTGTACATATTTATACCCCAATTCATCACACAATTACATTAATTGAACTATTCAAAGAACCTACTTATATGTGTATTTGTGTTTATAGGAAAGAGAGAGAGAGAGAGAGAGAGAGAGAGAGAGAGAGAGAGAGAGAGACCTCATGAATTACATACTAAAAGGACCACTTTGAAGTACTCAAAAGATTAGGTGAAGAATAGCCTAGAGGTTGAAGAAATTAAAGCCCAAAAAGAATTATAAAGAAACAGTGTTAAAATATCAAGTTACAATGCCTGAATTGTCCAGAAAAGTCGAAGTGCAGAGCTTTAGGGCTAGAAAAGTGAGATGCAGCAAGTTCAAGAAATAGCCCTGCAGATGCATTGACAATCGGTCAGTGGCCTCTAACCAACCGATCATTGAGACCGGTCGGCCAGGGGGCCACGACAGGTCGATTTTTAAACAGTTTTTTGCTGAAACTTGCTATCCATTCAAGGCCAGTCGACGACCGATCGCTACAGTACCAAAATTGATCGACGACCGGTCTTCCAGCACAGAAATCTCCAATTTTCAGTTATGTTCGTTGGGATATTAAGCCATGACTGGTTAGAGGCTACCAACGACAGATCAACGACCACTTTAAACTGCGAAAGTGTTACGTAATCTCTCAAAGATTCCAAGTTGGTGGGCGATTTTTGCTATAAAAGGACACATCCACATTATTCTTAAGCCATCTTAAAAGAATCATAGACGTGCTAGAGGTGGAGAGATTCAAAAGGGAGCTTCCACAACTTCGTTTTTTGGGTTTTTCTAGTTCTAGTTTATGTTTTTAGTAGTTTTTTTTTTTTTTTGAGTTTTTGTTCAACATTTTTCATGGTTGGCTAAACCTCTTAGTTAGGGTTAAAATGTGAAGCTTATAGTCGTTTACAATGCTTAGTTTGATTTAATTCAAGTACTTTGAGGTTTAATAATGAACAATTCTAGTTTTTGTTTGAAATAAAGTTGATAGTTTTAGTTAAATCTTCTATCTCTTATAATATGTTTACATGGGATGTTTTGATTTACTAAAATTGATCAATGGGGTGTTGTTGAGAGGATTTTGGGTTGTAGAGATCTTAGATTCATCATGATGTGGTGGATGCTATGAGATCCTACAAACCAAGTATCATAAGTGCTTATCTAGAACTAAACTAGAAGAAGTTCATATCTTTTGGTTTGATCTAAGATGGATGTTTTATAAATTAATATTGGTTTGATTGAAGTTCAAATAATTCATAGTTCTACTTAGGTCTAGTGATAGGATTTAAGGAAGAACCATGAATGTGATATCACTTGTTTTGTTGAATGATTAGCCTATGTGATTGAATACGCCCAATGCGTTAGTTGTTATGAGAGAATTATATTAATAGATAATCCATTCATGTTAGATGTGATGTGATGATTTAACTGAATCCATCTTCCGATTTGATAGGGATAGGAATCTAATTCCAAATGAATTATCAGCTTGAATAGTTAAATTGGCATTGTGAATTGATTATAAGTGGATCATTGACACTCTAATGCTTAATTTTCTGATTTATTTCAAAAGTAGATAATTTTATGCTTTCAAAATTCATCTTATAAATTAAATCTGAATTTAAATAATCATAATTGCATAATTTAAAATTGTTTCGACAACCCCCGAGGAAGTTCTTGGTCTCACAATCGAATTATTACTACATCGCAACCTTGCACTTGGGGTTGGCAAACAAAGATCCACCTTATGATGGAATCAGAGCAAGTCCCCACAAATCACTATGCAGAACATCAAACATAGAAGTAGAAATAGATCCACTACAAGTAAAAGGTAAAGCATGAACTTTTGCAAAATGGTAAGGTTCACTATTTGACATCACTCAATTGTTTATTAAAATGAGAACCAAGAAAATCATGAGAAAACATAAATTAAAGTTAAGAAGAAGAAACATAACCCAAACAACAGTGCCACAGGGATGAAGAATCAAGAGTAGAGGTAGCAAAAGTAGAAAGTCCCACAAAAGTGTCCAAGTGCAATTAATCCAAAAAATAAAGGTCATCAACCTTACGCCTAGTTCCAATCAGCTTTCTGGACCATTGATCCTGCACATAACATCCAGAAGGAGAAAAGACAACATTATAGTTAGAGCGAATAATTTGATCGACAAAAAGCAAGTTCATGGTAATGGAAGGGAGATGATAAACACCAGAAATGTGCAAAGTTTTAGTATGAACATAATCGATTTGAGAAACTGGCACGATGACTCCATTTGTTGTGTGAATACAATAAATAAATAAAAAGGATGATAATTGTTTTAGAATGACGAACGAGCGATCATATGATAAGAAGCACTTGAATTAATTAGCTAAGAGAAGAAGAAACGACATTACCTGAGAATGAGAGAGCAGATACCAAAGACAAGTGAGATTTGGAAAGCATATATTGACGTTGTTCTAAAGTGAGGGTGACAGACTTAGGACCAACATCCTGAGTCCTGACCAGCAGCAGTAGCTGGAGGTGTAGCAATTTTTGTGGATGTCCCGAGATCAGTAGCTGCTCCAGCAATGGCTTTGGCACGTTTGTTTGGACAATGGAATTTCTCATGTGCCGAAACTGCATATGCTCATGACATTAAACCTCAGAATTATTAAAGGCGCTCGAAGAGAATCGGTGTCCTGTAGAAGACGAATGTTGTCCATAATGTCGACGAGTATGATGTAGAGGTGCTTTCTAATTGAACCTGGATTTTTGCGAAATAGAAGTACGGTGCATCTCGGAATCCGTAATGTCTGGAGAACGAGTAGCTGCAAGACACACTCTCTTAAAGAGTGAAAATTGAGAGACTATAGCTTTGTTTCTTCTGCAATAAGCTCTGCCAGGGTCTAATTCAGAGATGGAAGAGAAGATCGTTGGAGTATAACATTACGTACACTATCAAAGTTGGGACAGAGTGCCATCAGAAATTTAATAACACGAAATTCATTGCGAGCTTGTTCCATGATCTAGGTGCTACGACCATCTTTGAGCACAGGATCCATGACAGCCAGAGCATCCCAAATTTACCTAAAGGAATATAAGAAATTCTGAATAGTTTGATTACCCTGACAAAGAGATCTAAGTTCTAGGACTAATTGATATTTCTTAGCTCAATTAGTTTGACAAAATATCTCCTCAAGAAAAACCCAAGCTTCACAGGCAATTCAAAAATTGTTCAAATTTACACCAATAATAATTTCAACATAGCCCATTAACTAAGCTATAATGCGAGCATTGTTGACACCACAATTTAAAAAAAAAAAAAAAATAGGTCATTTTTTTTGTTCAATCTCTGAACCATCAATATAGCCTAAAAGTCCTTTGTCATGAATTACATTTCGCATAAATGAAGCCAATAAGTATTGTTAGATCCATTTAATTTCACCAAAATCAATTGAAAAGATTATAATTTTTCCATCACAAGAGAATGAAAGAAGACTTCTATGTGGAGATGGCTGCTCACAACCTTGTAGAAGGCTGGCCATTGTCAAAAAATACAACTGCATACTACCAGAGTCTACGAACGCTTGAAGATGCACGTGCACTCTATGCACGTCTTCCCAAAACAGAGAATGAGAACCAGGCAGGCTTGCAAAAAACCGAAGCATCGACGGCACAATGAAGATTTGGGTCCACACAAACAAATTGGCGCTACAATGCTGCGGAAATCAATGGCAGAATGCTGATATGGAAATCGTGATGGTCAGACAATAGGCTACGACAAGGCCACGAAACAAATCAGACTATCCAAGGGCGTCGACGGAAGTTCTGCAAAGATGAAAAACGGCAACAATATACAGATTCGGGCGGACCACACGACCACATAAGTGGAGCAGATCTGAGTGGAAGAAGACAACCGTGGAAGATGAATAGAAGCACCAGAAGGTTGGATGCTGCTAGGAATCAAGAGCTAGAGATGGTGTTAGGTCGCTGGCCAGGGCCGGTGTTGGGCTGTGCGAGGGGTAGGTGCTGGCGTTGGCGTTGCTGGTCATGGCCAGGATGTCAGGTTTTGGTTAGAGTTTCAGCGGACAGTGATGGGGAAGATGATGATGGTGTAGGCAATGGCGCAGGCGATGGCAGCGGAACGGGGGCGGATTTTGGGTTCAGTGATAGAAACGGATCGGAACAGGGTCGTATCAGCAATGGGTTAGTCAGTGATTGGAATGGTGATGGCAATGGCTATGGTTCTGTGATGGCAGGCAATGAGTCGGCGCTGATGATGCAGATGAGTTTAGGGTTGCCAGTTACAATGGGGTTTGTGGTCTTCGAGATGACTGTCAGCCGGGTGAGAGAGTAGGGTTTTCTGAGTTGTTGAAGAGGAAGATGGACTAGTCAGTCAGAATCTGGGCACCGGATTGAAGTAATGGGATCAATGGCAACAGGAGAGTTGATGAAATCAAGGACTCGGATCAGATCCAGGCTCTGATATCATGTAAGCTTTGTGAAAAGCTGTGTGTAAATCTATTGATAATGGGATACAAATACATGTAGGATATAGAGACGGCTAGCTGTATGTACAGCTGTACAATAACAAAAGTATGGAAAAACTATACTGTGTATGTATCCGTTTTACCATCTTAGTCGAGGAATCATAGCAATACATCAGATTTCATAAAACATAACACTGGCATTATCTCATACACACCCGGCCCCAGCATTGGCACATATGCTGAGAATTAATATAGTATCAACTTCCAGTAAAATTTATAATGTGAATTTGTTTACGCTGGAATCTTGTCATTTCGACGGCTCCAACGAACACACTATACTCGATTCTGGCAAGGCCTCAGGAGCCCTCCCTGAGGCCACTGCTGGCGAAATCGAGCTCGTAGAGCACCCAGACCATTGCAACTGATGCCAATGCCATCGGCATTGGACCGAACATCCATAACAACAGCGGGATCGTAATGTAGAGCATGCGGGCACCCACGGACGCTAACATAGACCCTCGCTCAATCACGGATTGCACGCACTTGGATGGCAGCTCTCCAGCCACGTAGACGAGGAAACCTGCATCTGAAAAGTATCCAACGGCCATGGAGTTGCATAGGAAGGTGAATAGTAGGAAGAGCGATGCCGTGGCCCACTTGAGGGCAAAGGTGGGTCCAGCCCAAGAACCATAGGGTGGGCCACGTAGTAGTAGTCTTGATTTGTATGCATTGTTGGTCTGAGCTGCCAAGGAGGAGTTCAAGCAGATGGCCAATGAAGAAATCACTATGGCACTCATGATGGAGTTTCTTAAGCTTTGGAGGACCAACATGGTGTTCTTCTCGTTATCCTGCACACACTAGCTCATGTTAGTAATGGCCCAAACGTATCCTACAAGCCGTTCGCCTGCGTGTGAAAAAGTCATTCATATCCTCATACACCTGCTCACACCCTAACGAGGCCGGATATATTACAAGCACTTGTAGGTTAACGTAAACGTAAAATGCAATTTATGAGGCCCATATTGTTGCGTGTATGCAATCTAATTCGTCCATCACATACATCTAATGATGCTTTCCTTTGTGGCTAAAATTCATTTCAATCCAAAACTTACGTGGGCTACTTAATGGGGAAGAACATCCTGACCACCCTTCTACCTTTTAAGGGGTATTTTTGTCATTTCAAAAAGTTCACTGCCAACACATATATCAGCCTTTCATACACACATTTGTTTCCCGCCCAACATAATATTTTTTGGCAGGAAATATTCTGTGCTAAAGGTTTTCTTTTAGAAAGCATATAGACGGTGGGCCACTGTTGGGCCTTGTAAATGTATGTAGTTCATCTACATCGTCCATCCACTTTTCCAGATCATTTAAGGCATTGAAACCAAAATTGAAGCATATCCAAATCTCAGGTAGACCATACCACAAGAAATAGTGGGTATACTGATTTCCACCGTTGAAAACTTTCTTAGGGCCCGCAGTGATGTTTATTTGTCATCCAACCTGTTCACAAGATCACACAGCCATTGATGAAGGGAAAAAATAATAATATCAACTTGATCCAAAATTTCTACGACCGCAAGAATTTTTCAACGATACAAGTTCAATTCACATTGTTTCTTATGGTGTGGTCCACTTCAGCTTTTAATAGCCTTCAATTTTTCTTATAAACTCATAAAATTTTATTTTAAAATGGATGAATGGAGTTGATGAAATACATAAATGATGGTGGACCCCATGGAGTTTCCCCAGTACGCTTAAAGTACTGAGTTACTCAGTATGCAATCTGTTTCCTGCTGGCGGAAGCTATGTGGAGCCCACCGTGATGCTTGTTTGAAATATTCAGCGTCCATGGGTTTTTCAAGATCAATATAGGACATTGGAAGAAAAATAAGGTAAATCCAAAATTTAAACGGGCTACACAACAATAAACAATGAGATCAAACATCCATTATTGAAAAAAAGATGGATAAGGTAGATCCGAAACTTAAATGGGCTACACAACTGGTAATAGTGAGATTAAACGTCCACTATTGAAACATTGGTAGGGTAAAAAAATAGTTGGATCAGGCTAATATATTTTTATTTTTCGCTCATCTCAGTAATAGTGACCTTATGAACGATATGGATTCCATGTAAACATCACAAGGTTCTTAGAGAGGTTTAACGGTAGTCATTTCCCTACTCACTGTTCCAGTCATGCGGCCCACTCAAAGCACTAGTTCGGTGTAATTTTTTATCTCGTGTCTTAAATGATTTGAAAAAAAAAACCAATAGACGTTGTAGATTTCTCACAAATATGAAGGTGGACCCACAAACCGTTAGAGTTGATCGTCATCATTAGAAACTTCATTGATTCCACCCAACCTGTGGAAATGCTTGTAAGGTTAATCACCATTGTTTCCTTTACTATAATCCATTTTTCATTTGGACCTAATTAATTTTTTAGATCATGCCCTAAACCCTAAAGCTAGCTTTCATTACGGATGGACGGCATGGACATACTTCCTAGTGGGCCTCCTAGCTAGGGGTCCCACCCACCATTATCGATTCGGCGTACCATCTAATCTAGTGCCTACACTGGGATGTTAAGTGGGGCCTAATGTGATGCTCATGAGAAATCCACCTTGTTCATTCATTTTGAGATCATTTTAGGACACAAAACAAAAAATGAGGTGCATCCAAAACTAAAGCAGGCCATACAAAATAATTCTTAATTTAGGTCTCATACCTTAAAATGAGCTCACAATACGGATGGATTGGGTAGATTTTTCACACCAACATCATGGCTGCCTTACCTAGCATCCCATCCAAAAGCCTTTAACAGGAAATCCAAATATCGTACTACGTACTGATTCTAAGAGTATTAAGGTAGCTAACTAGTATGAAATAAGTACTCTTAGCCACATGAAATGATTACACAGATTAAACCCATACGTCTAAAAGCATGAAAAGATTATATACATTACATTCAAGCATGTATAATCATAAGAACATACAAATGAGTTGAACAACCACAATCAACTATCATTCAAAATCCGAGGAACTCCCCTCACTTTCATTTGACATTTCCGATTCAGATACATACGTCAGATCAATAATCTCTCCCTCAACCCACACCCTCGCTACACGGCTTACCATCCTACTAATTTCCCTTTTCAGCCTTGCCAATGCAATCTCCATTTCTTCTAACTTATCACGTCCCATATTCAATGAATGTCGTTTGGGTATTGGAAGGCTGTATTTCTTACATCTAGATGCCCATTGTTCTCCTTCACGTATTTGACGATCCCACTCAACCATTTTTATGCACATACGATAGGAGTCGCCGGGAGGTGGATGTTGGTTGGGTTGCCGATGTCCATGACGGTTTGGTGGCATATTTTTATATGAGTTCAAGTATTATGGATGAGTGGGGTGTAGGTGCATAATACACACCACATTATATATGTAGAAGGATCTGCCAGAGTAACGTTGAGTACAAACTGACAAAACGAGGGGTAATATCAAACAGTCTATGCATCGAATAGTCATTTAAACCTGATACGAGTAGTCATTTCAAACAAATACTTTATTTGCGATACAAGTAGTCATTTCGAATAACCACTTTATTTGTAATGAATTGTTTGGGACAACTCAATCCACCTTTGACTAGTCATTCATTACAGTATGAGCGGTCATTATCATTATCATGTCACAGTTCTGTGGGTACCACTATGAGCCACGTGTTATATCCAATCCGTCCATCCATTTTTTGAGATTTTTTGTAAGGCCTGATCCAAAAAATAAGAAAGATCCAGAGTTCCAGTGGACCACACTGCAGAAAGCAGTGTGAGATTGAACATATACCATTGGAACCTTCTTGGGGGTCCCAAAAGTTTTGGTTCAGTCCGATATTTGTTTTACCCTTCATCCAGGTCCGTGTGACCTTATGAACAGTTTGGACGGCAAATAATCATCATGGTGGGCCGTAGGTATGTTTAGACAGTGAGAATCATTGTCAAGTCTGCGTTTTCTGGTGTGGTCCACGTACACTAGTGAATCCGCTTCCGCTATTATCAAAGTACAAGTGGGTGTGTAACCAATTAGGAAGAAGATGCATCATGTTATCGAGACTACGGAAGCAATCTAAGCACATACTGAAAAACATTGAACCATACCGTACCCCTAAAATAGCTTCGATCCACTCCGACTTACACAACAACCCTTCGGTGGCAAGCTGAACGCTTTCACCAAACTTCGAGTGGGTGTGTAACCACTCAAGAAGACTCTACGTTAGGGTACTGAATCTCAAGAATCACTCTGACATGCACCGACGAACACGGATACATGTTGAGCTCTTAATTGTGCATATTTTAACCCCAATTCATCACTCATTATGGATGGTTTTCATAATTTAAAGACTAATCACATACATGTTTTGTGGTTGTAGGAATGAGAGTTACTTTGCCCAATTGATGACCAAAAGAGCTGATTTAGAACCTTGGATGAAGACCCAAGGAGGGCTGAAGGAAGAAGGAAGCAAAGAAAGAAGCAAAGAAAGAAGAAAATAGAAGAAAGAAAGGAAGAAAACAAGAAGAAAAAGAGACCGACCGGTCTTGACCGGTCGGCCAAGGAAGCCCAACCGGTCTTGACCGGTCGGCCATGCTTGCTGGAGTAATGCCAAAGAGGGCCTGACCGGTCGTGACCGGTCGGCCAGCCCTGTCCGACCGGTCGTGACCGGTCGGCCATGCAAGTTTCAGATTCCAGATTCTAAAACAGCAATGTATTCCCGTACCTGGTTTTTCAGACCATTTTTCTGGGCCGATCTTGATGATATTTGGAAATCCAACACATCCATGTCGAAGAGGAACTCGACGCCGAACTAACTCAAGTGGTTTCGTGTCGATCGGAGTTACGGATTGATCGTGGTGACCAAAACAATACGAACTGTCCAGAAAGTTCCAGATTTCGCTGTTCCACTCTGGGCCGGTCCAGGTGGCCCATCATTGAGGATATGAAAAATCTAATTTAACCATCTTTTAGACCACATCCATATATGAATAGCCACAAAATTTTCAGATCAAAAGGGTTTGTGGTTTGATCGTACCGGTTGAAGAAAGATGGACCATCCAGAAAGCTCCAACTGCGCAGAGTTTATAAAAGCCCTAATTGTTCTAATTTTCGAACCACATTCTGAGATCATTTTGGATAATCTAATCCGTCTATCATGTAGAGGAGGAAGTTTTCTACTCATGTTCAAAATTTGATATCAATCCGACCTCTGTACACTCTGGAGCGTTGAAAACAAGATGACTGGTTCTGAAGGTACCCGAAGTGCGCGATTTTGAGAGGCGGTCGGTGATGTGATTGGTGGGCCCATTCAGAGGACAATCTTGGAAATCTAAATCATCTATGAGGAAGATCACATTACAAGGAAGCTACAAATCAAATTTGAAGGCAATCCGACCATTGGTTAAGCCGTACCAAGCGAAACAAATTCTGCTATGTTGCTGTACTATTGCTGCACTATAAAAGGAGGTGCTCTCTTCTATTCCAGGGCAACCAAGGACGTGGGGAGCAAGGAGTTCAAGTCATAGGAGGCTTCCTAGCCTCCTCCAGCTAGTTTTTCTTCCTTTTCTTAGTTCTAGTTTTATTTTTAATATGCTTTTCATTAGCTAATCTCCTAGCTAGAGCTAAGAGGTGAACCTTATAGTTTTCTTAGATTGTTTAATTCGTTTTATTGGTTTTAAGTATGGAATTCATGATTATGAACTCTGGTTTGAAGTTTATACAAGTTTTTAAGTAATTTTTCTTAGTCTTGTGATGACTCATGGATGTTTGGATGAATTACTTAGTTTCTTAATTCGTTTGCAACGGTCTAGACCTGTATGATCCGAGGAATCGGAGTGCGCTCTAGTACTAAGCTCTTCATGAAGGGACTTCCTACCAAAGTTCTATTTTTGTTGATTTTCTGGAATATGTAATGACTGTGCATGTAATTTGAATCTAGTTCAAATCATGATCTAGCCTTGTCTTGTGAGAGGACTTGAGGATGGTTATGATTGTGAACTGGACTTATAGGAAAGGGGAATGACCTATGCAATTGAGCATGCTCAGATCAGCCTACATTGAGTGAATTTGATGCATGGAACTTACATATTACAGACTGTTTGGTTTAACAGCTTTATCATCCGACTAGATAGAGTTGAATATCGATTCTAGTTGAGAGAATGAGAAACCATAGCGAATTATGCATCTAAGGAAAGCTATAAGTGGATCCTTAATGCTCTAGTTATCTTTCCATTATCAGATTTTCTATTTTATGTTCAAAACCAATTTCACAAACCTCTTTGATTCTAGTTATTAGGATAGTTAGAATTGTTTACTTCCTTCCCTGTGGATCGACCTCGGTCTTACCGAGATTATTACTACATCGCAACCCTACACTTGGGGAAGCGAACAATACACACCGGACCTTCAAAATAGAAACGGTTCCCTCCGACTTGTACTGCAGCACATGCGGTCGCATCTCGAATGCTTTTACTAAAGTACGAATGGGTGCGTAAACAACTAGGAAGAAGATGCATCGTGGTATCGAGACTACGAAAGCACTCTAAGCAAATACCAAAAACATTGTCGCATATCGTACCCCTAAAATATTATCAATCCACTATGACTTACGCATCAGCCCTTCGGTAGCACGTCGAACGCTTTCAGCGAACTTCAAGTGGGTTGTGTAACCACTCAAAAAGACGCTACGTTAGGGTATTGAGACTCAAGAATTACTCTGACATGCACCAATGAACACGGATACACACTAGACCTCCAAAATAGTAACAGTTCCCTCCGACTTGTACTGCAGCACATGCGGTTGCATCTCGAATGCTTTTATTAAAGTACGAGTGGGTGCGTAAACAACTAGGAAGAAGATGCATCATGGAATCGAGACTATGGAAGCACTCTAACCAAATACCGAAAAACATTGACGCATATCGTACTCTTAAAATAGCATCGATCCACTCCGACTTACACAGAAGCCCTTCGGTGGCATACCGAACGCTTTCATCGAACTTCGAGTGGGTGCGTAACCACTCAAAAAGATGCTAGGTTAAGGTACCAAGACTCAAGAATCACTCTGACACACACCGATGAACACGTATACACACCAGACCTCTAAAATAGTAAATGTTCCCTCCGACTTGCACTACAGCACATGTGATCGTATCTCGAATGCTTTTACCAAAGTACGAGTGGGTGCGTAACCAACTAGGAAGACACTATATCATGATACCGAGACTACAGAAGCACTCTAACCACATACCGAAAAAAACTGACACATACCATACCGCTAAAATAGCATCAATCTACTCTGACTTACACAACAGCCCTTCCATAGCATTCCGAACGCTTTCACCAAACCATGAGTGGGTGTATAACCACTCAAGAAGACGCTACATTTGGGTACCGAGACTCAAGAGTCACTTTGACCATGCACCGATGAACACGGACACACACTGGACCCCCAAAATAGTAACGATTCCCTCCGACTTGCACTGCAGCATATGTAATTACATCTCGAATGCTTTTACCGAAGTATGAGTGGGTGCGTAACTAACTAGGAAGATGCTGCATCATAGTACCGAGACTACAGAAGCACTCTAACCACATACTGAAAAATATTGACGCACATTGTACCCCTAAAATAGCATCGATCCACTCTGACTACTACAACATTCCTTCAATGGCACGCCAAACGTTTTCAGCTAACTACAAGTGGGTGCGTAACCACTCAAGAATATGCTACGTTAGGGGACCGAAACTCAAGAATCACTCTAACCACGCACTGATAAATACAGACACACACTGAACCCCCTAAACAATAATAGTTCTCTCCGACTTGCATTGCAGCAAATGCGATCGTACGCCAAACGCTTTCATTGAACTATGAGTGTATGTGTATCCACCTGCAAAGACTCTCTATCATCGTATTGAGACTACTGAACCATTCTACATAGACATTGACTAATATTGATGCACACCATACCGTACCCCTAAAATAGCATTGCTCCACTCCGACTTGCACTGTAGCCTTTCGATGGTACGCCGAACGCTTTCACCGAACTACGAGTGGGTGGATAACCATCAAAGAAGACATTACATAAGGGTACCGAGACTTAAGAATCACTCTAACCATACACCGATGAACACAGACACTCACGGAATCCTCAAAATAGTAACGGTTCACTCCGACTTACACTGTAGCCCATACAATCGCACGTTAAACGCTTTCACTGAACTACGAGTGGGTGCGTATCCACCTGGAAAGACTCCCCATCATGATACCGAGACTACGGAAGCACTCTAACCACACACCGAAAAAAATTGACGCACACCGTACCCCTAAATTAGCACCGTTCTACTCCGACTTGCACTACAACCCTTCGATGACATGCCGAACGCTTTAACTGAACTACGAGTGGGTGCGTAACCACTCAAGAAGACGCTGCGTTAGGGTACCGAGATTCAAGAATTACTCTAACCACGCACCGACACACACAGATACACACAGGACCTCCAAAATAGTAACAGTTCCCTCCGACTTACACTACAGCCCATGCGGTCACAACTCGAATGCTTTTACTAAAGTACGAGTGGGTGCGTAACCAACTAGGAAGACGTTGCATCATGTACCAAGACTACGGAAGCACTCTAACATCATACCAAAAAATATTGACGCACACTGTATCGTTAAAATAGCATCAATCCACACCGACTTGCACTGCAGCCCTTCGGCGGCACGCCGAACACTTTCACCGAGCTATGACTAGGTTCATAACCACTTAAGAAGGCACTGCATTACGGTACCAAGACTCAAGAATCACTCTAATCACACACTAACGAACACGGACACACACCGAATTTCCAAAATAGTAACGGTTCACCCCGACTTGGACTACCGTATAATAATAATGGGTCACACCTTCATTTATAGATGTTGTTAGCAATGATCCATGTTGTTCATTAAAATTTAAAGATTTTTTTTATTCCGATACTAAACAAATGTGGCAGATCAAATAATCAAGTGGTCCACATTATCTTCATTTACATTTAATGGTACATACTTAACACACTACTAATACTTTTTACGGCTCACCTTCACTCGGATTCGCCTCTTTTTTTTTCTAATGATATAAAAGAGGATGAGAAAATTGTTGGACGGTATCGATCAACGAATTAAATTTATGTGGGCCCCATTTCAGAGATTTAACGTAACTAACAATTTCAAGGTTAAAATTGTAATAAAGTAACACCACAAGGGTAGCAGTGTCAATTTAGACAACTAACACGAGTAGATTCACAACTTTTTGTCTCTTTATGAGGCCTTTGTGAAAAAACAAAATTAAACTCTATGTGTATTTACGTTAACCTACAAGTGCTTGCAGTAAATTCGGCCTCTACACTAATTGCCGTATGAGTTTTGCCATGTTGTGTGTGTATGCCTTCCAACTATAGATTAAGTGAGCCCCACCATGACAATGGAATGCCCCAGAAATTAGGCCTATTCAATCATTAGGTGAACCATATTCAAGAAAACAATTGACAGCCATCCAAAAACCTCCATATTCACATGGTGATGCATAAGATGATTTCATCTTTCAAATTCTTACAGCATCCAACTTTCATGGCGGGGCAACCTCCTGAACAAGTTAGATACATTCGCACACCACTGTGGACCACAAGTGCAACCCTTGTAGAATAAGCTTATCTACAAGGACATGTAGAGTGATCGATCTCATTTAACAAAGGTTTATTCCTCTGAATAGTAGGTAGGGCCTTTGACGTAAGGAGGATGTGGTAGGTAGTGATCTCTCTAACCAGATAGTTCTCATTTTCATGAAAAGAAATAAAAGATAAAAAAGGAAATTAATTCCAAATAAATTAATAATAATTGATAGAATACTTAAAACGGAATTACAAAGCATATAAATAGGAAACTGAACCCTAGGTAAAGTATTAGACTCAAACTCAACCTCCTAGAAAACCGGACTTACTATTTATAGAAGCCTCTCAATCCTACTAGAACTCATGGTTTTCGGCCAAAGATAGAAAGTTTTCAAACGGGCCCAACCATGTTGTTCTACTAATTATTCTAAGCCCTTTTCATGTTTGGCACAAACTGTAAAACCCTACAAAAACCCTACAAATCAAAAGTTAATATCGAATTGAAACTTATTATAAATAGTAAAATTGAAATAAAACTAGCCTAATAACCGTCAATCTGGTCGAATCTCGCAATTCAAGCATATCAGGGTTGGGTGGCTAAAGTAGCTTGAGCTACCCCAAAATCATATATTATATGTCCAGAAACTCATTCCAGATTGCGAGATACAACCGTTTTTAGGGTCCTGATGGTCCAGATCACTTCCGACCTCGACTGGTCTTCTCTTGGTCCATCTAAGCCATGAAATAATCGGCGACCCGCTCGACATCAGCCTTCAATGGGCCAAGGTCGGGTCCTCAAATCTTAAACTTTTGAATAGGGCCAGGACCTCAGAGCAGCTGCTCAAAATCCATGCCGTAGGTAACAATAGTCTCGGAACATGGGCGATGTCCCATTTACCCACAACAGTATCAAAATGAATATGATCTCACTAGACGTGTGTAACACTTTAGCTAATAAACGACCATGATATCTTTTTTAGTGTGGATTGTCTGTGTTGAAGGCACAGAAAAATCGAGTGCCATCTATTCTCATTGGTCCACGTCATCACTAATGACGTCAGCTCACAAAACAAGCCAATTCTCCCTCCCAAGTATGGATTGCGTGCTACACAACCCCACTTTTACTGTGTGGAATTTCTCTGGGCCTCACCATGATCTATTTGTTAGATCTGCACCGTCCATCAATTTTTTCAGATTATTCTAAATAATAAGACAAAAAAATGAGTCACAAAGCTCAAGTGGATCACATAACAAAAAGCATGGGATTGAATGAGGAACGTTGAAACCTTCCTACGGTCCACTATGAGGTTTATTTGTCATCTAACCTCTTCAGAAGATCACTTAGACCTTGATGAAGGGAAAACACAAACATCATCTTGATCAGAGTCATCTGTGGTTCCAAGAAGTTTTCAATGGTAGGCATTCAATTCCCACTCTTTCCTGTCGTGTGGCCCACTTGAGCCTTGGATCTGACTCGTTTTCAATCTCGTGACTAAAAGGTATGGAAAAAAAATGGATGGACGATGTGGATCTAATAGATAGATCATGATGGGCCCCATGTAAGTTCCACATTTCAACCATTTCGATTTTCTTCTCTAAGAGATTATGCAGGCCCATGATGATTTATTTTTGAGATCCACACCGTTCATATTATTTTTTCAAATCTTTCTAAGTTATAAGCCTAAAAACACGCTTGGCCTTAGGAAGGTTTCAACCACAGTTTGTGTATTGATGGACGGTGTGGATGTAACACAAAGGCCATGGTGAGGGGCGATGTAAAAGTTATGCTATGTAGCACACAATCATGTGCTTTCAAGATGCAACGTGCATCATCCACCAACATTAGTAAGAAGACTCGAACATTGGTCTCCTGCTCTGATACCATTTGATGCAAGGAGTATCGGCCAATCCACCAAAAGCTCCGGAGCTATTGGGAAAGCACCGGAATATCCCTTTATCCACACTCTTCCAGGCAAACTGACCAAGATCTCCCTGTAGGCTACCCCGCAATTTACAGGTCCCACAATGGGACTCACCCCGTGGCCATTCTACAACACAAACCCTATCTCGTGGCCATTCTGCATCACACAGACGCGTACCCCACCTTGTGGCCATTATGCATCGCATAGATCCACTTCATGGGCCACCCCACCTCAGTGTGGAGATGCACCTGCGTCAGGGCAGCACTCCCAACTAATGCTGGACACACAACCTAGCTCTTTCCTATGGTGTGGCCCACGTAAGTTATGGACCACCCTCAGTTTTGGGTTCCAAGATGAACATGAGGCAACGCACCATATCGACAGGGTGGATCTCATGCATGTTCTTCACATGTGCCGCTTAGTTGGTAGCACGCACGCCTCTGTATGTAGTGATCAGGTGGCCAAACAAAACTTTGGGTTTTTGTTTGGGACGAAAATGGATCACATTGACGTTGGACCTGAGCCCACAGTAAACAGTTGGGTCCAAAATTTGGACTCATTGGAGCTGGTTAAGGCCCAAAAGTTTAACCTGATTACTAAATGGGTTAGGTTTAGGACCTCTTAAAATCAAACCTAACTCAGCATCACCAGATCTAATTGTTAAACAGGTTGAATTTGTACCAGCCCAAAATAGACCTGACCTAGAGTGAAACTAGTCCCAGACCCAACCGTAACCCATCAAAGTAGTTAACGACTAAGTTCTGTCCTCCTAGTAAAAGAGAGTTAACCACCTACAGTTGGTTGCATCCTAACCATTGTTCTAAAACACGGTCAATGGACTCGAAACTCAACTGAGTCAAATCTACACGGCCAGATTTCCAACTGAGTCTCATGGAAACTTACTGAGTGGCCTGACTTAGTTGGGCTCAACAAGACTAACCGAGTCAGCTTGAAAAGTTGGCCGACTCAATACGACTTGGCATAACTCGTCCGAGTCAATGGCCCAGTGAACTAGGTCTTGTTTTAAAAAGCTAAAAATCACTTGGTGCAAGATTCAAAGAGGCAACTTCACCTATGAACGAGATATGAGATGCTACCACCGGATGACAATGCCTCGTTTGAGTATTGTTTGGGCATTTTAATCATTTTATAAATTTACAGCAATTTTAAATACATTAAATAATAAAAGCTCAATTATTTAATATCGTGTCAGGTTGACAAAAGGTTCGGTCGAGTCTTTGAGTTGACATAACCTATCGAAATATTGAGTTGAGTTGAGTTTTTGAGTTTCTAAACTACGATCCTACCTAAGCATGAGGATTTTTCACACAAAGTGCTGCTTGTGTTGATATCCATGTCATGTAAACCGTTGGCCCTAACTCGAAGGCCACCAGTCTTGAAAATCAGGCCGATTCTTCCATTGGATGGACCATGAGTATTTTGTAATCATTTAATTTAAGCCTACAAACAATTAACACATTTGAAGCATTAATTTTTGGGGAAAAAGAGAAAAAGAAAAGGAAAATAAAAAAAACCAATGTGTACTACTTATACTTGACCTCAACTCAACCTACCTTAACTATATACACAACAACATCCAAATCAAAAGAAGAACAAAAACAAGATGCACATAATATAGAGATTTATATGATTTCATTTTGGTATATCCATGGATTCACATTAATTCACTATGCAAAGACTAAAAAATGAAGAAGTTGTTTTCAATACAATGACCTCTCTTTTTCTCACGACAAAATAAACACGCACGCACGCATATTATCTATTGGAAAGCCTTCAAATTGTGCACAGGTTACGTGCTCAGACCGGTCAGGTGACCAATCTGGCCATTTGGCCCAGATGCACAGGAGGCTGTTGGACTGTTTTCTCTCACCCTAGACCTATCAGGCAACAAGTCTGCAGGGAGCTTAGACCGGTTAGGCAACAGATCTGCAGGGGGCTTAGACCGGTCGGGCGACAGGTCTAAGGTGAGGCAGATGTGCAATTTCTGTGTGATTTTTCTTTGGACTGTTTTGCGCCATGTGTAATTGGTCTGCCGACTAGTCGTGCAATGGCAGTGTTGTGCATGGTTACGCAATTTTGCATGACATGTTTCTATTTTCGAGTTGCTTGCTATATATATGGCATGAATCCGGGATTAGAAGTAATCCTAAGATGTCCGAGATTTTCTAATTGCATTAGGAAGAGGGGAGAGCGTTTTGAGAGAGAGAGAGAGAGAGAGAGAGAGAGCTTGGGTTTTCTCTGTGTTTTCCTTGCTTGTGGGCTGTCAATCTCTGTAATCTTCTGGAATCATAGTGGGTCGCTTTGTGCCGTGGGTTTTTACTCATTGAGGGGTTTTTCTACATAAAATCGAATTGTCTCTTATGGTTGAATGCTTGTGTGGTGTGATTGCATTGTGTTTCTCGTTTGATTGAATATTATGATGTGTGTTGTTTGGCTTCCGCTTCTGCTGCCAGCGTCCCTATTCCCAATATTATCTAAACAAATTTGGCTTTACATAAAATAGAAAAAAGTGTGCAAAATTATGAAATTGCTCTCCGAGCTGAGGGCGAAGCCCCAACCTCTTGCAAGCTCAATGCGGAGCTTGAACTACAACAGTGCTAACTGGATGAACAGTATATCTATGATGATTAGGCCCCACAGAACCAGAATAGTCTGAATCCTCTTATACCAGACCTGATCTATTAAATAAAACTTGGACATGGCGACCCAAATGTAAACGGGTTGTATCTGCGACCAAAATACAAACCTGACTATTAAATGTTTAAAAGGGCATACAGGGATAAATGAAGCAATCCTAATCATCTTATTTGCGGTCAAAAAATTACCAGTGGTCCAAAATCAAGGGGAAAAATAAGATGGTTAAGAATATGTGGGGTTTTGATAGGGGTACAGTGGCCGTGCATGCAGGGAAACAATCTCAAATGAAGATCTGAATCGTTCATGTTCTGGCTTCTATGCTACCCAGTCCATCATATATAAGAAACATTTTATGATCGGGTGATCGTGAATGAAGATGAATATTTAAAAAACATCAATGAAGAATGCTCATAACATCACAGCTTCTACACGATAGCAATGAGAACATGAACGGTTGGGATCAATTTAAAGATGCAATCCGGAGGTGGAAACCATCCTTAAATGGGTTAGTTGTATTTTTTGTGTGGAGTTGCTGGCCGGAACCTGGCAGTCTTTGTCCAAGGGCTGGCCTGTTTGTGAATTTTTGGAGATATATACGAAATGATATTTTAAAAAAAATAAAAAAAAATAAAAATGCACCTAAGGATGAAAACCACTGGTCGGTTGATTTTATGATATGAGGAATGGTGAAGAATTCTCCACCAAACAAAGTATACGTGTGAACCACCTTTTGGTGATCCAAACCGTTCATATGGTGACCCATCATCTCTAATAGATACACAAAATCTCCCTTTTGTCAGTGATCTGCTGCATCTAATGGATGGTTTCCAAATATACAATCAAAGCCCATGGTAGACATTTAATGAGGCCAAATCAGAGGTTACAATCACTCATTGGTGGGAGAATTCTGATGACGGGACCACCAGACGAACGGTTTGAATTACCAAAAGGTGGGCTCCACCTGTAACATGGCCAATTCGAGTAGGGACTGTACCTACACTCATCAAAGAAGGAAGAAAGAAGAGAAGTTTGGGAGCATTAGCAGTTACCTTCATCACCATTTGAAACCATTTCCTCCTCATCATGGTATTAGTTCCAATGGTAGTGGTAAGAGGGTGTTTGTTTTTGAAGCTATGCCAAAGGAAGGCATGGTAGGCTATGGTGAGACATAAGCTCATGGGCACCAAGATGAGGTCCCACGAGTACTTGCTTCCTTCCATCATTCATGAATGAATTCATGAAAGAAAATGGTTTTCTTGTAGATGAAAATAATGTCTACGTTGAAGTATTTATAGAGGAAAACTAGGAGAACGCTGAGTTTCCTTTAACCCAAAACTTTGTGGAGCCCACCGCAGTGTCTGTGTTAAATCTGCTCCATCGATCCGTTTTGTTAACTCTCATTAGGATGTGAACCCGAAAATGAGACATATCCAGGAATCGAGTAGGCCACACCACAGGAAACAATGGGGATGGTAATGCCCACCATCAAAACCTTCCTGGGGCTCATGTTGATTTTTATATGCCATCCAACCCGTTCATAATGTGACTCCCACTAGGATGAAGGGAAAATACAAGTATCATACTGACCCAAAACTCATGTGGGACCCAAGAAGGTTTCAATTGTGGGTGTTCAATCCTCACTGTTTCTCGTGGTGTGGCTCACTTGATTCTCAGATCTGCCTCATTTTTGGGCTCTCATCCTAACAAGAGCTGATGAAACTGATGAACGAAGTGGATTTTGCACGGATCCCCAGTAGGAAAACCCAGGCAATCCCCTGACCAATTAGAAGTTTAGAATGATTTCATCAAAGGGATTTTTTGGAATGGTCCATACATACGGTATCAACGGTCTGGATTGTTGAACCATGGGCCCACTTGTACAAACTGCAAAGTCGAGGATTTGTTTTCAACCTCTTTTTTCTATTTTTAAGTCATGGTGGAAGATTTTAGGTCATGGTTTTAAAATAATATGATACATGTGGCATTGCGTCATGTTGTGGAAATGGCCGTAGTGGACATTAAGGAATTGATTAGTGTTAAAAAAAAAAGCCACGCCATCCCTTTAGGTCCAAGTGCCCTGCCCACTAGTGCTATATATGTCCAGGTGAATGGTATCCACATGCATCCACTTCGACCAATATTAGGGTTCACTTGTTAGAATCGGAACATCCACATATACACACCCTGTTAGATGGGCAAAGCACCCACCCAATGGTCACACGATACTCGCACCCCACAAGTAGAATCGGAACATCCACATATACACACCCTGTTAGATGCGCAAAGCACCCACCCAATGGTCACATGATACTCGCACCCACTTGTGGGGTTAGTGGGTTTCGAACCGGCCGAGACCAGCAGTTGAAACGCCCAGGCGTCTACCAGCTTGGCTAGCGGGTGATCCCCTGGTAAATTGTGTTATTTGATCTCTCTTCAAGCATGCAAAGTTCTTTGATACTCGGGCTGTACATGATGCTTGATGCGCAGGCACTTGCAGATCGTACATGTTGATGTCAGATTTTGTAACAGGATCCTCCGGACGTTCACCTTCTCTCCACCGGAGATTTCCCCTGCCAAACCTGAAAGAAGACAGACAGCAACTAAGGGTGGCTGGGGTCCAGCCGTTAGCCCTCCGATGCTTAAGTTAGACCAAAGCAAGAAGAAGAGAAGCCAAGCGGAACGGGACAGAGATCGAATATTGTGTGTACCTTTCCCATAATGGAGTCGTCCCTTTATATAGATCTGAAGCGGTTCAATCCGTTACGCAAGATATCGAGATCCCGCTGATCTCGTGTGCGATACTGAAATCTTGCTGATTCCTTGGGATAAGATCCTATCTTTAGAGACGAGATCCAACCCAATGACTTATTTCAGCAATCACGTTCCTTGATGGCACTCCCTTGAGATCCGGAACCACCAGAGAAGATAAGCCCAAAAACCGACCTATACGGGCTGTCGGTAGGCGTAGTAATAGCGCTGATTGCTCATGATGAGCTGGAAGCCGTAGTTGGAGTCATAGCTGCCGAAAAGGAAGAAGACGCCGAAAGGGCGAAGACCACCGCGCTGGATGTAACTCTTCTTGGAGCCGTCGAGGGATTTGGACAAGCTGCTCGACGGAAATCGGGTGCTGGGACTGCGAAGATCGTCCAAACAAAAAACAAAGACTCATGATTGCTCTGATTCGGGAGCTGCTCATGTCAGGACTGCTCGCATCCGGGAGATGCGACCCCTTTTGGCGAGCACGATCCGAGATGCTCGCATCCGGGAGATGCGACCCCTTCTGGCGAGCACGAGCCGAGCTGCTCGCATCCAGGATGTGCGACCCCTTACCGCGAGCACGACCTGGACTCCTCGTATTCATATTGCCGCGATCCTTCACTTCTCGCCAGACTATATTTGCCTACAACAGATGCCCCCCAAACCGTTGGCATTGAGGAACTATGCCAAGGGTTTAGTAGTGCTGACAACTGGGTGCTGGGAGACAATCGCGCATGATTCACTTAACATGCTTCCGTATTTATGATGGCCAGCTTTCGCGCAGCTTTTTCTGCAGCCAGAAACGAGGCGTCGGGCGCCATGTGTTTTCGTATTTAATGCTAGCGTCCGTCCGACTGGTGCGTCGGATGAGAAACTGCCGAGTGTCCATCAAATCAGACGGAATGATTGCGTATAAATACCGGACTTAGAAGAAATTCCTTCATTTTCGAATTTTCTGCTGTGGCGCTCTCTGCTTTCTTCTTCTTCCTTTGCTTCTGGTGCGAAAAACCTCTTCACAGAAGTAGTCTTTCTCCAACTTTCTTCCTTCATCTCTGCTCCCTTCATCTTTCTTTCTTGCTTTTCTACTTGTGATGGCGGGGTCCTCCGATGAAGAGATTGTTCCCTTGGGAGATCACACCCTTGATTCTTCCGAATCTAACAATGCCAGAGTACCGGCTGGTAGATATTCTGCCTCCGGCTATTCTTCCATCTTGACGGAGGAGAGGCTCTCTAACCTTAGAGAGGCATATAGAGTCCCAGACTCTGTTTTATTTAGATTACCTGGGAGAGGGGAGACAGCCGATGCCCCACCACCAGGGTGTGTGGCTTTTTATGAATATTTTTTCAAAGTAGGTGTACGTCTTCCCCTCCACCCTTTTATACAAAACTTCCTCCGTCTCTACAAGATTGCCCCGGGCCAATTAATAGTAAATGGCTGGCGGGTACTCCTGAGTGCTTTCGTCCTCTGGAAGCAAGCGGGTAACGAGGAGTTAACCGCTGAGGAGTTTTTAAGGTTATTCCAGCTGAAGAAGGCGCCAGCTAGCGAGGGTTGGTACTACCTATGCTTCTGGCATCGGAATAACTTTATTTTGGGGAACCCTTCCTCCAACTGCCCGGGATGGAGAAAGAAGTGGTTCTATGTCTCCGGCAACTGGGAGTCCGAAATGGGCTCCGACCCCAAAGGCCATAACGTTAATCGCCATTTTGGCGAAGGTGGGTCAAGTGCTTGTTTATTTGTCCGACAGAAACAATAGCTTTGCTATATTGACGACTTAATGAACTTTCTTTTTTGCTCGTAGGAATCCCAATTGGTGTGAAACCGAATCTGCGGGGAGGACTCAACGAGAAGCTGGTTAGAGTCTACAAGCTTCCTGCGACTACGTGACACGTCAACGTCGCATTAGAGTCCCATCACCTCTGTGCAGCGGGTCTCATCTCCAGAGAAGAAATGACGAACGCTGGCGAAAAAAGAGGTGCACTAGGGGTGCTTCCCCGTCTGAAGGGCGCGGCCTCGAAGAGGCAAAAGAAAAACGGGGGGCCCTCAAATGCACCTGCTCCCGCTGATGGGACTGCTCGCGGTCTTCAATCGCGAGGGATCGGTTCGGGTGGGGTTGCTACGACTTCTCGTACGACCACGACCCCTCCGGTTATCGCGACCCCTCTATCCGTCGTGCCCCCTCCGGCTACTGCGACTCCACCGTCAGGTGCTCGCGGCCAGCCGGTGATCGAAGTCGCCGACAATTCGCCGAAAGGCGATCGGAGGGAGGGGGGCCTCCCTCCTAAGGATATGAGATGCGAGCCTACTGGTGCTCGCGAGTCTGCGACACCTTCTATGGGTGCCGTGAGTGCTCGCGAGACGGGCTCTGGTGAGATGGTGGTGGCCCAACCTTTCGGGTCGGGGTTTTTTGTTATCCCCCCGCACTTGCATCCTGTATGCAAGTTTATGTTTGATAACATTCCTCCCAACTCCTTCGGGAGTTTGCCTGAGCCAAGCCCAGAGGCTCTCTCTACTGATATTGGAGTGAGATTGGTTCAGGTAACAACATTTTTCCTTTCTACCAATCTCTTCAGGATTTTATAAGATGACTAGCAATCTAATCCTTCTTTCTTTATTTGTATCAGAGCCTGGATCTCACGCTCCGCGTTAGGCGGGATGTCGACGTAGCTCGCCACAGCGTGGAGGATGTGGAGAAGAAGAAAAAGGCCATGGAAGCAGAGGTCCAAGGGCGGGACTGCTTGGTGAAAGCTCTGGAAGTGCAAATCACCAAGCTGGATGAAGAGAAGAAAATTCTCCTCGTCAAAATCCAATCCCTGACTCAGCGCTTCCAGTCAGTGGATCTCCAACTCGCCAAGCTTCAGGAGCTCCACACCAAGAGCGAGAAGGAGAAGGAAATCTTCCGCCAGGACAAGATCCAACTTGAAGGGTGGCTCAAGGACGCGCGGACCAAGCTCGAGGAGACCCAGAAGAAACTCGAGGAGGCCGAGCAGCAACTTCACCAGTTGAAGGATGACTCCATCCACTGGGAAGAAGAGCGAGTGGCCCTCGTTCAAATGGTATCTGATGAGGGTCCTCGCGCAGTTCAGGAGTTCCGGACTTCTCAACTTTACGATGAGGAGCGATATGACGCGTATATCGCTGGTCGCGATTTCGCGGTCAGAGTTATGCAGATGATCGCTCCAACTTTTAACGTTGAGGAGTTCGACGGAGTGGCATTCGAGGTTACAGCTAAAGAACGGGCTGCCGCTGAGAACGAAGTCACCGAGGCAACAGATGCCGCTCCTGCTCCTGAGGCTGGTCCTGAAGCTGAGAGCCGCGAGCCTGCGCAAGATGAGGATGACCAACCCTGACCTCGGCAGCTTCCTATATCATGTACCTTTTTTTTTTAGAAGAGATTTGTAATTGTCATGACCTTTGGGTCATTATTTCAATGAACACTTACTTTTTCAGTGTTGTGTATTCTCCTCTTTCCTTTCTGCTTTGTGTTGATCCCATCTGACTCATCCGAGGATACTATCCTTATTCGAGCACGAGCTGCGCTGCTCGCAGTAAGGATACGGACTGCGACCCTTGAATTCGTGCACGAGTTACTCTGCTCGCATTCTGGAAGTGCGATCTCTTTCACCAGTGCGAGCATCTAATTCATGAAAAGATGAAATAGACTCAATCCGGGGGTCGTGTGACCGTGTCCGCGTTGAGATAGACTGATCTATCGATTGAGATTCTGATTCCACCAAGGGCAGAAGATTGGTCAAGAGAGCACGTATGCTCACTTCGGGGCTGTTTTTAATCCATAAAATGGAGAAGCAACCAATTAATGACAACTTCAATCCTACCAAGGGTAGGCAATTGGCCAAGAGGATGTGTATATTCTCTTTGGAGCTATTCGAGTCCAAATACATGGAATAGCGACCAAAAGATATCTTCAACTTTATTCATAAAATGTTGTTATGAACTACATCAAATCTAGGGGAAGTATTGTAGTAAATGCTCCACGTGCCAAGGGTGACGCACGGGTCTGCCCTGCATGTCTTCAAGATAATAGGTACCGGGTCGCACAATCCTAATAACCCGATAAGGGCCTTCCCAATTTGGATCCAGCGAACGAGAAGGGACTCCGAGCTTTTGTCTCAGGACTAAATCTCCAAGCTGGAAGGATCTAGGCCGCACCTTCGCGTTTCGATAATGAGCAATACGTTGTTGATATGCTGCCGCTCGTACTTGGGAGGCGTTTCTACGTTCTTCCAAGAGGTCGAGATGAAGGCGAAAGTCTTCCTGATTACTCGCGGGGTCATATTGCTCGATCCGATACGAGGGCACTTGAATTTCCACTGGTACTACTGCGTCAATACCAAATGCTAAGGAAAAAGGGGTCTCACCCGTTGACGTACGAGTTGTAGTCCTATACGCCCATAATACTTCTGGTAGAACTTCTGGCCATTCACCTTTGCATTCACCAAGCTTGGTTTTTAAATGGTGCTTAATGATTTTGTTCACTGCCTCGACTTGCCCATTCGCCTGAGGATGATATGGAGAAGTGCGGAGATTACATATCTTCCATTTGTCACAGAATTCATCAAAGGCCGCGTTGTCGAACTGCGTTCTATTATCAGTAATTATGGTATGAGGGAGTCCGAAGCGGCATATGATATTTCTCCATATGAACTTGGTAGTTTGTTTCTCAGTAATCTTGGCTAATGGTTCTGCCTCGGCCCATTTGGTGAAGTAATCAACTGCTACAATCGCGAACTTATTTTGTCCCTTTCCCATGGGCAAGGGTCCAATGATATCGACCCCCCACTGAGCGAAAGGCCAAGGGCTATCAACTGGAGTCATCCGTTCGGAAGGTACATGGGGTATAGGTGAATATCGCTGGCACTTGTCACATTTTTTAGAAAATTCAATTGCATCTGCTTTCATAGTGGGCCAATAATATCCTTGCCGCATCGCCTTATATGCTAGGGATCGCCCCCTGGGGTGATTACCACATGCCCCCCGGTGTACTTCGTCTAGAACATGAAGTGCTTCTTCTGGATGAAGACACCTTAAATAAGGCAAGGAGAAACTTTTTCACAACAATATTCCATCTTGTAAGGTGTACCTGGAAGCTCGAAGCCGAATTTGTCTTACAGCTTTCTTATCGTCTGGTAGGTATCCGTCTCTGAGATAAAGGATGATGGGATCCATCTAGCATGGAGACGATTGTACCGATATTACTTGTTCAAGAGCCGATTGGTCGATACTTAGGTTCTGACGATGCTCGATGGGGATCGAGTGTGCTAGCTCAGATTCTGGTGCGGAAGCGAGCTTAGCCAATGAGTCGGCAAGTTGGTTCTGCTCGAGACTTGTATAAAGCCAGCATTTCTTCTTTGGCTTCAAATTCACCAAGAACTTGTTTGACAATGAGCTGGGAGTCGCTATGAATTAACAGATTTTGAATTGCAAGGACAATGGCTAGTTCGAGGCCAACGATCAGGGCTTCATATTCTGCTTCATTATTTGATACGTGAGAATCGAAACGTAGAGCATATTGAAAATGCGACCCGTCGGGAGCCACTAAGATCAGGCCCGCTCCACTGCCAGTGGCCCGCGACGACCCGTCCACGAAGAGTGACCAAGGAGGCTGGTCGCTGGTCGTGGTGTTAATATCAGAAGAGTATGTAAATTCGGCGATAAAGTTAGCCACGGCCTGGCCTTTGATGGCGGTCCTAGGACAGAATGAGATGTCGTGTTCGCTGATCTCGACCGCCCATTTAGTCAAGCGTCCGGAAGCCTCAGGTCTCTGAAGGACTTGCCGTAGTGGATGATTCGTTGGTACTAGAATAGCGTGGGCTTGAAAGTATGGTCGCAGTTTTCTAGCTGCCATGACTAAGGCCAGGGCTAGCTTTTCCATATCAGAATACCGAGTTTCTGCATCAACCATTGCTCGACTAACATAATAAACGGGCCTTTGCACCCCGAAATCTTCTCTTATTAATGCGGCGCTAACGGCCGTAGCGGACACGGATAAATAAAGAATGAGTTGCTCGTGTGCTATAGGTTTAGATAAAATGGGAGGTGTGCTCATGTATAGCTTCAATTGTTGAAAAGCTTCTTCACACTGAGGTGTCCATTTCCAATCAGACTTGGCCGTTGCATGAAGGAGTTTGAAGAATGGTAAGCACTTGTCAGATGCACGTGAGATAAACCTGTTCAATGACGCGATGCGACCAGCCAGACGCTGGACGTCCTTCAGAGTGGTGGGGGATTTCATCTCTATCAATGCTTTTATTTTCTCAGGATTTGCCTCGATTCCGCGTTGGCCGACCATGAACCCAAGAAACTTTCCTGCAGACACTCCAAACGCACATTTTTCTGGGTTTAGTTTCATTTGATACTTCCTCATAAGGTCGAAGGCTTCTCGGAGATCAGAAATATGATCATCTTCTATGGTGCTTTTCACGAGCATATCATCAACATAAACTTCCATATTCCTACCGATCTGAGCAGCGAATATTTTATTGACGAGACGTTGATAAGTGGCTCCTGCATTTTTAAGACCAAACGGCATTACCTGGTAACAATATAGTCCTCGATCCGTGATGAAGGCAGTATGCTGGCTATCGGGTGGATGCATCATAATTTGGTTATAACCAGAATAAGCATCCATAAAACTGAGCAGAGCGTGTCCAGCTGTTGAATCGACCAGCTGGTCTATCCGTGGCGTTGGAAAACTATCTTTGGGGCATGCTTTGTTCAAATCTGAATAATCGATGCACATTCTCCACTTGCCATTAGCTTTTCGGACGAGAACTACGTTCGCGACCCACTCTGGGTAATCAACTTCTTTTATGAAATTGACCGTAAGTAGCTTCTCGACCTCAGCTTTGATCGCCATTTGCCTTTCTGCAGTGAAGGCACGTCGACGCTGGTGTACAGGTTTATGCTTTGGGTCGATATTGAGACGATGTGCGATGACATTGGGGTCGATGCCTGGCATATCTTTATGAGACCAAGCGAACACGTCCTGATATTCGGTAAGAAAAAGGACCAGATCTTCACGATGGACGCTGGTTAAAGAGGATCCAATGTATACGACCCTGGATAAGTCGTCTTTGCCTAAGTGAATCGCCACTGTATCTTCCCCTGGAGTTCCCGATTTAAGAGCACTCTCTCTCTCGGATCCAACGAGGTGTTGGAGGGAAAGTTGGGTGAACCTTGTGCTATCTCCATGACGGGTACTGCTTGAGCCTTCTTTCGATCTTGGAGGGCAATCTGGTAGCAAGACCGTGCCTCCTGTTGACTTCCTCGCACGACCTCGATACCATTTGGGGTAGGAAATTTGACACACAGATACGAAGGGTGCAAGGCTGCCCCGACCTTAGTAAGAGATGGCCGCCCCAAAATGGCGTTATACGCTGATTTTCGGTCCACTACGAGGAAGTTTATGAAGACGGTGGTCTTCGCTGGACTTTCTCCGAAAGTAACTGGAAGATCGATGCTTCCTTCAGGTGTTACTACCTCACCTCCGAAGCCGACGAGGGGGGTCGATACTGGCTTGAGAAGGCTTCTGGCAAGTGCCATTTTGTTGAAAGCCTCCAAATATAGAATATCAGCTGAGCTACCTGTATCCACCATAATTCGATGCGTCAGATAATTTGATACCTTCAATGTGACTACGATGGAGTCTTCGTGAGGGAAGTGAATTCCCTTCGCATCTTCGAGAGTGAAGGAAATTGGAGGATGGCTGGTTTTTGACGAGTTAGACGTCTGTTCCAGCCAATAGATTTGCTGGGGTTCTTTGGATGCCTTTCGAGTGTATGCCTTTCTCAAAGCTTGAGGGTCACCCCCGCAAGCTGGTCCTCCGACGATGGTGCGGATTTCTCCCGTGGGCTCAGCGTCCTCTTGGTCAGTTTGATGATGAGGCGGTTCCTTTTGGCGAGATGAGGTCTTCGTCCTTTCTGGTGATTTACGAGCAACATAATCCTGGAGATGGCCTTTTCGAATAAGGGCTTCGATATGGTCTCGTAGAGAGATGCAGTCCTGGGTTCTATGCCTGTGATCTTTGTGGAAGTAACAGAACTTGCTCTTATCTCTCTTCTCGGGATCGGATTTGATCTTTGCAGGCCATTTTACATATGGCTTGTGTTTAATCTCCATTAGAACCTAGCCCCACATGATGTACTGCCCACACCAAAGGCGGGCCCACACAATGAACAATCCACACCAAAGGTAGCCCCAAATGATGCTTAGCCCCAATGATGGATGGTGGATGTGCAGGACTAAACAGACTTGAGGAATGATGTTGGAAACAAACATGATTTCTATTTTGGTTGATAAGCATGTTGTTAACCAAAACATACTTATTTGTAATTAAGTAGAAACTCACTTATCTGATAAGTAACGTATGTAACTTACAATGCAAACGGGCGCTTAATAACCACTGATTTCTGTGGTGTCGTATACGTGAGATTTGGATCTGCTTCATTTTTAGGCCATACCTAAATGAGCTGAAGAAATGATGGACGGCACGGATATACAGCACATACATCAAGGTAACCCAGTGGTAAGGATCTCACCCTCTAAGCTGTTATCACGGTCTCACCAAATCCGCTCAAATGGGTAGGTACATCAGGACCGTCACTTCCGTTGGTCGTACGAGAAGAACTTCTAGCCTAGATTGTTAGTTCACCTATGCAAAATGGTGGTGATCCATCCACTCCCGTGGCATACATCCATGGAAATCTAGACTATCAAAGCTTATTAACCTGCATGGATAAAGAAACATCCCTAAATTCAAACTGATCTTACCATTCTAACCATCTGATTTTTCCTTCAACAGCTGACCATTTTATTTTAGCGGTTAATTCGAAGCGCCCATTGAAAGGCTAGGATCCATTAACCTTTTGGTGGTACGAAGAAATGAGGATAAAATGTGGAATATACGTAGGCAGTGACGGATGCCTTAACGGAAGTCTACGACGATGATGTTTCATTACAGGACCGTCAAGGTTTAAGACATGGTCCAAAAATGCTGCAGATAAAAACCCAAGTGGGCAGGCCACAGGATTGAAAGCCCACCATAGAAACTTTTGTGGGGTCACGTAAGTTTTGGTGATCAGTTTAATATTTGTTTTTTCAATTTATCCCAGTGAAATAACTTATGAGCACGGTTTTATGAATGGTCAAAAGTGAAAATCACACAACGTGGCCCATAAAAGAGTTCATCTACGCCATGGACTGAATGGTGAAGTTGTTTGTCATACTGATCATTTTCCGGCCAACTGGTCACTATGTTGAATATCCAATCCATGCAAACGGTGGGCCACACAGTTATGATCACCTCATATGAAAATCAAGCTGATCAAATCACCAATGGAAAACACAACATCAAAATCAGTGGACAACCAATGACTCAGTGTACTAGTGTGGCCCACCACCAGTTACTGGATAGGTGTGATTTTCATATTACACGATCATCATCGTGTGGCCACCTTTTGCACTAATTGAATATGCTAGGAACGTGACAAATATAGCGAGATCTTGAAAATATCATGATATTCTAGTAGAAAATTATTATCGTGATCTCTCCGGATTTTAGTAGAAATTAATGATATTTATCATAATAATATTGTGAGATTTCAAAATCTCATTATTTTTTTATTTTACAATTCATCGTGAATTATCAAAATAAATATTTAAAAGTTTAAAATAATTCATTTTTACCTATTTAAAAAATTAACTTATCTATTAATTCATAATAATTTTTATTAACAATGTATTTCTCAATAAT
The DNA here is from genome assembly GCA_003013855.2 of Liriodendron chinense. Classification (NCBI taxonomy): domain Eukaryota; kingdom Viridiplantae; phylum Streptophyta; class Magnoliopsida; order Magnoliales; family Magnoliaceae; genus Liriodendron; species Liriodendron chinense. Next base: position 15,153,126 of record ML058384.1, read on the forward strand.
ATTGTGAGGAAACGTCAAAATTTAAAAATCTCTCCGGAGAAATGGCCAAGCGAAGTGGAGATTTGTCACTATGGTTAAGTGCACCCAAAGTAATAAGAAGGAAAAAATAAGGTCATTTCTGCCCTAGGACTGAGAGCACGACTCTGAAACAAATTTTGAAATCGTATATTGAAATTTCATTTATATATAGAGGTTTGCTAGAGTACATGCCAATGTACTGTAGTAAGATACATTTAGGCTCTAGCCATTGGATTTGTGCTCTTTTTTTTTTCCTTCCTCCGATTACCCAAATCATCATGTGATGTGTTCCCCTTGGATGCCGGATACTAAAATAACTCAGATTGATTTTTTGACCCTTGAATTATATAAAGGTTGTGGTGACGGTCAATATATATTCAAATGGAGGAGCAAATTATATTGGGTTGGATTCGAGTCCTTGCCTCATTGGTAGACTCTGCAGAGTTTCAACAAGAGGTCTCGTCTCGAAACCATAGTGGTGAAATATCCACGCTGCTCATAGCACCAGTGGGTGTGTTGTGTGACTGACTGGGTGGGTGTGTTGCATGACCGACCAAAAAAAAATATTATTAGTTTTAAACCATCCAATTGAGAACTTTTATCTATTTTCCATCTCAACGTGTAAAGTAACCCTCACCTTATAAACAGTTTGGATCATTGCAAGTGCCCCAAAATGCAAGGGCTAAGTCCAGATGGATCTTGTTGCAACAGGCTGGGATGTATTCTACCAAAAGTCTTCTAAATGTATGTATAGATTCTCCGCCACTCAACTAGATTGACAAGCGAAATGAGTTTAGAAATCTTACCACAACTAGATTGACAAGCGAAATGAGTTAGAAATTTACCACAACAACAACGACAGCTACAACAACAATAATAAAATATTTGATAATCATGATACTAGAGGTTTCCTCGAACTACATCATGACATATTATAATAATTAATGCAATACATTGACACTGTATTTGTTTATAAAGTTGACCTCACATATATAGAGTGCACTTCATAATGAAACCCTGCAATTGGTTACATTATTTAAAAGATTTCCATGAATATGGACGGTCATCTGTTTTGTGGCCATGACGGTCATCTTAACTGCTTTGTGGCCATTGATTTGAAAATCTAGGATTTCTAGACCCTTAAGACGTTTAAGGCAGCAACTTTCAACGTTGTATTCTGGGATTAACAACTTTTATCAAGACATGACCCCAGGTCCAACACATAGACAGTCCTGTTGTAATTAGAGCTGGAAACCAGCGAACTGAGTTGAGCTGGGCAAGCTCGGCTCAGTTCGGCCAATAGCCTACTTCAGCTCAAGTTCCGCTTGGTCCATGAGCTATATATATATAACCGAAGATGGAGCGTGCACCTATCCTGTGACCTGTTTGTGTGACCCGTTGATCGTGCACCTGTCGTGTGACCCGTTGGTCCTAATTAAGCAATGTCTTTCGCGAAGCGACCCACCTAGAAACAGCTCCTTTATGTTAGGGGGGCACTAAATGGAACTTCAATCGGATGCGGGTATCCAATCCCACCGCTGAGATGTCCAGAGGATTCCTGAGCCTTGATGAATGGCCGGCCACCTTTGACATTAGCGTTAACTCGCTCCGTTAATTCCCTTCTCCCCCGACAGTTCACCATTGAAAGCTAGCTCACCTTGGCCTCTCAAATTCCGGCGGAAAGAGGGACTCCATTCCCTCCTTAACTCAGCTTCAGGTCGACAAAGGAGGATTTCATTGCTTGATCATTCAGATCTGTGCTACCTGCTCTTTTCTCTAGTTCAACCAAGTGGTTTTCCCAAAAAATCTGAGCTCACTAGGTGCTTTAGGGCTTTGATCTCCCTTTATCTTATTTATCCCAGTGTGGTAAATCAAAGTGTGCTTTTTCCATCTCTTGCTTAGCTTGGGTCTATATATATATATATATATTATATATATATATATATATATATATATATATAATATATAATATATATATATATATATATATATAGACCCAAGCTAAGCAAGAGATGGAAAAAGCACACTTTGATTTACCACACTGGATAAATAAGATAAGAAGGGAGATCAAAGCCCTAAAGCACCTAGTGAGCTCAGATTTGATTGGGAAAACCACTTGGTTGAACTAGAGAAAAAGAGCAGGTAGCACATGATCTGAATGATCAAGCAATGAAATCCTCCTTTGTCGACCTGAAGCTGAAGTTAAGGAGGGAATGGAGTCCCTCTTTCTCGCCGGGAATATTGAGAGGCCAAGGTGAGCTAGCTTTCAATGGTGGAACTGTCGGGGGGAGAAGGGAATTAACGGAGCGAGTTAACGCTAATGTCAAAGGTGGCCGGCCATTCATCAAGGCTCAGGAATCCTCTGGACATCTCAGCGGTGGATTGGATACCGCATCCGATTGAAGTTCCATTTAAGTGCCCCCCTAACATAAAGGAGAGCTGTTTCTAGGTGGGTCGCTTCGCGAAAGACATTGCTTAATTAGGACCAACGGGTCACACGACAGGTGCACGATCAACGGGTCACACCAACAGGTCACAGGATAGGTGCACGCTCCATCTTCGGTTATATATATATATAGCTCATGGACCAAGCGGAACTTGAGCTGAAGTAGGCTATTGGCCGAACTGAGCCGAGCTGTGCCCAGCTCAACTCAGTTCGGCTGGTTTCCAGCTCTAATTACAACAGGACATGTCTATGTGTTGGACCTGGGGTCATGTCTGTGATAAAAGTTGTTAATCCCATGAAATACAACGTTGAAAGTTGCTGCCTTAAACGTCTTAAGGGTCTAGAAATCCTAGATTTTCAAATCAATGGCCACAAAGCAGTTAAGATGACCGTCAATGGCCACAAAACAGATGACCGTCCATATTCATGGAAATCTTTTAAATAATGTAACCAATTGCAGGGTTTCATTATGAAGTGCACTCTATATATGTGAGGTCAACTTTATAAACAAATACAGTGTCAATGTATGCATTAATATTATAATATGTCATGATGTATTCGAGGAAACCTCTAGTATCATGATTATCAAATATTATTATTATTGTTGTTGTAGCTGTCGTTGTTGTTGTGGTAAGATTTCTAAACTCATTTCGCTTGTCAATCTAGTTGAGTGGTAAGATTTCTAAACTCATTTCGCTTGTCAATCTAGTTGAGTGGCGTGAGAATCTATACATACATTTAGAAGACTTTTGGTAGAATACATCCCAGCCTGTTGCAACAAGATCCATCTGGACTTTAGCCCTTGCATTTTGGGTCATCTTGCAATGATCCAAACTGTTTATAAGGTGAGGGTTACTTTACACGTTGAGATGGAAATAGATAAAAGTTCTCAATTGGATGGTTTAAAACTAATAATATTTTTTTTGGTCGGTCATGCAACACACCCACCCAGTCAGTCACACAACACACCCACTGGTGCTATGAGCAGCGTGGATATTTCACCACTAATGGTTTCGAGACGAGACCTCTTGTTGAAACTCTGCAGAGTCTACCAATGAGGCAAGGACTCGAATCCAAACCCAATAATAATTTGGCTCCTCCATTTGAATATATATTGACCGTCACCACAACCTTTATATAATTCAAAGGGTCAAAAAATTCAATCTGAGTTATTTTAGTATCCGGCATCCAAGGGGAACACATCACATGAATGATTTGGGTAATCGGAGGAAGGAAAAAAAAAAGAGCACAAATCCAATGGCTAGAGCCTAAATGTATCTTACTACAGTACATTGGCATGTACTCTAGCAAACCTCTATATATAAATGAGAATTTCAATATACGATTTCAAAATTTGTTTCAGAGTCGTGCTCTCAGTCCTAGGGCAGAAATGAACCTTATTTTTCCTTCTTATTACTTTGGGTGCACTTAACCATAGTGACAAATCTCCACTTCGGCTTGGCCATTTCTCCGGAGAGATTTTTAAATTTTGACGTTTCCTCACAATATTATTGAGAAATACAATTGTTAATAAAAAATTATTATGAATTAATAGATAAGTTAATTTTTTTAAATATGGGTAAAAATGAATTATTTTAAACTTTTAAATATTTATTTTGATAATTTCACGATGAATTGTAAAAAATAAAAAAATAATGAGATTTTGAAAATCTCACAATATTATTATGATAAATATCATTAATTTCTACTAAAATCCGGAGAGATCACGATAATAATTTTCTACTAGAATATCATGATATTTTCAAGATCTCGCTATATTTGTCACGTTCCTAGCATATTCAATTAGTGCAAAAGGTGGCCACACGATGATGATCGTGTAATATGAAAATCACACCTATCCAGTAACTGGTGGTGGGCCACACTAGTACACTGAGTCATTGGTTGTCCACTGATTTTGATGTTGTGTTTTCCAATTGGTGATTTGATCAGCTTGATTTTCATATGAGGTGATCATAACTGTGTGGCCCACCGTTTGCATGGATTGGATATTCAACATATGTGACCAGTTGGCCGGAAAATGATCAGTATGACAAACAACTTCACCATTCAGTCCATGGCGTAGATGAACTCTTTTATGGGCCACGTTGTGTGATTTTCACTTTTGACCATTCATAAAACCGTGCTCATAAGTTATTTCACTGGGATAAATTGAAAAAACAAATATTAAACTGATCACCAAAACTTACGTGACCCCACAAAAGTTTCTATGGTGGGCTTTCAATCCTGTGCCATGCCCCACTTGGGTTTTATATCTGCAGCATTTTTGGACCATGTCTTAAACCTTGACGGTCCTGTAAATGAAAACATCATCGTCGTAGACTTCCGTTAAGGCATCCGTCACTGCCTACGTATATTCCACATTTTATCCTCATTTCTTCGTACCACCAAAAGGTTAATGGATCCTAGCCTTTCAAATGGGCGCTTTCGAATTAACCGCTAAAATAAAATGGTCAGCTGTTGAAGGAAAAATCAGATGGTTAGAATGGTAAGATCAGTTTGAATTTAGGGATGTTCTTTATCCATGCAGGTTAATAAGCTTTGAATAGTCTAGATTTCCATGGATGTATGCCACGGGGAGTGGATGGATCACCACCATTTTGCCTATATGGTGAACTAACAATCTAGGCTAGAAGTTCTTCTCGTACGACCAACGGAAGTGACGGTCTCTGATGTACCTACCCATTTGAGGAGCGGATTTGGTGAGACCGTGATAACAGCTTAGAGGGTGAGATCCTTACCACTGGGTTACCTTGATGTATGTGCTGTATATCCGTGCCGTCCATCAGTTCTTCAGCTCATTTTAGGGTATGGCCTAAAAAATGAAGCAGATCCAAATCTCACGTATACGACACCACAGAAATCAGTGGTTATTAAGCGCCCGTTTGCATTGTAAGTTACATACGTTACTTATCAGATAAGTGAGTTTCTACTTAATTAGCAAATAAGTATGTTTGGTTAACAACATGCTTATCAACCAAAACATAGAAAATCATGTTTGTTTCCAACATCATTCCTCAAGTCTGTTTAGTCCTGCACATCCACCATCCATCATTTGGGGCTAAGCATCATTTGGGGCTAACCTTTGGTGTGGATTGTTCATTGTGTGGGCCCTGCCTTTGGTGTGGGCAGTACATCATGTGGGGCCCACCTTGGACGTGGGCCATTTGCACCGTTCTTTATGTAGGGCCCACCTTTGATGTTGGTCATCCATCAAGTGGGCCCCACCATCAATATCCACTGCCCATCATGTGGAGCCACCTTTAATGTGGATTGTCCCAAATGTGGGGCCCACCTCTAATGTGGGCTATTCATCATGCAGGGCACACCTTGGATATGGGCCACTCATCATTAGGGCTGATCAATGGTGGGCGTCAATGACCATTGTTTCCATAGGTGCGGTCTATTTGAGATTGGATTCTGTTTCATTTTTGGGATGGACCCACAAGGGTGGACAATGTGGATTTCATGTGCACAGCATGTGGCCCCACTACCTAGTGGGCCATTCAAAACTACTTGGAAAAACATGAGATGAATGGCATGAGTAAAACACATCACGTTGGGCTTAGTGAGTTTTCAACGGTGTCATCATTATTACTGTTGCTTCTTGATGTGGGGTCCACCTTGTTAGTGCACTTTTCTTTGACAAACTAGTGCACCTTTTTTTTTTCTTTTTTCTTTTTCAATTACTTAGGTTAGTGAGTTTAGTGTCGGTTGAGCTTAATGAAGACGGAGACCGAAGACTTATGCAGACCTGCTGCATCAAGGAAGAAAAAACATGTAAAAGAAATGCTTTGGTGAGCCTTGAACCTTGATGAAAACTAAGACCATAAGGCATACTTGTAGTTATCTTAGATTGGCCTTAGGTGTCTCGAATTATCACCCAAAGTTTGGCCAAGGAGGTGCCTCTGCAGCTACAAAATACAATTGAAGACAACTATGCAGAGAGGGTTGTCGACCGGTCGTCCGACTGGTCGTCAGACTAAAAGTATGGGGCAACAACTTGCTGGACCCCTGACCTTTGGGCCGACCGGTCGGACCGAGCCCTACGCAGGGACAGTAACTCTCTGTCCCAAATGGTCATTGGACCGACTGGTCATGATTGGTCGTGGACCCTTGTCTGATCGGTTACAACCGGTCGGTATTAGCCGTTAATTGCTCGTTTTTCATCCGTTGTGAATTTCTTATAAATGGGGCTTGGTTCGATTTGTGCAGTAAGAAGAGGAATTTTGAGAGGATCGAAGCCATCATTGTTGGAGACCATTAGAGGCTCAATTCCTAACATTTGCAAGGCATCTTCCTTGTGATTTAATACAAGAATGGAACATTCCAAGCTCATGAAGAAGATGACCTTCACCCTCTTTTGATCTCTAGAGTTTGGATCTTTCTTGATAATCATATCTTTATCTAAAGCTCTAAGATGAGTTCGTTGTAGGTGAGCAATTCTAGGCAACTCATTCTCATTAGTTGTAGAGTTATCAAACCTAGCCTCCTATCACCTTAGGCATCTAAAAGGCATTATTTGTAAGGTTATTGATCAAGTGTAGCTGAGGCATTGACGATGCAGTGGTAACATGATCGGGGGAGCAAAGGAAGCTGATTGAAGCACAGGAGAGCGGAGATCAAGCAACTTAAAGTGGCACTGAACAAGGGGCTCATCCGACAAGTAAGGTTGTCTTTATTGAGAGTCCTTCCAATTAATTTTTTGTGGGAGTTGAGTGTAGAGTTTGTTTGTCAAACTCGATATAGGGTTGTTTACCGATCCTTGGCACGTTTGTTGGGCCTAAAACATCCAGTGACATTTGCCGTTCCTTGACACATTTGTCGGGCCTAAACTACTCTCCAAGAGGGAGCCTCCGACACGAGAGTGATTGTGCGTCAGGTCGAGAGTTAGCCTATGTCTAAGACTCTATTTTGATTGAGAGGTGAACTGATAAAACCTCTATGTAAAGGTTGAAAGGTGAACCTCATTTAAAACGTTTGATAGTGAATGCCGGTGTGCTCAATAGGGTTGAGTACTTGAACCGAGAGTGGAGTGGACCCAAAGTTGAACCACTATACATACTTGTATTTGTGATTGGTTTGAGCACATTGTTATCTTAGCATTGTATGTTTAATTGTTTAATTATGATACTTGATAAGGAATGCATGATGGGCACTAGTTAGGCATCCACACACAAGATGTACTTTCACTAAGTAGTGTAGACTTAAGCTCATTGATCCATTCTCATAAGTGTACACAAGTTGCATAGATTAGTAGCTTGATTAGTTAAATTATTTAATTATTTATGCATGCTTAGACTGGGTTGCTTAAATAATATACTAGTCTTGTGATTGGACCCACTTAGGCTTAGAAGCCAAAGTGTTTTTGTTTACTTAGTTTAATTTGATAATACTTTTTAAGTAGGAGAAAAGATTTTAAAAGGTCCTAATCACCACGCCCCCCCCCCCCCCCCCCCCAGGACTTAGCCATAATACTAGTTGCTCTACAAGCTTCCGCACACATACGCCTTTAATCGAAAATGTGTAATTTCACACCTGAGGTTTAGAATTGGCTCACATGTTAGCCCCACTCACATCTAAACCAGATGGACGGCGCAGATCAAATATATCGCAGTGGGTCCAGCAAGCTGGATAGTCAATGTGGGTTGGGCGGTTGCCACGAAAATTAGCAGTTTTACCACTATGGACGAGCACCTCTTGCTTTAGTCGGTGGTGAAAAGTAGAAAAGCAAGATAAAAATGCTGAAATACTCAACCGATTTTCAGCAAATAAGTAATGATCATTATTTAATAGCATGCGTGTCGTACAATGACATGTGTCCCTTTTAAATGGCCAAAAATAGGGTCCCCCCCCCCCCTCTTGCATTGTCGCCTCATCTTGGGTCGAAAATGAAGTTCGACGTTAGCTCGTGCTTCCATATAATAAATGCAACCGCCTTACTTTCCACGTGTCAACACCCCATTGATTATGTTTGGCCACGACAAAAACCAAATGCTGATTGTCACGCCCCAAATCCGATTTTCAGAATCCATTCATTGTAACCCGAATCAAAAGGCGGCATCCTCCATAGTACCCTAATCTCAACTCCTAGGTTCTGATCTTTGGATCCTATAAGGATTTATTCTCGTAACATGAGCATCGCTAGAAGCGTACTATAAGAAACAAGCACAATATTTTCATTGCATCATTTCTCTTACATACAGTACTGAAAGGTAAATACAAAATGCGAAAATATAAAAGATGCGTACAATCCATCACCTCCTGCTTTTACACTCTATAGTAACTTGAAAGTTAAATCACAAGTGGGATGAGCCCACAAGATATGATGGAAGACACAACTTCAGCTCAACATTGCTGATACGCCCTGGTATGCCCTGCAGCGTAAAAAAATGCGCATAAGCTTCCTACAAAGCTCATTAGAGTGAGTGTGTGCATGCGTAATGCATATGATAGGCATAATAAATATTTGAGTAAGAAGTAATGCATGATGATAAGTTTAAACCAAAATTCAGCCTAATCAGGCTACACAATCACGTGATATGGATAACCAGCCTATCAAGGTTATGCAAGCATGCAACATAAGTAAGCAGCCTACCAAGGCTATGTGCTCATACTATGCAATGGCCTACAGGGCCTAATGTCATGTGCAATGATCCAATGCATGTGTGAAAATCACCACATCTCAATACAAAAGTAGTGATCCAGATGCGAGCAGTCATATCACCGACACAAAAAATATCTTTGAAATGGGACATCACTAGGGTTTAATCCACAGCTAAGAGTTCCTACATCCTCTCTATCAGGTACATACCTCACTACTCACCCAACCAATAGAATGCCAAAGCCTACTTGGTGCAGTAGCGACCCCAGTCATCAGCTGGTCAAACTTGACCCCCTTTGCAACACACTTCTGGTAGGTCAGGTCAGACCTCATTCCAAACTGACCATGTGTAGTCGAAACACCACCGTCTGGTATTCGACATACTAGTGTATGATAAAACCACCCAGTCCTTGAATGGAGCACCCACCTTAGTACCAACAGGATCATGGACTTCTCACCTAAGGATATCTTATTGCGTCTAGTTTAAAATCACATATTTTTCGTTGTCCAACAAACCAGGCAGGGGCTGTGGTTGCAATGTAGTAACCATGCTATATGCGGCATAAGCAGATAGTGTGAAATGCAACTATCGCAGGATGACATGCGCTTGCAAGTCTCCAAAGAGCACCCTAAAACTACAGGGTCTCGACTACAAAGTCATTGTCAACTGGTAATGAAATGCACGACAACCATAGCCACCATGGTCGGGTGTGATACAATATAATCAGATGGGCCAAGCATTCATAATGTGATGAGTAAAGTATACAGTATGAGTGCCGACATTTGTTCAATCTACCACGAAGGCAAGGAAGCAATCCAGTCCAACATATTTGAAATATGGTTAAGATGAGGGGGCACATATGAATGGTCGAGTCACAGTGCGAGATGTCATTATGGTAGAGACTCTCACACCAAGGGTTACTAGATTATTCCTAGCATGCAGTGTAATCCAAGGTGATAGGCTCTTGTCCTCAAATAGTCTCAAACCTATTGGAGAGGTTCACAATGGAAGGTACGTGAATTAGATTTGCGCAACTACATCTCAAATTCTATATGAATGCATTTAGGCCCTAGTGGTCCCCAACTATCAATGGGTGAATCAGGATACCTACTCATCACATAGGCAGGATGGTCGTTACAACATATAATTATAGATGGCATGAAAGTATTTCAGATAATACTACGTGTGGCAACAGGCTATACTAAAAGTGTTGAGGCTAAAATATTGCATATTCAACCCTAATTCCATACTCATATTACATAAAACAATGTGTTTAAAGATTAACTTTAACGTGTTTTTTTTATTATAGCAATAAGAAAGAGATTCAAATAAAAGGAGCTTAAAAGAGGATATTTATACATGATGGGAAATCACCTTGGAAGCAAGCAAAGAAGGAAAGAAAGAAAGGATCCAAGTTGAAGAAAGTTTGAAGTTCAAAAATCAACAAGTGTAGAAACATACAGGTTCGATTGGTCTTCGATCCATTGTAAAATGACTTTCGATTGGAGTTCGATCCATCAAACATACCAGAAAAAATAGAATTTTGGACAATTCTCTTGACTTGTTTGGATCCATCATGAGAACTTCTATCCATCGAAAAAGGGGTTTCACACTTATGTCGGTTGGTGACCGATCGTAGGTAGATGGTGATTGGTCACAGCTTGAACAGCAACAAACTTAAACAAAAATTTGAATCTGACTCCATTGGGCAACTAGTCGCAGGTGGCCATCAACCAGTCACAACTGGTCCTTTTCGGTCCAGTAAGTAAAGCTCTTAAATAGTAGGTTTTTAGAAAAAAATGGCCAGTCGACACTTCTTGCGATCGGTCGCAGGATGCTAGCGACCGGTCTCCAATGACCTAAGACTAGTTGCAGAATGTTGTTTCTTCTATATTCTTGATCTTTCTTTCCTCTCTTCTGCGACTTGTTTCTTCTCATCTTTGGTACATCAAAGGCTTGTCTTTTAAGCACTTCCAATCATCTTTTTAAGCATTAAATTCATGTGGTCTCTCTTCATTACATGCAATCATAAAAACAAGCATAAGTCTACCGTTTTAATAGTTCAAACCATGCAACTAAGTGATGAATTGGGGTTCAAATATACACAATTCAGAGCTTAAAACTCAACCATAAGAACATGTTATATCAACCAATACTTTTGATATGTTTCGCAACCTTTAGCATATTGGTTAAATCGGCCAACATTTTTAGCTAAAAATATCCATATAGCCTTAATGTTAGTCTCATTTTTCATCTAGCTTGCTGAGCTCTGCAAATCCCTTCATGCACCTTTGCCATAGCCAACATAGCCTCTTGTTTGTCTAGGCACCAAAATAATATACCCTCGGCTCCTTGTTGACGAAAAAAGAAAAGTGAAAATGAAGAAAGAGCACGAAGGTAAACTGATTGCCCAACCAAGGTAGATCCAGGAAGATGATTGCGCGGCCCTCCCAAAGTCAATAGACAGATTGTGTAGCCTTTTTTTTTTTCGCATGAGCATAGTAAGCTCTATATGAGGAAGATCTGGTACCCCCATCAACAAAGTTGCAAGATCTAGTGGTCCTAGAAAGCAGAGGAAAATTACAAAGAAGTCCCATGACACTACCCAGAATGTGCAGAGGTAGGGAACATAAACCCTAATGGGCATTGCATCCAAAGAGATAATCAGAACAAAGGAGATCCCAAAAGCGCTCTTGCAGGCCTCGACAACAAAAACGAAGCTGCATATGATGTCGCAACTCAGCTCAAGTCAATCCCTACCCAAATCTCTGTATGGGAACTTTTTGCACGTCTCGCAAACACCAAGAAATGTTTGCCAAGACCCTGAGTGATGCCCACGTCTTCTCAGAAACAGCACCTGAGATGATAGAATTAATGATCAGACAACTTCTGGCTCCGCGCGCCATCACCTTCACTGATAATGAGTTGCCACCAGAGGGACGCAACGATGGGCGGTCCCTCAATATAGCCTTACGATATAAAGTCCTCTGTGTCCCGCTAGTCCTTATCGATAATGGCTGAAGCTTAAATGTCTGCCCGCTCAAGACTACGAAACGCCTGTGAATCAGTCCCTCCTCATTCTGACCCAACACCATGTACGTCAGAGCATTCGACAACACTCGTCGATCAGTGGAAGGAGAAGTCGACATGGAGGTACAGATAGGTCCAGAAGTCTCGACTATCACATTCCAAATTCTAGACATATCAGCCTCTTTACATGTTGCTCAGACGACCTTGGCTACATAAGGTGGGGGCTGTACCATCAACTTTGCATCAACGGGTGAAGTATATCTGTGGGAACCAAGTGATCTCTGTCAATGCAGAGAAGGAGCTCATCATTCCTTCCAATGTCACCACTATTGAACCAGATATTCCCATCATTGACATCCAACACTCTGAAGAAGACGTCCCATTTCATAGTTTCGAGTTTGAGACTGTAAACATAATCGTCAATCTAGAACCGATAAGTGTTAATTGTGTCTTTTCACAAGAAAAACATCTGATTCTCAAGTACCGTTTGAAGAATCATTTCAAGTTCAGAAAGATGTCGCTGGTATATAATTAACGCAAATGGGGGCTTAGGTACAGGTCAATCATCATGGACAAAAGAAAAAAGAAATTTCGGTGCTCACCCATCCAATTCATAAGGCCAGGAGACCTTGCAGAGATCCAAGAGGAAATCTACTGACTGCACATAAAGGTCTCCCAATGAGCCTAGCTTGGGCCATGTGGCCCTCCATTCGATGGGATTAGATTCTCGAACCATCTAAGCCTCAAGAAGAAGAAAAGGATATAGATGAAGAAGCAGATCAAATACAACAGCTTTAGGACCAGGAGCACAACCTGTCCACTTCCATTCTAGTCAACCAGGGGCACAACCTGCCCACTTCAAATCCAGCTAACCAGGGGCATAACTTGCCCATCTCTGCATCAATTAACAAGGGGCACAACCTGCCCATCTTTGCAGAATCGACACCATCAACCATCAGCCAGGGGCAAAAGCAGCCCATCCATTGGACAAAGAAAAGGGAAATGGCTAGCCCTAAATTGGTTTGATGTCCAGATTCCAAGCCTGTATCTCGCTGTGGAACCAGACAAACTACAATGTCAGGTAAGTGATCCGGGAGGGACTGAGTACGACTCAGATCTCGAACCCAACTAGCAAGAAATCATGGTCGTTGAGCCAGACCATGATTCTTCGCCCAAATCATTAACCCCCACCTCTTCAGGGGAAGGAGTGTGGGGTCCTGAAAGGTCATCTGTTCCCTTAACTTCTGAATAAGCCAAAGTGTCATCCGAGGGCTCTGGCTTCCAAAAAAAAAGCTGGTTTAAGTAACGAGCGGTACCCTGGGATAAGTTGGGATCAATCATGATTTGCAATGCCTGCTTATTCAGGGTCCCTTAAATTTCAAAAATCCAAAAAAATAAAAAACTTTCAAAACCCAAAAACATCTAGCATTTCAATTCCATAAAATTCTTAAAAACTAAAAAGTATTCATTTTCCTGCATTCAATAATGTGTCAAGTTCATCTGAAGAGTTGCATGAGTTTGAAGTCGAATCATATGATTTTGACATCAAATTAGACTTCGAACTCATGGGTCTGGATGAGTTCAGGATGGAGAAGATGATGACCCGGCTCCCGAACTACAGAATCTCCTCAAAAAGTTTGAATCTAAAGCCGATGTTGTAGCCGATGATTTTGAGGTAGTAAACTTGGGGACACTAGAAATCCCTAGGGAAGTACGCATTGGGAAATCGTTGCCACCAGAGATGAAGCAGAGAATGATCGAGTTCCTAGCTTCAAGACTATCCAACTTTGCGTTCTCATATGAAGACATGCCGAGGCTCGATGAAGAGCTCGTTGTTCACCATCTACCAACAAAGCCAGATATGAAGCCAGTTAAGCAGAAACTGCAAAGAATGAAGCCAGAATGGGCCCTGAAAGTTCTCGATGAAGTCATCAAGCAGTACAACGCGGGAATCTTGGTAGTCTCCAACTACCCTGAATGGCTCGCCAACATCGTACTAGTTTTGAAGAAGGATGGCAAGGTTCGAATGTGCATAGACTTCCGAGATCTCAACAAAGCCAGTCCTAAAGATGATTTCCCTCTACCACATATCGACACTCTGGTCAACAACACCACAGGGTACAAGATCTTCTCATTCATGAACGGATTTTCAGGTTACAATCAGATCAAAATGGCCATCGAAGATCGTGAGAAAACATCGTTTATCACTCCATGGGAAACTTTCTATTACAGGGTAATGTCGTTCGGTCTGACGAACATAGGAGCAACATATCAGCGAGCAATGACAACATTATTCCATGATATGATGAACGAGGAGCTTAAAGTATATGTGGATGACATGATTATCAAATCTAGCACGATTGAGGGACACTTTGAAGATCTAAAAAAGTTGTTCAACAGGTTAGAAAAGTACAAGCTTCATCTCAACCCTTAGAAATGTGTCTTCGGTGCAACTAAAAGTAAACTCCTTGGCTTTATGGTGAGCGAGGATGGCATCAGGGTCGACGAGACCAAGACAAGAGCAACATTGAGATACCCCCTCCAAGAATTAAGAAAGAAATTTGTGGTTTCCTCGGCAGAATCCACTACATTAGTCGCTTCATTGCACAACTCACACCTATCTGTGAGCCCATATTCAAGCTCCTTCGAAAGAATGTATCAAAAAAATGGAATGACGATTGCCAAGTCGCCTTCAACCGCATCAAGAAGTATCTCATGAATCCTCCAGTTCTAGTGATGCCCACTCTCGGACGACCCCTACTGTTATACATCTCGGTAGCAACCGAAGCCATCAGTTGTGTCCTCAGTCAGCACGATGAGATCGGGAAGAAGGAACAAACAATATACTATTTAAGCCGAAAGTTCACCAACTACGAGACTAAGTATTCCTCAATCAAGAAGACTTGCCTCGCCCTAGTCTGGGCAACTCAACGACTCCGACAATACATGATTGCATTCCCTATTTTCCTCCTCACTCGTATGGATCCGCTCAAATACTTGTTTGAGAAGCCAGCACTCACTGGAAGGATAGCTAAATGGCAGCTACTCCTGTCTGAATTCGACATCACCTATGTCACTCAGAGGGCAATCAAGGGGTAGGCCCTTGCCGATCATCTCGCCACTCATTCTCTCCTGGATTATCAACCGCTCGAAACGTTCTTCCCTGATGAGGATCTCTTACTCATCAAAGGAGAAGAGAAGAAGAAGAAAGATGAGTGGACGTTATTCTTCGATGATGCAACCAACTCTAAAGGAAGTGGAATCAGAGCAATCCTTTACTCTCCAGATGACGTCCCTATTCCTATCTCAAGGCGCAAGCATTCGAATGTAACAATAACATGGCAGAGTATGAAGCTGCATCGCTGGTCTAAGGGAAGCCATAATCTTGGGTGTCAAGAAGTTACAAGTATTTGGAGACTCACAGCTTATCATCAATCAAACCAATGGCGAATGGAAGACCAAGGACGAGAAGCTGATACCATATCACGTATACCTTGAGAATCTGGTCGAAGAATTCAAAGAAATCACATTCTCGTATATGCCCAGCGCCAAGAATCAGTTTGCAGATGCTTCGCTACTCTTGCATCAATGCTCGAAATTTCGAAAGAAGCTTTAGAATGGGAGCTTACAGTCGAAACTCAAGATGAAATTGCCTTCTACCTGCAGATTGAAGAGGCCGAAGCCGCCCCTAACAAACCCTGATATGCCGACATCAAGCAATATCTCGAAACCTAGGAATATCCAGAAGCAGCAACAACAATAGATTGCCAAACCATCCAGCGTTCGGCTGGCCAGTTCACCATCAGTGGTGAAATTCTTTACAAGCGATCTTATAATCAAGTCATCCGTCGATGCGTCGATGAAACAGAAGCTGCTGAAATCATGAAAGGAATACATGAAGGAATTTGTGGCCCGCACATGAACGGGCACATGATGGCAAAGAAGATTCTACGACTCGACTACTATTGGCTCACCATGAATACAGACTGCTGCCAGCACGTCAGAAAATGCTTCAAGTGTCAGGAGCATGCGAATCAAATCCATGCCCCCACATCAGAACTGTACAACCTAACAACTCCTTGGCCTTTCTTTATGTGGGACCTTGACATCATTGGGAAGGTGAGTCCAAAAGCATTAAATGGTCATGAGCATATACTTGTGGCAGTCGACTACTTCACTAAGTGGGTAGAAGCAGCCTTCCACACCACGATTGCAGCATCCTAAGTGATCAAATACATGAAGAACAACATCATATGCCGGTATAGAATCCCTAACGCTATCATCATAGATAACGGGACCCCGTTTGTCAATAAGAAGATGGATGATTTCCTCAGCAAGTTCAAAATTCAATGTCATCGATCAAGCCCTTACCGTCCTTAGATGAATGGTGGAGCAGAAGCCGCAAACAAGACGATCATCAGGATACTCGAGAAGATGGTCGTGACCTATCAATATTGGTCAGACATGCTCCCATATGCACTTTAGGCCTATCGAACGTCTGTACGATCTGCTACCAGTGTTACTCCTTTCAAGCTTACCTATGGAATGGAAGCAATTCTACCAGTCAAGGTGGAAATACTGTCACTACAGGTGTTACTGGAAAGCGAAATTGAAGAAGGAGAATGGCAACATGCCAGATTCCATCAATTACAGCTAGCAGATGAAAAGCGCATGCATGCGCTAAGTCATTCCCAGTGTTATCAGAAAAGGATCGCTCGGGCTTACAACAAGAGAGTCTGAAAAAGAAGTTTCAAGGTAGGCGACATGATTATGAAGAAAATTTTACCGTCACACCTTTCAGATCCCAGAGGAAAATTCAAACCATCATGGGATGGACCGCTGATCATCAGAGAAGTACTTCCCGAAGGCGCCCTCAGGCTCACTAGCATGAGAGGAGTGGATCTTCCTGAGCCAATCAACGCCGACAAAGTGAAGATCTTTCACGGGTAAGTCATTCTAACCCTATCAAGAGTTAAATTAGTAGAGCTGAAGTCAAGAGGCTGAAGCTAAGACCTTTGAGAAATCATTTCCGTCCACCAATAAGTATTCCAAATAAAGAGTTTCAAAAGAAAAAGAGAAGAAAAAGATAAAAAAAATAAAGAGAGTACAAAGAGAAAGGAACAAAAGGATAAAGAAAATGGGGAAGCCAAAACAAGGTACCCAAGAAAAAATAACCCGAAAGGAAATACAGCCATCCATCCATTCATCTCAGAAGGTCCGTAACTAAGGCCGACAGCTCTATCATCGTAACTCAAGATAAGGGCTGAAAGACTACCATCGGCGGTGTTCGCTCACCTCAAGTGCAAGGCTGCGATGTAGTAATAATTCTCGGTAAGACCGAGGTCGATCCACAGGGAAAGAGGTAAATAATTCCAACTACTCCAATAACTAGAATCCAAGAAGTTTAGGAAAATAATTTTTAACATGAAACAGAAAAATCTGATATTTGAAAAGAATTAGAGCATCAAGGATCCACTTATAGTAGTTCAATACTAATCCATTCATCCAAGCACAACACAATTAGAATCAAAGTTCTATCTCTCATCTAATTGAAGGATATAACATTCAAGCACAAACAGTCCCACTTAAATCTGAAAATCACATTTCTAGTTCTAATGAAGCACATAGAACTCAAACTTGTAGCCTTCGAAGTAACAGCCATGCCAAGAGACTATGACATGCTCTGGGGTTACTACAATTTGAATCTAAACAAACTCATCATGGCAATCATAGAGAATTGCAAGGAACTCATGTCCGGAGTACACAAACTCTCATAATTCATCTAAGCATCCAAACTTTATTCAAATTAGAAGTTCAAAATCTAAAATTAAGAAAATGGTACTTGAAATAAAAGAATTAAAGCATTGAAACCAACTACAAATTTCACCTCTAGATCTAGCTAAGAGGTTAACTAAGAAAAAACATATTAAAATTAGAACTAAAACTAAGAAAAGGAAGAAAAACTAGCTGTAGGAGGCTAGGTAGCCTCCTAAGACTTGAACTCCTTGCTTCCCACGTCCTTGACTGCCTTGGAATAGAAGAGAGCACCTCTTTTTATAATATAACAAGAATATCGCAACATAACAGATTTTGTTTCGCTTCGTACGGCTTAACCAATGGTCGAATTGCCTTCAAATTTGATTTGTAGTTTCCTTGTAATGTGATATTCCTCATAGATGATTTAGATTTTCAAGATTATCTTCTGAATGGGCCCACCAATCAGATGAGCGACCGCCTCTCAAAATCACGCAATTCGGGTACCTCCAGAACCAGTCATCTTGCTTTCAACGCTACGGAGTGTACAGAGGTCGGATTGATCTCAAATTTTGAATATTGGTAGAAACCTTCCTCCTCTAGATGATAGATGGATTATATTTTGCAAATCAACTCTAGAATTGAGTGTGAAAATTAGAACACTTAGGCCTTTTATAAAATCTACGCAGTTGAATATTTTTGGATGGTCCATCTTTCTTCAACCGGTACGATCAAACCACATATCCTATTGATCTGAAACTTTGTGGTTATTCATATATGGATGTGGTATAGAAGATGGTCAAATTAGATTTTTCATATCATCAATGATGGGCCACCTGGACCATTCTAGTGTTGAACAGTGAAATCTGGAAATTTTCTAGATAGTTCGTATTGTTTTGGCCGCCACGGTCAATCCGTAGCTCCGATCAACATGAAACCACTTGAGTTATTTCGGTGTCGAGCCCCTCTTTGACATGGATGTGTTATATTTCCAAACATCATCAAGATGGCCCCCAAAAAATGAGCTAAAAAATAAAAAACGGGACTACCTGTATTGAAATCTGCTTTAGAAAGTGCATGGCCGACTTGTCATCCAACCGGTCGGCCGGCCGGTCGGACCACAGGTCGGCCTTCATAAAATTAGTCCAGAGAGTTTGCTGTTTCTGAAGGGTTTGGTCGGAGGGTCGGTGGTTGTGGCCGGCCGGCCGGTCAGGCTGTAAATTGTGACTTTTTCATACTTTTCTTCCTCCATTGCATTGCATCTTTCCTCCATCTCATATCCTTTATTTCTTTGATCTTCAAGGCATACAAAGTGACTCTTTTAACCATGAATTGGTGAAGTCTCCCTCTCATTCCTACAATCACAAAAACATGTATTAGATGAGTCTTTTAAACATAAAAACCATGCATATAATGTGATGTAATGGGTTGGCAAATGTCTAAATTGGAGGCTCAACAGGTGGGCAACGACGGATTCCTAACCTCTAGTCACTGTAGTTATCTAGAAGAATCCAGAAAAAGAAAAAAATGAAGTGTGCCTAAACAAAGAGGGCGGGGTGAAAACCTGAAAGGGCACTTCGAGTAAAAATAGTGGACAAACAGCGGACTTGGTAAAAACCAGAAAGGGCACCGAGGGTAAAAATAGCACAGCTGTCAAGGGGCAAACAAGATCAAATACCCGGGACGTGGTGAAAATCCAAAAGGGCGCCATGGGCAAAAATGATGGGAAAAGCCGGTTGTGGTGGAAACTCGAAAGAGCGCTATAGGAAAAAATGGCTAAAAAAGAAAAAGAAAAATAAAAAGCGCAGGTATTAGGAAGCAAGATAGTCCAGATTAGCTCAGACAATCCCAGTTCGAGAGCAAGAAGAAGTACAGTCAGGGACAGGAACTTTACGAACTCTGACAAAACTCTTAGAACGTAATGGTTTCAATGGCCTACACCTCTAGGGAATCAAAGGGATCCCCCAGAAGTCAATTTTGAAACATCGGTCAAAACATTGGCCGAGCCTTAGTTCTGATTCCTACATTCTGACACAAAATCTAGACACACACTCACAAGACAACTCATGGCACAATAAGTTCCTAAAAAGTTTTTTTTTCTTTCCATTAATGCATCATATTTCTTTTACATATATCATATCATATCTTTCAAAATACAAAAAAAAGTGCATCATCGCCAGTTATGTACCATGCAAAAAGGGACATACAGACGGCCGACACAGCCCTTGAAAGCAGAAAAATCAATCTCTGCCCTCATCGGCCATGTCAGGTAAGTCCTCTAACTCATAATGAAATAGCCTCGGTCTTAACCTGCTCACCTCCATGCGCAGGTAATGCACCTCATCTCACTCAAGGCTACGGATCGCCATCTCCTCATCAGACAACCTTTGATCAACAGCCAATCTCCTCGACATCATCTCACAATGATACCGAAGCGCAGAAATCTCAGACAGCAAGTGGCCATGAGTGGCCAAGAGGAAGCCAGGGTCGACAAATGAGCGCTCCTCAAAGGGTTCATATGAACCAGATGAAGAACCAGGATCCCTATGGACATCCAGCTCATCCTCATCAGTAGTCAGGTGCCAGCAAGGAATGCGGCGATATAGAGACTGCTCAGCAACCCAATGCTGATATGGAGTAGTTGCCATCGAAAAAGTCCGCAGCTCCAAACCAAGCAAATTAGCAGTCAAGTGACTTGCCCAGGACCTATCAATCCGAGTCCTAAAATCAGATGATCTGGCCAGAAGTGATCGACGCCTGGTACCCAAGAAAGTAAAATGTAGAATATCCTGCTCATACCCAAACTGTCACAAGAATCGAATAGGATGATAAGAGAAATATGAGCGAAAGCTTACCAGCATCAGAGGAAGGCGATGAGCATCACAAAGCGCTGGAGGAAGTGAAAGCCAAGATGACTCCCAACGAACATTCCAATCACGTAACTCAGCGAACATCCTATGGTACGAGGGATCGCTCATCCTGGCTGTATGCAGAAGAAACTCCATAATATGGCACAAAAGATCATGGTGACAAGTGTTGGGAAATTATATAGGGACGGTCAGCAAAAGACGCTCCCATAGCCAAACCTAATCATGAGAAGGCAAAGAAACTCAGCCAAAGCAAAACAGTTTCAAAAGACAAGAAAGTACGAGAGAATTACCTGAAGAAATGCATAGCAACCGCAAAGAACACGGGAACAGCCTAAGGTGCAGTCAGTCAGCCCATTGAATAGCTCAGCTAGGACAAGAAAATGACCCCCTACCAACGAACAACTCCGCTCATCACCTCGAAAAGCAGAGGAGTCTGAGATCGGCGCCATCTCGAGAATAACACATCAGCTATCAAACAGAACATTAGTGCATTTCAAGAAAGCATGGATCCCGCTACACTCTAAGGGCCCGAAAAAAGATCATACAGCAAGTCTAAAGAAAAAACCACAGCATCCTGGCCATCGACTGCAGGCTGAAGAAGATATGGAATTCCAAACCAGTTCTGCAGAGTGGCAGTCTTCAGCAGAGTCTTCGGCGAAAAATACTGTGCATAATCCCAAGGGAGACCTGTCAAGCACGTGATCTCCTCTAAAGAAGGTCACATCTTCATGTCGTTAAACGCAAACAAGTTCAACGAAGGGACCCAGTCAATTAGTGCAGCCCCAAGCATCCTCTAATCAATGTCAACCCTGGCCATATGAATCAGACTGCCAAAGCCATAGGACTCCAGCTCCCAAATCTCATAAGCTAATAATCTGTCAAGCCAAGCAAGCAGTCGTGGCGAATAAGAAGGACGAGGAAGCAACTGACAAGTCCTTACAGGAATCCCCTTCAGAATAAAAGGTCCAGAAATCCCTGACAGCTCCTCAAGGATCGGAAGGTCAACGAGCGAAGGAGAAGGAAAAGCTAGAACCTCTATAAGCTCAATGGTCTCTTAAATATCCCCAGTAGCAGCTATGTCTGAGATAGTCGCATCACTGTTTGAAACTGTCACAACCTCAGCAGCATGAGAAGACTCGCCCACCTTGTGAACAGAGTGTGCAAAGGGCCAATGATCAGGAGAAGGTCGGTAATCTCCATCAAGAAGGTTGTCTGCAAAGATCACACTGCGCATCGTGGTGTCCTGAACAATCTGACCGCTAAAAAGTGCATCTGAATCGTCAAGAAGGGCCCTGATGGCCCTGATCAAAGAATTAACAGTCAGATTTGGACCTACAGTCCTCTCCAGCATAAAGTTAGGAACCCAACTATCACTCTGTCCAATTAAAGGAATCATCGGGACATCCACACCGTCCATCGTCAAGGGGACATCATCAATGATCACATCAAGTCCACCAAAGCGAGTGTACCGTACATCTCGACCTTCATCAAGTGAATTCAAGCAGTCAAAGGTATCATCTGAACCATCCATACCATCTAGGTATGAGATCAGCCCATCAATGTCCATCATGGCATCTTTCTCACCATCAATCACATCATCCATAAGGACCGCACTCAAAGGATGTGTAGCCTCACCTATGGCCACTCTCCCCATCTCATCCATACCATCCAAATCCCCACCATTCAATCCCCCATGCAAATCTGAATTTCCAGCCATCCCACCATTAATGGGGACACTTAAAGCTTCCCCAACCACCATCCTCAAATTCCCATCAATGCCCCCTCCTAATGCCCCATCAACCCCCTCCATTAAAGGCACATCATCTCCATTAAAACCCATTAGAAAATCTAAGGTGAGGGACCCATCATGGTCAGCCACCATAGCCCTTAAATCTCCACCATCCATTGCTTGGGAGAGGACAAAAAGGGAAGAAGACAAAAAGAAAAGAAAGGATGAGACAAAAGGAAGAATCATGGCTGGATCGAAAATCCAGTACAGAGAATGAGGGAGACAGTAATAGAAAGTAGAGGAGAATGTCCGCACTAGAGCCCGCACAAACCGCACAAGAGGCGAGATTTGGGCGGCCTAGACGGTTGTTCGCTCGCCTCAAGGGTAAGGCTTGCGATGTAGTAATTACTCGGTAAGACCGAGGTCGATCCACAGGGAATTAGGGTAAACCAATTCAAACTATTCTAACAACTTCGAATTAAACAATTTTGAAGTTTGATTTCATAAACTAAGTAAAAATAGTAAATTTTGCAAAAATCTATTAATTAATAAAACTAAGGCCTTAAGGATCCACTTGTAGTAGTTTCATGTGAATTCATTCATCCAAGCATAAACACAACTAGATTCGAAGTTCTGTCTCTCATCTAGTTGGAAGATTAAGCATTTAAACACAAACAATCCCACTTAAGTTAGAAAATTAAATTCTAGTTCTAATGAAGCACATAGAATTCAACCATATAGCCTTCGAAGTAATAACCATGCCAAGAGACTATGGTATGCTCTAGGGTTACTATAATTCGAATCTAATCAATCCAAACATGATAATCTCAAAGAATTGCAGGGAACCCATGTCTGAAGCACATAAACTTTCATAAAACATCTAAAAATATCAACTTTATTCAATCTAGAACTTAAAAATCCAAACTTTAAGTAAATGTACTTGAATTAAACAAATTCAACATAAAAACTAGCTACAAGCTTTACCTATTAGACTTAGCTAAGAGGTTTTAGCCAAGCATTGTTATACTTGAATTAAAAACAAAAGAGAAACTAATCAAAAGCATAGAAAACTAAAAAAAAGCCCTAGTTGGAGGAGTTGCAGTCGCTCCACGATGATCTCTTTTGCTCCCCACGAACTTAGAACTCTTCTAGGATACCTTAGTAAGGATGCCAAGGTGTCCTTTTATAAGAAAAACCACACATCGCTTTAGATTTGCGTAAGGAGTTACACACTTTCGTCGGTCATCGGGCGCCCGGTCAGGTGTTGGTCGGGCGGCCGACCATGCTGCAAATCGGTCTAATGGCTTTTGATTAAATCCTCTTTGAATATCGGGTGGTCAGGTCTAGAAACGTCCATCAGCTTTTAACTTTGAATTTCGAGCGCCCGACCATCCATGGCCTACTAATGTGTTTGTTGATTTCTTTTTTTCTTCTGGCCGATCCAGGTCTTTCTGACGTGATTCTTCGGGGCTTCTTTTCAGTGTCTTCAATGTAGTTCCAAAGGACCCTTTTAACATCAAATTCATAACTTCTCTCTCTCATTCCTACAATCACAAACATGCATTAGATTAGTCCTTTAATCATCAAAATCATGCATGAAATGTGATGAAATGGGGTTACATATGTATAAATTTAGAGCTCAACAACGGTCTCCTTCTCTCTCCGTGGAATTAGCCCAGCAACCTCTGGTAGGTGAGACTGTTAGTCCACGTCAGCAATTGGCCCCCTAGGGGCCGCCCAAAGCTCCGATCGACTCTGAATTTTGACAGAATCTGATCTGAACTGTTTGGAAGGTGCCCCACCTGTCCAATCATGAAGAGCAATGACCAAAGTGGGTCTGACCAAGCTAAAGAGAAGAAAAATCGATCAAGTGGGGCCTACAAACAATCTAAGCTGTCTAAAGGCTAGATAATCTTAATCCAAACCATGGAAGAACTTATATGAGTCATCAAGTAGCAAGGTCAATGGTTTGATCATCAAGAAAGAAGGCCAGAGTCCAAGATCTGATCATCAAATGGGCCCACACGGCCAAAACAAGCAATTTGAACCATTCAAATCATCATCTGCACCATGGAAAGCCTTCTTAGCCCCACAAAACACCAAAGAGGTGTTTTAAAACAAAGATGAATCTGAAAAGGTCTTGCACGACCAAATCAAGCAATCAGGATCGTCAGAAGATTGTGTTGCCCGGATCTGAACTAGCAAACATTCCCTGAAACCTCAGAAGCCATCAGAACAATCTAGTAGACGAACATTAAGTCAAGGAATGAAATAACAAAGGAGCTGCCCCTTTGAGCATACAAGCATCATCAAAGAAGAATCCCAGAAGAAGAAACAAGGTTTGCATTTCATTCAGAAAGTTTTGATACAAAAACAAAGCGAAAAGGCCTTAAATGTCAATAGGTCATACATTAACAAGCCAAATACATCCTTAAGAAGTAGGCTACAGATCACCAACATAATCATCATTGTCTCTCCTCTCCTCCCACTCCCAACGATGAAGATCCATCAAGAGAGCTATCACCGATCCTCTAGCATATCTGCGTCGACCCCCTAGAACATATAGTGAAGGAAGAAGCGGTCCTTGTCTGTACAGTAGATACCACTCGTCATAATCACGATCTGGGATCATGAAGCAAAATCCAGGCTGACCCTCAACAACGTCAACCATAGCATTAACCAGAATCTGAGCAGCTTGAGGTGGTGCAAAACAAGGAACCCTGGCAACACCGTTGATCTATCAGAGCAATCTCTCTCCTAAGTACCACTGAAATGACTCAACATCGGAAAGCACGATGCAGAGACATGAGGCCTCGTATGGCATCTGGGCAAACTAAAGAAAGAAAATCACCTCACAGTCAGTTGCAAAACAACACAACGGATAAGGAAAACAAGATACTTATGTCCTCTACAGTCAATCCATCTATATCAGCACGCCAGTTATCCCCAAACACTTGGGGGTTTGGTCGGCGATTTTGCTGATGCCAGTGCATGAAACGATACAAAGATGGTTTGACGTCATACCATATTCTTGGGGACAGGTGAGCGAAATGATCATAGAAGTAAGTCTGGGCAAGGGCAAACGTAATGATCAGACAAAGAAAGACAAAATTACCAAGAAAGATTGAGGAGAATACCTCCACGACAGGCCAAAAACCTGTAAAGGATTTGCTACTCTGAGAAGTCTTATCCAAGCCTTGGTAAATGCGAGTCAGAATGGCCCCATTCCAATTGTATGAATGATGAAGGTCCTCAGTCAAGTAAAGAAATTTAGGATCAATCCTTTCATTCGCATAACAGAAAAGAAATGAACCGAAGGCGTAGGTAATCATTGTTCGTGCTTTATGAAGGGCTTCTAGCTCAGTAGTAGGTATGACAGCAGTGAAAGTGTTGTGAAACCATCGCAGTTTCACTTGGCTACTTTGGAATTCACTCTCAGGTGGGATGGCTCCCACAAGCCGCATCTAGTCATTAGGAGTAACTGAAGAAAGAGAACCCGTGTGGGGTACAACCGCCACATGAAATGGAAAGCCTATTTACATGTATATGTCCAGGGGAGTTATCCCCCATTCACCACAAGGAAGTTTAAAGGTGTGAGTTTCATCCCTCCACCTCTCACAAAGGGCCGTGAGTAACATACGGTTGGCATTATTTTTGTGGAAGCGCAATGCCAAAAGACCCGCGAAAAGAGTGTTGGCGAGAACACGTTCAAGCATCGGTTGTGGTTGTTCCACCCAGTTATCCCAAAGGTTTTGGGTGCCCAGACCTTTTATTGAAGGAAGAGGTTGGTGTTCCTTGGCTAGGGAACACATATGGTTCCCATGGTGAACAATGAAGGCAGGGTCATCCTTACTAACTGCTCTACTCCCCTCGTGTCGTTTGCCATCGAATCCTACAAGCTCGACAAGGTAAGCTTCCTATTCTTTACTTATTAAAATCCAAATCTTTATCCAGGAGACCCATGGATTTGGACTTACATGATTCAAATGCAAACATACTAAGTCCAATGTCCAACTCCATGTGTCGCCTAGGATATGTGTTGGGCCCATTGAAAAAAGCAAGGCCCACCTTAAAGAGGGTTGCATGTTATGGCCTAGATGAGGAAAATACACCATCTAAGGACACATTTTGGACAAAAAATGCACTCAAGTGCCATGAGACCAAAGTGGGATAAGAATCAAGCTTCATATGAAAAATACATTTTCAAAGTCCATGTGTGACCAAGGTTTGGTTCACTTTCCACATCAAAGCAATGAGCCTCATTTAAGATGTTTCCATCTTTTTAAATATGTACATGGAAAAATGGGGAATATGAAGGAAATTGATCCCCAAGAGCAACTCAAATGCCCCACCTCAATGGATGAAAGGTGCACATAGTCCGCTTGAAGAACTGTAAAAACTCACGATTGGGTCAATCATGGGCAACTTATGTGCATCATCTTGATAAATGTTTTGGCTATGAGAGCACAATATGGTAGTCTACCCACACACATGAATCAAGGAAGCCAATGGTAGAAAATGATGCACATAGCCCACATGAAGAATCAAAGTTAGAAATGTCCATGCAAGGACAAACTTGGGCAACTTATGTGCACCACTTTCTTTACCAAAAAGAAGACCATTTGAACACAAGAGGGCATGGCTTGATGAGTCACCCAACCATCATGAACATGGTTAAGAATGATGAACATAGCCCACTTGAAAACTAAAATCCAAAGTGCCACAAAGCATGGGACAAACTTTGGCAACTTATGAGCATCATTCTTTCCCACAAATTGAAATAATCACTCATCTTTGGGAAGGATGGTGGATGACCCACCAAATGCCACCCCAAAAGAGGATCAAGGAGCTATGATTACATGGATAGCTCACTTGAAAAAGGATTATCCATTGAAAGTTGGTGACATTAAAGGAAACTCTTGAGTACCATTTTCCTACAATATGAAAAACGACTTGAACTTAGTGAGATTGTTGAAATGGCTCACTCATGGGCCTTGTAAATGATCAAGTGACCCAAGTCCTCCATCCATCCAAGGAAAAAGCATGAAGGAAAAGAATCCTACATACACAAAGTGTGGTGGTGCACCCTTGACTAAAAGAAATTCATAAATTTTAATGGGGACCAAAAGCCCATGTGAAGGGATTCCAAAGAGCCCACCACACCTTGTATACAAGGAAAGGAGACCAAGAATGTACATCAAAATCAAAAGACGGTGGAAGAATTGGGCCATTTATCCATAAAGGCCCAACTAGAAAATCTAGCCCACTTGAGATCCAAATGAAGAATGGGTTAGTCACCTTTGTTCATGCACATGTTAAGGGGCCATCCAAAGTGAGTATTTTAAGCCAAAAACTTGAGGTGGGCCCTACCAATCTCATGGGCCCAAACCTTGAAAAGAAAATGAAAAAGAAGATAAGGCATTTAAGGAAGGCATGAAAAGGAAAAAAAAAGGCATGAGGGAGCCCAAAATGAAGTATTAGGTCCATCAAATGCACCAAGGGCCCTAAATTCACTTTGAGCCCATTTGATACACATATAAAGCCCAACTCCCATGAAAGAAAATATGATATTTTACCATGCACACTTGATGGACATGGCAAAATTACTCATTGCATGCACATGGAGGGAGTATGAAAGAGAAAAAGAAAAATGAAATGAAGCTTGAAATGTCCCTCTCCATGCACCACCTAGGTAGAGGTTGAAAAGTGAAAAAGACGAAAAGCTTGGGCCCACCTTAACTCTCTTGAAGTACCTACATGAAGAAAAGAAAGAGAACATGAGAAGAGAAAATGAAAAGGAAAGCAATGAAATGAAAGAAAGGAGTGGTCCATACTTTCACCACTCACAAAAGGGGGACCACCTTGTTGTCCCAAACTCCACCAAAGCCTCACCACTTGAACGAACAAGAGAGCCACCAAAAGGAATGAAAAACTTGAAGAAATAAAGAAAGTGAGAAAGAAGAGAGAGAGAGAGAGAGAGAGAGAGAGAGAGAGAGAGAGAGATTGCACGTTGGAAATGCAAGGGGTGCCCCATGTTATATAGAAAAGGAGAGGGCACCCCATTACCCAGCCCACTGAAAAAAACCAATGGGCAGAGAAGGCTTGGGCGGCACCCTGGGGGCCAGCCGTCCTCCCATCAAATTGAAATGACCCCTCCCTCTCTCTCCTTGGGAAGAATTCTCCCTTGGGAAGAGTAGTTGCAAGTGAATCTTGTACCTCCATGTAAGCATGAAGTGATGGAGGAGAAGAATGAGAAAAAGAGAAAGGAATCTCACCAAAATCTCATCTTGTGAGAAATTGGAGAGATGTTAGCTTGATGATGTGGAAGAGAGAGAAAACCACATGAGATTTTCAGCAGAATAAATAGGAATATCATTTCATTTGGCATCGATCTCAACATCCAAGTCATGATCCGATGGCGCCGAATCATTTTCAGAAAATACCGACAATTTCCAACCTTGATTTCCAATCATCTGTATAAAAACCAAGGTCTGAAGACCTTAAACTACATCGGGATCAAGATCCTGAGGGATTTTTAATAAAAACTGGCATCGATCTTAACCATCAAAATAAGGATCGATGACTCTGAACATTTTTCAAAATCATAATATATATATATATATATATATATATATATATATATATATATATATATATTCCCAGTCTTACTCCCAAATTTTGGGTCCGAAGACCTTAAACTATGTCGGGACTGAAATCTCGAGGGATTTTTAATAAAAACTGGCATCGACCTCGACCGCTCGGATCGAGGTCCAATAGTCCAGATCTTTTTAAAAAATCACAAAAAGATGTGTTTTCAGCATGTATAAATATGGTCCAAAGACCTTAAACTACGTCAGGACCAAAATCCCGAGAGATTTTCAATAAAAACCAGTATTTATCCTGATCGCTCGGATTGGGATTTAACAACCTGGAACATTTCGAAAAATCATTAAAAAATATTTCTTGCAATCATGTACATATTTTGGGTTTGAAGACCTTAAACTACATCGGGATCAAATCCCGAGGGATTCTTAATAAAAACGGGCATCGATCTTAACCATCAAAATCAGGATCGATGACTCAGAACATTTTTTAAAATCACAAAAAAATATATATCTTCCCAGTCTTACTCTCAAATTTTGGGTCTGAAGACATTAAACTACGTCGTGATTGAAATCTCGAGGGATTTTTAATAAAAACTGGCATCGACCTCAACCGCTCGGATCGAGGTCCAATACTCCGGATCTTTTCAAAAATAAAAATCACAAAAAGATGTGTTTTCAGCATGTATAAATATGGTCCGAAGACCTTAAACTACTTCAGGACCAAAACCCCGATTGATTTCCAATAAAAACCATTATTTATCCTGATCGCTCGAATTAGGATTTAACAACCTGGAACATTTCGAAAAATCATGAAAAAATATTTCTTGCAATCATGTACATATTTTGGGTCCGAAGACCTTAAACTACATCAAGATCAAGATCCCGAGGGATTTTTAATAAAAACTGGCATCGATCTTAACCATCAAAATCTGGATCGATGACTCAGAACATTTTTCAAAATCACAAAAAAATATATATATTCCCAGTCTTACTCCCAAATTTTGGGTCCGAAGACTTTAAACTACGTCGGGATTGAAATCTCGAGTGATTTTTAATAAAAACCGGCATCGACCTCAACCGCTTGGATCGAGGTTCAATAGTCCAGATTTTTTCAAAAAAATCACAAAAGATGTGTTTTCAGCATGTATAAATATGGTCCGAAGACCTTAAACAACGTCGGGACGAAAATCCTAAGAGATTTCCAATAAAAACCAATATTTATCCTGATCGCTCGAATTGGGATTTAACAACCTGGAACATTTTGAAAAATCATCAAAAAATATTTCTTGTAATCATGTATATATTTTGGGTCTGAAGACCTTAAAACTACATCGGGATAAGATCCCGAGGGATTTTTAATAAAAACTAGCATTGATCTTAACCATCAAAATCAGGATCGATGACTTAGAACATTTTTAAAAATCACAAAAAAAAAATAATTTCTAGTCTTACTCCTAAATTTTGGGTCCGAAGACGTTAAACTACGTCGGGATCGAAATCCCGAGGGATTTTTAATAAAAACCAGCATCGACCTCGACCGCTCGGATCGAGGTCCAATAGTCTGGATCTTTTAAAAAATCACAAAAAGATGTGTTTTCAGCATGTATAAATATGGTCCGAAGACCTTAAACAACGTCGGGACGAAAATCCTAAGAGATTTCCAATAAAAACCAATATTTATCCTGATCGCTCGAATTGGGATTTAACAACCTGGAACATTTTGAAAAATCATCAAAAAATATTTCTTGTAATCATGTATATATTTTGGGTCTGAAGACCTTAAAACTACATCGGGATAAGATCCCGAGGGATTTTTAATAAAAACTAGCATTGATCTTAACCATCAAAATCAGGATCGATGACTTAGAACATTTTTAAAAATCACAAAAAAAAAATAATTTCTAGTCTTACTCCTAAATTTTGGGTCCGAAGACGTTAAACTACGTCGGGATCGAAATCCCGAGGGATTTTTAATAAAAACCAGCATCGACCTCGACCGCTCGGATCGAGGTCCAATAGTCCAGATCTTTTTAAAAAATCACAAAAAGATGTGTTTTCAGCATGTATAAATATGGTCCAAAGACCTTAAACTACGTCAGGACCAAAATCCCGAGAGATTTTCAATAAAAACCAGTATTTATCCTGATCGCTCGGATTGGGATTTAACAACCTGGAACATTTCGAAAAATCATTAAAAAATATTTCTTGCAATCATGTACATATTTTGGGTTTGAAGACCTTAAACTACATCGGGATCAAATCCCGAGGGATTCTTAATAAAAACGGGCATCGATCTTAACCATCAAAATCAGGATCGATGACTCAGAACATTTTTTAAAATCACAAAAAAATATATATCTTCCCAGTCTTACTCTCAAATTTTGGGTCTGAAGACATTAAACTACGTCGTGATTGAAATCTCGAGGGATTTTTAATAAAAACTGGCATCGACCTCAACCGCTCGGATCGAGGTCCAATACTCCGGATCTTTTCAAAAATAAAAATCACAAAAAGATGTGTTTTCAGCATGTATAAATATGGTCCGAAGACCTTAAACTACTTCAGGACCAAAACCCCGATTGATTTCCAATAAAAACCATTATTTATCCTGATCGCTCGAATTAGGATTTAACAACCTGGAACATTTCGAAAAATCATGAAAAAATATTTCTTGCAATCATGTACATATTTTGGGTCCGAAGACCTTAAACTACATCAAGATCAAGATCCCGAGGGATTTTTAA
This sequence comes from Liriodendron chinense, assembly GCA_003013855.2. Taxonomy (NCBI): domain Eukaryota; kingdom Viridiplantae; phylum Streptophyta; class Magnoliopsida; order Magnoliales; family Magnoliaceae; genus Liriodendron; species Liriodendron chinense. The sequence goes on from ML058384.1 coordinate 15,184,945, forward strand.
TAAAAACTGGCATCGATCTTAACCATCAAAATCTGGATCGATGACTCAGAACATTTTTCAAAATCACAAAAAAATATATATATTCCCAGTCTTACTCCCAAATTTTGGGTCCGAAGACTTTAAACTACGTCGGGATTGAAATCTCGAGTGATTTTTAATAAAAACCGGCATCGACCTCAACCGCTTGGATCGAGGTTCAATAGTCCAGATTTTTTCAAAAAAATCACAAAAGATGTGTTTTCAGCATGTATAAATATGGTCCAAAGACCTTAAACAACGTCGGGACGAAAATCCTAAGAGATTTCCAATAAAAACCAATATTTATCCTGATCGCTCGAATTGGGATTTAACAACCTGGAACATTTTGAAAAATCATCAAAAATTATTTCTTGTAATCATGTATATATTTTGGGTCTGAAGACCTTAAAACTACATCGGGATAAGATCCCGAGGGATTTTTAATAAAAACTAGCATTGATCTTAACCATCAAAATCAGGATCGATGACTTAGAACATTTTTAAAAATCACAAAAAAAAAATAATTTCTAGTCTTACTCCTAAATTTTGGGTCCGAAGACGTTAAACTACGTCGGGATCGAAATCCCGAGGGATTTTTAATAAAAACCAGCATCGACCTCGACCGCTCGGATCGAGGTCCAATAGTCTGGATCTTTTAAAAAATCACAAAAAGATGTGTTTTCAGCATGTATAAATATGGTCCGAAGACCTTAAACTACGTTGGGACCAAAATCCCAAGAGATTTCCAATAAAAACCAATATTAATCCTAATCGCTAGAATTGGGATTTAACAAGCTGGAACATTTCAAAAAATCATCAAAAAAATATTTCTTAGAATCATGTACATATTTTGGGTCCGAAGACCTTAAACTACATTGGGATTGAAATCCCGAGTGATTTTTAATAAAAACGGGCATCAATCTCGACCACTCGGATCAAGATCTGTTGACCCGAATCTTTTAAAAAAAATAAAAAAATATACTTCCAGTATGTATAAAAACTAGGGTCCGAAGACCTTAAAGTACACTGGGATTAACTTCTCGGGGGACTTTCCTGCTTTCAACTAAAAACCGGCATCAATCTTGGCCCTTCGAGTCAAGGTTCGATAGCCCGAATCATTTCAAAAATACCAAAAATATTTTATAAGCTTTCCATGAAAACCAGTACCAGTCTTGGCCACTCGAGTCAAGGTCTAAAACTTTCTCAAAATAAAAAAAGACTTATCATCTGATTTTAATTGCACAAATTTATCCCCAGCGGTCTGAAGACCTTAAACTACACTGGGATTATCCTAACCTGTTCCAGACATGGTTGACACTTGATTGTATAGGTGTCCGAAGTTCTCTATACAAGTAATGGCCGAGGCGAGCAAAACCCTGCGATCCTGTTCGTGTTGAACGCACCGTGATAAACGACCTTGACTTGGAAGTCGCTGTTGAATTTGACGGATGCTCCCTGTTCCAAAAACTCATGAAGGGGATTAAGGCAGTTAGGAGGTGAAGCGCACCCTCACGGAATTATGAGCATCATAAGACTCCAAACTGGATTGATAAAGGGAAATTTGAGGATGTGGCTCATTTTGTGGCCGAAGGAGTCCGTCGGACGATACGTGGTCAATGTGCATTGCACATGAGGAACATGCAACTTTATGGGTGTGTTGACTGAAAACCCTCAAAATCCCCTCATCCGAAGATGTAAAACTATGACACTTAACTGTGTGAGATTCGTCTTGCTCGCTGACGTAAAATAAATCATGTGCCTTACCAGCAGTAGAAGCTGAAAGTTGATGAAAATTTCATACATTTCCCTGCAATTCAGAAAATCCAACAAAATACCAAAACATTACAAAATCAGCCTTCAAAATCACAAAATATTTTCCTTACTTTTAATAAAATCGATCTTCATCCTGACCACTCAGGCAAAGACTCGGATCAGATATTTGCAAAATCATAAAAATATTTATACCGTTTTCAATAAAACTAATCTTCATCCTGACCATTCAGGTACAGATCCGGATTAAATACTTGCAAAAATCACAAAAAAAAATCACTATCCTTAGGAGTTTTCGAACTCCGCTCACCCACTTCATAGTTTAGGATGACGGATCCGATCGCCCACAAATTGGAATCTTGACCAAAACTGGCGACCAAACACAATCCCAATCACACCCATTCCCCAAAAGAGTATCTTGAGATTACAACTTAGAGTACTTCCTTCATCCATCCCCAGCAGCAAACACAATAGCATCTTGGGACAATGGACCTGATCGACTACGGGTCGGGATCTTAACCAACCTGCTGACCAAATCTCCAAGAGAGCAAAACCCTACAAGCAATAAGCTCAAAGCTCTCTACATCCCCAACAAAAGTTAAATCATTGAACAGGAAGACAATGAGCCAAACCATGCATCTATATGCATACGCATCCAAACTATGCATCAACATCCATCGTATCAATCATCATGTTTACCTGCTTTCAAAATAAAAGTCAGTTAGCCAAAGACCCTACAAGCATCCCTAGTGGAGGCACATGCAAGCTAGATTTTCTTTTTAAAATAAAAAAATATACATATGTCCCTATTTACAAATAAAAACCCCACGGAGTATCACTCCCCAGAATGGGTATCTTTTCAAAATTCAAAAAAAAATATCTTTCTTAGTAGAGCGTTCGGCCTCCAAAACACTAAGAGATCTTCCATATCTCTGGGTAGGAGCCGACGCAAAAATCAAATAAGACCTAATGTTTCGCAGTTTCCCCGGGGACCATCGAACCCAATGCACTCAAAGTACGGTCGAACTGAACTCCAATGTCAATGCGATCGTACTAAATGCCGAGATAGGAAAAGATAAAAGCCAAAAGGCTTGGTCAAAGAAACCATCTGAACAGTAGAAACGATGAATTGTAACCCAAGTATCAAAACCAGCAGATTGGGTGGAAAAAGTTCACCCGCACATACCTAGGCTTGGATGCCCGAAGTACCTTGACTGAGTCCAAGTCGGAGTAGTGGATCACCTGTAAGGCCGCACAGACGCAGGGCAGCTAACCACTTTGACAGTCAACCGAAATAAGTACTCCTGGAGTGATCCAGGAAAGCAACGAACAATCAATCACAGGGTCGGTAACCTCGTAAGACTACAAGGACGTAAAGGCTCTACTGTACCTTTCCGATGTTAATACCGATTGAGAACGGAAGGGTTGCGATTGGGTACCCAAGTTGCAGCTCATGCAGGGACAACCGTAACGTTTTCTCTAAACTCCCACGGTATGTGCGAGTTATCTATTTTCAGACAATCAACTGATGCAGATACAAAGGTAAGTAAAGATTTCAGACCATGATCTATGAATGAACGGGTCAGAAGTGGGGTGTCCACTCGCTTTGACATTTGGTTGCACGCAACCTCTGCCAAAGAGGGGCATCTGTAAACACCCCACCTTCAGCTACAAAGCTGGTTGAGATGGTTGAATGGATAGAGGTCCATACCCCCAAACCCTATATCCAAAACTAGTCAAACTCACCCTTGCAAGCCCCAATCCATAGCCCAACTCATGCCTAAACCCAATCAATTCATCCCACAACACCCAAAGAAAAGCTCGATTTCCGAGTCCATCTCCACCCCTTTAGCCCATTCCTCCACCAAGGAGAGCCCGAGTGAGAAGAGTCTAGCCCTAGTCTAGCCCAGCCTAACCCTGGTCTAAGTCTCCTAAGCCACCTAAGTCCCAATCTTAGCCGCTCAAAGCAAACCCTTGTGACACTTCCATCCATCCAGCTACTCTTACACTAGCATCATCTCATTTGCATCTAGCATAAGTGCAACATTTCTTATTCTTCCAACCCCCTGCTTATCATTCCACTCAAAACACTTGATCAGGTCTTAGTGTATACTCTGAAGTTTGCTGATTTACCCGAAATTCATTCATCAGAAACTTTGATCGATCAAACACAGACCATGTATCTCGCATAAAGCACCTGTCTGTTCGAGCGTATGCTATGGGCATGCCTATTAATGAAAACCTGCGCATCAGAAACTCTTACTGTTCAGACCCACATTCATGCATCATATTATTCTTGAGATTGTACGAGGATTAAATCAGACTTTCAAGTATTAGTTCGATTATGTGAAGTAAAGACCGTACTTCGGTATAGACATAGTGGGTGCCTAACACCTTCCCACCCTGTAACCGTGATCCCTTACCTCGAATTTCTGACAGCAGATAAAAAAGAGTCATTTAGAGGAAGGAATCTTCGGATTCTCTTCTCTAACATTTCTACAGGGTCTAGCCGACTGTAGATTCGAAGTAACTGGCTAGTGGCGACTCTGGTCTTATACGAACTCATCCAAACACATCCAGTTTAACCTAACGATAACATGTCCACAAAAAAAGCCCTCGAGAAAGAGGCGAGCCAGTGGCACAACGATGATTTGTGCAACCCCTTTTCGAAAGGGAGGCTCGGGAGTGTGGAAAGGCGAGAATCCACACGTACGCATTAGATTGGTACACGTCACTGGACTACCATCAAATCAAAACTTGGGAACATCTTTCTTAAGCATTTGTCAATCGCTTCGTGTACAATATTAACTCAGCACCGAAAAGAGCGGATCTTGCTGCCCTGAGACAGAGAAATGATGAGTCATTATCAGCTTACGTTGGACGATGGCAGGCCATGGCCGCTTAAATGAAGACTCCCATCAACGACGAGGAGCAAATCTCCATGATCGACCACTCGGCAAATCCAAGTGTCTCTGGATACCTTGTCTCACATCCATATGCAAACCTCACCCAACTCATCCGCATCGAGGAATAAGTCAAAGCCGGAATAAGGGCTAAGATGATCTCCCCTTGGTGGCCTCATCAAGCCTCTCTAGTATAATCGACAGTGGAAGAAGAGCCTACTAAATACGAGAATGATAACGAAAGTGTCCTCATCCCCCATCCAGTGGAAGAAGTCGATCTTGTCGCCTCTACCGAAGGTGCACTATTCCTCCCTCAGCATGGACAACCACAACAGCAGCAGAGATGGAACCCACATTCTTCTAATCAAGGTTGGCAAGGGGCATCCCCAACCAATCCAGTTTTAGAACCCCTCATCCTGCAAGGGGCATTTTCAGTCGATCCAGCCTTTGCACCCCTAAGTATGAAAGGGACATATCCCGACTATCCAACTTTCATCAGCCAAGAAGAGCCTCCTCTCCAGTTTATGTAAGACCCGTACCCTGAATTGCCCTCCGTACGTTTAGTTTCCGGTACCGGTACGTCCCGGACGGACCAGATTAGAGAGCCTTGATCGCGACCCTGATTTAGTACCGCAACGACCCAAGACTTGTACCCTTGCGACCACGCGGGCGCCACGATTCCAACGCCGTTCGGCACGCCCCATTGCGATACCCGGTGTGTAAGATGCATACGTTCGTGCAATTCGAGGTGGGCCACGCAACGCGCGTGTGGCGTGGGCCCCACTTGCACAATTCTCAACAACATGTCAAATCTATCACCATCACCCTCACCCATACCCCCATCATTATCTAGCCATCATCACCGTACCCACCCCATCCTCTCTCACCAAAAGTCAACCACAACCCATACCTCTCATGCCCTCTCCCATCATCATCATCATCATCATCATGACATCATGCACCCCCCCTCTTCCCATACAAGAGCCATACGTAGGGGGGTGGCCTTCTCATTTTTCCTATTTCGCAAGAGAAAGGAGAGAGAAAGAGAAAGAGAGAAAGGAGAGAGAAGAAAGAGATTTGAGAGATTGACTGAGTTTAGAGAGAGATTTAGAGGGAGATCAAGAGAGAAAGAGAGAGGTTGAAGGAGGAGATCAAGCTTGGAGGACCCCGATCATCATCCGGACCGTCCGATCGGCAATCCAACCGTCCAACCATCATTGTGAGTGCAAACTTTCCCCCCTTTTTCTCGTTTACTTTTCATTTTCTTCCCTTGGGCCCACCTTGTGATGGGCAATGAGATGGATGGGCTGGATCGTCCATGAATGGGTCCCACCTTTTGATGGTGTGGATCCCACTTGGGGGCCTATTTTGTGGCATATTTAGTGTGGCCAACAGACCACCATGATGTATGTTGTTCATCCACGCTGTCCACCATGTGGACCCACCATGCAATGGCCCAGCTGGTGAATGGATTGGATCCTGCACGTGTGGACCCCACCAGTCTGGACGACAGCAAGTACAGCAAAAAAAAAAAAAAAAAAAGTAAGGAGACGCCGCTGGACAGCCAGCGTCCAAGGACGCTGCTGGGCAGCAGCGCTGGGGTGAGAAGTCCCTTTTGGGCTTTGACGGCTGGCCCACTCGTGGGACCCCCTTTGATGCATGTATGTGATCCACGCCGTCCATCTGTTTCTCCAGCCCATTTTAGGGTTGGACGCCAAAAATGAAGTAAATCCAGATCTCAGGTGGACCACACCATAGAAAACAGCATAGCTAATGATGCCTATTGTTTAAAACTTTTTTGGGCCACCTTGATGTTTCTAGGCTTTGTAAGATACCCAATATTGGGTTCATTGGGTCCCCCATGAGATGGGGAACCTGATAGATGGAGTGGATCTTTCCTAAGTGGGCCCCACCTAAAATAAACTAGAGAAAAGAAAAAGAAAAAAAAAAGAGAACAAAAAAAAAACATGGACGCTGGACGTCCCAGCGTCAGAGACGCTGGAAACGTCCAGCGTACGCTGGAGGGGTTAGTGGGGTCCCCACTCGTGGGACCCACCTTGATGTTTGTGTTCCATTCACACCGTCTATCTGTTTTCCCATATCATTTTAGGGCCAAGGCCAAAATCTGAAGCCGATCTGAATTTTAAGTGGACCGCACCGTATGAAACAGTGGGGAGACGATTTGTACTGCTGAACTTCCTCGGCCCACCTTGATATTTGTAGCCCCCAAAACATACCCAATATAGGACTCTATGAGTTCTTTATGAGCCGAGGAAACCGTTAGATGGGGTGGATCATCCTCTTGTGGGCCCCACTGGGCGAAAACCATAGAAAAAAAAAAAGAGAAAAAGGAGAGGAGAGGCGTCCGGGCGCTGGACGTACCAGCGTCCACGGACGCTGGGCTCGCTGTCCATCTGGAGGCCACCCTGTGGGTCCCACCATGATGTATGTGCTATATACTCACCATCCATCCAATTGGGGAGATCATTTTAGGGCATAACCTCAAGAATGAGACAGATCCAAATCTCCAGTGGACCCCACCACAGAAAACAGTGAGGGCAGTGACAGACCGTTGAAACTTACCTATGGCCCACCATGATGTTTATCTGAGATCCAATCTGTTCATAAGTTCACACATACATGGAGGAAGGAAAACAAAAATATCAGTTTGATCGGGGACTTCTGTGGGCCCCGCTTATAATAAAAAAAATAAAAAGAAATATATATATATAAAAAAAAAAAAGAAGGAAGAAAGAAAGGGATCGCTGGACAGGCAGTGTCCAGGGGACGCTGCTGCCCAGCAGCCTTATGGAGGACCCCGATCATCATCCGGACCGTCCGATCGGCAATCCAACCGTCCAACCATCATTGTGAGTGCAAACTTTCCCCCCTTTTTCTCGTTTACTTTTCATTTTCTTCCCTTGGGCCCACCTTGTGATGGGCAATGAGATGGATGGGCTGGATCGTCCATGAATGGGTCCCACCTTTTGATGGTGTGGATCCCACTTGGGGGCCTATTTTGTGGCATATTTAGTGTGGCCAACAGACCACCATGATGTATGTTGTTCATCCACGCTGTCCACCATGTGGACCCACCATGCAATGGCCCAGCTGGTGAATGGATTGGATCCTGCACGTGTGGACCCCACCAGTCTGGACGACAGCAAGTACAGCAAAAAAAAAAAAAAAAAAAGTAAGGAGACGCCGCTGGACAGCCAGCGTCCAAGGACGCTGCTGGGCAGCAGCGCTGGGGTGAGAAATCCCTTTTGGGCTTTGACGGCTGGCCCACTCGTGGGACCCCCTTTGATGCATGTATGTGATCCACGCCGTCCATCTGTTTCTCCAGCCCATTTTAGGGTTGGACGCCAAAAATGAAGTAAATCCAGATCTCAGGTGGACCACACCATAGAAAACAGCATAGCTAATGATGCCTATTGTTTAAAACTTTTTTGGGCCACCTTGATGTTTCTAGGCTTTGTAAGATACCCAATATTGGGTTCACTGGGTCCCCCATGAGATGGGGAACCTGATAGATGGAGTGGATCTTTCCTAAGTGGGCCCCACCTAAAATAAACTAGAGAAAAGAAAAAGAAAAAAAAAAGAGAACAAAAAAAAAACATGGACGCTGGACGTCCCAGCGTCAGAGACGCTGGAAACGTCCAGCGTACGCTGGAGGGGTTAGTGGGGTCCCCACTCGTGGGACCCACCTTGATGTTTGTGTTCCATTCACACCGTCTATCTGTTTTCCCATATCATTTTAGGGCCAAGGCCAAAATCTGAAGCCGATCTGAATTTTAAGTGGACCGCACCGTATGAAACAGTGGGGAGACGATTTGTACTGCTGAACTTCCTCGGCCCACCTTGATATTTGTAGCCCCCAAAACATACCCAATATAGGACTCTATGAGTTCCTTATGAGCCGAGGAAACCGTTAGATGGGGTGGATCATCCTCTTGTGGGCCCCACTGGGCGAAAACCATAGAAAAAAAAAGAGAAAAAGGAGAGGAGAGGCGTCCGGGCGCTGGACGTACCAGCGTCCACGGACGCTGGGCTCGCTGTCCATCTGGAGGCCACCCTGTGGGTCCCACCATGATGTATGTGCTATATACTCACCATCCATCCAATTGGGGAGATCATTTTAGGGCATAACCTCAAGAATGAGACAGATCCAAATCTCCAGTGGACCCCACCATAGAAAACAGTGAGGGCAGTGACAGACCGTTGAAACTTACCTATGGCCCACCATGATGTTTATCTGAGATCCAATCTGTTCATAAGTTCACACATACATGGAGGAAGGAAAACAAAAATATCAGTTTGATCGGGGACTTCTGTGGGCCCCGCTTATAATAAAAAAAATAAAAAGAAATATATATATATATAAAAAAAAAAAGAAGGAAGAAAGAAAGGGATCGCTGGACAGGCAGCGTCCAGGGGACGCTGCTGCCCAGCAGCCTTATGGGCGCCACTCCATGGACCTCACTCGTTGGGCCCACCTAGAATGTATGCGCTTTATCCATTCCGTCCATATGATTTTCAACTCATTTTAGTGGCTGAGCCAAATTTAAGCATATCCAAACCTCTAGTGGATCATGCCACGGAAACAGTGGGAATTATGATCTCCACCGTTGAAACCTTCCCAGGCTCTACAGTGATGTTTATTTGTCATTTAACCTGTTCATAAGATCACATGGATATGGGTGAAGGGGGAAACAAAAATATTAGTTTGATTCAAAATGCTTGGGGCCCATTTGGGTGCTACGCTCTATGGGTCCCACCACGATGTATCTGTTTTATGTATGCCGCCCATCTGTTTTTCTATATTATTTTAGGGCCGAGGGCCGTCATAATGAGGTAAATCCAAACCTCAGGTGGACCACATTGTAGGAAACAGTGGTCATTGATGCCCGCCTTTGAAACCTTCCTTGGGGCCATTGTAATGTTTATTTTTCCATCTAACCAAAGGTGATGGGGCCCAACTTTGGGTCCCACCTTGATGAATGTTGAGTATATCGTGTCGTTCTTCTTGGCAGGGGTGTGGGCCCAGTTTTAGGTGGGCCACACGTAGAAAATAAGGGTGATTGAATGCCTACCATTGGAAACTTTACAGGACCCATCTGTTATGTTTATTTGCCATCCTTCCTGTTCATAAGTCACCCAGCCATGGGTGGGGTTCCACACGTGTGGTGTGCGGGCCCCACCATGGTGTTTGTTTGCCATCTCACTTGATTAGTGGGAAAGCACAAATATTGAGTTGATCCCAAACTGTTGGGGCCCATTAATGTATGTGGCTTCCCCACTCCTTCGTGCGGTTATACCCAACCCCGGGTCCACCTTGTTATGCATGTGTTCTATCCACGTCAGCTATTGGCCTCCATGGTGCGATATGTATGTCGGCCATCCATAAGGACCGCCTTAATTTTGTGCTTAATCCAAACCATCCAAATGAATGAACCCTAGCATGTTATGTACAGGATGGCCCTTGGGACCACCTCTGTGTACGTGTTCGAATGACCGCATTGTCCATCCCGTGGATCCACCTTGATGATTAGTCGTGTAAACCCTTATTGAAAGGTCATACCTAAATGTTCACTCGATCCAAGTCACAGGGCTACTTTCTTAAACTCACCCTCTTGAACCGTCTTGTTAATTCACCTTATTAACTCACCATGTTGACCCGTCTTGTCAACCTGCCTTATTGACTCACCTTATTTACTCACCATGTTGATTGATCTTGGTAACTCAGCTTGTATACTCATATGACTCACCCCTTCTACCCTTATACCCAACTATTAAAGACTACCATATCGTGTATATCTCATCCACACCGTCCATTTACCTATAGGACGAGTATGGGGCTCATCCTCGATGTTCGTATGACATCTAGGCCATCCATTATATGGAGCCTATCTTGTAGTATGAGGTTAGACCTGTTGTCCCTTTTTGGACCTCATTGTATTGATCATCTGTCTCAGATTTCCCTACCATTTATGATTCTCTGTCATAACCTGTCTATCTTTCAATCCGTTCTATAATATTCCTTTTATGGACCATTATTGTGTTTATCCCAACTGTACTACAGGATTATGGGTCTCGGCATGATTTTGGGTATTCTACTCTTGTCGCTCCAGTAGGTTCTACCTTTGATGTGTCGGTAGTGTTTTCAATTATTTTCTTTCCATTTGGGTTATCTAAATATTGAAGGTTAATCCACACCGTTCAGTTGTTGGACCGTCTGTGCTGTTGTATACCATCCATTTAGATTCTTATCCCTTTATGTTTGCTTGTATTATAAGTGAATTATCTTTTTATGCTATTTTTAGTATGTCTGTTGCCACACGTAGTGTTATTTGGAATACTCGTATGTGATCTTTATACTATATGCTTCGACAACCACCATGCATGTGTAATGAGTATGCATCCCGAATCACCATTGTTAGTTGGGGACCACTAGGGCATAAACGCATTCATAAAGCATTCGAGATGTAGTCGCGCAAATGTAATTCACGTGCTCTCTATCGCAAACCTCTCCAATAGGTATGGGACTATTCGAGGACAGGAATCTATCATCCTGACTTACACTGTATGGTAGGAATAGCTTAGCATACCTTGTAGCCCTTGGTGCGAGATTCCCTGGCTAGCGATATCCCGCACTATGACTCGATCATTCATATGTGTCCCCTCATCTTAATCATATCTTAAATAGGTTGGACTAGATTGATTTATTGCCATCGTGGTAGATGGGCTACTTGTTGGCACTCATACTGTATACTTGACTCATACATCATGAATGCTTGGCTCATCTGATTGTCTTGTATCAACCGGCCATATCGGTCGTGATTGTCGTGCAATTCATTACCAGCTGACGGTGACATTGTGTTTAAGACCTTATAGTTTTATGGTGCTCTTTGGAGACTTGCACGGGCATGTCGTCCCACGTTTGTATGCATGGTTGCATTTCGCACCGTCTGCTTGTGCCGCATATAGCATGGTTACTACGTTGCAACCACAGCTCCATCGTGGTTTGCAGGAACACCGGAAATATGTGATCTTTAAACAGGATGCCATAGATGTCCCTGGGTGAAAGTCCCTGAACCCGTTGGTACCAAGGTGGGTGCTCCATTCAAGGACCGGGTGGTTTAATCATACACCAGTATGCCGAATACCAAATGGCGGTGTTTTCCACTGCACGTGGTCAGTTTGGAAGGAGGTCTGACCTAACCTGCCGGAAGAGTGTTGGCAAAGGGGGTTGAGTTTGACCAGCTGTGAGTAGGTCCGCTATTGCACCAGATAGGCTTTGGCATTCTACTGGTGAGTAGTGAGGTCTGTGAGACCCCGGTGATGTTCCGTTTCAGAGATGGTGTTATAGGCAAAATGGTGGAGATAAGATTTCACGTGGAAATGACCATTCGACTCTCGAGATCATCTGATCGAGAGTCGAATATTGGACAAGTGCAGGACGCCCATTCGACTCTCGAGATCATCTGATCGAGAGTCGAATATTGGACAAGTGCAGGACGCCCATTCGACTCTCGAGATCATCTGATCGAGAGTCGAATATTGGACAATTGCAGGACGCCCATTCGACTCTCGAGATCATCTGGTCAGGAGTCATGGATGGTCAAATACGGAAAACTAGATTCGCGAGCAGACCTTCTCGCAAGTCGTTGAAAGATATTACACCCAAAATATGTACTTGGACTCGCGACCACATTTTAATCTGCGAGCAGCTTTACTACGGGCGTCTCCTTCCTTTTCGGAGGTCCTGACTCCCAGCTACGGGCGTCTCCTTCCTTTTCGGAGGTCATGACTCCTAGCTACTGCTTCCGTCCGGATCCAGTCGGATTTCAAGGGATTGCCATCTAGGGGCGTGATTGTTGGAATAAATCATTGGGTTGGATCTGACTAAAAAGATAGGATCTTATCCCACGAAATCAGAGGATTCTCAGTATCGTACGCGACATCAACGGGATTTCAACATCTTACGGAACAGACTGGATTGTTTGTTATCTATATAAGGGGACGGCTCCATTGAAGAGGGGGTAGGTACTCATCATTCAATCTGGGTCCCGTTTGGCTTGGCTTTTCTTCTGTGGCCTAACTTAAGCGTCGGAGGGCTAACGGCTGGTCCCCAGCCACCCTTTTTCGCTGTCTTGTTTCAGATCTGGTGGTGGAAATCCCTCCTGGAGCGAAGGAAAAAAGCCGGAGGATCTCGTTACAAAAACTGACGTTAACAGTTTGGCGCCGTCTGTGGGAAGCGATTTGATTATCAAAAACAATCGTGTTAACCACCAATCAAAATCCTTCGGTGATGCCTCCTAAAAAGACAGTTCATCCTTCAACTTCGAGGCAGGCACCACCTCCGCCCGGTGAGACGGAATCCGCACCTGCCCTCCCACCTGTTCCGACGGATATCCCACCAGGAGCCCCAAATATGCCATCGACAAATCCATTATTGGAGGCCTCTGGAAATCAGGATGATGTCCTACGATTCCTCGGGAACACTCTCCTAACTTTAAACGCTGGAGTTCAGGCACTGTCAAATCGGCTTGATCAGCACTTCCCTGAACCGCAAAGACAACCCTCCGAAGGGTTACCACCGCCGCCCATACCAGTTGCCTCCAGACATTCTGTGGATGAACCACAGGTCCCACCACTCGGCGGTCATCCCCCTGTGCCGTCTCCACATTCTATACATTCCAGTTCATCTCGACAACCTCTACCGCAAGGCTCCACCGCCGAAACGTCTAGCTATACCTTGCCATGGGAAGGAGATCTCAAAAGAATTCAAGACCGTTTTGATATCATGGAGCAGAGATACCAGGCAAATCGGCCGTCTGCTGTCATGGCGGCAATACATCAATCTGAATCTCCCTTCACTAGCGAGGTCATGGAAGCCCCGTTGCCCAGAAAGTATCGAGCGCCTGTTATCGCTCCGTATACAGGCATTGGCGATCCTCTGGAACATTTGGAAACATACAGGTCCCTCATGGAGTTGGAGGGACATGGTTCAGAAATCATGTGTAGGGCTTTTCCCCTTACATTGAAAGAAGCGGCTCGTACGTGGTTTCGGGGGTTAAAGCCTCGTTCCATCAGTTCCTTTCCTCAATTATCAGAAATATTTCTTTCTCAATTCATGGGAAGTATTCGCATTAAGAAGCCGGCCTCCCATCTGATGAATCTGAAACAGCAACATGGGGAGACAATAAAAGAGTTCACAGTACGGTTCACTGCTGAAGCCGTTCAAACCGAGAGTTACACTGAAGAAAAGGGTCTCACAGCCCTCATCGCTGGAATAACAAGCGAGAAATTCAGGTTCGCCTTAGATAAAAGCCCGCCGAAAACTATGGCGGAATTCCAAGCCAAAGCTCAGAAATATATCAATGCGGAAGAAGTCGCATTGACACGCCATGGAATACAAAGTAAGAAACGCAAGCCAGAGGGAACTTCTACAGATAAGAAATACCGTCGTGATCAGCGCGATCGTTCTCCCAGGAAGCCTTACTCTGGTAAATATCATAATTACACTCCTCTTAATCGGTCTCCTGAAAAGGTTCTAATGGAGATAAAACACAAGCCATATGTGAAGTGGCCTGCAAAGATTAAATCCGATCCCGAGAAGAGAGATAAGAGTAAGTTCTGTTACTTCCACAAAGATCACGGGCATAGGACCCAGGACTGTATCTCTCTACGAGACCATATCGAGGCACTTATTCGAAAAGGCCATCTCCAGGATTATGTTGCTCGTAAAAATCGATCACCAGAAAGGGCAAAGACCTCATCTCGCCAAAAGGAACCGTCTAAAACCGACCAAGAAGATGCTGAGCCCACAGGAGAAATTCGCACTATCGTCGGGGGTCCAGCTTGCGGGGGTGATTCTCAAGCTTCAAGAAAGGCATACGCCCGGAAGGCGTCCAAAGAACCCCAGCAGATCTATTGGCTGGAACAAACTTCCAATTCTTCGAAAGCTAACCACCCCCCAATTTCTTTCACCCTCGAAGATGCAGCGGGAATTCATTTCCCTCATGAAGATTCCATCGTAGTCACACTAAAGGTATCAAATTATCTGACTCATCGAATTATGGTGGATACAGGTAGCTCGGCCGATATTCTGTATTTGGAGGCTTTCGACAAGATGGCACTAGCCAGAAACCTCCTCAAGCCAGTATCGACCCCTCTTGTCGGCTTTGGAGGAGAAGTGGTGACACCAGAAGGAAGCATCGATCTCCCAGTCACCTTTGGGGAGAATCCAGCGAAGACCACCGTCTTCGTAAACTTCCTCGTCGTGGATCGAAAATCAGCGTATAACGCCATCTTGGGGAGACCGTCACTAACTAAGGTTGGAGCAGCCTTGCACCCTTCATATTTATGCGTTAAATTTCCGACCCCAAATGGCATAGGGGTCGTGCGAGGAAGTCAGCAGGAGGCACGGTCCTGTTACCAGATAGCCCTCCAAGATCGAAAGAAAGCTCAAGCGACACCGGTCATGGCAATAGTTCAAGGTTCATCCAACGTTCTCACCTCCGCGTTGGATCCGAGGGAAAGTGCTCTGAAATCAGGAATTCCAGGGGAGGAAACAGTGGCGATCCGCTTGACCGAAGACGACCAGTCTAAGATCGTGTACATCGGTTCCTCTTTAAATAGTATCTACCGCGAGGATTTGATTCGTTTCCTCACTGAATATCAGGACGTGTTTGCTTGGTCTCATAATGATATGCCGGGCATCGATCCTAATGTTGTCGTACATCGTCTCAACATTGATCCAAAGCACAAACCAGTACATCAGCGTCGACGCGCCTTCACTGCAGAAAGACAGATGGCGATCAAAACTGAAGTTGAGAAGCTGCTCGCGGCAGATTTCATTAAAGAAGTTGACTACCCACAGTGGGTCGCCAACGTAGTTCTCGTCCGGAAAGCTAATGGCAAATGGAGGATGTGCGTCGATTATTCAGACTTAAACAAAGCATGTCCCAAAGATAGCTTCCCGACACCACGAATCGACCAGCTGGTCGACTCAACAGCTGGACACGCCCTCCTCAGTTTTATGGATGCCTACTCTGGTTACAACCAGATTATGATGCATCCACCTGATGGCCAACACACTGCCTTCATCACAGATCGAGGGCTATATTGCTACCAGGTAATGCCATTTGGTCTCAAAAATGCAGGGGCCACTTATCAGCGTCTTGTCAACAAAATA
This sequence comes from Liriodendron chinense, assembly GCA_003013855.2. Lineage (NCBI taxonomy): Eukaryota > Viridiplantae > Streptophyta > Magnoliopsida > Magnoliales > Magnoliaceae > Liriodendron > Liriodendron chinense. The sequence goes on from ML058384.1 coordinate 15,200,836, forward strand.
TTTGCTGCTCAAATCGGTAGGAACATGGAAGTGTACGTCGACGATATGCTCGTGAAAAGCATCAATGAAGATGACCACATTCCAGATCTTCGAGAAGCCTTTGATCTGATGAGGAAGTATCAGATGAAATTAAATCCAGAAAAATGTGCGTTTGGAGTATCTGCAGGAAAATTTCTTGGATTCATGGTTGGCCAACGCGGAATTGAGGCGAATCCAGAAAAGATTAAAGCATTGATAGAGATGAAATCCCCAGTGACTCTGAAGGACGTTCAGCGTCTAGCTGGTCGCATCGCATCATTGAACAGGTTCATCTCGCGAGCATCCGACAAGTGCCTGCCCTTTTTCAAACTCCTCCGTGCAACGGCCAAGTCTGATTGGAGGTGGACACCTCAATGTGAAGAAGCTTTTCAACAACTGAAGCAATATATGAGTGCTCCCCCCATTTTATCTAAGCCTATGGCGCATGAGCAACTCATTCTTTATTTATCTGTGTCTTCTACGGCCGTTAGTGCCGCTTTAATAAGAGAAGATTCCGGGGTACAAAGGCCCGTTTATTATATCAGTCGAGCAATGGTTGATGCAGAAACTAGGTATTCTGATTTGGAGAAATTGGCCCTAGCCTTAATCACGGCAGTTCGAAAATTGCGACCATACTTTCAAGCCCATGCCATTTTAGTACCAACAAATCATCCACTGCGTCAAGTCCTTCAAAAGCCTGAGGCTTCCGGGCGTTTAACTAAATGGGCGGTCGAGATCAGCGAGCATGATATTTCATTCTGTCCTAGGACCGCAGTCAAAGGCCAGGCCGTGGCTGACTTCATCGCCGAATTTACATATTCTGAAGACAGTGGTATGACCAGCGAACAACCTTCTTGGTCGCTCTTTGTAGACGGGTCGTCACGGGCCAGCGGCAGTGGAGCGGGCCTGATTTTAGTGGCTCCAGACGGGTCGCATTTTCAATACGCTCTGCGTTTTGAATCACGCGTCTCCAATAATGAAGTAGAATATGAGGCCCTTATTGTCGGCCTCGAGCTAGCCGTTGTCCTCGCAGTCCAGAATTTGATAATTCATAGCGATTCCCAGCTCATTGTCAACCAAGTTCTTGGCGAATTCGAAACCAAAGAAGAAAGAATGGCCTTATACAAGTCTCGTGTTCTCATCCTGCTCGCCAAACTGAAGACTTACAAAATATTCCATATCCCTCGCGAGCAGAATCAACTGGCCGATTCCTTGGCAAAACTCGCTTCTGCACCAGAATCAGAACTATCACATTCGATCCCCATCGAGCACCGTCAACACTTGAGTATCGACCAAGCGACTCCCGAGCAAGTTATATCGTTACAATCGTCTCCATGCTGGATGGATCCTATCATCCTTTATCTTAGAGATGGATACCTACCAGAAGACAAGAAAGCTGCAAGACAAATTCAGCTTCGAGCTGCCAGATACACCATACAAGAAGGAATCTTGTTGCGGAAAAGCTTCTCCTTGCCTTATTTGAGGTGTCTTCATCCAGAAGAAGCACATCGTGTTCTAGATGAAGTACACCAGGGGGCATGTGGTAATCATCCCCGGGGGCGATCTCTAGCATATAAAGCGATGAGGCAAGGATATTATTGGCCTACTATGAAAGCAGACGCCATAGAATTTTCTAAAAAATGCGACAAGTGTCAACGATATCAACCTATACCTCGCGTACCGTCTGAGCGGATGACCCCAGTCGACAGCCCTTGGCCTTTTGCTCAGTGGGGGATCGATATCATCGGTCCCTTACCTATGGGAAAGGGACAGAATAGGTTCGCGATCGTGGCGGTTGATTATTTCACCAAATGGGCAGGTCGAGGCAGTGAATAAAATTATAAAGCATCATTTAAAGACCAAGCTAAGTGAATGTAAAGGGGTGTGGCCAGAACTTCTGCCAGAAGTGCTATGGGCCTATAGAACCACAGCTTGTACATCGACAGGTGAAACTCCTTTCTCCTTAGCATTTGGTGTTGACGCAGTGGTGCCAGTGGAAATCCAAGTGCCCTCATATCGGATCGAACAGTATGATCCCGCAAGCAATCAGGAAAATATCTGACTTCACCTCGATCTCTTGGAAGAGCGAAGAAATGCTTCCCAAGTACGAGTGGCAGCATATCAACAACGTATTGCTCGTTATCGGAATGCAAAGGTTCGACATAGATCCTTCCAGTTCGGAGATTTGGTTCTAAGGCGAAATTTGGGAGTTCCTGTTCGTTCGTTGGATCCGAATTGGGAAGGCCCATATCGGGTTATTAGGGTTGTGCGACCCGGTACTTATTATCTAGAAGACATGCAAGGGAAGCCTGTACGTCGCCCTTGGCACGTGGAGCATTTGCTACGATACTACCCTTAGATTCGATGTAGTTTATTATAGCATTTTATGAATAAAGTGAAAGATATCTTTTGGCCGCTACTCCATTTATATGGACCTGAATAGCCCTGAAGAGTGTTTACACATCTTGGCCAATTACCTACCTTTGGTAGGACTGAAATCATTACTGGTTGGTTGCTTTTCCATTTGCATGGACCTGAACAGCCTCGAAGAGAATGAATACCATCTCTTGACCAACCTTCTGCCCTTGGTAGAACTAAAATCTCAATCGATAGATCAGTCTATCTCAACGCGGACATGGTCGTACGACCCCCGGATTGAGTCTAATTCATTTTCATGAGTTAGTTGCTCACGACTGGTGCAAGGAAGGATCACACTCCGGAATGCGAGCACCGTAGCTCGAGCCCGATTTAGCCATACACCTTAATCACGAGCACCACAATTCGTCATACACCTTAAAATGCTAGCAGTGCAACTCGTGCTCGGATTAAGGGGTCGCATTAACTGATGACTCAATATGAAGCCAACTTGCCCCCAGATTGGGCACATTCTCGTTGCAACAAGGCATTCAGTACAAGGAAAAGAAAGTAAGCAAAAACGAGAAGGCATTCATTGCGTGAAAAGGAAAAGGCAACGAGGACAATACTTCCAAAAATATCTTTTCTTTCATTAATGATAAATGTTTACAATGTCCATTCACGAATACAAGAGAAGAAAACAAAGAAAATCAATCCCTTGGAGGAGCTGCGCTCTCGATTTCAGGGCCCATTTCTGGAGCTCCGTCAACCTGAGTGGCTTCAGTCACCTCGTTCTCAGCAGCAGCCTGCTCTTCGGCAGCAATGGTGGTCGCGACTCGACCGAACTCCCCCATATCAAAGGATGGGATCATTCGTTGCACTACTCTTAGTGCAAAGTCGCGACCAGCATCATACGACTCGTACCTTTCGTCGTCATATTGCTGCGAAGAACGGAACTCGGAAATTGCCCGAGGCCCTTCTTCCGAGAGCATTTTCGCAAGGGCGACTCTCTCCTCGTCCCAGTGGATCGAGTCGTCCTTAAGCTGCGCGAGAGCGTTGCGCTCCTTGGTTAGGTTGTCGTAGGCCTCTTTGAGCTGCGACCTAGCCTCCGCAAGTCGCTCCTCCAGGGAAATCTTGTCTTGGCGAAAGATCTCCTTCTCTCTCTCTGCCTTCTCCTTCAAGTCGGCGAGTTTCGCGAACTTATTATCCAGAGTTTGGTACCTTTCGGTCAACACCTGGACTTTCTCTATGAGGATTTTTATCTCCTCATCTTTCTTGGAAATCACAGCCTCACGGGATTTGAGGAGTTGATCTCGCCCCAGGACCGCCTTCTCCAAAGCAATCCTTTTTTCATCGGCCTCGTCTATTACGCGGCGAGCGGCGACGATGTCTCGCTTCGTCCGCAATATGAGGTCTAGTCCCTGCAAACAAAAAGATGGATGAGAAGAAATACTTAAAAACCCCAAAATAATAAAGTTTTTGGGTTAGGAGGTTCTACCTGAGCCATCCTCATCCCTGCCTCAGGGAAGAGGCTCTCGGGGCCTGGCTCGGGAAGAGAGCCGAAGGATTGAGGTGGGACATTCTCGAATAAAAATTTACAGATGGGGTGGAGATGGCGAGGAACGGAATACGTTCCACCACCGGAAGGTTGGGCGACGATCAGCCCAGACGACTCGCGAGGAGGAGCCGTCGCCTCGCGAGCAGGTCCCTGCTCGGTAGCAGGAACCAGCTCGCGGGCAGGAGCCATCTCTCGAGGCTCCATGCGCTCATGAGCCTCCTCAGCTGGGGGACAGCTGGACCCTACCCCATCCGGGGAGTTGTCAGCGATATTGATTACTGGCGGCCCGGGCACGACAGCCAGTGAAGGATTAGTGGGTCCAGCTGGAGCCTCCCCCACTCTGCTCGCGAGAGGAGCAGGCTGATTGCTACCCTTCTCGGTGGATGGGTGAGATGGACCAGCAGATGTCTTCTTCTGCCTCTTAGAGCTCGTGCCCTTCAGCCGGGGCAGCAAACCTCTTTTTTCTCCTACTTGCGTCATCTCGACTTCTCTTACAGGTATTAAGCCCACTGCTGCAAGGCGAGATGGAGACAAGCAAGTCTCGACGTGCCTATCACCAATAGGCACCTTGTACACCTTTACGATTTTTTCGTTGATCCCCCCTTTCAAGCTCGGTTTTCTCGAGGCTGGGATACCTGCGAGCACAAACATGGGTCAGATGGAGAAAACCTAAAAACCTTTTATTGGAGAAATGGATCACAATGCGGGACCGCCTACCTTCACAGAAAAAACGATTTACTCTTGGGCCCCTGGAAGAAGCAAATTCCCAATTTCCCGATGCGTAAAACCAACGCTTCCTCCAGCCGGGATAATTCGATGTGGGCTTCCCCAGCACAAAGTTATCCCGGTGCCAATAACATAGATAGTACCAGCCTTCGCTGGAGGGTGCCTTCTTCAAGCGGAACATGCGGAGGAACTCATCAGCTGTAAGCTCCCCGTTCCCGGCCTGAGCCCAAAGGACGAATGAGCTTAGGACCACCCTCCATCCATTCACAATAAGTTGCCCGGGGGCAATTTTATACCACCGAAGCACATCCCGGATGAAAGGATGGAGGGGAAGGCGAACCCCCAGAATGAGTTGATACTCATAGAAGGCCACACATCCTGGGGGAGGGGAGTCTGGCGTCTCTCCGTCTCTGGGTAACCGGAGATCGACTGAGTCAGGGATCGAAAATCTCTCCCGTAACTCCAGCAGCCGGTTCTCCGACAGAATGGAGGGATATCCGGCCGCTGTATACTGACCTGCCGGAACCCTTGCGCTACTAGAAGCGGAGGATTCCGGGGGTAGCATCTCCTAAAGGAACGGTACTCTCCTCAGAAGCCATGGGATATTCAAAAAAAAAAAAAAGAGAGGGAAAGAAGAAATAGAATATTGGAAAAGGAAAGAAAGAGCACCAAAGGGGATCGAGGAAGACACCAAGGAGCTCCGGAGGAAGATGATGGGAAAAGCAAAAGAGGATTCTGAAATTTCTGTGAAAATCAGAAGATATGGTGGACTCCGTATATTTATAGGCAATCATTCCGCCGTATATGGTAGCACGTGGCGATCTTTCGTTCGGCACAGCACTCAAGCAGGCACGCCCATTAAATACTCGGACACGTGGCAAGCGCCTCTTCATTTCCTGACTGCGGAAAGGCTGGCGCTCATTAATTCCAGCCTAATCATGTACGGTGTCTCGGTGAAAGCAAGAGGCAGCTGCGCATGACAGCAAGTCCTTCCCTTAAGGATTCTTGGCAGCAAGGACTTCGGGGGCATCTGTTATAGGCAAAATGGTGGAGATAAGATTTCACGTGGAAATGACCATTCGACTCTCGAGATCATCTGATCGAGAGTCGAATATTGGACAAGTGCAGGACGCCCATTCGACTCTCGAGATCATCTGATCGAGAGTCGAATATTGGACAAGTGCAGGACGCCCATTCGACTCTCGAGATCATCTGATCGAGAGTCGAATATTGGACAATTGCAGGACGCCCATTCGACTCTCGAGATCATCTGGTCAGGAGTCATGGATGGTCAAATACGGAAAACTAGATTCGCGAGCAGACCTTCTCGCAAGTCGTTGAAAGATATTACACCCAAAATATGTACTTGGACTCGCGACCACATTTTAATCTGCGAGCAGCTTTACTACGGGCGTCTCCTTCCTTTTCGGAGGTCCTGACTCCCAGCTACGGGCGTCTCCTTCCTTTTCGGAGGTCATGACTCCTAGCTACTGCTTCCGTCCGGATCCAGTCGGATTTCAAGGGATTGCCATCTAGGGGCGTGATTGTTGGAATAAATCATTGGGTTGGATCTGACTAAAAAGATAGGATCTTATCCCACGAAATCAGAGGATTCTCAGTATCGTACGCGACATCAACGGGATTTCAACATCTTACGGAACAGACTGGATTGTTTGTTATCTATATAAGGGGACGGCTCCATTGAAGAGGGGGTAGGTACTCATCATTCAATCTGGGTCCCGTTTGGCTTGGCTTTTCTTCTGTGGCCTAACTTAAGCGTCGGAGGGCTAACGGCTGGTCCCCAGCCACCCTTTTTCGCTGTCTTGTTTCAGATCTGGTGGTGGAAATCCCTCCTGGAGCGAAGGAAAAAAGCCGGAGGATCTCGTTACAAAAACTGACGTTAACAGATGGTATTGGTATCAGTGATGTGACTGATGTTCTGTATGGTGTGGGACGGTCCTGATGTGGGCGGGTGTGATGTGGGCGAGGCTGTAAGCCTGGGCGAGCTACCACACTGGGCGAGCTACCAGTTCCGATTCCTGCATTGCTTACGTGATTGCGTTTTGACTGTTCGCATCTGGACCACTGTACTGAGAGGTGGTGATTTGCATACATGCATTGGATCATTGTACATGACATTAGGCCCTGTAGGCCATTGCACAGTATGAGTATATAGCCTTGGTAGGCTGGTTACCTGTATTGCATGCTTGCATAGCCATGGTAGGCTAGTTATCTGTATTGCATGCTTGCATAGCCGTGGTAGGCTAGTTATTCATATCACATGATCGTGTAGCCTAATTAGGCTAAGTTTTGGTTTAGTCTTCTCATCATGCTTTACTGCTTACTCTGATATTTATCATGTTTGTCATACGCATTGCGCACGCACACACGCACTCACAAAGCTTCGTTCGAAGCTTATGCGCGTTTGTTACGCTGCAGGTTATACCAGAGTGTATCAGCAACGTTGAGTTGGAATTGGGAGTGCAGTAGCAGAAGGTGCCGGATTGTGCACAGTTTTTATATTTACGCATTGTGTATTTACTTTTCAGTACTGTATATAAACGAAAAGATTTAGTGGAAATATTGTGTTTTGTCTTTGATGGTACTCATATGGTGATGCTCATGTTAAAAAAAATTCAGACCCTAAAATCCTCCTTGTGGTATTCCAGGATCAGAACCTGGCGTGTGGGGTTAGGATCCGAGATCGGGGTACTACGGAGGCTGCCACCTTTGAATTCGGGTTATAGCGAATGGACGTCGAGAACCGAATTTGGGGCGTGACAGTTTATCCATGACATCGACTCTCGTCCGGCGGTTCGAGCCTCTCATCTTGCAAGGTGCACCTCTAGATATTTTAATCCCAGGGCCCATCATTTTCCAAGGGGCACCTCTAGTCGGTTCATTCCTCACGCCATTGTTCAACCAGGGGCACAACCTGCCCATTCCAATCAACCAAGGGGACGACTTCCCTGTCACAACATCATCCAGCCAGGGGCATAACCTGTCCGTCTCTCCAGCAAACAACCAGGGGCACAACTTGCCCACAACACCCCCCTATATTGCTTATGCTCTAGCCATCATCCTCCAAGAAGAAAATCCTTCCTTGGACAGCATGCCACATGCCCTAGCAGAGTTAGGGCCCAGCTTCAATTGTGTGGCCACTATCGAGGGAGTAAGCTTTACTCCTCAAAAGGACTTGTCTAGTTCTATTTGGCCATCAGTCCTCCAAATGGTTCTTGCATCTGACAACTCCAAAAGACAGGTTGAAGGGGAGATTTACATCAAGGTTCAGGTCGGTCGAAAAACATCAACCATCACTCTTCAGATCTTAGACATCTCAGCTTTAGTCCATCTCCTCCCTGATCGGACTTGGTTTCATAGAATCGGTGCCATCTCTTCAAATCTTCACCAAAGGGTCAAGCACATCTTCAAAGATAGGGCGATCACCATCATCACCGATCCTGAACAAATCTCCATTGTAGAAGCAGTTGAACCTCAGGAGCCTAATATCCCAATTATGGACATACAATGCTTCAACGAGGACATCTCATGCCAAAGTCTTGTGTTTGAGACTTTGGATCACTTTCCTCGAGCATGTCTCATTGGATCAAACTACGTCTTCCTTCCCGTCAAGTACCAAATCTTTTTATTATCAACTTGAATACTAAGAATCGGCCCGAATCATGGAGGTTCAAGAAGATGTGGATAGAGAAGGACTGTGATATTAACCTACTCAGATTAGGAAACCAAAGTGCAGAGGTATCATAAGAAGACGTGGTCATCAAGAAGAAGGCAATCTTGCATCTACACACCAATTAATGCAGGGATTATCTACCCTAATGATGGGTTGGATTCCAACTTTGATGATCAAGTGAGCAGATCGAGTCTCATAGAGCTGACTGAAGAGGACCTAAGCAAGGGGAAGGAATTTCTCTCGATGGATCGAACTGCAGTCCTAGTCCCACATCAGCCAGATGAACCCGAAGAGCTGTAATACACCGAGGATGAGCCAAGAGAAATCGCATCCGACACAAACTCAGAGTTCAGCCCTAGATCTATCATGAAGTTTGGGCGCAATGATGAGGGTTGGCCTACTAATCCCTCTAGCCCTGCCTCCTGAGGGGAAGGAGTACAGGGCAATAGCAGGTTTGTAGCCCCATGATGGTACAATAAAAGTCAACAGTGCTCGGCTCCCCAGGCCGAATCAAGCAACCCCTGGTTCACATCACCGTCTTGCTCGGGGTTCTAAAAAAAAACTTCAAAAAAAAAAATCAGAAGATTCGAAAACCCAAAACAACGAATATTTCAAAAAAAAAAAAAATCTTAAAATTTCACAAAATCCAAAAGTTCAAAAAATTCAAATATTCACAAAATTCCAAAAAAAACCAAAAAATATTTCAAAACTAACAAAAAAAAAAGAGAAATCTTTCAATAAAATGCCAAGTCTCTCTATCAAAGCACTTGACTATGAAGTTGACTCATACGATTTCGATCTAGAGTTGGACTTCAAAATCAAAGGTTTGGACAAAGCCAAATGATGTGGAAAATGATGAGCCAAGTCTCGAGCTAAAGGGTCTCCTCAAAAAGTTTAAGCCAAAACCCAATGTCATCTCAAAAAATTTTAAAATTGTAAACTTAGGATTTCCCGAAACCCTTTGTTGGGGCTCAAATTTGTACCCATTATAAAACGATATCCCGTGGTCTATTGATAATGATTTTGATAAGTTTTGGGGACGGAAAAACCCTGAAAACACCAGTGCGACCCTAATCGCTTGATAGCGACCAAAATTCGTAAACAGCATTTTGGAGTTGAACTGGACATGCGCTTCACCACCAAATGATCCAGAATGTCCCAAAACCCCTAACCTGCAAGTTTCGAAGTCATCCGGTGCATATTTTTACCTGCGCACCTTGAAACGCGTTTCGTCTCTGCCCGGAGCTGACCAAAAAGGGTCCATAAGCCTACAGCTACCATTTTAGAGCGGAACTGGACATGCGCTTTACCGCCAAATGATCTGGAGCGCCCCAAAACCCTTAGACAGCAAGTTTGAAGTCATTACGGTGCTTATTTCCATGCATGTGCTCCCCGGAACAACGTTCCTATACGACAAGCAGACTCGGAGGCTCCAAATTAGGAAGGAAGTACCATAATTGGCAACATCTGGACTTCCACACCCCACCTCGTTCAGTCAGGAGGTCAATCCTAGCTTAGAAGTGGCTTGGCGACAGTGAGTGCATGTTTAGAAAAGGTAGCTGTCCTTTGGAGGTCTCCCGTCGGAGCTGAAATCCTGAAATTTTTGAAGTGCTGGAATCCTGAAAATCTGGCTAAGTAGTGGGAAAGTGCCGGCAAAGGACATGCGCCTGGCCTCCCACCACATGTGCCTACACCCTATTGATGAAAGGGAGTGAATTGAATACTTTTCTGGAAAGCGCCGGGAAAAACGCCAGAAAAGGACATGCCCCTGGACCATCCACATGCGCCTGGCTTCTTTCTGCCACATGTGCTTGACCTGATTTCTGCCACATGCGCAGGGAAATACCCGCCGGGCCAGACCCGAACCCGATTACCCCCTATAAATAGTGAAGTCACTTCATTCCATGAGCACGAGATCATCCCTTGTCGACCTCAGAGCGATGTAAGCACTACATGCGCCCGCTTTGTTTCCCATCGCCGGATGCTTTGGACGGACTGGAATCCTCGCCGGAAAGGGATTTCCTTGCCGGAATCCCAAGTTCAGGGAGAAATCTTGAAAATTTTCTAAGTGCTGGGCACATGCGCCGGCTTTCCCAGCACATGCGCCGGCTTTTCCCCGCTGGAAAACCTAAAAATTCGCTAAGGCCACAAGGGACATGCACCCACTCTTTGGGTCCAGGCACATGTGCACCACCACATGCACCGGGATTGCTTCCCATCTCTCTCTTTTTCATGAAAATGAGCACCACATGCGCCCGGGAGATGGGACATGCGCCCAATCCCCACCACATGCACTTGTCAGCTTGTACAACACCACATGCGCCTGCATCAGCATCACATGCGCTTGCATACCCCCCTCCATGCGCCTGGACGTTGATTGGAGGGGTGGGCCTTCGATCGTGCGCCCCGCCTTCGTCCGGGATCGGATTTTGATGAAATCGCCTCTCCTAGATGCGTCTCAATGAGATCTATCCATCCACCGGATCAGATTCTCCAACGGTCGATGATAAGTGGTCCAAATCGGTATTTTGGTCCAAAATGACCAACACTTAAGCCAATTTGGCAACTCCGAAAATCCCTCCGAAAGAGTTGAAAACGGCAAAAAACGAGAAGACCCGGGTGGAATTGGACCGAGCCCGAGAGGGAAACTTTTCTTCTACTTGACATGATACACTATAATCATGCACCGCGACGAGGTTATCCAATCTTAGGACCCTCGAATACCCTAATCAAGCGGTCGGCAGGCCCACTACTTAGTCATTTTCAGCCCTGGGAAGTGCTCTGTTGGCCCGAAAATTGACTTCTGCTAAGCGAATGGAAACGTGATCGCACCGTGATCCTCGTGGATATAATCCACCCCTATTCCAAGACTGTCATCGATGTTATTCACCGAATACCCTGATTAGACCGTAGACAGGTCCATAACTTAGTCATTTTCAGCCCTGGGAAGTGCCCTGTTGGCCCGAAAATCGACTTACGCTAAGCAAATCGAAACACGATCGCACTGCGATCCTCGTGGACGTAATCCACCCCTGTTTAAAGATGGTTATCGATAATGCTCATCGATTTCCCTAATCAGACCGCAAACAGGTCTACTACTTAGTCATTTTCAGCCCTGGGAAGTGCCCTGTTGGCTTGAAAATTGACTAATGCCAAATGAAATCAACCGCGATCTCAAAGACACCGAGGCAAAGTTGAAGTACTCAGGCTATCCAACAGCCGAGTTAAGCATTTACGGGGCACCGATCCCATTATTCATAAGAAATTGGCATATGTGGGTACCCATCGGACCCTATACCTAGCCGTTTGCAGGCATCGGAGACAGCCGATCTATCCTATTGAATATTGAAACTCTCAAAAGATCTTGGCTCGATAAAGCTTATTTGATCCCAAATAGATCATTGAAAAATACTCAGAAGAAAGAGTGTTCTCGAAGACGAGTCGCCCGACTCCAGAAGAAACGCATTTACTTTACTGTACAAAACTTTATTCATCCCGGACAAAGGTCCGAGACTAAACCTAAGGGGTTATGGTTACCCCGAGAAATTACAAACAAAGAGTTCTAACTAAGCTTGAAACATCCTGCTATGGATTGCCACTATAAAAAGACAGTCGATGCCCTACCCATCGACAACGGATCCGTCGGTTGAGCTGATGAGGCAGTTGCGGATTGCTTTCCTAAGGTCACCTGTTCACAGTAACAGGCGCGGGCTTTAGGTTATGCTGACCAACATTTCGATGTTCGTGTATTCCAGCGATCACCTGTTCACAGTAACAGGTGCGGGCCCAGAGTTGCGCCACTCGATTAAAAACCTCGTTCGGGAACGTTGCAGAGTGCTCTCCTAAGGTCACCTGTCATAAAAATACGGGCGTGGGCCTTGGGTTATGCCGACCAACATTCGAGGATCATGTATTCCAGCGGTCACCTGTTCACAGTAATAGGCGCGGGCCCAGAGTTGCACCATTCGAATCCTGACAGTCTCTCAACCCAGACAATCCGAAAAAAAATGGGACATAGACATCCGACGTGTCTAAGAAATGTGGCTCAGTCCATAACAAGAAAACAAAGGTTTACACGACCATGAACTCAAGACCATAATCCCCGACGGATTAGTCTTTTGCCTTCCAATCAAGGGTGATCAGCCATTGATGTAATTAAAGGCTCGTGTCCAGTATTACAGCCTAGAATGTAAAAGATCTCAGAATCTCTGGAATAAAATTCGCCTTGCGATATCTCTCTCTTGTGTACACTTTGTGATTGCTTATGATTGTCTATGAATGTCTCTATACTCAGAATTTCCCCCAGAATAAAAGAAACACAGGAAAAATAAGGACTGCTGATAGCAGTTTGACTTTTTCCTAGCTCTAACAAACTGGCGAGTTTGTTGGGGAATATTCAATACCAGAATCTCTGGTTGTTTCTGAGTAAATAGACATTCTGCGATAAATCATTCGCAAACACTAACGTGTATATGAGAAAGGCTATCGCAAGGAGAAATGTTCGGCGCCTTCACGGGCGCCAAACTGGCGACTCTCAATGGGAACGTTCTTCCCTTCATCTTTAAGGCAAAAGAATTCGAAACTCCACATAGCATGCCTGTAGCTCATACTTGTATGTTTCTGTCTATCCATTGTCGTGCCGTATCGCGATTGGTAAGGTCGCGTCCCCTCTCTTTTCCAAGTGCGTAGAATATTCTAATGCGTGTATGACTGTGCAGAGAGATAGAGAGAGAGAGAAAGAGAGAGAGAGAGAGAGAAAGACAGAGAAAGAAACAGAAAGACAAAAGAACCAACCAAATGGCGTCTACAATGATCTTCTTAGCATCCGGAGGATTCTACTTCCCCCATCTGGCAGTAACCTCTGAAACCGGATGGGAGGTTGTACAGAAGCGGAGGACCGCCAAGAAGACAGAGAACAAGAAGGTTATTCCAGCTGAGACAGGGATGAAAGCAAGGGTACAGGGCAGAACAGAGAGATGGTGGAAGCCATTCTATAGGGGCGACGCCCGCAACTCCAGCAGAACCACCGTGTCAGCCAGGCCAGAGTTCTCCTTCGCTGATATCGACTTCCCAGCGATACCGAAGATAGCTGTCAACCAAGATGTCGAACCAATCCGCTGTCGAACAATCGACTGAGACGACAATGAAGACAACCCCTACTGAAGCCGCCGTGATCAAGACGAGGCCGCAACGAGCACAAGTAATGATGGTGCAGGTCACCAAAGGAGAGGCGAGTGAGCGATACCCAGAGCTGCCTCCAATCTAAGAACAAATAGATGAGATTATCCAGGTCCAAGAGGACACAGCTAGAGAGATGAGGGAAATGAAAGAATCGCTATTGGCTCTAGTTGCCCAGGGGGCAAACAGAAGCCCAACCGTACCTACTCGACAGTCTGTGGAGGAATGCCAGGGGGCAGCAGGAGAACCAGCTGCCGCCGAACCACAAGCTTGCCCGAGAAACGTTGTGTTCGGACCCGTGCCGCCATTACCGTCTCAAACCACAAGAGAGGAACTGTCTCAGACAGTTGCGGACCTGATGCGTCAGGAAAGAGAAAAGGAGAAGAGAGAAAAGTATGTATACCGGGTGCCGTACTTACCCGAGGTCGACGACCTCCCATTTCTCAACAATTTCAAGTGTCCGGACTTCCCCAGATTCGATAGCAGAGGATCGCCGGAGGAACACATGGCTCAATTCATGACAATGATGGGCAACCTGTCGACAATTCCCCAGCACTGTCTCAGATTGTTTGGCTCGATGCTCACGAGCAAGGCATTCCAGTGGTACATGTCACTGCCCGCAGGGTCAGTCAAGTCCTGGGAGTAGATGTAGGACCTGTTCATCTCTAAATTCTTCTCTACCGAGCAAGAAGTCTCGCTGACGGATTTAGCCTTGGTTCGTCAGAGGCAGGGGGAGTCAGTCAAGTAGTTCATCGACAGATGGCGGACTATAGCAGCACAGTGCCGAGAACTACCCAACGAATCTGAGAAGGCCAAGATGTGCATGCAGGCCATGGATGCAATGATTTCATTTGGCCTATCTGGACACAACTTCTCGACGTTTCGCGACCTAGCTACGAAAGCCCACCTGGTGGAAGGAGCCGCGTTCAGAGCGCAGTTCAAGGCAGAGATGCCCAGGAGAGAAGCCGGAAGGATGATAACCTCTAATTATGTTGACAAAGGAAAGGGTTCGAATGACAGGAAACGTCCGAACACCGAGCGTAGAGTTGAGGCCAGGCCATTAACCGTGACTCAGGACAAAGGCAAGAGTTTTCAGAGGCCGCGACATCTCACGGTAGAAGAGCGTAGTCGAGCAAACGGACCTTATAATTTAAACATGAAAGATCTGGTTCCGATCATGGAACAATTGGTCGAAGAAAGGTTGATAAGACTGCCAGAATGCACGCGTCCGGAGGAAGCGAAGATGGTCGATCATCCTAGCTACTGTAGGTATCATCGCGTGACCAGCCACAAGACTGAAGACTACTTTGTCTTAAAAGGCAAGATCCAACGGATGATTAACGACGGCACCATCAATATGAAGGTGGAAGAGGCGAGCCGAAACACTGCGACAGTGGTGTCCGGCCTCCCTGTACCAGCCCAAATTCGAATAGTGAATTTGTTCCCAGAACCAGAAGAGCCATGGACACTTGTGAGCAGCAAGAAGAGGCTAGAGAACAAAAGAAGCCTCTTGGAGAAAGAGAGGAAGATGAAGAACAGAATGAGAAGAAGAAATGTTGGACAAGAACAACCACGTGCACTGCCGGTTCAGTGCGCCATGGTTTCAGTGGTCGCTCAGCTAGGGGCCAGTGACAAGGACCAAGTCCTAAAGAGAGGAGAAGTTAATGTAGTGGCTCTGCGGTCAGGAAGGCAGGTCATATAGAGAGAAGTTTCGAGGCGACCAGACCCTAGAAGGACGAATGTGGTCATAGGTGAGCCATCAGGGACACCTCGAGAAAAAGAACCGGCAGAAGCAGTCAACGAGCCAGTAGCTGACCAGCGAGATCACGCTCAAGATAAGGCACCAGTGGTTTATGATGTGGTGTCTCATCTGAAGAAGGTTTCGGCCCGACTCAGCATCTACGATGCCTTGTGCCTTTCGAAGAGATATCGGGAAATGTTGCTCAATGCATTGCTCGATCAAGAAGCTCGTGAGGTCATTATGGCAGAGATCGAGTCAGAGATGGAAGAAATGAAGATAACGGGAACTGACGATCGACCCACAGAACAGGTCATGCAGATCGACCGATTGTCCATGATCACATTCTCTAATGAAGACAGAACGATCAGCTTGATAGACCACAATCGCCCGTTAATGGTGACATGTCTCATTCGAGACATAGAGGTCCGAAGATGCATGCTAGACGACGGATCCGCTGTGAATATTATGTCTCTGAAGACACTACAGCAGTTGGGTTTCAGACAGACAGCACTTCACCCAAGTGTCATAGTTATCCAAGGGTTCAATCAGGGCAGCCAACACGTCCTAGGGTCCATTACTGTCATGCTGGAGATAGAAGAATTGAGCACCAAAGTCACCTGTCAGGTGATCGATGCGATGACGACATACAATGTCTTGTTGGGACGACCGTGGCTTCATCAATACGGTATCATTCCCTCGACATACCACCAATGCTTCAATTACAATAAGGATGGCGTCCAGCATAGGGTGGCGGCAGACCCGAGGCCGTACTCCGTCACTGAATCCTTCCTCACAGATGCGCAATACTATCAGGAGAGAGATGGAATTGAGACTGCCAGAAAAGCTAGCGAACCGACAGAGGCGGCACAGGGGGCAGAACCCCAGGGCGAGAATCCAAAACAAGTGAACGAAGCTCCGCGAGTGGTCGCTGAAGCGGCAAGGGCTCACAGAGGAAATCCGTTGCAAAGGAAGAAGTTTTACCTGATCCCGAAGCACCTCCGGAAGGAAGGGCAGTCAGTACTGAAGCAGATGACAAGCCAACAGATGAGAGTGTTACAGTCTAACTTCAATATGCCGGTGCCAAAGGTTGAGAGGATTCGTCCCTTCTCTAAAGCTCCGAGCCAGTTCTGCGTGCCACCGACAATGGGAGCCAGGCATGAGATATGGTTTCAGGCTGGACTCCGCAACCTGTTGCAGATCGAAGAGAACGCGAAGAGAACGCCGGTAGAGACACCACCCATTGAAGAAGAAAGATATAGCAAGGCCAGTAGAAACATCATGAGAAATATGGGGTTCATTTGTTCAGAACTGCCAGCTCGGAAAGGCATGCTAGCACCCTTCGAAGTAAAGACGAAGGTATACAGAGGAAAAGAAGCCCTGGGGGCAGGATGTGAGATCAGGCATATTAACATGGTGATGATTAGTCCCGTGGAAGAGGTGAGGCCTGCTGGACTGAATGAAGTCATACAGCCGAGTGCCGCGCCAGAGCAGATCGAAGATGGGGGTCAGCCAACGATAGATGAGCTACAAGAAGTCAATCTGGGGACCACTGAAGAGCCAAGGAATACTTATGTCAGTAAGAACATTCCAGAAGAAGAGAGGGAGAGCTACGTTCAACTCTTGAAAGAGAACAGAGACGTGTTCGCATGGACCTATTCTGAAATGCCAGGACTGAACCTGGCAATCGCGATGCACAGGTTGAATATCGCAAAGGAGAAGAGGTCAGTTAAGCAGCCACAGAGGCGCTTCCATCCTGACATCGTCCCGAAAATAGAAGAAGAGGTGAAGAAGCTGCTTCAGGCCGGGTTCATCAGGGAAGTTCAGTATCCCAAATGGATCTCGAACATAGTACCTGTAAAGAAGAAGAGCGGCCAGATCCGGGTGTGCGTTGATTTTCGTAACCTGAACGAAGCTTGTCCCAAAGATGACTTTTCTCTACCCATCCCGGAGCTCCTGATCGATAGCACATCAGCATATACAACGATGTCCTTTATGGACGGCTACTCAGGGTACAATCAGATCTGAATGGCTCCAGAAGACGAAGAGTCCACTGCCTTCCGCACGTCTCTTGGGATATTTTGTTATCGGGTGATGCCGTTTGGGCTGAAGAATGCAGGCACTACGTATCAGAGAGCGATGCAGGTAATCTTCCAAGACATGAAGCACAAGCATGTGGAATGCTATGTTGATGACCTGGTAGTGAGGTCCGATGGACATCAACAGCATTTTGAACATTTGAAGCTAGTATTTTAGAGGTTGAGGAAGAAGAGTCTCCGCATGAACCCGTTGAAGTGCGCCTTTGGGGTGTCCTCTGAAAAATTCCTTGGCTTTGTGATCAGGCATCGAGGAATCGAAATTGACCCCGCGAAGATCACGGTGATCCAAGAAATGCCTCCTCCGAAGAACTTGAAAGAGCTGAAGAGCTTCCAAGGGAGAGTTGCTTACTTGCGGCGGTTCATCTCGAACCTGTCGGGTCGCTGCCAGCCTTTCTCTCGGCTGAACAAGAAAGACATCTGCTTCGAGTGGGACGAAGCGTGCCAGAAAGCCTTCGATTCCCTCAAAGAGTTACTTGGGAAAGCTCCAGTTCTCGCAGCGCCAATCGAGCAAAAGCCTCTGATACTATATGTAGCAGTGGGAGAGAACTCACTAGGGGCACTGCTCGCCCAGAAGAATGAAGAAGGAAAAGAGAATGCTCTATACTACTTGAACCGCACACTCGTCGGCGCTGAGTTTAATTACTCACCGATTGAGAAGATATGCCTGGCCTTGATATTCGCTATGAAGAAGTTGAGGCATTACTGTCTGTCATACCAGATTACATTGATCTCTAGAGCAGATCCTATCAAGTTCCTGATGAACCGACCTATGTTTGTCCGGGCGATTAGCCAAATGGGCCCTACTGCTATCCGAGTTCGACATTATGTATCTGCTGTCTCGAGCTGTTAAAGGGCAGGCGATAGCCGATTTTCTAGCAGCCCACCCGATACCGGATGACATGGAAATGGAATGTGATCTGCTGGACGACCAAGCCATGATGGTAAGGGTCGCGAGGCAGTGGCGGATGTATTTCGACGGAGCCTTCAGAGCTGTGGGATCAGGGGCCGGTGTGATCTTCATCAGTCCTTAAGGCGACTTATTGCCCTACTCATTCACAATAGTGCCGTCGTGCACAAACAACGAGGCAGAGCATCAGGCCCTCATCATTGGGTTACAGTTGGCACGAGACATGCAAATCCGATCACTACAGGTATACGGTGATTCGCGGTTAGTTGTGGGACAGCTTATGACGGAATATGAAGTCCTCAAGCCAGAGCTGTCATCTCTTTGCCATCACGCCCAAGCCCTATTCGATCATTTCCAAGACAGTACAGTGTCGCATGTCCCAAGAGCTGAAAATTCTCAAGCAGATGCATTGGCTGACCTGGCCGAGGCTCTCGCGCACCCAGGGGGCATCTCACTTCAAGTTACCATAGAAGAAAGGAGGATACTGCCATCCCTCACTGCAGCCGAGAATGTCACGAGCACAAGCCCCATACATTGCTTTGAGATCACAGAAGAAGAAGATTGGAGAAGACCATTCTCTGATTACTTGAAGTATGGGTTCTTACTCGAGGATCCGCAAATGAGCACTCAAGTCAAAAGGCGTGTGTGGACCCTCGCTATTCCGCGCTCCCACGACGACGTTCTCCTTTCCCTTTGGGAAAAAGAAGAAGAGGTGCGTGCGCGCGAATCATCGTTTGTGCCACTGGGTTGCCTCGTTCTCGAGGGCTTTGTTTGGTTGTCCTGTTAAGCTGGATGTGTTTAGATGAGTTTATATAAGACCAGAGTCGCCACTAGCCAGTTACTTCGAATCTACAGTCGGCTAGACCCCGTAGAAACGTTAAAGAAGGGAATCCGAAGATTCCTCCCTCTAAAATGACTCCTTTTGATCTGTGGCCAGGATTCGAGGTAAGGGATCACGGTTACAGGGTGGGAAGAGGTTAAGCACCCCGCACACTGCCCGTACCGAAGTACGGTCTCTACTTCACAGAATCGAACTAATACTTGAAAGTCTGATTTAATCTTCGTACATTCTCATGGATGACATGATGCATGAATGCAGGTCTGAACAGTAAGAGTTTCTGATGGGTAGGTTTTTATTAACAGGCAAGCCCAGAGCATACGCTCGAACTGACAGGTGCTTTATGCAAGATGCATGCTGTGTGTTTGAATAATCAAAGTGCTTATAGTGACTGATGTATGAATGCAGGTCTGAACAGTAAGAGTTTCTAATGGGCAGGTTTCCATTAACAGGCAAGCCCAGAGCATACGCTCGAACTGATAGGTGCTCTATGCAGGATGCATGCTATGTGTTTGGATAGTCAAAGTGCTTGTAGTGAAGCAAGGGGGTTGGAAGAAAAGTAAATGTTGCACTTATGCTAGATGCGAATGAGATGATGCTGGTAAAGAATAGCTAGATGGACGGAGGTGTCGTAAGGGTTGGCTTCGAGTGGCTGGATCAAGACTTGGATGGCTTGGGAGACTTGGACCAGTGGTCAGGCTGGGCTGGACCAAGGCTAGGCTCTCCTCACTCGGGCTCTCCCTAGTGAAAAAATGGGCTAAAAGGGATGGAGGTGGACTCAGAGCTCTCCGACTGAAGAGAAGGGAAGTGGATGTTGAAAGTGAATTGGAGGGGGTATTTATAGCAGCGGGCAGTGGCAGATTGCGTAAATAAGTTTGGGCAGCACCCAGGGGGCTGCCCGTACGGACGTTCTCGGGATTCAGCGGGCAATACGGACATGCTTAGGGGCTGCTGCTTGGAACTCGGTGAGTTGACTGGGTTTAGGGGATGGGTTGACACGGTGAGTTGACTCGATGGATTGACTCAGCGGGTTGACTCGGCGATTTGACTCAGCGGGTTGACTCGCCGAGTTTGACTTTTTAGGACTTTTTTGACTAGTTTTTCTTATGGGTTGTTTTTCAGGCTGATATTTAGGGGCGAGTTGACTGGGTTCAGGCTTGAGTTGGGCTATGGATTGGGGCTTACAAGGGTGAGTTTGGCTGAGTTTGGACATGGAATTTGGGGGTGTGGTCCTCCATTCATCCAGCTACCTCTACCAACAATGTAGCCTAAGGTGAGGTGTCTACAGATGCCCCTCTTTGGCAGAGGTTGCGTGCAATTGAATGCCAAAGCGAGTGGACACCCCACTTCTGACCCGCTCATTCATAGATCATGGTCTGAAATCTTTGCTTGCCTTTGCATCTGTGCCAGTTGATCACTCGGACATACCACGGGAATTTGGAGAAAATGTTGCGATTGTCCCTGTAGTGTGCTGCAACCTGGGTACCCAATCGCAACCCTTCCATTCCCGATCGGAACTAACATCGAAAAGGTACAGCAGAGCCTCTGCGTCATAGTCTTACGAGGTTACTAACCCTAAGATTAATTGGTCAATGCTTTTCCGGATCACTCCAGGAGTACTTGTTTCGCTTAACTGTCAAAGTGGTTAGCTGCCCTGCGTCATGTAGTCTTACGGGAGTCTACTACGCCGACTTAGAATCAGTCAAGGTACTTCAGGCATCCACGCCTAGGTATGTGCGGGTGAACTCTTTCCACCCGATCTGTTGGTTTTGATGCTTGGTTTGCAATTCATTCTTTCCTAGATTGTGGTCTGGAATCTTTGTTGTCCTTTGTATCTGAGTCAGTTGATTGTTTGGAAATTGATAACTCGCACATACCGCGGGAGTTTGGAGAAAACGTTGCGGTTGGCCTTGCAGTGTGCTGCAACCTGGGTACCCAATCGCAACCCTTCCATTCCCGATCGGTACTAATATCGGAAAGGTACAGCAGAGCCTCTGCGTCGTAGTCTTACGAGGTTACTGACCCTGAGATTGATTGTGAGGTTTGATGCTTTCCCGGATCACTCCAGGAGTACTTGTTTCGCTTGACTGTCAAAGTGGTTAGCTGCCCTGCGTCATGTAGTCTTACTGGAGTCCACCATGCTGACTTGGACTCAGTCAAGCTACTTCAGGCATCCACCCCTAGGTATGTGCGGGTGAACTCTTTCCACCCGATCTGCTGATTTTGATACTTGGGTTATAATTCATCGTTTCCACCTGTTCAAGTGGTTTATTTGACCGAGCCTTTTGGCTTTCATCTTTTCGTATCTTGGCATGTGGTACGACCGCACCGACACTGGAGTTCAGTTCGATCGTACCTTGAGTGCATTGGATCCGATGATCTCTGGGGAAACCGCGAGACATCGGATCTTATTTGATTTTTGCATTGGCTCCTACTTAGAGATATGGAAGATCTCCCGGTGTTTTAGAGACTGAACACTCTATTGGAAAAATGTTTTTGGATTTTTGAAAAGATACCCACTTTGGGGAGTGATACTCCGTGGGGTTTTTATTTACAAATAGGAATATTTTTTATCTTTTTGAAAAGGAAATCTGGCTTGCACGCGCCTCCACTAGGGATGCCTGTGGGGTCTTTGGCTAACCGACTTTTATTTTGAAAGCAGGTAAACATGATGATTGATGCGATGCATGGGGATGCATGGAGATGCATATTTGATGATGAATACATGGTTTGGTTCATTCTCTTTTAGTTCGATGATTTTTCTTTTGTTGGAGATGCAGAGAACTTTTGAACTTATTGCTTGCAGGGTTGTGCTCCCCTAGGGATTTCCTTTTTAATGCGGATGTTTGGTCAGCGGGTTGGTCAAGATCCCGACCCGTGGTCGATCAGGTCCATCGTCCCAAGATACTGTTTCCTTGCTAATGGAAATGGATGAAGGATGTTATCAGACTTCAAGATGTTCTTCTGTGAATGGATGCGATTGGGACGGTGCTTGGTCGCCAGTGTTGGTCAAGATTTCAATTTACGGGTGATCGGATCCGTCATCCCAAACTGTGAAGTGAGCGGAGTTCGAGACAAGTGCAGTGCTGGGGATAATGACATTTTTGTGGTTTTTGCAAATATTTGGTCCGAATCTTTCCTGAGTAGGGTGGAGATTGGTTATTGAAAACATAAGAAATATTTTTGTGATTTTGAAAATATTTTGTTTGAAAGCAAGGGAAATATTTTTTGTGATTTTGAAGATATTTGGTTGGAAAGCAAGGGAAATATTTTGTGATTTTTGAAAGATGATTTTGCAATGTTTTGGTATTTTTCTGATTTTTCTGAAATGCAAGGAGAGGTATGGAATTTTCATCAATTTCCAGCTTCTACTGCTGGTAAGGCACCCGATTCATTTTACGTCAGCGAGCAAGACGAGTCTCACATAGTAAAGTGCCATAGTTTTACATCTTCGGATGAGGGGATTTTGAGGGTTTTCAGTCAACACACCCACAAAGTTGCCTGTTCCTCATGTGCAATGCAATAGACCACGTATTGTCTGGCGGACTCCTTCGGCCACAAAATGAGCCACATCCTCACATTTCTCTTTGTCAATCCAGTTTGGGGCCTTATGTTGCTCACAATTCCGTGAGGGTGCGCTCCACCTCCCAACTGCCTTAATCCCCTTCATGAGTTTTAGGAACAGGGAACATCTGTCAGATTCAACGGCGACTTCCAAATCAAGGTTGTCCATCACGGTGCGTTCAACACGAATAGGGTCGTGGGGTTCTGCCCGCCTCAGCCCTTACCTGTTTTAGAAGACTCTGGACACCCGTACAATTAAGTGTTAGCCATGTCCGGAACAGGTTGGGAAAGAAAGCCCCCGAGAAGTTAATCCCAGTGTAGTTTTAGGTCTTCGAACCGCTGGGGATAAATTTGCGTAGTTGAAATCGATGGTGAATTTTTTTTTTGTTTCTATTTTGGAAAAGTTCCAGGCTTCAACTCGAGTGATCGAGATTGATACTCTTTTTATTGAAAGCTCAAAATCTTTTCGGTATTTTTTTGAAATGATCCGGGTTATCGAACCTTGATCTGAGCGGTCGAGGCCGACGCTGGTTTTTGGTTGAAAGCAGGAGAAGGTCCCCTGAGAAATTAATCCCAGTGTAGTTTTAGGTCTTCGGACCAAGAATATGTACAGGCTGAACATACATTCTTTTTGTGATTTTTTTTAAATGTTCCAGCCTGTCAAATCCCAATTTGAGCGATCAAGATTATCACTGGCTTTTATTAGAAATCTCTCGGGATTTGGGTCCCGACGTAGTTTAAGGTCTTCGGACCAAAACTTTGTACATGCTGAAAACATATTTTTTTTTGTGATTTTTGAAATGATCCAGGTCATCAGATCTTAGCCTGAACGACTGGGATTGATGCTGGTTTTTATTAAAAATCTCTCAGGATATTGATCTCAACGTAGTTTAAGGTCTTCGGACCACAAACTTATGAAGCACGACACATTTTTGTTTAAAAGATCCAGTCTATCTGACCCCTTCCTTGATCGCTTGAGGTCAAATGATGGTTTTTATTATGAAATCCCTCGGAATGTTGATCCCGATGTAATTTAAGGTCTTTGGACCAAGGTTTTTTTGGTTGGGCATACTTTCCTTGCTTTGTTTAGCTTCTGACGTGGCTGATTGTGATTTGAGTGGTCCAAATTGCTTGAATTGGCCCTGTGGGCCCTTTCCAGACTTCAGCTTTGCTTTGGAGTACCTTTTCTTGATGTTTTGTGAGGCTAAGAAGGCTTTTCATGGTGTAGATGATGACTTGGACGGTTCAGATTGCTCTTTTTAGCCATGTGGGCCCACTCGATGATGAGATCCTGGACTCTAACCTTCTTTCTTGGCAATCAGACCCTTGATGTTGCTATTTGATGACCCATGCGAGCTTTTCCATGGTTTGGATCATGCTGATCTAGTCTTTGAATGGCTCAAATTGCTTATGGGCCCCTCTTGATCAATTTTCCTTCTCTTTAACTTGATCAGGCCCATGTTGGCTGTAATACTTCATGATTGGATAGGTGGGGTACCTTTCAGATGATTCTGATCATCCTCAAACGAAATCTTGAGTTGATTGGAGCCTTGGGCGGCCCTCAGGGTGCCATCTGCCGATGTGGACTGTCAGCCTCACCTACCAACGACCGTGGAGCCAATCCCACGTAGAGAGAGGGAGCGCGTCCGTACGGGCGGCCCACAGCGGGCCGCCCAGGACTCGCCTCTTGTGTCGTCTGGGCTGGTTCTGGTTCGGACATTCCCTTCTGTCCACTGCCCTTGTCCCCACCTTCCTTGTACGTCCAGGTTCGATTTCGACCATGAATCTTCCTTTTGTCTCCTCTTTCCTTCCTTTTTTATCTTTTTCTTTATTGGTCCTCTCTTGGGCAGCCATTGATGATGGCTTGGGGGCCATTGTGGGAGAGGTTGGTGGGTCCCACACTTCAGCAATTGGTGAAAGCTTTAATGATGGAGAGATTTCTTTAATGGATGGTAGAGATGGAGCATTGAATAGGGGCATTGATGATGGATTAGGGGTGGTTGTTGGTGGAGCTTTGAATGGCCCCATTAATGGCAGCCATGCTGAAATTCCAGATTTGAATGGAGCATTGATTATGGGAGAAATGGATGGTATGGATGGGATGAGGAGATGGGACATAGGTGAGGCTATACATCCCTTGAGTGTGGGCCACATGGATGATGTGATTGATGGTGGTGATGGGGCTATGATGGACATAGATGGGCTGATCTCATGTTTGAATGAAATGGATGGTTCAGATGATACCTTTGATGGTTTGGATGCTCTTGATGATGGCCGAGATGTGCGGCATACTTGCTTGAGTGGACTTGATGTGATCATCGATGATGTCCCCTTGATGATGGATGGTGTGGATGCCTTGATGACCCCTTTGATTAGACAGGATGATGATTGGATTCACGGCTTTATGTTAGAGAGGGTCGCAGGTCCAGATCTGACCGTTGATTCTTCGATCAGGGTTGCCGGGACCCTTCTTGATGGTTCAGATGTATTTTTTGCCGGTCAGATTGGTCAGGATGCCACAATGTACGGTGTGATTTTTACTGATAGTCCTCTTGATGGAGAGTACCGTCCTTCTCCTGATCGTCAGTCCTTTGCGCACTCCGTTCACGAGGTGGGTGAGTCTGTTAGTGCACTTTTCTATGGTATACTAGTGCACCTTGTTTGTCAATTACTTAGGTCAATAGGTCTAGTGTCGGTTGAGCTTAATGAAGACGAAAACCGAAGACTCAAGTGGCCCGTCTGCATCAAGAAAGAAGAATCAGGTAAATGTGATGCCTTGGTGTGCCTTGCCTTGACCAAAACCTAACCCATAACCTCTTAGATGACTTGCACCAACTAGGTATACCTTTAGTCATCATCATTAGTCTTAGAACTCCATGAAAAACATGATAAATTAGACTAATTAAAGAGGTGGAAGCTGCTGTAATCAAATAGGCTCAAATAGCAGTTTTCGATAGGACTCCGATCAATCGGACACTGGCTCCGATATGACTTCGATCAATCAGACAGAAGCTCCGATCAATCGGACAGAATCTCCGATCAATCGGAAATTTTTCCAGCAACCTTGAAAATCCACTGGACATATTTTCGATCAATCGGACAGTCTTCCGATCCATCGGAAGGGGTCCGTCCGATCAATCGGACAGTGTTCCGATCAATCGGAATATCTTCCAGAGACTTCACTGGATAGATTTTCGATCAATCGAACTTGTCTCCGATCAATCGGACAGGTCTCCGATCCATCGGACCTTTTTCCGATCAATCGGAGATGCGCGAATCTGCCCGTTTTTTGACCGTTGGAAGAAAATCTATTTAAGATTGGGGATTCATTTTTTGAGAAAAGAGAGGGGATTTTGAGGAGATAGAAGCCACCATTGATAGAGATCATTAGAGGCTCTATCCCAAACCTATAGCAAGCCATTCTCCTTGTGTTTTCATCACAAGCTTGGGCCATTCAATGGCATCTTGAGAATAGGACTTGTTCCCTCTTGATTTCTAGGGTTTAGACACCTTGATGATAGTTAAATCCTTTGTCTAAACACTACCTAGGAGTCCATTTAGGTGCATTCCTCTAGGAAACCCATTTCCTTACCATTTGTAGAGGTTTCACCATTCCCTAGCACCTTGGGCATCTCCAATGGAGCATCACATGCAAGGTAGCTGATCTTGGAGCTGAAGCCTTGGTAAAGCAACGGCGTCAACGATCGGGGGAGCACAAGGGGAGCTGATTCAAGCACGGGAGAGCGAGAAGAAGCAACCCAAGACGGCGCAACAAGGGGCTCAATCCGACAAGTAAGGTTGTCTTGTTAAGAGTCCATCCACTCAATTCCCTGTGGGAGTTGAGTGTAGAGTTTGTTTGACAAACTCGCCCCGGGGTCGTTAGCCGATCCTTGGCCTATTAGTTGGGCCTAAAATCTAGGGACGTCAGCCGTTCCTTGGCACGTTAGTCGGGCCTAAACAAAGTCTCCAAGGGGGAGCCACCAACACGGGTGCAAACGTGTAGGTTGGGAGGAACCTGTAAACTCCCCGGTTGGGTGGATCCGAGTTAAAATACCTTGGTTGGGAGGAACCAGATTTAAACTCCCCAGTGAATGCCGGTGTGCTCAAAGGGGTTGAGTACTTGAACCGGGAGTGGAGTAGACAAGTAGTCGAACCACTATACATCGTTGTGTTTGTGATTGATTCTTGAGCACATTTCTCTTTATGCATTATGTTTAATTGATTAATTATGAATGCTTAGTTAGGAATGTATGCTAGGCACTTGATAGGCACATCCACACTCACAAGATGTACTTTCACTACCTCATGTTAACTTGAGCATTTCTTGATCCATCCTCTCTAGTCCACATGAGTTGATTAGACTAGGTTGCTTATTGCTTTATCTGATGCTAGTCTATTAATTGGACCCACTTAGGCTTGGAAGCCGAAGTGTTATCGCTTACGTAGCTTAATTTGTTGAATTGTTTAAGTAGGCGAAAATAATTTTAAAAAGGTCCTTATCACCCCCCTCCTATAGGTTTAGCCATAATTCTATGTTGCTCCTCAAGCTTCCGCACGCGTATGCGTAGGGTGTCGTGTTAGGCTACCCGACGCAATTTCAGAGTCTTCCCATGCGGCTGAGGTCGTGACAGTTTCAGATAGTGACGCGACTATATCAGACATAGTCGTTATTGGGGACAGGTTAGGGGTCGTTGAGTCTGCAGAGTTTTCAGCTTTTCCTTCTCCTTCTCCCGTTGATCTTTCGATCCTTGATGAGCTGTCATTGATTTCTGGGCCTTTTGTTCTGGAGGGGGTACCCGTGAGGACTTGTCAGCTGCTTCCTCGTCCTTCTTGCTCGCCACGACTGCTTGCTTGGCTTGACAGCTTGTCAGCTTATGAGATTCGAGATTTGGAGTCCCATGGCTTCGGCTGTCTGATCCATATGGTTAGAGTTGACATTGATTGGAGGATGCTCGGGGCCGCACTGATTGACTAGGTCCCTTCACTGAACTTGTTTGCGTTCAACGACATGGAGATGGGACCCTCTTTGTGGAGCTTGCACGCTTGACTGGTCTTCCTTGGGATTATTCTCAGTATTTTTTGCTGAAGACTTTGCCGAAGACTGCCACACCGCAGAACTGGTTCGGGATTCCTTATCTGGTTCAACCTGCAGCTGCCGGCCAGGATGCTGTAGTGTTCTCCTTAGATTTACTGTATGATCTTTTTTCGGGTCCTCGGAGTGTGGCAGGGTCTATTCTTGCTTGGAATGCACTGATGTTCTGCTTGATAGCTGAGGTGCTATTCTCGGAATGGCGCAGGTCCCAGACTCCTTTGCTTTTTGAGGTGATGAGCCAAGTTGTTCGACGGCAGGGGATCATTTCTCTCGTCCTGGCAGAGTTGTTTAATGGGCTGACTGACTGTGCCCTGGGCCGCACTCGTGTCCTTCGCGGCTGCTGTGCATTTCTTCAGGTATCTTTTCTGCGCCTTTCTTTTCTTGTCTTTTTGGGAATTTCTCTGCTCTAGCTGAATTTCTTTTCTTTCTTGATGATCAGGTCTAGCTATGGGAGCGTCTTTCGCTGACTGTTCCTGTATCATTTCCTCGCACCCTTCGCCCAGACCTTATGCGACACATCATGGAATTTCTTCCTCATACGGCTAGGATGAGTGAGCCCTTGTATCGCAGGATGTTCGCTGAACTTCGTGACTGGAATGTTCGTTGGGAGTCATCTTGGCTTTCACTTCCTCCAGTGCTTTGCGATGCGCACCGCCTTCGTCTGATGTTGATAGGCTTTCGATCTTACTTTTCTTATCACCTTATCCGGTTCCTGCGGCAGTTCGGATATGAGCAGGATGTTCCTCTTTTTGCTTTCACGGGTATCGGACGTCGAGCACTTCCGTCTAGATCATCTGACTTTAGGACTCTGGTTGATGGATCCTGGGCGAGTTACTTGACTGCTGATTTGCTGGGTTTTGAGCTGCGGACTTTTTTGATGGCGACTGCCCCGTATCAGCACTGGGTTGCTGAGTAGTCTCTATATCGACCTACCCCTTACTAGCACCAGACTGCCGATGAGGATGAGCAGGATATCCTTGGAGATGCCGGCTCTTCTTCTGGTTCGTATGAGCCCTTTGAGGAGCACCCATTCATCGATCTTGGTTTCCTTTTGGCCACTCATGACCATTTGCTGTCTGAGATTTTCGTACTTCGGTATCATTGTGAGATGATGTCGAGGAGATTGGCTGCCGATCAGAGGTTGTCTGAGGAGGAGACAGCGATTCGTACCCTTGAGCGCGATGAGGTGCATTACCTGCGTATGGAGGTGAGTAGGTTGAGAGCGAGGCTATCTCATTATGAGTCAGAGGACTTACCTGACATGGCCAAGGAGGAGGGCAGAGATTGATTGTGCCGCTTTTTAGGGCTGCGTCAACCGTCTATACGTCCCTTTTGCATGACTGGTGATGATGTATTTTTTTGTATTTTTTTAAAGGATGACATGATATATGTAAAAGAAATATGATGCTTTAAATGAAAAAGGAGAAAACTTTTGAAAATCTATTGTGCCATGAGTTGTCTTGTGAGTGTGTCTGGATTTTGTGTCGGGATATAGGAATCAGAACTGAGGCTCGGCCAATGTTTTGACCAATGTCTTGAGATTGACTTGCGTGGTCCCTTTGGTTCCTTAGAGATGTAAGCAATGAAAACTGTTACTTCCTGAGATTATAAGAGTTTGTAGAGTTCTTTGTTCTCGACTGTGCTTCTTCTTGTTCTTGAACTGTAATCGCTTGAACTGATCTGGATCGTCTGATTCCTTGGTACCTGCGCTTTTAATTTTTCTTTTTCTATTTGAGCCATTTTTTGCCTGCAGCGCTCTTTCGAGTTGTCACTATAGCCGGCCTTTTCCCGTCGTTTTTGCCCGTGGCGCCCTTTTGGGTTTTTACCACGTCCCGGGTGTTTGATCTTGCCTGCCCCTTGGCAGCTATACTATTTTTACCCTCGACGCCCTTTCAGGTTTTCACCAAGTCCGCTGTATGCCCACTGTTTTTACTCGGAGCACCCTTTCGGGTTTTCACTCCGCCCTCTTTATTTAGGCACACATTTTCTTTTTTTCTTTTTTTTTTTGGATCTTTGGATAACTGCGGCTGCTAGAAGTCGGAAATCCGTCGTTGCCGGCCGCTCGTAGTCTTTCAGCCCTTATCCTGAGTTACCATGATAAAGCTGTCGGTCTTAGCCATAGACCCTTCTGAGATGAATGGATGGATGACTGTGTTTCCTTTTGGGTTGATTTTTTTCGGGTGCCTTGTTTCGGCTTCCCATTTTCTTTTTCTTTTTTTTCTCTTCCTTTTTCCCTTTGAATCCCCTTATTTGAAACACTTATTGGTGGACGGAAACGATTTCTCAGAGGTTTTAGCTTTGACCTCTTGACTTCAGCTCTATTAAAGTAACTCTTGATAAAGTCAGAATGACTTACCTGTGAAAGATCTTCACTTTGTCGGCGTTGATTGGCTCAGGAAGATCCACCCCTCTCATGCTGGTGAGTCTGAGGGCCCCTCTAGGAAGTACTTCTCTGATGATCAGCGGTCCGTCCCACGAGGGTTTGAACTTTCCTCTAGGATCCGGAAGGTGCGACGGTAGAATCTTCTTCATGACCATGTCGCCTACCTTGAAGCTTCTTTTTTGGACTCTCTTGTTGTAAGCACGAGCGATCCTTTTCTGATAGCACTGTGAATGACTTAGCGCACGCATGCGCTTCTCATCTGCTAGCTGCAACTGATCGAATCTTGCCCGTTGCCATTCTCGTTCTTTAATTCCGCTTTCTAGTAAGACCCGTAGTGACAGTATTTCCACCTCGACTGGTAGAACTGCTTCCATTCCGTAAGTAAGCTCGAAAGGAGTAACGCCCGTAGCAGACCATATAGACGTTCGATAGGCCCAAAGTGCATATGGGAGCATGTCTGACCAATCTCGATAAGTCATGACCATCTTCTCGAGTATCCTGACGATTGTTTTGTTTGCGGCTTCCACCCCACCATTCATCTGAGAACGATAGGGGCTTGATCGATGACGCTGAATTTTAAACTTGCTGAGGAAGTCATCCATCTTCTTGTTGACGAACGGGGTCCCATTATCTGTGATTATAGCATTAGGGATTCCATACTGGCATATGATGTTGTTCTTCATGAATTTGATCACCTGGGATGCTGCGATCGTGGTGTAGGAAGCTGCCTCTACCCACTTGGTGAAGTAGTCAACTGCCACAAGTATGTACTCATGACCGTTTAATGCTTTGGGACTAATCTTCCCAATGATGTCGATCCCCACATAGAGAAGGGCCAGGGAGTTGTCAGGTTATATAATTCTGATGATGGGGCATGAATTTGATTCGCATGCTCCTGACACTTGAAGCATTTTTTGACGTGCTGGCAACAGTCTATCTCCATGGTGAGCCAATAGTAGCCGAGTCGTAGAATCTTCTTTGCCATCATGTGCCCATTCATGTGTGGGCCACAGATTCCTTCATGTATTTCTTTCATGATCTTTGCAGCTTCTGTTTCATTGACTCACCGAAGGAGGACATGATTATAGGATCGCTTGTACAGAATTTCGCCACTGATGGTGAACTGGTCGGCCAAACGCTGGATGGTTCGGCGATCTGTTGCTGTTGCTGACTCCGGATACTCCTGGGTTTCGGGATATTGCTTAATGTCAGCATACCAGGGTTTGTCAGGGACAGCTTCGGTTTCTTCTATTTGCAGGCAGAAAGCAGGTTCATCTTGAGTTTCGACTGTGAGCTCCCATTCCGAAGCTCCTTTCGGGATCTCGAGCATTGATGCAAGTGTAGCGAGAGCATCTGCAAACTGATTCTTAGCTCTGGGCATGTATGAGAAGGTGATTTCTGTGAATTCTTCGATCAGATTTTCAAGATACACATGATATGGTATCAACTTCTCGTCCTTGGTTTTCCATTCGCCATTGGTCTGATTGATGATAAGCTGTGAGTCTCCAAATACTCGTAGCTTCTTGACACCCAAGATTATGGCTTCTCTTAAGCCAGCGATACATGCTTCGTACTCTGCCATGTTGTTGGTGCACTCGAATGCTACACGCCTTAAGATAGGAATAGGGACATCATCTGGAGAGTAGAGGATCACTCCAATACCACTCCCTTTAGAATTTGTTGCACCGTCGAAGAATAACGTCCACTCATCTTTCTTCTTTTCTTCCCCTTCGATAAGCAAGAGATCTTCATCAGGGAAGAATGTCTTGAGCGGCTGATAATCCAGGAGAGAGTGAGCCGCAAGATGATCGGCGAGGGCCTGTCCCTGATTGCCTTCTGAGTGACATAGGTGATGTCGAATTCAGATAGGAGTAACTGCCATTTAGCTATCCTTCCAGTGAGTGCCGATTTCTCGAACAAGTATTTGAGCAGATCCATGTGAGCGAGGAGGAGAATAGGGAACGCAATCATGTATTGGCGGAGTCGCTGAGTTGCCCAGACTAGGGCGGGCAAGTCTTCTCGATCGGGGAATGCCTAGTCTCGTAGTCGGTGAACTTTCGGCTAAAATAATATATCGTTTGTTCCTTCTTCCCGGTCTTGTCGTGCTAGCCGAGGACACAGCCAATGGCTTCTGCTGCTACCGAGATGTATAACAATAGTGGTCGTCCGGGAGTGGGTGGCACTAGAACTGGAGGGTTCATGAGATATTTCTTGATGCGGTCAAAGGTAGCTTGGCAATCATCATTCCATTCTTTTAGAACGTTCTTCCGGAGGAGCTTGAATATGGGCTCACAGATAGGTGTGAGCTGTGCAATGAAGCGGCTGATGTATTGAATTCTGCCGAGGAAGCCACAAATTTCTTTCTCTGTTCTAGGAGGGGGCATCTCGATGATTGCTCTGGTTTTGGTCTCGTCGACCCTGATGCCATCCTCTCTCACCATAAAGCCAAGGAGCTTACCTCCCATTGCACCGAAGACACATTTCTGAGGGTTGAGACGGAGCTTGTACTTTTCTAATATGTTGAATAATTTCTTCAGATCTTCAAAGTGTCCTTCAATTATGAGAGATTTGACGATCATATCATCCACATATACTTCAAGCCTTTTGTTCATCATGTCGTGGAATAGTGCTGTCATTGCTCGCTGATATGTTGCTCCTACGTTCTTCAGACCGAACGGCATTACCCTGTAACAGAAGGTTCCCCAGGGAGTGATAAACGATGTCTTCTCACGATCTTCAACGGCCATCTTGATCTGATTGTAACCTGAGAACCCGTCCATGAATGAGAAGACATTGTATCCAGCAGTGTTGTCGACCAAAGTGTCGATATGCGGCAAAGGGAAATCATCTTTAGGACTGGCTTTGTTGAGATCTCGAAAGTCGATGCACATTTGAACCTTGTCATCCTTCTTCGGTACTGGTACGATGTTAGCGAGCCATTCAGGGTAGTTGGAGACTACCAAGAATCCCGCATTGTACTACTTGATGACTTCATCTCGGACTTTCAGAACCCATTCTGGTTTCATTCTTCGAAGTTTCTGCTTCACTGGCTCCATATCCACCTTTGTTGGCAATGGTGTACAACGAGCTCTTCATCGAGCCCCGGCATGTCTTCATATGAGAACGCAAAGTTGGAAAATCTTGGAGCTAGGAACTCTATCATTCTCTGTTTCATCTCTGGTGGCAATGATTTTCCGATGCGTACTTCCCTAGGGATCTCAGGTGTCCCCAAGTTTACTATCTCGAAATCATCAGCTACAACATTGGCTTTAGATTCGAACTTTTTGAGGAGATCCTCTAATTCGAGAGCCGGATCATCATCTTCCTCATCCCGAGCTTCGTCCAGACCCATGAGCTCGAAGTCTAATTCGATGTCAAAGTCGTATGATTCGACTTCAAACTCAGGTGACTCTTTAGACGAACTTGGCACACTATTGAATGCAGGAAAAGAAATGTTTTTTGGTTTTTGAGAATTTTCTAAAATTGAGATGCTAGATGTTTTTGGCTTCTGAAAGTTTTCGATTTTTTTTGGAATTTTGAAATTCACGGGACTTTGAACAAGCGGGGCATTGTAGAACATGATTGATCCCAGCTTGTCCCAAAATTCCGCTCGCTGCTTAAACAGGCGTTTTTTTTTGGAAGCCAGAGCCCTCAGATGACTCTCTGGCTGATTCAAGAGTTAGGGGAACAGATGACCATTCAGGACCCCACACTTCCTCCCCTGAAGAGGTGGGGGTTGATGATTTAGGCGAAGAGTCACGGTCTGTCCCAATGACCATGATTTCTTATTGGTTGGGTTTGAGATTTGAGTCGTACTCAGTCCCTCCTGGATCACTTACCTCGCATTGCAGTTCATCTGGTTCCACAGCGAGATACAAGTTCGGAATCTGGACATCGGACCAATCCAGGCTGGCCATTTCCCTTTCTTGGTCCAATGGATGGGCTGCTTCTGCCCCTGGCTGATGATTGATGATGTTGATTCTGCAGAGATGGGTGGGTCGTGCCCCTTGCTGATTGATGCTGAGATGGGCAAGTTGTGCCCCTGGTTGGCTGGAATTAGAGTGGGCAGGTTGTGCCCCTGGTTGACCAGAATTGAAGTGGGCAGGTTGTGCCCTTGGTTGACCGGAATTGAAGTGGGCAGGTTATGCCCCTAGTTGATCGGAGTTGAAGTGTACAGGTTATGCCCCTGGTTGACCGGAGTTAAAGTGGGCAGGTTGTGCCCCCCTGGTCCTGAAGCTGTTGTATTTGACTTTCTTCTTCGTCTTCATCCTTTCCTTCATCCGGAGGCTTAGACGGTTCGAGAATCCGGTCCCATTGAATGGGGGGCCACGTGGCTCAAGCTAGGCTCATTGGGAGGCCTCTGTGTAGTGCAGTCGGTTGATTCCTTCTTGGATCTTTGCAAGGTTCTCCTGGCTTGATGAGTGGAATGGGAGAGTAACGGAATTTCTTCTTTCTTTTGTCGATGAAGATTGCCCTGTACCCGAGCCCCCATTTGCATTGATTATATACCAACGACATCTTTCTAGATTTGAAATGATTCTTCATCCGATACTTGAGGCTTAGTCGTTCTGCTGGTGAAAAGACACGATCCACCCTTATAGGTTCCAGGTTGGCGATAGCGTTCACAGTCTCGAACTCGAAACTATGAAACGGGACGTCTTCTTCAGAGTGCTGGATATCGATGACAGGGATGTCTGGTTCAGTGGCAGCAGCATTGGAAGGAATGATGAGCTCCTTCTCTGCATGGATAGAGATCACTTGATTTCCACAGATGTATTTCACCCGTTGATGCAGGGTTGATGACACAGCTCCAACCTTGTGCAGCCAAGGCCGTCCGAGCAACATGTTGAAAGAGGCTGATATATCTAGGATTTGGAACGTGATAGTGGAGATTTCTGGACCTATCTGTACCTCTATGTTGACTTCCCCTTTCACTGATCGTAGGGTGTTGTCGAATGCTCTGACGCATATGGTGCTGGGTCGAAATGAAGAGGGACTGATTCCCAAGCGTTCTGCAGTCTTGAGCGGGCAGACATTTAAGCTTGAGCCGTTATCGATAAGGACCAGCGGGACACAAAGGTCTTTGTATCGTAAGGCTATGTTCAGGGATCGCCCATGGTCGCGCCCTTCTGGTGGTAACTCATTATCAGTGAAGGTGATGGCGCGCGGAGCCAGGAGTTGTCCGATCATCAATGCTATCATTTCTGGTGCCATATCGGAGGAGACATGGGCATCATTCAGAGTTTTGGCGAACATTTCTCTTTGTATGCGTGATGTGTAGAGTAGCTCCCATACCGAGATTTGAGCAAGGATTGACTTGAGCTGAGTCGCCACATCGTATGCGGCTTCATTTTTGTTACCGAGACCCGAGAGAGCGCCTTTGGGATCTCCTCTGTTCTGATTATCTCTTCGGATGCAACACCCATTGGGATTCATGTTTCCCACCTCCGCGCATTCTGGATAGTGCCATGGGAACTCTTTATAATTTTCCTCACCTTTGCCTTTTAGGACCATCGGTTCTTGTAACGGTGCTTGTGTGGGTACCAGATCTTCCTCGTATGGAGCTTTTGCCTTGAGGACTACATTGTTGCCTGTGCTGAAGGGGTAATATCGAGGCTTGTCTTCATAGATCACATAAGGTTGCGGTCGTGGCTTGACTGTTCCTAGAGCAGGAGGCTCCCATGGAATAAACAGTGGTCCTCTTGATATGGCAGGGGGTTTCTCTGTTCGTCCTAGCTGTTGTAGTGTGATTGACACACCTCTGGGATTTGCCCCTTGCAATATGACTGGCTCGACTGGAGGAGCTCCTTCCAAGACAATGGGTCCTTGCTGCCGATGAGTATGATCCCTCTATTGTGGATTGTATTGTTCCTGTGCTGAAATTGCCCCTTGCAAGATGACAGGTTCGTATGTGGGCTTGATGTATGACTGTGCTCCTTCCAAGACGACCGGCTCCCCACATGAATGGCTGTAAGGTGCCCCTTGAACAACTGGTACATCATATGGAAGTGCTCCTTCGAGTACTACTGGCTTGGAGACTGAAGGAGGAAAGGGGTTTGCCCCTTGTAAGATCGAGGGAGGATTTGTTGGCCCATAAGTGTAGGCATGAATGGACTGTATTGGGGAGAAGAAATGATCGAGACGCTCTCCTTCTTCTATGCTGTTGATGGCAGGGCCACGAGATGAACTGGGGTTCGTCGGATGTTGAGGCAGAGGATTCTACAGGATGTTGGTAGAAGCTGCTGGAGGAGTTCCAGGGACCGAGATGACGATCTTGCGGTCATCAATCAAATCTTGTATGGCATTCTTCAAAGTAAAGCATCGATTAGTGGTGTGGCCACGCCCTTGATGGTAGGCACAATACTCATTTTCTAGGTAGGTTGGAGGCAGAGGATTTGGAGGAGGCCTGGGTGTCATTAGAGTGAGTAACTGCTTCTGCACCAGCATAGCCATGACTTGACTAAGTGGTTGAGTGAGTGGAGTGAATTTCCTGAGCTCCCTGTAATTCTGCCTATTCTGGTATGAGTATTGGCCGTTCCCTCTAAATTGCTGCTGTTGTCGAGGTGGTTGTGGCTGTGGTTGAGGATTCGGTTGCGGCTGATACCGCTGAGGTTGGTGCTGAGCCTGATTCTACTGATACTGTTGACGTCCCTGTGGAGGAGCATATTGATTACCCTGAGCAGTGGTGCTGATGTTGTTTACCTCTATCGGGCAGGGAGGAGAACCGCTGCGGTTTTCGTTCCCATATCCGATGGGTCTTCCCTCCACTCTGTTCCTCTTGACTGGAGTGGCTTAATGAGGCCATGGGGAGATTGTCCCGACACGGATTCCTGCTTCGACTTGTTCTCCAGCACGGATCAACTGTGAGAAATTCTCATATGGATGCGAGATGAGATATCCAGATATGCCAGGATATGTTGAATGAACAATCTTGGAAATTTGTTCTTCGTCGTCGATAGGTGTCCACATTTTGGCTGCCATAGCTCGCCAACGTCCCACATAAGCTGATAGTGTTTCATCACTCTTTTGCCTGAGAGCCGCGAGGTCGGCCCTTCTAGGTGCCATGTTGAGATTGTACGCGAATCTGTCAACGAAAGCCTGAGAAAGTTGTTCCCAGGTCTTGATGCGATGGCAGTCCAATGAGGTGTACCAATCTAGGGCATCGCCCTTCAGAGATTTTTGGAACAAACGAATGAGGGCCCCTTCATTTCCTGAGATTGCACTCAGCTCTCCACAGAAGGCCTTGAGATGTGATGTAGGACAACCGCTGCCATCGTATCTTTTAAATTTTGGTATCTCAAAGTTTTGAGGTACTTGAGCATCTGGGAAAGGACATAAGTCTCTAAACTTGGTTGAAGGTAGATCGATTCCTTGTTGTCGCTGAAGCTGATTTTATAAGATCTGGAACTGCTCCCGCAACTCGTCCAGTCCTGGGTGATCTGTTCGAACGACTGGTGCCTCTCGGAGTAAGGCACGTTCTTCTTCGGCATAATGCTCAATGTCGTCGACCCTATGGGCTTGATGAAAAGCAACCGCGGGTTGCTAAAATTGATTTGATGATTGAACTGGATTCTGATGAACTTGTGCTTGAAAGGATTGTAATTGAACTGGAGATTGCACTGAAGGTTGAACTGGAACTTGCTGGAAATTAACTGGAGATTGCTGAATTGAAGATTGCTGGAAATTAACTGAAATCCCATCGGCGGGGATGTGCTGGAATTGAAAAGTGCTCCTGTTTGTAGGAGGGTGAGATGCTGGGAAGTGACCCCCTTGTTGGGTATTCGCCACTGTCCGCTGATTGGAGTGGGCTTGACACTGACCCCTATTGTGGGCATTCGCCAGTGCTGTCCCTGTTGCTGGAAATTGAATTGAAATCCCATCGGCGAGGATGTGCTGAAATTGAAAAGGGGTCCCATTGGCGGGGATGTGCTGAAATTGAAAAGGGGTCCCATTGGCGGGGACATGCTAAGAAAGGAAAGGAGTCCCATCGACGGGGATATGCTGAGATTACTGAGATTGTTGTTTGCCAGATTGACTGGAAGCTGACTGGAAGTTCCTACGACAGGAGTGCTCTGAGGCGGCCTTGTCGTCGCGGGAAGGTACTGAGGAGGATGCCCCATAGCGAAGGGCTGAGATGGCTGCTGTTGGTAGTCTTGGGCAGACTCCGATGGTTGTGCCCGATTTGAACTGGAGGCCGGAGGGACCCGGCATGGCTGCTGAGATTGCTGAACTGGGCCAACTTGATTGTTGGCTGTTGCGGTAGCTTGTGCTTGCATGAATTGCAAGAGCATTTCTTGCATTGCTCTCATTCCTTGTGCCAATTCTTGCATGATTGGCATATTCTCAATTGGCTGTTGCGCTGTAGGTTGCGCTTCGGTCATTTCAAGAGCGGGGAAGAGGTGAGTTTCCTCTTCGTGGTCGGACATGGCTTCCTGAGCCCGAGTGCGGATTATGCTGCGGAAGGGAAGTTGTTTCAGAACACGTTGAGCCCAAGGAGGCGCAATGGTGAGGACTATACTCTACTCTTTTGGGTTTTGGGGTTTATATATATATATATATATATATATATATATATATATATATATATATATATATTGTTTTGGGTAGAATGCTATGCAGATGAGATTGTATGAGGACTAATGACTTTCAAGTATAGGAGGGATTCCGTTTTTCAAGCTGAATCACGACTAGTGGGACAAATCTATCCCCAGTGGAGTCGCCATTCTGTGGACCCTCGCCGCTCCGCGCTCCCACGACGACGTTCTCCTTTCCCTTTCGGAAAAAGAAGAAGAGGTGAGTGCGCGCGAATCGTCATTTGTGCCACTGGCTTGCCTCGTTCTCGAGGACTTTGTTTGGTTGTCATGTTAAGCTGGATGTGTTTAGATGAGTTTATATAAGACCAGAGTCGCCACTAGCCAGTTACTTCGAATCTACAGTCGGTTAGACCCCGTAGAAACATTAGAGAAGGGAATCCGAAGATTCCTCCCTCTAAAATTACTCCTTTTGATCTGCGGCCAGAGATTCGAGGTAAGGGATCACGGTTACAGGGTGGGAAGAGGTTAAGCACCCCACACACTGCCCGTATCGAAGTACGGTCTCTACTTCACAGAATTGAACTAATACTTGAAAGTCTAATTTAATCTTCGTACATTCTCATGGATGACATGATGCATGAATGCAGGTCTGAACAGTAAGAGTTTCTGATGGGCAGGTTTCATTTAACAGGCAAGCCCAGAGCATACGCTCGAACTGACAGGTGCTTTATGCGAGATGCATGATGTGTGTTTGAATAATTAAAGTGCTTATAGTGACTGATGCATGAATGCAGGTCTGAACAGTAAGAGTTTCTGATGGGTAGGTTTCCATTAACAGGCAAGCCCAGAGCATACGCTCGAACTGACAGGTGCTCTATGCAGGATGCATGCTGTGTGTTTGAATAATCAAGTGCTTGTAGTGAAGTAGGGGGGTTGGAAGAAAAGTAAATGTTGCACTTATGCTAGATGCGAATGAGATGATGCTGGTAAAGAACAGCTAGATGGACGGAGGTGTCGCAAGGGTTGGCTTTGAGTGACTGGATCAAGACTTGGATGGCTTGGGAGACTTGGACTAGTGGTCAGGCTGGGCTGGACCAGGGCTAGGCTCTCCTCACTCTGGCTCTCCCTGGTAGAAAAATGGGCTAAAAGGGATGGAGGTGGACTCAGAGCTCTCGGACTGAAGAGAGGGGAAGTGGATGTCGAAAGTGAAGGGGAGAGGGGGTATTTATAGTAGCGGGCAGTGACAGATTGCGTAAATAAGTTTGGGTGGCACCTAGGGGGCTGCCCGTACAGATGTTCTCAGGATTCAGCGAGCAGTACGGACATGCTCCGGGGCTGCTGCTTGGAACTCGGTGAGTTGACTGGGTTTGGGGGATGGGTTGACACGGTGAGTTGACTCGATGGATTGACTCAGAGGTTTAACTCAGGGATTTGACTCAGCGGGTTGACTCGGTGATTTGACTCAGCGGGTTGACTCGCTGAGTTTGACTTTTTAGGACTTTTTTGACTGGTTTTTCTTATGGGGGGTTTTTCAGGCTGATGTTTAGGGGCGAGTTGACTGGGTTCAGGCTTGAGTTGGGCTATGGATTGGGGCTTACAAGGGTGAGTTTGGCTGAGTTTGGACATGGGATTTGGGGGTATGGTCCTCCATTCATCCAGCTACCTCTACCAACAATGTAGCCGAAGGTGGGGTGTCTACAGCGTGCCAGCTCATTTGTCCTTTTAGAAGAGGTACTGTATCGACGCTCCAGGGACGGAACGCTATCAAGATGCCTGGCCCGAGAAGAAGTTCATGATACGCTGAGAGAAGCGCACGGAGGAGAATGTGGTGCCCACCAAGGCGGCCGGAACCTGCATCATCGAGTGCAGCACATGGGCTATTATTGGCCCACCATGGTGAAAGACGCGATGGACTACGTCAGGAAATGCCATCAGTGTCAGATACATGCTGACATCATACACGTGCCTCCAGAAGAATTGCATCAGTCAATGATGTCTTGGCCTTTTGCGGCTTGGGGTATGGATGTCATAGGCCCCATTAGCCCCTCTTCCTCTCAAGGGCACCAGTACATACTGGCGGCAACAGATTATTTCTCTAAGTGGGCTGAGGCTGTAGCCCTGAAGAACGTGAAAGCTAAACAAGTGGAGGGTTTCATCCGGAACGCCATCATCTATAGACATGGCATTCCCGATCGGATCGTCACAGATAATGGCACACCCTTTCGAAATGCCCTGATCGACAAGCTGTGTGCCAAGTTTAAGATCAAGCATTGCTACTCAACACCCTATTATCCTCCTGCAAACGGGCTTGCAGAGGCATTCAACAAAACCATCGTGAAGATTTTGAAGAAAACGGTGGCAGAGAATAAGAAAGATTGGGACAAACGGTTGCCCGAAGCGCTCTGGGCATATCGTACTACGCACCGCACGGCAACGCGGGCTACTCCCTATTCACTAGTATACGGCACGGAGGCCATCATCCCGATGGAAATTCAGGTCGAGTCCCTGCGAATAGCACTTCGGAACTTCTTGACAGATGAACGTAATGCTGAGCTCAGGATGGTTGAGCTCGATGCCTTGGATGAGAAGAGGTTCGTGGCACAACAACGGCTAGAGATGTACCAGAAGCATATCTCAACAGCATACGACAAGCGAGTCAGGGGTAGATCCTTCAAGAAGAATGACTTGGTACTCGTAATGAAGCGACCGACAGCCGCGCACACTACAAAGAGCAAGTTTGACCCTAAGTGGGACCTGATATGCATCATAGAAGAAGTCTACTCCAATAGGGCCTACTGCTTAGTAAATTTCGACGGTGGCAGAGCCGGTTTTGCAATTAATGGCCGGTTTCTGAAGAAATATTACCCCTAACGGTTAACCTGTTACTTCCTTTTACATAAATGTTAGAAATGTAAACTCTCCAAGAGAGGGAATGTAATAAGTGAGGATAGAAATGGAGAATGAAATGGAGTAGAATACAGTAGATAAGCCTGTAGTTACAAAAGCTAATTAGTTGCTCCGCATTCTTGCAGGTCTCCCTTGCCCTTGCTATGGAGAAGTAACCAAGAAAGACCATTCGTCTACGACACGAGCGTATCCCGAGCTTAGAAATCCAGGACACTCCCGAAATCGACGACAAAGGGAAGTATTACTCTTTTCATTTCATTCTACATTCATCACTTATTAGAATTGTGATTATTGTTATTATTATTATTGCAAACCATTCTAACACACATCACACAAACATAACACGATAGAAAAGTAATTGCTATTGTCATTTCATTTAACAAAACTTTGGTCGACATCTTTTCCAACGCCGTATACATGAATGGTAAAAAAGGTAAGTATCTCTTACACCAACTACAAAAAATTTCTAAAGGTAAGATCCTATGATCATTTCTATACATTTGAAGTCAAGAAAGAGAGTATCAGGAGCGAAAGATCAAAGCTTCTCCAAACATCCCGATATCAGCTTGATCACGACCACCCTGGCAGTTTTCATCGCTAACTTTGCTGCAATAACACCTCCGCAGGATCAGGAACATGTTAAAGTTCAGCAGTTAAATCTTCCAACTGCTTGCGCCATGCTTCACCCTCACTTTCGAGCCGCGTGACCGCTATCTGACCCTGAGCAACTACTGACTCGAGAAGGGCAGCTTCGAAGCTCACAACGATCTTCTCCGCCTGCAGACGCTCAATCTCAGCGTCGATTTTAGCTATACGACCCAAGCACCCTTCGTACTGTATCTTAGTATTTTGTAGGGATTCTCGTGTGGTCGCTGTCGAATGCGCGTGGCGCCCTGCAGGTCCCAAAGACTCTGCAATTCTCCGCTTCTCCTCGATAGTAGGATCGGGCTTGACGTGCTTGGCAGCCGCTACGTTTGTGAGGGAGCTTTCGAACGCAGAGATGTGATTGAAAACCACGAGCGCATCAGACCCAACTACTCCGACACAAGCTTCCAGCTCTTTCATGCCAGCGCCCAGCATGTGCCATTCTTGTGAATCGGCCAACACCTTCGCGAGGCTAGACAGCAGGCCCTTCAGCATGCTCTGACCAAAACAATCTAAATGTTCAAATGCAGGAATGTCCGGCATCATAGCAATGGCGACGTCAGAATCGATGACAGCTGCAAGAAAGAAAGCATGACAAACAAATGATGCGTTAGTAAAAATGAAAGTAGAAACTACAAGTCATAATCTAATGAAAAGTGCGAAGGAGTCATACCAAGAATGGCAAGAAGATCAACAACAGGCTCCAAAAGTCCCGCAATGCATGCCTCGGAATCAACAATTGTTTCCAAAGCTTTGCCCGGTAGTTCAATAGTCACAACCGGAGACGAAGCGATAGAAGTGGCAGAGGCAGGTATCGACTCAATAAGATCTGTAGAAATAAGATAATAATAACAAAATATGGTTAGTATGATTATGCAGGAACCGAAGAAGAAAAGTACAAAGCAGAACCACAATCGCATTTCTTACCTTGTGCTTGCGGAATGTCGGGTCTGACCTTGACTGCAGCAGAGTGTGACGTATCCACGACCTCTAACTCAACAGGACAATTCACTTGCAATGAACAGCCTGATGGAAGGACCGAAGAAGGATCGACGTTCCCCTCACGTATCTCAAGCCTAGGAATGGATTCCTCAGCGTTATCAGCACGAACGGGCAAACAAGGATGGACATCCGTCGACAACCCCATAGTCAGTGCCGCAACAGCCTGAGGAACGAAGACTAAAGGCTCGGAAGAAGGCTGGACCCTGACGTTGTCGTAGAGTTGTGCTTCGATCGCTGCTATGACAACATCGTCAAGGTCACCTACACTCCCGACTCTGGCATCGTTATCATAGTAGTTCGCGAGGGAATCATCGTTGCTGTGATCATTGGCATGATCCATTCCCCAATCATCGCCAGAATAATCCACAGGTTCATCTTCAAGCTGCGACCCCGAACCATCAAGGCATGCTGCTCCCTGGCCATCGCCGGCTTCATGACCGCCTTCGGCATTGTCCCCCTCGACATCTGCAAGCTCGGACTCACCTCCATCACGATTATCGACAATCATATATTCTTCGTCTGCAATCTCCTCTGCAGCACCAGACCGAAGCTCACCTTCTTCGTGACTATCGGCAACAGTCGCACCTGCGGCTACCTCTGGAGGATTGATCTGTAACGACGGATCCAAACTCCCCCACTTCTTGATATGTAACATTTCTGCCTGTCTTAAGTTTTTCTCAAGTGCTGACGGGCGAACTCTTGGTGTGAGTTTTATCTTGACTCTCAACTGATCTGTCGCGCGACCCGGTGGAAGATCA
Source organism: Liriodendron chinense (assembly GCA_003013855.2). Classification (NCBI taxonomy): domain Eukaryota; kingdom Viridiplantae; phylum Streptophyta; class Magnoliopsida; order Magnoliales; family Magnoliaceae; genus Liriodendron; species Liriodendron chinense. Next base: position 15,244,832 of record ML058384.1, read on the forward strand.
TCAATGAAATCATCAGAAGGTCTAACTCCTGCCATGCCTTCTGTAGGCTCACCCTCTTCGACAGATGGAGGAGCAGTCTCTGCCGGAGGACGCGAAGATCTGACCTCTTGCTGACGCCTCTGTATAGGGACCCTGAAGCAATACCATCCATCCAACGCTCCATCTTCTTTCCTACGAGTGATCGGCACGTTCAAGGAAGTCAGATGGCTGGTACCAGGAACTCCGACGACCTCACACTGCTCACGAAGATAACCAAGACCGTCCTCAGGAACGTCAGTCAACCTCGGAGGAGAGAGATAGAGAGGGAAATTGACAGGCTTGGCACATCGGATGCGCTCGTACTGTTGCCCCCACCATCTCATCCAACCATAAGAAGTCGCAGGACGTCGACTACCGCCGGGCAACACTAACCTCGCGCCAGTTCGCGTCAGCAAAAGCTGGTCCCACATCCACTCCCAATGGACAGGACCCGTGACATATGCTCGTTTTATCCTCCTCACGCTCGGGAGAGTCGACGGAACACCCTGATCGTAGCCAAACTGTTTGGCGAACCTGCTCGGATAATAAGGCTAGCGCCAGAACTCCATGCCTTTGCGGAACAGGAGAGAGGCGGTCCGGATCGATATCAGGAATTCTCTGTCAGAAGAGTCAACCGAATCCTCATCATCGACAACTTCGAGACCTTCATCAGCAATGAAAGCGGGAAAATGGTAGAAGTCAACTTTATCTTCGCTACAGATCCTTGAAGACACCCATTCTAGCGTCTTAAGCACCATCTTGGCCTTCATGAACCTGATAAGAGGCGCTCGGTCCGGAAAGAAGTAGGCGTGAGGCTTCATGCCATACACCCATGGAAAATAAACACCTAACCAGCCGCAGAAATAATGCCACGCGTAATATGCCGCATCCATTCCATCAACAGGTTTGTCCGGATTACTGGCAACATAACCAAACGCCCTATATATGCTGCAGAGTACAAGTGGTGTTATAGCAAGACGTTGACCACTGGCAAGGGCACCTGCCATAACGAAGCAAGAAACACTGACGCCATTAGCACTCTTCGAGCTGGGAAGCGTGACCGTGGACAACCAGTAAGCGAGGAAGCCTTCTAGCTCGTAAGTGGGAGACAAAACATTCGGGCAAGGAAATTTGCATTGGAACCTTTGTCGTAAGGCCCTTATTCTTTTAACATCAACTTTATATTTTTCGTAGTCTATCCTGAAAGAGAGAAAGGAGAGAGAACTTTACATAAGGAGATACGCAGGAGAAAAGAACATACATCATGAGAAGAAAGAAAGAGACATCCTGTGAAGACTTACTTCAAGCCGTGGCTGAAGTAGACTGACCAATCTTCATAGTGTATCTTTGTAATGCAGTCGAACTGTTGTAATTCATGAAACAACTTCAAACACGCCTTGGAATGATAGGCCTTCTGATCACCTTCGCGTCTGAAGCCAGACAATTCTTCATCAGAGGGGATATATTCGTGATAATACCCCCCGCGTATGGGAAAGCCCGCCATCACCTTGAGATCCCAGAGGGTTATACTCATTTCTCCTTGAGGAAGATGGAAATAGTTGGTAACGGAACTCCAGTAATTTAAGAAGCCCCTGAGAATCGTCAGATCTCGTGGAAAGAAGTCGGCAGTCGCCTCGATGGCATAGTAGAGCCCGACCTCCCTCAGCACAGCCTCGTGCTGGATCAAAATCTCCCTCACCCATGGTATGTAACTGTCACGTCGACTCAGATGCCCTCGTGTACGGAAGCTCGAAGTCTCCCACATTGCGGACGTGCTCATAGGAAGGAATCTTTGATGCATCGTCTCAAAGAAATGAGTCAGGTAAGGTGCATGCGGATCGCATGTAGGCATGAGGAAAGTCATTTCCTTAATCTCACCAACCTTTTGTTGCTTCCCGTTACTTCCCAGAGTGGCGGTAAGTAATCTCTCAGGAACTGAAGACCATCTCTCCACTCCATAGAATTGGCTTGGTCTACGAACATCAGACGGCTCGATGCTCGGACAAGGTTTATACCTCATAAGAGACTTCTGGTGTAAGATGACTTCGCCATCGTAGGGATTCATGATGCAGATGCCACGCTCAGCAACAATCTTATTGCTCTCCCATCCAATCTTCAGCCTTTCATATTTCAAGTCGAGGAGCTGTGTCAATCGCTCCGCTTGACTGAGCGCTTTGGTCGATTGTTTCCCTCGTCCTCCTTTCTTCTTACCTTTCTGACCTGTCAGGTTTTCTTCTGCATTTTGAACAAGTATATCTTGAGGACCTGCCTCGATGGCACTCGCCACACCAGCAAGTTGGGCATACCAATAGACCCACTCTTGTTATGTTCCCCGCTTTGGAGGTTCGGGCGCTGTCTTGTTGACGAAGATGCGCACCAACACTTCATGAGGAAGCTGCCAAATACGCTCCAAGAAATCCTTTATCTCGGGTTCGACCGTAGGAAAGAAGCTAGAATTACGTCTTGGAGGGGGAGGGTTGGAAGGACCTTCGGCCGTTCTTTTTCGACCGCGCTTCATCGGCGTCAGACCAGAAGCATATAACCCAGAAGTGTCATCAGAAGATCCCATTATCGCTACTGTAATTCACTGCCACGGGCAAACAAAACGACATCAGAAAACAACTCGATGCACATGGGCAAATAGCCTAACAAAATCATATCGCAAACACAAGCACAGCACATAGAGCACAAGCAACAAAGCATGAAAGCAACCAAATCAAGAGCATAGCATATTAGTCATCATATTCATTTCACAACAAAGCAATTGCCATCATACATGCACGCATACATGTGATTGATGCACACACAAAATCACAGATTGAACCCACAATACATCCATGCATTTAGCCCAAAAGCAGCCTTGACAAGTCCAGGTGCTTTTAAGCAGATACTGGACAGAGTCGGGAAACGGTTTCGGCATCATATATATGCAGCTATTCGCACACAGCAACTTCACAAGCAATCGGGACACTATGAGTGCACTCTGGCAGACATACTCCGAACCTGCCTAAAATAGACAGTTGCAAGCTATGACAGGCCAAAGTAGGTAGCCAACTGCAGGTCTAAGGCACTAAGCTCCAATCGTGCTTGAATTTTAAGTGATCTAGCCTCAAACAGCACTGAATTTGACTGAGAAACGGAGCCAGAAATGCCATTTCTTCACTGAGTGCAAAGCAGGGGCTAAAAATGGAAATTTTGTCTAAATGTTGGGCTCACATGCGCCCAAGGTGGAGCCCCAGGCGCATCTGGTCCCTCACATGCGCCCAGTCCACAAAACTGGAAAATGCAACTTCATCACTTAAGGCATCAGGCGCATGTGCAATCTGACATGCGCCCGGCTCAGAAGAAGGAATGAACGAGTTTGGAATTCAAGCTCCAAGCGCATGTGGCAGCCTTACATGCGCCCACCTCTAATTTTTGGGAAAACACAAGTCTTGGACAGTGCCCTGGGCACATGCCCAGAACAACATGCGCCTGGGACATGCGCCCATTCCCGTATGGCATCTCACATGCGCCTGGAGGAAGTGCTTTGCCAGAAAAAGTAATGATGGCAGGCCACATGCCCCCACAAGGGGATCACATGCGCTTGTACCCTGAGGGTGAGCTCTCTCACCTTGGGAAAATTAAGTTTTCTGACTCGAGAAAATGTTGGGATGACTCAGTGAGTCAACTATTTATACTTGAGCCTAAGGGACCGGTGCACTGCACTAGCGTGACGTAAGCATCCAGCGCAGCACACCGGGGGGGCACTTGTTCGGGCTCAAATTTGTACCCATTATAAAACAATATCGCGTGGTCTATTGACAATGATTTGGATAAGTTTTGGGGCTGGGAAAGCCCTGAAAACACCAGTGCGACCTTAATCGCTCGATAGCGACCAAAATTCGTAAATACCAATTCGGAGTGGAACTGGACATGCGCTTCACCGCCAAATGATCTGGAATGTCCCAAAACCCCTAAACAACAAGTTTCGAAGTCATCCGGTGCATATTTTTACCTGCGCACCTTGAAATACGTTTCGTCTCTGCCCGGAGCTGACCAAAAAGGGTCCGTAAGCCTACAGCTACCATTTCAGAGCGGAACTGGACATGCGCTTTGCTGCAAAATGATCCAGAGCACCCCAAAACCCTTAAATAACAAGTTTGAAGTCATTACGGTGCATATTTCCATGCGCGCGCTCCCCGGAACAACGTTCCTATACGACAAGCCGACCCGAAGGCTCCAAATTAGGAAGGAAGTACCAAAATTGGCAACATCTGGACTTCCACACCCTACCCCGTTCATTCAGGAGGTCAATCCTAGCCTAGACGTGGCTTGGCGACAGTGAGTGCATGTCTAGAAAAGGTAGCTGTCCTTTGGAAGTCTTCCTTCGGAGCTGAAATCCTGAAATTTTCTAAGTGTTGGAATACTGAAAATCTGGCTAAGTAGTGGGAAAGCGTCGGCAAAGGACATGTGCCTGGCCTCCCACCACATGTGCCTACACCCTATTGATGAAAGGGAGTGAATTGAATGCTTTGTCGGAAAGCGCCGGGAAAACGCCGGAAAAGGACATGCGCCCGGACCATCCCCATGCGCCTGGCTTCTTTCTGCCACATGCGCTTGACCTAATTTTTTCCACATGCGCCAGGAAATACCCACCGAGCCAGACCCAAACCCGATTACCCCTTATAAATAGTGAAGTCACTTCATTCCATCAGCACGAGATCATCCCCTGCCGACCTCAGAGCGATGTAAGCACCACATGCGCCCGCTTTGTTTTCCCTCACCGGATGCTTTTGCCGGAGTGGATTCCCTCGCCGGAATCCCTCGCCGAAAAGGGATTTCCTCCCCGGAATCCCAAGTTCAGGGAGAAATCCTGAAAATTTTCTAAGTGCTGGACACATGCGTTGGCTTTCCCAGCACATGCGCAGGCCTTTCCAGCTGAAAAACCTGAAAATTCGCTAAGTCCACAAGGGACATGAGCCCACTCTTTGGGTCCAGGCGCATGTGCACCACCACATGCGCCGGGATTGCTTCCCATCTCTTTTTTTCATGAAAACGAGCACCACATGCGCCCGGGAGATGGGACATGCGCCCAATCCCCACCACATGCACTTGTCAGCTTGTACAACACCACATGCGCCTGCATCAGCATCACATGCGCCTGCATACCCCCCTCCATGCGTCTGGATGCTGATTGGAGGGGTGGGCATTCGATCGTGCGCCCCGCCTTTGTCCGGGATCGGATTTTGATGAAATAGCCTCTCCTAGATGCGTCTCGATGAGATCTATCCATCCACCGGATCAAATTCTCCAACGGTCAATGATAAGTGGCCCAAATCGGTATTTTGGTCCAAAATGACCAACACTTAGCCAATTTGGCAACTCCGAAAATCCCTTTGAAAGAGTCGAAAACGGCCGAAAACGAGAAGAACCGGGCGGAATTGGACCGAGCCCGAGAGGGAAACTTTTCTTCTACTTGACATGATACACCATAATCATACACCACGATGAGGTTATTCGATCTCAGGACCCTCGAATACCCTAATCAAGCAGTCGGCAGGCGCGCTACTTAGTCATTTTCAGCCCTGGGAAGTGCCCTGTTGGCCCGAAAATTGACTTCTGCTAAGCGAATCGAAATGCGATCGCACCGTGATCCTCGTGGACATAATCTACCCCTGTTCCAAGACGGTCATCGACGATATTCACCGAATACCCTGATTAGACCGCAGACAGGTCCACAACTTAGTCATTTTCAGCCTTGGGAAGTGCCCTGTTGGCCTGGAAATCGACTTACGCTAAGCAAATCGAAACGCGATCGCACCGCAATACTCGTGGATGTAATCCACCCTGTTCAAAGACGGTTATCGATCATGCTCACCAATTTCCTTAATCAGACCGCAAACAGGTCCACTACTTAGTCATTTTCAGCCCTGGGAAGTGCCCTGTTGGCTTGAAAATTGACTAATGCCAAATGAAATCAACCGCGATCTCAATGATGTCGAGGCAAAGCTGAAGTACTCAGGCTATCCAACAGCCGAGTTAATCATTTACGGGGCATCGATCCCCATTATTCATAAGAAATTAGCATATGTGGGTACCCATCAGACCCTATAGCTTGCCGTTTGCAGGCATCGGAGACAGCCGATCTAGCCTATTGAATATTGAAACTCTCAAAAGATCTTGGCTCGATAAAGCTTATTTGATCCCAAATAGATCATTGAAAAATACTCAGAAGAAAGAGTGTTCTCGAAGACGAGTCGCCCGACTCCAGAAGAAACGCATTTACTTTACTGTACAAAACTTTATTCATCCCGGACAAAGGTCTGAGACTAAACCGAAGGGGTTATGGTTACCACGAGAAACCACAAACAAAGAGTTCTAACTAAGCTTGAAACATCCTGCTATGGATTGCCACTATAAAAAGACAGTAGATGCCCTACCCATCAACAACGGGTCCATCGGTTGAGCTGATGAGGCAGTTGCGGATTGCTTTCCTAAGGTCACCTGTTCACAGTAACAGGCGCAGGCTTTAGGTTATGCCGACCAACATTTTGATGTTCGTGTATTCCAGCGGTCACCTGTTCACAGTAACAGGCGCGGGCCCAGAGTTGCACCACTCGATTAAAAACCTCATTCGGGATCGTTGCAGAGTGCTCTCCTAAGGTCACCCGTCATAAAAATACGGGCGCGGGCCTTGGGTTATGCCGACCAACATTCGAGGATCGTGTATTCCAGCGGTCACCTGTTCACAGTAACAGGCGGGGGCCCAGAGTTGCACCACTCGAATCCTGACAGTCTCTCAACCCGGACAATCCGAAAGAAAATAGGACATAGACATCCGGCGTGTCTAAGAAATGTGGCTCAGTCCATAACAAGAAAACAAAGGTCTACACGACCATGAACTCAAGACCATAATCCCCGGCGGATTAGTCTTTTACCTTCCAATCAAGGGTGATCAGCCGTTGATGTAATTAAAGGCTCGTGACCAGTATCACAGTATGAAATGTAAAAGATCTCAGAATCTCTGGAATAAAATTCACCTTGCGATATCTCTCTCTTATGTACACTTTGTGATTGCTTATGATTGTCTATGAATGTCTCTATACTCAGAATTTTCCCCAGAATAAAAGAAACACAGGAAAAAAAGGACTGCTGATGAGCAGTTTGACTTTTTCCTAGCTCTAACACCCTTAAGGAAGTGTGTATTGAGAATCCTTATCCCAAGAAGATAAGCAGAGAATGAACGAATTTTTGAAGTCATGACTTCCCAATCTTGCATCCTATGAAGACTTGCCCGAACTCAATCAAAGGCTTATCAACAAAGCCTGAAAGCAAGCCTATTAAGAAGATGTTGCCAAGACTATGCTTGCATTTCATGCTGGAGTATGCGACTTAACAAATGATCGAAGAAACATCGCGGCTTGATGAAGACAGATTGTTGCCAACATGTCAAAAAGCACTTCAAGTGTCAGCAGTATGCACACCAGATCCATGTGTGTGCTTCAAAACTCTACAACCTGACAATGCTCTAGCTATTCCTTGTACGAGGTATCTACATCAACAGAAAGATCAACTCTACAACATCTAGCTGTCTTGGGCACATACTTATGGCTGTCGATTACTTCATGAAGTGGAATGAAGTAACATTCTGATCTTGCATGACAAATCTCATGAAGAATGACAGCATCAATTTATAAGGTCCCCACATGCTATCAACATTGGCAATGGGATGCCCTTTGGAATCTAAGGATGAAATATTTCCTCAAGAAACTTAAAATCAAAAGATAGGTCTACAAAATTCAAGTCAAAATCCTGTCAACATGAAGCTAATAGATAATGAAGTGAAGAAAGAAATATCATATTAGGTTTGCAGCGAGCATCACCGCATCTATCAGACTCAGGGGGCAAGGCCCAAGGATCAGAGAAGTTCTTCTAGGAGGCATGGTTCAACTCACCAACCTGAGGGGCAAGGATCTTTTGAAAACAATCAACGCCGACAACATGAAAATCTCTCACAGGTAAGCCAATCCAACCTTATCAAGAGTTACATTAGTAGAGTTGAAGTCAAAAGGTCAAGGCTTAGACCTTTGAGAATTCCTTCCCGTCCACCAATAAGTGTTCCAAATAAAGGGTTCAAAAGCCAAAGAAAAAGGAAGAGAAAAAAAAGAATAGATAAAACAAAAGGGAAAAGAAATAAAGAAAAAAAAAGAGGCACGCAACCCAAGAAAAAAAAGAGAAAAAAATTGACTCAAAAGAAACACATCTATCCACCCATCCATCCACCTAAGAAGGGTCTGTATCTAAGGCCAACGGCTCTGCCATTGTAACTTAAGATAATGGCCGAAAGGCTACAATCGACTAGCAACGATAGATTCCCAACCTCTTACCACTGCGTTTATTTAAAAAAAATCAAAAGAAAAGATGTGCCTAAACAGAAAGGGCAGAGTAAAAACCTGAAAGAGTGCTTCGAGTAAAAATAGTGGGCACGTAGCAGACTTGGTGAAAACCCAAAAGGGCGCTAAGGGTAAAAAAGGCATAGCTGCCAAGGGGTAAGCAAGATCAAATACCTTGGACGTGGTGAAAATTTGAAAGGGCGACACGAGCAAAAATGACGGGCAAGCTGGACGCACTGAAAACCCAAAAGGGCGTTACGGGTAATAATGGTTAAAAAGAGAAAAAAAAAAAGAGAAAGAAAAAAAGGGAAAGAAAAAAAAGGGAAGCAAGTACATGAAAGATCCAGGTGACATGAAGATTCAACAGAAGCAAGAAGGGCGGCCATGAATCGAGAATTCTTTTAAGCTCTGCTCAAACTCTAGGGGAAGGATACAATTACGCACTACTTTAAGGGAACGAGAACCTTAGTGAACGATTGGAAAGCAGAGTATGACATCTAGCTGAGTCAAATATTCTGATTCCTACATCTAAAAGTACAAATCCAAATCACGCACAAACAAATAAGTACTTGGCACAAATTTTCATTCCATGTATGATTTGCATACTTAATTATTTAAAAAGAAAAAAATTCTTGATCTATATACTAATAATAATAATAATAATAAATTATAGAAGGCTTTCAAAATAAACATCATCCAATCCTCCAGTCAACTCACGGAGTGCCTCCTGCAAATGCCCTTCTCCTGGTCATTCCTCCCAAAAGGTAAGTATCTCTCCTCTTGCTTCAATACTTCAATCCTTTTGCTAAACTGCTTTCTTTCCTCACAAGTATTGAAGATCATTCAACTACAAAGTAATCTCACCCGCTGGTATGAGACAAGGTGCAAAGATGGGCAGTCGGCGCGCCATGGCCATTAGGATCACTATGTCAATCAAGAGCACACCAGAAGCCAAATGCAGCAAGGTAAGTATGCATTTTCAATAAAATCGTTCTCGACCTCGAACATTCAAGATGAGATCCAAGTCATTCCAGAAAAATAAAAAATATATACTTCAAAAATCCAAGAAAACCTAGTCCGAAGACCTTAAACTACGTCAGGATCAAAGTCCCAAGAGATTTCCAATAAAAGCCGGTGTTAATCCCGATCGCTCGAATTGGGATCTAATAGCCTGGAACATTTCGAAAAAATCATCAAAAAATATTTCTTGCAATCATTTGTATAAATTTTTGGTTCGAAGACATTAAACTACATCGGGATCAAAGTCCCGAGAGATTTCTAATAAAAACCAGTGTTAATCTCGATCGCTCGAATTAGGATATAACAACCTGGAACATTTCGAAAAAACATCAAAAAATATTTCTTACAATCATCTGTACAAAACTAGGGTCTGAAGATCTTAAACTACATTGGGATTAACTTCTCAGGGAACTTTTCTACTTTCAAACAAAAAATAGCATCAACCTTGACCGCTCGGATCAAGGTCCGATAGTTCGGATCTTTTTAAAAAAATCACAAAAAGAATGTACCTTCAGCATGTATAAAAACTAGGGTCCGAAGACCTTAAATTACACTGAGATTAACTTCTTAGGGGACTTTCCTACTTTCAACCAAAAATCGACCTCAATCTTGGCCCTTCAAGATCTTGACCAACTCATTGACTGAAAATCCGCACTAAAAAGAAAATCTCCAGGGAAGAAAAACCCAACAAGCAATAAGCTCAAAATTCTCTACATCCCCAGCAAAAGAAAAATCATTGAACAGGAAGAGAATGAGCCAAACCATGCATTCATCATCAAATATGCATCCACATGCATCAGCATCCATCACATCAATCATTATATTTACCTTCTTTCAAAATAAAATTTGGTTAGCCAAAGACCCCACAGGCATCCCTAGTGGAGGCATGTGCAAGCCAGATTTTCTTTTCAAAAGAGACAAAAATATTATATATATATATATATATATATATATATATATATATTCCTATTTGTAAATAAAAACCTCACGGAATATCACTCCCCAAAGTGGGTATCTTTTCAAAATCCAAAAATATTTTCTCAGTAGAGCATTCGGCCTCCAAGACATTAAGAGATCTTCCATATCTCTGAGTAGGAGCCAAAGCAAAATAAAATAAGATCTGATGTCTCGCAGTTTCCCCAGGGACAATCGGATCCAATGCACTTAAAGTACGATCGAACTGAATTCCAGTGTCAGTGCAGTTGTACCAAATGCCAAGATACGAAAAAGATGAAAGCCAAAAGACTCAGTCAAAGAAACCATTTGAACGGTGGAAACGATGAATTGTAACCCAAGTATCAAAACCAGTATATTGGGTGCAAAAAATTCACCCTCACATACCTAGGCATGGATGCCTAAAGTACTTTAACTAAGTCCAAGTCGGAGTAGTGGATCACCCGTAAGGCCTTCAAGACGCAGGGCGGCTAGCCACTTTGACAGTCAATCAAAACAAGTATTCCTGGAGAGATTCGGGAAAGCAACGAACAATCAATTACAGGGTCAGTAACCTCATAAGATTACATGGACGCATACGCTCTACTGTACCTTTTCGATGTTAGTACCGATCGGGAATGGAAGGGTTGCGATTGGGTACCCAAGTTTCAGCTCATGCAGGGCAATCTCAACGTTTTCTCCAAACTCCCGCGGTGTGTGCGAGTTATCTCTTTCCAGACAATCAACTGACTCAGATACAAAGGCAAGCAAAGATCTCAAATCACGATCTATTAATGACCTAGTCAGAAGTGGGGTGTCCACTCGCTTTGACATTCGGTTGCATGCAACCTCTGCCAAAGAGGGGCATCTGTAGAGACCCCACCTTCAGCTACAAGGCTGGTTGAGATAGCTGAATGAATGGAGGTCCATGTCCCCAAACCCTGGATCCAAAACTAGCCAAACTTACCCTTGCAAGCCCCAATTCATAGCCCAACTCAAGCCCTAACCTAGTTAACTCACCCCTAAACATCAGCCCGAAAAACCCCCCATAAGAAAAATCAGTCCAAACATCCTAAAAAAGTCAAACTTGGTGAGCAACCCGTTGAGTCAACTCATCGAATCAGTCCAGTCCTTGCACCCAGTCAACTCACCTTGCCAGTCCATCTTTCAAACCCAGTCAACTCACCTAGTTCCGAGCCACAGCTTCGAAGTAACTCCGAACCTTGAACCTACAACTTTTTTACTTCGGGTTCAAAGTCTGTACGCTCTGAAGCTGAAGCAGGGCGTCCGTAGCCACCCAAAAACATTTACGGGAGTTGCCACTCTCCGCAGCTATAAATACCCCGTCTCCCCTTTGTATTGATCATCCCTCAACCTCCAGAAAAATTCGAAGGATCCACTTCCCCTCTCTTCAGCCCGAGAGTTCCGAGTTCATCTCCATCCCTTTAGCCCATTCCTCCACCAAGGAGAGCCCGAGTGAGAAGAGTCTAGCCCTGGTCCAGTACAACCTAACCCTAGTTTAAGCCTCTCAAGCCACCTAAGTCCCGATCTTAGCCACTCGAAGCTAACTCTTGCGAAACCTTCATCCATCCAGCTACTCTTGTATCAACATCATCTCATTTGCAACAAGCATAAGTGCAACATTTATTATTCTTCAAACCCCCTCGCTTATCATTCCACTTCAAACACTTGATTAGGTCTTAGCGTATGCTCTGAGGTTTGCCAGCTCGCCCGAAACTTATCCATCAGATACTCTGACCGATCAAACACACATCATGCATATTACATAAAACACCTGTTGGTTCGACCATATGCTCTGGGCTTGCCTATCTTATTGGAACCTGCCCATCAGAAACTTTTACTGTTCAGACCCATATACATGCATCATATCATTCATGAGAATGCACGAGGATTAATACAGACTTTCAAATATTAGTTCGATTCTGTGAAGTAAAGACCGTACTTCGGTACAGGCAGAGTTGGTTCCTAACACCTTCCCACCCTGTAACCGTAATCCCTTACCTCAAATCTCTAACTGCAGATAAAAAAGAGTCATTTTAGTGGAAGGAATCATCGGATTCCCTTCTCTAACATTTCTACGGGGTCTAGCCGATTGTAGATTCGAAGTAACTGGCTAGTGGCGAGTCTGGTCTTATACGAACTCATCCAAACATATCCAATCAACCCAACGATAACACAACAACTGAAAAAGCCCTCAAGAAAGAGGCGAGTTGGTGGCAACGGCAATTCGCGCAACCCTTTTTCGAAAGGGAGGGTCGAGAGTGCGGAAAGGCGAGCGTCCACAATGAGCTATAACAAGAAACCACACAAAGCCTCCAAAAATCGTACAAAGCCTTCAGAAACCACACAAAGTATCCAGAAACCACACAAAGTGTTCAGCAACCCGCACAAAGTGTCTAAAGTGCACAGAGTGTCTGGGAGCAGTTTGTGGTACGAATGTCTTTCGTCCAAAATGCCTTAGGAACATTGGTGGATAAGAGCATAGCTTTAACAGTTTTAAGAATGTGACGATTCTTCCGTTCAACCACATCATTTTGTTCCAAAGTATACGGGCAAGATCGTTGATGGTCAACGTGATTATCAAAGAGAAACTTTTGAAAATTTTCACTCATATATACACTCAAGAGTCTGAACGTAAGGCTTTAATCTTTTTTTGAAAAATGAGTTTCAAAATAGTGATAGAATTGAGTAAACAAGTCATAAAGCTCATTGCAATTGTGCATAAAAAAACACCCATGTAAATCTGCTATAGTCATCAATAAAGGAGACATAATAATGACATTGTTAAGCTCTGAATTGTGCCACCTTGAATTTCAGGGGTTGAGTACAACCTCAATCCCTGAGATTTCGGGTGTCAGTTATGCTTTGCGGAAGAGTGATTTCTTATTTAAGATTCATAAGGTATTAAAGCACAAATTCAAAATCAATTTAAGCGGTAAAGTGAAGACAAAAATTATATTTAAACCTGTCCAATATAAAAAGAGTGGAAATAGGACGACTATCCTGTAAAGTCATCGAACTCATCCTGTAAGGCATCCTCCTCTGAGATACTTGCATCTATCACAACAAAGCCTGGTGGTGTTTTGAAACACTGTCCTAGGAGTGAGAGTGAGTGATCAACTCAGTGAGAATTATAATTCAAAGTTAACATGTTATCAAATAAATAGGGTTAGGCATTGATTCCATACAAAATATCCAAATTCCTATTCTAGTTTCATTGGTGCATGAATGACATGAGATCGCACACCATGCATATTCTAGATGTAACATGAGGAACACAGAGTGACACTGGCGCCACATCAAGCAACCAGGCACTCACAAAACCTCCAAATGCAAATGGGTTGGATCATCCTTGGGCATCCTAACCTTTTCAGACAGTTGCCTAGGGGATCCATGACGTGTATGCATGATTTATTTGGGTTTCATTAAGTTATTTCTCACCCAGCATATTGGCGAAGCCGGAGTACCATTGTTCAATCATTGATCCTAAACAGGACTACCTGGCTCCCAACCGTGCAATGTGAATCATCGCCAGTAGCCCACGCTTCCCTATCACTTCTACATACCAAAATACAATTCCCAACATCCTGTTATAACGAGGGCTGGATAACCTTCTCGAGAACATTGTTAGGGTTCACCACCCCAGTAATTGCTCCAAGAACACTACGGAGAGGTGATTCACCCCAGCGTAGGCCGACGACTCAAACATGGTGTCCCATAACACCATGCCCAGCCCAAGAGGCTTATCGAGATCGCATTGCACATGTAGTTATTAGTGGACCTGACAGTTTCTTAGGATCCGGTATTCCGTATTTAGAGGATTGTATTGTTATCATCATCAAACACTCTTTCTGCCATATTTTGATAGATTCGATTAAGTCCAAGGGCGTCCGTCTAGATCGACATGGGCGAAAGCCGTCCGCAAAGTCCTACTACCGACCATCCATGTTTCCCTCGAACCAACCGAATACATCTCAGGTAGCCGACACATCTGGGCTACCCGCCTCGAAATATTTGGGACAGATATTCTGTTTCACAAAGCCTAAATTTATCTTGTAGCTGTTAGTGCACTTTTCTGTGGCATTCTAGTGAACCTTGTTTGTTAATTACTTAGGTCAGTGAGTCTAGTGTCGGTTGAGCTTAATGAAGACGAAGACCAAAGACTCAAGATGGACCGGCTGCATCAAGAAAGAAGAAACAGGTAAAAGTGATGCCTTGGTGTGCCTTGCCTTGACAAAAACCTAACCCATAACCTCTTAGATGACTTGCACCAACTAGGTATACCTTTAGTCGTCATCATTAGTCTTAGAACTCCATGAAAAACATGATAAATTAGACTAATTAAAGAGGTGGAATCTGCTGTAATCAAAGCAGCTCAAACAGCAGTTTCCGATTGATCTCCGATCAATCGGACGTTGGCTCCGATTGGACTCCGATCCATAGGACAGAATCTCCGATCAATCGGAATTTGTTCCAACAACCTTGAAAACCCACTGGACATATTTCCGATCAATCGGACAGTCTTCCTATCCATCGGAAGGGGTCAGTCCGATCAATCGGACCATGTTCCGATTAATCGGAATATCCTCCAGAGAATTCTCTGCACTAAAATCCAATCAATCGAACATGTCTCCGATCAATCGGACTGGTCTCCGATCAATCGAACCTTCTTCTGATCAATCGAAAATGCGCGAATCTGCCCGTTTTTTGACCGTTGGAAGAAAATCTTTTTAAAGATGGGGGTTCGTTTTTTGAGTTGAGAGAGGGGATTTTGAGGAGATAGAAGCCACCATTGCTAGAGATCATTAGAGGCTCTATTCCAAACCCGAAGCAAGTCATTCTCCTTGTGTTTTCATCACAAGCTTGGGCCATTCAATGGCATCTTGAGAATGGACTTGTTCCCTCTTGATTCCTAGGGTTTAGACACCTTGATGATAGTTAAATCCCTTGTTTAAACACTACCTAGGAGTCCAAATAGGTGTATTCCTCTAGGAAACCCATTTCCTACCATTTGTAGAGGTTTCACCATTCCCTAGCACCTTGGGCATCTCCAATGGAGCATCACATGCAAGGTAGCTGATCTTGGAGCTGAAGCCTTGGCAAAGCGGCGGCGTCAAAGATCGGGGGAGCACAAGGGGAGCTGATTCAAGCACGGGAGAGCAAGAAGAAGCAACCCAAAGCGGCGCTACAAAGGGGCTCAATCCGACAAGTAAGGTTGTCTTGTTAGGAGTCCATCCACTCAATTCCCTGTGAGAGTTGAGTTAGAGTTTGTTTGACAAAATCGAACTAGGGTCGTTAGCCAATCCTTGGCCTATTAGTTGGGCCTAAAATCTAGAGACGTCAGCCGTTCCTTGGCACGTTAGTCGGCCTAAACAAAGTCTCCAAGGGGGAGCCACCAACACGGGTGCAAACGTGTAGGTTGGGAGGAACCTGTAAACTCCCCGGTTGGGTGGATCCGAATTAAAACACTTGGTTGGGAGGAACTAGATTTAAACTCCCCAGTGAATGCCGGTGTGCTCAAAGGGGTTGAGTACTTGAACTGGGAGTGGAGTAGACAAGTAGTCGAACCACTATACATCCTTGTGTTTGTGATTGTTCTTGAGCACATTTCTCTTTATGCATTGTGTTTAAATTGGTTAATTATGAATGCTTAGTTAGGAATGCATCCTAGGCACTTGATAGGCACATCCACACTCACAAGATGTACTTTCACTACCTCATGTTGACTTAAGCATTTCTTGATCCATCGTCTATAGTCCACATGAGTTGTTTAGACTAGGTTGCTGATTGCACTTATCATTTGCTAGTCTTTTGATTGGACCCACTTAGGCTTGGAAGCCAAAGTGTTAATCGCTTACGTAGTTTAATTTGTTGAATTGTTTAAGTAGGCGAAAAGAGTTTTAAAAAAAGGTCCTTATCACCCCCTCTTATAGGTTTAGCCATAATTCTAGTTGCTCCTTAAGCTTCCGCACATGTATGCATAGGGTGTCGTGTTAAACTACCCGACGCAATTTCAATTGGCATCAGAGCGGGTTGCTCTTCAAGGACGTAACCGTTTAGAGTAAGATCAGATACCAGAGCACTAGCATAATGTCTAACCGAGATGGGAGTACCACCAACCGTCCACCTTTCTTTGATGGGTCCAACTATGCTTATTGGAAGGCTAGAATAAGAATTTTTCTCCAATCCATGGACCGTCCGGTGTGGCTTAGCACACAAACTGGATATACCTTGCTCACCGAGCAAGTGGGGGTTGATGGGAAATACATTGTCATTCCCAAAGATGATTCCAAATGGGATGACATAGAGAGAGCTTAATACATGGCAAATGCCAAAGCTCTCAATGCGATTTACTGTGCGGTTTCCCTGGATGAATTTCATCGCATTCTCACATGCGCAACTGCAAAAGAATCGTAGGATATACTTGAGGTTACCCACGAGGGAACTAGCACAGTAAGACGCTCGAAGCTTCAGCTCTTAACCACCAAATTTGAAAACATTAGGATGGAAGAGACTGAAACTTTCATGGAGTTTTATACTAAATTGTCAGATATTTTCAACTCCATGTTTGTCTTGGGGGATCGGGTTCCGGAAGGTAGGATTTGTAGAAAAATTCTTAAGTCCCTCCCGGAAAGATTTGACTCCAAGATAGTTGCCTTATAGGAGTGTAGAGACATAGATAACATGAAAGTAGAAGAACTCATAGGTTCCCTACAAACTCATGAACTACACTTTAAGGCCCCCTCTAGAAAGAAAAACATCGCTCTAAAGTCCTCTCACAAACATAAGAAAATTAAGAGTGAGTCGGAGGGAGATAGTGATGATAAGGATGATGAGGAAGAAAAATTGAACAAAAAATTCAAGAGATTCATCAAATTTGATAGAGGGAATAGCCGTGACAAGAAGGACAAGAAGGTTGAAAAACATAAAAAAAAATCATCCAAACCTTCATCCGTCCATTGTTACGGTTGCGGTCGTCGTGGCCATATCGCCCTGGAATGCCCTGAAGGGCCTAAACCGAAGGGTAAAAAGGCAATGGCTGCCACTTGGGATGAAACGGAGGAGTTCGAATCCAAATCTGATGACTCCGCTAGTGATGAGAGCCGACATAAAGATCTAGCTCTTCCGGCTTTCACCACTACCTCTCTTCCCGCTTATCTAAGAGGGGATCCCGACCGCTATCCCTTCTAGGAGTAGAAGGAGTTCCCAACCCCTCACCTCATGCTACATTTTATGAGGGTGTTGAGGAAATTAGTTACCCTTAGGCATATCAAACTAAACATAGTTAGTAAGGGTAGCTAGAAATGCTTAAATAAGTAAATCTGAGGATTTCAGCCTCATTTCTGTGTGTATGGGCAAATTAGAGGATTCAAGCCTCATTAGCCCAAATTTTGATAATTTAACCTTGCTTGTATTTGATACATTTGCTTGCTAGATTATCATCATGCTTAGATTAGCTAATCATCTTGAGTTTTATGCTTCATTGTATGCTAATCTGTGCTTAGTATTGGTCTTGATATACCAATAGGGGAGGTTGGTTGATTGGGCTATAAGCCCTTGAGCTTTAATGCTTAATGTATATCATAGATGACCAATTATGCATGATTAACTATGATTAGATAGTTACATTTTCTTGTTAATCATGTTCCTTAGCATGCTCCATGTTTTATATGATCATGCACCCTTTACTCTCCTTGTTAGCATGTGTTTATAGTTATAACTGCGACATACTATCCACTCTTAGCTTAACCTTATTGATATATCATTAAGGGGGAGAGAATAGTTTGTCAATTGCTAACAAAAAGGGGGAGAAAGATCAAGTCCCACCAAAACTAGTTTACTATGTTTTGTGATGTAGGGATTGACAGGTTATGGGGGAGCAATCTGAAGAGGAGCAGCTTAGTTTAGGCATGTCAAGAGTCCTGTATTTAATTTTATATCAATGTAATCTCTTGTACATGTATTTTATTTTGGTAGGTTAGGTTTTTGTAAGTAATTGACAGAGGGGGAGATTGTTAGTGCACTTTTCTGTGGCATACTAGTGCACCTTGTTTGTCAATTACTTAGGTCAGTGAGTCTAGTGTCGGTTGAGCTTAATGAAGACGAAGACCAAAGACTCAAGATGGACCGGCTGCATCAAGAAAGAAGAAACAGATAAAAGTGATGCCTTGGTGTGCCTTGCCTTGACAAAAACCTAACCCATAACCTCTTAGATGACTTGCACCAACTAGGTATACCTTTAGTCGTCATCATTAGTCTTAGAACTCCATGAAAAACATGATAAATTAGACTAATTAAAGAGGTGGAAGCTGCTGTAATCAAAGCAGCTCAAACAGCAGTTTCCGATTGATCTCCGATTAATCGGACGTTGGCTCCGATTGGACTCCGATCCATTGGACAGAATCTCCGATCAATCAGAATTTGTTCCAGCAACCTTGAAAACCCACTGGACATATTTCCGATCAATTGGACAGTTGTTATAGGCAAAATAATGGATATCAACTCAGCTATTAAGATTGTACACGGACGCCCATTCGACTCTCGAGATCATCTGATCGAGTGTCGCAGATCGGGAAAGTACGGAAGTACCCATTAGACTCGCGAGATCATCTGATCGAGTGTCGCAGATCGGGAAAGTACGGAAGTACCCATTCGACTCTCGAGATCATCTGATCGAGTGTCGCAGATCGGGAAAGTACGGAAGTACCCATTAGACTCGCGAGATCATCTGATCGAGTGTCGCAGATCGGGAAAGTACGGAAGTACCCATTAGACTCGCGAGATCATCTGATCGAGTGTCGCAAATCGGGAAAGTATGAAAGTACCAATGGACTCTCGAGATCATCTGATCGAGTGTCGCAGATTGGGTAAGTGCGGGACGCCCATTCGACTTTCGAGATCATCTGAGCGAGAGTCGCAGGATTGATAAATCCGCGAGCAGACCTTCTCACAAGTCGTTGAAAGGTGTTACGTCTAAATGAGCGAGCACTTGGACTCGCGACCATATTCCAACATGTGAACAACTTTTCCGCGGTGACACCTCTTAGCCTTCAGTACCAGCACCCGATTCCCGTCGAGTAGCTTGTTCAATCCCTCTGCGATACCAAGCAGGGCTACACCCAGTTCGGTGGTTTCCGTCTCGTCGGCGTCTCCTTCCTTTTCGCCGGTTATGACTCCAAATACGGTTTCCAGCTCTATATGAGCGATCAGCGCTATTACTACGCCTACCGTCAGCCCGTATAGGTCGGGTTTGGGCTTATCTTCTCTTGTGGTTCCGAATCTCAAGGGATTGCTATCAAGGAACGTGGTTGCCAAAATAAGTCATCGGGTTAGATCTCGCCTCTAAGGATAAGGATCTTATCCCACGAAATCAGCGGCATCTCGGTATCGTACACGAAATCAACGGGATCTCGATATCTTACGTGACAGATTGGATCGCTCCAGATCTATATAAAGAGGTGACTCCATTAAGAGAAAGGTACACAATATTCGATCTCTGTCCCGTTTTGCCTGGCTACTCTTCTTCTTGCTTTGGCCTGACTTAAGCATCGGAGGGCTAACGGCTGGACCCCAGCCACCCTTAGTTGCTGTCTGTCTTCTTTCAGGTTTGGCGGAAGAAATCTCTGTTGGAGAGAAGGTGAACGTTCGGAGGATCCTATTACAAAATCTGACATTAACAGCTTGGCGCCGTCTGTGGGAACGACTTGACCATCAAAATCAATCGTTCTACCGATCGAAATCCTTCCGCGATGCCTCCTAAAAAGGCTGTTCATCCTTCGACTTCAAGGCAGGCACCACCTCCGCCCGATGAGACGAAATCCGTACCTACCCTTCCACCTGCCTCGACGAACATCCCTCAAGGAGCCCCAACTATGCCATCAACAAACCCATTATTGGAAGCTTCTGGAAATCAGGACGATGTCCTACGTTTCCTCGGAAACACTCTCCTAACTCTAAACGCCGGAGTTCAGGCGCTGTCAAATCGGCTTGATCAGCATTTCCCCGAACCGCAGAGACAAGCCTCCGAAGGGTTACCACCGCAGCCCATACCAGTGGCATCTAGACATTCTATGGACGAACCACAGGTCCCACCACTTGGCAGCCATCTCCTTGTGCCGTCTCCACATTCTATACATTCTAGTTCGTCCCGACAACCTCAACCGCAGGGCTCCACCGCCGAAACATCAAGTTATACCCTACCATGGGAAGGAGATCTCAAAAGAATCCATGATCATTTTGATGTCATGGAGCAGCAATACCAGGCAAATCGGCCATCTGCCGTCATGGCGGCGATACATCAATCCGAGTCCCCCTTCACCAGCGAGGTTATGGAAGCCCCATTACCCAGAAAGTATCGAACGCCTGTTATCACCCCGTACACAGGTATTGGCGACCCTCTTGAACAACTGAAAACATACAGGTCCCTCATGGAGTTGGAGGGACATGGTTCAGAAATCATGTGTAGGGCTTTTTCCCTAACATTGAAGGAGGCAGCTCGTACGTGGTTCCGAGGATTAAAGCCTCGTTCCATCAGCTCCTTTTCTCAGTTATCGGAGATATTCCTTTCTCAATTCATGGGAAGCATCCGCATCAAGAAGCCAGCCTCCCATCTAATGAATCTAAAACAGCAGCATGGGGAAACGATAAAGGAGTTCACAGTACGGTTCACCGCTGAAGCCGTTCAAACTGAAGGTTATACTGAAGAAAAAGGCCTCGCAGCCCTCATAGCCGGAATAACGAGCGAGAAATTTAGGTTCGCTTTAGACAAGAGCCCTCCAAAAACTATGGCAGAGTTCCAAGCCAAAGCTCAGAAATATATCAATGCAGAAGAAGTCGCATTGACACGCCATGGAGTACAGGGTAAGAAACGCAAGCCAGAAGGAGCCTCTTCTACAGATAAAAAAATATCGTCGTGATCAACGCGAACGTTCTCCCAAGAAGCCTTATTCCGGTAAATATCATAACTACACTCCTCTTAATCGGTCTCATGAAAAGGTTCTAATGGAGATTAAACACAAGCCATATGTGAAGTGGCCTGCAAAGATCAAATCCGATCCCGAGAAGAGAGACAAGAGCAAGTTTTGTTACTTCCACAAAGATCATGGGAATAGAACCCAGGACTGCATCTCTCTACGGGACCATATCGAAGCTCTCATTCGAAAAGGCCATCTCTAGGATTATGTTGCTCGTAAAAATCGATCACCAGAAAGGGCGAACACCTCGTCTCGCCAAAAGGAACAACCTCATCATCAAACTGACCAAGAGGACGCTGAGCCTACGGGGGAAATTCGCACCATCATCGGAGGACCGGCTTGCGGGGGCGATTCTCAAGCTTCCAGAAAAGCATACACTCGAAAGGCGTCCAAAGAACCCCAGCAAATCTACTGGCTGGAACAGACGTCTAGTTCGTTGAAGACCAGCCATCCTCCAATTTCCTTCACTCTCAAAGATGCAAAGGGAATTCACTTCCCTCACGAAGACTCCATCGTAGTCACATTGAAGGTATCAAATTATCTGACACATCGAATTATGGTGGATACAGGCAGCTCAGCCGATATTCTATACTTAGAGGCTTTCAACAAAATGGCACTTGCCAGAAGCCTGCTCAAACCAGTTTCGACCCCCCTCGTCGGCTTCGGAGGTGAGGTAGTAACACCTGAAGGAAGCATTGATCTCCCAGTTACTTTCGGAGAAAGTCCAGCGAAGACCACCATCTTCGTAAATTTCCTCGTGGTGGACCGAAAATCAGCGTATAACGCCATTTTAGGGCGGCCGTCTCTTACTAAGGTCGAGGCAGCCTTGCACCCTTCATATCTGTGTGTCAAATTTCCTACCCCAAATGGTATCGGGGTCGTGCGAGGAAGTCAACAGGAGGCACGGTCTTGCTATCAGATAGCCCTACAGGATCGGAAGAAGGCTCAAGCAACACTCGTTATGGAGATAAAACAAGGTTCACCCACCTTCTCCACCAACACCTCGTTGGATCCGAGAGAGAATGCTCTCCAATCAGGAACTCCTGGGGAGGAAACAGTGGCGATTCATTTGATCGAAGACGACCCGTCTAAAATTGTGTACATTGGATCCTCTTTAACTAGTGTCCACCGTGGAGATTTGGTCCGTTTCCTCACTGAATACCAGGACGTGTTTGCTTGGTCTTATAAAGATATGCCAGGCATCGACCCCAACATCATCGTACATCGTCTCAATATCGATCCAAAGCATAAACCCGTACACCAGCGCCGACGAGCCTTCACTGCAGAAAGGCAAATGGCGATCAAAGCTGAAGTTGAAAAGCTACTCACGGTCAATTTCATAAAAGAAGTTGACTATCCAGAGTGGGTCGCGAACGTAGTTCTCGTCTGGAAAGCTAATGGCAAATGGAGAATGTGCGTCGACTATTCAGACTTGAACAAAGCATGTCCCAAAGATAGCTTCCCGACACCGCAGATCGACCAGTTGCTGCTTAGCTTTATGGATGCTTATTCTGGTTACAACCAGATCATGATGCATCCACCTGATAGCCAGCATACCGCCTTCATCACAGATCGAGGATTATATTGCTACCAGGTAATGCCGTTCGATCTCAAAAATGCAGGGGCCACTTATCAACGTCTCGTCAACAAAATATTCGCTGCTCAAATTGGTAGGAATATGGAAGTTTATGCTGATGACATGCTCGTGAAAAGCACTGCAGAAGATTATCATATTTCTGATCTCCGAGAAGCCTTCGACCTAATGAGGAGGTACCAAATGAAATTGAACCCAGAAAAATGTGCGTTCGGTGTATCTGCAGGGAAGTTTCTCGGGTTCATGGTTGGCCAGCGCGGAAGTGAGGCAAATCCTGAAAAGATAAAAGCACTGATAGAGATGAAATCCCCCACCACTCTGAAGGACGTCCAGCATCTGGCTGGTCGCATCGCATCGTTGAACAGGTTCATCTCACGAGCATCTGACAAGTGCTTACCATTCTTCAAACTCCTTCGTGCAACGGCCAAGTCTGATTGGAAATGGACACCACAATGTGAGGAAGCCTTTCAACGATTGAAGCTATACATGAGCACACCCCCCATTTTATCTAAACCTATAGCACATGAGCAACTCATTCTTTATCTCTCTGTGTCCACTACGGCCGTTAGTGCCGCTTTAATAAGAGAAGATTCCGGGGTGCAGAGGCCCGTTTATTATATCAGTCGAGCAATGGTTGATGCAGAAACTAGGTATTCTGATATGGAGAAACTGGCCCTAGTCTTAGTCACGGCAGCTCGAAAACTGCGACCATACTTTCAAGCCCACGCTATTTTAGTACCGACGAATCATCCGCTAAGACAAGTCCTTCAAAAACCTGAGGCTTCCGGACGGTTAACTAAATGGGCAGTCGAGATCAGCGAGCACGATATCTCATTCTGCCCTAGGACCGCGGTAAAGGGCCAGGCCGTGGCTGATTTCATCGCCGAATTCACGTACTCTCCTGATGATAATACCATGACCAGCAACCAGCCTCCTTGGTCACTCTTCGTGGACGGGTCGTCGCGGGCCACTGGTAGCGGGGCAGGCCTGATTTTAGTGGCTCCCGACGGGTCACATTTTCAATATGCTCTGCGTTTCGAATCACGCGTCTCAAATAATGAAGCAGAATATGAGGCCCTGATCGTTGGCCTCGAACTGGCCATTGTCCTTGCAGTTCAGAATCTGTTAATTCATAGCGACTCCCAGCTCATTGTTAACCAAGTCCTTGGTGAATTCGAGACCAAAGAAGAAAGGATGGCCTTATACAAGTCTTGTGTCCTCATCCTGCTCGCAAAACTGAAAACTTACGAAATAATTCATATTCCTTGCGAGAAGAACTAACTTGCTGATTCCTTGGCAAAGCTCGCTTCTGCACCAGAATCTGAGTTATCACATTCGATCCCCATCAAGCATCGTCAGAACCTGAGTATCGACCAAGAGACTCTCAAGCATGTAATATCTGTACAATCATCTCCATGCTGGATGGATCCTATCATCCTTTATCTCAGAGACGGACATCTCCCAGAGGACAAGAAAGCTGCAAGGCAAATTAGTCTTCGGGCTGTCAGGTATACTTTGCAAGATGGAATATTGTTGCGCAAAAGCTTTTCCTTGCCTTATTTAAGGTGTCTTCCTCCAGAAGAAGCACTTCGTGTTCTAGACGAAGTACACCAGGGGGCATGTGGTAACCATCCCAGGGGGCGATCCCTAGCATATAAAGCGATGAGGCAAGGATATTATTGGCCCACTATGAAAGCAGATGCAATTGAATTTTCTAAAAAATGTGACAAGTGTCAACGATATTTACCTATACCTCATGTACCGTCCGAGCGGATGACTCCAGTTGATAGCGCTTGGCCTTTCGCTCAGTGGGGGGTCGATATCATTGGGCCCTTACCCATGGGAAAGGGACAAAATAGGTTCGCGATCGTGGCGGTTGATTATTTCACCAAATGGGCCGAGGTAGAACCGTTAGCCAAGATTACTGAGAAACAAACTACTAAGTTTATATGGAGAAATATCATATGCCATTTCGGACTTCCTCACACTATAATTACCGATAACGGAACGCAGTTCGACAACGCAGCTTTTGATGAATTTTGTGAAAAATGGAAGATACGTAATCTCCGCACTTCTCCATATCATCCTCAGGCGAATGGGCAGGTCGAGGCAGTGAATAAGATCATCAAGCACCATTTAAAGACCAAGCTAGGTGAATGTAAAGGGGTATGGCCAGAACTTCTGCCAGAAGTATTATGGGCATATAGAACCACGGCTTGTACATCAACAGGAGAAACCCCTTTCTCCTTAGCTTTTGGTGTCGACGCAGTGGTACCAGTGGAAATTCAAGTGCCCTCGTATCGGATCGAGCAGTATGACCCCGCGAGTAATCAAGAAAACCTCCGACTTCATCTCGATCTCTTGGAAGAACGAAGAAATGCTTCCCAAGTACGAGTGGCAGCATATCAACAACGTATTGCTCGTTATCGAAATGATAGGGTTCGGCCTAGATCCTTCCAGCCCGGAGATTTGATCCTGAGGCAAAAACTCGGAGTTCCCGCTCGTTCGTTAGATCCAAATTGGGAAGGCCCATATCGGGTTATTAGGATTGTGCGACCCGATACTTATTATCTTGAAGACATGCAAGGGAAGCCCGTACGTCGCCGTTGGCACGTGGAGCATTTGCTACGATACTACCCCTAGATTTGATGTAGTTCATAAACAACTTTTTATGAATAAAGCGAAAGATATCTTTTGGTCGCTACTCCATTAACTTGGATCTGAATAGCCCTGAAGAGGATGCATACAATCCCTTGGCCAATCGCCTACCTTTGGTAGGGTTAAATTCACCCAGGATGGTCGCATTTCCATTTTATGGATGACCTTCATACCCTTGGTAAACCTGGAGGCAAACGTGGAGTCTCAATCGATAGATCATTCTATCTACACGAGGGTTTGGTCGCTACGACCCCCCGATTGAGCACATTATCTCTCAATCGATAGATCAGTCTATCTACACGAGGGTTTGGTCGCTACGACCCCCCGGATTGAGCACATTCTCTCAATCGATAGATCAGTCTATCTCCACGAGGGCATGGTCGCTACGACCCCCCGGGTTGAGCATAACTCATTGCAACAGGAGGGCATTCAGTGCACGAAAAGAAAGTAAAACAAGAACGAGAAGGCATTCATTGCATGAAAGGGAAAGAGTAAACAAGAAGAACAACGCTTCCAAAAAATATCTTTTCATTGATAATAAATGTTTACAATATATGCTCGCGAGTACAAGAGAGGAAAACAAAAAGATCAATCTCTTGGAGGAACTGTGCTCTCGACTTCAGGGCCCATTTCTGGAACCCCTCCAGCTTGCGTGGCTTCAGTCACCTCGTTCTCAGCAGCAGCTTGCTCTTCTGCAGCTATGATGGTCGCGACTCGACCAAATTCCCCCATATCAAAGGATGGGGTCATTCGTTGTACTACTCTTAGCGTAAAGTCGCGACCAGCATCATACGACTCGTATCTTTCGTCGTCATATAGCTACGAAGTCCGGAACTCGGAAATTGCCCGAGGACCTTCCTCCGAGAGCATTTTTACAAGGGCAACTTTCTCCTCGTCCCAGTGGATCGAGTTGTCCTTGAGCTGTGTAAGAGCGGAGCGCTCCTTGTCCAGGTTGTCGTTGGCCTCCTTGACCTGCGACCTGGCCTCCGCAAACCGCTCCTCCAACGAGATCTTGTCTTGGCGAAAGATCTCCCTCTCTCTCTCTCTCTCAGCCTTCTCCTTCAAACCCGTGAGCTTCACGAAGTCTGAGTCCAAGGCTTGATACCTGTCGGTCAGGACTTGGATCTTCTCGATGAGGATCTTCTACTCCTCATCTCTCTTCGCGATCACCGCCTCACGGGCCTTGAGCAGCTGATCTCTTCCTTGAACTGCCTTCTCCAAGGCAGTCCTTTTCCCCTCAGCTTCATCTATCACACGACGGGCGGCAACGATATCACGCCTCGTTCGCAGGATAAGATCTAAGCCCTGCAAAAGTAATGAAAAATGTGAGAAAGAATTCTGGAACGTAATAACAGATTAAAGCAGGTCTTGACAAGGTCTTACCTGAACCATCCTCACCCTCGCTTCGAGGAAAAGGTTCTCAGGGCTTGGCTCGGGAAGAGAGCCGAAGGCATGAGGGGGAACGTTCTCGAATAAAAATTTACATACTGGATGGAGGTGGCGGGGAATAGAATATGTCCCGCTCCCTGACGGTTGGGCAACAACCAACCCGGCCGTCTCGCGAGGGGGGGGCATCGACTCGAGAGCAGGTCCCTGCTCGGCAGCAGGGATCAGTTCGCGAGCAGGAGCCGGCTCTTGAGGCTCTATCTGCTCTCGAGCCTCTTTAGCTGGGGGGCAGCCGGACCCCGCCCCATCCGGGGAATTGTCAACAATGTTAATCACTGGCGGTCCAGGTGCGACCACCAGTGAGGGAATAGTGGGCCCAGCCGGGGCCCCCGCCATGCTCGCGGGAGGGGCAGGCTGATCGCTACCCGTGCGGATGGATGATTGAGATGGTTCGGCAGGTGTTCTCTTCTGCCTCTTGGAGCTTGTGCCCTTCAGTCGGGGCAGCAGACCCCTCTTCTCTCCGGCCTTCGTCATCTCAACCTCTCTTCTGGATATTAGGCCCGCTGCTGCAAGCCGCAAAGGAGACAAGCAAGCCTCGATGTGCCTATCTCCAACAGGCACCTTGTACACCTTGACAATCTTCTCGTTGATTCCTCCCTTCAGATTTGGTTTTCTTAAGGCCGGGATACCTGCGAGCACAAACAGAGGTCAAAGAATGAAGTAAAAACTCTAAAATCCTAACTGGAGAAAACTGCACAATGTGGGATTGTGCCTACCTTCGCAGAAAAAACGGGTAACCCCTGGACCTCTGGAGGAAGCAGACTCCCAGTTCCCAGAAGCATAGAACCACCGTTTCCTCCAGCCGGGATAGTTCGAGGAGGGTTTCCCCAGCACGAAGTTATCCCGGTGCCAGTAACACAAGTAATACCAGCCTTCGCTGGAGGGTGCCTTTTTCAGACAGAACATACGGAGGAACTCCTCCGCCGTGAGCTCCCCGTTGCCAGCCTGAGCCCAGAGGGCAAAGGAGCCCAGAACTACCCTCCATCCGTTCACGATGAGTTGCCTGGGGGCAATCTTGTGACACCGGAGAATATCGCGTATGAAAGGATGGAGGGGGAGGCGTACCCCCAGGATGAGCTGGTACTCGTAAAAAGCTACACATCCTGGGGGGGGGGGGGGGGGGGGGGGGGGGGGGGAGTCTGGTGTCTCTCCATCTCCGGGCAAATGGAGAGCGACTGAGTCGGAGATCAGGTATCTCTCCCGAAACTCAGCCAGCCGGTCCTCCGATAGAACAGAAGGATATCCGGCTACTGTATATCTCCCTGCCGGAACCCTCGCACTGCTAGAAGCAGAGGATTCCGGGGTGGCATCTCCTAGAGGAACGGTGGTCTCGTCAGAGTTCCCAGCCATAGAGTTTTTAAGAAGATTATGAAAAAGAAGAGAACCGAAGCCTATACCCAGAAAAGAAAGAAAGGAAAAGAAGGAGCGCCGGAGGAAGGAGACTGAGAAAAGATTGACTGCAGAAAAATTCCTTTTGAAGAGCTTCTGTAGAAAACCAGAGAAATGGCGGACTCCGTATATTTATAGGCAATCATTCCGCCGCATCTGATGGCACGTGGCAGTCCCTCCTTCGGCGCAGCACTCGAGCAGGCACGCCCATTAACTCCTCAAACACGTGGCGAGCGCCCCTTCATTTTCTGTCTGCGGAAAGGCTGTGGAAAGCTGGCGCTCATTAATTCCAGCCCATCATGTGAGGTTCCGTTCTCGATGAAGGCAGCGGCCGGTTACGTGTGATAGTGAGTTAAGTCCTTCCCTTAAAAATTCTTGGCGGCAACGACTTGTGGGGCATCTGTTATAGGCAAAATAATGGATATCAACTCAGCTATTAAGATTGTATACGGACGCCCATTCGACTCTCGAGATCATCTGATCGAGTGTCGCAGATCGGGAAAGTACGGAAGTACCCATTCGACTTGCGAGATCATCTGATCGAGTGTCGCAGATCGGGAAAGTACGGAAGTACCCATTCGACTCTCGAGATCATCTGATCGAGTGTCGCAGATCAGGAAAGTACGGAAGTACCCATTAGACTCACGAGATCATCTGATCGAGTGTCGCAGATCGGGAAAGTACGAAAGTACCAATGGACTCTCGAGATCATCTGATCGAGTGTCGCAGATTGGGTAAGTGCGGGACGCCCATTCGACTTTCGAGATCATCTGAGCGAGAGTCGCAGGATTGATAAATCCGCGAGCAGACCTTCTCACAAGTCGTTGAAAGGTGTTACGTCTAAATGAGCGAGCACTTGGACTCGCGACCATATTCCAACATGCGAACAACTTTTCCGCGGTGACACCTCTTAGCCTTCAGTACCAGCACCCGATTCCCGTCGAGCAGCTTGTTCAATCCCTCTGCGATACCAAGCAGGGCTACACCCAGTTCGGTGGTTTCCGTCTCGTCGGCGTCTCCTTCCTTTTCGCCGGTTATGACTCCAACTACGGTTTCCAGCTCTATATGAGCGATCAGCGCTATTACTACGCCTACCGTCAGCCCGTATAGGTCGGGTTTGGGCTTATCTTCTCTTGTGGTTCCGAATCTCAAGGGATTGCTATCAAGGAACGTGGTTGCCAAAATAAGTCATCGGGTTAGATCTCGCCTCTAGGATAAGGATCTTATCCCACGAAATCAGCGGCATCTCGGTATCGTACACGAAATCAACGGGATCTCGATATCTTACGTGACAGATTGGATCGCTCCAGATATATATAAAGAGGTGACTCCATTAAGAGAAAGGTACACAATATTCGATCTCTGTCCCGTTTTGCCTGAGTACTCTTCTTCTTGCTTTGGCCTGACTTAAGCATCGGAGGGCTAACGGCTGGACCCCAGCCACCCTTAGTTGCTGTCTGTCTTCTTTCAGGTTTGGCGGAAGAAATCTCTGTTGGAGAGAAGGTGAACGTTTGGAGGATCCTATTACAAAATCTGACATTAACAATAGTCTTCCGATCCATCAAAAGGGGTCAGTCCGATCAATCGGACCATGTTCTGATCAATCGGAATATTCTCCAGAGAATTCTCTGCACTAAAATCCGATCAATCGGACCTTCTTCTGATCAATCGGAAATGCGCGAATCTGCCCGTTTTTTGACCGTTGGAAGAAAATCCTTTTAAAGATGGGGGTTCGTTTTTTGAGTTGAGAGAGGGGATTTTGAGGAGATAGAAGCCACCATTGCTAGAGATCATTAGAGGCTCTATTCCAAACCCAAAGCAAGTCATTCTCCTTGTGTTTTCATCACAAGCTTGGGCCATTCAATGACATCTTGAGAATGGACTTGTTCCCTCTTGATTCCTAAGGTTTAGACACCTTGATGATAGTTAAATCCCTTCTCTAAACACTACCTAAGAGTCCAAATAGGTGTATTCCTCTAGGAAACCCATTTCCTACCATTTGTAGAGGTTTTACCATTCCCTAGCACCTTGGGCATCTCCAATGGAGCATCACATGCAAGGTAGCTAATCTTGGAACTGAAGCCTTGGCAAAGCGGCGGCGTCAAAGATCGGGGGAGCACAAGGGGAGCTGATTCAAACACGGGAGAGCGAGAAGAAGCAACCCAAAGCAGCGCTACAAAGGAGCTCAATCCGACAAGTAAGGTTGTCTTGTTAGGAGTCCATCCACTCAATTCCCTGTGAGAGTTGAGTGTAGAGTTTGTTTGACAAACTCGAACTAGGGTCGTTAGCCAATCCTTGGCCTATTAGTTGGGCCTAAAATCTAGGAACGTCAGCCGTTCCTTGGCACGTTAGTTGGCCTAAGAAAAGTCTCCAAGGGGGAGCCACCAACACGGGTGCAAACGTGTAGGTTGGGAGGAACCTGTAAACTCCCCGGTTGGGTGGATCCGAATTAAAACACCTTGGTTGGCAGGAACCAAATTTGAACTCCCCAGTGAATGCCGGTGTGCTCAAAGGGGTTGAGTACTTGAACCGGGAGTGAAGTAGACAAGTAGTCGAACCACTATACATCCTTGTATTTGTGATTGTTCTTGAGCACATTTCTCTTTATGCATTGTGTTTAAATTGGTTAATTATGAATGCTTAGTTAGGAATGCATGCTAGGCACTTGATAGGCACATCCACACTCATAAGATGTACTTTCACTACCTCATGTTGACTTAAGCATTTCTTGATCCATCCTCTATAGTCCACATGAGTTGTTTAGACTAGGTTGCTGATTGCACTTATCATTTGCTAGTCTTTTGATTGGACCCACTTAGGCTTGGAAGCCGAAGTGTTAATCGCTTACGTAGTTTAATTTGTTGAATTGTTTAAGTAGGCGAAAAGAGTTTTAAAAAAAGGTCCTTATCACCCCCTCCTATAGGTTTAGCCATAATTCTAGTTGCTCCTTAAGCTTCCGCACGTGTATGCATAGGGTGTCGTGTTAGACTACCCGACGCAATTTCAATAGCATGCTTGTAACTTAGGAAAAATTCTAACTTGACGCCATGCATGATAATTCCAACTTATATGCATACAAGCAATTCTATTTTCAATACATACATAACACACATCATTCCAGTAGTTTATCTCACACAAGTATTTCATCGAACACCCTTGCTACAGAAAACTATAATAGCATATATATTTACAATAAAGCAGAAAGCAAACAATTCATAATGGTAATCATCTTCTAATGACTCAATCAATCCTAATCCATCTAAGGTTGATAAAAAAAAACCTAGAAGTATAATTCTGCACCTTAGGG
The DNA here is from genome assembly GCA_003013855.2 of Liriodendron chinense. NCBI lineage: Eukaryota > Viridiplantae > Streptophyta > Magnoliopsida > Magnoliales > Magnoliaceae > Liriodendron > Liriodendron chinense. The sequence goes on from ML058384.1 coordinate 15,276,566, forward strand.
TTAGGGTTTAGTATGATCAACGCATGATTAGGTTTAGGGTTAATGGGATTCAAGCTCCTGTAAGTGTAATAACGTAAGGTTACGGTTCAGGGTGCTAATCGCAACAATTTGGATAAAGGGGTTCGGTGATCTCGACTTACCTACTATCTCAATGATAGGTTGAGACGATAGTTAATACCTTGAGAAGATGTTGAAGGCCAAGGAAGGAGATCGACTTCCAAGCTTGAACTCTTGCCTCAACACAAACGCTCCGATCCACGCCTCTCTCAAGCTCTCACAAATTCCACTCTCTCAATTGCAAAAGGGGTGAGAATTGTGTTGGGGAGAAATGCCCCAACACAATTCTATTTATAGGCCCAAATTTACCTGGATGGCCCTAATATCCGATTTGTTACGAATCTAGCCCTAAGGAAGACCAATTCGGTCAGTAGGGGCCCATCGGGTTGAAATTGTGGTTTTACCGCTAGTGAGATAAGCTTGAAGGTATGCTTATGTCCTACATGGGGGTTGAGTAGGACTTTTAACAAATTCTTTGCCAATTAAAAACTCAAAACAATTTACCAATATAATATGTAAATGCACATAAATTTATCACACAAGGTCCTTCTAAATGATCAACTATACTAAAGGAAGCAATTTATCAAACAGTTCATATGCATGCTTGTATTAATCATTCAAAGATGTCATATGAGCATTTTGCCAAACACAAGATGGGCATACAGTTAAGCACTTAGAAGATTGATCAACAAGGACCATTAATAGACAAAATGCATTCACCACATTGCACACGATGTATAGTGGTTCGACGATAAGTCTACTCCACTCCCGGTTCAAGTACCCAACACCTTTGAGTACACCGGCATTCACTATCAGAGGTTTTAAATGAGGTTCACCTCTCAACCTTTACAACCTACACAAGGTTAATGCCCACATAAGGACTCATCAACTCCTAGACAAGGACACGCACGTATTCTCCCGTGTCGGAGGCCTACGCAAGGACTTACACGTCCTACTCAAGGACAACTCCGAGATTGGGTCACAATCTCTAGACCCCCAATCAGAACAAGAAGGGGGAATCAAACAATGGACTATATAAGCTTAAGTACTTAGAAGAGATGAGCCCCGATTCAGCGCCGTTGATGAGTAGCTTCAGCTTCCACGAATGCTTTAGCTCCTCTCCAAGCTCCCACGATCAGCTACCAATGCATATGATGTTCCTAGACTAGTGCCCGGTAGGTGGGAGAAGGTATTGATGTTCCATTTGCCTATTACAATGCAATGGTTAATGAAGGAACAATCAATCTGATCATTCAATGGCTATAAATGACTTCAAGATAAAGATTCAATGATAGGGACAACCATGAATGCCATGCTTGAGTTCATTGTTCAAACCGAGCTTTGATTACTCAATGTAGTGCCATTAATGGCTAGGTTTGAAGGATGAACTCAAGACTAGATAAGCAAAAGAGATTTAGATGAAGGTCTTAATTGCCTCTCTTAATGCTCTATATGGGTGTGCCAGTCATTCCATAAAAGACCTCAAGATATGCTTTTATAGAGGCTAAAAAAGGAGCTCAAACGGACATAAAACGATCATATTCTGACCTGCCTGGGACCCCCTCCGACCAATCGAATTTGAGCTCCGACTTGCCCCCAGATGGGTCAGGTAAGTGGTCCAGAAATCACAAACTCGCTGGACCATTTTTCTCATGTCCGACCTATTGTCCGGTCGGTCGGATTGGGCAGCGGACCTGCTGTCCGGCCGGTCGGCAGACCTGCCCAATATTAACCTTCATGTTCTTTTCAACTCTGGACTTCTACCATGTTCGGCAGGTCGGCCGGCTATTGTCCGGCTGGTCATAAGACCGGTCGACTGAATGATATGCCTATTAATGTTGCTGGTCAAGGACCAGTGACCGGCCGGTCGGCAGGCCTAATCTAGCCCAATTTCAAGCTGCTTTCCAGCTGAAACATATGTGCCCTACTAAGGAGATTCTCCTATTGATTTTCATAGTTGGGCACCTACTAAATGAAGGTCCAAGACTGATCATCTTGACCTTAAAACCATGGATTAAATGGCTAAGGATAGTATGTTTAGAATGCCATAAACATGGGTGTTTTGGGATCCTATAGGCTGTCTATATACAACTTACCTTCCGAGCTTGATTTGGCTTGAACTTGAGTGCGGAAAGTGCTTTGGTCTTCAACTCTTGAGTCTTCAATCTTTGTCGGGGCTCACAAGACTCGATTGACTTACATAATCACAGAATTGACAAAACGATGCACTGATTTGTGCACTAACAATCTCCCCCTTTGTCAATTACGTGACAAAACACAACCTAATATTGTTCATGATCTCCATATCATGAATATCCCAAAACCAAGAAATACTTTTACACCCAATTACATGTCTGAACATAATTTACAATTTAAACTTTACAATGCGACATGAACAGACTAGAAATATCTTCGATTTCTCCCCCTCAACACCTGCACCTAAGAAAGCCTGTAAAACTATATAAATAGGCTTCTTGGTGGGATATAGTTCTCCCCCTTTTTGTTAGTGATTGATAAAGGTTAGCCCGCAAAAGAATATGCATATAAGAGCAACGACGCTATACCATGAACAATTAACAATAAAGCACAGAAGATATGTCAATCATACAATGTATGGGAAGAGACAGTTCATGAACAACATGGGGGAAAAGAAGCGACATAAAAACATCGTGATATACATTGAAACAGTAAAAGCACAAAGGGCATTTCGCCCAATCAACCAACCACCCCTCATGGTATGTATATCAAGATCAATGAAACACAATAAGCTATATTAGACAGAACAATGAGTCAAAAGGGCTTAATGCCCAAACCATCCAACCTCCCCCTATCAATATATCAAGAAAATGCAATAGACTCATCAATATAGCACTAATAGACCAGAATTGGGCATGTTGCCCGAGTCATCCATCTTTAAAAAAAAAACAGATTTTCATTTTAAAAGTGCATGCTTACATGATTTTTGGTGATGGACACAGATGATAGTCCAACCGGTATGGACCTATAATAGAAGTCAATGGTGTATATAGCCTAATCAGCTAGTCTCACTCAATGAATAGTCAATAAGGCGCAAGAGTCAAAGAGAATATAACTTAAAATCACAAATATGAATGAAAGATCACTATCTCAAAAAGATATATCAATATAGCTCAAGAGGAAGAAATCCAAACATGTGATGTCATAAAGAGCTATAACTGAAAAGCTCAAACATCAAATGGTCTAACTGTAATACAAAATGTATAAATATATAACATGATGAGCGACTGGTGTCTTGGTCACCCAAAAAGATACTCCTGACCAAGACACATGATACGACATGTAACAATGCTAGAAATCAGTCCCGTCGCCCAGATCTAGTGGCAATGCATCGCTACGAGCAGCTCGCTCCCAAGCCTCTAGATGCATGTCAATCTGGGCAAGGCGAGCCATAATAGCCTCGTGCTGCACGAGGAAAGTGGCTTGTCCCTGAAACAGCTCAGACTCGGTCTGATCCATCCTCTACTCGATCCCATCAAGTCGCTGAAATAGACGCTCCTAATGCTGGTGTATCTTCGAGAGCCATGCAGGAGGAACTGCAAATGAGGATGGATGATCAGAGGGTGAAGAGGTGCCGCGATGTGAAAATGCGCGAACTGGAGTGCTGAAACACCTTGGATGCTGACGAGGATCCTCAGATGATCGTAGAGCAAGCTCAGACTCATACTCAGTATGCTGTGGGACCTCCTGCTGCTGCCTCTGCTGCTGCTGATCCTTTCTTCGTTGAAGCTCTGCTTGAGTGATCTCCATTCTGACGATAATGGATTTGTTGAGGATGATAGGCCTGACAGGTTTTTCGGTTAGATCTACAAGACCTATAGAGTTGGCAAATTTCCCTATCCCAAATGGAAGGCCTGCTGACTGACCGTTAGTCCCCAAAATGACGGAATGAATGATGCTCATGATCATAGAGGAGAGACACATCCTCCCACCCTGACTAACTCGATACAGAATGGTCACCATGGTCTCAGTTAAGTTAACTTTGTTGCTCTTACGGGCATAGACGTTCTTGAAGAATAAGTTGTGGAGAATCCGATAGTCCCACGACATATAAGAAGATCGTAGAGCACAACCGCTAACCTCCCTAGGGATCTCCCCGTCACAAAGAGCACTAATCATATCAAGCATAGGTGGAGCCTCCTCGGCAATATCAGGAAGATCACATGGACGAAAAATGGGAACATGAAGAGCTTGAGATATGGATTCGAGACCGAAAGTCCATACAGTGTTGTTGTAATGGACAGTGAAGGACACGGGATCTTCAATGATGTCTTGACAGCAGGCATAAAATTTACGAACGATGTTTCTTTGCACAGGACCTCCCATATGCAACACCGGCTCCCAATCTATTGCTCTCAATAAACCTACAACATTGTAGGGTTCTAAGTTCACAAGAGAGGCTGATCTCTCACAACTCACATCTCGGTTAGCAAATTTTTCCCAATTGGCAAGATAAGATGTGTCAGACCTCGGGATTTAGAGGGAGATTTGGAGGTTGAAGCTACCCCTTTTCCCTTGGAAGCGGTTTTCTTGGATTTGAGTTGGAAGGGTCCCTCATCATGTTGTTTCTTGGAGCGGCGTTCGCGCCGAGGAGGGGGCTCATCTCTCCCACCATGAGAAGACATGATAGCAGCCAATGATTCACTCAAACCTACCCTAGGTTTCAAAAGAAAAGGATGCAACAATGTATACTCAAGTAGAAACCCTTACCAGAGAAGATGACAAGGAAAAACGGATATGGAAGAAGAATGCACACCCTTGGGAGCTTCAATCCTTGAACGGAGACCTAGGATACCTTGAGGAGGGTTGGAGAGACCTTTGGAGAGAAGAGAGAGAGATAAGAAATGAAGGATAGCAGAAATAAAGTGGTCCGACCGTTTTAAAAAAGGGTCGGGCAGCACACGCTGGACGCACGCCGGCCGGTCGGACGTGGGCACCAGCTAGTCGGACCACAATTATTTTTAACTTCCTCCCCCTTTATAAAACTTTTCTCTGGGGCACCTACTGCACTGCTGCCGGCCGGTCGGACAGTGGTCACCGGTCGGCCGGTGGTCACCGGTCGGCCGGTCCTCAACAAAAACGCTCATCTTGAGCAGATTTTCGGATCCGCAAGGATGGGTCCGCTTTTGTGTTCTCAAATGTGATGTGTTTACAACATAATCAAGCAATTTTGAGTTGGCCAAATGTTCATGAGCATTACACATAAAAAAATTTAAGGCAACCATATGATTTTATGAGATTTTGATGCCTAAGATGATTTTCCTATGCGACACACACATACTAAGGCATGATTTTTTCAATCTGACAGAGGATTTGCCTAAATTTTGAAATCAAAAGAGGTTTATAACTTCAGATCTACTGTTTAGTACAAAGATGAGGCAAAAAATCTTATGCATTTGTCTGACGGACTGAGATGAGGCAAAAACCTCAGATTTAACTAAGAGCATATTCAGACAAAAGGCTAGATTTTCTCAAATTTACCTATAAAGCACAATTAATAGAATTTTCTCCGCAAGATTAAACAATTAAGCTCTAAATGATATTCAATCAATTCAAGATACACAAACTTAGCTGAGAATGTCACATACTACAAATGAAGCATGCAACATATATATGGTCACAAATGAATTTTAACTATTGAGCAAAATTGACCACAATAGGGATTAGCAAAGCACACATTCAATCTAAGCTAATCCAAAAGTAATTAGTTCAACAATCAAAATGATGTAAGCATGATACACAAGATTTAGACTAATCAAAAGAGAATGAGGCTTAGTCCTCAAATTTACCAATATGCACATATAGCTAACTACCCGACTAGCAAACAAAGCCACCCACGGATTTCCTAAAATTCAAAGGTCTAAAGATGTCAACTAGTTGTCTCGTCTTGGTTGGCGCATAATATTGATATTGGGTATATGAAATATGATTCCCAAAAACCCTTTGTTGTTTGCCCTTAACCATATTCTGAATTTTCTGGTTCAAATGGGCAACCTGCTTTAGCATCTCCCCCACATAATCGTATCTTTTAGAAGGGGATGAAACTTTCCTTTTCTTGCCAACCTTACGAGATTTTTCCTCATTTTCAACTTTGGTTGGGTTCTTCACAATTTTTGGAGCCTTCCCATGTTGGCTCTTCTTTTCTTGAGTCACTCTTTCAATCACAATTGATTTAACTATTTGAGGTTGGACTGAGGTGCATGGCGGTCGTTTTGCAATTGGGCATTCAAATTTAAAGTATCCCGCCTCTCCACAAAAGTCGCATGAGAGAGCCGACTTGGGTTTGCTTTCAAGTGAATAAGACTCAACCTCCACAAATACCAAAGAAGGGGTTTTCTTAACATATTTGTAACCCCATTTTTCTCCCAAATCTTTATCCATAATACAAGATTTACTTATTTGCTCATTTTGGGTCTCTTGGTCCTTGTTCTCATTGGTGTAGCTCTTAAGTTGGTTGACCTCAAGTTTTAGAGCTTGATTTTCATATTTAACTGTTTTAAGTTCAAGCTCAAGCTCTTCAATTTTTTTTAATGCCTCTTTCAATTCATTTTGAACATTTTTCTTTTCTTTAGTTAGAGAGACATGGTCAATTTCCAACTTTTGCTTTTCAATTTTTTCTTTATTGAGCTCTTTCATAACTTTTAAACTTTCACAATAGAGCTCATTATAGACATCTTGTAATTAGTCATCCTCATCATTATTTTCCTCTTCATTACTAGAGGATGTCTCATCATTACTCATATTCTCCCTTAAATTGATACTTACAACTCTTTCAGTAGAAGGGATGGGCATGGATGAATCAGTTGTGCAAGAATGTCATAAATAGATTCCAACTTCTCCCAAGCTTGCTTAGCGGATTCGCAAGTAGATATTATATTTTGTTCCTCTTGGGAGAGGGCACAATGGATTACATCAAGGGCTTTAAGATTGCTCATAGAATTGTCCATTTCTTCTTTACTCCATTTTGATTCATCTTTTGGAGTGAAAGTGACCTTACCCTTACTTTTAGTTTGAACAATAGGGACCCACCAACCTTTCTCAATTATGTCACATATAGCTGGATCTAGTGACATTAAAAATATTCTCATTCTAGCCTTCCAATATAGATAGTTGGATCCGTTGAAGAACGGTGGCTTGGTGACGAAAGCGGAGTCTTCCATAGGCATATTTTCAAGCTAACTCTAGCATCAACCTCTAGGCGGTTAAGCCCTTATAGGGGAACCCACTCTGATACCAATTGAAATTGTGATTTTACCGCTAGTGAGATAAGCTTGAAAGTATGCTTATGTCCTAGAGGGGGGTTGAATAGGACTTTTAACAAATTCTTTGCCAATTAAAAACTCAAAACAATTTACCAATATAATATATGTAAATGCACGTAAATTTATCACACAAGGTCCTTCTAAATGATCAACTATACTAAAGGAAGCAATTTATCAAACAATTCATATGCATGCTTGTTTTAATCATTTAAAGATGGCATATGAGCATTTTGTCAAACACAAGATGGGCATACAGTTAAGCACTTATAAGATTGATCAACAAGGAACATTAATAGATAAAATGCATTCACCACATTGCACACGATGTATAGTGGTTCGACGGTAGGTCTACTCCACTCTCGGTTCAAGTACCCAACACCTTTGAGTACACCGGCATTCACTATCGGAGGTTTTAACTGAGGTTCACCTCTCAACCTTTACAACCTACACAAGATTAATGCCTACACAAGAACTCCTCAACTCTTACACAAGTACACGCACGTATTCTCCCGTGTCGGAGGCCTACGCAAGGACTTATACATCCTACTCAAAGACAACTCCGAGATTGGGTCACAATCTCTAGACCCCCAATCTGAACAAGAAGGGGGAATCAAACAATGAACTCTATAAGCTTAAGCACTTACAAGAGATGAGCCCCGATTCAGCGCCGTTGATGAGTAGCTTCAGCTTCCACGAATGCTTTAGCTCCTCTCCAAGCTACCACGATCAGCTATCAATGCATATGATGTTCTTAGACTAGTGCCGGGTAGGTGGGAGAAGGTATTGATGTTCCATTTGCCTATTACAATGCAATGGTTAATGAAGGAACAATCAATCTGATCATTCAATGGTTATAAATGACTTCAAGATGAAGATTCAATGATAGGGACAACCATGAATGCCATGCTTGAGTTCATTGTTCAAACCGAGCTTTGAATACTCAATGTAGTGCCATTAATGGCTAGGTTTGAAGGATGAACTCAAGACTAGATGAGCAAAAGAGATTTAGATGAAGGTCTTAATTGCCTCTCTTAATGCTCTAAATGGGTGTGCCGGTCAGTCCATAAAAGACCTCAAGCTATGCTTTTATAGAGGCTAAAAAAGGAGCTCAAACGGACATAAAATGGTCATATTCCGACCTGTCTGGGACCCCCTCCGGCCGGTCGGATTTGAGCTCTGACCTGCCCCCAGATGGGTCGGGTAAGTGGTCCAGAAATCACAAACTCGCTGGACCATTTTTCTCATGTCCAACCTGTTGTCCGGTCGGTCGGATTGGATAGCCGACCTGCTGTCCGGCCGGTCGGCAGACGTGCCCAATATTAACCTTCATGTTCTTTTCAACTCTGGACTTCTGCCATGTCCGGTCGGTCGGCCGGCCGGTCGAATGGTCCATCCGACCTGTTGTCTGGCTGGTCATAAGACCGGTCGGCTGAATGATATGCCTATTAATGTTGCTAGTCAAGGACCAGTGACCGGCCGGTTGGCAGGCCTAATCTAGCTCAATTTCAAGCTGCTTTCCAGCTGAAACATATGTGCCCTACTAAGGAGATTCTCCTATTGATTTTCATTGTTGGGCACCTACTAAATGAAGGTCCAAGACTGATCATCTTGACCTTAAAACCGTGGATTAAATGGCTAAGGATAGTATGTTTAGAATGCCATAAATACGGGTGTTTTGGGATCCTATAGGCTGTCTATATACAACTTACCTTCCGAGCTTGATTTGGCTTGAACTTTAGTGCGGAAAGCTGCTTTGGTCTTCAAGTCTTGAGTCTTCAATCTTTGTCGAGGCTCACAAGACTCGACTGACTTACATAATCACGGAATTGACAAAACGATGCACTGATTTGTGCACTAACACGGGTCCCATATGGCCCCATCTTGACCAGGCATCTGCCTTGTCATAGTGAGATCCACCATGGGCCCGACCCTTTCACACATCAGGCATGGCGATCGATCGCCAATACACGATACACGATCGACGGTCACCGATCCTAGATCAGGGCTGCGACTTTAGGGAACCGTGTATGGATTTGTTTAGGGCAGGAGACACAAATCCCATGACATTTCAACGGTTCAGATTCAATCACTTAAGGAATGTTCAAAAGGACATACATAAGCCGCGATTGTTGGGCAACTCGTACATCTCATGTACCCTCACTCTATGCCCAAGTTGAGTGATCTAGCACTTTGATCTGGCTTAACGTCCGCGATGTACGTCAAGCCCAGTAAAACAGACAATGTTCCTTAGTTTCGGGTTTGATGGCCCACTAACAAGCGGTTTAGAGCTTGTTTGGTGATTTTAACTATTTTTTTAATGAAGTAGAGGGTGAGATTTTATGTGTATTATGTGTAGGGTCAGATCAACCTATGCTTAAAGTTTGATTATTAAAAAGTTAGCGAAAATAGTGTTTTAACATAATTCATCCCCAACCATTGATTTCTCAACTATATGGGTAATTTGACTAATTTGAGTTTTGTACATGAGATAGTTGTGATCCAAATAGTTAATTGACTTGGTCTTAAGTGAACCTTCACTATATTACAAGGGTTTAATTTTATCGGGTGGTGAGGTCTACTTGGACTTGGGTTAGATTTGTAGATCACATTATTTGGCTTAAGATCTAAGTGATCGAGTGTATTTATTAACTTCTCAAGGTCATCTAATCAAATTTATAAGGTCATTTATTTGTAATATTAATATATTTCTTATAATCAAGCATTAAAAATTGCTAAATGATAAACTAAACTAACAGTGGCAAAAAAGTTTCAGAGGATTTTTTTAAATTCAAATTGGTGAAAATCTGGGGCGTTACATGAATTGTACATATTTATACCTCAATTCATCACACAATTACACTAATTGAACTATTAAAAGAACCTACTTATATGTGTATTTGTGTTTGTAGGAAAGAGAGAGAGAGAGACCTCATGAATTACATACTAAAAGGACCACTTTGAAGTACTCAAAAGATTAGGTGAAGAATAGCCTAGAGGTTGAAGAAATTAAAGCCCAAAAATAATTATAAAGAAAAAGTGTTGAAATATCAAGTTACAATGCCTGAATTGTCCAGAAAAGTTGAAGTGTAGAGCTTTAGGGCCAGAAAATTTTGGACAATTCACCAAAATTGATCAACGACCGGTCTTCCAGCACAGAAATCTCCAATTTTCAGTTATGTTCGTTGGGATATTAAGCCATGACTGGTTAGAGGCTACCAACGACCGATCAGCGACCACCTTAAACTGCGAAGTGTTACGTAATCTCTCGAAGATTCCAAGTTGGTGGGCGATTTTTGCTATAAAAGGACACATCCACATTATTCTTAAGCCATCTTAAAAGAATCCTAGACGTGCTAGAGGTGGAGAGATTCAAAAGGGAGCTTCCACAACTTCGTTTTTTGGGTTTTTCTAGTTCTAGTTTATGTTTTTAGTAGTTTTTCTTTTGAGTTTTTGTTCAACATTTTTCATGGTTGACTAAACCTCTTAGTTAGGGCTAAAAGGTGAAGTTTATAGTCATTTACAATGCTTAGTTTGATTTAATTCAAGTACTTTGAAGTTTAATAATGAACAATTCTAGTTTTTGTTTGAAATAAAGTTGATAGTTTTAGTTAAATCTTCTATCTCTTGTAATATGTTTACATGGGATGTTTTGATTTACTAAAATTGATCAATGGGGTGTTGTTGAGAGGATTTTGGGTTGTAAAGATCTTAGATTCATCATGATGTGGTAGATGTTATGAGATCCTACAAATCAAGTATCATAAGTACTTATCTAGAACTAAACTAGAAGAAGTTCATATCTTTTGGTTTGATCTGAGATGGATGTTTTATAAATTGATATTGGTTTGATTGAAGTTCAAATAATTCATGGTTCTACTTAGGTCTAGTGATAGGATTTAAGGAAGAACCATGAATGTGATATCACTTGTTTTGTTGAATGATTGGCCTATGGATTGAATACGCCCAATGCGTTAGTTGTTATGAGAGAATTATATTAATAGATAATCCATTCATGTTAGATGTGTTGTGATGGTTTAACTGAATCCATCTTCCGATTGGATAAGGATAGGAATCTAATTCCAAATGAATTATCAGCTTGAATAGTTGAATTGGCATTGTGAATTGATTATAAGTGGATCATTAGCGCTCTAATGCTTAGTTTTCTGATTTATTTCAAAAGTAGATAGTTTTATGTTTTCAAAATTCATCTTATAAATTAAATCTGAATTTAAATAATCATAATTGCATAATTTAAAATTGTTTCGACAATCCCTGAGGAAGATCTTGGTCTCACAATCGAATTATTACTACATCGTAACCTTGCACTTGGGGTTGGCGAACAAAGATCCACCTTATGATGGAATCAGAACAAGTCCCCACAAATCACTATGTAAAAGATCAAACATAGAAGTAGAAATAGATCCACTATGAGTAAAAGGTAAAGCATGAACTTTTGCAAAATGATAAGATTCACTATTTGACATCACTCAAATGTTTATTAAAATGAGAACCAAGAAAACCATGAGAAAACATAAATTAAAGTTAAGAAGAAGAAACATAACCCAAACGACAGTGCCACAGGGATGAAGAATCAAGAGTAGAGGTAGCAAAAGTAGAAAGTCCCACAAAAGTGTCCAAGTGCAATTAATCCAAAAAATAAAGGTCATCAACCTTACGCCTAATTCCAATCAGCTTTCTGGACCATTGATCCTACATATAACATCCAGAAGGAGAAAAGACAACATTATAGTTAGAGCGAATAATTTGATAGACAAAAAGCAAGTTCATGGTAATGGAAGGGAGATGATAAACACCAGAAATGTGCAAAGTTTTAGTATGAACATAATCGATTTGAGAAACTGGCACGATGACTCCATTTGTTGTGTGAATACAATTAAAAAAAAAAGGATGATAATTGTTTTAGAATGACGAACGAGCGATCATATGATGAGAAGCACTTGAATTAATTAGCCAAGAAGAAGAAACGACATTACCTGAGAATGAGAGAGCAGGTACCAAAGACAAGTGAGATTTGGAAAGCATATATTGACGTTGTTCCAAAGTGAGGGTGACAGACTTAGGACCAACATCCTGACCAGCAGCAGTAGATGTAGGTGTAGCAATTTTTGTGGATGTCCCGAGATCAGTAGCAGCTCCAGCAATGGCTTTGGCACGTTTGTTTGGACAATGGAATTTCTCATGTGCGGAAACTGCATACTCATGACATTAAATCTCAGAATTATTAAAGGCGCTCGAAGAGAATCGTTGTCCTGTAGAAGATAAATGTTGTCCATAATGTCGAGGAGTATTATGTAGAGGTGCTTTCTAATTGAACCTGGATTTTTGCGAAATAGAAGTACGGTGCATCTCGGAATCCGTAATGTCTGGAGAACGAGTAGCTGCAAGACACACTCTCTTAAAGAGTGAAAATTGAGAGACTATAACTTTGTTTCTTCTGCAATAAGCTCTCCCAGGGTCTAATTCAGAGATGGAAGAGAAGATCGCTGGAGTATAACATTACGAACACTATCAAACTTGGGACAGAGTGCCATCAGAAATTTAATAACACGAAATTCATTGCGAGCTACGACCATCTTTAAGCACAGGATCCATGACAGCCAGAGCATCCCAAATTTACTTAAAGGAATAGCAGAAATTCTGAATAGTTTGATTACCCTGACAAAGAGATCTAAGTTCAGGACTAATTGATATTTCTTAGCCCAATTAGTTTGACGAAATATCTCTTCAAGAAAAACCCAAGCTTCACACGCAATTCAAAAATTGCTCAAATTTACACCAATAATAGTTTCAACATAGCCCATTAACTAAGCTATAATGCGAGCATTGTTGAAACCATAATTTTAAAAAAAAGTTACGTCATTTTTTTGTTCAATCTCTGAACCATCAATATAGCCTAAAAGTCCCTTGTCATGAATTACATTTCGCATAAATGAAGCCAATAAGTATAATTAGATCCATATAATTTGACCGAAATCAATTGAAAATATTATAATTTTTCCATCACAAGAGAATGAAAGAAGACTTCTATGTGGAGATGGCTGCTCACAACCTTGTAGAAGGCTGGCCATTGTCAAAAAATACAACTGCATATTACCAGAGTCTACGAACGCTTGAAGATGCACGTGCACTGTATGCAGGTCTTCCCAAAACAGAGAATGAGATCCAGGCAGGCTTGCAAAAAACCGAAGCATCGACGGCACAATGAAGATTTGGGTCCACACAAACAAATTCGCGCTACAATGCTGCGGAAATCAATGGCAGAATGCTGATATGGAAATCGTGATGGTCAGACAATAGGCTACGACAAGGCCACGAAACAAATCAGACTATCCAAGGGCGTCGACGGAAGTTCTGCAAAGATGAAAAACGGCAACAATATACAGATTCGGGCGGACCACACGACCACATAAGTGGAGCAGATCTGAGTGGAAGAAGATAACCGTGGAAGATGAATAGAAGCACCAGAAGGTTGGATGCCGCTAGGAATCAAGAGCTAGAGATGGTGTTAGGGTCGCTGGAGAGGGCCGGTGTTGGGCTGTGCGAGGGGTAGGTGCTGGCGTTGGCGTTGCTGGTCAGGGCTGGGATGTCAGTTTTTGGTTAGCGTTTCAGCGGACAGTGATGGGGAAGATGATGATGGTGTAGGCAATGGCGCAGGCGATGGCAGCGGAACAGGGGCGGATTTTGGGTTCAGCGATAGAAACGGATCGGAACAGGGTCGTATCAGCAATGGTTTAGTCGGTGATTGGAATGGTGATGGCAATGGCTATGGTTCTGTGATGGCAGGCAATGAGTCGGCGCTGATGATGCAGATGAGTTTAGGGTTGCCAGTTACAATGGGGTTTGTGGTCTTCGAGATGAATGTCAGCAGGGTGAGAGAGTAGGGTTTTCTTAGTTGATGAAGAGGAAGATGGACTAGTCAGTCAGAATCTGGGCACCGGATTGAAGTAATGGGATCAATGGCAACAGGAGAGTTGATGAAATCAAGGACTTGGATCAGATCCAGGCTCTGATATCATGTAAGCTTTGTGAAAAGCTGTGTGTAAATCTATTGATAATGGGATACAAATACATGTAGGATATAGAGACGGCTAGCTGTATGTACAGCTGTACAATAACAAAAGTATGGAAAAACTATACTGTGTATGTATCCGTTTTACCATCTTAGTCGAGGAATCATAGCAATACATCAGATTTCATAAAAGATAACACTGGCATTATCTCATACACACCCGGCCCCAGCATTGGCACATATGCTGAGAATTACTATAGTATCAACTTCCAGTAAAATTTATAATGTGAATTTGTTTACGCTGGAATCTTGTCATTTCGACGGCTCCAACAAACACACTATACTCGATTCTGGCAAGGCCTCAGGAGCCCTCCCTGAGGCCACTGCTGGCGAAATCGAGCTCGTAGAGCACCCAGACCATTGCAACTGATGCCAATGCCATCGGCATTGGACCGAACATCCATAACAACAGCGGGATCGTAATGTAGAGCATGCGGGCACCCACGGACGCTAACATAGACCCTCGCTCAATCACGGATTGCACGCACTTGGATGGCAGCTCTCCAGCCACGTAGACGAGGAAACCTGCATCTGAAAAGTATCCAACGGCCATGGAGTTGCATAGGAAGCTGAATAGTAGGAAGAGCGATGCCGTGGCCCACTTGAGGGCAAAGGTGGGTCCAGCCCAAGAACCATAGGGTGGGCCACGTAGTAGTAGTCTTGATTTGTATGCATTGTTGGTCTGAGCTGCCAAGGAGGAGTTCAAGAAGATGGTCAATGAAGAAATCAGTATGGCCCTCATGATGGAGTTTCTTAGGCTTTGGAGGACCAACATGGTGTTCTTCTCGTTATCCTGCACACACTAGCTCATGTTAGTAATGGCCCAAACGTATCCTACAAGCCGTTCACCTGCGTGTGAAAAAGTCATTCATATCCTCATACACCTGCTCACACCCTAATGAGGCCAGATATATTACAAGCACTTGTAGGTTAACGTAAACGTAAAATGCAATTTATGAGGCCTATATTGTTGCGTGTATGCAATCTAATCCGTCCATCACATACATCTAATGATGCTTTCCTTTGCGGCCAAAATTCATTTCAATCCAAAACTTACGTGGGCTACTTAACGGGGAAGAACATCCTGACCACCCTTCTACCTTTTAAGGGGTATTTTTGTCATTTCAAAAAGTTCACTGCCAACACATATATCAGCCTTTCATACACACATTTGTTTTCCGCCCAAAATAATATTTTTTGGCAGGAAATATTCTGTGCTAAAGGTTTTCTTTTAGAAAGCATATAGATGGTGGGCCACTGTTGGCCCTGTAAATGTATGTAGTTCATCTACATCGTCCATCCATTTTTCCAGATCATTTAAGGCATTGAAACCAAAATTGAAGCATATCCAAAACTCAGGTAGACCATACCACAAGAAATAGTGGGTATACTGATTTCCACCATTGAAAACTTTCTTAGGGCCCGCAGTGATGTTTATTTGTCATCCAACCTGTTCACAAGATCACACAGCCATTGATGAAGGGAAAAAATAATAATATCAACTTGATCCAAAATTTCTACAGCCGTAAGAATTTTTCAACGATACAAGTTCAATTCACATTGTTTCTTGTGGTGTGGTCCACTTCAGCTTTTAATAGCCTTCAATTTTTTTATAAACTCATAAAATTTTATTTTAAAATGGATGAATGGAGTTGATGAAATACATAAATGATGGTGGACCCCATGGAGTTTCCCCAGTACGCTTAAAGTACTGAGTTACTCAGTATGCAATCTGTTTCCTACCGGCGGAAGCTATGTGGAGCCCACCGTGATGCTTGTTTGAAATATTCAGCGTCCATGGGTTTTTCAAGATCAATATAGGACATTGGAAGAAAAATAAGGTAAATCCAAAATTTAAACGGCTACACAACAATAAACAATGAGATCAAACATCCATTATTGAAAAATAGATGGATAAGGTAGATCCAAAACTTAAATGGGCTACACAACTGGTAATAGTGAGATTAAACGTCCACTATTGAAACATTGGTAGGGTAAAAAATAGTTGGATCAGGCTAATATATTTTTATTTTTCGCTCATCTCAGTAATAGTGACCTTATGAACGATATGGATTCCATGTAAACATCATAAGGTTCTTAGAGAGGTTTAACGGTAGTCATTTCCCTACTCACTGTTCCAGTCATGTGGCCCACTCAAAGCACTAGTTCGGTGTAATTTTTTATCTCGTGTCTTAAATGATTTGAAAAAAAAAAACCAATGGACGTTGTAGATTTCTCACAAATATGAAGGTGGACCCACAAACCGTTGGAGTTGATCCTCATCATTAGAAACTTCATTGATTCCACTAAACCTGTAGAAACACTTGTAAGGTTAATCACCATTGTTTCCTTTACTATAATCCATTTTTCATTTGGACCTAATTAATTTTTTAGATCATGCCCTAAACCCTAAAGCTAGCTTTCATTACAAATGGACGGCATGGACATACTTCCTAGTGGGCCTCCTAGATAGGGGTCCCACCCACCATTGTCAATTCGGTGTACCATCTAATCTAGTGCCTACACTGGGATGTTAAGTGGGGCCTAATGTGATGCTCATGAGAAATCCACCTTGTTCATTCATTTTGAGATCATTTTAGGACACAAAACAAAAAATGAGGTGCATCCAAAACTAAAGCAGGCCATACAAAATAATTCTTAATTTAGGTCTCATACCTTAAAATGAGCTCGCAATACGGATGGGTCGGGTAGATTTTTCACACCAATATCATGGCTGCCTTACCTAGCATCCCATCCAAAAGCCTTTAACAGGAAATTCAAATATCGTACTACGTACTGATTCTAAGAGTATTAAGGTAGCTAACTAGTATGAAATAAGTACTCTTAGCCACATGAAATGATTACACAAATTAAACCCATACGTCTAAAAGCATGAAAAGATTATATACATTACATTCAAGCATGTATAATCATAAGAACATACAAATGAGTTGAACAACCACAATCAACTATCATTCAAAATCCGAGGAACTCCCCTCACTTTCATTTGACATTTCCGATTCAGATACATACGTCAGATCAATAATCTGTCCCTCAACCCACACCCTCGCTACACGGCTTACCATCCTACTAATTTCCCTTTTCAGCCTTGCCAATGCAATCTCCATTTCTTCTAACGTATCACGTCTCATATTCAATGAATGTCGTTTGGGTATTGGAAGGTTGTATTTCTTACATCTAGATGCCCATTGTTCTCCTTCACGTATTTGACGATCCCACTCAACCCTTTTTATACACATACGATAGGAGTCGCCGGGAGGTGGATGTTGGTTGGGTTGCTGATGTCCATGACGGTTTGGTGGCATATTTTTATATGAGTTCAAGTATTATGGATGAGTGGGGTGTAGGTGCATAATACACACCACATTATATATGTAGAAGGATCTGCCAGAGTAACGTTGAGTACAAACTGACAAAACGAGGGGTAATATCAAACAGTCTATGCATCGAATAGTCATTTAAACCTGATATGAGTAGTCATTTCAAACAAACACTTTATTTGCGATACAAGTAGTCATTTCGAATAACCATTTTATTTGTATTGAATTGTTTGGGACAACTCAATCCACCTTTGATTAGTCATTCATTACAGTATGAGCGGTCATTATCATTATCATGTCACAGTTCTGTGGGTACCACTATGAGCCACGTGTTATATCCAATCCGTCCATCCATTTTTTGAGATTTTTTGTAAGGCTTGATCAAAAAAATAAGAAAGATCCAGAGTTCCAGTGGACCACACTACAGAAAGCAGTGTGAGATTGAACATATACCATTGGAACCTTCTTGGGGGTCCCAAAAGTTTTGGTTCAGTCCGATATTTGTTTTACCCTTCATCCAGGTCCGTGTGACCTTATGAACAGTTTGGACGGCAAATAATCATCATGGTGGGCCGTAGGTATGTTTAGACAGTGAGAATCATTGTCAAGTCTGCGTTTTCTGGTGTGGTCCACGTACACTAGCGAATCCGCTTCCGCTATTACCAAAGTACAAGTGGGTGTGTAACCAATTAAGAAGAAATGCATCATGTTATCGAGACTACAGAAACACTCTAAGCACATACTGAAAAACATTGAACCATACCGTACCCCTAAAATAGCTTCGATCCACTCCGACTTACACAACAACCCTTCGGTGGCAAGTTCAACGCTTTCACCAAACTTCGAGTGGGTGCGTAACCACTTAAGAAGACGCTACGTTAGGGTACTGAATCTCAAGAATCACTCTGACATGCACCGACGAACATGGATACACACCGGACCTCCAAAATAGAAATGGTTCCCTCCGACTTGTACTGCAGCACATGCGGTCACATCTCGAATGCTTTTACTGAAGTACGAATGGGTGCGTAAACAACTAGGAAGAAGATGCATCGTGGTATCGAGACTTCGAAAGCACTCTAAGCAAATGCCAAAAACATTGACGCATATCGTACCCCTAAAATATTATCAATCCACTCTGACTTACGCATCAGCCCTTCGGTGGCACGTCGAACGCTTTCACCAAACTTCAAGTGGGTTGTGTAACCACTCAAGAAGACGCTACGTTAGGGTATCGAGACTCAAGAATCACTCTGACATGCACTAATGAACACGGATACACACCAGACCTCCAAAATAGTAACAGTTCCCTCCGACTTGTACTGCAGCACATGCGGTTGCATCTCGAATGCTTTTATTAAAGTACAAGTGGGTGCGTAAACAACTAGGAAGAAGATGTATCATGGTATCGAGACTAATGGAAGCACTCTGACCAAATATCGAAAAACATTGACGCATCGTACTCTTAAAATAGCATCGATCCACTCCGACTTACACAGAAGCCCTTCGGTGGCATACCGAACGCTTTCATCGAACTTCAAGTGGGTGCGTAACCACTCAAAAAGACGCTAGGTTAAGGTACCGAGACTCAAGAATCACTCTGACACACACCGATGAACACGTATACACACCGGACCTCTAAAATAGTAACGGTTCCCTCCGACTTGCACTACAGCACATGTGATCGTATCTCGAATGCTTTTACCAAAGTACGAGTGGGTGCGTAACCAACTAGGAAGACGTTATATCATAGTACTGAGACTACAGAAGCACTCTAACCACATACCGAAAAACACTGACACATATCGTACCGCTAAAATAGCATCAATCTACTCCGACTTACACAACAGCCCTTCCATGACATTCCGAACGCTTTCACCAAACTATGAGTGGGTGTGTAACCACTCAAGAAGATGCTACATTTGGGTACCGAGACTCAAGAGTCACTTTGACCATGCACCGATGAACACGGACACACACCGGACCCCCAAAATAGTAACGATTCCCTCCGACTTGCACTACAGCACATGTAATTACATCTCGAATGCTTTTACCGAAGTATGAGTGGGTGCGTAACTAACTAGGAAGATGCTGCATCATAGTACCGAGACTACAGAAGCACTCTAACCACATACTGAAAAATATTGACGCACACTGTACCCCTAAAATAGCATCGATCCACTCTGACTGCTACAACATTCCTTCAATGGCACGCCGAACGTTTTCAGCTAACTACAAGTGGGTGCGTAACCACTCAAGAATATGCTAAGTTAGGGTACCGAAACTCAAGAATCACTCTAACCACGCACTGACAAATACAGACACACACTGGACCCCCTAAATAATAACAGTTCTCTCCGACTTGCATTGCAGCAAATGCGATCGTACACCAAACGCTTTCATTGAACTATGAGTGTATGTGTATCCACCTGCAAAGACTCTCTATCATGGTATTGAGACTACAGAACCATTCTACATAGACATTGACTAACATTGATGCACACCGTACCGTACCCTTAAAATAGCATTGCTCCACTCCGACTTGCACTGTAGCCTTTCGATGGTAGGCCGAACGCTTTCACCGAACTACGAGTGGGTGGATAACCATCAAAGAAGACATTACATAAGGGTACCGAGACTTAAGAATCACTCTAACCATACACCGACGAACACAGACACTCACGGAATCCTCAAAATAGTAACGGTTCACTCCGACTTACACTGTAGCCCATACAATCGCACGTCAAACGCTTTCACTGAACTACGAGTGGGTGCGTATCCACCTGGAAAGACTCCCCATCATGATACCGAGACTACGGAAGCACTCTAACCACACACCGAAAAAAATTGACACACACCGTACTCCTAAATTAGCACCGTTCTACTCCGACTTGCACTACAACCATTCGATGACATGCCGAACGCTTTAACTGAACTACGAGTGGGTGCGTAACCACTCAAGAAGACGCTGCGTTAGGGTACCGAGACTCAAGAATTACTCTAACCACGCACTGACACACACAGATACACACAGGACCTTCAAAATAGTAACGGTTCCCTCCGACTTGCACTACAGCCCATGCGGTCACAACTCGAATGCTTTTACTAAAGTACGAGTAGGTGCGTAACTAACTAGGAAGACGTTGCATCATGGTACCAAGACTACGGAAGCACTCTAACATCATACCGAAAAATATTGACG
Source organism: Liriodendron chinense (assembly GCA_003013855.2). Classification (NCBI taxonomy): domain Eukaryota; kingdom Viridiplantae; phylum Streptophyta; class Magnoliopsida; order Magnoliales; family Magnoliaceae; genus Liriodendron; species Liriodendron chinense. The sequence continues at coordinate 15,297,554 of ML058384.1, forward strand.
CACAATATACCGTTAAAATAGCATCAATTCACACCGACTTGCACTGCAGCCCTTCGGCGGCACGCCGAACGCTTTCACCAAGGTATAACTAGGTTCATAACCACTCAAGAAGGCACTGCATTACGGTACCAAGACTCAAGAATCACTCTAACCACACACTAACGAACACGGACACACACCGAATTCCCGAAATAGTAACAGTTCACCCCGATTTGGACTACCGTATAATAGTAATGGGTCACACCTTCATTTATAGATGTTGTTAGCAGTGATCCATGTTGTTCATTAAAATTTAAAGATTTTTTTTATTCCGATACTAAACAAATGTGGCAGATCAAATAATCAAGTGGTCTACATTATCTTCATTTACATTTAATGGTACATACTTAACACACTACTAATACTTTTTACGGCTCACCTTCACTCGGATTTGCCTCTTTTTTTTCTAATGATATAAAAGAGGATGAGAAAATTGTTGGACGGTATCGATCAACGAATTAAATTTATGTGGGCCCCATTTCAGAGATTTAACGTAACTGCCAATTTCAAGGTTAAAATTGTAATAAAGTAACACCACAAGGGTAGAAGTGTCAATTTAGACAACTAACACGAGTAGATTCACAACTTTTTGTCTCTTTATGAGGCCTTTGTGAAAAAACAAAATTAAACTCTATGTGTATTTACGTTAACCTACAAGTGCTTGCAGTAGATCCGGCCTCTACACTAATTGCCGTATGAGTTTTGCCATGTTGTGTGTGTATGCCTTCCAACTGTAGATTAAGTGAGCCCCACCATGACAATGGAATGCCCCAGAAATTAGGCCTATTCAATCATTAGGTGAACCATATTCAAGAAAACAATTGACAGCCATCCAAAAACCTCCATATTCACATGGTGATGCATAAGATGATTTCATGTTTCAAATTCTTACAGCATCCAACTTTCATGGCGGGGCAACCTCCTGAACAAGTTAGATACATTCGCACACCACTGCGGACCACAAGTGCAACCCTTGTAGAATAAGCTTATCTACAAGGACATGTAGAGTGATCGATCTCATTTAACAAAGGTTTATTCCTCTGAATAGTAGGTAGGGCCTTTGACGTAAGGAGGATGTGGTAGGTAGTGATCTCTCTAACCAGATAGTTCTCATTTTCATGAAAAGAAATAAGAGATAAAAAAAGGAAATTAATTCCAAATAAATTAATAATAATTGATAGAATGCTTAAAACGGAATTACAAAGCATATAAATAGGAAACTGAACCCTAGGTAAAGTATTAGACTCAAACTCAACCTCCTAGAAAACCGGACTTACTATTTATAGAAGCCTCTCAATCCTACTAGAACTCATGGTTTTCGGCCAAAGATAGAAAGTTTTCAAACGGGCCCAACCATGTTGTTCTACTAATTATTCTAAGTTATTTTCGTGTTTGGCACAAACTGTAAAACCCTACAAAAACCCTACGAATCAAAAGTTAATATCGAATTGAAACTTACTATAAATAGTAAAATTGAAATAAAACTAGCTTAATGACCGTCAATCTGGTCGAATCTCGCAATTCAAGCATATCAGGGTTGGGTGGCTAAAGTAGCTTGCGCTACCCCAAAATCATATATTATATGTCTAGAAACTTATTCCAAATTGCGAGATACAACCGTTTTTAGGGTCCTGATGGTCCAAATCACTTCCGACCTCGACTGGTCTTCTCTTGGTCCATCTAAACCATGAAAAAATCGGCGACCCACTCGACATCAGCCTTCAATGGCCAAGGTCGGGTCCTCAAATCTTAAACTTTTGAATAGGGCCAGGACCTCGGAGCAGCTGCTCAAAATCCATGCCGTAGGTAACAATAGTCTCGGAACATGGGCGATGTCCCATTTACCCACAACAGTATCAAAATGAATATAATCTTCACTAGACGTGTGTAACACTTTAGCTAATAAACGACCATGATATCTTTTTTAGTGTGGATTGTCTGTGTTGAAGGCACAGAAAAATCGAGTGCCATCTATTCTCATTGGTCCACGTCATCACTAATGACGTCAGCTCACAAAACAAGCCGATTCTCCCTCCCAAGCATGGATTGCGTGCTACACAACCCCACTTTTATTGTGTGGAATTTCTCTAGGCCTCACCATGATCTATTTGTTAGATCTGCACCATCCATCAATTTTTTCAGATTATTCTAAATAATAAGACAAAAAAATGAGTCACAAAGCTCAAGTGGATCACATAACAAAAAGCATGGGATTGAATGAGGAACGTTGAAACCTTCCTACGGTCCACTATGAGGTTTATTTGTCATCTAACCTCTTCAGAAGATCACTTAGACCTTGATGAAGGGAAAACACAAACATCATCTTGATCAGAGTCATCTGTGGCCCCAAGAAGTTTTCAATGGTAGGCATTCAATTCCCACTCTTTCCTATCGTGTGGCCCACTTGAGCCTTGGATCTGACTCGTTTTCAATCTCGTGACTAAAAGGTATGGAAAAAAATGGATGGACGATGTGGATCTAATAGATAGATCATGATGGGCCCCATGTAAGTTCCACATTTCAACAATTCCGATTTTCTTCTTTAAGAGATTATGTAGGCCCATGATGATTTATTTTTGAGATCCACACCGTTCATATTATTTTTTCAAATCTTTCTAAGTTATAAGCCTAAAAACACGCTTGGCCTTAAGAAGGTTTCAACCACAGTTTGTGTATTGATGGACGGTGTGGATGTAACACAAAGGCCATGGTGAGGGGCGATGTAAAAGTTATGCTATGTAGCACACAATTATGTGCTTTCAAGATGCAACGTGCATCATCCACCAACATTAGTAAGAAGACTCGAACATTGGTCTCCTGCTCTGATACCATTTGATGCAAGGAGTATCAGCCAATCCACCAAAAGCTCCGGAGCTATTGGGAAAGCACCAGAATATCCCTTTATCCACACCCTTCCAAGCAAACTGACCAAGATCTCCCTGTAGGCTACCCCGCAACTTACAGGTCCCACAATGGGACTCACCCCGTGGCCATTCTACAACACAAACCCTATCTCGTGGCCATTCTGCATCACACAGACGCGTACCCCACCTTGTGGCCATTATGCATCGTATAGACCCACTTCATGGGCCACCCCACCTCAGTGTGGAGATGCACCTGCGTCAGGGCAGCACTCCCAACTAATGCTGGACACACAACCTAGCTCTTTCCTATGGTGTGGCCCACGTAAGTTATGGACCACCCTCATTTTTGGGTTCCAAGATGAACATGAGGCAACGCACCATATCGACAGGGTGGATCTCATGCATGTTCTTCACATGTGCCGCTTAGTTGGTAGCACGCACGCCTCTGTATGTAGTGATCAGGTGGCCAAACAAAACTTTGGGTTTTTGTTTGGGACGAAAATGGATCACATTGACGTTGGACCTGAGCCCACAGTAAACAGTTGGGTCCAAAATTTGGACTCATTGGAGCTGGTTAAGGCCCAGAAGTTTAACCTGATTACTAAATGGGTTAGGTTTGGGACCTCTTAAAATCAAACCTAACTCAGCATCACCAGATCTAATTGTTAAACAGGTTGAATTTGTACCAGCCCAAAATAGACCTGACCTAGAGTGAACCTAGTCCCAGACCCAACCGTAACCCATCAAAGTAGTTAACGACTAAGTTCTGTCCTCCTAGTAAAAGAGAGTTAACCACCTACAGTTGGTTGCATCCTAACCATTGTTCTAAAACACGGTCAATGGACTCGAAACTCAACTGAGTCAAATCTACACGGCCAGATTTCCAACTGAGTCTCATGGAAACTTACTGAGTGGCCTGACTTAGTTGGGCTCAACAAGACTAACCGAGTCAGCTTGAAAAGTTGGCCGACTCAATACGACTTGGCATAACTCGTCCGAGTCATTGGCCCAGTGAACTAGGTCTTGTTTTAAAAAGCTAAAAATCACTTGGTGCAAGATTCAAAGAGGCAACTTCACCTATGAACGAGATATGAGATGCTACCACCGGATGACAATGCCTCGTTTGAGTATTGTTTGGGCATTTTAATCATTTTATAAATTTACAGCAATTTTAAATACATTAAATAATAAAAGCTCAATTATTTAATATCGTGTCAGGTTGACAAAAGGTTCGGTCGAGTCTTTGAGTTGACATAACCTATCGAAATATTGAGTTGAGTTGAGTTTTTGAGTTTCTAAACTACGATCCTACCTAAGCATGAGGATTTTTCACACAAAGTGCTGCTTGTGTTGATATCCATGTCATGTAAACCGTTGGCCCTAACTCGAAGGCCACCAGTCTTGAAAATCAGGCCGATTCTTCCATTGGATGGACCATGAGTATTTTGTAATCATTTAATTTAAGCCTACAAACAATTAACACATTTGAAGCATTAATTTTTGGGGAAAAAGAGAAAAAGAAAAGGAAAATAAAAAAAACCAATGTGTACTACTTATACTTGACCTCAACTCAACTTACCTAGCCCCCAACCTGACCTATAAGATAAATGATGCGTCTTTTGGGAGAAAGATTTCTTCTTAACTATATACACAACAACATCCAAATCAAAAGAAGAACAAAAACAAGATGCAAACCATAATATAGAGATTTATATGATTTCCTTTTGGTATGTTCATGGATTCACATTAATTCACTACGCAAAGACTAAAAAATGAAGAAGTAGTTTTCAATACAATGACCTCTCTTTTTCTCACGACAAAATACACACGCACGCACGCATATTATCTATTGGAAAGCCTTCAAATTGTGCACAGGTTACATGTTCAGACCGGTCAGGCGACCAGTCTGGCCATTTGGCCCAGATGCGCAGGAGGCTGTTGGACTGTTTTCTCTCACCCTAGACCTATCAGGCGACAAGTCTGCAGGAAGCTTAGACCAGTTAGGCAACAGATCTGCAGGGGGCTTAGACCGGTCGGGCGACAGATCTAAGATGAGGCAGATGTACAATTTCTGTGTGATTTTCCTTTGGACTGTTTTGCGCCATGTGTAATTGGTCTGCCGACCGGTCGTGCAATGACAGTGTTGTGCATGGTTACACAGTTTTGCATGACATGTTTCTATTTTCGGGTTGCTTGCTATATATATGGCATGAATCCGAGGTTAGGAGTAATCCTAAGATGTCCGAGATTTCCTAATTGCAATAGGAAGAGGGGAGAACGTTTTGAGAGAGAGAGAGAGAGAGAGAGAGAGAGAGAGAGAGAGCTTGGGTTTTCTCTGTGTTTTCCTTGCTTGTGGGCTGTCAATCTTTGTAATCTTCTCGAATCATAGTGGGTTGCTTTGTGCCGTGGGTTTTTACTCATTGAGGGGGTTTTCTACATAAAGTCTCTTATGGTTGAATGCTTGTGTGGTGTGATTGCATTGTGTTTCTCGTTTGATTAAATATTATGATGTGTGTTGTTTGGCTTCCGCTTCTGCTGCCAGCGTCCCTATTCCCAATATTATCTAAACAAATTTGGATTTACATAAAATAGAAAAAAGTGTGCAAAATTATGAAATTGCTCTCCGAGCTGAGGGCGAAGCCCCAACCTCTTGCAAGCTCAATGCGGAGCTTGACCTACAACAGTGCTAACTGGATGATAGTATATCTATGATGATTAGGCCCCACAGAACCAGAATAGTCTGAATCCTCTTATACCAGACCTGATCTATTAAATAAAACTTGGACATGACGACCCAAATGTAAACGGGTTGTATCTGCGACCAAAATACAAACCTGACTATTAAATGTTTAAAAGGGCATACAGGGATAAATGAAGCAATCCTAATCATCTTATTTGCGGTAAAAAAATTACCAGTGGTCCAAAATCAATGGGAAAAATAAGATGGTTAAGAATCTGTGGGGTTTTGATAGGGGTACAGTGGCCGTGCATGCAGGGAGCCAATCTCAAATGAAGATCGGAATCGTTCATGTTCTGGCTTCTATGCTACCCAGTCCATCATATATAAGAAACATTTTATGATCGGGTGATCGTGAATGAAGATGAATATTTAAAAAACATCGATGAAGAATGCTCATAACATCACAGCTTCTACACGATAGCATTGAGAACATGAACGGTTGAGATCAATTTAAAGATGCAATCCGGAGGTGGAAACCATCCTTAAATGGGTTAGTTGTATTTGTTGTGTGGAGTTGCTGGCCGGAACCTGGCAGTCTTTGTCCAAGGGCTGGCCTGTTTGTGAATTTTTGGAGATACATACGAAATGATATTTTAAAAAAAATAAAAAAAATAAAAATGCACCTAAGGATGAAAACCACTGGTCGGTTGATTTTATGATATGAGGAAATGGTGAAGAATTGTCCACCAAACAAAGTATACGTGTGAGCTACCTTTTGGTGATCCAAACCGTTCATATGGTGACCCATCATCTCTAATAGATACACAAAATCTCCCTTTTGTCAGTGATCTGCTGCATCTAATGGATGGTTTCCAAATATACAATCAAAGCCCATGGTAGACATTTAATGAGGCCAAATCAGAGGTTACAATCACTCATTGGTGGGAGAATTCTGATGACGGGACCACCAGACGAACGGTTTGAATTACCAAAAGGTGGGCTCCACCTGTAACATGGCCAAGTCGAGTAGGGAATGTACCTACACTCATCAAAGAAGGAAGAAAGAAGAGAAGTTTGGGAGCATTAGCAGTTACCTTCATCACCATTTGAAACCATTTCCTCCTCATCATGGTATTAGTTCCAATGGTAGTGGTAAGAGGGTGTTTGTTTTTGAAGCTATGCCAAAGGAAGGCATGGTAGGCTATGGTGAGACATAAGCTCATGGGCACCAAGATGAGGTCCCAGGAGTACTTGCTTCCTTCCATCATTCATGAATGAATTCATGAAAGAAAATGGTTTTGTTGTAAATGAAAATAATGTCTACGTTGAAGTATTTATAGAGGAAAACTAGGAGAACGCTGAGTTTCCTTTAACCCAAAGCTTTGTGGAGCCCACCGCACTCCATCCATCCGTTTTTCTAACTCTCATTAGGATGTGAACCCGAAAATGAGACATATCCAGGAATCGAGTAGGCCACACCACAGGAAACAATGAGGATGGTAATGCCCACCATCAAAACCTTCCTGGGGCTCATGTTGATTTTTATATGCCATCCAACCCGTTCATAATGTGACTCCCACTAGGATGAAGGGAAATACAAGTATCATACTGACCCAAAACTCATGTGGGACCCAAGAAGGTTTCAATTGTGGGTGTTCAATCCTCACTGTTTCTTGTGGTGTGGCTCACTTGATTCTCAGATCTGCCTCATTTTTGGGCTCTCATCCTAACAAGAGCTGATGAAACTGATGAAAGAAGTGGATTTTACACGGATCCCCAGTAGGAAAACCAAGGCAATCCCCTGACCAATTAGAAGTTTAGAATGATTTCATCAAAGGGATTTTTTGGAATGGTCCATACATACGGTATCAACGGTCTGGATTGTTGAACCATGGGCCCACTTGTACAAACTGCAAAGTCGAGGATTTGTTTTCAACCTCTTTTTTCTATTTTTAAGTCATGGTGGAAGATTTTAGGTCAATAGTTTTAAAATAATATGATACATGTGGCATTGCGTCATGTCGTGGAAATGGCCGTAGTGGACATTAAGGAATTGATTAGTGTTAAAAAAAGAAGCCACGCCAACCCTTTAGGTCCAAGTGCCCTGCCCACTAGTGCTATATATGTCCAGGTGAATGGTATCCACATGCATCCACTTCTACCAATATTAGGGTTCACTTGTTAGAATCGGAACATCCACATATACACACCCTGTTAGATGGGCAACGCACCCACGCAATGGTCACACGATACTCGCACCCACTTGTGGGGTTAGTAGGTTTCGAACCTGCCGAGACCAGCAGTTGAAACGCTCAGGCGTCTACCAGCTTGGCTAGCGGGTGATCCCCTGGTAAATTGTGTTATTTGATCTCTCTTCAAGCATGCAAAGTTCTTTGATACTCGGGCTGTATATGATGCTTGATGCGCAGGCACTTGCAGATCGTACACATGGCAATATTTACTTAAATTAAATGGACCAAAATGTGGAATCACTGTTGCTAAGTTATAATCCAAGAAAAATAAGAATGGTTGGACAGTCCTAACGTCTGATTTGTGGGCACTTGTTTGTTAAAATATGAAGTTGGATATTCTCACATTTAGCCATTCTATAAATCTCTGCCAATCTTATAGCCAGATAACTAAATAAGCATATTTCTGGTTCATGGTACATCTAAACTTGGACCCATAGTTTAGCAGTTTAATTTAAATTAGTTGTATTCTACGTTTGCAATTTCTAAATAAGCGCCAGCGTGTCATCCGTCACACTGCCGAATTATTAAGTTTTTCTCTTTATGCATATCCTATTCACAGGCAGACCCATCAGTCTCAAGGGCATGAATATGAATATGGCCTTACCTACGCCGAGTTGGTGATTCAACCATTCATATGCCGTAGCTTCTTTGCGTAAAGGGAGTAGGGCCATTGCCATTCTACAGAACAACCCTAAAGGGGGGCACTCCACGTTTCCAAGCTGGTTTGGAAAGTCACAATTCAGTCTTTCGATCTAATTTTTTGAACGAGCATGTGATACTAGTCGATCATGTACATGCACGAGAAGAAAGGGATGAAAAAAGGGTATGTTTTCTTTTTAGACAATCCTTGAATTCATAAGGAGCCTTGAATCTATAGGGTAGAAAAATCTCTAAAATAGGAAAATGATACTGATATTATTAAATTAATTGTGTTTTTAAATGCGCTTGATGTCTTATATAATCAAAGGCACCATAGACTCCTAATTCAAGTCAGAATATGAAACTTTCAGCGAATGGTAAAACTTAAAGATGAGAATACGTCTTACCTAACCCAATTGAGATTTTTGTTAATTTTCGGAATTGGACAACAGATGTTGATCAGGGATTAACAGTAGATCTTCATCGTTCGGTGGGGACACGATGATGGATGATGTTGATCGACTGTCCTGCAACCACAAGGGAAGATCATGAAGGACTATCGGTCGTGCCAGCAAGGGACCCTCTAATGCTTAAGTCAGTAAGTGAGATGATTGAGCATAAGAGCTTAGTTGTGAATAGGGTTACATATTGCGTAGTGCATGCATACCTTAAGGTGATGTGGAGGTGTCCTTATATAGTTGATGATTCACGCTGATGGTGGTGGATTTATAGATCCCATCTAGGATACGTTTCCGGTTTAGCAGAGATTATGCTTATCATGTCTGGATCTAGCGGATCTCGGTGCTAATCATTATCTCCGTATGGCGGTACGATAAGTGCTCAAGTCTGAGGATGTCTGGTGCATGTAGTACCCGGTATGCTAAGTTGAGTTGTCAGGATAGAGTGACTGCTACATGGCAGGTGTCAATGCCTGAGATTGAGGCCTCATTTCTACATCCGTCACCTGAGGCTGAATCCAAGGCCTTAGGCCCTTTCCATTATCTAAGGCTAAAGCCGAGCCTTCAAGACTTTGTCCGTTATCTAGGGCCGATGCTGAGGCCTCAGATCTATATCCATGGCTACAGATGAGTATCAAGGCTTTCCGCCTTAACACGCTTCGATCCTTCTATGACATGTGGTGAGTTGGCCTTCGTGAGCCACATATCGACGGTTGCACAACTTCTGGGCCATGATCAAGGACGTGGCTAGATTTACTCATAACAGTTGCCCCCCAAGTTCTGTAGTCAGAGAATCTGAGCATGAAACTTGAAATATATTATTGGCTCATCTGAGAAAAGCTTTTTTAAACAACAGTCGCAATTGGTACGGATCTCGAAACATGGTCGCATTAAATAGGCGTGGAGTAAAACGTCACAATCATTCCTTTCCGTACGAAAAGTTGCAGCGCCTTAAATGTGGTGTGCCACCGCATACGTCGAAACAAACAGGAAAGTGCCAAGTGTCACGTCCTTGGAAGAAGAGAAAGGAATGGAGGCATGATTCCCTTGCCTTCTTCTTCGTTGCAACACAAAACCCTGAAACTTCTTCTCCTCTCTTTGATGAAAATTTACATCCTTACCTTCTTCTGTCGCACTCAGAGATTTAATATGGTGTACCGCCGCATACGTCGAAACAAACAAGTAAGTGTCAAGTGTCACGTCCTTGGGAGAAGAGAAAGGAATGGAGGCATGATTCCCTATACATACCCTGCCTTCTTCTTCGTTGCAACACAGAACCCTGAAACTTCTTCTCCTCTCTTTGCTGAAAATTTGCATCCTTACCTTCTTCTGTCGCACTCAGAGATTTAATCATAGCGATCCTTCTCTCCTTGGTACTTTCTTCTTTCTTGTCTCCTTAGATCGGCATTTAGCTAGCCCTTAGGGTTGAGGACCTAATGGCACAATTCCTCCAAGCAAGGCCAAATCCTTAGCCCAAAATGCACCAATGCAATCACCTTATACCCCAGTTAATCAACCAACACAGTCCCCTCCAATTCTCGCCTTACCGTCTACTTCTACTCACGTCTTTAATTTTCCTTCCTTTTGTCCAATTCTAGCATTCCTCATTGTTATTATTGAATCTATAGGAAATAATATACAAAATTTCCTACAACAATGGCAAGCACCACACAAGTGCCCCCCCTCCCCCAAGAATTTGTAGCTGTTCCACCGCATGGACCAACCATGTTGTCATTCACTACCTCAACCCAAGTTAAAAGGTGCCACAATATCCAAGACCCTTAATGTAGCCAAAGCCCGCTTAACGGCTAAAGCTACCACCAAAGTTTGTGCCGCTGAAACAACATAGCATGCTGTCAAGACGAAACTCAAGGCCAACACCACCATGCCAAAGCTACCACAATGGCTAAGGTCCTTACTATAGCCAAGGCCCACTTAACAACTAAGGTTGTGCCCAACAATAGTGTCATTATGACGAACAAAGGCCATTTTTATGGACCGAATGAACTACGGGAAACACGGTCAATTGGATGGCTTAAAACCCCAACCAGTTGGACTGTGGGGCCCATAACTACAAAAGGATGCTCTTGTGGACTTACAGACAAATGGATTTATTGTTTTGGACTAGTGTACAAAGCATTCAACTTGTACACACCATATTATTGTGTATACAAGACCTCTATGGTTGGTCTACAAGGAGTTCTAGTAGAATTTAGACTATAATTTTTGCTCATTTGGTATATCTTAATGATATGCTTAGACAAAACACAAGCTTTATGTTGGACAAAGAAACTTGCTTTCTTTTATGTAGGATTTTAAAGAATGGATATAAAGTCATTTGTATATGCCATAGATATGGTGAATTATTCAAATAAAAAGATTGGCCATTCTCTTGTTTCTTGCGACTAAAAATATGTTCCAATGGTGAGATGCCTCTGGGAAACCTCTGGACCGATCATGTTAAATTTTGTGTAGTTAGACTTCACTTAGTCATCCCTCTTTCTCATTTTTCCTTTAATTACTAGCTATTGCTAGATTGCTTCTCTTGGTAGGTATCACTGAATTTCTTGAGAAGTGTTGGCGCATATAGTGGTGGAAGTCAATCATCTATTAGGTACAGATTCGAAATATCTACACTTGGGAGTTCAATTCCTTATATTGCTCCATCAGATAGATTTAAAGATCGACAGTCGTATATGGACTGTCCACCCACATCAAAGGACGTCTGTCGAGTACAACCTTCCCATCATCTTCATATACCACCCCGCACGCAACATGGTGAGGTGTCACAAATGATGACATGGCCTCGATGTGGGCCTCTGGCTCATGAATGTCATCGGGAATGGTCCTCACCTCATCAATATCATATGTTTTGTCCCCCGCCTGATCTGGAGTGGCAAATTGGTCCTCGACTCATCCATGTCATGAGTAGAGTCCCCCACCTAATCCGATGATGCGGAGCGGGTCCTCGACTCATCAGATCATGCGTGTTGCCACCACGTCTAGACCCCTGGTGGTGTGGGATGCGCACCCTACAAGAACATCGTATAGATAAGATACTTCGCAATAAACTAGATTTGTACATGATAACAATTAGACATTTAAATACCCCATTGGACTCTACCATGGCCCATAGACGATTCATTTCGTTGCGCAGTATCTTATTCTCCCTATTAACTTCGTCCAACTCTACTGCATACTATGCCACCCTTTCTAACAATCTTTTCTGGATATCGATCAATTTTCTCATTAGAGCCTCCATTTTGATATAACCCTCCACCATCTCTTTCCTCCCACTATATTACTTTGCACTCTCCTCACCCACCTCTCTCCTCCCACTATCTTGTTTAGTGTTATTCACCTCGTCATTCTTATTCTTCTTCTTTTTCGTACTACTCCCATCCCCCTCCCCACCCCCTCCATCTCCATCATCCTCTTACTCCTCTCTTTCATCCCCTCAACAATTTTAATTCAGGAAAAACCTCATATACCCAAGCATGTTGAATGAAGGAAATAAGAAAATTTAAAATAAGACATAGTATAGTAGCAATGAATATGGAAACCTCATACGAAAAATGATTTACCTATAGGGCAAATATGCATCCACAAAAGTTTTAAATGCTCAAAAAGTGTCTTAATTAATTACAGTATTTGCTTATTCCTTTAATATCTCATACCCCATAACACCTCAAGTGCACCTATCAAATGCATCTTTATCATTTACAAAATCTATATATTCATCTACACATGCATTCTTCCCAGGCAATCCAACAACTAAATTCTCTACACACATCAACATAGCCAGCTTCACGGTGTCTACATGAAGGTTGGTCCTTTGGAAACGTTTAAATGCAACTTCCAAATCCTTACAATTATAGACTTATCCTTAAAATATAGCTCCATAATAGCCTTTCTTCATGGTCCCGATACAGTCTGTTTTAATTCTTCCACTCCTAACCACTTGAGACCCATAATTAAGGTGAAATCCATCTCCCTAAATTTGAGAATGGTGTCATGAAAGTCAAACTGGAGGTCACCGAGGTGTCACTGCGTCAGGCAATGGATCATCGATCCATTTGCCCTCCATCCGCTTTCATCGAAATCAAGCAGATATCTATATTGGGTATTTTTTAACATCTTTGCCCTGACATGGGAATTTCTGAAATTTTCCTTTACAAAATCCTATTGAGCACCTAGGGGAAACATTTGCACCTTCGTATTCTAAGCACAGACCAGGTTTTCTTACCTCACAGAAGGATTCTGTGAAAGATGAAGTATTTTATTTAAGTGTATTCTTACCAACGCACATCGACGATTCAAAGACACTATTTGTATTGCATTAAATATTGTGGATTGATGATGCACACTATGGATGGTCGATACATGTTGTAATTTGTCGATACTCATCGTGAATCACCAATATTCACTACTGATCGATGATACAAACTTGGATCTCTAATACTCACTATAGATCCTCGATAGTACATAGTGTGTACCGACGAACTGCAGTGACTATCGGCGATCCACATTGTGTATCGACGAACCACAATGTGTATCGACAATCCAAAGTGCCTTGGATGACCATTAAAAAAATTAATAAACATTTCAATATGGGACTACCACAGTCTCTACCATTCATATAAACGCCACATTCTCCCTTTCGCAAACTTCAACCATTCAAACAACAAAAATAAAAATAAGCAAAATAAAATAAATAAATAATTATAAAATGAACCACTACACCCTTCTCCCTATCGGCGATCCACAGTGAGTATCGGCGATCTGCGGTGTGTATCAACGACCCTTACTGCCTTGGATGGCCTTTACAAAAAAAAAAAAAAAAAATAGTTTCAACATGGAACCGGCACACTCTCCATCATTCATATGAACACCACATCCTCCTTTTCATAGACTCCAACTATTCAGACAACAAAATAAGATTAAAAAAAAAAAAAAACAAAAATAACTAGAAAAGGAACCACCACACCGTACACCCTATCACAAACTCCCACCATTGATAGACACCAATAAAAACAAAAACAACATAAAAATACTTACCTTTAACTGCCTTCATGGCCAGAGAATATATATATATATATATATATATATATATATATATATATATATAAACCCTCTTTTCCGACTAGAACTTTGTCGGAACTTGAAGGAGTTATGTTTGAGATTTTGGCTGGAGATATATATAAAAAAAAAAAAAAAAACCCTCTTCTTTTCACCCAGAATTTCACCAGAGCTTGGCCGGAGTTTGTCATTGTTGCTAAGAAGTCGGATGTCAGACCATACAACTACCAACCGTCGAAGATGCTTGGTGTGGTCCCCTCTGAAAAATAAATAAGAAAGAGAGAAGAAAAGGCCAAATGACCCACCTATTGAAATCATCTCACATCTTATGTGGGCCCACTGGATAGTCTTGCAGTATATTCAAGCCGTCCAAATGAAATGGGTTTTAATTTCATGCCATATGCGCAAGTTTGAGGGAAAAACTCATCACGAATGGACCACACCAGAAGAAATAGTTCAAAATTAACTCACAACATTAATATAGTTGTGGGCCACAGACAGCTCCAGAAAATTTTGAAATGATCCTATTGTGAGTTCATAGTGGTCTAATTAAAGTGAACGGATCAGATTAACCGAGGGCTGTTCCCAATCGTTGATTTAATGGGGCCCACACCCTCATTCTCAAAAGGCGCTTTCGACTTCCAAGAGAAGCTAACGCCATATGAGGGGACAACCGGTAGAGGGGCATTTTCGTCCTTCAAAAAGCCAAAATGTGCCTAGAGAGCTAAAAGGGATGTGGATTCTAATACTAGTGTTAACACCTTTATTACGTTATACTTCGGGGCCATTTTAATTAATAACCCCATAAATGAGGCATGTTGGATGGCCCTATTCTACTAGAGAATGGTCATTTCACTCTGTCAATCTATTGTGAAATACCATATAGGACAGGATTCTTAAAATCAAGCAAATAAAAAACTTGGGTGGGCCACACCAACAAAACAGCAAGAACAACAATGTCTACTATTGAAACCCTCCTAGAGCTGGCCATGATGTTTATATACCATTTAAATTGTTCATATAATTGTTACTGCTCAAATAAATTGTAGGTAAAAAAATTATCCTGAAACAAAACTTTTGTCATCGTCAAGCCTTCAATCCACACTATTTTGTGTGGTATGGCCCACATGAGTTTTATACGTGTCTTATTTTTAAAATCTTGTCCTATTGTGGTCTTCCAAAACATATGAACAAAGTAGACTCTATAGGCCACACATAGGGGTATCAATGGGCCAGGCCAAGCTCTGTTCAAGCCCAGCCGGCATTTCATAACCTAAACCCATACCTAGCCCAAGCCAGCCCAACCTGGCCCTAATTGTAATTATAGGGCTTGGCCTAGGCCCACCAGAGCCTGAGGCGGCTAGTAGAAGGGTTTTTCGCTGACTTCGAGATAAGCCCGGCAACGAGTCATGTTGAACTGTGTTCGTGTCGTGTCAAAAATGCCCTCACCCAAACTCGACCCATTAACTAATGGGTTAAAATCTAGAAACCCAAACTCATTCATTAATTTAACAAGTAACCCGCAACCTGACTTGTTTAACCTGTTAAATAAATGGGCCGTGCTTTCGTGGGTAGAGAGATGGGAAAGGGGCTCGATTCAACAGAGATTTTGAAGCATGTCATGTGGGGCCGTGGGCAAAAAGATGGAGAAAACTCCCGAGAGAGAGAGAGAGAGAGAGAGAGAGAGAGAGAGAGAGTCTTATTGGTTGTCTTAGTTTCTTAGTGATTTCTCACCACACTAAAAATAATTACCAAAATGCCCACACTAACGGATTTCGCAGGTGAAACACTAACTTGACCCATTATCTTAACGGGTCTTGATGCGTCAACCTATTAGTAACCCGATATGATAAGGCTGAACATGAACACTGATTTTTTTCATGCAGGTTTTGTGCGGGTTGGTGGATCGTGTGGAATTTTGCCAGGCCTACTTAGAGAGTGTTATATGTGGCATAGGATGATCAGCATGTGTAGCACGGGTCGAGGTCACGTGCAAATACGATACAATGATTTGAACCGTCCACCTTCTTAGGACGCAAATTAACTACTAACAGGTTCAATAGCGAGACTCACTACTGAAGTGACGTTACCATGTTTTTTGGGCCCCACCATAATGTATGTGTTGTATCCACATTGTCCATCCATTTGGAGAGATCATTTTAGGGCATGAGCCAAAGAATGAGTCAGATCCAAAGCTCAAGCGATCCCCACCATAGAAACAGTGGAGATTGAACGCCTACCATTAAAAACTTCTAGGGGCCACAGAAGTTTTCGATGAATCTAATATTTGTTTTTTCCCTTAGTTCATGTCTGTGTTAACTTATGAACAAGTTGGATATCAAATAAACATCATGATGGACCCTAGGAAGGATTCAACAGTGGGCGTCACTCTCCCCATTGTTTTCTATGGCGGGGTCCACTCGAGCTTTGGATCTACCTCATTCTTTGGATCATGCCCTAAAATGATATCTCCAAATGGATGGACAGTGTGGATACACTAAATACATCATGGTGGGGCCCACAAAACATGGTGACGTCACTTCAATAGCAAGTTTGGCTACTCAACCTGTCAGTAGCTAATCCACATCCACCTTCTCAACCCCGCTATCATCAATGAGCTACACAGTAATAATGACACTTCAAAAAAGAACCTTAGCATTAATATGTAATGGAATGTGAGCCAGTGAAATTGTCTTTTTCAATGTTCCACCTTCATTTGGACATCATGATCAGAGATGTACACGAGTCGAGTAAGGTCGAAAAAACTCACTCGACTCGCTGGAAAAATACTCGGTTCAGATCAAAAGTGAGTTTGAGCCAAGCCGAGCCGAGTCAAATTTCTGGTGCTCGAATGTGTTTGAGTGAGCTTCGATCAGGGCCATGCTCGATTCGGCTCGACTCGTTTATAGACTTGAACTCAGCTCGATTTGATTCAACTCAGCTAGGAGCCGTTGTTTATATAAGTTCTTTTTTTACCCTAATCTGTTTTATCTTTTACCCGCCTGAGAGCCCCTCTTTTCAAACCCTAACCCTAACCCACCCTCCCCCTCTCTAAGCTCAACGGCCAGTCGTCCACTCCATGCCGACAACCCCCTATCTCAGCCTGCCCTGCTCGCCGCTCGACGCCGGCCACCTCCTGTTCGCACTCTGCTCCCTCGTCGCCGGCCACCCCCTGTTCTCACTCTGCTCGATCGACGCCTACACAACCTCAGCCACCCACTATTCTTACCCTGCTCGCTCGTCGCTAGCCACCCCCTGTTCTCAATATTAACAGATATATTAGTTGAGGTGGATGTGTGATGTGGATGGTTGGATGGATGTGTGGATGGATGGGAAACTCGAACTCAGCTTGAAACAATCGAACTCGGACTTGGCTCAAAAACTCAAAATCGACTCGAACTTGCTTGGTCTGCTGACCGAGCAAGGGCTTGCTCGACTCGGCCTAGTAGAATCGAGTAACGAGCAGAAGTAGGTGGTTCCGAATCGAGCAAGGTGGTGCTCGACTCAACTCGACTCGTGTACAGCTCTAATCACGATTGTCAAAATTATTAGTTTAGCATAAGTTTTACTACGATGCCAATAGAGACCACCAACCAAACCATGGACTGTTTGGATCAGACCATCGCAGCATGTGGACCTAATAGAGTGACACATTTTAACTATTTTCAATTGGGATCATCAGACCATCGCAGCATGTGGACCTAGTAGAGTGACACATTTTAACTGTTTTCAGTTGCGACCGTCAAAATAAGCTAGAAAACCGTGACGCTTGCAACTGAAATGCCATGTGATTACCTGTGACCTGTGACGGGAATCTAGGTGGTCCCATCACGTTGTTAGTGAGAAATTCACTCGATCCATTCATTTTGCAAGATTACATTAGGACATAGCACAAAAAATGAGGCAGATAAACTCAAGTAATTCGAGTGGGCTGCACTACAGGAAAAGGTGGTTAGTGAGATGCCCACCGTTGAGACCTCCTAGGGCCCACAGTGATGTTTATATGCCATCCCTACCATTCATAACGTCATTCCTACTCAGGATGAACTGAAAACACAAATATTCGACTGATCCGAAACTTTTGTGGCCCCACGAATATTTCAACTATAGACGTTCAATGCTCCCGGTTCTCCGCCCACTTGAATTTTAGATCTGACTCTTTTTTAGTCCCATGTACTAACATGATCCGGCAAAATGAATGGACGTAGTGGATTTTTCACTCACATCACGGCCCCCACCTAGATTCCTGTTGTACGATTGCCTAGGGCTTTCGTAAGAAATCCAGGTCCGTATCTACAAACCTGTCATCAGCTCCCCACGCCACTCATTCAACCTTTTCTTCTCCGTCTTCTCTCCGCATCAAATCAGGTCCAATCAAACCAAATTCTAAAATAGAAACCAAATGAAAACCCATAGAATATGAAGAAAATCCAGTGAAAAATCTCATCTTTCCAATAAAAATAGGATGTTTATAGTTCTAAATTTAGGGGTTTTTTCTGGTTGAGATGGTACACGTGTGAATGGAGGGCGGTGCATGCGAAGAGAAGGGGAGAGGTTGGCATGCTTCAGATGAGAGAGAGAGAGAGAGAAGCATTGAAAGAGGAGAGATGATAAGGAAATAGTTTTAAAAATGATAAGGAAATAGTTTTAAAAAGGAGAGCATTAATGGGTAATAAAATGGGAAGAGGGAGACGTTTGAAATGGAGGGAAATTTTAAATTTTTTGTTTAAATATTAGACTTCTAAAAATATAAATGAGTCGTACCGGGGGCTTTTAGACAGTTGAGTCCAAGCCAAGCCTGTTAAGAAACAGGCTCTACTCTTAAGCCCGAAACTAGCCTTCGGGTCAGATACTCCAACCCAAGACGGGCCCAAGACGGGCTAAGCCCGAAAGCCCATTGACAGCCCTAGCTACATACAACCACAAGCACAAAGGGCCACGGGCAATCCGCTCCAATCAAAATCTAGGTGGACTCCACCTTGAAAACAGTAGTGATTGGATGTCCATCATTAAAAACTTATTGATGGCAATCCACTCCCATCAATAATGCTTATTTTACATTCAGCCTTGATGTCCAAAACTTTTGTGTCCCCGAGAAGTTTTGAATGGAGAGCATTCAATCATCACTATTTCATATGGTATGTTCTATTTAAGATTCTGATTTACCTTATTTTTTAGCTCATGCCCTGAAATGAAATGAAAAAATGTATGACTGACGTGGATAAAAAACATATACCCATGGAGCACCATCCGGTAGTCCCATTGCTACTGGCAGTGTTGTACACAATCTACGTCCATTACAGATTAGGCGCGACCCTAGGCTGCACCAAAGACAGTGTAACCCTTACTGTGCGACACACGTTCCATCCATTTTTTTTAGATCATTTTAGGGGAGCAACCCAAAAGTGAAGCAGATCCAAATTTCAGGTGGACCATACTGTAAGAAATAGTGGTGATTGAACATCCACCATTAAAAATTTCCTATGGCCCTCCATAATATTTTATGATCTTCATTTGCTATACAAAACATTATTCAAAATTATCCATCCACTACCAATGTTGACTGAGCGGAGTGTCAAGGGTAAATTGGATCAACTTCAATCCTTCCAACTATATGTTCTTAGGAAGAAGGCTAGAGACACAAAGCCTAACCTTAATGATTCTAAATCTAAGATTTTGTACACCTCCATCGAGTCTAAGCAAACTTTTGTAAGAATTTAAAAATTCAACGTAATGACAATACCACTTATAGACACCCCACCCTAGGCCGATAAGATGATTAAAGATTGAATTATTAGGATAGATGATGATTTGTACCCTTAACCCTAATCTAAACCCCGATCCATACCTTTAAACCTAATCCATACCCTTAACCCTAAACCAAATTCTAAAACCTAATCCATGCCCAAAATCATAATCTAAACCCAAAATCCTAACCTTAATCATAAACCCTAGGAGCCACCTTTAGAAAAAATCGAGCAAAACTTCCCAACGCATCAACACGATGGGTCAACTCACTGGAACGGCCCAACCTACCCACCTAGTCAACTCACCCAGTTAGAGCCCAGGAGTTAAGCCCAAGCCCAAGCCCAAGCCCAACTAAGGCCTACAGTCCGAACAAAGGGCCAACTCTATAGTAGCCAGGGGATCCTCACATCTGTGGGAGATTTCCCGCAAAAGCAGGAGAAAAACCGTGCACTAGCGTCACCCAACTGACGGATTCCCTCCAACTTTTAACAGCTTGCATCCCTGTCTGGTAGCTGTCATTTTGCAAAGTTTCAGTATGAGGGGGTGCCAAAAGACCTCTTTGTCCCTCTTATGGCCCATAATCACTATCTTACCCCTCATGAGATGATGCCATGTGGCAATCTAAACACCTTTACATCCATGCTTGCCCTCAAGGCTGGCAACAATTATGGAATAGCCAGAGCTAGGAGGGTTATAAATAGGCCCCCATTCTCCCATTTCAATCATCCACAATCCACAAAAAAATCTACAACCCACCAAGAGCTCCTTCACCCTTAGCTATCTAGCTTAGCCATCACTCCACCAAGGAGAGTGAAAGTGGGGAAGTGGGCCTAGCCCTGGTCTAGTCTAACCCAGCCTTAGCCTCTTGAGTCAACCAATTATCAATCCAAGCCACTCGAGTTAATCCTTGCGACACTACCGTCCATCCAACCATCTAATCATCAATCAAGTTCATCCAATTATGCATTAGCATTGTACAACATCCACTCCCTTCTCAACCTTCATGTTTATCTCATCCATAGCACCCCATACATAGCATTCTCTTTCACCTAGTCCAGTCCAATGTATGCCCTGAGGCTTGCTGAGTTCCTTAGATCTTGCCCATAAAAAACTTGAGTCAACTAGTTACTCCGCTCGACAAGTAAGTAAGTCAGGGCAGGTTTGCTAGACCCAAGACACTGCTGAGCAGCAATGATGTATTAAACACAACATTCCAAACACACACAACATTCATTAAAGTGCAAGAACTGAAACTAATCCTTGAAAATTGGTTTAATCCTGTGAAGTAGAGACCGTACATCCGTACAGGCAAAGTGGGTGCATAACACCTTCCCTCTCTGTAACCACAGCCTTTACCTTGAATCTCAAGCAACAGATCAAGGAGTCATCTTAAGACTAGGGATCTTCGGATTCTCTATCTTGAGCATTTCTATAGGGTCTAGCCAACTGTAAATTGAAGTAACTGGCTAGTGGAGACTCCAGTCTTCTATGAATCCTGTCAAACACCCAACAAGTGTAAAAGCCCTCAGAAGAGGCAAACCCACATGGAAGCCCTTTATCCCTTAAACCCCATGAGGATCCAACATCCACAAAATGCCGACTCCGTTGGGGATATGTTAGTCATACTAGTCAGAACCGACTTGAAAAATAAGATTCCACTGATTTTGAGGAATAACAACTATTGCGCATATTAGCATCAACATTCATCTTATCCTTATACCTAAAAAAAAAAACCAAAAACCCCAAATCTAAAAAAATGAGAACCATTGCACACTCCGCGCACACCAAATCACAAATAGTTATGGCTAACCAAGAAGAGGAAGTCTATCCCTTCCCTACTATTAACATGCGAGACGCTCAACCCTTGCAGTCACGACCAACAAAAGTTGTGCCAGTTGCCTGCATCCAAGAATTGGCACAAAGAATGAAGACAATATAAGAATTGTTCCTCCAATTCATGCAAGTTTAAACTACCGCAGCTGGCAATCAAGTTGGTTTCCTCCAATAGCAGTAACCACAACAACAACCAACTCTCCTTTTAAAATCCAACCAAGTTCAACTGCAACCATCGGAGAAGGCACATGACCGCCGACACTAGTCAGCTCAACCCTCCACTTCATGGTGTTGCTTCTAGAATCCTCCCACAAATGGGAGTTAGTTCTATCATCCCACAACTAAAACCTCCAGTCAATTCCAATCCCTTCTCCTTAACAGGAGTTCCAGTCAATTTTAACATCCTCCTATGAATGGGGTTTCTTTACAATCTCAATTTTAACATCCTCCTATGAATGGGGTTTCTTTACAATCTCAATTTTAACATCCTCCTATAACCGGGGTTTCTATGCAATCTCATTTCCCAGCTCCAGTCAATTTTAACATCCTCCTATAACGGGAGCAATCACCAGGTTCAACCTCCTCCAAACAGGAATCATAAGGGCGCCAATGAGGCTAATTATTATGAGAAGGGATTAGGTTAGGCTTGGAAAGGGGCAAAACCCCTCTTAACTAATCCCTCCGAAATTGAACAAATTTGACAGTAGTTAGAAGAGATGAAGAGGTAATTACAAAAGCAGCGTGGGGTGGATTTCCCATCCACCAAGTTTAGGGATCTCTATCCCTTTCCCAATACAATGGTGCCTCAAGGCTTTAAGATACCAAAATTTAAAATATATGACAGGACAGGGTGTCCTATAAACCACCTCAAAGCTTTATGTGGAGAGCTTGATGTTGTGGCAGACAATGACGAAGCGTTACATGTCACTGGACTACTATCGAATTAAAACTTGGGAACGACTATCCCAAGCATTCATCGATCGTTTCGTGTACAATCTCAATGCAACACCCAAAAGGGTGGATCTTGCCTCCTTAAGGCAGAGAAATGATGAGTCATTATCAGCTTACATTGGACGATGGTGGGCTATGGCTGCCAGAATGAAGAAACCTATAGATGACGAGGAGAAAATCTCTATGATCATCCACTCGACAAACCCGAATATCTCTGAATATCTTGTCTCATATTTGTACACCAATTTTACCCAACTCATCCGCATTAGGGAACAAGTTGTTTGCTCGCCTTAAGTGCAAGGCTACGATGTAGTAATAAATCTCGGTAAGACCGAGGTCGATCCACAGGTAATTAGAGAACAACTTCTAAGCTATTCCAGCAACTAAGATTGCACCAATTAAGTGATTCAATTGAGAGAATTGTGTTAAAATAGTAACTTAAGAAAAATAATAATTAAAGAACTAAGGCTTTCAAGGATCCACTTGTAACAATCCCATGTTAATTCAATAAATCCAAGCATAAACACAACTAGATTTGAAGTTCTATCTCTCTTCTAGTTGGAAGATAAAGCGTTAATCACATTCAATCCCACTTAAGTTGAACTTCCAAGTTCTAGTCCTATTCAACCACATAGAGCATTCGAAACCATAGCCTTCGGAGTAACAGCCATGCCTATGGACTATGGCATGCTCAAGGGTTACTATAATTCGAATCTAACCAAGAAAAACATGATAATCTCAGAGAATTGCAAGGAATCCATGTTCGAAGCACATGAAGTCTCATAAAACTTCTAAAAATATCAACTTTATAAGAACTAGAACATTCAAAATTCGAACTTGAAGTGAAGCTACTTGAATTAAACTGAATTAAACATGAAATTGGCTTCAAGCTTCACCTCTCAGCCTTAGCTAAGAGATTCTGGCCGAGCATTGTCATACTACAACTAGAACTCAATAAAAAGCATAAAAATTCGGAGTTGGGAGGGTTGCAAACGCTCCACGACAGCTTCTTTCACTCCCCACGAAGTTCCTCAGCTTCTATGATGCCCTAGGAAGAGACCTTAGGTGTCCTTTTATAGTGGGAAAGCTTTATTGCGTCAGAATCTTCCAGAACTTGCGTAACCTTACACACTTGCGCAGAAAATCTCGGATCTCGAATTAGTAAGTTGTTGTTTACACAAGGCCGACCG
Organism: Liriodendron chinense; assembly: GCA_003013855.2. Taxonomy (NCBI): domain Eukaryota; kingdom Viridiplantae; phylum Streptophyta; class Magnoliopsida; order Magnoliales; family Magnoliaceae; genus Liriodendron; species Liriodendron chinense. The sequence continues at coordinate 15,321,287 of ML058384.1, forward strand.
GTCGTGACCGGTCGGACTGGGCTGGCCGACCGGTCTTGACCGATAGGACTGGGTTATTTTGAGTCCGGTGAGCACAGATCAATGGCTACCCATTGGCCGACCGGTCTTGACCAGTCAGCCTAACTTGTTCCTTCGTCCAGCAAGCTTCACAAGAGTGGGCAGTGGTGTGGCCGACCGGTCTTGACCGGTCTGGCTCCCTTGGCCGACCAATCATGACTGGTCGGACCCTTATTTCCAACTTCTCTTTCTTTCTTTCTTCTTCTCTCTCTTCTACTTGCTTTCTTCTTTCTTTGGTCCTCCTTCCATCTTCATCCAATGGCTCTAAATGGATCTTTTTTGTCACTAATTGGGCAAAGTCACTCTCATACCTACAATCAAAAAACAAGCATTAGATGGGCCTTTTAAACATGCAAACCATGCATCTAATGTGATTTAGTGGGCTAAATTATGTATAAATTGGAGGTTCAACACACCCCCCCAACCAGCTTTTTGTTAGTCCCGAGCAAAACATGCGTGAAATAAGTTCAAACCTCTAAAAATCAACTCTCCTTTAGAAACTATGTTTCTATCCATTCCAAGACATACAAGTGTAAAATTCAGAAAAATGAGATGATAGAAGTTGACACCTTAAACTCTCAAAACATAATAAATGTCCATATGAAATTCCCGCTGATTGATTGATAAATAGAAGAACTCGAACAAATTCAACCTAGTGTGCATAGTGAAAGTTCATCTCATGAGTTTCTGGGATTATCTTCTTCATAGATCAAGTAAACCATGGATTTAAAGGTGCATAGAGCAATAACAAGCCTATGATAGGAATTTGCCTTACAGTCCTTCCGACGGCTTTCACACTACGTCCCATTTCCGGCTTTGGTTATGGGTAGACCATCCCCCGGTTGGTAAATAGGTAGCCCTTTTCAAAATTTTCCACCATTTTCTCCATCATTCTCAATTTCATCCTTCCTTTTCCTGTTTCTTTTACATTAGATAGGATTTTTAGAAATCCATATCTTTCGTTATTTTTCCATGGACAAGGATGGACAACGTACCCCGGCTTGGTTCCTCAACACCTCAAATCTAAGTCTAGCCAATCCACAAATCACATAATCCCTTCAAACCATGAAAATCGTGTAATGTGAGCTAGGTGTAAGAGTGTTCAAATTTTCTATCAATCACATAAATAGGGGAATTCATATATAAAACCATTATATTAAGAGAAGTTTAAGACTTGCAACATCACTCACTTCGTATTTCCTTTTCTTATACTCGTATCATCTTGAATGCATGGAAATAAGGTTTTCTAAAAGAGTTTTGAATTTTTAGAAAATTTGAAAAAAATTTCACATATGATGCTCGAAATGTTGCAAACTGCTAGATGAGGAATCTCATCTCACCCCCCAACCAAATATTGCGTTGTCCTCAATGTAAAAATATATGCAATGAGCATGAACATGAGAGCAATGGTAAAATAAAAGAGTGTGAGAACAATAGTACCTGAGAGAGTCGATCATGGAAGTCTACAACTCCAACAACTAAATCTACTGAGCACGCAAAACCAGAACAGAAAAACAACTAAAACTACCTACGCTATTCCTCCATCAGACTAGGAGATCAATCATCCTGATACACAGGATCATTCAGAGTGATGGATGTTAATGCAAAGATTTGTCAATTACCATGGTTAGTGTGTCGTCGAGTCCCTGGCGGCTGAAGACAGTTTTCCTTGCGGCTGAAGACAGAAGCTTCTCGAAGATCAAGTCAGCTTCAAGCCTCTCCACCCAAACCTTTGATCCCAAAACCTTCTATAGTGGCCCTAATCCTTTCTAGGCACACTCTTAGCACCATCTATAGCTCACCTTCCATTAAGATCAGCAATGGAAAGGTTCTTGGTGGCAGAAGTTGCTTTAAAATTGAAAAACTATAAGTCTGCTCTCTCCGATACATACCCGATCCATCGGAGAATAGTCCGATAGATGTCCGATCAATCGGACATTGTGTCCGATCCATCGAAAAATAGTCCAGTTACATTGTAAACTCTCTGGACACTTTTCCGAGCCATCGGAGGGCTGTCCGATCCATCGGACAGTGTATTCCGATCAATCGGACAGTATGTCCGATCAATCGTACAATTGTCCAGCAAATATATGAAAAACTCTCTGGACTCTTTTACGATCAATCGGAGGTCTGTCCGATCCATCGGACAGGGCTCTCCGATCCATCGGACATAGATACGATCCATCGGAGGAATTTCCAGAAAAATTGCATCAACTCTCTGGAAGAAATTCCGATCAATCGGACCATCTGTCCGATCAATCGGACAGGGTATTCCGATCAATCGGAACTAAGTCCGATCAATCGGAGAACCTGTTTTCAAGCAAAATTCAAATTTGACTAAAACTTATGTCCGATCGATCGGAACCTATCGAGCTGACCGTTTTCTGACCGTTGAATGGCATAATCTATTTATAGAACTCGGTTGGATCTTGCCCAAGACACCTTGAGCATCATCTAGGGTTTGAGTGAGCCTTCTTCTTGAGATCCCCTTCTTCCAAACCCTTAGATTTGTTGAGTTCATTCTTCAATCCATGTTGATCTGACCAACATTGATTAAGCATTCAAAGCTTGGATTGAAACATGAACTCAACCCCTCTTTAATGGCATATTGACCTACCTCTCATAGACATTCTCTTGTCATCAATGCCATTAATGGTGGTTTAGGTAGAAGCTTTCCTCATATAAAAGCCATATCCCAAAATAGCCTCAACCTAACCTCAATCCCTCACCTTGGAATCTACAATGGGTCATCCGGAGCAAGGTTGTTGATCGAGGGAGCTGAAGAAGACGTCTTCCGTACAAGCCGAAGCTTCTTCAACAAAGGCATCATCAAGGGACTCAATCAGCTAAGTATATTTAGTCTTTCGAGTCCAAGAAACCTCCTCAAGTTGAGATTTGGGTTTCAGAGTTTGAAGACCCAAACTCGGTAGAGTCCTTGAGTAGGACAAGCCCTTGTGTAGGACTAAGTGGTCATGGATTAGTCCTATGGAAGGATAAATCCATGTGTTGAGTCGTAAGTCCTTTTGTAGGCTGTTAAGGTTTATGGTTAACCTCATTTAAAACCATAGTGATAGTGAAATCCGGCCACTCAAGGAGTGAGTGGATCAGCCGGGAGTGGAGTAGGTACATAACCGAACCACTATAAAAATCCCTTGTTGTGTGGTGAATGGATGAACTGATTTACTTCTTTCACATGTGCTTTTATTGATTTATACTTTGCATATCTGGTGTTTGATGAAAGTGCTCTAAGAATACTTTGTATTGAGAAATTTAAAAAGTGTCCTATTCACCCCCCTCTAGGACAAGATAACTTGTTTCTTGCTTCTACAACAGCGGTAATCAAACTTATACCGCATTTTCAATTGATATCAGAGAGGGTTCCTCCTCAAAGGCGTAACCGCCCGGAGTGTGATCCATCTCTAGAAGCTTGAAATCATGTCAAAAGGGGATTCTAGTATGGTTTCCAAACCTCCATATTTTGATGGATCAAACTACGCATATTGGAAAGCAAGAATGAGATTTTTCTTGCAATCATTGGATCATGCAACATGGAGGTCTGTGGAAATCAAATATGAAATACCCCTCTTGAACACTACCATAGAGGGTGTCACCACCACCACAGTCAAACCTGATGACTTATGGACTGATCTTGAAAAACTGAGATACATTAGCAATGCAAAGGCACTCAATGCTATTTTTTGTGCCGTCTCAGCGGATGAGTTCAAAAGAATTTGTAATTGCACAACATCCAAAGAAGCTTGGGACATCCTTGAAACTACACATGAAGGGACTAGTACAGTCAAGAGGTCAAAACTTCAGTTATTGACAACTCAGTTTGAAAATATGAAAATGGAAGAACATGAGAACTTCATGGAATTTTACACCCGGTTGAGTGATGTCACCAATGCTATGTGGGGATTGGGGGAGAGAATTTCGGATCCGCGCATTTGTAGGAAAATTCTAAGATCCTTACCCGAACGATTCTCTTCCAAGGTCATAACTATTGAGGAATGTAGAGATATTGATACTATGAAAATAGAAGATTTACTAGGATCTCTACAGACCCATGAACTTCATTTCAAGAAATCCCCAAAAAGTAGAAACACCGTGCTGAAAACTTCACACACTACACAAGAATCTGAAGTTGATAGTGATGAAGAATTGGATATGAATGAAATGGCTCTTATGGCCAAGAAGTTTAGAAAATTCTTCAAAAACAAAGGAAAGAGGGTTGACAAGAATAGCAAATCTTTTGACAAAAAGCGCTATACAGGAAAATCTTACAACAAGCCAAAAGATCCCAAGTGCTACAACTGTGGTTGCTATGGTCATATTGCCTCTGAATGCCAAGCTCCTGCCAAAGAAAAATTTAAAAAGAAAGCTATGGCAGCCACATGGGACAACCTTGGGAGTACTAATTCAGAAACAGAAGAAGATCAAAGTGATAAGAGAGGATCAGTTAAAATTCTGATGGCCTCTATCTCTGAGATTGTCCCAGACTTACAAGGTGAAAGAGACAATGATGATCATGAGCAATCAGAACACAATGTAACATCCTCCGATGATGACGAGGATGATAATGAAGGTTTGCAAGTTGCCTATGATGAGCTATTCCGTCAAAGCATCCTTCTTACCAAGAAGTTGAGCCAAGCTAATATTGAAAACAACAAATTGGCTGATGAAATGCAAGAAGTGAAGAGAGAAAACCACGGATTTTACCATCAGATCTGTGAATTGGAAAAGAAAAACAAAGCAGCTCAAGACAAAATTAATACCCTAGAAGATGAGCTGAAAAAGGCAAAATCTACAAATCAGTGTTTAGTCTTGCAGCTTAATCAAGAAAGTCAACTCAATGAAAGATTTGCCCAAAGTAGAGAAAACTTGATGATATCCTTAAGTCAGGTAAGCCTTGTAGCAACACAAGAGGGCTAGGCTATAATGAGCCAACTAAGGTTAGTAACCCAGAACCTAAAAAGATCAGGAATGCATCAGGAAGCACTACTAAGAGAAATTCACCTATATGTCATGCATGCGGAGATGTTGGTCATTTAAAGTTTGAATGCTTGGTCCTTAAGAATCCGATTCGGAACTTGAAAGGTAAATTTGTACCTACCGGTAAAAGGATGAATCAAATGTGGAGTCCTCCTAAACAAACTCCAAACATGAGGAAAAATTATCCCACTCCACCAAAGAAAGACAAAAGAATGGAAGAGCTCCTAGAAATGGTAAAACAGTTGAACAAAAGAACCATGGAGCTGATGAAAGAGAAAGCCTCAACAACTTATGCCCAAACAATGACATCCCTAGAATCAACCAAGAAACCTAGTTCTCCAAAAAGGATAGTCTCTAAATGGGTAGTAAAGAACAAATGCTTAGTTATTCATACAGCCCTTAGAGCCGGAAGAAACACGAGGTGGTATCTTGATAGTGGATGCTCCCGACACATGACAGGTGACAAGACTCAGTTTTGTGATTATGCTGAATTTGATGGTGGGTCTGTTACCTTTGGAGATGGGAGTATTGCCAAGATTGTTGGAAAGGGAACCATCACCGGGCCAGGATTGCCCAAAATTGAGGATGTACTATGTGTTGACGGTTTGAAACATAATCTGTTAAGCATCTCTCAAATATGTGATGAACAGCATTCCGTGAAATTCTCCAAAGAAATGTGCGAAATTATGGACCAAACTGGAAAATTAATATTAAAAGGGTTTCGCACTGGAGATAACTGCTATGTGATTGAAAACAAGGGTGATGAGGGACCATCTGCCGTATGCCACATGGCTATTAATGATGATACTGAATTATGGCATCAACGGCTTGGTCATGTCCATTACAGGAACCTTGCTAGGCTGAGTAGGAAGAAATTGGTGAGAGGATTACCAAAGATTGGGAAGAAACCAAAAGAAGTATGTGCTGAATGCTTGAAAGGTAAACAAATTAAAGTTGCACATAAGAAGACATCCATCATCGCTACATCAAAACCCCTTGATCTACTCCACATGGACCTTGTAGGCCCTACAAGAGTAATGAGTCAAGGTGGTAAGAGGTATTTCTTCGTTATTGTTGACGACTATTCCCGCTATACATGGGTTATATTTTTGAAAGAAAAGTCGGATACATTCGAGGAGTTTGAGAAACTCATGAAACGACTCCACAATGAAAAAGAATGCACAGTAAAACGTATTAGGAGTGATCATGGAGGGGAATTTGAGGATGGGCGCTTTAAACTATTCTGTGAAAATTTAGGCATCAAACATGAATTCTCAGCCCCAAAAACTCCACAACAAAATGGAGTAGCAGAAAGGAAAAACAGAGTACTACTCGAAATGGCCACAGTCATGATGAACAACAAAAATATAGCTCAAAATCTGTGGGCCGAAGCAGTGAATACAGCTTGTCACATCATTAACCGAGTTTATTTGAGAGCCGGCCTAGATAAGACCCCATATGAGCTGTGGAATGGAAAAGTCTCAAACATCAAGTACTTTAGGGTCTTTGGTAGCAAATGTCACATCCTTCGAGATAGAGAAAATTTAGGAAAATTTGACTCTAAGAGCGATGAGGGAATATTTCTAGGATATGCTTCTGATAGTCAGGCCTATAGAGTGTACAACACAAGGACTAAAATAACTCAAGAATCCATAAATGTTGTCATTGATGACCAATCCAAGAAAGACACAAGACTAGATGATGATGAAGTGGGAGAACCGTGCCACATAGGTAAACCTGATGAAAAATCTCCCACTCCCAATGCCTCAATAGCTTCGGGAAATGCTCCACATATCAAGGATCATCCCCTCAATCAAATCATTGGAGATCCGGATGTTGGAGTCAAGACTAGAAGACAACTTGAGGCCATCAACAGTCATGTGTGCTTCACTTCAAAAATTGAACCAAAAAATATAAATGAGGCTCTCAATGATGAGTTTTGGATACTTGTTATGCAAGAGGAACTTCAACAGTTTACCCGAAATGATGTTTGGTTTCTAGTTGAAAGACCAAATGAGAAAAATGTCATTGGAACCAAATGGATCTTCAAAAACAAAACAGATGAATCTGGCAATGTGATTTGAAATAAAGCACGTCTTGTAGCTCAAGGGTACTCTCAAATTGAGGGAATTGATTTTGATGAAACTTTTGCCCCGGTAGCTAGACTCGAATCCATTCGAATTCTCATGTCCATAGCATGTGCTCTTAAATTCAAATTATTTCAAATGGACGTGAAGAGTGCCTTTCTAAATGGTATACTTGATGAGGAGGTTTATGTTGAACAACCAAAAGGGTTTGTGGACCCTAGTTACCCTCAAAGAGTCTACCGATTGAAAAAGGCTCTCTATGGGTTAAAACAAGCCCCCCGAGCATGGTATGAACGTCTTACTCAATTTCTTATTGCTCACCAGTTTGTTAGGGGGAGTGTTGATAAAACCCTATTTGTTAAAAGGACGGCTGATTCCTTTCTCATTGCTCAGATTTATGTAGATGATATTGTATTTGGGTCTAACTGTGAAGAATTCTCTGGCTTATTTGCTGAACTAATGAAATCTGAATTTGAGATGAGTTTGGTTGGCGAACTAAATTTTTTCCTAGGATTGCAAGTTAAACAGCTGAAAAATGGAATCTTTATCAACCAAACTAAGTATGCAAAAGACTTGGTCAAGAGATTTGGGCTAGACTCGGGTCGATCACACACCACGCCTATGGCCACCACCATTAAACTTTCTAAAGACTTATCTGGCACTAGTGTTGATCAACATTTATATAGAAGTATGATAGGGAGTCTTCTCTACCTCACAGCTAGTAGACCCGATATCGCCTTTAGTGTATGGGCATGTGCTAGATTTCAAGCCGATCCGAAGGAATCACACCTCATTGCTGTAAAATGAGTGATTAGATATGTGGCCTGCACCACTGAATATGGCCTGTGGTACCCCTTTGACACCTCAACCATCATTGCGGGGTACTCCGATGCCGATTGGGCCGAAAATATGGATGACAGAAAATCCACTAGCGGTGGCTGTTTTTACATCGGAAACTGCTTAGTTGCTTGGCATAGCAAAAAGCAAAACTCCATCTCTTTGTCCACTGCTGAAGCTGAATATATTGCTGCCGGAAGTTGCTGTGCTCAACTACTTTGGATGAAGCAGATGTTGAAGGATTATGGTCTTAATCAGGATGAAATGACTCTTTTTTGTGACAACACAAGCGCCATTAATATCTCAAAAAATCCGGTTCAACATTCTCGAACCAAGCATATCGACATCCGGCATCACTTTATAAGAGAACTCGTTGAGGAAAAAACTGATTAATCTTGAATACATTCAAACTGAGCGGCAATTGGCCGACATCCTTACTAAGCCGTTAGATTCCACAAGGTTTGAACACCTTCGGAAGTCTATCGGTGTGTGCTCATTCTAGCCAAATGGAAACTCATGTGCATATAGGTATATCTGAGGAATTAGCCTCATTTTTTTTGTGATTATTGATATTCTCATGCTCACACTCTTATCATATAAGTTGGGAATCATTTGCTGAAGGGAGGAAATGTTTAGTGATAAAATCTCACTGGGGGCATTTCCGATGGATCGGACACATCGTCCGATCAATCGGAAATATCGGGATTTCAACAGTTAAATATGCGAGCCCTATTCACTTGGTCTTCATTTCTGCCCTATTCATATCTTCTCTCAGCCCCTTTTGCTAGGGTATCCCCATCCGATCGGTCTGTAGCTCAGCTGGGTTTCCCTGGATCCTCATTTGCAGCCCCAACAGGTCTTCGTGTCTCCTAGGTAAGATCCTCCAAGCTGTCAGTTTGATTTTTTGGCTATCCGATCGGTTTCTTCTGTCCCTCTCCTCTATCAGATCATCATTTCTTGGGATTTGAAGTGTTTTCTGTCCATCTTGGTATCTACATTGGTTAAATCCTCTTTCCAATCTTGCTACATCATGCCTAAAGATCCGAAAGGCAAGTCCAAGATGGCTGCTGGGCCATCCACCACTGCCAGGACCAAGAAGTTGCAAACTTCTCGACCCTCTCAGGGCTCTCCTCCACCTGCTGCACCTCCTGCCCAGCCTGAGAGTCCAGCCTCTCTCTCTCGGTTTCAATCTCGCACCATTATCTATGAGAGAGTGGTCACTGAGTCATGTGTGGAGCCCTTTGGCATTCCCGCTCTTCTTGCACAGATTGGGTGGGATGCTGTACTTCGTTTTGGCGGCGTAGCCCATCCCGAGGTTGTATATACATTTCTATCTAAAATCATCAACCCCGTTGGAAACCCTCCCTCATGTGAAGTTATTGTCGGAGGGCGGGTCGTCCAGGTCACAGCCCACACAATAGCCGCCCTGATTGGTGTTCCCGTGTCCACAGCCCCGCAACCAAATGACAATCTGCTTGATACTTCTCTTAGGGCTGATTGGACTCGCTACTTATGTCGGGGTCCAAATCCGGAGTGGATCGACGGTAGTGCACTACGGGCATCTGAAATGTCTAATAGGTTTCGAGTGCTCCACCAGATCTTCAGCACTAATGTCTACCCCCGCAGTACCAACAATCCGACCTTACTGCCAATATGGTCAATCTGCTGTATCACGTTGGTCATGGGACGCGCCTGTGTCTACCATCCATCATTTTGCATCATATTTTGGACGCTCTGCCACACAACCGCAACACCATTCCGTTCGGGTGGCTCATTACCAGATTAGGGCACGAGTGCGGGTTCACAGATATTGTGGTCCACCCTATTCCTCGCCGCACCTTCCGGGACCTCAATATTAAGAAAATGTCCCTCCCAAAAGAAGACAACGTCGAAGATCGGGATTTCTCTCACACTCCAACACAGGTGTCGGCTGACACCCACAGCAGGTCTTCCGCTCCCTCACCGTCGCCGGCCCCAGCTCGTCGCTCAGTCAAGCGGCAACTTCAGTCCGACGCCTCTTCGGCTCCTCCTCCTCCCAGCACGGAGCAGATTACTGCTCAACTAGATCGAGTGGAGGGTGCCCTTGCACAGCATGGTGAGCGGCTGTCGCGACTCGAGAGCTTGATGCAGTCCATTCATGCTGCTGTCCAGAGCCTCACCTCAGCTTTATCATGCCGTCGTGATGACGTTGCTGGACCTGCTCCATAGCTGCCTATCTTTTCAGTTAGGGTCCCTAGTGTCTAGTCGTCGCAGATATCTTTTTGGAGCGACGTTGATAGTTGTATTGATTGATGCATCTTTTCTTTGACACCTTTTTGGATCGGCGGATGGTTATACTTTTTGGATATGTTTTTGGATATTTTTTTTGGATATTCTGCTATGCCCTGTATTTGGATATTCTGATGATCATTATGTCTTTCTTTTTGCTATAATATTATGTCTGATGATCATTCTTTTTGGCTATCTTGTGCATATATACAATTATAATTGGGCGCAATTGCTTATCCTTGTTGGGCTTCTTGCCCTCTTTTGGATTTTGTATATATGGTATGTTGGTCATGATATACATTTCAGGAGGGGAGGTTGGTTGTTTGGGCTATAAGCCCTCTGTGCTTACTGTCATATACTTGTATATCCTTGCATGACCATGTGTGTGTTGGCTTCCTCTCTCGGCACGATAATGTTTATTTCCTCCTTTAGTCTATGACATATGCGCTGCATTCTCATTTCACAAACCTTTGTCAATCACTGACAAAAAGGGGGAGAATTTATCCCACCAAAAGGTCCAGGTTATCTTTTTGTTGATCTTTTGTGTGCAGGGACTAAGGGGGAGTTCAAGTGAAGCCTAGTTTGTACATTGAGTCTGTACATTTTGTATGTAATGAGTCATGTCTATGTATAAAGTTTTTATTTTTCCTCGACATGATGTATTTTGGTTTTTGGTGTCTAGGATAAGTCTGTGGTATGGACCAAGACTTGCATAGGTTTGGTTTTGTATGGTAATTGACAAAGGGGGAGATTGTTAATGCAAAGATTTGTCAATTACCATGGTTAGTGTGTCGTCGAGTCCCTGGCGGCTGAAGACAGTTTTCCTTGCGGCTGAAGACAGAAGCTTCTCGAAGATCAAGTCAGCTTCAAGCCTCTCCACCCAAACCTTTGATCCCAAAACCTTCTATAGTGGCCCTAATCCTTTCTAGGCACACTCTTAGCACCATCTATAGCTCACCTTCCATTAAGATCAGCAATGGAAAGGTTCTTGGTGGCAGAAGTTGCTTTAAAATTGAAAAACTATAAGTCTGCTCTCTCCGATACATACCCGATCCATCGGAGAATAGTCCGATAGATGTCCGATCAATCGGACATTGTGTCCGATCCATCGAAAAATAGTCCAGTTACATTGTAAACTCTCTGGACACTTTTTCGAGCCATCGGAGGGCTGTCCGATCCATCGGACAGTGTATTTCGATCAATCGGACAGTATGTCCGATCAATCGTACAATTGTCCAGCAAATATATGAAAAACTCTCTGGACTCTTTTACGATCAATCGGAGGTCTGTCCGATCCATCGGACAGGGCTCTCCGATCCATCGGACATAGATACGATCCATCGGAGGAATTTCCAGAAAAATTGCATCAACTCTCTGGAAGAAATTCCGATCAATCGGACCATCTATCAGATCAATCGGACAGGGTATTCCGATCAATCGGAACTAAGTCCGATCAATCGGAGAACCTGTTTTCAAGCAAAATTCAAATTTGACTAAAACTTATGTCCGATCGATCGGAACCTATCGAGCTGACCGTTTTCTGACCGTTGAATGGCATAATCTATTTATAGAACTCGGTTGGATCTTGCCCAAGACACCTTGAGCATCATCTAGGGTTTGAGTGAGCCTTCTTCTTGAGATCCCCTTCTTCCAAACCCTTAGATTTGTTGAGTTCATTCTTCAATCCATGTTGATCTGACCAACATTGATTAAGCATTCAAAGCTTGGATTGAAACATGAACTCAACCCCTCTTTAATGGCATCTTGACCTACCTCTCATAGACATTCTCTTGTCATCAATGCCATTAATGGTGGTTTAGGTAGAAGCTTTCCTCATATAAAAGCCATATCCCAAAATAGCCTCAACCTAACCTCAATCCCTCACCTTGGAATCTACAATGGGTCATCCGGAGCAAGGTTGTTGATCGAGGGAGCTGAAGAAGACGTCTTCCGTACAAGCCGAAGCTTCTTCAACAAAGGCATCATCAAGGGACTCAATCAGCTAAGTATATTTAGTCTTTCGAGTCCAAGAAACCTCCTCAAGTTGAGATTTGGGTTTCAGAGTTTGAAGACCCAAACTCGGTAGAGTCCTTGCGTAGGACAAGTCCTTGAGTAGGACAAGCCCTTGTGTAGGACTAAGTGGTCATGGATTAGTCCTATGGAAGGATAAATCCATGTGTTGAGTCGTAAGTCCTTTTGTAGGCTGTTAAGGTTTATGGTTAACCTCATTTAAAACCATAGTGATAGTGAAATCCGGCCACTCAAGGAGTGAGTGGATCAGCCGGGAGTGGAGTAGGTACATAACCGAACCACTATAAAAATCCCTTGTTGTGTGGTGAATGGATGAACTGATTTACTTCTTTCACATGTGCTTTTATTGATTTATACTTTGCATATCTGGTGTTTGATGAAAGTGCTCTAAGAATACTTTGTATTGAGAAATTTAAAAAGTGTCCTATTCACCCCCCTCTAGGACAAGATAACTTGTTTCTTGCTTCTACAACAGCGGTAATCAAACTTATACCGCATTTTCAATGGACATGTCCTCTGAATTAAATTTCTCAACAAATGGTTTAAGGCATGTCCATTAACTTTAAAACAGTTACCATTTGCGGCATTCTCTATCTTCACAGCCCCATGAGGAAAAACTTCTTTAACATTGTATGGGCCGGTCCATCGAGATCGTGATTTTCCCTAAAAAAGATGAAGTCGGGAATTATACAAGAGCACTTTCTGACCCTCATGGAAAGATTTCCTGAAGATGTGCTTGTCATGAAAGGCCTTCATCCTACTCTTGTAAATTCTCGAGTTCTCATAGGCATCGTTTCGGATCTTATCAAGCTCATTTATTTGGAGTTTGCGAAGCAAGCTAGCCTTGTCAACATTAAAGTTTAATGCCCGAATTGCCCAATAAGCTTTGTGTTCAATCTCCACAGGCAAGTGGCAAGCTTTCCCATAGACAAGTCTATAAGGGGACATTCCAATGGAGGTCTTGTAAGCGGTGCGGTGAGCCCAAAGCGCATCATCTAATCTCAGTGACCAATCTTTGCGATTCGGCCTCACCGTCTTTTCCAAATTTGTTTGATTTTTCGATTGAAAATTTCAGCTTGCCCACTCGTCTGTGGGTGGTATGGGGTACTCACTTTATTCCTAATGTCATATTTCTTCATTAAGGCTTCAAAAGGCCTATTGCAAAAGTGAGAACCACCATCACTAATGATGCCTCGAGGCGTTCCAAATCTGAAAAGTATGTTTTCTTTAAGGAACTTTAGAACCGTACAATGATTGTTGGTTCTACATGGAATAGCCTCTATCCATTTAGACACATAGTCTATGGTAAGCAATATATAGACATGTCCAAAGGATGAGGGGAATGGTCCCATGAAATCGATGCCCCAACAGTCAAAGACTTCAAGATGTTGAATTGAAGTAAGAGGCATCATATTTCGACGGGATAATCCTCCTAACTTTTGGCAACGCTTGCATGCTTTGCAAAACTCGTGGGTGTCCTTAAATAGAGTGGGCCAATAAAAACCACACTGCAGAATTTTTACAGTGGTTTTCTTGCCGGAAAAATGACCCCCACATGCTTGATCATGGCAAAAGGAGATGACGGAATTATGTTCATCATCAGGGACACATCTCCTAATAATTTGGTCTGGGCAATATTTAAACAGTAAAGGTTCATCCCAAAAAAATATGCGCACTTCCCTTAGAAATTTTCGTTTGTCCTGCGCAGTCCAGTGAATCGGCATCTCACCTGTGGAAAGATAATTGGTTATGTTAGCGTACCATGGTGGATGCATAGCAACAAAGAGTTGCTCATCAGGCAATGAGTCCTCAATAGGTGACTCGTGAATGGAATTAGGTCGAACTAGGCGGGATAGATGATCCGCCACCACATTTTCTACTCCCTTCTTGTCCTTGATCTCCAAATCGAATTCTTGAAGGAGTAGGATCCATCTAAGCAAATGGGGCTTGGCATTCTTCTTAGAAAGAAGGTGTTTCAGCGCCGCAAGATCTGTGTAAACGATCGATTACCTTGGATCCTATTAAGTAAGGCTTGAATTTGTCTAAGGCAAAGATGACGGCTAGGAGCTCCTTCTCCGTAGTTGAGTAATTGACTTAGGTGGAATTCAAGGTCCTACTAGCATAGTAGATAACATGGGGCTTCTTATCCTTCTTTTCGCCTAACACCGCCGCAATAGTATAATTGCTCGCATCGCACATCAACTCAAAAGGTATGGACCAATCCGGTGGTTGCATGATAGGAGCAGTTGTTAACATGTCTTTTAGCTTTGAAAAAGCTAGATGAGATTCCTCATCTAGTAGTTTGCAACATTTCGAGCATCATATGTGAATTTTTTTTTGAATTTTCTAAAATTTCAAAACTCTTTTAAAAAACCTTATTTCTATACAATCGAGATGATACGAGTATAAGAAAAGGAGATACGAAGTGAGTGATGTTGCAAGTCTTGAACTTCTCTAATATAATGGTTTTATATGTGAATTCCCCTATTTAAGTGATTGATAGAAAATTTGAACACTCTTACACCTAGCTCACATTACACGATTTTCATGGTTTTAAGGGATTATGTGATTTGTAGATTGGCTAGACTTAGATTTGAGGTGTTAAGGAACCAAGTCGGGGTACGTTGTCCATCCTTATCCATGGGAAAATAACGAAAGATATGGATTTCTAAAAATCCTATCTAATGTAAAAGAAACAGGAAAAGGAAGGATGAAAATTGGGAATGATGGAGAAAATGGTGGAAAATTCGGAAAAGGGCTACCTATTTACCAACCGGGGGATGGTCTACCCGTAACCAAAGCCGGAAATAGGATGTAGTGTGAAAGTCGTCGGAAGCATAGTAAGGCAAATTCCTGTCATAGGCTTGTTATTACTCTGTGCACCTTGAGATCCACAGTTTACTTGATCTATGAAGAAGATAATCCCAGAAACTCATGAGATGAACTTTCACTATGCACACTAGGTTGAATTTGTTCGAGTTCTTCCATTTATCAATCAATTAGCGGGAATTTCATATAGGCACTTATTATGTTTTGAGAGTTTAAGGTTTCAACTTCTATCACCTCATTTTTCTGAATTTTACACTTGTATGTCTTGGAATGGATAGAAACATAGTTTCTAAAGGAGAGTTGATTTTTAGAGGTTTGAACTTGTTTCAGCAATGTTTTGCTCGGGACTAACAAAAAGCTGGTTGGGGGTATGTTGAACCTCCAATTTATATATAATTTAGCCCACTACATCACATTATATGCATGGTTTGCATGTTTAAAAGGCACATCTAATGCTTGTTTTGTGATTGTAGGTATGAGAGTGACTTCGCCCAATTGGTGACCAAAATGATCCATTTAGAGCCATTGGATGAAGATGGAAGGAGGACCAAAGAAAGAAGAAAACAAGTAGAAGAGAGAGAGAGAGAAGAGGAAAGAAAGAAAGAGAAGTTGGAAAACAAGGGTCCGACTGGTCATGACCGGTCGGTCAAGGGAGCCAAACCGGTCAAGACCGGTCGGCCACACCACTGCCCACTCTTGTGAAGCTTGCTGGACGAAGGACCAAGTTAGGCCGACCAGTTAAGACCTGTCAGCCACCAATCTGTGCTCACTGAACTCAAAATAACCCTGTCGGACCGGTCACGACCATTCGACCTTGTGTAAATACCAACTTACTAATTCGGGATCCAAGATTTTTTGCGCAAGTGCGTAAGGTTACGCAAATTCTGGAAGATTCCGACTCAATAGAGCTTCCCCACTATAAAAGGACACCTATGGTCTCTTCCTAGGGCATCATAGAAGCTGAGGAACTTCGTAGGGAGTGAAGGAAGCCATTGTGGAGCGTTTGCAACCCTCCCAACTCCGGGTTTTTATGCTTTTTATGCTTTTTTATTGAGTTCTAGTTGTAGTATGACAATGCTCGGCTAGAATATCTCAGCTAAGGCTGAGAGGTGAAGCTTGAAGCCAATTTCATGTTTAATTCAATTTAATTCAAGTAGCTTCACTTCAAGTTTGAATTTTGAATGTTCTAGTTCTTATAAAGTTGATATTTTTAGAAGTTTTATGAGAGTTCATGTGCTTCGGACATGGATTCCTTTCAATTCTCTAAGATTATCATGTTTTGCTTGGTTAGATTCGAATTACTTGAGCATGCCATAGTCCATAGGCATGGCTTTTACTCCGAAGGCTATGGTTTTGAATGCTCTATGTGGTTGAATAGGACTAGAACTTAGAAGTTCAACTTAAGTGGGATTGAATGTGATTAACGCTTTATCTTCCAACTAGATGAGAGATAGAACTTCAAATCTAGTTGTGTTTATGCTTAGATTGATTGAATTAACATGGGATTGTTACAAGTGGATCCTTGAAAGCATTAGTTCCTTAATTATTGTTTTTCTTAAGTTACTGTTTTAACACAATTCTCTCAATTGAATCACTTAATTATTGCAATTTAGTTGCTCGAATAGCTTAGAAGTTGTTCTCTAATTCCTTGTGGATCGACCTCGGTCTTACCGAGATTTATTACTACATCGCAGCCTTGCACTTGAGGCGAGCGAACAAGTTTTTGGCACTGTTGCCGGGGAATTTAGATAACGGTTTTAGATTATTTTAGTGGCTGTAGAAGTAGAAGTAGATAGGTTTTTCTAATTTCCTAGAACTAACACATTGTTTTGTTTTGTAGGATTTCTTCTCTAGTTTAAGCGAATCGGGTAATATCCTTCTAACTTAGTGCTTTTTGCAGATTTTCAATTTCTAGATTAATTTCATATTTTTAGGACTTATGACTAGTTTAGTTTTTAGTTAAGTGGTTTATATCCCGTTGGGAACGTGACCACTCTAATCGTCTCCAATCCGAAGGTGGTCTAGTTGGACCATTGTCAGTCCATAGATGAGTCCGAAAATACCAAGAGCATTGTGATAACTTGGGGAGTATGGATCAAACACCTATAAGGAATCCTCTCCCCCCCCCCCCCCCCCCCCCCCCTACTCCAACTACAAACGCAAATCAAGTGGGAGTGGGAGAGAATGAGGTACATAACGTTCCTCCAATGAGATCATTACCGGACTACCTACAACCGGCCTGTGCAACTACACCCTCGTGCGTGGTCTTACCACCAACCGGGGGAAACATCGATATAAAGCCAGGTGTGATTCAACTTATACCAAAGTTCCATGGGCTAGACTCTGAAAGCCCATATTTGCACTTAAAGGAATTCGAATAAGTGGTAGCTACCTTGCAATACACTAATGTCTCTGAAGATGCAATTAAACTTAACTTTTTTCCTTCTCATTGAAAGAAAGAGCCAAGACTTGGCTTCACTCTCTTAGACCACATTCAATAGGGTCATGGAACGAGATGACCCGGAAATTCTTGAAAAAGTTCTTCTCGGCTCATAAAACGAACACTGAAGAGCCATAATGAATTTTTCGGCTAAAGAGACTGAATCATTCTTCCAATGTTGGGAAAGGTTTAAGGACCTCCTACTTGCTTGCCCACATCACGGCTACGAAAGTTGGCGAATCATAAACTTCTTCAATGATGGATTGAGTTCCAATATGCGCAAATTTGTAAAGATGATGCGCAATGACGAGTTTATGAGCAAAAATCCAGGTGAAGCTTGGAGTTATTTGGATATGTTGGCCGAGAATGCCCAATCATGGGATACCTCGGATAAATCAAATAACCCAAGCCTACTCAAGAAAAAGAGAAATGAGGGATTTATATCCTCAAGGAGGAAGACGATGTGAATGCAAGGTTAGCCAGCCTCACAAGGAAGATTGAGGCCATGGAACTTAGTAAGAGTGGAGTTTCAAAGTCCAATGAAGCTATTGAGACCACGTGTGGGATTTGTTTCACCAATTTACACGCTACGCAAGATTGTCTTACAATTCCTGTGTTTCAAGAGGTGTTACATGAACATGCAAATGCCACATATGGTTATCAACGGACCTTTTAATGGACCGGTGGGTAATACGTACAATTCTACTTGGAAGAACCACCCAAATTTCAGTTGGAAGAATGCTCCCACGGGCAATCCTACCAACTCTCAAGAAAGGCCACCCATGCAAAATATGGCCCCACCTCAATTCTCGATGGAGGACACCTTAAAAGCGTTTATGCAAGGGCAAACGTAAATCAATCAAACAAATCAGCAAATGTTCCAAGAGCTTAAAGTCTCGGTTGATGAGATTAAGGGACGCTTGAATGCTAAGGAAGGGACCTTTCTGGCCCAACCTCAGCCCAATCCAAAGCAAGTACATGAAGTGAGCATTCCTAATCTCTCCAACCAACATATGGAGCAAGCCAAATCCGTCACCACCCTTAGAAGTGGTAAAAAAATTGACAAATCTATTCCGGTGAAGGCCGACAAGCCTAATGATCCGGTAAATTCTGAGGATGAGGACGGATCTAACTTAGCCCCACAAGAAACGGAACGCGTTTACAAGCCCATAGCACTTTTCCCAGTTTAAAACAAGGTTCTTCTACTCACACCTTCTTTCTAAAACAAGGTCCAACTAGACCACCTTCGGATTGGAGACGATTGGAGTGGTCACGTTCCCAACGAGACATAAACCACTCAATTAAAAACTAAACTAGTCCCAAGTCCTAAAAATCTAAAACTAATCTAGAAATTGAAAATCTGCAAAAAGCACTAAGTTAGAAGGATATTACCCGATTCACTTGAACTAGAGAAGAAATCGTACAAAACAAAACAATGTGTTAGTTCTAGGAAATTAGAAAAACCTATCTACTTCTACTTCTACAGCCACTTAAAACAATCTAGAACCATTATCTAAATTCCTTGGCAGCTGCGCCAAAAACTTGTTCGCTCACCTCAAGTGCAAGGCTGCGATGTAGTAATAAATCTCGGTAAGACCGAGGTTGATCCACAGGAAATTAGAGAACAACTTCTAAGCTATTCCAGCAACTAAGATTGTAATAATTAAGTGATTCAATTGAGAGAATTGTGTTAAAACAGTAACTTAAGAAAAACAATAATTAAGGAACTAAGGCTTTCAAGGATTCACTTGTAACAATCCCATGTTAATTCAATCAATTCAAGCATAAACACAACTAGATTTGAAGTTCTATCTCTCATCTAGTTGGAAGATAAAGCATTAATCACATTCAATCCCACTTAAGTTAAACTTTCAAGTTCTAGTCCTATTCAACCATATAAAGCATTCGAAATCATAGCCTTCGGAGTAACAGTCATGCCTATGGACTATGGCATACTCAAGGGTTACCATAATTCGAATCTAACCAAGCAAAACATGATAATCTCAGAGAATTGCAAGGAATCCATGTCTGAAGCACATGAACTCTCATAAAAATTCTAAAAATATCAACTTTATAAAAACTAGAACATTCAAAATTCGAACTTGAAGTGAAGCTACTTGAATTAAACTGAATTAAACATGAAATTGGCTACAAGCTTCACCTCTCAGCCTTAGTTGAGAGATTCTAGCCGAGCATTATCATACTACAACTAGAACTCAATAAAAAGCATAAAAACCCGGAGTTGGGAGGGTTGCAAACGCTCCACGACGGCTTCCTTCACTCCCCACGAAGTTCCTCAGCTTCTATGATGCCCTAGGAAGAGACCCTAGGTGTCCTTTTACAGTGGGGAAACTCTATTGCGTCGGAATCTTCCAGAATTTGCGTAACCTTACGCACTTGCGCAGAAAATCTCAGATCTTGAATTAGTAAGTTGTTGTTTACACAAGGTCGACAAGGTTATATTTGAGTCCAGTGAGCACAGATCAGTGGCCGACCCATTGGCCGACCGGTCTTGACCGGTCGACTTAACTTGGTCCTTCGTCCAGCAAGCTTCACAAGAATGGGCAGTGGTGTGGCCCGACCGGTCTTGACCGATCTAACTCCCTTGGCCAACCGGCCATGACCAGTCGGAACCCTTGTTTTCCAACTTCTCTTTCTTTCTTTCCTCTTCTCTCTCTTCTACTTGCTTTCTTCTTTCTTTGGTCCTCCTTCCATCTTCATCCAATGGCTCTAAATGGATCCTTTTGGTCACCAATTGGACGAAGTCACTCTCATACCTACAATCACAAAACAAGCATTAGTTGGGCCTCTTAAACATGCAAACCATGCATATAATGTGATGTAGTGGGCTAAATTATGTATAAATTGGAGGTTCAACACAAGTCAAAGTCGGAATAAGCACTGGGACAATCTCCCCTTGGTGGCCTCATCAGGAATCCTCGATGCAGTCGATATTGGAAGGAAGACCTACTGGATACGAGAATATTAATGAAAATGTTCCCATCCAATAGAAGAAGACAATCTTGTCGCCTCTGCCCAAGGAACACCATTCGCCCTTCCACAGGGACTAGCTGTAATAATAACCAAAACAGACTGCACAACACTCAAATCCCCTGCCACAGTATCAAGCGGGCTCCAACACATTAGGCCCTCATACCATCAGTGTTATCTAAAAAGAGCCTCCTCTCCATCCAATCCATACCATTGACACTCATTTGGAGCCCCTCATCTTGCAAAGGGCACCCCTAGCTATTTTAATCCTAAATCCCCTCATCTTGCAAGGGGCACCCTAGATATTTCAATCCCAGGGCCTCTTATTCTGTAAGGAGCACCCCCTGAGCCCCTCATCTTACAAGGGACACCCACAGCCAACCCAATTCAGAGCCTGTCACCATGCAAAGGGCACCTCAAGTCAATCCAATCTCCACGCCCCTAAATATATGAGGGGCATTTCTATTCAATTCATTCTTCGCTGTCATCAATCAACCAAGGGCATAACCTGCCCGTCTTAACAATATCCAATTAGGGGTACAACTTGCCCACTCCAATCAACTAGGGGCACAACCTACCCACAACATCTATCCAAAGGCACAATCTGCCTATCTCTCTAGCAAACAACCAAGGGCACAACTTGCCCGCAGCACCTGCTTATTTGGCTCTTATAGCTTCCATCCATCATACTCCAAGAAGAAAGCACTTCCTTGGATAGCATGCCACAAACCCTAGTAAGGTCAGGGCCTAACTTTAATTGTTTGGCCACCATTGAGGGAGTAAGTTATACTCCTCAAAGGGAACTGTCTAGCTCTGCTCAGCCTTTGGTCCTCCAAGCAAGGAGTCCAATCAGTTGCTCTGATCCCTTCGACTCTATTCTCGATGATCTAGAGCTTCCAGGTATGTCAACTGCCCACTGGTTCCCAAGGTACAGATGGTTCCCACCTCCGACAACTCTAGAAGACAAGCTGAGCGAGAGATGAATGTTAAGGTTCAGATTAGTCCAGAAACATCAACCATTGCTTTTCAAGTCTTGGACATCTCATCTTCATTCCATCTCCTTCTTGATCGGTCTTGATTTCATAGAATCAGAGCCATCACTTCGACCCTTCACCAAAGAGTTAAGTACAACTTTAGAGACAGGTTGCCCACCATCTTGACCGATCTTGAACAGATTTTCTTAGAATCAGTCAACCCTCAAGAGCCTGACGTCCCAGCCATAGACGTACAATGCTTCAATAAGGACATCCCGTACCATAGTCTCGAGTTTAAGAATGCAAATTAGTTTCCTAGAGCATGTCACATCAAATTAAACTACTTATTCCTTCCTATCGAGCATCAAATCTTCTATTATCAGCTCGGATACCAAGAATTGGCTCATGTTATTGAGGTTTAAGAGAACATGGACAGGAGAAGACTATGATATTAGCTTCTGCCAAGTGAGAAACCAAAGTGATGTGTAAATAGTTTTACTTGTCCTCCATCAACATGAGGGTCTAATTTAGTGTAGAGATGGGAGTCCAAGGTCGTACCTCAGCAACAGAAACTTAAGAAAGTTAGGGCAAATACAACTAGGTAAAAGAAAAAAATTTCTAAAAAATAGTTTCGAAAGAAATGATCACTTAGATAATAAAGCAAACTAAGGCACAAAGACCCACATATAGAATCATACATATACTTGAGATGTAAACATTTCACCCACATTCATGAATCATGAACTATCCACCCACATAAATTAAAGATCTTTACATGAGAATGAAGCATTGACACATATGAATCATAGATTGGGTCCTAAGCATCCAAAATCCATGAGAGAATGGATCAAAGGCCCATCTACATGTTATATTTCTCAAAAATAAACTAGTATGGATTTATAATCACATCCATATGCGTGATTTGATATACAACATTGAATAAGCATTAACAAACTTCAAACTGGCATATCCCACACATACCTAAGATAGAAAAATAAATACCACACAATTCATCCATTCATCATGTAAAAATAAAAACTCGTAACATTAAATTCAAACCATCTAACCACATCTCAAGTCATGCATAAACCCCACATGCTTCCCCTCTAGCCTTAGCTAGGGGAATTAGAAAAATATCCTAATTAAATAAACAAAACACAGAGTTTAACATTAAAAATAAAATAAAAACAAAAGAAAAAGAAGACAAAGAAGAGAGATGAGAGATATGAGGGACGTGAGGAGAGAGAGAACATAGAATGAGAGAGAGAGAGAGGAGAGAGATGTGAGAAGAGAGAGAAAGAAAGATGAGAGAGAATGAGGAGAGAGATCTAGAAGAGAGAAGCTTAAGCCAGACGTGAGAGCTCCCTTTATAAAATAACCCTTATAACGTGCATGCCTCGGCAAGTGCGCTGGGCACTTAAAATCTTCTTCTTTTTTATTTTCTTTTTTCTTTACTTTCTCCTTCCCCAAATGAGATTCGATCCATCCATGTTGTTCCTCTCATCAAACAGACGAAAATTGATCGTTGGCTTGTCAAACGGACTGATCACAGCTCCCTGTGCAGGCCCAAAATGATCGTGCACATTTGCCTTCTTTTTAGCCCACCTGAAACTCATTTTCAAGAGAAAAACCACTTCATGTCCTAAAACTTTACTCCTGACAACGTAGAAGTCTCGGATCGTCCAGGTTAGATCTCAAAAATAACGTGTACATCATGAAATCCAATTCAGGAAATCACATTTGATCTTTTAACAAAATGACAATGAGTCCTTTCAGTTTTTCTTAAATAACGTCTTACACTAACCTCGAAATCTTACTAAATTTGATGTGCAGGTGTTATTTAATGTTCTCTACCTGCTGTGTGAAAATCAGCCTAAACCGACACTCTGGTAAAAAGTCAATTTTTCAAAGTGATCGTTCGTCCCGCATAACCGCTCAAACTGCGTCGTGGTCCATATGTACTTTTCTAATCTGATCTAACTAGTCCACATCGCTCGACACAGTAAATAAGCCGTATATAGGGTTGTAAATGAGTCAGCGGACCCGATGGGGTACTCAGACCCAACCCATTTAAACTCGACCATTTAAACTCGACCATTTGTTAAATGGTACGGGTTTGGGTCCAAGAACAAACCCATTTGCTAAATGGGTTTCGGTCTGGTTTCCTTTATATTAGGCCCAACCCAACCCGACCTGAACCCATTTAGTAAGTGGGTGGGTTTGGTCTATGTTTCAAGGGACCCATCCAGCCCAGACTGGTCTAGACCCGATTTTAAGCCTTGTAAAAATGCTTGCATACTAGATCCAAACCCAGAACCAGACCCATTAGACCCGACCCCTTCATAAATGGGTCTGGGTGGATCTCCATCTACCAGACCCAGACCCATTTATAAATGGGCCTGATGTGTTAATCCAGACCCGACCCGGACCCGCCCATTTAGTAAAAAGGTTTGGATCTAAAAGTTGGACCTAGACCCATTTAGTAAATGGGCAGGTCTAGTTTTCGCTAAACCTGCCCCGAACCTGACCATTTATAGCCCCAGCTGTATAAAACATTCTTTGACCCTTGATTGTAACTGTGGAAGCCCATATGTCTTCTTGTACTTTCAAATTTGACATTTTACCACTCGGCGCGTTTTTCTCTACTTCTTTCACTTCTTCTCTCAAATCTTGTACTCTGGGACTCCTTTACACATTCTAAGTTGTCCTTGACACTTTGATTATGTCCTCGCTCTATCCATGCTTCCTGAAAATCCATAAAATAACTACTTTTAGCAGGAAAAACGCGTATGTGGCCAAGTTGCAATGTGTATGCAAACTCAATCTAAACCATTGATTTTAACCTATGAAAATTAGCTAAAACCCTACTGATTAAGGGTAGATATGTGCATTATATGAGCTACAACACACCCCCCAACCAATATTTTGCTAGTCCTTGAGCAAAAATATGCGAAAAATCTTAAAATAAAAAAAATATATACAACCTATCAATCAGATACACCAGAGTTCCAGAATACGTTACACCTAACCTAAGTATATTAATGAAAATGCTTCCACTTCCCTAATCAATTTCAAAGACTAAGTTTATTAGATTCCTCAACATTTAGAACAATTATGATTCCATACTCACATGTGTACGGTGAAAACTATAATGCTCCAATTTAGTGGTTGAGTAACTTAATTCATTCACTCACTTCCATCATTATTTTGCTCAGAAGGTCACCTTGAACACCTGCTCACCTGCTTCTTTTCTACATCACTCTTTTATTTTCTTTTTCATTTATTCATTTTTTTCATGCACACAGGAAAGGGAGTCGAACTCAAGCCAATGGAGAGTATACCCATGGTTTCATGTTTTGTCCCTTTTCACCCAACTATTCAATTTTTTTTTTTTTTAACTTAAGACATAAGTTAACCAGCCTTAGTTAACCTATAAATTAAGGACTATGGAGCTTGTGATTCAACTACTTACCCTTCCTCTAACTTAGGCATCTAGTGTGTAATGCGAAAAATTAGCATCAAATCCTAACAAATTCTAACATATTAATTAACCTAATTAACTCATCCATGAAATTTTTCAATCCTTGAAATCTAAATTCATTAAATACTTTTTTTAGTTGTAAACTATACTCTGAAATCTATGTATCTTATTAACAAGTTATACTACAAAAATTTGAAACAAAATTCACATATTTAAAACATAACCTAAATATAAGCTAAGAATGCAACTAACTCATACTAAAGACTAAAATTAAAAATAAAAATAAAAGTCCTAACTACACCACTTTCGCAGGTCTCTCAATTGCATTTAGCATATGCAACAAGCCTTTAAACCCCTAGGTTACCCTTAGTGGATGAGTTATAGTCTCGTGTAGACAACACACCCACAAAGTTGGCTTTAAACCTAAACAAGGTATAGATGCTCGCAAGAGGCCCCCATCTGCAAAGGTCATTCAACCAAATGGCTAGAGCTTTCCAAGATCAACGGTTGATTCGGGACCAAGTATAAAAAGAGGAGCCCATTTCAGTCCACTCGTGAATAACCCATATCAGACATCAAGAGGTTTTTCCTAGCCTTACTCTACAGTTCCTTCACAAGCATATGTCGCTCCATATGATTAATACTGAGTCCTGAATCACCATCGTGAAAAATGATACAAACAAAACACTTCTCACCATTTTGGTTCTTTCTAACCAAGCAAGGCACTAGATTCTAAGTTTAAACTCTCAACTAACAAGAGAGCTTTTGACTAACCTTCCCACTGCTTGCAACAAATCAAGAACAGACAAACGAATGATTAAACTTAATGTCAGGTCTAGCTATTTTATTTTATTTTTTAGTTTTTTGACAAAAATTACAAATTCTTAGGATGCAATCCTCACTCCCCAACCTAAATTCTACATTGTCCTCAATGTAAAAGTGATATATGCAATCGTAAATAAGAACAACGAGATAAAATGAAAGGGATGAGTATCACCTGAAAATTGAAGCACCTTCTAGAAGACACAATCTAAACACACAAAACAACTAAAAGAAACTATCTGAAGCCTACCTAAGCTACACCTCCATCAGACTAGGAGGTCAAACAACCATGTATAATATGGATCATCCCAGACAAAACTCCTTAACTCTGTTTCAAATGGTTTCCTATCTTGTGTCGTCCATTGATAAGGCATTTTACTAGACACAAGATAGTTAACGATGTCAGCATATTAAGGCAATTGGAGACTGAAAACAACTGTTCATCAGGGAATGTATCTTGGACATCAGCCTCCTCAGTGGTATCATCGTGTACAAGCCTAGAAAGATGATCGGTCACTACGTTTTCTACTCTTTTTTATCTTTGATTTTCAAGTTAAATTCTTGCAGTAGAAGGATCTAATGAAGCAATCGGGTTTCTCAGAAAGAAGATACTTGAGCGTCGAATAGGTCTGTGAATACGATTACTTTGGATCGAAGCAAGTAAGACCGAAATTTTTCCAAGGCGAAAAACACTACAAGCAACTCTTTTTTTTTGTTATTGAGTAGTTCACTTAGACAGAGTTCAAAGTTCTTCTTGCATAATGAATAACATAGGGTTTTTTGTCTTTTCTTTGGCCTAACACAGCCCCCATAGCAAAATCACTTGTATCACACATAAGTTCAAAAGGAAGTGTCCAGTCAGGTGGTCTTATGATTGGGGCAGTAGTCAATGATTGTTTTAAGGTTTGAAAAGATGTCTCACAATCACTAGTCCACTCAAATTGGATGTCCTTTTGTAAAATGTTGCTCAAAGGTCTAGATATTGCGCTGAAATCTTTGATGAACCTTCTGTAAAACCTAGCGTGTCCAAGGGAAGAGCATATGTCACGCACAGTTTTAGGGGTGGGTAGCTTAGAGATAACTTCTTGTTTGGATTTGTCTATTGTGATACCATTTTCATAAACTATATGGCCCAAAATAATTTCCTTCTGAACCATGAAGTGGCATTTTTCCCAATTCATTACTAAATGCTTCTCTTCACACCTAGTTAACATAAGAGATAAATTGTGTAGACATTCTTCGAAATCACAACCAAAGATCGAGAAGTCATCCATGAAAATTTCCAATCTATGCCCAAGCATGTCTAAAAAGATATTCATCATACACCTTTGAAATGTTGCAGGTGCATTACATAGTCTAAATGACATTCGTTTGTAGGAAAATGTGCCGAATGGATGTGTGAAAGTTGTCTTTTCCTGATCCTCAAGGGCAATCTCAATTTAGTTATACCCCGAGTAACCATCTAGGAAGCAATAAAAAGGATTACCTACTACCCTCTCTAGAATTTGATCTACAAATAGTAGCGAGAAGTGGTCTTTCTATGTAACCAAGTTAAGCTTCCTATAGTCAATACACACACGCCAACTCGTGGTGACACGTGTTGGAATGAGTTCATTGTTAACGTTAGGCATGATGGTAATTCTGAATTTCTTTAGAACCACTTGTGTTGGACTCACTCATTCACTATTGGATATTGGGTAAATGATAACCGCATCTAATAGTTTGATCACATCGTTCTGACAACCTCCTTGATGTTTGGATTAAGAAGCCTTTAAGGTTGTCTTGATGGTTTGGCTTCTTCTTCGAGGTGCATCCTATGGGTGCAAATAGAGGGACTAATACCCTTTAAATCTGAGATATTCCAACCTAAGGTCCCCTTCTGAGTCCCAAGAATTTCCAACAATCTACTCTCTTGTGTGTCATTTGGGTGTGCAAAGATGACAACAGGGTAAGTCTTATCTTGACCTAAGAATGCATATATGAGATCATTGGAAAGTGGTTTAGGTCAAGATTGTGTGCATTGGCAATGGATGGTGTAGGTTGTGACTCTGATATTGCTAAAGATTTAGAGTAGGGTTTACATCCACCATTATCAATCACCTCAATGGTGTTTTCTTCATCTTTAACATCATGATCATCCCCATTGGACTCACAATGTTCCATGTATTCGGCCAGACTATCTTCAAAACTCTCTTCATTTTCCAAAGCAGTCATGAAATTCATCTCATGAATGTAATCATTCTCCATTAGTTGCTCAACTAGATTGGAAATATTTAGCTCAAGCGTTATGTTGCCAAATGAGAGCTTCATCATACCATTCTTACAATTAATGATAGCATTTGATGTTGCATGGAATGGTCAGCCCAAAATGATTGGGACTTGAGCGCTTGTATTAGACACCTGGTTCTATATCTAGGATGATAAAGTCTACAGGAAGTAGAACTTTTCTACTTGGATTAGAACATCCTCTAGAATATCCATTGGTACTTTGACAAATTGGTCTGCCAATTGTAATGTGAATGAGGTGGGTTTCAACTCCCCCAACCTGATGTTGAGTGCAAACCGAATAGGGTACGAGGTTTACACTAGCATCAAGATCGGTCTGCCAATTGTAATGTTGTATGATAGCACTCACTTATTCTATGAGGAATGCTCTCTTGTGCACATTCATTTTGCATTTCACTGTGCACAAGTCCTTGATGTATTTGGCATATGACAGTATTTGCTTTATCGCATCCAATAGATTGGAATGTTTACCGTGACTTTCTGTAGAACCTCTAAGACATCTTGATATTTTAATGAAGGTGTAGGATTACGCAATTGTGAAGGAAATGGGACAGGCAGCTCACTTAAAGCTTTCACTTTCTCATTCTTTATCGGCTCTTGAGCAAGTTTGGGCTCACTATCACCCTTAGAAGTGGATTCATCATCCTGTATCTCTACCGACTGTGGAATGTCTTTCTCAATTGTTTTTCCACTTCTAAGTGTGATGATGGACTTTGCTTGCTCATGTTGTGCACTAAAATTTGATTCCCCCACATGATGCACATTTCTAAGGTTGGGCTATGGTTGAGATGGAAGTATGCCCTTTTCCCTAACATTGAGTTGGGTCTCAATTCTAGTCATGGCTTGAAGAAGTGAGTGATTTATTTGGGCTTGTTGTTGCATGAAGGCAGTCAATGCATCATTTTCAGGGACCCTTTTTGGTGGGAGCACATATGGTTGCACATTATTTTGAGCCCCCATTGAAATGGTTTGGGGGTCCCTGCGGTGCATTGGGCGCATTCACTTACAACCCATTCCTCCAACTGAAATTGGGATGATTCCGCCAATTAGGATTATATGAATTGCCTAATGGTTGCGCCGGCGGTCTTTGGTATGCATTTATGGCATTTGCTTGATCATGATTCATTTCTTCAAAAGCTAAGATTGTTGGAAAATCCTTTGTGTCATGGTTTTGATCACCACAAATGCTACAGATGCTAGTTGTGGGATTGGTCCACACTATATTCATTCGTCTCCCTAATTTCATGGCTTCTACTTTCCTTGTCAAACTTGCCAAGTTTGCTTGCATGTCATTTTTTACATCAATGACATATATACCCCTTTTCCCTTTTAGATGGGTTTAAAACTAGGTGGTTCCATTCTATGAGGAGCACCCCATGATTGAGTGTTCTCTGCTAACCTGTCTAGAAAATCTCATGCGTCATTCAGCTCTTATTCCATGAAGTTGCCTCCACACATCATCTCAATGAATTGGCGGGTGTCGTAGTTAACACCATCATAAAAGAATTTGAGTATCTGCCATACTTCAAATACATGATGTGGGCATACGAGCAAGAGTTCCTTAAAACGTTCCCATGCTTGAAAAAAAAATTCATTCTCCTTTTGAGAGAACATCATGATGTTCTTGCACAAAGCGTTGGTTTTGTGCGCTGGGAAGAACTTCTTAAGGAATTCTTGGCTCGTGCCTTGCCAAGAGTCTTTGTGTCGGGTCTTAATGTGTGGTATGCCTTGGCCCTCTCTTTCAAGGAAAATGGGAATATCTTTAGTCTAATGTAGTCATCATTACCATTCCCTATTTACAAAGTTGCCACCACCTCTTCAAAATCTTTGAGGTGGAGATATTGGCTTTCAGATTCAAGCTCATGGAATTTTGGTAGCAACTGTATGATGCCCGACTTAAAATTAATGTTCCCAGTGTTTGCTAGGAGCATTATATATGATGGTGTAGTTGTTCTAAGCCGGTTGAAAATAATCTCAGCAAGGTTCTAGGACCTTGTGCTCTATTAGCCACTTCATTTTCATCTATATGTGTCAGTTCATCCCGATTTAGATTGTTTCTATTTTCATTTACATTTTTCATGGTATCAAGTGTGTCTTGTAGTCCTCTCCTTTTTTAAAGAGAGAGTCCAGTAACTATCCCACCCTGCACTAGTCAAACGGTTATGATGATCACGGGTCCAACGGGGCATTGAAATTATGTCGGTAGTCTAACACGACACCAACGCATATTCATGCAAAAGCTTAGAGCAGAGTAATTAGAATTATGGCTAAGTCCTAGGAGGGCTGATTAGGACATTTTGAAATTCTTTTCGTTTACTTAACAGTTTTATCAAATTAAACTAAATAAGCAAGAACACTTCGGCTTCCAAGCCTAAGTAGGTCCAATCACAATGCTAGCATATAATTAGCAATTAAACAACCTAGCCTAAGCAAGCATAGATTAACATATGATTAAACTAATCAAGCACATAATCTATGTAACTCAAGTAAACTATATGAGAGTAGATCATATAAGCTCAAATCTACTCAAGAAGTGAAAGTACATCATGTGTGTGTGGATATGCCTATCAAGTGCCTTGCATACATTCCAATTAAGCATTCATAATTAAACAATTAAATACAATGCATAATAAGAAATGCTCAAATACAATCACAAATACAATGATTTATAGTGGTTTGACTTCGGGTCTACTCCACTCCCGGTTCAAATACTCAACCCCTTTGAGTACACCAGTCATTCACTAGGGAGTTTAAATTTGGCTCCTCCCAACCAAGGTGTTTTAAATCGAATCCACCCAACCGGAAAGCTTACAGGTTCCTTCCAACCTACACATACACACCCGTATTGATGGCTCCCCTTGGAGACTTGTTTAGGCTCTACAACCAAACTAAGGTCCTACAACCAAACCCCAATTTAGACTCCACTCATAAGTCAAGGTCTACAACCGAACCTCAATGGTTTTAGGCTCTATAACTGAGCCAAGGTCCTACAACCGAACCTTGTGTTTAATCTCCTCGAAGGCTCCCCCTTGAAGACTCAATTCGACCCTCCAATTGGGTCTAGGTCCTACAACCAAACCTATCGAGTTTGAAGACAAACTCTACACTCAATTCCTCATAGGAAGAGAGTGGAACCAGACTCTTATAAATGATAACTTGTCGAATTGAGCCACTTTGTTGGGTCGCTTCGAGTTACTTGATCTCCGCTCTCACGTGCTTCAATCAGCTACCCGTGTGCTCCCCCGATCTTTGATACCATTGCGTCGCCAATGCTCCAACTCCAAGATCAGCTACCTTGCATATGATGCTCCATTGGAAATGTCAAAGGTGCTAGTAGGGTAGGTTTGATATCTCTATGACTAATGAGAATTGGTTGCCTAGAGAGTCTCACTTACAAGGATCTCATCATAGAGAATTGAATAGGAATATCACTGTTAAGAATAATTCAATCTCTAGAATCAAAAGAGGGACAAGTACATCTTCATCATGAGCTTTAAATGCTTCATACTTATGATG
Source organism: Liriodendron chinense (assembly GCA_003013855.2). NCBI lineage: Eukaryota > Viridiplantae > Streptophyta > Magnoliopsida > Magnoliales > Magnoliaceae > Liriodendron > Liriodendron chinense. The sequence goes on from ML058384.1 coordinate 15,352,898, forward strand.
AATCATAAGAAAAATTACTTGTTTGGGTTAGGAATAGAGCTCTTAAAGGTAAGCAATGGTGGTAGCTTCTATCTCCTCAAAATCCCTCTCCTAAAGCCCAAAGACCATCTGTTGTAGATAAATTTGGCTTTAAAGAGATGTGATTAAAGCATGGTCAAGAGGAATCGCGGTCGCATCCTAAAATGCGAGCAGCTCGGCTCGTGCTCGTCGAAAGGGTTTCGCATCCTAAAATACGAGCAGCTTGGCTCGTGCTCAGTCGCAAGGGGTCGCATCCTGAAATGCGAGCAGCTCGGCTCGTGCTCGCTAAAAGGGGTCGCATCCTGAGATGCGAGCAGCTCGGCTCGTGCTCACCGAAAGGGGTCGCATCCTGAAATGCGAGCAGCTCGGCTCGTGCTCACCGAAAGGGGTCGCATCCTAAAATGCGAGCAGCTCGGCTCGTGCTCGTCAAAAGGGGTCGCGTCCCTAAAAATGCGAGCACTCCCGATATGAGCAGCCCCCTCATATGAATAGCTCTCGACATATAAGAGGTCTTGGTCTCTGGTCTCCGGCAAGGATGTCCCTCATCTCATAAGTATCAGCAGTCCATATAGGCCGGTTTCGGTTTGTTTCTATTCATAGTTCCGAATATCTCCATCAAGAGACGTAATCAGCTAGATGTCTAGAATGTTCAGGCTACCTCCTTACCTAAGGATTAACAAGATAAGCTGCTTATCCCTTGAAATCAGCAGTAATCTTAACAGGTTGCGTAGTAGGCTGGATCACTTAGATCTGTATAAATAGATGACTCTATTGACGATAAAGGTACACAATCTTTAAGCCCCATAATTTTTTTTCTCTCTATATAGCCCTACCCTATCTAACTTAAGCATCGGAGGGCCAACGGCTAGACGTCGGCCACCCGTAGTTTTTCCTCTGTCTCTTTTCAGGTTCAGGAGGAGACTGCCTGAGAAGAAGGTGAGCTCCTGGAGGAACACTGTTGCGAAAAATGACGTAAACAGATTGGCGCCGTCTGTGGGAACTCAATTTGATCATCAAATTTAGCCGCTCCCACCATCGAACACGATGCCTCCCAAAAAGATAGTTCATCCTTCCACTTCAAGGCAGACATTACCCTCCGCCTGACGTTACTGAACCGGTGCCTATCTCTCAAGCCACTTCGACGGGCATCCCTCAAGGAGATCCTAACGTGCCATCACAAAACCCGTTATTTGAGACTTCCAGAAGTCAAGAAGATGTCATACGTTTCCTCGGAAACACACTCCTAACTCTTAACATTGGATTTCAAGCCTTGTCTAATCGGCTTTATCAGCATTTCCTAGAGCCTCAGAAAGCTACCTTCCGAAGGGTTGCCGACGCAACCCATACCGGTGGCTTCCAGACACTCTGTGGACGAACCACAGGTCCAACCAAATCATCCTCCGTCAAATCGAATGCCAATCGGCAACCAACCCCCTGTGCTATCCCCGAAATCCATACATTCTAGTGCTTCCCCCTAACAGCAATCTCATGGCTCCACCGTCGAAACGTCAGGTTATACTTTACCATGGGAAGGAGACCTCAAGAGAATCCATGATCGTTTTGATGATATAGAGCAACGATATCAGGCGAATCGACCATCTGCCGTTGTGGCATCAATACATCGATCCTAGTCTCCTTTCACCTGCGAGGTCATGGAAGCACCTTTACCTAGAAAGTATCGTACGCCCATCATCACTCCATATATAGGTACTGGAGATCCTCTCGAACATCTGGAAACGTATAGGTCTCTTATAAAGCTAGAGGGACATGGTTTGGAAATCATGTGTAGGGCTTTGTCCCTAACCTTAAAGGAGGCAGCTCGCACGTGGTTTCGGGGGCTCAAACCTCGATCCATCGGGTCCTTTGCACAGCTATCGAATCTGTTCCTCTCCCAATTCATGGGAAGCATCGGCACCAAAAAACCAGCATCTCTCCTAATGGATCTGAAACAGCAGCATGGGGAAACGATAAAGGAGTTTACAGTATGGTTCACCGCCGAAGCCGTCCAAACTGAAGGTCATACCGAAGAGAAATGCCTCACCGCCCTAATAGCCAGAATCACAAGCGAAAAATTCAGATTCGCTTTGGATAAGAATCCTCCTAAGACTATGACAGAATTCCAAGCTAAAGCTCAGAAGTATATCAACACAGAAGAAGTTGCTCTAGCGCGTCATGGTATACAGGGCAAGAAGCGCAAGCCGGAGGAAATCTCTCCTTCGGATAAGAAATATCGGCGCGACCGCTCTCCCAAGAAAGTCTACTCTGGTAAGTACCAGAACTACACTTCCCTCAACCGGCCTCCGGAAAAGGTGCTAATGGAGATCAAGCATTAACCATATGTGAAATGGCCCGCAAAGATCAAATCTGATCTTGAGAAAAGACATAAGAGCAAGTTTTGTTATTTCCACAAAGATCATGGGCACAACACCCGGATCACATCGAAGCTCTTATTCGAAAAGGTCACCTTCAAGATTATGTTGTCCGACAAGGTCGTTCACCTAAAAGGGGGGATGCCCCGCCACATCAGAAGAAATCACCTCATCGACATACTTCACAAGAAAACGCTGAACCTACCGAGGAGATTCGGACCATCGCAGGAGGACCGGCTTGCGGAGGAGATTCTCAAGCTTTAAGAAAAGCATATACCCGTAAGGCATCTAAGAAGCCCCAGCATATTTACTGGCTGGAACGAACTCCCGATACATCAGAGTCTAACCGTCCGTCAATCTCTTTCTCCCTCAAAGATGCAGAGGGGATTCACTTCCCTCACGAAGACTCCATCGTAGTCGCGCTAAAGGTATCAAACTATCTGACTCATCATATTATGGTGGATTACAGGTAGCTCTGCTGATATACTCTACTTGGAGGCTTTCAACAAAATGGCACTCGCCAGAAGCCTGCTCAAGCCAGTCTCAACTCCCCTCATCGGCTTCGGGGGCGAAGTGGTGACACCTGAAGGAAGCATTGAGCTTCCAGTCACCTTTGGTGAGAACCCAGCGAAGACAACTATCTTCATAAATTTCCTCGTGGTAGATCAAAGATCAGCATACAATGCCATTTTGGGGCGACCATTGCTTAATAAGGTTGGGGCAGCTTTACATCCCGTGTATTTGTGCGTCAAATTTCCTACCTCGAATGGTGTTAGGCTTGTACGAGGAAATCAAAGAGAAGCCCGGTCTTGTTATGAGATAGCCCTACAAGACCGAAAGATAGCACAAACGATGCCAGTTATGATGGTAGCACAGGATTCACCCAACTCCCCGACGGATACCTCGTTGGACCCAAGAGAGAATGCTCTCCAATCAAGAACTCCCGGGGAGGAGACAGTGGCGATTCACTTAACTGAAGGCGACTCGTCCAAAGTTGTTTACGTGGGATCCTCTTTGAGGAGCGTCTTTCGGGGAGATTTGATCCGTTTCCTCACTGAATACCAAGATGTGTTCACCTGGTCTCACCAAGACATGCCCGGCATTGACCCCAGTGTCATCGCACATCGTCTGAACATTGACCCGAAGTATAAACCCGTCCACCAGCGCCGACGTGCCTTCACTGCAGAAAGGCAAATGGCAATCAAGGCTGAAGTCGAGAAGCTGCTCACGGTCAATTTCATAAAAAAAGTCGACTACCCGGAATGGGTCGCGAACGTAGTTCTCGTTTGAAAAGCTAATGGCAAATGGAGAATGTGCGTCGACTATTCGGATTTGAACAAAGCGTGCCCCAAAGATAGCTTCCCGACCCCGCGAATCGACCAGTTGGTCGATTTAACAGCTGGGTATGCTCTGCGCAGTTTTATGGATGCATATTCCGGTTATAACCAGATCATGATGCATCCGCCAGATAGCCAACATACTACCTTCATCACTGACCGAGGCCTATATTGCTACCAGGTAATGCCATTTGGTCTCAAAAATGCAGGGGCCACCTATCAGCGCCTCGTCAATAAAATATTTGCCTCCCAAATCGGCAGGAATATGGAAGTCTATGTCGATGACATGCTCGTGAAAAGTGTCATAGAAGACGATCACCTTTCAGATCTTCGAGAAGCCTTCGACTTAATGAGGAAATATCAGATGAAGCTAAACCCAGAAAAATGTGCAGTCGGAGTGTCTGCTGGAAAATTTCTTGGATTGATGGTCGGCCAACGAGAAATTGAGGCAAATCCTAAAAAAATAAAAGCGTTGATAGAGATGAAATCCCCGACCACTCTTAAGGACGTCCAACGTCTAGCTGGTCGCATTGCATCGTTAAATAGGTTCATTTCACGGGCCTCTGACAAGTGCTTACCCTTCTTTAAGCTCCTCCGAGCCACAGCCAAATCTGATTAGGAGTGGACACCACAATGCGAAGAAGCTTTCCAGCAACTGAAGCAATATATGAGTGCACCCCCTGTTTTATCTAAACCTGTGACGCACGAGCAACTCATCCTTTATTTATCTGTGTCTTCCACGGCCGTTAGCCTGCTTTAATAAGAGAAGATTCCGGGATACAAAAGCCCGTTTATTATATCAGTCGAGCAATGGTGGACGCTGAAACTCAGTATTCTGATATGGAGAAGATGGCCCTTGCTTTAGTCACGGCTGCCCGAAAACTACGACCATACTTCCAAGCCCACGCTATAGTAGTACCCACAAATCATCCGTTACAACAGGTTCTTCAAAAACCTGAAGCTTCAGGACGATTAACCAAATGGGTGGTCGAGATCAGTGAGCACAATATTTCATTCTGTCCCAGGACCGCAATCAAGGGCCAGGTCGTGGCTGACTTCATCGCCGAATTCACATACTCCTCTCCCGATGATAATGCCGCGATCAGCAACCAGCCATCCTGGTCACTCTTCGTGGACGGGTCCTCAGGGGCCACCGGCAGCGGAGCGGGCCTAATATTAGTTGCTCCAGACGGGTTGCATTTCCAATACGCTTTTCGTTTCGATTCTCGCATCTCAAATAATGAAGCAGAATATGAGGCTCTGATCGTTGGCCTCGAATTATCAAACGTCCTCTCAATTCAGAATCTACTCATTCATAGTGACTCTCAGCTCATAGTCAATCAGGTACTCGGCGAATTCGAAGCAAAAGAAGAAAGGATGGCCTTATATAAATCTCGAGCGCTCATCCTGCTCGCAAAGCTGAAGAATTATGAAATAATCCACATCCCTCGCGAGAAGAACAAACTCGCTAATTCTTTGGCAAAACTCGCCTCCGCACCAGAATCTGAGTTATCACATTCAATTCCTATCGAGCACCTTCAGAACCTGAGTATCGACCAAGCAACTCTTAAGCAGGGTGATTACGGTACATCCCTCTCCGTGTTGGATGGACCCCATTCTCCTTTATCTCAGGGATGGAGATCTTCCGGACAACAAAAAATCTGCACGACAAATCCGCCATCGAGCTGCTAGGTATACTTTACAAAATGGAATGTTATTACGCAAGAGTTTTTCTTTGCCCTATTTAAGGTGTCTTCACCCAGAAGAAGCACATCGTGTTCTGGATGAAATACACTAGGGGGCATGTGGAAACCACCCAAGGGGACGATCTTTAGCATACAAGGTGATGAGGCAAGGATACTATTGGCCCACTATGAAGGCAGATGCAATTGAATTCTCTAAAAAATGTGACAAGTGTCAGCAATATTCTCCTATACCTCATGTACCGTCGAAGTAAATGACGCCAATTGATAGCCCTTGGCCCTTCGCCCAATGGGGGGTCGATATCATCGGGCCCTTGCCTACCGGAAAAGGACAAAATAGGTTCGCTATCGTGGGGGTCGATTACTTCACCAAATGGGCCGAGGCAGAGCCATTAGCCAGGATTACTGAGAAACAGACCACTAAGTTCATATGGAGAAAAATCATATGCCGTTATGGACTCCCCCATACTATAATCACCGACAATGGAAAGCAATTCGACAATGCCGCTTTTAATGAATTTTGCGAAAAATGGAAGATATGCAATATCCGCACCTCTCCCTATCATCCTCAAGCAAATGGGCAAGTTGAAGCAGTGAATAAAATCATCAAGCATCATTTAAAGACCAAGCTCGATGAGTGTAAAGGAATGTGGCCAGAACTCCTGCCAGAAGTCTTATGGGCATATAGGACTACGACTCGCACGTCTACATGCGAAACTCCTTTCTCCTTGGCATTCGGTACCGACGCAGTAGTACCAGTTGAAATTCAAGTACCCTCGTATCGGATCGAACAGTACGATCCCACTTGTAATCAGGAAAGTCTTCGACTTCATCTCGATCTCTTGGAAGAACGGAGAAATGCCTCCTAGATGCGAGCAACAGCGTATCAGCAGCGCATTGCTCGCTACCGAAACGCTAAAGTTCGACCTAGAGCTTTCCAGCTCGGCGATTTAGTCCTTAGACAGAACCTCGGAGCTCCTGCTCGTTCGTTGGATCCGAATTGGGAAGACCAGTATCGAGTCATCAAAATTGTGCGACCAGGTACTTATTATCTTGAAGATATGCAGGAAAGACCCGTACGTCACCCTTGGCATGTGGAACACTTATTACGGTATTTCCCTTAATTCGATGTAATTCCGAATGACATTCGAATGAATAAGAATTAAAGTCATTCTTTTTTGTCGCTACTCCATTCAATTGGACTCAAATAGCCTCGAAGAGAATACACACATTCTCTTGGTCAATTACCTACCCTTGCTAGAGTTAAAATCATTCTTGTTGGTTGCTTCTCCATTTTATGGATCAAAAATAGCACTGAAGAGAACATATGTGTTCCCTTGACCAATCTTCTACCCTTGGTAGAATCAAAATCTCAATCGATAGACCAGTCTATCTCAATGCGGATATGGTCACGCGACCCCCGGATTGAGTCTAACTCATTTTTTCATGAGTTAGTAATACGAACGGTCAACATACGATCGACACTGGGCGAAAAAGCTAGAAAAAGTACACAACATTGAAGAAAAGGGAAGTTTCATTATAATTGAGTAAAAGGTCAAGTCAGTTACATAGACAATTTCTTCTCAAAATATAAAAACACACAAAATAGAGGAAGGCGGACAACGACTTTAAGACTGGTCATCCCCATCTTGACCAGGCTCGCGGCTCTCAGCTTCAGGACCGATCTTGGGAGCAGGCGCGGCATCTGTAGCTCCGGTGACCTCATTCTCAGCCGCAGCTCGCTCTCTAGCCACGACCTCGAAAGCCACCCTTTCAAACTCCTCAAAGTTGAAAGACGGAGCAATCTACTACATAACCCTGACCGCAAAATCGAGACCAGCGATATACGCTTCATAGCGCTCCTCGTCGTAGAGTTGAGAGGTTCGGAACTCCTAGACTGCAAGAGGGCCTTCGTCAGATACCATCTTGACAAGAGCCACTCGCTCCTCCTCCTAGTGAATGGAATCATCCTTCAGCTGGTCGAGAGTCTTCTTGGCCTCCTCGAGTTTAGTCCGAGAATCCTTGAGCTGCTCTTCGAGGCGGATCTTGTCCTGGCGGAAAATCTCCTTCTCTCTCTCGCTTTTAGTATGAAGTTCTTGGAACTTCGCGAGTTGAAGGTCCACTGACTGAAAGCGGTCAGTCATGGCCTGAATCTTGACAAGGAGGATTTGCTTTTCCTCATCCAGCTTGGCGATTTGGGCTTCCAGGGCCTTCACCAGGCGGTCCCTTCCTTGGACTTCGGCCTCTGTCGTCTTTTTCTTCTTTTCCGCATCTTCAACGGTGCGACGGGCAGCTTTAATGTCGCGTCTGACACGAAGCGTAAGATCCGGACTCTGATATAAACAAAGAAAGAAGAATTAGAGTGGCCCACCACACTAGTAACCCAAAGAAAGAATGATAGACGGGAAAATAGTCGTTACCTGGATCAATCTCACCCCGATATCAGTAGAGAGAGCCTCTGGACTTGGCTCAGGGAGGCCCCCGAAGGAGCTGAGGGAGATGTTATCGAACATAAACTCGCATATTGGGTATAAGTGTGGTGGGATAACAAAGACTCCTGACCCAGATGGTTGGGCTACAACCATCTCACAAGAGCCCGCCTCGCCAGCATTCGCAACACCAGAGGCGGGTGTCACTAATTCGCGAGCAACAGTAGGCTCGCATGCTATCCCCTTCGGAGGGAGGCCTCCCCCCCTTCGATCGCCTTTTGGCGAATTATCAACAACTTCGATTACCGACTGGCTACGAGCGTCAGACGGAGGGGTCGCAGCAGCCGGAGGGGTCGCAGTCGTGCGAGGGGTCGGGGCAGCCCCACCTTTTTCAGCAACATGCGGCTGTTTACCGCGAGCAGATCCTTCTGCTGGAGCTGGCGCAGCTGAAGGACCGGCCGTAGATTTCTTTTGCCTTTTCGAGGTTGTACCCTTCAAATGGGGGAGCACCCCTAGCGCGCCCCTATTATCTCCTATATTCGTCATCTCTTCCCGGGAAATTAGGCCCGCGGCACAGAGGCAACGTGGCTCTAAGGCGGCGTTAACGTGGCGCGCAGCCGCTGAGAGCGTGGAGACTCTTACTAGCTTTTCGTTAAGTCCTCCTCGCAAGTTCAGCTTCACAGCAGTCGGAATGCCTGCAAGAAAAATGAGAAGGCACATTAGTCGACGCAAAGCTATGGTTTTGTTTCTTTCAGACAGACGGGCAGAAACTTAACCCACCTTCGCTAAAATAGCGATTAACGTTATGGCCTTTGGGGTCGGAGCCCACTTCGGACTCCCAGTTGCCGGAGACGTAAAACCATTTTTCCTCCATCCAGGGCAATTGGAAGAGGGGTTTCCCAGAATAAAATTATTCCGGTGCCAGAAGCAGAGGTAATACCAACCCTCGCTAGCTGGGGCCCTTTTTAGCTGGAATAACCTCAAAAATTCCTCAGCGGTTAACTCATCGTTACCCGCTTGCTTCCAGAGGACGAAGGTACTTATAAGCACCCGCCAGCCGTTTACGATAAGTTGGCCAAGGGCAATCTTATAAATGCATAAAAAATTTCGGATGAATGGGTGAAGGGGAAGACGCACGCCAACTTTGAAAAAATATTCGTAAAAGGCCACACAGCCTGGTGGCGGCGCATCGGCTGTCTCCCCTCTCCCAGGTAATCTGAAAATAACAGAGTCTGGGACCCGATATTTCTCCCGAAGGCTAGAAAGCCTTTCTTCCGTCAGTATTGAGGAGTAACCGGCGGCAGAATACCTCCCAGCCGGTACTCTGGCATTGTTGGATTCAGATGAATCGGGGGTGTCATCTCCCAGGGGGGCGATCTCTTCATCGAAAACCTCCGCCATTACACAAAGAAAAAGCAAGATAGAAGAAGAAGAGAATGGGAAGGAAGACTACCTCTGCGAAGAGGTTTGCACCGAAAACAAAGAAGAAGAAAGAAGAACACCCTGTAGCCAAAATTCAAAATGAAGAAAACTCTGCGGGATTTGATATTTATACGCAATCATTTCGTTTGATTTGGTTGACACGCGGCAGCCTCTCATCCGGCATGACAGACGAACGAGCGCAAGCATTGAATACGGAGGCACGTGGCGAACGACGCTTCATTTCTTGCCGCGGGAAAAGCTGCGTAAAGCTAGCCATCATAAATGCAGGATCACGTTCAATGACTCACGCGCGATTCTTTCCCAACAGTCGGCTATATATACAAACAAAACCCTTGGCATAGCTCCTCAACGCCAAGGGTTTGGGGGCATTTGTTGTAGATAAATTTGGCTTTAAAGAGATGTGATCAAAGAATGGTCGAGAGGAATCGCGGTCGCACCTTAAAATGCCAGCAGCTCGGCTCGTGCTCGTCGAAAGGGGTCGCATCCTAAAATGCGAGCAGCTCGGCTCGTGCTCGTTGCAAGGGGTCGCATCCTGAAATGCGAGCAGCTCGGCTCGTGCTCGCCGAAAGGGGTCGCATCCTGAAATGCGAGCAGCTCAGTTCGTGCTTGCCGAAAGGGGTCACATCCTAAAATGCGAGTAGCTCAGCTCGTGCTCGTCAAAAGGGGTCGCGTCCCAAAAATGCGAGCACTCCCGATATGAGCAGCCCCCTCATATGAATAGCTCTTGACATATGAGAGGTCTTGGTCTCTGGTCTCCGACAAGGATGTCCCTCATCTCATAAGTATCAGCAGTCCATATAGGCCGGTTTCGGTTTGTTTCTATTCACAGTTCCGAATATCTCCATCAAGAGACGTAATCAGCTAGATGTCTAGAATGTTCAGGCTACCTCCTTACCTAAGGATTAACAAGATAAGCTGCTTATCCCTTGATATCAGCAGTAATCTTAACAGCTTGCATAGCAGGCTGGATCACTTAGATCTATATAAATAGATGACTCTATTGACGATAAAGGTACACAATCTTTAAGCCCCATAATTTTTTTCTCTCTATATAGCCCTACCCTATCTAACTTAAGCATCGGAGGGCCAACAGCTAGACGCCGACCACTCGTAGTTTTTCCTCTGTCTCTTTTCAGGTTCAGGAGGAGACTGCCTGGGAAGAAGGTGAGCTCCTGGAGGACACTGTTGCGGAAAATGACGTAAACACCATCTCTCCCGTATTTAAAGAAAATATGCAACGGTCATAAAATGGGCAAAAAATGGCCACTTCGTTATATCGAATTGATGTTTCGATTGATCAAAATTATCTTCGATATATCGAAATGTCATTTCGATATATCGAAGAATCTGTCCAATGGATTGTGAAATTGCTAGACCATCTTTTCGATATATCGAACTGGGGTATCAATATAGATATATCGAATGGACCTTTTCGATATATCGAAGGTCTATCAAACAGACTTCCGATATATCGGAGGTCTATTTAAAGTTGCTATTTGGGCTGGATTAATTACAGCAACTTCCACCTCTTTAATTATTCTAACTTATCATGTTTTTCAAGGTGTTCTAAGACTAATGATGATGATTAAGGGTATTCCTAATTGATCCAAGTCATCTGAAAGGTTATGGGTGTTTTGGTCCAAAGGGTTAGGGTCACTAAGGCATCTCATTTACCTGTTCTTCTTCCTTGACTGCTTCCGGTCCACTTGGGTCTTCGGTCTTCAGTTTGTCAAGGCTCAACCAACATTACAACACATGGACATAGGTGATTGACAAATAAGGTACACTAGTATGCCACAAAAAATGCACTAACAAGCACCCCTCTTTGTCACTTACGTGACAAAAACCTAACCTAAGACCGTGTCATGGTCCATACCTAATAACACTATCAAAACATAAATAAATTACATGTCAGAATAATCATTACAACTCGAAATACACTAAGACATGTAAACTAGCAAGCTCCTCTTGGATTGCTCCCCCATATCTAGTCAATTCCTGTAAGGAACACTCCACCCATTTTTTGAATCTCGAGAAAAATTAGAAAAGAAGAAAGAGGAATTGGTTGAGAAGAGAATTCTCTGAGTATGGGATGATCCAAGGCGATAAGCCGAACATAAGGATTACTTTCTATAATTAAAAGAAATAAAATAAAAGAACACACTCACACAAGGCAAGCCAACCAAAAGGATTCCTTTCTACAACTAAAAGCAGAAGGAAATAAAAGAACTAGAAAGAAATAATGAACACTCCCTCACTTCTCTCACAATTACAAATAAAAAAAGATCAAGGCGGCAAGCTGGCCATTTAGATCCCTTACAATACATGCATAATATGAGAAAGAAAGTGCGGAAAGGAAAGAAAAAAATGCTTCTACTGCTAAGAATGAAAATAAAAAAAATTAGACTAGGGAAGAAATTCCAGCAATAGAGCTGACCTCTATGGAATTCTAATCCTTGAATCTAAATAAATAAATAAATAAAATGAAACGATATAGTCTCTTTTCTCTTAAAGACAAAGAAGATGGGGAGGTAGTCAAGGTGGCAAGTCAGCCATATGAGACTTCCTAACTTCAAGATCTTAAAAGAGAAAAACTGGAAGACTAAAGAAAACATGAAGTATCAATGGATCCAAGGCGGCAAGCTGACCATGGAAGGATACTCAACCCCACGAGAGAGAAAATACTTACCTTAATGAATTTTACCGCTTCTATTCCCGGCAGCAGTGCAAAAAATTGATGTGTAAATAGTTTTACTTGTCCTCCATCAACATAAGGGTCCAATGTAATGCAGAGATGGGAGTCCAAGGTCGTACCTTAGGGACAGAAATTTAAGAAAGTTAGAGCAAATTCAACTAGGTAAAAGAAAAAAAATATAAAAGAAATAGTTTCAAAAAAGATGATGACTTAAATAATAAAGTAAACCAATGCATAAGGACTCACATATAGAATCATATATATACTTGAGATATAAACATTCCACCCACATTCATGAATCATGAACCATCCACCCACATAAATTAGAGATCTTTAAATGAGAATGAAGCATTAATACATATGAATAATAAATTGGGTCCTAAGCATCCAAAATTCATAAGAGAATGGATCAAAGGCCCATCTACATGTCATATTTTTCAAAAATAAACTAGTATGGTCTTATAATCACATCCATATGCGTGATTTAATCTATAACATTTAATAAGCATTAACAAACTTCAAAGTTGCATATCCCATATACACTTAAGATAGAAAAATAAACACCACACTGTTTATGCATTCATCATATAAAAATAAAAACTCATAACATTAAATTTAAACCATCCAACTACATTTCAAGTCATGCATAAACCCTACATGCTTCCCCTCTAGCCTTAGCTAGGGGAATTAGAAAGATATCCTAATTAAATAAACAGAACACATAGTTTAACATCAAAAGTAAAATAAAAACAAAAGAAAAAGAAGACAGAGAAGAGAGAGAGAGAGAGAGAGAGAGAGAGAGAGAGAGATATGAGGGACGTGAGAGAGAGAGAGAACAGAGAATGAGAAAGAGAGATGTGAGAGATATGAGGAGAGAGAGCGAGAGGAGAGAGATGTAGAAGAGAGAATGAGAAGACAGATGTGAGAGCTCCCTTTATATATAACGGCATGCCCAACAAGTGCGCCGGGCACGTAAAATCTTCTTCTTCTTTTTATTTTCTTTTTTTTTTACTTTTCCTTCTCCAAATGATATTTGACCCGTCCATGTTGTTCCTCTCATCGAACGTACCAAAATTGACCGTTGGCTTGTCAAACGTACGATCACAGCTCCATGTGCAGGCCCAAAACAATCATGCACCTTTGCCTTCTTTCTGGCCCACCTGAAACTCATTTATTTATAGAAAAACCACCTCCTAGGCTAAAACTTTACTTTTGATAACGTAGAAGTTTCAGATAGCCCAAGTTAGATCCCAAAAAATATGTGTACAACGGGAAATCCAAAACAGAAATCAGAAATCGGTATATGAGATTTCTAATTTCATCTTTTAATAAAATGACAACAGTATCCTTTCAGTTTGTCTTGAATAACGTCTTCCACGTACCTCAAAATATGACGAAATTTAACATGAAGGTGTTATTTAATGTGCTCTAGTTGTTATGCAAAATCGGCTCAAACTGATACTCTGGTAAAAAGTCAATTTTTCAAAGTGATCGTTCGTCCCGCATTACCGGTCAAACTGCACCTGTGGTCCATATGTACTTTTTTTTATCCAATCTAAGTCATCCACGTCGCTCAACACAGTAAACAAGCCATACAAAACATTCATTAACCCCTGGTTGTAATTATGGAAGCCTATATGTCTTCTTATACTTCCAAATTCACCACTTTACCACTCGGCGTGTTTTCTCTGTTTCTTACGTTTCTTCTCTCAACTCTTGAACTCTGGGGACTCCTTTACACATTCGAAGTTGTCCTTGACAATCTAATTGTGTCCTTGCTCGATCCATGCTTCCTGAAAATCCATAAAATAACTACTATTAGTAGAAAAATTATGTGACCAAATTGCAATGTGTATGCAAATTCAATCTAAACCATTGATATTGACTATGAAAATTAGCTAAAACCCTACTGATTAAGGGTATATATATGTAATATATGAACTACAACACAAAGCATATGAGCATAAGAAGAAGACGAGATCATCAAAAGGAGGGCAACCCTTCCATTTACACACCAATCTGATTCATCGATGCAGTGATTATCTACCCCGATAATAGGTAGGATTCAACCATAGAGGATCAAAGGAGTGGATTGAGCTTGACTAAGCTACCTAAAAAGGACTTGGGCAACAAGCAAGAATTGCCTCTAATTGACTGGATCACAGTTCTAGTCCCACCCGAACAACATGGACCAAAGGAGTTGCAATACATCGGAGATGAGCCAGGAGAAATCACATCTGACACTGACTCAGAGGCTAGTCCCAAGTTTATCATGACATTTAGGCACAACGATGTGGGCTCAACTACTGATCCCTTCGGCCTTGCCTTCTAAGGAGAGGGAGTGTAGGGCAGTAGCTGGTTCGCAGTCCCCATGACGGTAAAATAAAAGCCAACAGCGCTCAGCCCCCTGAGCCGAATCAAGCAGTCCTTGGTTCGCCGCCATCTTACTTAAATCCCTTACAGTAAAAAAAACTTTAAAAAATTAAAAGATTCAAAAAATCTAAAACATCGAATATTTCAAAATTTTAAAAATCCAAATATTTCAAAATCTTCAAAAAAATCAGATATTCACAAAATTCAAAAAAAAAATCTTTCAAAGTTAATAAAATACACAAAACTCGAAAAAAATCCTTAGCAATAAAGTGCCTAGTCCGTCTGTTAAAGCACTTGAGTATAAAGTCAGCTCGTATGATTTCGATCTAGAGTTGAACTCTAAACTCAAGGGTTTGGACAAAGCCACTGATGTGGAAGATGATGAACCAACTCTCGAGCTAGAGGGTCTCCTCAAAAAGTTCAAATCAAAGGCCAATGTCATCTCAAAAAATTTCAGGATTGTAAACCTAGGGTCTTTCGAAATAAGAAAGTGTGCATTGAGAATCCTTGTTCATGAAAAATAAGCAGAGAACGATGAATTTTTGAAGTCATGACTATCCAATTTTGTGTCTTATGAAGACTTGTTTGGACTCGATTAAAGTTCACCAACAAAGCCTGAAATCAACCATGTCAAGCAGAAGCTGTCAAGATCATGTCCGCATTCCACAATGAAGTGTGCAACATCCACATAAATGATCACATAATGGAGGAAGAGATTTTCTGGCTCGACAGAATATTTCCAACATGTCAGAAGGTACTTCAAGTGTCAGGAGCGCAAGAATGAATCCATATGTGTGCTTCGAAACTCTACAACCTATTCCCTATAAGGAGTATCGACGTCAGTGGGAAATCAATGCGACGGTATTAAGAGGTCATGAACACACATTCAAGACAATCAACAACTTCTCAGAATGAAGGGAGGCAGCATCCCCCATCTCGTACGATAATGCTCATGAAGAACGATCTCATCAGTTGCTGAGAGTTCTAACATGACATCAACATCAACAACAAGATGTCCCCCGTGAACCCAAAGGCGGACAAGCACCTCAAACTCAGATGACATTCTATCATTTTGTATACACGATGGCCAATCGGACGTCCATACACTCATCTACAAGTGCAACTCTTTACAAGCTAGCTTATAGAATGAAGCAGTCTTACCAATTAGAGTTAAAATCCCCGTGAGTAATGATGAAGAAAGAAATTGAGGAAATGTTGCTAGAAAAGGTCCACTCAGGCTTACCACAAGCATGTAAAAAGAAAAAGAAATCTCAAGGTCAGCGATCTAGTAATGAAGCATATCTTACTACCACATCTATCAAGCTCAAGAGGCGAGTACAAAGCTCACATGAAATGGCTCAATGATCAGAGAGATTCTTCTAAGAGGTGCAATTCGGTTCACCAAGCTAAGAGGTAAGTATCTTCAAGAGCCAATTAATGACAATAACACAAAAATCTTTTATAGGTAAGCCTATTCAACCTTATCAAGAGTTACATTAGTACAGTTGAAGTCAAGTGACTGTATCTGAATCTCTTGAGAATTATTTTCCCACGTCCCCAACAAGTGCTCCAATAGAGGGTAAAAAAGATAGAGAAAAAGAAAAGCAAAAAAGGAAATAAGATCAAAATAAATAGTACACAAACCAGAAAATAGAAAAAAGAAGAAAGAGAAAAATAAAAGAATAGAAGAAAGAAAGAAAGAAAAAGAAAATAGATCCAAAGAGAAAGCACAATGCCCTATTCCCTTGCCCCTCTCAGGAAGATCCCTAGATAAGTTCGACAACTTTGCCATTGTAACTTAAGATAAGACTAGAAAAGTAAGCCAATCACCGAGCAAGGATGGAAGTCTAAACCCTCCACCGCTGGTAAATTAGAAGAAAAAAATGTGCCTAAACAAAGAGGGCGGAGTGAAAACTCGAAAGGGCGCTCTGAGTAAAAACAATGGACACATAGCGGACTTTGTGAAAACTCAAAAGAGCGCTAAGGGTAAAAACAGCTCAGTTGTCAAGGGGCAAGCAAGATCAAATACCCAAGACGTAGTGAAAACCCGAAAGTGCGATGCGGGCAAGCCGGACATAGTTAAAATCCAACAGGGCGTTGTGGGTAATAATGGCAAAAGAAAAAGAAAAAAATTGGTACATGAAAGATTCAGACAACATGAAGATTCAATAGAAGCAACGATGGCAACCAAAAATCGAGAATTCTCTTAGGGCCCGTTTGGCATCTTTACTCTAATTCAATAAGAGCTTTTTAAGAAGAGATACTCCAGTAGGCTCTTTTTGTTCTAGCTCTTGTTTTAAATAAGCTCGTTTGGTAAAATCTCTATAAAAAAAAATCTCTGGTTTAGAATAAGTACGTTTGGTAAAACTCTCAAATAAGAGCCTTTTTTTAGGGGTAGTTGACGTCATTTTTAAAGATTATAACAACTTTAATCCAAATGCGGGTCATCCATCATGTTGGGCCTACCATCAATGATAATTATCCCTTATGGTCTCTATAGTGTGAGCCGTACCTTTGAAGTGGATTGTCTATCATGTGGGGCCCACTTTTGATATCCACAATTCATCGTGTGGGATGCACCTTCTATGTGGATAATCCATTATGCGGCTCACTTTGGATATGGGTCATCCATCATGAGAGACCTAGGATGTGGACCATCCATTAGGTGGGGCCCACTTGATGTGAACTGTCCATCATGAGGGGCCACACTTTTATGTAGGCCATCCATCATTTGAAGCCCACTCCGTCCATTATGTGGGCTCATCTTAATGTGGACCATTCATTGTGTGGGGGCCCACCTTCATTATTGGTTGTTCATTATGTGGACCCATCTTTGATATCAACCGACTAGCATGTGGGCCGACCTTCAATGACCATCATCCATCATGTGGGTCCCATCTCTGACGTGGACTACGCATCAAATGGAACCTACTTGATGTGCATGTTCAGTCATGTTGGGCCACACTTTGATGTGGGCCATCTATCATGTGAGGCCCACCTTTGATGTGAACCTTTCATTAAATGGGCCCACCTTAATGTGGAGCCCCACTTCAATATGAGTTATGAATCATTCATCATGAGGGGCCCATCTTTGATGTCCACCATCCATCATATGGGTCCCACCTTTGTTGTGGACCATCTATCATGTGGGGGCCACCTGATGTAGATAGTCCATCATGTGAGAGCCACCTTTGATGTCCACCATCCATTATGTAGGTCCCACCTTAGTTGTGGACCGTCCATCATGTGAGACCCAACCTTTAATATGGGTCATTCATCATGGAGGCCCACCTTTAATGTCAACCTTCCATCATGTGGTCCCACATTCAATATCCACCATCCATCATGTGAGTCCCACCTTTGTGGTGGACCATCTATCATGTGGGGCCCACTTGATGTGGATAGTCCATCATGCGGGACCCACCTTTAATGTCCACCATCCATCATATAGGCCCCACCTTTGTTATGGGTTGTCCATCATGTGGGGCCCAACCTTCAATATGGGCCATTCAGCATGTGGGGCCCACCTTTAATGTCAACCTTCCATCATGTGGTACCACATTCAATGTCCACCACCCATCATGTGGGTCCCACCTTTAATGTGGACCATCCATCAGGTAGGGCCTGCTTGATGTGGATCGTTCATCATGTGGAGCCACACTTTGAAGTAGGCCAGCCATCATGTGAGGCTCACCTTTGATGGGACTGTGCATTATGTAGGCCCACCTTTGATATGGGTCATTCATTATGTGGGACCCACCTTCACTATGGGTCGTTCATAAGGTGGGCCTGCCTTGAAGAAATTGTAAAGAGAAGAGGGCAAGATGGAAATTACTTGAAAAGTTAAAGGACAAACTTGTCCAAAAATTAATCCAAAATGTCCACCTGCTTAAGCCAAATAAGCTCTGATTCAAAAAGTAACCCCTCCCCAACTTATTAAATCGGAGCTTATTTGCTTCTTTCTAAACAAATAAGCAATTAATTAGACTTTTACCAAACAATATAAAAGCTTATTTTTTTATAAATAAGCCAATAAACTCTTATTTGTAGAGATGCCAAACACCCCCTTAAGCTCAGCCCAAATTCTAGTGGTAGGATACCATTACTCACAACTTTAAGGGATCCAGACCTTTGGTGAAGATTTAAAAAACCGAGTATGGCATCTAGCTGAGTCAAATGTTCTGATTCCTGCATCTACAGGCACAACAAGTCCAAACCACACACAGACAAATAAACACTTGGCACAAATTTTCTTTACATGCATGATTTGCATATGTTGAGCACTTAAATGTGTATATTCTAACCCCATTTCATCACTAACTATGCATGGTTTTCAAGCTTTAAGACTATTCTAATGCTTGGTTTTATGATTGTAGGAATGAGAGAGACTCCACCCAATTGATGACTAAAAAGATTTATTTAAGAGCCTTGGATGAAGACCCAAGGTGGGCCAAAGAAAGAAGAAAGTAGAGAGAGAAGAAAGAAAGAAGAAAAATGAAGAAGACAAGGGCCATGACCGATCGGCTAAGAGGGCTAGACCGGTCTAGACTTGTCGGCCACCCTCTGTTTACTCTTTGAACACTAAATGCATAGAGGCCGACCGGTCTTGACCGGTCGGCCAGGGCCTTCCTCAAGCCACTTTGCACGCTAGACGCCCCACAAACAAGTCCGACCGGTTATGACCGGTCATGCTAGCCCAGTCCGACCGGTCTTGACCGGTCGGCCAGTGTAATTTCAACAAACTCCAGCAGCTTCCTCTTGAAGCTCCAATTTTCTAGCGCAAGTGCATAAGTACTACACAAATCTGGAAGATTCTGAGGCGGGAGAGCCTCTCCACTATAAAAGGGGACCTAGGGATCGTAGCTGGGGTATCCTAGAAGAGATCTACGAAGGTGGGAAGAGGCGGGAGTCAGATTCGGAGTTCGACAACTCCTCCTAGTTAGTGTTTTCTAGTTTTATGTTTTTAGTTGTTTTCATGTTTCCTTGGATCATGAACGACTAAACCTCTTAGCTAGGGCTAAGAGGTGAAGCTTGTAGTGAATCTGAGATGCTTTAATTCGTTTTATGTTAGTTTCAAGTTGGATTTATTGAAGAACAATGGTTTATAGAAGTTTGAATAAAGTTCTAAGTAGTTTTTCTTAATCTTATGATGGATCATGGATGTTTGGGAGAATTACCTTAGTTCTTAATTATTTTGCATAGTTCTAGACCTGTACGCTTCGAGGAATCGAATTCAATACGCTCTAGACTTGGATTTCCATGTGGGAACTTCAACCAAAGTTCTACCTATTTTGTTCTAAGTTCTGAACTATGTGTTGATTGTATATGTGATTTGAATGAAGTTCAAATCATGATCTAGTTATGCTTTGTGACAGAGTTTAATGATGATTATGATTGTGATCTTAATCTATTGGAACTAGGATTGACCTATGTAATTGAGTGTGCTCAAGTCCTAACTTGAATTGAGGGAATCATGTATATAATCACACATATGACAGATTGTGTAATACAACTGCTCTATCATCCGACTAGATAGGATTTGATTTCTATTCTAGTTGTGTAATTGGGAAACCACAGCTGAATTATGCATTGAAGATTGCTACAAGTGGATCTTTGGACCCCTAGTGCTTTCTTATATTGATTACATTCAATTTTAGATTAAAAATCATATCTACATTCAATTCTAGAAATCTGTTTAGTTAGTTCTCAAGTAGAGAATATTAGAAGTAATTTTGTGAATTCCTAACAAGTCCCTGAGAACGATCTCGGTCTTTACTGAATTATTACTACATCGCAACCCTACACTTGGGGAAGCGAACAAGTTTTTGGCACTGTTGCCGGGGTCTTTTCGACGGTTTTTATAAAATTTCTGAAAATAGTTTCTATTTGAGATTTTTAGGAGTCCTACTAACTTAGTTTGTTTGTTTTCTTTTGTTTACAGGGATCCTAGGAGTCGAAGGAGTCACTTCAATTAGGTTTTTCTAACCCTTTTTAATTTTTATTTTTCTTACATGCCACATTGGGTTCGGAATTCTAACAACCGACTCATTAGTGAAGGGGGAATTGTTGAAGAGATTGATAAGGAGTCATGTGCTAAGAGACGTTTAGAATCTCCAATTTGGCCTGATAGTATGGCTGAGAATTAACCCAACCCAGTGGCCAATCAAAATTTGGGCCAAAACGAAACGGGTGAAAATGAGGTTGAGAATGTTCTTCGACCTAGAACTTTACGTGATCACTTGCAACCTGCAAGAGCAAGTACTCCCTCATGTATAATTTTTCCAACCAATGCAGGGAATATTGATCTAAAACCGAGAGTAATCCAACTCCTTCCCAAGTTCCTTGGTTTAGACAGTGGGAGCACATATCAACATCTTAAGGAATTTGATAAGGTGATAGCCACGTTGCACTTTGCAAACGTATCTGATGATGTTGTGAGACTTAGGTTATTTCCTTTTTCTCTTAAAGAGAAGGCTAAGGCTTGGCTTCATGCATTAAGGCCAAGATCAATCGGCACATGGACTGAGATGACTAGGGAATTTATTAAAAAGTTTTTCCCTACACATAAAACAAACATGTTGAGGTGCTTAATCATGAATTTTTTCCAAAAAAAGGATGAGACCTTCTTCCAATGTTGGGAGAGGTTCAAAGACTTATTGAACACATGCCCACATCACGGCTACGAAATTTAGCGGGTAATAAGCTTTTTCTATGAAGGACTGACTTCGCCCATGCGCCAATTCGTAGAGATGATGTGCAATGGAGAATTCATGAATAAGGAAGCCAAGGAAGCATGGGACTATTTTGATATCTTGGCCGAGAATGCACAATCTTGGGATACAACTAAACTAGCAAATCCCAAGACAAGCCAACAAAGAGAAAAGGGAGGAATCTATGTCCTCTCCGAAGAAGACAACATAAGTGCACGTGTGGCTAACCTCACAAGAAAAGTTGAGGCCGTGGAATTAGGGAAGGGAGAAAAGACTAAGGAAGTTGAGAGTATTTGTGAAATTTGTTTCGGTAACCAACATGCAACACAGATTGTCGTACAATCTCTACGTTCCAAGAAGTTCTACAAGAACAATCAAATGTCATAAATAACTATCAACGTCCATTTAGCAATCCAAACTCGAACACGTATAATTCTAGTTGGAGGAACCATCCCAATTTCAGTTGGAGGAATGGGCCATCAAAGAATGCAAAAAATAACCCAAAAGCTATACTAGAGGAAATAGTGGTGTTTACGTCGGATTTTGTAACAGGGTCCTCCAGACGTTCACCTCCCTTCAAGCCAGCTTCTTACCCAACCTGAAAAGGCACAAGGAAAAACTAAGGGTGGTCGGCGCCCAGCCGTTGGCCCTCTGAAGCTCAAGTTAGACGGGTCGTGGTTGCAAAAGAAATGAAGGGATTCAAAGCTCAGATTGTGTACCTTTATTCATCTGATGAAACCATCTATTTATATAGATCCAAGTGATCCAATCCAATACGCAACACATTGAGAGTCCTGCTGATTTCCAGGGATAAAGTATTTATCTTGTTGATCCTCAGATGAGGGAACGCCCTAGTCCGAATAGACATCTACTCGATTACGTCCCTTGATGATGATCCCCCGAAGTCCGGAACCACGACCAAAGATAAGCCTAGAATTGATCTATATGGTATGCTGGTACTACAAAAGCGAAGGATATTCAGGCTTGGCAGTGACTGGTCGTATGTTGATATGCGACCCCTTTCAACGAGCACGAGCCAAACTGGTCGCATGTTGAGATGCGACCACTTTCAACGAGCACAAGCCGAGTTGCTCGCATGTTGAGATGCGACCCCTTTCAACGAGCACGAGCCGAGCTGCTCGCATGTTGAGATGCGACCCCTTTCAACGAGCACGAGCCGAGCTACTCGCATTTGGTCAAACCAGCCGCAGCTTCTCTCAATCGTTCTCTGATCGCATCTTTCGATGACCAATTTTATCCTACAACAAGTGGGTGCATTCGTCTCGGCCCAGGTTGAGTACAACAAGAATAATTCTCACAAATAGATGGGTTCATACAAGAACAACTGAAATACAATCAGAATTCATCTCAAGCCATCAATGATTTGAAAATTTTAATGGCTAGAGTGGAATCTCATCTTAGTGTTAGGGAGAAAGGCACACTTCCTGCCCAACCTCTCCCTAACCCAAGAACCCAATTTGAGATACAAGACATTAACCCATCCTCACAAAATACGGAGTATGTTCAAGCTATCATCACTTTGAGGAGTGGCAAAACAATTGATAAATCCAATCCGATGAAGGCCCCAAAGGCCTAATGATCCGGAAATTGCCAATAAGGATGATATCTTGAACAACACTCCACATGAGAAAGAACCGGAAAGGCAATACAATTTTAGAGGTTTTTAAGCAAGTCAAGATCAACATTCCGCTGTTGGATGCTATAAAACAAATACCATCCTATGCCAAATTTCTAAAGGAATTGTGTACAGTCAAAAGGAAACACAATGTTCACAACAAAGTACTTTTAACTGAGAATTGAGTGCCATTATTAAACAAGAGGTGCCCCAAAAATACAAGGATCCGGGTAGTCCTACCATTTCATGCATCCTAGGTGACTACTGGATCAAACAAGCTTTACTCGATCTTAGGGCAAGTGTTAACCTCATCCAATACTCGGTCTATGAACAACTTAGGTTAGGTGAATTAAAACCCACCAAAATCACACTTCAACTCGCTAATAGATCTATTCGTATATCGAGAGGGATGATTGAAGATGTCCTCGTCCAAGTCGATAAATTCTACTATCCAGTAGATTTTATTGTCTTGGATACACATCCTGTGATGGGAACCGGTACTCAAATTTCGGTCATACTTGGCTGCCCTTTCTTGGCCACTTCAAATTCAATTATCAATTACAGAAATGGATTGGTACAAATGTCCTTTGGAAATATGACACTCGAGCTGAATATTTTTTATTTATGCAAACAACCACGGGATGTTGATGATGAGGTCCACAAAATAAATTTGATTGAATCATTCGTGGAAGAGAAATCCCTCCTGACATTCTATTCTGATCCCTTGGAGGCATGCTTGGCCCACTCTCATGAGATTGATGATGACATGATAAGAGAGATGGATGTCATTCTATATTTTATGCCGGTACTTGATAATAAAAGATGGAAGGCACCAGTTTGAGCCTTTTCCCTTAAGCGAGAACAAGCCGCTTCCATCTAATATCAAGGCACCGAAGCTCGATCTAAAACCATTACCCACTGATTTAAAATATGTTTACTTGGGTCGAGATGAGACATATCAGGTGGTGATTTCTTCCCACTTAGATGAGGAACAAGAGAGTAGGCTGATAGCCACTCTAATAGAGCACAAAAGTGTCATGGGATGGTCAATTACGGATCTCAAAGGCATAGACCCCCTGATTTGTACTCATCGCATACACCTTGAGAAGAATGCGAAGACATCTAGGCAACCACAAAGACGCCTCGATCCAAATATAAAAGAGGTGGTTAAGGCCGAGGTATTGAAACTATTGGATGTGGGTATCATTTACCCAATATCTGATAGTCGATGGGTGAGTCTAACTCAAGTGGTGCCTAAGGAATCCGGAATAACCATCGTAGCCAATGCCAATAATGAACTCGTGCCAACCAGAGTCACTACCGGTTGGAGAATGTGCATTGACTACAGGAAGTTAAATACAATTACAAGGAAAGACCACTTCCCCTTACCATTTGTTGATCAAATTTTAGAAATGTTGGCGGGTCATTCCCACTTTTGCTTCCTTGATGGGTATTCAGGGTATAACCAAATAGACCCTAGAAGACCAAGAGAAGACAACATTCACTTGTCCATTCGGCACTTTTGCCTATCGAAGGATGTCGTTTGGACTATCTAATGCCCCTGCCACTTTTCAGTGTTGTATGTTGAGTATTTTTTCTGATATGGTGGGGACGATTCCTGAAGTCTTCATGGGCGATTCACTGTATTTGGTTGTAACTTTGATAAGTGCCTTGTGCACTTAAAAACTATTTTAAAAAGATGTGAAGACAAGAACCTTGTGTTGAATTGGGAGAAATGTCATTTTATGGTTCAAAAAGGAATTGTCCTTGGTTACATCATCTCACAAAATGGAATTGAGGTGGACAAGGTTAAAATCGATCTTAGCTCTAACCTTCCATCCCTTAAAAGCGTACGTGATGTGCAGTCCTTTTTAGGACATGCCAGGATTTTATAGATGGTTCATAAAGGACTTTAGTTCACTCTCTCGTCCTTTATGTAACATCCTTCAAAAGGAAAACTCATTCAAATGGAATAAGGATTGTCAAAATGCCTTTGACAAACTTAAAGGTATGTTGACATGTGCTCCCATAATGCAACCACCTGATTGGAGCCTTCCTTTTGAAATCATATGTGATACGAGTGACTACGCTATTGGGGCTGTGTTAGGCCAAAGAAAAGAAAAGAATCCTTGTGTCATCTACTACGTAAGTAAAACCTTAAATTCGTCTCAAGCAAACTACACTACTACAGAAAAAGAACTTTTGGTCCGTAGTTTTTGCTTTGGACAAGTTTCAGTCCTACTTGATCAGATCCAAGATCATCATATTCATCGACCATGCAGCACTTAAGTACCTTCTCTCTAAGAAGGATGCTAACCCGCGCTTGTTAAGATAGATCCTCCTACTCCAAGAATTTGACATAGAAATACGTGATAAGAAAGAAGTAGAAAATGTAGTTGCCGACCATCTTTCTAGACTTGTTCTCACCGATTCCCTTGAGACGCCTGCGATCAATGACATGTTCCTTGATGAACAACTTTTTAAAGTCTCCCAATTGCCATGGTATGCGGACATTGCTAACTATCTTGCTACAGGTACAATTCTGACACATTGGAAAAAGCAAGATAAGGATAAGTTCTTCAATGAGGTGAGAAAATTCCTATGGGACGACCCATACTTATTCAAGTATTGTCCTGATCAAATCATAAGGAGATGTGTGCCGGATGATGAACAACACGGTATCATCTCCTTTTGTCATTCTCAGGCGTGTGGTGGCCACTTTTCAACTAAGAAGACCACAACCAAAATTCTGCAGTGTGGGTTTTATTGGCCCACCATGTTTAAGGAAACCCATGAGTTTTGTAAAGCATGCGAACTTTGTCAGAAATTGGGAGGAATCTCTCGTAGAAATATGATGCCACTCAATCCCATCTTACCTATCGAAATTTTTTATTGTTAGGGAATCGATTTCATGGGTCCATTCTAGGGCTGAAAGTCGGGCGGGTTGGGTCGAGTTGGTGCTGAACCCTAACCCAACCCAAGGTTCCTATACCTCAAACCTAACCCAACCCAACCCAACCTCGGGTTGGGAATTCTCAACCCAAGCCCAACCCAAGCAGGCTCGGTCGGGTTGATCAGGTTGGTCGGGTTGATACATGCTAATATTTTCGTTATTACATTAGTCTATTATGTTTCAATACATGCCTTATTTTTTTGTACCTATGGCTTTATTAATTATATATGTACTTATTTATGTAAAGAACTTCACTTTTCCTAAACAAATAAGTTAAAATACAAGTAAACATTACAAGTTTACTTCACTAAAGTATAATAAAAGTATAAGTAACTTGTATATAGATCGGGTTCGGGTTGGGTCGGGCAACCCGAGACCTCAACCCAAGCCCGACCCAAACTTCATCGGGTTGATGTTTTCATAGCCCAAGCTTGATATCGGGTTCGATACTTCTTGACCAAGCCCAACCCAATGTCGGGTCAGTCACGGGTCGGTCGGGTTGAACCCGCCCAACTTTCAACCCTAGTCCATTCCCACCTTCTTTTGGAAATCTATATATCTTGCTTGCCATCGACTATGTTTCAAAATGGGTCGAGGCGATTCCATGCCGGAACAATGACCATAAAACAGTCATTCGTTTTTTAAAAGAAAATATCCTTTCCCGGTTTGGAACACCTCGAGTCATTATAAGTGATGGTGGATCTCGTTTTTATAATCACCCGTTTGAAGCTTTAATGAAAAAATATGGCGTAAATCACTAGGTGAGCACTCCCTATCACCCACAAATAAGTGGACAAGCTAAGATATCCAACAGGAAAATTAAACATATTTTGGAGAAAACAGTGAACCCCGATCGCAAAGATTGGTCGCTTCGACTTACCGATGCACTCTGGGCGTACCGTACCACGTTCAATGACCCCCATTGGAATGTGTCCCTATAGACTTGTCTATGGGAAAGCTTGTCACTTGCCGATGGAGTTGGAACATAGGGCATATTGGGCGCTGAAGAAGATGAATTTTGACTCTAACAAGGCAAGCTCGTTGCACAAACTTCAATTGAATGAACTTGCAGAACTCCGAAACGAAGCTTATGAAAATGAGAGAATTTACAAGGACAAGACGAAAGTGTTCCATGATAGGAACATCCTTCGTAAGACCTTCATGATCAACCAAAAGGTCCTTATGTATAATTCTCGATTGCATTTATTTTCGGAGAAAATTGAAGTCTCGATGGACCGGTCCTTTCATTGTGAAAACTGTTTATCCATACGGGACCGTCGAGTTGTTAAATCCAAGGAACGGTAATATCTTTAAAGCTAATGGTCAACGCCTAAAGCTGTTCTTTGAGAATTTTTCTTCAGAAGGTATGTTTATACCTCTGATTGATCCTGTGTATCAGGATACCTGATCTCCTAGTCTGATGGAGGTATAGAGTAGTTAGGATTAGGATTTTGTTGCTTTTGGTGCTCTTTCATAGGTTTGTTAGAAGGTGGTAGAATTCCAGACTTTGTTCTCTCAAGTAATCTCATTCCTCACTCCCTTTATTTTATGATTGCTCTCATGTTTTGCCTATTGAATATCTTTTACATTGAGGACAATGCAAGATTTGGTTGGGGGTGTAGAATCACTAGGATGAATCTAGTGTTTGGTAGCATCTCGAGCAACATGAAGAAGATTTTTCAGATTTTTTTTCTAAAATTCAAAACTCCATTAGACAACTTTGTTTCTATAGATTCGGGAGGGTGTAAGTACAAGAAAAAGAGAGGTGAAGTGAGCGAAGTTGAATACTTTGAACAATCTTTAAGGTACTAGTCTTGTATGTGAATTCCCCTATTTTTATTAATGATAGAACTTTTGAACACTTTTACACCTAGTTCACTTCACACGATTCTCATGTTTTGAAAGGATTATTAGATTTGTGGATTAGCTAAGTTTAGATTTGAGGTGTTGAGAAACCAAGCCTGGGGTACTTTGTCCATCTTTGTCCATGGGAAAATAACGAAAGATATGGATTTCTAAAAATCCTATCTAATGAAAAAGAAAACAGAAAGGAAGGATGAAAATATGGGAATGATGGAGAATATGGTGGAAAATTCCAAAAAGGGCTACCTATTACCTACCGGGGGATGGTCTACCCATAACCAAAGCCGGAAATGGAAAGTAGTGTGAAAGCCGTCGAAAGGATGGTAAGGCAAATTCCTATCAAAGGCATGTGTTGATCTGTACACCTTGAATTCCATACCTTAGTTGATTTATGAAGAAGGATAAGCCCGAATTTCCATGAGATGAGCATCCACTGAGCACACTAGGTTAAATTGTTCAAATACTTCTATTTATCAATCAATCAGCGAGAAGTCCATATGAGTACTTGTTATGTTCTCGAAAGTTTAAAGGTTTTAACTTCTATCACTTAGTTTTGCTGATTTTTGTACTTGCATGTCTTAGAGTGTATAGAAGCATAGTTTCTGAAGGAGATGTTGAGTTTTGGAGGAATGAATTGTGTTCTACATGTTTTGCTCGGGACTAGCAAAATGCTGGTTGGGGGTGTGTTGAGCGCTTAAATGTGCATATTCTAACCCCATTTCATCACTAACTATGCATGGTTTTCAAGCTTTAAGACTATTCTAATGTGTGGTTTTATGATTGTAGGAATGAGAGGGACTCCGCCCAATTGATGACTAAAAAGATTTATTTAGGAGCCTTGGATGAAGACCCAAGGTGGGCCAAAGAAAGAAGAAAGCAGAGAGAGAAAAAAGAAAGAAGAAAATTGAAAAAGACAAGAGCCATGACCAGTTAGCCAAGAGGGCTAGACCGGTCGGTCACCCTCTGTTTGCTCTCTGGACACTAAATGCATAGAGGCCGACCGGTCTTGACCAGTCGGCCAGGGCCTTCCTAAGCCATTTTGCACGCTGGACGCCCCACAGACAGGTTCGACCGGTCGTGACCGGTCGGCTAGCCCAGTCTGACCGTTCTTGACCAGGTCGGCCAGTGTAATTTCAGCGAAACTCCAGCAACTTCCTCTTGAAGCTCCGATTTTCTAGCGCAAGTGCGTAAGTAATACGCAAATTTGGAAGATTCTGAGGCGGTAGAGCCTCTCCACTATAAAAGGGGATCTAGGGATCGTATCTGGGGTATCCTAGAAGAGATCTACGAAGGTGGGAAGCAGCGGGAGTCAGATTCGGAGTTCCACAACTCCTCCTAGTTTGTGTTTTCTAGTTTATGTTTTTAGTTGTTTTCATGTTTCCTTGGATCATGAACGGCTAAACCTCTTAGCTAGGGCTAAGAGGTGAAGCTTGTAGTGAATCTCAGATGCTTTAATTCGTTTTATGTTGGTTTCAAGTTGGATTTATTGAAGAACAATGGTTTATAGAAGTTTGAATAAAGTTCTAAGTAGTTTTTCTTAATCTTATGATGGATCATGGATGTTTGGGAGAATTACCTTAGTTCTTAATTATTTTGCATAGTTCTAGACATGTACGCTCCGAGGAATCGAATTCAATACGCTCTAGACTTGGATTTCCATGTGGGAACTTCAACCAAAGTTCTACCTTTTTGTTCTAAGTTCTGAACTATGTGTTGATTGTATATGTGATTTGAATGAAGTTCAAATCATGATCTAGTTATGCTTTGTGACAGAGTTTAATGATGATTATGATTATGATCTTAATCTATTGGAACTAGGATTGACCTATGTAATTGAGTGTGCTCAAGTCCTAACTTGAATTGAGGGAATCATGTATATAATCACACATATGACAGATTGTGTAATACAACTGCTCTATCATCCGACTAGATAGGATTTGATTTCTATTCTAGTTGTGTAATTGGGAAACCACAGCGAATTATGCATTGAAGATTGCTACAAGTGGATCTTTGGACCCCTAGTGCTTTCTTATATTGATTACATTCACTTTTAGATTACATGATTCTTGGAGTAGGATGACATACCCTTGTTGGTAGGCAAGCACATACAAGTGGATCTTTGGACCCCTACCTCTATCATCCGACAAGGTAAATATGCCTACCAAATAAAAATCGGCATCAATCACAACCATTTGAGTCACGATCTGATGGTTTAGGTCATCTTTAAAAAAATTTAAATATTTTAATAAAAATCGGTATCGATCCGAATGTTGAGCTCTGAATTGTGCATATTCTAACCCAAATTCATCACACATTATGCATGGTTTACATGTTTGAATACTAATCTAATAAATGTTTTGTGTATATAGGGATGTGAGAGAGATTTCACTTACATGATGGTTAAAAGACTCACTTTGCATGCCTTGAATTAGGGCTGTAAATGGTTGGGTTTGGGGCGGGTTTAGCCGAAGCCAGACCCGCCCATTTACTAAACGGGTCCGAGTCCAAATTTTAGACCCAGACCCTTTTACTAAATGGGCGGGTACGGGTCGGGTCCAAGTCAACCCATCAGACCCATTTATAAATGGGTCCAGGGTCTGGTAGAGAGAGATCCACCCAGACCCATTTATAAATGGGTCGGGTCTAATGGGTCCAGGTCTGGATCAACTATGCAAGCATTTTTACGAGGCTTAAAACCAGGTTTGGACAGGGTTTGGGCTTAACGGGTCCCTTGAAACATAGACCAAACCCGCCCACTTACTAAATGGGTTTGGGTCGGGTCAAGTCGGGCCTAATATAAAGGAAACCAGACCCAGACCTGTTTAGCAACTGGGTCTAATCTTGGACCGAGACCCGTACCATTTAACAAATGGGTTGGGTCTGGGTTGGGTCTAAATGGGTTGGGTCCAGGAACCCCATCGGGTTCGCTAACCCATTTACAGCCCTATTGAAGATCAATGGAAGAAAGGACAAGAGGTGGAAGAAAGATGCAATGGAGATAGAGAAAGAGAAAAGCCAAAAGTCACATTTTACAGGACTGACCGGCCGGCTGATAGGTCGGCCTTTATATTGAAACGTCCAGACTACTTTGTATGTTGATCCGCAACCTCCGGCCGGCTGGCCAGCGTCCCGACCGCGTAAGGACTCTTCCATCTCTCGAAGATTCCAGGTCGATGACTGATTTTTGTTATAAAAGGACACCTCTACGTTGTTCCTAAGGCATCATAGAAGGCTTGTGAAGTATAGGGAGGTGGAGAGGAGCATTGTGAAGCGTTTGCAACTCCTCCAACTGAGGTTTTTATAGTTTTCTTATGTTTTCAAGTAGTTTTTCTTATGATTTTAGTTGTAGCATGATGATGCTCAGGCTAGAACCTCTTAGCTAAGGCTAAGAGGTGAAGCTTGTAGCTAGTTATCATGTAAATTCGCTTAATTCAAATACTCTACTTAAAGTATGGATTTTTAAGTTCTAGTTTGAATAAAGTTGGTATTTTTTTTATGTTTTATGAGAGTTCATGCGCTTCAGGACATGAATTCCTTGCAATTCTCTGAGATGGCCATGTTTGGATTGATTAGATTCGAATGATAGTAACCCCAGAGCATGCTATAATCCTTTGGCATGGCTGTTACTTCGAAAGCTACGTATTTAAATTCTATGTGCTTCATTAAAACTAGAATCTTATTTTCTGACCTAAGTGGGATTGTTTGTGTTTGAATGCTTTATCTTCCAATTAGATGAGAGATAGAACTTCGAATCTAGTTGTGTTTATGCTTGGATGAATGAATTCACATGGAACTACTACAAGTGGATCCTTGAGGCCTTAGTTCCATTAATTATCGAAATTTTCTAAAAGTTACTATTTTACTTAGCTTTTCTTAATTGAATCCTAAAATTGCTGAATTTGAAGTTGCTAGAATGGTTTGAATTGGTTTACTCTAATTTCCTGTGGATCGACCTCGGTCTTACCGAGGTATTACTACATCGCAAGCCTTGCACTTGAGGCGAGCAAACATGCAACCATTCGAGTCACGATCCAATGGCTCAGATCAATTTAAAAAACATCTTTCAATAAAAATGGTAACGATCTGAAGCTCATAGTCAATTTCAAAAATATCAAAAGTATCTTCAATAAAAATCAGCATCAATCGTGACCGTTAGATCACGATCCAATGAATTGGATCATCATTCGAAAAGTTAAAAATATTTTTTAAGTATTTTCAATAAAAAATAGGCATCAATCGTGACCGTCAAATCACGATACAATGAACTGGATCATCATTCAAAAAATTAAAAATATTTTCTAAGTATTTTCAATAAAAATCGGCATCGATTATGACCATTGGATCACGATCCGATGGACTGGATCATTATTCAAAAAATCAAAAATATTTTATTGAAAATACTTTTTAACCAATCCGATGGCATCGATTATGACCATTGGATCACGATCTGATGGACCAGATCATTATTCAAAAAATTAAAAATATTTTTAATAAAAATTGGCATCGATCGTGACCATTAGATCATGATCTGATGGACTGGATCATCATTTGAAAAGTCAAAAATATTTTCTAAGTATTTTTAATAAAAATTGGCATCGATCATGAGCTTATGGACCAGATCACCGTTCGAAAAATAAAAAAATATTTTCTAAGAATTTTCAATAAAAACCAGGATCGATCATGATCGTTAGATCACGACCTAATGACTGGATCATCCTAAAATAATCACAAAAAATATATTCCCAATCCCCAATGGAGAGCCTTATGGTTTCAACCCTGAGCACTTCACGTTTCCCTTCATCCCCATCGTTAATTGAGACGATGGACCTGATCAACCACGGGTCAGGATCTTGACCAAACCCTGATTAAACCTCCGCCTTAAAAATAATCCCCAGCGGAGCAAAACCCTGAAAAGCAATAAATTAATATTCTTCACATCTCCAACAATAACAATCCCAATCGTAACCATTTGAGTGCAAGATAATGAGCCATATCCATCCATCCATCACACTAAATCCATCCACCCATCATGGGTAATCCTGATATAGCCATCATCTATGAAAAGATGGATCAATCCTCTTATATGTTTTTAATAAAAACCAGCACACCGAAACCTCACATGGCATCCCCAGTGGAGGCGCACGGAAGTTGGATCATTCTTTACAAAAATATCTTTGTAATAAAACTCCATGGAGTATCACTCCTCAGAGTGGGATGATTTTTGTCAAAAAAACTAAATAGCATCAGACTTCTAAGGCACTATGAGATCTTCCATGTCTCTAGGTGGGTGCCATCACAAAATCAAATAAGATTCGACGGCTCCCGTCTCCCCGGAATTGCCAAATCCCAATGCACACAAAGTAAGGCAAGCCTGAACTCTAGTGTCAGAACTGTCATACCAAATGCTAATGTAAGAAAGGATAATATGCCTGACCTAGTCAGAAGAAACCATCTGAATGGTGGATACGACAAATTGTAACCTAAATGTCCAAATCAGAAGATTGAATGAGAAGAGGTCACCTGCACATACCTAGTCCTGCATGCTTGCAAAACTTGATCAAGTCTAGGTTGGTGTAGTGGATCTCTTATAAGGCCACAAAAAGTGCAGGGTAGCTAACCACTTTGGAGATCAAGCAAAACAAGTACTCCTGGGGTGATCTAGGGAAGTAACAGACATTCCATTTCTATTCAGTATCCTCGTAAGGCCACAAAAAGTGCAGAGGCTCTACTGTGATTGACCCTTCCAATGTTAGCATTTATCGGGAATGAAAGGGTTGCGATTAGGTATCCATATTGCAACCAGTGCAGGGACAATCACAACGTTTTCTCCAAACCCCCATGGTATGTGCGAGTAATTTATTTTCATATAATCAGCTGATACAGACATAAAGGCAAGCAATGAATCCAGACCACGATCTATGACTAACTAGCAAGGATGGGGTATCCACTCAGCTTGGCATTCGATTGCACACAACCTCTGCTAAAGACGGGCATCTGTAGACACCCCACCTGAGATCGATAAGATGATTAAAGATTGGATGGTTAAGATGGATGGTACTTTGTACCCTTAACCCCTAATCCAAACCCTGATCTATACCTTTAAACCTAATCCATACCCTTAACCCCAAACCAAATTCTAAAACTTAATCCATGCCCAAAACCATAATATAAACCCAAAACACTAACCTTAATCCTAAACCCTAAGAGCCACCCTTAGGAAAAACTGAGTAAAACTTCCCAACGGATCAACATGGTCGGTCAACTCAATGAGTCAACTCACTAAGTCAACTTAGCGGGACAACCAAACCTGCCCACCCAATTAGAGCCCAAGAGTCAAGCCCATGCCCAAACCTAACCGAGGCACGCAATCCAAACAGAGGACCAACTCTACAGCAGTTGGGAGATTCCCTGCATTTGTGGGAGATTCTCCACAAAAGAGGGAGAAAGACCATGTATTAGGCAATGGTCTGATCGCCGCCCAACTGACATATTCCCTCCAACTTTTGATAGCTTACACCCTGTATTGTAGCTATCATTTTACAAAGTTTTAGTATGACGGAATGTCAAAAGACCTCTCTGTCCCTCTTATGGCCCATAATCACCATCTTACCGCTCATGAGATGATGCCATGTGGCAATCTAACCACCTTCACATCCATTCTTGCCCTCAAGGGTGGAAATAATTACAGAAAAGCCAAAGTTGGGAGGGCTATGAATAGCCCCCATTCTCTCATTTCAATCATCTATAATCCACCAAAAATTTATAACCCACCAAGAGCTCCTTCACCCTTAGCTATCTATCTTAGCCATCCCTACACCAAGGAGACTATGAGTGAGGAAGTGGGCCTAGCCCTGGTCTGGTCTAACCCAGCCTCAGCCTTAGCCTCTTGAGTAAATCAATTATCAATCCAAGCCACTCGAGTCAATCTTTATGATACTATCGTCCATCCAACCATCCAGACCTCAATTAAGTTCGTCCAATCATGCATTAGCATTGTGCAACATCCACTCCCTTGTCAACCTCCGTGCTCATCTCATCCATAGCACCTCAAACATAGTATTCTCTTTCACCCAGTCCACTCCAGTGTATGCTCTAAGGCTTGCCAAGTTCCTTGAATCATGCCCATCAAAAACTTGAGTCAACTAGTTATTCTACTCGACAAGTAAACTGAGTTAGGGTAGGTTCACTGAACCAAAGACACTACTTGGCATCGATGATGCATTAAACACGTCATTCAATGCACACACAACATTCATCAAAGCGAAAGAATCGAAACTAATCCTTGGAAATTGGTTTAATCATGTGAAGTAGAATCTGTACATGTACAAGCAAAGTGGGTGCCTAACACCTTCCCTCTCTGGAATCGTGGTCCTTACCCTGAATCTCAGGCAGTAGATCAATGAGTCATCTTAAGACTAGGGATCTTTGGATTCTCCATCTTGAGCATTTCTACAAGGTCTAGTCGACTGTAAATTTGAAGTAATTGGCTAGTGGCGACTCCAGTCTTCTATAATTTTTGTCAAGCACCCAGCAAGTGCAAAAGTCCTCGAAAGAGGCAAACCCTGCGTGGAAGCCCTTAATCCCTCAAACCCCATGAGGATCTAGCATCCACACCACCATGGAGAGCAAGGAAGAGATTAAAGAAATAATAATTGATCATTTTAAAAACATCATTAACTCCTCCCAAACGGATTATCCCCCTATTGACTTACATCTTTTGGATAATATCACTAAACTCTTTAATCAAGATGGGGACTACCTAGTTAGACCTATCACTATTTAGGAAATTGAGATGGCGTTTAAGGTGCTAACCCGAATAAAGTGCTTAGGACCTGACAGGTTTTAATGCCCATTTTTTTAAGGTATGTTAGCCTATTATTGGGAAAGACATTTGTGCTGCAATAATTAGTTTTTCAACTATGATAAAATGCTTAAGCAACTTAACAACACCCTGATGACACTGATTCCTAAGTCTGACAGTATCGAAACTCATAATGATTTCGGGCCCATCTCTTTGATTAACAAACTTTTACAAAATAATATCACGCATTATGGTTAATAAAATGAAGTCTATTATGCCTTCCATTACCAAGTCGAACCGATTGGCTTTTATTCTGGGTCATAACATCACTAACAACATCCTCCTAAGCCATGATCTCATTCGAGGTATTTACCTTGATGGGGGCCCTCCTCGAATGTGTGTCAAAATTGATATTAGGAAGGCTTTCGACTCTATTAGATGAAATTTTATTATTGAAGCTCTTCGTGCTCTCAAGCTTTCCTGATAAATAGATTAAATGGATTCAGGCTATTATCTCAACCCCTTCTTTCTCGATTATCATTAATGGGGAGGTCAGTGGTTTTTTCAAAAGTAATAGAGGTATTAGGCAAGGAGACTCGCTTTCTCCTTTCCTTTTTATGATTATCATGGATATGTTCTCAGCCATGTTAGACAATGAAATTGCACAGTGGATGCTCTAACATGACACCCTACGCATATACGCGGAAGCCTGGCGAGCTTGTAGAACTATGGCTAAGTCCTAGAGGGGGTGATTAGGACCGTTTAAAAATCTATTTTAAAAACCTCTTGCCTAATTAAACTAATTAATAATTATAAACTAATTAAGAAAGAACACTTAACTTTTAAGATTAAGTGGGTCGAATCACAAGGTTAGTATATAATAAGCAATTAAACAACCTAGCCTAAGCATGCATAGATTGAAATTGCGATATAAGTTTGATTACCGCTTTTGTAGAAGCAAGAAACAGGTTTCTTTGTCCTAGAGGGGGGTGAATAGGACACTTTTTAAAATCACCAAATTACACACTAGCAAACATGCGAAGTATTCTTAGAGAACTTACTTCAAACACAAGATAAGCGAAATATTAATCAATAAAAACGCAAGTGAAGGAAGTAAAGCAGTTCAACCACTCATCACACAACAAGAGATTTTTATAGTGGTTCGGTTATGTACCTACTCCACTCCCGGCTGATCCACTCACTCCTTGAGTGGTCGAATTTCACTATCTCTATGGTTTTAAATGAGGTTAACCATAAACCTTAACAGCCTACAAAAGGACTTAGACCTCAACACATGGATTCATCCTTCCATAGGACTAATCCATGAACCACTTTGTCCTACACAAGGGCTTGTCCTACTCAAGGACTTGTCCTACGCAAGGACTCTACCAAGTTTGGGTCTTCAAACTCTAAAACCCAACTCTCAACTTTGAGGAGGTTTCTTGGACTCGAAAGACTAAATATACTTAGCTGATTGAGCCCCTTGATGATGCCTTTGTTGAAGAAGCTTCGGCATGCACGGAAGATACCTTCTTTAGCTCCCTCGATCAGCAACCTTGCTACGAATGACTTCTTGTAGATTCCAAGGTGAGGGATTAGGGTTTGGTTGAAGCTATATTGGGATATGGCTTTTATATGAGGAGTAGCTTCTACCTAAACCACCATTAATGGGATTGATGACAAGATTATAACTCTGAGAGGTAGGTCAAGATGCCATTAAAGAGGGGTTGATTTCATGATTCAATCCAAGATTTAAATGCTCTTCAATGTTGGTCAAATCGACATGGATTGAAGTATAAACTCAACAAATCAAAGGGAATGAGAGAAAAGGATCTCAAGGAGGAAGCACAAACAAACCCTAGATGATGCTCAAGGTGACTCTCTCAAGATCCAACCGAGTTCCATATATAGAGATGACTTTCAATGGTTAGAAAACGGTCACCTCGATAGGATCCGATCGATCGGACATAAGTATTAACTCGTTTTGAATTTTTGCTGAAAAATAGGTTCTCCGATTGATCGGACTTAGTTCCGATTGATCGGAGTACCCTGTCCGATTGATCGGACAGATGGTCCGATTGATCGTAATTTCTTCCAGAGAGTTATGTGATTTTTCAAATTTTTCGTCCGATGGATCGGATGTCCTTTCGATTGATCGGAGCACCCTGTCCGATTGATCGGACAGATGGTCCGATTGATCGTAATTTCTTTCAGAGAGTTATGTGATTTTCTGGATTTTTCGTTCGATGGATCGGATCATTCTCCAATTGATCGGAATGCCTTGTCCGATTGATCGAACAGTCCTACAAGTGATCGAAAAAATGTCCAGATAGATTTTTAAAGTTGCTGGACAAATCTCCGATTGATCGGACATGACTTTCGATTGATCGAACACCTATCGGACACAGCTCCAATGGATCGGACACCTATCGGAGACAGCAGATATAATATTTTTCATGTTTTAAGCAACAACTACCATAATAGACACTTTCATAGCTGATCTTTATGGAAGGTGGACTATAGATGGGGCTAAGGATGCAACTAGGAAGGATTGGGCCATCTAAAGAGGGGGTTTGGGGATCAAAGGTTTGGATGAAGAGGCTTGAAGCTTGACTGGATGAGCGATCTTCTTGAGTAGCTTCTGTCTTCAGCCGCAAGCAAACTTAACGACACACTAACCATGGTAATTGACAAATCTTTGCATTAACAATCTCCCCCTTTGTCAATTACTGGACAAAACCAAACCTATAAAAGTCTTGGTCCATACCACAGACTTTTCCTAGACACCAAAACCAAATTACATACATACATTGAACATGTCGTAGAAAATAAATGCTTTACACATAGACTTGACTCATTACATACAAAATGTACAGACTCAATGTACAGACTAGGCTTCACTTAAGCTCCCTCTAAGTCCCTGCACACAAAAGATCAACAAAAAATAACCTGGACCTTTTGGTGGGATAACTTCTCCCCCTTTTTGTCAGTTATTGACAAAGGTCAATGAAATGATAATGCAGCACATATGTCATAGACTGAAGGAAGAAATAGACATTAACGAGCCGAGGGAGGAAGCCAAATACACATGGTCATGCAAGGATATACAAGTATATATCAATAAGCACAGTGGGCATATAGCCCAAGCAGCCAACCTCCCCTTCTGAAATGTATATCATGACCAAACATCCCATATATACAACCCAAAATGGGGCAAGAAGCCCGATAAAGATAAAGCAATTACGCACGAGTATATATATACGCATAGGAATCAGATAGATGATAAATGATGCACAAAATAAGTAATATCAAAATATCCAAATCCAGCACGAAGATCATCAAAATATCCAAAACAAAATGATCATAGAGTCAGATCTAGCAATGAGAGCATCAAAATATTCCAAAAAAAAAGTCTTTCAAAAGATATAACTATGAAAGTGCTAAACTTGGGTGCCAAAGTAGCCCCAAAAAGATATCCGCGACAGTGCACACACTAAGAATCCTAGCCAGAAATATGGACAGCTACGGAGCAGGGCTAGAAACGTCATCACGTCGACACGAGAGAGCTGAGGTGAGGCGCTGAACGGCATCGTGTACGGTCTGCATCAGGCTCTCAAGTCAGGGTCAACCGCTCACTGTGCTGTGCTAAGGCGCCCTCCACTCGATCCAGTTGAGCAATGATCTGCTTAGAGTTAGGAGGAGGAGGTGCGGAAGAGGCGTCAGACTGAAGTCGTCGCTTGACCGATCGTCGAGCTGGAGCCGACGTCGGGGCTGGGGCTGAAGACTCACTATGGGTGCCAGAAGACACCTGTGTGGGAGTATGGGAGAAGTCCCTGTCTTCCACGTCAACCTCTCTTGGCAGAGCCATCTTTTTGATATTGAGGTCCTTGAAGGTACGTCGAGGAATGGGATGAACCACAATATTGGTGAACCCGCAATCTTGGGCCAGAAAAGTAATGATCCAGCCAAAGGGGATGGTGTTGCGAGTGTTAGGCAGTGAATCCAGAATGTGATGCAGAATGATGGATGAAGACATAGACGCGTCCCGTGACCAACGTGATAGAGTAAATTCACCATATTAGCTGTGAGATCTGATTTGTTGGTGCTACGTGGGTACACATTGGTGCTAAAAATTTGGTGAAGCACTCGGAATCTGTTGGACATTTCGGACGCGAGGAGTGCACTACCATCTATCCATTCGGGATTGGGACCCCGACACAAATAACGTGTCCAATCAGCCCGTAGAGAAGAATCAAGAAGATCATCATTAGGTTGGGGAGCTGTGGACATGGGAATCCCAATGAGGTCTGCGATTGTTTGGGCTGTGATCTTCACAACACGACCTCTGACAATGACCTCGCAAGATGGAGGATTTCCAACAGGGTTGATAATTTTGGACAAGAAGACATACACAACCTCTGGGTGTGCCACGCCTCTAAAGCGTAGCAAACCCTCCCACCCAATCTGTGCAAGGAGTGCTGGGATGCCAAATGGCTCCACGCACGACAGGACTACCTCCCGCTCATAGATGATGGTGCGGGACTGAAAGTGGGATAGTGTAGATGGACTCTCAGGTTGAGCTGTAGGTGCAGTAGGAGGTGGAGAGCCCTGAGATGGTCTAGTAGTCGGGAGCTTCTTGGACTTGGAGGTGCTGGATGGCCCGGCGACCATCTTGGATTTACCTTTAGGGTCTTTCGGCATCGTTTTTTAAGATGGTAGGAACGGTGGGAACAATAATCAGACCAAGACTGACAGGAAAGTAATGATCTAGCAGGAAGATCTCCAAATCCCTAATAATGATAAGCTAATAGAAGAAAGGGGGAAGTAGAAATCGAACTGATAAACCTAGAATCCTTACCTAGGAGAGATATGAAACCACCGTATCTGCGAATGAGCGCAGATGGAGGGCTGGCCTTGATACAGTCCGATCACAAGAAAAGACCCTACCAGAGGATTTTGAAAAGAGACAGCAAAATAGGGCATAATGAACAGAACGCTCGTATATAGCCATTGGATCCCCGATATTTTCAATTGATCGGAGAAGTCTCCGATCAATCGGAAATGTCTCCAGTGAAATTTTAACAGACAAATCCTTTCATCATGTTACAAATGATGAGTCAGCCTATTTTATGATAAGTGGAAGGATGTATGCTTGAAAATATTGACAATTATTCAAGGACATGAGGCTTATTCCTCAGATATACCTATGTGCACATGATTTTTCAAACCGACTAGAGTGAGCATACCCCGATAGATTTCCGAAGGTGTTCAAACCTTATGGAATCTAATGGTTTTGTAAGGATGTCGGCCAATTGCCGCTCAGTTTGGATGTATTCAAGGATTGACCACTTTTTCTTCAACTAATTCTCTTATAAAATGGTGCCGGATGTCGATATGCTTGGTTCGAGAATGTTGAACAGGATTTTTTGAAATATTAATGGCACTTGTGTTGTCACAAAAGAGCGTCATTTCTTCCTGACTAATACCATAATCCTTCAACATTTGCTTCATCCAAAGTAGTT
The DNA here is from genome assembly GCA_003013855.2 of Liriodendron chinense. Taxonomy (NCBI): domain Eukaryota; kingdom Viridiplantae; phylum Streptophyta; class Magnoliopsida; order Magnoliales; family Magnoliaceae; genus Liriodendron; species Liriodendron chinense. The sequence continues at coordinate 15,393,750 of ML058384.1, forward strand.
GAGCACAACAACTACCGGCAGCAATATATTCAGCTTCAGCAGTGGACAATGAGATGAAATTTTGCTTTTTGCTATGCTAAGCAACTAAGCAGTTTCCGATGTAAAACAGCCACCGCTTGTGGATTTGCGATCATCCATATTTCCGGCCCAATCGGCATCAGGAGTACCCCGCAATGATAGATGATGTGTCAAAGGGGTACCACAAGCCATATTCAGTTGTGCAGGCCACATATCTGATCACTCTTTTTACAGCAATGAGATGTGATTCCCTAGGATCGACTTGAAATCTAGCACATGCCCCTACGCTAAAGCAATATCGGGTCTACTTGCTGTGAGGTAGAGAAGACTCCCAATCATACTTCTATATAAATGTTGGTCAACACTTTTGCCTGACAAGCTTTGGAAAGTTTAATGGTAGTGGCCATAGGCGTGGTGTGTGATCGACCCGAGTCTAGCCCAAACCTCTTGACTAAATCTTTTGCATACTTAGTTTGGTTGATGAAGATTCCATTTTTCAGTTGTTTAACTTGCAATCCTAGGAAAAAATTCAGTTCCCCTACCAAACTCATCTCAAATTCAGATTTCATTAATTCAACAAATAAGCCAGAAAATTCTTCACAGTTTGAGCCAAATACAATATCATCCACATAAATCTGAGCAATGAGAAATGAATCAGTCGTCCTTTTAACAAATAGGGTTTTGTCAACACTCCCCCTAACAAACTTGTGAGCAATTAGAAATTGAGTAAGACGTTCATACCATGCTCGGGGGGCTTGTTTTAACCCATAGAGAGCCTTTTTCAATCGGTAGACTCTTTGAGGATAACTAGGGTCCACAAACCCTTTAGGTTGTTCAACATAAACTTCCTCATCAAGTATACCATTTAGAAAGGCACTCTTCACGTCCATTTGAAATAATTTGAATTTAAGTGCACATGCTATGGACATGAGAATTCGGATGGATTCTAGTCTAGCAACCGGGGCAAAAGTTTCATCAAAATCAACTCCCTCGATTTGAGAGTACCCTTGAGCTACAAGACGTGCTTTGTTTCGAATCACATTGCCAGATTCATCTGTTTTGTTCTTGAAGATCCATTTAGTTCCAATGACATTCTTCTCATATGGTCTTTCAACCAGAAACCAAACTTCATTTCTGGTGAACTGTTGACGTTCCTCTTGCATTGCAAGTATCAAAACTCATCATTGAGAGCCTCATTTATATTTTTTGGTTCAATTTTTGAGGTGAAGTACACATTACTATTGATGGCCTCAAGTTGTCTCCTAGTCTTGACTCCAACATCCGGATCTCCAATGATTTGATTGAGGGGATGATCCTTGACATGTGGAACATTTCCAGAAGCTATTGAGGCATTGGGAGTGAGAGATTTTTCAATAGGTTTACCTATGTGGCATGGTTCTCCCACTTCATCATCATCAAGTCTTGTATCTTCTTTGGATTGGTCATCAATGATAACATTTATGGATTCTTGAGTTGTTTTAGTCCTTGTGTTATAAACTCTATAGGCTCGACTATCAGAAGCATATCCTAGAAATATTCCGTCATTGCTCTTAGAGTCAAATTTTCCTAGATTTTCTCGATCACGAAGCATGTGGCATTTGCTACCAAAGACCCTAAAGTACTTGATGTTTGGAACTTTTCCATTCCACAGCTCATATGGGGTTTTATCTAGGCCAGCTCTCAAGTAAACTCGATTAATGATGTGACAAGCTGTATTCACCGCTTCGGCCCACAGATTTTTTGCTATATTTCTGCTGTTCATCATAACTGTGGCCATGTCAAGTAGAACTCTGTTTTTCCTCTCTGTTACTCCATTCTATTGAGGAGTTTTTGGGGCTGAGAACTCATGTTTGATGCCTAGATTTTCGCAGAATTGTTCAAATCGCCCGTCCTCGAATTCCCCCCCATGATCACTCCTAATACGTTTTACTGTACATTCCTTCTCATTGTGGAGTCGTTTCATGAGTTTCTCAAATTCCTCAAATGTATCAGACTTTTCTTTCAAAAATACAACCCAAGTGTAGCGGGAATAGTCATCAACGATAACAAAGAAGTACCTCTTACCAACTTGACTCATCACTCTTGTGGGACCTACGAGATCCATGTGGAGTAGATCAAGGGGTTTTGATGTAGCAATGATGGATGCTTCTTATGTGCAACTTTAATTTGTTTACCTTTCAAGCACTCTGCACATACTTCTTTTGGTTTCTTCCCTATCTTAGGTAATCCTCTAACTAATTTCTTTCTACTCAACCTAGCTAGGTTTCTATAATGGACATGACCAAGCCGTTGATGCCATAACTCAGTTTCATCATTAATGGCCATGTGTCATATGGCAGATGGTCCCTCATCACCCTTGTTTTCAATAACATAACAGTTATCTCCAGTGCGAAGCCCTTTTAGTATCAATTTTCCAGCTTGGTCCATAATTTCGCACATATCTTTGGAGAATTTTACGGAATGTTGTTCATCACATATTTGAGAGATGCTTAATAGATTATGTTTCAAACCGTCAACACACAGTACATCCTCAATTTTGGGCAATCCTAGCCCGATGATGGTTCCCTTTCCAACAATTTTGGCAACGCTCCCATCTCTAAAGGTAACAGACCCACCATCAAACTCAACATAATCACAAAACTGAGTCCTGTCACCTGTCATGTGTCGGGAGCATCCACTATCAAGATACCACCTAGTGTTTCTTCCTGCTCTAAGGGCTGTATGGATAACTAATATTTGTTCTTTACAACCCATTTAGATACTACCCTTTTTGGAGAACCAGGCTTCTTGGTTGATTCTAGAGATGTCATCGTTTGAGCATGAGGTGTTGAGTTTTCTCCTTTGCTTGATTTCTCTTGCATCAACTCCATGGTTCTTTTGTTTAACTGTTTTATCATTTCAAGGAGCTCTTCCATTCTTTTGTCTTTCTTAGGTGGAGTGGGATAATTTCTCCTCATGTTTCCATTTTTGTATGGTGGTTTGACTATGGGTCTACTCCACTCTCAGTTTAAGTATTGATACCTTGAGCACATCAGCATTTACTAAGGAGTTTAAATTAGGTTCCTCCCAACCTAGGTATTTCAAATCGGTTCCACCCTACCGGGGAGTTTGACAAGGCTCCTCCCAACCTATGACAAAGATTTTACTGGTTCATCTCTAAACCAGAATGTTTACGAGTTTCATCCAACCCAGGAGTTTGACAAGTATCCTCCCTACCCTTCAGCTATAATCCTAGAACCTAGCGTACTCTTCGGTCAAAGGCTCCCCTTGGAGACTTGATTCGAGTTTGTAAATTCAAACTCTCACACTCAATCCTTTATAAGGAAGGAGTGTAACCGGACTCTCACAATGACACTTGTCGAATGAGCCTCTCGTTCAGCGCCTTCTTGGGCTGCTTGATCTCTACTCTCCTGTACTTCAATCAGCTCCCCTTGCTCTCCCCGATTGTGTTGTTGTCGCGTTGCCAATACTTTAGTTCCACTTGATCAATCACCTTGCATGAGATGCTCTTGAGATGCCTAAGGTGATAGGAGATGGTGTGAATTCTCTACAACTAGTATAAGTTGTTTGCTTAAAGGAATTTCACCTAATAGAATCTTTAGAGAGGTTTAAAAAAAGGATCTACCTATGGTCAAGGTGCCTAAAACATCTAAAAATCAAGAGAGAGCAAGTTCATCTTCATATGAACTTTGAATGCTCCATCTTGTGATCAAACACAAGGAAGATAAATTGGAATGCTTGGGATTAGAGCCAATGGTATGGGCAATAAGGGTGGCTTCTAATGCACTAAAATCTCTCTCTATAGACCCAAAACAAAGCCAATCCATTATATAGAAAAAGCTCAAACGAATTCAAAATGGTTATAAATGGCTAGAATTCTATCGGTCGGCCCTCAACAATGACCGGTCAGATAAGGTCCACGACCAATCAACCGACAGATCGAATTATGACCTGGACAGGCAATTTTGTTGTTGTCCTAACTAGGTCAATCGCGATCGGTCAGACAGTCCAACCAACCGATCTTGGCCAATCGAATTGAAGCCTGAGATTAGTCGGCTTGCTATCCATTTTTTGTCCATGCCGATCGGTCGGACAACCGGTCTAAGGCATGTTTTCTGCTATTTTCAATTGTGTTTTACAACAGCAAATGCAACCTCTTTGGCCAGACTTTGGGTGATCTTTTGGAACACCTAAGGCCAATCTAAAATGATTACAAGTATGCCTAATTAGTCAAGGTCCTCTACAGGTTTGAGTTTTGGTTTTGATTTAAGGTTCAAGGCTCACCAAGGCATCTCTTTTACCTGTTTCTTCTCCCTTGATGTAGCAGGTCCGCTTGAGTCTTTGGTCTTCATCTTCTTTAAGCATAAACGACACTAGACTCACTGACCTACATAATTGACAAATAAGTTGCACTAGTAATAGAAAAGTGTATTAACAGACAAATGCTACGCTAATGGTTTAATCCATACCCCTTTTAGTGTTGGAATTGTTTCCATCTCTCACCTCCTTTTTGCTGATGATCTTATGATTTTTTCTAGTGCAGACCCTTGTTCTGCTTACAATTTGAGGAATTTTTTTTATAACTTCCATGAAAACTCGAGACTTCAAGTCAATAATCAAAAGAGTCTGCTTATTATTTTGGGTTCCTGCCTTTACAAGCACTAAATTAAAAGTATCCTTGGGATGGACGAAAGAATGCTACCTATCAGATACCTTGGTGTTCCTTTGTTCTCTTTCGGGCTCCATATTTCGGACAGTTAACAGTTGGTTGATAGCCTTAATAAGAAGTTTGGAAGATTGACTACATCTCGTCTCCTTTGCTGGTAGGATGGAACTGATAAAATCTACTCTTTCTGACCTTCATATTTTTTGGTCTCATGCGTTCCTCTTACCTAAAGCATGCTTTAATATAATTGATAAAAGTATTAGGGATTTCTTATGGGGATTCTTGCCTCTGTATACTATTAGTTGGGAGCAGATCTGTAGGCCTAAAGAGGAGGGTGGTCTTGGTATAGCTCCTTCAGATGTCTCTACTAAAGGCTGCCTATTGAAGCAACTATGGAAAATCATCTATAAAGAGGATAGGCTTTGGGTCAAGTGGGTCCATGAGAAATATATTAGGACTACATTTGTTTGGAATGCCCTGCTCCCAACCCCCCCCCCCCCCCCCCCCCCCCCCCCCCCCCCCCCCCACACACACACACACACAGACAAATGCTTCATGAGCTAGGTGCAACATTCTTAGCATTTGTGATATTGTCAAGGGCCACACTAGATTTTTGGTCGGCAACGAGCAATTTACGTACTTTTGGTTTAACCCGTGGCTGAGGGACTGTAGCCTTGTTGATTGTTTGAGTCCTTCTGCCATTCACGACTTGGGATTAGGTACTAACTTCCCAATTAGCACCCTAATCCTTGACACTGAGTGCCAATTCCCCTACCTAAGCAATACCATGTTGGCTAACCTCTTCCGAGAGATTAAGAGTTCCAATTATCAAACTTCATGATGAAATTGTGTGGACCCTTTCCCCTAATGGTGCTTTTACCTTTTCTTCTACTTTAAAGGCTTACAGATCTTCAAATCCAAGGCCGCCTTGGAGTGACTTCTTATGGTTCAATGGCTCTATTCTCAAACACTTCATTGCAACTTGGATAGTTTACCTTGGGAAACTTAAAACTAATGACCTGCTTCATTCTCTCAATATTATCAATGATACTGGTTGTGTATTTTGCTAAAATAATTTTGAATTTATTAATCACTTATTCTTCTCTTGTAAGTACACTAATTGGATTTGTAGTAAATTACATTCCAAACTCTTTATTCCCCATATCCATCACTCCGCTATCTATCAATTTATTACCTATCTTATAGATAAAGTTGTTGATCTCATCACTTCTCTTTTCTGTAAGCTCATTTTCCCGGCCCTTGTGTGGAATATTTGGAGAGAAAGGAACATTCACATTTTTAATAACAAAAGTTTTCCAAAAGAGAACATCTTTAAGAATATCGTTTAGGAGATGAGGTCTAGGGTACTTTTCCTAATTGGCCCTCTATAGCTGTCAAAGTCCACAGCGTTATTTCTGTTGCTTGAGACTTTCTAGCACCCTTACCGTTGTTAGTCCCCCTATTCGCTACACTCCTTGGCCTCACAGACCTCAGTTGACTTGGACGGACTTTAGCCTAGGCTAAGATTTCAGCTACTAGGGTTAGGCTTCTCCGTTACTCTCCTAATGATTCTCCCGTTTAGGGCATACTCTCTGATTATAACACTTAAGGGACGACAGACATGTACTCGCAAATGATAACCGCTACTTTACCCATTTTTTCCATTGATCATCATGCAGTTCTAGCATTTTGGTGGGAAACCAGCAAATTTTCCATGTCATTGAAGACCCGCTAGTCTCTATCCCTGGAGATGCGCTTATTTGCTAAGAGATTGCACTCCTTCGCTACTTCAAACAATTGCTACATTGGGGTTATTCCTGATCACCTGAGATCTGCGCTTTGTACTTTGATTGACATCCATTTGCGGTCCAATTCCAAATTTATACGGAGATAGAGATTTAAAATTTTTTGTGATGCCTGGCCCAGGCTATGGGTTTTTTCATTCTTTAGTGATTTTCTTTCTCGTTTATCCCTATTTTTTCTTTTGGTTTCCTCCTCCTTTTTCTTTCTTTCTTCCTGCGCCCGGGATATGAGTTGCTTATGTTTTCCTTTTCTTTTCTTAGTAGGGGTATGTCCCGTTCTGTTGTATTTTTTTTAGGCTTTGCCCTGGGTAAGTAATAGGAGAGTTCTCCTTGCTTGTTTTCTAAAAAAATCACATAAATCTAGATGAAGGGAAAAATAAATATCATATTGATCCAAAAAAATTGGCTCACTATATGTTGTTAATGGTTAATCACCACTGTTTCCTATGGTATGGTCCACTTGAGGTTTGGATTTGCTTTATTTTTGGGCTTGTTGTCACACAGATTTGGACAACTGATATAGATAGCTGAGATCAGCAATGTAACCTTTCACTCGCACGTGAGAGCTTCCTTAGATCACTGGACTTGCAAGAGGAAGATGGAGTGGGTGGGTGGGAGGTGCCGCTTGGTGGCTAAGAACTCTCTGATGCCTAAGTTAGGTTCATGACCAGTAGAATTAGGGTTTAAGGTTAAGAAATTTCAAACCTTGAAGGTGAGGATCCCGATCCTATTTATAAGGTCGGGGTAGGTTATAAAGAATCGAATCCTGCTAGGATATGTTGGTAGAGTCCCAGTTTTAGTAAAAATTTCCCTCCCAATCATGTTGGAGAGGTATTGCTAAGGATGGGGGGTAGATCTCGGAATACTCGGATCTCCGCGGGTATTTCAGACCACCTTTAAGGTATCTTGGACCACCTTTAGGTGGTCGGCTGATCTCTTTTGGGGAGCTCGGTGTCCAAGCTCTCTTACTTGAGGTCCGTTTCAGACTGTAGACTTTCTTAGGTGAGTTGCGGTCTTCGGTAGTTTATGACTCTTGGGCGGAGTGTTATTAACAAGCCCTCGATCCTTGGCCTTAGCCGATTACCGAGTTATGTTCTTGCTCTTCTCATTGCAATTGTCGAAGTCAGTAGAGGTCGTTGTCACATCTCCTCGATTCATGTCGGGCCTAGGACTTGTACTTAAGCCCTTGGGCTAATGGGCTTCTTCCCATCTGTGGGACAAATTGGAATCTCCCCATAATAGTTGCCCCTCTTCCCGAGGACGAGCTTGTGTGGGCTCGAGTATAAGGCTAGTAGAACGAGCTGGTCTTGTGAACGCGCGAGAACTCTGAAAATTTGAATTCCAAGCTCGATTCTGCCAGCCGTAAAGTAAAATCTGGGGCATTTATGGCGGGTTCCGAGGAATTATTAAGCGGGCTAAATTTTTGAAGAGTCGCTATCATTACTCATACGGTGCGACGACCGCTTTAATTCTTGGGTAAATGAGCTCCTGACACGTGGCAATAGCCTGTCGTACGATCTGTTGCATCATTATTTGGCTTCTCTTGTCGTGACATGTGGCGACAGTTTGACTCAGTGAAGCATCACGCCTTGTACGAGTGAACCCCATTATGCCACATGGACAAGCTCAGTAGTCGAGATGCTACCCTATGCTCGAGGCAATCCCACGTTGACACGTGGCATTGTACGGAGGATGAGGCCGCCCCTTTGCCGAATTTTCACTGCATCTCTACCTTAACCATTTTCGTTGCAAGTCTTTCAATACTTCGAGTGTCCATGCAAAAAACCCTAGTATAATCCTTCTCTTTCTTCTCTTTCATTTTTTGTTCATCTATCTATCCCTTCTCTTGTTTGGGGAGGGATCTAACGAGGCCATGGTCCTCGATCGTGGCCATAAGGAGCCCGATATAAGTACCTCTAGTGACTCAAGGGTGGAGAGGTCGTCTGAGGAGCTGGAGGTAGGTTAGGGGGGAAAGGCACTGAAGCTGAGTCTAACCTTGTGAGGCTAGTCCCTGAGCACAAGGAGGAGGCCACAGGTCGTGAGGAGGAGCAAGCTGAAGGGTCGAGCTACTCAACTTCTCCTTTTACAGTTGACACCTTTCCGTTCAGCTTGCCGTCGTCTGACCTGGAGTACTTCAGGTTTGTGTATCATATTCCCGACTCAGTGGGTCTTCAGATTCCCTGAGTTGGTGAGGTCCTGAGCCGACCTCTTCTGGGGGAGGTCGCGCTCTATTAGTTTCAGTTTGAGTGTGGTCTCCGTTTACCTTTCCACCCAGCGGTGAGAGAGGTCCTTTACCATCTTCGCCTGGCCCCCGAGCAGTTGCAACATAATGCCTAGAGGACCCTGTTCGGATGCTACATCTTGTGGTAGCTGGTCGACAATAATGAGCTCACTGCAGATGAGCTCTTTTATCTGTTTCGGACCAAGGACAATTCGGCCGGTGGTTGGTTTTATTTTTCTTCATGGCTAGGTAAGGGCGACCGAGTCGTGTTTGGCAACCCATCCTCCAACAAGGATTGGAAGGACAAATGGTTTTTTACCTCCGAAGACTAGGAGGCACACGCGGCTGAGCTAGAGGGGATGAGGTTCCAAGTCCTTATTGTCTTCGCCCTGTCAGGTCGGATTTTAGTCCAAGCACTTGTACTTTTCCCTGTTGCTCTTCTGATTTGTGGCTAATGTGCAGTGCTCATCTTTTTCATGTCATCCCCAGGTATTGTCGAACCTAACATATTGCCTTCTCCACCAGGTGAGGACTGTTAGGGATTTATCTACTGAGGACCGGTCATTCAAAAAGCTTTTTATGGCCGAGAACCTTCGAAAGTCTTGCCTTTCTTCTGTCGGTAAGTTCATGTGCTCAGTAAGTTCTTTTTCATTTTCTATTTCGATCTAGTCGTCATTCTAACTTCTTGGTCTTCGTGCAAAAATGATCATGAGAAAGAGGAGGGGACCTCCTATTGACCTTGATCAGCGGGTCTCTGCGACACAGCCACCGAAGAAGAAGGTGGCAGCACTAACCACTAGGGAGAGGCCCAAGAGGACAACGAGCCCTCCTAATTCTTTCATCTGCGGGACTGGCAAATACTCTGGCTTACGGGCTAGTCAATCTTCAGGTTCAGGGACTAGTCAGCCCTCTAGCTCGAGGGTTGCACCAGCTCTTGTAGAGGCGTCGGTGGTGATGGCCATTGCTGCTCATGTTCAGCAACGGGTAGTCGTCGTCGAAGATGACTCTTCTGCGAGGGTCGATCTTTCGCAAAGAATGAGGCCTTCTCAGGGCGAAGGGGGCCTCGATGAGAGAAACCACGAGCATGACCCTGTCTGCCCAAGAACTGACAAGAGGCGCTTCCGGTCTTGGTTAGAAGCCATGGTGGCTCACACTTGGTCGTCAACTAAAGTGAACGAAGACATGGAGATCATCCTCAGAATGCAGCCTAATGAGCTCTATGATATGATGATTGACAACGATCTCCGGGTAACTTTTTCGGTGAACATTTACTGCATTCGTTTAAGTTTTCTTCACTCCGCCTTTATCTGACATCATTGTTTCTCCTATAGGAGGCCGCATCCACGATCCTCATCCACCAATATGTGGAAGATTTGAAGAGGAAGACGGTGGAGGCCGAGCGCTCCTCTACTATGTTGAAGGTCGACCTCTCGACCAAAGATTGGGAGTTGTCCGACCTTCGGTAGCTATTAGAGGTCGCGGGGGCTGAGAAGGCGTCTTTGGACGACATTTTGAAGAAGACCCAAGAGGACCTTAGGCTGAGGTCGGTTAAGTCGAGGCCAAGAAGGAGCCTTTTGGCTGATGCCCTAGCGAAGGCTTAGGAGGAGCACCAGGCCATGCTTAGAGAGGTGTTGAACCAGCTAGAGGAAGAGCAGTCGGCGAAGACTCAGGCGAAGGAGGTCAAAGATGAAGTAAAGGCAGGCATCCCTGCTCGCGAGGCAGAAGCTGTCAAGGCTTTTCGGGACTCCTTGGAGTTCAAGGAATGTAAGGAGAAGGTTTACTACGCCAGGTACAATGTTTGCCGCTTCGAGGTTCATGCTCTTTACCTTGAGCTTGACCTCAATGGGCTCGACGTAGCTGACGATTAAGACACTCCTGAGGCTGCCGAGGAGGAGGACAGTGTCAGTGTTGCGGCTCAGGGAGGCGGCGAGGCCCCATATTCTTTTCTTCTTTTTCATCTTTATATTTGTATTCTGCCTAAATGGGGGCTTTTATATAAACATTTTTTTTAAAATGGAATGAGAAATCTTTTTCTTTTCTCTTGTTGATCATACTTATAGCTTTTCTTATGCTTATCTATAGCATTCCATGTATATCTGTTGCCCCGCACTCTCAGGACTGAGTTTCTCAGTCGTGGGAGTAAGTTGTATTTGCCAACTATGTTAGGTCGGCATGTAGAGTTGGCCTCATAGGCTCGGCTTGGTTGGAGAGAGCTATTAGGGTGGCCTCGTAGGCTTAGCTCACTCCTCGGCATATTAGCTACTAAGTTTTTATTAGGGTTGCGCAACTAAGGCAACATGCTCAGCTGTAGGGTGTCATTTTTTGCTTTCCCTAGCTTGACTCTCCTTATCCATTGAGGACAATACGCCACTGAGTCTTTCGCAGTGGAGGGTGTTTGCTCGGCCTCCACTCCTCGGCTCTTTAGCCTCGAGGTCATCATTTAGAGACAGTAGGATATTTGAGAAAAATAATCCACTTTTTATTCATTATAAGAAATGAGTACAAGTGGTCAACACTGATGGTGCTTGTCAAAAAGAAAAACTTATACGTCTGTGACGTATGTCGAATCAAACCAGTCCCTAATAGTAATAGAACTTGAGGCGCTTGGTGTTCCATGGATGAGGCAAAGCTTTCTCTTCTATGTCCTACAGTTGATACATCTCTAGTCGGACGATGTCACTATATGGTCCTTCCCAGTTTGATCCCAAGGGTCCAAAGTCGTACTCTTTGGTGTTGTCAAAAAATTCTTGGAGAATGAGATCTCCGACTTTGAAGTTTCTATGTTTCACCCTGGAGTTATAGTACTTCACCTCTCTCTACTGGTAAGCAATGACCTTTACCTGGGTGGTCTTTCAGAGCTCTTCCAGGAGGTTGAGACTGATCAACATTTGCGCCTCATTCTCCTTTAGTCGGAGCTGCTCTGTTTGATAGGAGGGCATCCAGACCTCTACCGAGATCATCGCTTTCGCTCCAAAGTCTAGCGAGAAGGGTGTTTCCCCTGTGGCAATCGCGTCATGGTTCGGCATGCCTAGAGAACATGCGGTAGCTTGTCTACCCATGCCCCCTTATAATTTTCAAGCCTGGTCTTTAGGTGGCCCTTGATAATCTTATTCACTACCTTGGCATGTCCATTAGCTTGGGGGTGCCGAGGTGAGGCAAAGACATTCTTGATATCGAGCCCTTCACAAAGTCCTCGAAACTTTGCATTTATCGAACTACCGACCATTGTTCGTGACGATGGTATGAGAGATGTCAAAGCGGTAGATAATGGACTTTTAGATGCAATGATCCAAGCCAAGGGACGTTTAACTTCGGCTCACTTCGTAAAGTAGTCAATGTCCACGATCGCATATCTAGTCTGCCCCTTGCCCATGGGCAGAGGGCCTACTATGTTTACACCCCACTGAGCAAACGACCAAGGACTGCTTATGGGGGTGAGCTGTTCTAGTGGCTCTCAAGGTATTTTAGCGTATCAACTGGCACTTGTCACATTTCTTGGCAAATGTCCTAGCGTCCTTGTCCATGGTCGGCCAGTAATATCCTTACTTGATTGGTTTGTACGCCAGTGATCACCCCCAAAGTGGTTTCCACATATCCCTTCATGGATTTCTCTCATGACGTAGTTAGCCTCCTCTGGTCAGAGGCATCTCAAGTAAGGGAGCAAGAACCCTCTTTTGTACAAGGTGTTCCCAACATTGTATACCGGGCTGATCGGTATCTGATTTTCTTAGCCTCGAGCCTATTTTTGGGGAGCTCCTCTCTGTAGATACTAGATGATCGGGTCCATCCAGCTTAGTGATGTATCGACCGGGAGAGCTTCCCCTAATGTAACCTGGGTTATGCTTAGACCTGGGTCAGCCATCGATGCCCAGGAATTCTATTAGGATTGACCTCGTAAGGTCGGTATCGATGGTTGAGGCTAGCCTGGCTAAGGAGTCCGCGTTCGTGTTTTCAGCTTGAGGGACCTGGATGATCTCGTGTTTCTTGAACTGCGCAAAAAGTTCGCGGACCTTCTCGAGGTATGCTATCATCTTTTTTCCCTTAGCCTGATATTCGACGATCACTTGATTGACCATCAACTATGAGTCACTGAAGATCTTGAGTTGCGAGCTCCCATGGTATGGGCAAGTAGGAGACCTACTAGCAGGGCCTCGTACTCGACCTCATTATTGGATGCCTGAAAACCAAACCTTAGAGCGTACTCAATCTAGACAAGGTCGAGCAATGTCAGGTTAGTCCTACCTTGCTCCCTTATGCATTGGAAGACCCGTCGACATGGCCAAGCTGATAGTTGTTGGTGAGACTGTCAAGTGTCAGCTCTTCCCCAACCAGCGGTTTGGAGAGTAGCGGTGGGGATCCGAGGTATCTTTTGAGCTCTTAAAATGCTTGCTCACAATCCTCAGTCCATGTCGGTTTCTTGTTGCCCCTTAACTTCTCGAAAAGGGCAGTCACTTGTCGGTTGCTCTGGAGATGAATCTGTTTAGCGCCGTAACCCGACTTGTAAGGCACTAAATCTCCTTTGTTGTACTTGGCGAGCTCATCTCCACAAGAGCTCGGATCTTATCAAGGTTGGCTTCAATTCCCCATTAGTGAACCATAAAACCCAAGAACTTGCTTGATCTGACCTCGAAGGCGCTCTTGCTCAAGTTGAGTTTCATTCTGTATTTCATCAGGATGTTGAACATCTCTCTTAAGTCTACTGGATGGTTTGTCGCTTCAGTGCTCTTGACGAGCATATGGTCGACATAGACCTCCATGGTCTTTCCGATCTATTCAGTGAACATCTTATTGACCAACCTCTAATATGTAGCTCTAGCATTCTTCAGTCTAAAGGGCATTACCCTATAGAAATATAGGCCATGATCGGCGATAAAGGCAGTCGTCTTCTTGTCCGGCTAGTGAATGCTGATCTGGTTATAGCCAGAGTATGCATCCATTAAGCTTAAGAGGGCAAATCCGGCTGTGGCATTGACTAGCTACTCAATCCTAGGCAAAGGAAAGTTGTCTTTGGGTCATGCTTTGTTTAAGTTAGTGTAGTATACACAAACTCTCCACTTGCCATTGGCCTTCTTTACAAGGATAACATTAGTGAGCCAATCAGGGTATCAGACTTCTTCAATGAAGTCAGCCTGGAGAAGTTTGCCGACCTCTTATCTTATGGCCCCTACTACTCTACGTTGAAGGCTCGCATTTTCTGTCGTACAGGCCTGTGATGGGGGTCCACGTTTAGTCGGTGGATCAGGATGTTGGGGTCGATGTCAGGCATGTCCTAATGAGACCAGGCAAACATGTCAGTGTGTTCCCTTAAGAGATCAGTGATCTCGGCTCAGATTGTGGTTTGAGCAGTGAACCGATTTGTATGATTTTTGTTGGGTCTTCGTCGAAGAGTTGCACGGATACTAGGTCCTCGGCTAGTGAAACTCTTTTCGATCTTTCCTCCCTGGGATCCAGGGTGGTGACCTGCATGACTTGGGGCTCTTGCATCTTTCCTCGAAGGGTGCTCTCGTAACATCATCGCACCTCTTGTTGGTCGCCCCTGACTCAATCGACCCCCTGTTTCATTGGGAACTTCATTGTTAAGTGGTATATAGATAACACAGATCTTATTGCGTCTAGGAATGGCTGGCCAAGGATGGCGTTGTAGACTGATGGCGTGTCCACTACTAGGAAGTCTACCATGTAGTTGACCTGGTGAGGGGCCTCTTTCGCAGTGACCAGTAGGGCGATGCTTCCTTCTGGCATCATGCCCTCACCGGCGAATCCGAGCAGTGGCGTTCGGACTACCTAAAGTTAGGATCTGTCATCCCCATCATGTCAAAACCCGAAGCGTCTAGGATGTTGGCCAAGTTGCTACTGTTGACCAATATCCTATGTAGCTTGAGATTGGCAACGATCATTATGAAATTACGTCGGGTAATCTAACACGACACCCTATGCATACACGTGCGGAAGCTTGAAGAGCAACTAGAATTATGGCTAAACCTATAGGAGGGGGTGATATGGACCTTTTTGAAATTCTTTTCGCCTACTTATATAATTCAACGAATCAAACTAAGTAAGCAAGAACACTTCGGCTTCCAAGCCTAAGTGGGTCCAATCACAAGACTAGCATATGGTTAAGCAATAAACAACCTAGTCTAAAGCATGCATAGGTAATCAAAAGATTTAACTAATTAAGCTCCTAACCTATGCAACCTATGTAGACTTATGAGAATGGATCAATAAGCTCAAGTCTACACAATTAGTTAAAGTACATCTTGTGTGTGGATGTGCCTAATTAGTGCCTAGCATACATTCCTATCAAGCATTCATAATTAAACAATTAAACTTACAATGCTAAGATATCAATGTGCTCAATTCAATCACAAACACAAGCATGTATAGTGGTTTAACTACTTGTCTACTCCACTCCCGGTTCAAGTACTCAACCCCTTTGAGCACACCGACATTCACTGGGGAGCCTAAATCTGGTTCCTCCCAACCAAGGTGTTTTAAATCGGATCCACCCAACCGGGGAGTTTACAGGTTCCTCCCAACCTACACGTTTACACCCGTGTTGGTGGCTCCCCCTTGGAGACTTTGTTTAGGCCCGACAAATATGCCAAGGAACGGCTAACGTCCCTAGATTTTAGACCCAACTAATAGGCCAAGGATCGGCTAACGACCCTAGGTCGAGTTTGTCAAACAAACTCTACACTCAACTCCCACAGGAAATTGAGTGGATGGACTCTTAACAAGACAACCTTACTTGTCGGATGAGCCCCTTGTTTAGCGCCGGTTCAGGTTGCTTGATCCCCACTCTCCCGTGCTTCAATCAGCTTCCCTTGCTCCCTTGATCGTGTCGCCGTTGCGTCGCCAATACCTCAGCTACACTCGATCAAACACCTTGCGTGTGATGCCTTTGAGATGCCCAAGGTGATAGGAGGATGGTTGAATCTCCTACATGAGATATGTAGCTTGTTCTAACTAGGAGATCCACCTAGAGGGTCTTCTAGAGGTCTTGAACAAGAGATATGCCTATATGGTATAGTGTTTCACTTCTAGAATTGAGAGAGGAATCGAGTCATCTCTAGTTTGCATTTGAATGCCCTCACTTGTGTTTAAACACAAGGGATATGACTTGAAACCCTCCTCTTTGAGGCCCCAAAAGATGTACAAAAGGTGCGGGTAATGGGCTCTCAATACCCTCTCATCTACCCCTCAAAATGAGCCAAGCCCTTATATAGAAAAATGCACAACGGATACAAAAAGGGCAAAAAACGGCTAGTGCCGACCGGTCGTGACCGGTCGGCCAGGGGTCCACGACTGGTCGTCCAGGGTCAAGACCGGTCGGCCACAACATGAAAATGGACAGGGAGTTTGCTGTCCATATAAAGGGGTCTGTCTGACCGGTCGTGACCGGTCGGGCCAGCCCAGCCGACCGGTCAAGACCGGTCGGGCCAGCCCAGCCGACCGGTCAAGACCGGTCGGCCCTCAATGGCCTGCACACTGTCCACACTGGATCCCAGTCCGACCGGTCTTGACCAATCGGTCCAGTCCATCCGACCGGTCGTGACCGATCGGTCAGGCCTGGGTTCAACCAATTTGATTGCTGACCCAACTATTCTCCAACCAACTCACATAGGCCAAGGTTTAGGTGATGTTTTGGAACACCTAGGGCCAATCTATGATGACTAAAGATTCCCTAATATGGTCAAGGTCATCAAAGAGGTTAAGGGTTGGGTTTTGGTCAAGGTTAAGGCACCAAGGCATCACTTTTACCTGATTCTTCTTCCTTGATGCAGCTGGGCCACTTGAGTCTTCGGTCTTCGTCTTCATTAGGCTCAACCGACACTAGACTCACTGACGTAAGTGATTGACAAACAAGGTGCACTAGTATGCCACAGAAAGGTGCACTACCAATCTCCCCCTTTGTCAATTACTGACAAAAACCTAACCTACCAAAACAAATTACATGATTAAGATATTACAATGATAAAGCATTAAATACAGGACTCTTGACATGCCTAATCTAAGCTGCCCCTCTTCATATTGCTCCCCCATAACCTGTCAATCCCTGCATCACAAAACATAGCAAACTAGTTTTGGTGGGACTTGATCTCTCTCCCCCTTTTTGTTAGCAATTGACAAACTATTCTCTCTCCCTTAATGATATATCAATAAGGTTAAGGTAAGAGTAGACAGTATGTCGCAGTTATAACTATAAACACATGCTAAAAAGGAGAGTATAGGGTGCATGACTCATAAAAACATGGAGCATGCTAAGGAACATGATTAACATGCATAATTGGTCAGGGATATACATTTACAATAAAAGCACAAAGGGCTTATAGCCCAATCAACCAACCTCCCCTATTGGTATATCAAGACCAATACTAAGCAAAGATTAGCATACAATGAAGCATAAAACTCAAGATGATTAGCTAATCTAAGCCGGATGATAGTCTAGCAAGAAAATATTCAAATTAAAGCAAAGCTAAACTACCGAATTTGGGCTAATGAGGTTTGAATCCTCTGATTTGCCCAAAAGCACACAAATGAGGCTGAAATCCTCAAATTTTCCTATAGTTCCAAAGAGGTTAAATTCCTCAAGTTCATCAATTTGCTCAAAATGAGGCTTGATCCTCAGATATTTATTTGAGCTCAATATGGTCTCCTAAGGTCACCTAACCTAGATCACAACCCCCTTGGGTATGATTAATAGGACCCAACATGCTTGCTGGGAGGGAATTCATATATCCTAGATGTTTCTCTCTTCGGTTCATTCCAAGTTGGAGAGCAATGATCGGTAGGGGATATGACAATAGTTCCTACCCTAGTTATTGTTGACCTCAACTAATCATTTTACTTATAGTTCAACATGAGGCAACATAGATTCCCCTTTTAGGTAGACATGATGCTAGTGCTCCGGTACCGGATCTTACTCTAGACGGTTACGTCCTTGAAGAGCAACCCGCTCTGATACCAATTGAAATTGCGTCGGGTAGTCTAACACGACACCCTATGCATACACGTGCGGAAGCTTGAAGAGCAACTAGAATTATGGCTAAACCGATAGGAGGGGGTGATATGGACCTTTTTGAAATTCTTTTCGCCTACTTATATAATTCAACAAACCAAACTAAGTAAGCAAGAACACTTCGGCTTCCAAGCCTAAGTGGGTCTAATCACAAGACTAGCATATGGTTAAGCAATAAACAACCTAGTCTAAAGCATGCATAGGTAATCAAAAGATTTAACTAATCAAGCTCCTAACCTATGAAACCTATGTAGACTTATGAGAATGGATCAATGATCTCAAGTCTATACAATTAGTGAAAGTACATCTTGTGTGTGGATGTGCCTAATTAGTGCCTAGCATACATTCCTATCAAGCATTCATAATTAAACAATTAAACTTACAATGCTAAGATATCAATGTGCTCAATTCAATCACAAACACAAGCATGTATAGTGGTTCGACTACTTGTCTACTCCACTCCCGGTTCAAGTACTCAACCCCTTTGAGCACACCAGCATTCACTGGGGAGCTTAAATCTGGTTCCTCCCAAACCAAGGTGTTTTAAATCGGATCCACCCAACTTGGGAGTTTACAGGTTCCTCCCAACCTACATGTTTACACCCATGTTGGTGGCTCCCCCTTGGAGACTTTGTTTAGGCCTGACAAATGTACCAAGGAACGGCTAACGTCCCTAGATTTTAGACCCAACTAATAGGCCAAGGATTGGCTAACGACCCTAGGTCGAGTTTGTCAAACAAACTCTACACTCAACTCACACAGGGAATTGAGTGGATGGACTCTTAACAAGACAACCTTACTTATCGGATGAGCCCCTTATTTAGCACTGGTTCGGGTTACTTGATCTCCGCTCTCCCGTGCTTCAATTAGCTTCCCTTGCTCCCTCGATCGTGTCGCTGTTGCGTCGCCAATGCCTCAGCTACACTCGATCAAACACCTTGCATGTGATGCCTTTGAGATGCCCAAGGTGATAGGAGGATGGTTGAATCTCCTACATGAGATATGTAGCTTGTTCTAACTAGGAGATCCACCTAGAGGGTCTTCTAGAGGTCTTGAACAAGAGATATGCCTATATGGTACAGTGTTTTACCTCTAGAATTGAGAGAGGAAGCGAGTTATCTCTAGTTTGCATTTGAATGCCCTCACTTGTGTTTAAACACAAGGGATATGACTTGAAACCCTCCTCTTTGAGGCCCCAAATGATGTACAAAAGGTGTGGGTAATGGGCTCTCAAAACCCTCTCACTTATGCCCAAAAACCGAGCTCCATATATAGGGAAAATGAGCTCGAACGGTCATAAAACGGGCAAAAACGGCTCCTTCCGATCGGTCCCGACCGGTCGGCCAAAGGCCAGTGAATACAGAAAGTTCACTGCCCTATGGCCTGCTTCAACACAGCGGCTGCTGTACACATTTGGATCCAGTCCAACCGATCTTGACCGGTCGGTCCAGTCCATCCGACCGGTCGTGACCAGTCAGCCAGGCCTGGTTCAACCTGAAGTTTGCTGACCCAATCCTTTCTCAACCCTCATGCATTGGCCAAGTTTTGGGTGCACTTTTGGGACACCTAGGTCCAATCTATGATGACTAAAGGTTTCCTAATATGGTCAAGGTCATCAAAGAGGTTAAGGGTTGGGTTTTGGTCAAGGTTAAGGCACCAAGGCATCACTTTTACCTGATTCTTCTTCCTTGATGCAGCTGGGCCACTTGAGTCTTCGGTCTTCATCTTCATTAGGCTCAACCGACACTAGACTCACTGAGGTAAGTGATTGACAAACAAGGTGCACTAGTATGCCACAGAAAAGTGCACTAACAGTCTAAGCATGCATGATTAACATAAGATTAAACTAATCAAGCACCTAATCTATACAACCTAAGTAGACTATATGAGAATGGATCATAAAGCTCAAGTCTACTCTAATTAGTAAACATACATCTTATGTGTGAATGTGCCTATCTAATGCCTAGCATACATTCTAATTAAGCATTCATAATTAAACAATTAAATACAGTGTATAATAAGAAATGTGCGCAAATACAATCTCAAACACAACAATGTATAATGGTTCGACTTTGGGTCTACTCCACTCCCGGTTCAAGTACTCACTCCTTGAGCACACCGGCATTTACTGGGGAGTTTAAATCAGGTTCCTCCCAGCCTAAGTGTTTTAACTCGGTTCCACCCAACCAGGGAGTTTACAGGTTCCTCACAACCTACACGTTTACAGTACCCATGTTGGTGGCTCCCCTTGGAGACTTATTTAAGCTTGACAAACGTGCCAAGGATCGCCAAATGACCCTGGAATTTAGGCCCGACAAACATGCTAAGGAATGACAAACGCCCTAGACTTTTAGGCTCAACGAACGAGCCAAGGATCGATAAACGAACCTAGATTCGAATTTGACAAACAAACTCTATACTCAATTCCCACCAGAAATAGAGTTGTGGACTCAACACAAATTGACAACCTTACTTATCGAATTTGAGCTCCATTGATGCTCCGCTTTGGGTTGCTTCTTCTCGCTTTCCCGTGCTTGAATCAACTCCCCTTGTGCTCCGACGATCGTTGATGCCGCCACTTTGCCAAGGCTTTAGCTCCAAGATCATCTCCCTTGTATATGATGCTACTTTGGAGATGCCCAAGGTGCTAGAGGTGGTGAATCCTCTACAAATGATAAGGGATGGGTTTCCTAGAGGAATACACCTATTTGGATGCCTAGGTAGTGTTTAAACAAGGGTTTTACCTATGATGAATGTGTTTAAACTCCTAGGAATCAAGAGCAAACATGTCCATTCTCATATGAGCATTGAAATGCCCTAAACTTGTGATGGATCAAAAGGAGAATGGCTTGAATGAGTTAGGATTAGATCTCTTCATGGTATGCAATGGTGGTAGCTTCTAATTCCTCAAAATCCATCTCTTAAGCCCAAAAACCGTCTCTCCCGTATTTAAAGAAAAATCTCCAACGGTCACAAAACAGGCAGAAAACGATTGCTTCGATATATCAAACTACCATTTTGATCGATCGGAGCAATCTTTGATATATCGAAATAGTCAGTTCGATAAATTAGAAATTCTGTCGAGAGAGTTGGTAAGATTGCTAAACGTATTTTCGATAGATCGAAATAAGTTTTGATATATCGAAATACTCATCTCGATATATCGAGATGACCAATTCGATTAATCGAAAAAACTATCCAGAAAGTTTGTAAGTAAGCTAGACATTCTTCGATATATTGAAAAGGTCATTTCAATCTATCGAAGACCTATCGAAACAAGCTCCGATATATCAAAGACCTATCGAAAACTGCTATTTGGACTGAATTAATTACAGCAGCTTCCACCTCTTTTATTAACTGAATTTATCATATTTTTCTATATGATCTAAGGCTAAAAAGGATGACTAAGGATTTTCCTAGTTGTTCCAAGTCATTTAAGAGGATTTTGGTGTTACGGTTCAAAGGTTTAGGGTCACCAGGGTATCTCATTTACTTGTTCTTCTTCCTTGATACTTCTGTTCCACTTGAATCTTCGGTCTTCAGCTTGCTAAGGCTCAACTGATATTACAACATATGGACACACGTGATTGACAAATAAGGTGCACTAGTATACCATAGAAAAGTGCACTAAAAGAGGAGCCACTATGCATCCTCCTCAGTGAATGTGATAGGGCATGAGTTTATTCGGGGCTCCTTTCCAGGTTGGCTGGTGAGGTTGATCTGATGTACCATGTCACCAAACTGGGCACTTTAAGCATGAGCTCGACGTGCTCGGTTGGAGTCTCTCCGACTGGTAAGTTGTTTGCTTCCCCAAGTGTAGGGTTGCGATGTAGTAATAATTCAGTAAAGACCAAGATCATTCTCAGGGACTTGTTAGAAATTCATAAAATTACTTCTAATATTCTCTACTTGAGAACTAACTAAACAGATTTCTAGAATTGAATGTAGATATGATTCTTAAACTAAAAGTGAATGTAATCAATGTAAGAAAGCACTAGGGGTCCAAAGATCCACTTGTAGCAATCTTCAATGCGTAATTCACTGTGGTTTCCCAATTACACAACTAGAATCGAAATCAAATCTTATCTAGTCGGATGATAGAGCGGTTGTATTACACAATATGTCATATGTGTGATTATATACATGATTCCCTCAATTCAAGTTAGGACTTGAGCACACTCAATTGCATAGGTCAATCCTAGTTCCAATAGATTAAGATCACAATCATAATCATTATTAAACTCTGTCACAAAGCATAACTAGATCATGATTTGAACTTCATTCAAATCACATATACAATCAACACATAATTCAGAACTTAGAACAAAAAGGTAGAACTTTTGTTGAAGTTCCCACAAAGAAATCCAAGTCTAGAGCATATTGAATCCGATTCCTCGGAGCGTACAAGTCTAGAACTAAGCAAAATAATTAAGAACTAAGGTAATTCTGCCAAACATCCATGATCCATCATAAGATTAAGAAAGACTACTTAGAACTTTATTCAAACTTCTATAAACCATTGTTCTTCAATAAATCCAACTTGAAACCAACATAAAACGAATCAAAGCATCTCAGATTCACTACAAGCTTCACCTCTTAGCCTTAGCTAAGAGGTTTAGCCGTTCATGATCCAAAGAAACATGAAAACAACTAAAAACATAAAACTAGAAAACACAAACTAGGAGGAGTTGTGGAACTCTGAATCCGACTCCCGCCGCTTCCCACCTTCGTAGATCTATTCTAGGATACCCCAGCTACGATCCCTAGGTCCCCTTTTATAGTGGAGAGGCTCTACCCCCTCAGAATCTTTCAGATTTGCGTAGTACTTACGCACTTGCACTGGAAAATCGGAGCTTCAAGAGGAAGCTGCTGGAGTTTCGCTGAAATTACACTGGCCGACCGGTCACCACCAGTCGGACTTGTCTGTGGGGCGTCCAGCATGCAAAATGGCTTGAGGAAGGCCCTGATAGACCGGTCAAGATCGGTCGGCCTCTATGCATTTAGTGTCCAGAGAGAAAACAGAGGGTGGCCAACCGGTCTAGACCAGTCGGCCTCTATGCATTTAGTGTCCAGAGAGCAAACAGAGGGTGGCCGACCGGTCTAGACCGGTCATGACCCTTGTCTTCTTCATTTTTCTTCTTTCTTTCTTCTCTCTCTACTTTCTTCTTTCTTTGGCCCACCTTGGGTCTTCATCCAAGGCTGCTAAATAGATCTTTTTAGTCATCAATTGGGCGGAGTCCATCTCATTCCTACAATCATAAAACCACGCATTAAAATAGTCTTAAAGCTTGAAAACCATGCATAGTTAGTGATGAAATGGGGTTAGAATATACACATGTAAGCGCTCAATACACCCCCCAACCAGCATTTTGTTAGTCCCGAGCAAAACATGTAGAACACAATTCATTCCTCCAAAACTCAACTCTCCTTCAGAAACTATGCTTCTATACAATCTAAGACATGCAATTACAAAAATCAGCAAAACTAAGTGATAGAAGTTGAAACCTTTAAACTTTCAAGAACATAACAAGTACTCCTATGGACTTCCCGTTGATTGATTGATAAATAGAAGTATTTGAACAATTTAACCTAGTGGTGGATGCTCATCTCATGGAAATTCAGGCTTATCTTCTTCATAAATCAGCTAAGGTATGGAATTCAAGGTGTACAGATCAACACATGCCTTTGACAGGAATTTGCCTTATCGTCCTTCCGACGGCTTTCACACTACTTTCCATTTTCGACTTTGGTTATGGGTAGACCATCCCCCGGTTGGTAATAGGTAGCACTTTTCAGAATTTTCCACCATATTCTCCATCATTCCCATATTTTCATCATTCCTTTCCGTGTTCTCTTTCATTAGATAGGATTTTTAGAAATCCATATCTTTCGTTATTTTTCCATGGACAAGGATGGACAAAGTACCCCGGCTTGGTTTCTCAACACCTCGAATCTAAAATTAGCTAATCCACAAATCTAATAATCCTTTCAAAACATGAGAATCGTGTGAAGTGAACTAGGTGTAAAAGTGTTCAAAAGTTCTATCATTCATAAAAATAGGGGAATTCACATACAAGACTAGTACCTTGAAGATTGTTCAAAGTATTTAACTTCACTCACTTTGCCTCTCTTTTTCTTGTACTTACACCCTCCCAAATGCATAGAAACAAAGTTGTCTAATGGAGTTTTGAATTTTTAGAAAAAAAAAATCTGAAAAATCTTCTTCATGTTGCTCAAGATGCTACCAAACACTAGATTCATCCTAGTGATTCTACACCCCCAACCAAATCTTGCATTGTCCTCAATGTAAAAGATATTCAATAGGCAAAACATGAGAGCAATCATAAAATAAAGGGAGTAAGGAATGAGATTACCTGAGAGAACAAAGTCTGAAATTCTACCACCTTCTAACAAACCTATGAAAGAGCACCAAAAGCAACAAAATCCTAATCCTAACTACTCTATACCTCCATCAGACTAGGAGATCAAGTATCCTGATACACAGGATCAGTCAGAGGTATAGACATACCTTCTGAAGAAAAATTCTTAAAGAAGGGCTTTAGGCGTTGACCATTAGCTTTAAAGATATTACCGTTCCTTGGATTTAACAACTCGACGGTCCCGTATGGATAAACAGTTTTCACAATGAAAGAACCGGTCCATCGAGACTTCAATTTTCCCGAAAATAAATGCAATCGAGAATTATACATAAGGACCTTTTGGTTGATCGTGAAGGTCTTATGAAGGATGTTCCTATCATGGAACCCCTTCGTCTTGTCCTTGTAAATTCTCGCATTTTCATAAGCTTCGTTCCGGAGTTCTGTAAGTTCATTCAATTGAAGTTTGCGCAACGAGCTTGCCTTGTCAAAGTCAAAATTCATCTTCTTTAGCGCCCAATATGCCCTATGTTCCAACTCCACGCGCAAGTGACAAGCTTTCCCATAGATAAGTCTATAGGGAGACATTCCAATGGGGGTCTTGAATGCCGTACGGTAAGCCTAGAGTGCATCGGTAATTCAAAGCGACCAATCTTTGCGATCGGGGTTCACTGTTTTCTCCAAAATATGTTTAATTTTCCTGTTGGATATCTTAGCTTGTTTACTTGTTTGTGGGTGATAGGGAGTGCTCACCTAGTGATTTACGCCATATTTTTTTATTAAAGCTTCAAATGGGAGATTACAAATTTAGGATCCACCATCACTTATAATGACTCGAGGTGTTCCAAACCGGGAAAGGATATTTTCTTTTAAGAAACAAATGACTGTTTTATGGTCATTGTTCCGGCATGGAATCGCCTCGACCCATTTTGAAACATAGTTGACGGCAAGCAAGATATATAGATTTCCAAAAGAAGGTGGGAATGGACCCATGAAATCGATGCCCCAACAATAAAAAATTTTAATAGGTAAGATGGGATTGAGTGGCATCATATTTTTATGGGAGATTCCTCCCAATTTCTGACAAGGTTCGCATGCTTTACAAAACTCATGGGTGTCCTTGAACATGGTGGGCCAATAAAACCAACATTGCAGAATTTTGGCTGTGGTCTTCTCAGCCGAAAAGTGGCCACCACATGCCTGAGAATGACAAAAGGAGATGATACTGTGTTGTTCATCATTCAACACAAATCTCCTTATGATTTGATTGGGACAATACTTGAATAAGTATGGGTCGTCCCATAGGAATTTTCTCACCTCATTGAAGAACTTGTCCTTATCTTGCTTTTTCCAATGTGTCAAAATTGTACCTGTAGCAAGATAGTTAGCAATGTCCGCATACCATGGCAATTGGGAGACTTTAAAAAGCTGTTCATCAAGGAACATGTCATTGATCGTAGTCGTCTCAGGGGAATCGGTGAGAACAAGTCTAGAAAGATGGTCAGCAACTACGTTTTTTACTCCTTTCTTATCACGTATTTCTATGTCAAATTCTTAGAGTAGGAGGATCCATCATAACAAGCGAGGCTTAGCATCCTTCTTAGAGAGAAAGTACTTAAGCGCTGCATGGTCGGTGAATATGATGATCTTGGATCTGATTAAGTAGGACCGAAACTTGTCCAAAGCAAAAACTACGGCCAAAAGTTCTTTTTCTGTAGTAGTGTAGTTTGCTTGAGCCGAGTTTAAGGTTCTACTTGCATAGTAGATGACACAAGGCTTCTTTTCTTTTCTTTTCTTTGGCCTAACACAGCCCCAATACCGTACTCACTCGCATCACACATGATTTCAAAAGGAAGGCTCCAATCAAGTGGTTGCATTATGGGAGCACATGTCAACATACGTTTAAGTTTGTTAAAGGCATTTTGACAATCCTTATTCCACTCGAATGAGTTTTTATTTTGAATGAGGTTACATAAAGGACGAGAGAGTGAACTAAAGTCCTTTATGAACCGTCTATAAAATCTGGCATGTCCTAAAAAAGACCACACATCACGTACGCTTTTGGGGGATGGAAGGTTAGAGATAAGATCGATTTTAGCCTTGTCTACCTCAATTCCATTTTGTGAGATGATGTGACTAAGGACAATTCCTTTTTGAACCATAAAATGACATTACTCCCAATTCAACAAAAAGTTCTTGTCTTCACATCTTTTTAAAATAGTTTTTAAGTGTACAAGACACTCATCAAAGTTACAACCAAATACAGAGAAATCGTCCATGAAGACTTCAAGAATCGTCCCCACCATATCAAAAAAAAATACTCAACATACAACGCTGAAAAGTGGTAGGGGCATTACATAGTCCAAACGGCATCCTTCGATAGGCAAAAGTGCTGAATGGACAAGTGAATGTTGTCTTCTCTTGGTCTTCTAGGGCGATCTCTATTTGGTTATACCCTGAATACCCATCAAGGAAGCAAAAGTGGGAATGACCCGCCAACCTTTCTAAAATTTGATCAACAAATGGTAAGGGGAAGTGGTCTTTCCTTGTAACTGTACTTAGCTTCCTGTAGTCAATGCACATTCTCCAACCGATAGTGA
Organism: Liriodendron chinense; assembly: GCA_003013855.2. NCBI lineage: Eukaryota > Viridiplantae > Streptophyta > Magnoliopsida > Magnoliales > Magnoliaceae > Liriodendron > Liriodendron chinense. The sequence goes on from ML058384.1 coordinate 15,420,453, forward strand.
CTCTGGTTGGCATGAGTTCATTATTGGCATTGGCTACGATGGTTATTCTGAATTTCTTAGGCATCACTTGAGTTAGACTCACCCATTGACTATCAGATATTGGGTAAATGATACCCACATCCAATAGTTTCAACACCTCGGCCTTAACCACCTCTTTCATATTTGGATCGAGGCGTCTTTATGGTTGCCTAGATGTCTTCGCATTCACCTCAAGGTATATGCGATGAGTACAAATCAAGGGGTTTATGCCTTTGAGATCCGCAATTGACCATCCAATGACACTTTTGTGCTCTCTTAGAGTGGCTATTAGCCTACTCTCTTGTTCCTCATCCAAGTGGGAAGAAATCACCACCGGATATGTCTCATCTTGACCCAAGTAAACATATTTTAAATCAGTGGGTAATGATTTTAGGTCGAGCTTCGGTGCCTTGATATTAAATGGAAGCGGCTTGTTCTCGCTTAAGGGCAAAGGCTCAAATGGTGCCTTCCATCTTTTATTATCAAGTACAGGCATAAAATCTAGAATGTCATCCATCTCTCTTATCATGTCATCATCAATCTCATGAGAGTGGGCCAAGCATGCCTCCAAGGGATCGGAATAGAATGTCAGGAGGGATTTGTCTTCCACGAATGATTCAATCAAATTTATTTCGTGGACCTCGTCATCAACATCCCGTGGTTGTTTGCATAAATAAAAAATATTCAGCTTGAGTGTCATATTTCCAAAGGACATTTGTACCAACCCATTTCTGCAATCGATAATCGAATTCGAAGTGGCCAAGAAAGGGCAGTCAAGTATGACAGGAATTTGAGCACCGGTTCCCATCACAGGATGTGTATCCAAGACAATAAAATCTACTGGATAGTAGAATTTATCGACTTGGACGAGGACATCTTCAATCATCCCTCTCGATATACGAATAGATCTATCAGCGAGTTGAAGTGTGGTTTTGGTGGGTTTTAATTCACCTAACCTAAGTTGTTCATAGACCGAGTATGGGATGAGGTTAACACTTGCCCCAAGATCGAGTAAAGCTTGTTTGATCCGGTAGTCACCTATGATGCATGAGATGGTAGGACTACCCGGATCCTTGTATTTTTGGGGCACCTCTTGTTTAATAATGGCGCTCAAATTCTCAGTCAAAAGTACTTTGTTGTGAACATTGTGTTTCTTTTTTACTGTACACAATTCCTTTAGAAATTTGGCATAGGATGGTATTTGTTTTATAGCATCCAACAGCGGAATGTTGATCTTCACTTGCTTAAAAACCTCTAAAATTTTCAGGTTTTTGTCTGAAGGTTTGGGTGAAATCAACCTTTGTAGAAACGGGGCGACCGGCTTGTATTGCCTTTCTGGTTCTTTCTCATGTGGAGTGTTGTTCAAGATATCATCCTTATTGGCAATTTTCGGATCATTAAGCTTTGGGGCCTTCATCGGATTGGATTTATCAATTGTTTTACCACTCCTCAAAGTGGTGATAGCTTGAATATGCTCCGTATTTTGGGAGGATAGGTTGATGTCTTGTATCTCAAATTGGGTTCTTGGATTAGGGAGAGGTTGATCAGGAAGTGTGCCTTTCTCCCTAACACTAAGATGAGATTCAAGTCTAGCCATTGAAGTTTTCAAATCATTGATGGCTTAAGATGAATTCTGATTGTATTTCAGTTGTTCTTGTATGAACCCATCTATTTTGTGAGAATTATTCTTGTTGTACTCTACCCGGGCCGAGATGAATGTACCTACTATTTCCTCTAGCGTAGCTTTTGGGTTCTTGTTTGCATTCTCTGATGGCCCATTCCTCCAACTGAAATTGGGATGGTTCCTCCAACTAGAATTATACGTGTTCGAGTTTGGATTGCTAAATAGACGTTGATAGTTATTTATGGCATTTGATTGTTCTTGTAGAACTTCCTGAAACGCAGAGATTGTAGGACAATCTTGTGTTGCATGTTGGTTACCGGAACAAATTCCACAAATACTCTCAACTTCCTTAGTCTTTTCCCCCTTCCCTAATTCCATGGCCTCAACTTTTCTTGTGAGGCTAGCCACACGTGCACTTATATTGTCTTCTTCGGAGAGGACATAAATTTCTCCATTTTCTCTTTGTTGGCTTGTCTTGGGATTTACTGTTTTAGTTGTATCCCAAGATTGTGCATTCTCAGCCAAGATATCAAAATAGTCTCATGCTTCCTCAGCTTCCTTATTCATGAATTCTCCATTGCACATCATCTCTACGAATTGGCGCATGGGCGAAGTCAGTCCTTCATAGAAAAAGCTTATTACCCTCCAAATTTCGTAGCCATGATGTGGTCATGCGTTTAATAAGTCTTTGAACCTCTCCCAACATTGGAAGAAGGTCTCATTCTCTTTTTGGGCAAAATTCATGATTAGGCGCCTCAACATGTTTGTTTTATGAGTAGGGAAAAACTTTTTAATGAATTCCCTAGTCATCTCAGTCCATGTGCTGATTGATATTGGCCTTAATGCATGAAGCCAAGCCTTAACCTTCTCTTTAAGAGAAAAAGGAAATAACCTAGGTCTTACAACATCATCAGATACGTTTGCAAAGTGCAACGTGGTTTTCACCTCATCAAATTCCTTAAGATGTTGATATGCGCTCTCACTGTCTAACCCAAGGAACTTGGGAAGGAGTTGGATTACTCCCGGTTTTAGATCAATATTCCCTGCATTGGTTGGAAAAATTATCCATGAGGGAGTACTCGCTCTTGCAGGTTGCAAGTGATCACATAAAGTTCTAGGTCGAAGAACATTCTCAACCTCATTTTCACCTATTTCGGTTTGGCCCAAATTTTGATTGGCCACTGGGTTGGGTTGATTCTCAGCCATACTATCAGACAAAATTGGAGATTCTAAACGTCTCTTAGCACGTGGCTCCTTATCAATCCCTTCAACAATTCCCCCTTCACTAATGAGTCGGTTGTTAGAATCACGAACCCAATGTGGCATGGAAATCTCAGAAAAATAAAAATTAAAAAGGATTAGAAAGGCCTAATTGAAGTGACTCCTTCAACTCCTAAGATCCTTGTAAATAAAAGAAAACAAACAAACTAAGTTAGTAGGACTCCTAAAAATCTCAAATAGAAACTATTTTCAGAAATTTTGTAAAAATCGTCGAAAAGTCCCCGGCAACGGCACCAAAAACTTATTCGCTTCCCCAAGTGTAGGGTTGCGATGTAGTAATAATTCGGTAAAGACCGAGCGTTCTCAAGGACTTGTTAGGAATTCACAAAATTACTTCTAATATTCTCTATTTGATAACTAACTAAACAGATTTATATAATTGAATGTAGATATGATTCTTAAACTAAAAGTGAACGTAATTAATATAAGAAAGCACCAGGGGTCCAAAGATCCACTTGTAGCAATCTTCAATGCATAATTCGCTGTGGTTTCCCGATTACATAACTAGAATTGAAATCAAATCCTATCTAGTCGGATGATAGAGCGGTAGTATTACACAATATGTCATATGTGTGATTATATACATGATTCCCTCAATTCAATTTAGGACTTTAGCACACTCAATTGCATAGGTCAATCCTCGTTCCAATAGATTAAGATCACAATCATAATCATCATTAAACTCTGTCACAAATCATAACTAGATCATGATTTGAACTTCATTCAAATCATATATATAATCAACACATAATTCAAAACTTAGAACAAAAAGGTAGAACTTTGGTTGAAGTTCCCACATGGAAATCCAAGTCTAGAGCGTATTGAATCCGATTCCTCGGAGTGTATAGGTCTAGAACTATGCAAAATAATTAAGAACTAAGGTAATTCTCCCAAACATCCATGATCCATCATAAGATTAAGAAAGACTACTTAGAACTTTATTCAAACTTCTATAGACCATTGTTCTTCAATAAATCCAACTTGAAATCAACATAAAACGAATTAAAGCATCTCAGATTCACTACAAGCTTCACCTCTTAGCCTTAGCTAAGAGGTTTAGCCGTTCATAATCCAAAGAAACATGAAAACAACTAAAAATATAAAACTAGAAAACACAAACTAGGAGGAGTTGTGGAACTCCGAATCTGACTCCCGCCGCTTCCCACCTTCGTAGATCTCTTCTAGGATACCCCAGCTACGATCCCTAGATCCCCTTTTATAGTGGAGAGGTTCTACTGTCTCAGAATCTTCCTGATTTGCGTAGTACTTACGCACTTGCGCTAGAAAATTGGAGCTTCAAGAGGAAGCTCCTAGAGTTTCGCTGAAATTACACTGGCCAACCGGTCAAGACCGGTCGAACTGGGTTGGCCGACCGGTCACGACCGGTCGAACCTGTCTGTGGGGCGTCCAGCGTGTAAAATGGCTTGAGGAAGGCCCTGGCCGACCGGTCTTGACCAGTCGACCTCTATGCATTTAGTGTCCAGAGAGCAAACAAAGAGTGGCTGACCGGTCTAGACCGGTCTAGCCCTCTTGGCCGACCGGTCATGGTCCTTGTCTTCTTCATTTTTCTTCTTTCTTTCTTCTCTCTCTGCTTTCTTCTTTCTTTGGCCCACCTTGGATCTTCATCTAAGGCTCCTAAATAGGTCTTTTTAGTTATCAATTGGGCGGAGTCTCTCTCATTCCTACAATCATAAAACCACACATTAGAATAGTCTTAAAGCTTGAAAACCATGCATAATTAGTGATGAAATGGGGTTAGAATATACACATTTAAGCACTTAACATAAGTCCTCCGAAAATGGTTCAGATATCCACTATCAGCTCATTGTTGATTTGTTCTTCTCACCCTTCTTGCTGAGGAGGCGGCCTATTATCCTAGCATTGGTCGATGTATTCTTTTAGGAACCCCTTTTGAACGAGGGACTCAATTTATTACTTCAGATCGAAGCAGTCAATGGTGTTGTGGCCGTGATCCTTGTGGAAGAGGTAATTCTTGGACTTACTCCTCTTCTCAGGATCCGTCCTTAACTTGTTTGGGTATTTCAGGGATAACTTCTCCATGATTTTCGTGAGCACTTGCTCGACAAGCTTGTTCAGGGGAGTGTACCATTTGAATCGGCTTGCAGGAGCCTTCGGTGGTCGAGAGGCACCACCTTTATCATCATCTTTTCTCCGCTTAGGGTCAGAGCTGGATAATTCATTGGATTCCTTCTACTTTTTACCTTTGGTCAAGCTGCTCTCGCCCCTCTGGGCATTGGCAAACTCCTCAACGTTGAAGTATTTTTGCGCCCTATATAAGAGGTCTAATAAGGTGCTTGGTGGATCTTTTTTCAAGCGACCAGAGAAACTTCCCAGGCCTTAACCTGCCCATAAAGGTCGTGAGGGTGATCTTATCGGTGTAGTCTTCCAACTGGACGACTTTGGCATTACATCGCACCAGATAGTCCCTCAGGGACTTATCGCTCTTCTACTTCACCATTAAGAGGTGAGACGTCGGCTTCCATATGCTCTTGCCACCAATGAACTGGTTAGCGGAGGCTCAATTGAGCTGTTTGAACGAGGGGATAATTTCGGCTTCAAATATTGGAACCACATCCGGGCTGCCTCAGAGAGTGTTAGGGGGAACGCCTACACATGATGGGCTCGGAAGCACCGTGTAGCTCCATCCATGATCGGAAGTTTTCGAGGTGCTTGACAGGGTCGCCTACACCTGAGTAGGGTTTTATGTTGGGCATCTTGAACCCTTAGGGCAGCTGATTTGCCATGATATCATCTGTGAATGAAGGCTTAGTGTACTATAGGAGGCATCAATGGACACGAGGCTTTAGCTCGGTACGCTTGTTGGATATCACCGAGTTAGCCCCGGAGTTCCTCGATATGCTCTTCCCAGGGGACTCCGCTCTCCGTCATTTGCCCCCCTCCCCCCTGAGCCCGACACGTTTCATCAAGCGTATGGCGCAGGTTGGTCCTGTTGAGTCTTTCAGCTGTCCGAGCAGGAGCTGCTCGGTTTGCATGATCGTCGTTGGCCAAAAATTATTCCTGGTTTCTCTCTTGACGTGAATGTTCAGGGCGGTTGGTGTGGGGTGGCCCGGGTGCTACCTCCACAGGGTTGTTCGATCATAGACCGGGTTGTCCCATTGCCGCCACAAGGAATGCCACTTGTTCTGCTAGAGTGCCAATCCGATCCTCAATAGAAGCGATCTGGGCTCTCCTGTTTTGCGACCTTCGCTAGCTTAAGGTCATTGAGAGTCGTGAAGAATCTGGTTGAGGGTTGTGCTAGGTCAGCGTTCGCTGATCCTGCTCATTGCCAGACAAGTCCTAGTAGGGCTCTCAATGGAGCGGGTCAAATCTGAAATCCGATTCGCTCTGAATCCGTATAATGCGGATTTGGATCTTAAAATAGGTCCGATTAGTTAAATGGACCGGATTTGGATTTTAAAATAGGTCCGATTACTTAAATGGACCGGATATGGATTCATAGGAACATATTTGAGTTCGATCCGAATCCGATTAAGATTCGACTCATTGTCATCTTACTGTATATGTTATATTAATGCTGACCATCCGTTTTACAAATTATTTTAGGCCATGTCAACCATACCATAGTAAATAATGGGATTTGCATCATTTTTCTACTAGATTAAATATATTATTATATATATATATATATATATATATATATATATATATTTTATATCATATATTTTTTTAGATTTGTAATGGGGGTGGATTCGGACCTAGATCTGACCCGAATCCGGTGGTTATATGGATTTTGGATCGGAAATGGATCTAACAATTTATAAATGGATCGGATATGGATATCACCTTTTGGATTCGAGTTGGATCCGAATCCGTCTACAGATACACGGACTTGGAGCCGGATCCGACTGGATCCGATCCAAATCCGACCCATTGAGAGCCCTAAGTCCTAGTAGGAGGCTCCGGCATAGCACATGCCTTCTTTCCCTTCTTCACCATGATGAGGGTTTGGAGAATAACTGATTTTGAATGTCAAACTCAGATGGTGAGAACATGAAGCTAGTCGTATTCTCACAGACGACGCCAACTGTTGTTGCACAGATTTAAACAACTGATATGGATAGTTGAAATTAGCCATGCAACCTTTCACCTGCGTGTGAGAGCTTCCTTAGTCGTTGGACCTACAAGAGGAAGACGAAGTATACAGGAGGGAGGTGCTGCTGGGCTGCTAAGAACTCTCTGATGCCTAAATCAGGTTCAAGACCAATAGAATTAGGGTTTAAGGATAAGAAATTTCATACCTTGAAAGTGAGGATCCCAATCTTATTTACGGGGCATGGGGGTAGGTTCTAGAGAATCGGATCCTACTAGGATACGTTGGTAGAGTCCTAGTTTTAATAAGATTTTTCCTCCCGATTTTGTCGGATGTGTATTGATAATGATGGGAGTAGATCCCAAAATATTCGAATCTCTATAGGTATCTTTGACTGCCTTTAAGTGGTTGGTCGATTTCGTTTGGGGAGCTCAGTGTCTGAGCTCTCTTACTTGAGGTCCATTTCGAACTATAGACTTTCTTAGGTGAGATATGGTCTTTGGTAATGTATGCCTCCTAGGCGGAGTATTGTTGACAAGTCCTCGGTCATTGGCCTTAGCCGACGATCAGGCTATGTTCTTGCTCTGCTCGTTGTAGTTGTTAAAGTCAGTAGAGATTGTTGTTGCATCTCCTCAACTCATGTCGGGCCGATGACTTGTAGTTAGGCCCTTGAGCTAATGAGCTTTTTTCCAACTGTGGGCCAGCTCTAAATCTCCTCGTAACAGGGCTCATAACCTAAAATAATATTGAAACACAGGTGGACGGTGGGGATACATAATATATCATCAAGGTGAGCCCCGTCGCGAGGGGGACAGCCTTGTGTGAGGCCGGGGTGGCACTAATCCGCTTCCGTCCGTTCCATGTAGTTTCCCGTCGTCTTGTACGGATTTATTCGATACGTTGGCCGAGTACAGATGTCGTACACATGCAACAACCACTGTTGACAGGAATGCAGGGATCGCAATTTCAGCTGTCCAAATACCAGAAAACTCTGCAGAGCGGTGTTCTATCAACATTATTAATGCCATTAATTATCTTTCATTTCAACAGTCGATATTTTTAATGATACTTTGTTTATGTTTATTATTCTACCCCATCCGAAGAAATCCAGACAACTTGAAATTCTAGATTTACGTGCTTAAATTTCAATCCGATCGTTGGACACTATAGCCTTGAAGATGAATGGACCACCGTGATTTTCTGAGAGTGTGATCTATTATGTTTTTACTACCATTTCTATGCATAGGATTTCATCATATAGTGAGATTTCTTCGGGTAGGATTGTGTAATGAGCAAGAGTAAACTATGTGTAAGCCATCATAATGTATTTGTCTTATCTACTCCATCCATCCCTTTCACCGTATTTTTTTTCGCATGGGAAAAAATTAAAATATGTGATCATACCATAGAAACAGTAGGGAAAATGACGTCCACCGTTGAAGCCTTTCTAAGGTCCAAAATGATGTTTGTCTGTCATACAAGACATGAATGAAAGGGAAAACACAAATATCAGATTAATCCAAAACTTCTGTGACCTCGGGACACTTTCAACGGCAGGCGTTCAATTCACATCGTTTCCTGTGGTGTGGTGTGGTGTGGTGTGGTCTACTTTAGCTTTGGATATGCTTAGATTTTGGACTGGTGCATTAAAATGAGCTGGTTAAACGGATGGACGGCATGGATAAGAGACATACATTACGATGGGCCCCACAGAATTTAGGCTTAGTGAGTACGCAATCCCCTACATAACTATCTCTCATTTTCACTTCCCAGATATTTTACTATTTTTCTTCCCAAACAAATCTCAGTGCGAGGGATGCATTGCAGAGATCTTCTTCTTCCCCCCGATCTAGGGTTATTTCTAGGGTTACTAATTCTCTGCAACTCGTACATGATCGTTCATGTCGGAGCCTCTATCCATGAGTATTCCAACGAAGCTTTCTATCCCAAGGTCAACTCCTTCTTCTTCCATGGCGGCAGCGAGGGCCTCTACGCGTCCAAGATCCACGACCACAGCAACGGCAATGTCAGCGATGCCGGCTCGTCTTTTTCCTCCTCCTCCAATGGAAAGTCCTTCATTCGGTCAGATCTCGATCTCTGCTCCTCTGCATTTTGTCTTTCATCTGCTGCGATACAATGTTTTTGGTGTATTCTCTTTTCTAGATCTTCTCTCTGTTTTTTTCTTTCTTCCGTGCAATTAACAATTCAATGGTTGTGATTCGTTTTTATGAGATGAACTTTTTAAACTTGCTCTTTATGCTTCTTTTTAGCAATGTGAGTTGCGTTTGGAAATAATAATTCTGGCATTGTTGAAGGAAAACAGAAGAGAGTCTAGAAATGGTGATGCTTTTACAAGCCATTGGATTGTTGCAAATGTAAATGGATCCGAGCTGTCCATTCAGTGGGTCATCTCTTGTATGAATGTGATAAAATTACTGAGTAAAGGAATAAAATGAAGTTTAATTGATAAGATGACCATTTATTTGATGAATTCTTTGCCACCATTTCTCTCTCTACTAACCCTCTTAAGTAGGCTTTCACATGCATCTCTGAACCCTAATCCCAACCCTTCCGAATTTACCAAATAAGACTCCTAATGCTAATAAAAGGCCAAGTGAACTAGTCCTTTCAAATTTCTAAAAATCTCCTCACATCCCTTACATCCTAAAATTGAGGATCTGAGTTGTTAGCTCAATATTCATGCTGGTTGGAACTATATTGTGGTTTCCTTGCATTCAGTTGTCTAGGTCTTCTCTTACTGATTAGACATCGATACATAAACATAATAAAGAGATAAAGTAAATATTATTGATAGAATTGCCACTTCAAGGGGTAAACATTCTCACGGGACTGTTGGTTGTGGACCTCTAGGGGCCCACTTTTGGGCAACCACTTGTGGATTGGGACCCATAGGGAGTGGATCGGGAACCATAGGAAGTTACCGCATCTTTATCCTTCCGGGAATTTGATTTTCAAATTTCGGAGGTGGTTAGATGAGATAAGGATAAACCTTATCTCATCTCACTATCTTATCCCTTTCATCTCTCGTATGAGTATTATAAAAGGGAGAGCTCTCTTCCGATACAAAACACGAAAAAGAAAACTATAAGTGATATACGAGAAAAGAGAGGAATAGGCTTCGAGAGTTCATCTAGTCCATCCATCAGATCTGAGCCATAGATCTGATCCGGGGACCATCTTCACCGTAGGATCAGAGGGGTGATCAGACCTATTTGTTTCTGTAGCAAATAGGCAGACGGCTGGATCGTACCGTACATCCTCGGCTTTGCGAAAGTTCTCACCGTGTAGACCATCGGATCCTGGAGGCCCACACTTCCGCAATTACTAACAGTGGTATCAGAGCATTGCACGGCGGATCTCCGATTTAAAGAGGAATAAATCGCAATCGAGGTAAGTGGCCTTAATCTAAGAAATTATAAATTATTTATTTTATTTTAATAATACATTCGATCATCAAATTATCATAACCATTAAATATTCCTTTTATTTATTGTATTTATTCTATTTTTTTTTTCTTTGAGGTATGGAGATTAAAAATTTTAGAATAAGAAAAATAATTAAAATAAAAAGTGGTAGTCCAGCTGGGCTTTTACTTTTGGCATTACTTTTGTGAGGGCAGTGATATCCCACCATATTCCTTTGGCATATTCCTTTGAGTTGGGAATATTCTTTTAGCATTACTTTTGTGGTGTGGCCCAGTGGTGGTCCAGTGGTGTCCAACCAAATTCCTATGGCATTACTTTTGTGGTGTGGCCCAGTGGTGGTCCAGTGGTGTCTGACCAAATTCCTTTGGCATTACTTTTGTGAGGGCATCATGTCAGATATTTTTGTGAGCCCAGCCGTTTATTTATTTATCTCTAACCTTATGAGTTGGGAGAATTTTTAATGGTTCGACTTCCCATCACAATTTTTTGGTGTGGCCCAGCTTAATTTTGAATTGAGTTGATTTCTGGGATCTAATCCACGTGATGGGTGAGCGGATGATATAAATAAATCACGATGGGGCCCACAAAATTTAATCAATGTGCAAACCTGACATATTTGCGTATGTTGTGCATAACCACTTGTGCAAACCTGACATAACCAACTTATGTACACTTGTGCAAACCTGACATTCCATGAGAAATCAACGGTCAGGTGTGAACAAGGATCACTTACTGGATTCACTTTGTAAGAGGCCCACCTCACATGATGTACACACCTGGTATTAAAGTCACTCATGCTGGATGGGAGCAACTATAATGGACAGCTTGGATCTCTATAGATTATTTAAATAAAATTTTTGATACATGACCCCAAGACACTACCCAAAGGATTTGTCCTTTATACAAACTGTTTTGGCACGTGTCATTGAGAAAGTCCCTAATTGAACTAGGACTCTCCAGACTCTGGAAAGTGATGCCGGAAGTGTTTACATAGAAGTAGTATGCGTGGCACACTTGTATATCAAGAGGAACCATTCAAAATGTATTCTCTCTGCATCTGATGAATAATGAAATGAAAATTAAATAACTGATGATGGTAGATGATCAACAATATGATTAATGGAGCCATGTGTTCATTTTATGGGTGCCCGCCCTTCAATTGTTGTACCCTTCCAGAGCATCAATTATTTTTTATTAACAGGAAGGTTCCCTGTTCCCAAACTTGGGTTTGTTCTTGAAATAGAATGTGCCTTGTCATATAATGTCTCACATCTGTCCAATCAATGTTAGCCATCATATGCCCAAAAAAAAAAAAAAAAAAATTTATTTTTTTAAATTGGGCCAAATAAGAAGCCCATATGGACCACACTTGATTGGACAACACATATGGACCCTACAAATTATGACCAAAATTTAAATGGGCCGAACTGGAAGCCCAAATCACTAAATATCAAGATTAAGTGTATCTTGTATAAGGGCCTTTAATCGGCCATTTATGGACTGATTTAGACCAACTAAAGGGAAGTGACTTGAAGTTTTTCGACAAGATCTAACCGATGGTATGGTCCGTTTTTGTGATTAACGGTTTAGATCTAAAATTAACCTGATGATCGATGTATGTATTAAAATTAAAGCATATAAAAGAAATTATGGATTTTATTAATCTGTCTCCACATATCTCATGATTTATTTAATGTACTTGTGCGTGCATTAATACATATATGTGTGCAAATGAATGATGACTTTTCTTTATATCCATATGATTATTATTGATCATGAGTCCACAAGTGAACGAAACCATCATTAATCATGATGATCAACATTGATGAGAGGATCCATCATCAATGGTGAACATTAATGGTAATGATCGGATCCATCATGAATGGACACGATCAATGTGGTGATTGAATTTTCTTTTAATCATAGCACTTCTTATATATGTTCAATGGTCTTGATAGTTTCCGTTAATCTAATGATTTATTCATTTTGGCTTTAATCTTCATATGATTAAAATTAAGCCCTACTTTCATTAGAATATGGAACTCTTATCCCAAGGTTGTGCATAACCTAAGTGGGAGTTTAATTTCTTCCCTAAACGATGCATAAGCCCATAATGGTGGGTTGTAGGTTATTCAAATAGATAGTCTTAAAAGCATCAATTTCATTTTATTTAGAGAACTTGATTGATCTGCACCGCCCATACAGGTATGTAGGCTTTCAGATCTCTTATAAGATGGATTGCATACTTTTAAAAACTTAAAAGTTTGAATAACTAGTAGAAATTCTGGTGATTAGTGCCAATACTTTATATCATAGCTAAGTAGTGATACATGATGCGATGTAGAGATGGCCTCTAAAGCATTGATCGCTGATAAACTAAAAGGACAACATTTCGACGGCAACAACTACGAAGACTGGTCCTGCGCAGTGCGAAGCCTTCTGGACGAAGATGACATTTCGCACACTCTGGATGGGGTTCAAGAGGAACCCATATTGGCTGAAAATGGAAATCTAGGTGAACATAGGGCCGCGATGAATCGCTACAAACAAGTGGCGTAAACAAAATCGCTCCGCCCGTAATGTTTTGATTAGCACAATGCACAAAGAACTCATACCCACCTATGAAGTGCATGAAACCGCTAAGGGGATCTGGGATGCACTGGCTAATGCTTATAAGCAGAAGTCAGATGCAAAGGTTCAGGCTATGGAATTAGAGTTCTAAGAATACAGGATGCCAGTAGGTTGCCCCATCAAGGATCATATCCGTAAGATGGAGCAGATGATAGGCGCCCTGAGGAATGTAGGGTGCAAACTAACTGAAAATCAAAAGATTATAGCAATGCACCGTTCCTTACCCGAATCTTGGGCCCAAATCAAAACGATTATGAACCATACTGATTCTATCACAACGTTCAAAGACTTTTGTGGCCATCTGGTACGAGAGGTTGAAATGAATGCCATTCAGCCAAGTTCGGCCAAGGCTTTTGCAGCAAAAACCCACAAGCGGAAAGCTAACAAGAAAAAGTTCAAAGCTCGCAAGAAGGCGAAGAAGAACAATTAGGAACAGAAGACCGCAACGCCTCCTCCAAATCCTAAGAAGGGGAAAGGAAAGAGGAAACCTAAAAAGACAAACATAACCTGTTTCGTCTACGGAAATCCCGGCCATTATGCCCGTCAGTGCGCCCATAAAAAGACGGTAATTCTTCAATCACTAGACGCTTTGTTTGTAAGCGTTTGTTCTGAGATCCTTTCCGTTGATATCCTATCTAACGAGTGGATTTTAGATTCAGGCGCAACAAAGCACGTGACACGAGATCGTCAAGGACTCGAGGAATTTCGACCTATAGCCACAGGGAGCTACAGGGTGTACATGGGGAATAACGCTGCTGAAGACGTGCTAGGGATTGGTGTTTATCATCTCCGTACGCACGTAGGGCGCACAATAACCCTCCATGATACTCTTTATGCACCGGGCATGCGCCGGAATTTAATTTCTGTTTCTAGATTGTTAGTTAATGGTTTTGACATTCGTTTTTCCAGAACAAGAGTTTCTTTAAGACTCAATAACCTCATCTTTGCATGGGGAAACTTGATTTCAGATTTATTTATTCTAGATGTAGATAATGATAATGCACCTCTTGCTTTGTCTGCTACGTCGAATGAACATATAGTATCTGAATCTTTAAAATGGCACGCGAGGTTAGGTCACATTGGAAAGGACCGTATAACAAGACTAGCAAGATCTGGTCTGTTAGGTTCATTATCCAAAGTTGATTTGCCATTTTGTGAACATTGTGTGTCCAGGAAGACTTCTAAGAAACCATTCCCTAAAGCGACTAAGTCAAAGGGTTTGCTAAAGATAATCCATACAGATATCTGTGGACCCTTAAATGTACGTGCTAGAAATAGATGTCAATACTTCGTCACATTTATTGACGATTACTCGCGCTATGGATATGTGTATCTCATCTCACATAAATCTGAGGCTTTTGATTGTTTTCTCAAATTCAAAGCTGAAGTAGAAAATCAGTTTGAGAAAAAGATTAAAATTCTTAGATCTGATAGAGGTAGCGAGTATACATCTGAAACGTTTAAATCATACTGTGCAAACGTTGGCATCATCAAGCAGTACACTATGGCATATACTCCACAGCAAAATGGAGTTGCAGAGAGAAGGAATAGGACACTATTGGACATGGTTAGGTCGATGATGGCACATGCCAATCTCTCTACCACATTCTGAAGAGACGCGCTTCTTACAGCCGTCTATGTCCTAAATAGAGTCCCATCTAAATTCGTTCCTAAGACCTCATATGAGATGTGGACTGGGAGGATTCCTTCTCTAGCCGACCTACGTCCTTGGGGATCTTTAGCATGTGTTTTATTGCCTGCTCAGCATAAAAGTAAACTTGATAGTAAAACTATTGAGTGCGTATTCATCAGGTACCCAATGCACTCAAAGGGATACGTTCTAGTTTATGAGGATCGTGGAGGATGGACTGAGATTGAATCTCGGGACGTCACCTTCGTCGAAGACAGATACCCCAGCCGAAAGAAACAAAAGGTTTCCACCGAACTTTTTGAAATTCTCGATGTAACTCAGGAGAGTGGGAGTTCTGCTTCTGAAAATGGAGACTCCTATAGTTCATCAGGACAGTGAGAGTACATCTCAGCAGGCTCCTGAGTTACGTCGAAGTGAAAGAGGTTTGATTCCCAGAAGATATTTCGATATCGATGGTCAATCTTTCTCTTATGTTTCGGTTGACGATGATAAACCTGATTCTTATCAGGATGCGTTATTATCTCCGAATTCGGCTGATTGGGTAACTGTCACGGACGAGGAGATTGCCTCCATGGAAAAGAACAAAGTCTGGGAACTTGTAGATTTGCCTTCCAATCGCAAAGCAATTGGTAACAAGTGGGTACTTAAGATTAAAAGAAAGGCAGATGGTACAGTGGACAAGTACAAAGCAAGATTAGTTGCAAAAGGTTTTATACAAAAAGAAGGTGTTGATTATGAGGAAATTTTTTCACCTGTTGCAAAATTTTCCTCAATCCGCATGATCTTGTCCATTGTCGCAAGTTTAGACTTAGAGTTATATCAGATGGATGTAAAGACTGCTTTCTTAAATGGTGATTTGGATGAAGATATATACATGCAACAACCCATAGGTTATGTGGACAAAAAGTATCCAAAGAAAGTCTGCAAGTTGTTACGATCTATTTATGGGTTGAAGCAATCTTCAAGGCAGTGGTACATAAGGTTCCACTTAGCCATCACCACTTTTGGATTCACAATGAGTGAAGAAGATCATTGTGTATACGTGAAACAGTCTGGAAGATCTTTGCTGATACTATCTCTATATGTAGACGATATCCTATTAGCTGGTAATGACATGCAACTGTTGATGATGTCTAAAGATTAGCTTTTCTCGAACTTTGAGATGAAAAATCTTAGTGAAGCCAACTTTATTCAAGGGGTTAAAATCATCAGGAACCGTTCTAGGAGATTCTTAGGCTTGTCACAAGCCACTTACATACAGAAGATCTTAGAGCGGTTTAGGATGGAAAATTCAAAAGCTGTTGAAACCCCTATGGATAAAGCTACCAAGTTAGACAGGAAATCGTGTCCCCAGACAGAAGCTGAGAAATCGGCAATGTCCTCAGTACCTTATGCGAGCGTAGTAGGCAGCTTAATGTATGTTATGCTTTGCACCAGACCCGATATTAGTTATGCAGTTGGCATAGTCAGCCGTTACCAGAGTAACCCGGGACTGTGTCATTGGCAAGCCGTGAAACGTATATTCCGCTATCTCAGAGGAACCAAGGACTTGATGCTGTGTTATGAAGGTGCGAGTCTCGATCTCAAAGGATATTCAGATGCCGCCTGGGGAAATGACGCCGATGAGGGAAAGTCTACTTCAGGATATGTTTTCTTGCTCGGAGGGAGAGCTATCTCTTGGTCGAGCAAGAAACAGACATCCACAGCACTTTCATCTATGGAGGCCGAATACATTGCATGTTGTGCTCCAGTTCAAGAGTGTGTATGAGTTCCCAGATTTCTACAAGGATTGGGTGTTGTTCCAGGCATACATGAGCCTATATCGTTGAGGATAGACAACACTCGGCCATTGACTTGGCAAAGGATCCCAAACACCACCAGAAATCAATGTACATTGAGATAAAGTATCATTACGTTCGTGATCAAGTGAAAGGAAAGAAGGTTATCCTCAGCTACATTCCTACCAAGGAGATGATGGCTGATCCCATGACAAAACCTATAGCTAGAGATCTATTTCAGGTTCACGTCAAGCAGATGGGATTGAGGAAAGCTTGATTGATATGCTTGTACAATGTATCTTTGATCTTTCATGAATAATAAATTTCATTTTATTCAGTATTGAACACTTGTTAGACTAGGTATGTAAATCATCAGCATTTTCTTTGAGATCAAGTAGGATTTCAACTATTATCGGCAGGTCGGTCACCCACTCGCACGGGTTGACCAACCCTAAATGTACAAGAGGTACACTTGGGGTGATGTTCATACACTGAGGTATGAACAACCCTTTATTGAAAATAATAAAGGATGAGGATGTGAATGAGTTGTATCCGCCTTCAGTCCTATAAGATTGAAGATGAGACTGACAAAGTCAAATAACATAGTCGCACCATTACTCATAATGCGAATAATGTTATGGCCTGAATCACAGCCAAGTCGTGAGGTTATGAGATGAGTCATAGCTCATGTGAGACGACTTGCGTATTGTAGACCCGACAGATACCTAGTACTGTCTACTTTACGACGTGGATTGTAGCCACATGCTAGGACCTTTTACTTACAGATTGTTTTGATTCGATCTAATCATTGCAACGTGCGAGTAGCCAGTCCCGTAGGTGACTCTTTGTGTCCTCACTACTCTCCTCTTGTGTACAGGAGGATGAGATTGAGTGTCGCTACTTTAGTATACAATGACGAAAGGCCCTTAATTGGTCAGACTTGGTTATGCTAGAAAAGCGGCTTGATCGATTCCAAATTACACATCTGCGTGGGGAAGATCCCGTGACAGCTACACCAAGTTTCTAGAACTATAAATACGCACTTGAAGACTTATCCGCCGGCAGTATCGAGTTTTCTTAGACTTTTACAAACTATATATATATATATATATATATATATATATATATATATATATATATATATATATATATATATATGTTACTTTAAAAAGAATTCAAATTGATGTTTGTAGAAAACCAAGTTTTTCGGAATAAACTCGATAAGTTGGATAAGTGCGTATGTTGGCCGAGTACTCCAGATTGGGAGTTAACTCTATCCGGTGTGGTCATGCGGACTAGGACAGGCAATGCAAAGCTTGGGTTGTTGAGTGCTAGATAGGTGGTCTCTTAGTACTCAAACACCTGTGAGAAGATAACGGCGTTCCAGCTGGTTCCACGCTTCTAATACTTTTGATCGTGATTCTTTGGTTTTGATTGTTATGTGATGAGCTAGATGAACTCTCATGATGTGCCTACCCCACAATGTGATTGAGTGGGAGATGTTGGTTGTGGACCTCTAGGGGGCCCACTTGTGGATTGGGACCCATAGGGAGTGGATCGGGAACCATAGGAAGTTACCGCATCTTTATCCTTCCGGGAATTTGATTTTCAAATTCCGGAGGTAGTTAGATGAGATAAGGATAAACCTTATCTCATCTCACCATCTTATCCCTTTTATCTCTCACATGAGCATCATAAAGGAAGAGTTCTCTTCCGATACAAAACACGAAAGAGAACTCTCCCTTTTATGATGCTCATGCGAGAGATAAAAGGGATAAGATGGTGAGATGAGATAAGGTTTATCCTTATCTCATCTAACCACCTCCGGAATTTGAAAATCAAATTCCCGGAAGGATAAAGATGCGGTAATTTCCTATGGTTCTCGATCCACTCCCTATGGGTTCCAATCCACAAGTGGGCCCCCTAGAGGTCCACAACCAACATCTCCCACTCAATCACATTGTGGGGTAGGCACATCATGAGAGTTCATCTACATTCGATCATCAAATTATCATAACCATTAAACACTGTTAGTAATTGCGGAAGTGTGAGCCTCCAGGATCCGACGGTCTACAGGGTGAGAACTTTTGCAAAGCCGAGGATGTACGGTACGATCCAGCTGTCCGCCTATTTGCTACAGGAACAAATGGGTTTGATCACCCCTCTGATCCTACGGTGAAGATGGTCCCCGGATCAGATCTATGGCTCAGATCTGATGGATGGACCAGATGAACTCTCGAAGCCCATTCCTCTCTTTTCTCTCCGTATATCACTTATAATTTTCTTTTCGTGTTTTGTATCGGAAGAGAACTCTCCCTTTTATAATACTCATACGAGAGATAAAAGGGATAAGATGGTGAGATGAGATAAGGTTTATCCTTATCTCATCTAACCACCTCCGGAATTTGAAAATCAAATTCCCGAAAGGATAAAGATGCGGTAACTTCCTATGGTTCCCGATCCACTCCCTATGGGTCCCAATCCACAAGTGGTTGCCCACAAGTGGGCTCCTAGAGGTCCACAAACAACAGGGACTTCACTCCATCTAAACTTCTCTCTTACTCTCGATTTATAATAAGCCACTAATCCAAATATGGAATATGACCCAATCAAAACTGGTACTCTCTATTTACAATTTTACACGTCATTAACATTATTCCCCACTTAATAAACAAAATATCCTTGATACAAGATATCCCAAGATATTTTCTAAGGCATCCCATGACTAATCCCCAACAACTAAATATTTCTTAGTGCTTTTGTCATATAAGGGCCCGTCTTTTGCCATTTCCATGTGAGGGCCTATCCTTTCACCATTTCCAAATTGGCGCCTACCAGTTCAATATACGGCAAAAAATGCCCATGTTTGACTTTGACTGAAGAAAAGTGACAGAAATGAGAGGAAGGTGTTAAGATGCCTTTCAAAATGACGATTTTACCCTTCCGGGGATGATTTTTCCCTTGTTGTCCTTTTGGAATGGAGAGGAAGCATTAAAGCGGGGTCGGCTATGCACTCGCTGTTTTCAATGCAGATAGATCCAAAGGGACATGATTTGCCTTGTTTTATTATTATCTTTTACTTTTAAAAGGATGACTGAAATTCATTAAATTAAAGAAGGTGAAGCGAATTCCAGAAACAAAGATAACGACGGCTTGCCCCAGAACAAGCAAGCTCAATCAGAAGAGGACTATGCGAGTCCTTTTAAGGGGTAAACGATATGGTTAAACCCTAAGCAAGTAATTTAATCTCTTTGAAAATACAATTAGAATCCCAAGGATGATCTTTGCTCCCAAACACAAGAGCATGAAATTGCGGTTTTTCTGCTACCAAGATAAACTTGAAGGTATGCTTATGTCCTTTGGGGGGGGGGGATACCGATTGAAACTCAATTGCCTTCGTAATATGATTTACCAATTATGCACATGCAAGGCATATGATCCAAGTTCATAGATTACAAAAGATCCTGCTAATATAGTAACTAAACTATGTGAACAATGTTGACTATGAGATATGAGATGAATTAAGTGAAGTCTACAAGGAAATCCAATGAAAGCATATGATCAAGTAGTTGATATTTATACTTATCCTAAACATTTAGTTGAACATATAATGGAGAATATCTTGCAGGCATTTTCTCAAGCATGTGGTGTGCATACATTCAACCAAATGAAGGATTCAATAATAAAGAGACATAATTCATTCACCACATTGCACACAATTTATAGTGGTTCGATGATGAGTCTACTCCACTCCTGGATGCCGCACTTCTCTCTAAGTGCACCGGATTTCACTATCCCGGAGGTTTTAAATTAGGCTCACCTCTCAACCCTTACAACCTACACAAGGACTCAATTAATCCTATACAAGGACAACACACGTATTCTCGAAGCCTACACAATGACTTCTCGAGTTTGGATCACAAACTTTAACCCGTCCTACACAAGGACGCATCCTCGACATGGACAACTCTACGCAAGATATAAACTTGGACCTATTACTAAGGATACTTCTGGATGAGCCCCTCGATGCGCCTTGGTTGAAGAAGTTTCGGCTTGCACGAACGGCTCCTTCTTCAGCTCCCTTGAACAGCAACCTTGCTTCTGATGTGATGTCGTAGTCTCAAGGCAAGGGAGAAGTTGTATGAACCTAACTATAAGATGTAAGGACTATAGGGTATGGGTTAGGCTCATATCCTCTAGCATTCAATGCCATTCATGATGAAAGATTTGCCTATAAGATTGGATGAAGCCATGTAATGAATGCTTGAGTTTATGAGTCAATCCAAGTATTGAATGATCATTAAAGAGCCTTAATCACAAGGATTGAGTCATGAACTCTAGAATAGAGCATAAGGAATGAAGGATAGAAGGGAAAAGACTCTAGGGTTGCTCTCTTGAATGCTCAACACTCGCTTAAATGCCCCCAACAAATGCTTTTATAAACAGTGAATAAGGGCAAAAAACGGCTAGTAGGGCGATTGATCTATCAGATTGTCGATGTGATCGCAATAATCAAATTTTCAGTAAAAGAGCTTGTTGGACAAAAACAGTCCAGATCGATTGATTCTAGTCCTGGTCAATCGATCGCCCGGCCAGGCAGATCAATCGCATATACCATGCGATCAATCGCAAATGGAATTTCTCTTAGCTTAATGCTAGACTAAATCCAGACTTAGTGATCATCTACTAGGGGTATGGATCAATCGATTATGCCTGTAGATGGTCGACACTCAGTCGATTTGAGTTAATAGAACTGGTTTTCAAATGAATTGAGCTCAAGATGAACTAGCTTTAGAGATTATCTTTTGAGCAAACACCTTCAAGTTCTCCCTGATTAAGAAGAACCATTGGAAAGATTAAATGGCAACGGAGTATACCTAAAAGATCAAGCCATCTAAAACAAGGGGTTTTGGGATCATAAGGTCTGTCTATATGCAAACTTACTGATGGAACTTGATGAAATTTGGAATCTTCACTTGGCAAGCAGCATTGGCTTCAAGTCTTGCGGTCTTCAGTCTTCATAGGGCTCACCAGACTTGACACAACTGACTTCACGACAATTGACAAAATATTACACTTACAGTCTCCCCCTTTGTCAATTGCGTGACAAAAACACCTAGCCTAGACAGATCATGGTCTCTATACCATGATAATCCCAAAACACATTTACATGTCTTAACTTTATAAGGTTTATAATTCAAACTTTACAAAATGACATGTACAACTTAAATACAACCCAACTTGCTTCAATTTGCTCCCCTCAATACCTGCACCAAGGAAGCCTTGCAATAAGATATAAAGGCAGCTTCTTGGTGGAATTTTTCTCCCCTTTTTTGTCAGTAATGACAAGGTTAGCATACATTACAAAATATGCCTATAAGTATTGTAACTAATCATTAATGGATAATCATGATGCACAGAAAATATGTCAATGAGAGACAAGGTTAGGGGATTCAACATTGAAAAGTTTGGGGATTTGAAGCAAATATCATTCATATAATATTCAATAAAGCTCAAGAAACCAGGTCATAGTGATTACAATTGAACAAAAACAATTCATAGGGCCTATAGCCCAGCAACCATCCTCCCCTCATGGCATGTATATCAAAACCAAAGAAATCAACCAATATAGACCATATACAATCCAAGCAATGAGTAAAAAAGGGCTTAATGCCCAAACCATCCACGCCCCCGCCCCCCCATTAATATACCAATATAATCAAATAGACCCATTCACATATTATAATTAATCAAAATGGCCAAGTCGCCCAATCATAGATATATTAATCAGCACAGAGTTCTATGACCTATCAACAAGTATTTTCAATCATAGCTATCTCATAGAGTCATGTGAACATTCAAAAAAACAATGGAGAGACTATGTCAGCATCCCAAACGAGATAGATCAATATTCAACCACATTTCCTGAGTATCTAGGGGACACAAACCACATCCATCAATATGTCAACCAGAAAGTATGCTAAAGATAATAATAAAGAGACCATACATAGATAGCTAAGGTCATATGATGTCCAAAATGGGGCATATAGCCCAAAACACAAATCCCAAAATAGGGCAAGTAGCCCACCATCAAAGTACTGAACTATACTATTGGACTGCAACAACCAATCCAACATCTCCTTGAATAATATACCTGAACAAGCTAGGGGATATACAAACATCACCACACGGTCAATAAAAAAGGAACTTAATGACCGAGGTGGTCAACACACACATCCTACAAGAGGTCAGAACTCTCTCTGTGTCACTGACACTCATCTAACTAGCTCCATGATCGAGCTGGTCTGGCTGTGTCATCTCTCCTGCAAGATCGTGGACGCTGCGTTGGAGGGACCGAAACATCTGTTCCAAGACGGACTGACGCCCAATAATCTGAGCCTGGCCAGCAGCAAGTCGGGACTGATGCTCAAGGATTTGATGCAACAAGTCTGGTTGAGACCGACTAGGAGTATGCGATCCGCTCGGTCGATCTAAAGGAGTCATAAATTTGTTACGTGTAAAGTCTCGAACCGAGTCTGAAAGCGACGTGGATGTTGTCGTGGATCTATCTCTGGCTTTGCCTATTGAGAAGGACCGGGAACTAGGGGTGGACTTGGAATTGCGGATGGTCCAGGGGCTGGAGCAGGAGCTGGGGCTGGAGTAGGACAAAGCAGCTTCATCTTCTTTATTGTGGTGCGGTTTATGATTCCAGGCATCACAGAGTAGAAGTAGGAGTAAAACCACATCGTAAGGCAAGTTGACACACAAGATGCCCAAATGAGAAACTTTCGAACCATTGCTCCCAACTGCTATAGCAAGCCTGACGTGTGATAATGGTAGGAAGACACAACCTATGGCCTTAACTAACATTGTATATTATTTGAACCATTTGAGCTTTAAGGTCATAGCAGTTACCCAATCGAGGGTAGAGATTACTCACGAAGACTTGATGGAGAATGCGGAAGGCATGAGCCATGTATTTCGTTTGAAGAGCATTTTCCTTATACCACTCTACATTCTGACCATTGCACAGTGCCTCAGTTAAGGCGACACGCTCTTCTTCAAGAGTTCTACCCGACTCGGGAATCTGATATCTGACATTTTCTACTCCAATCAGATGAGCAATCAAGGCAGCTGTGATCTAAATCTGCCTCTCATTGTATGTGACATAGAAGCTAGGCAAATACTCTAACCGGATCCGAACAATGTGAAAAAAACGATCGGACCAAATCCTCATGGATAGGCCTAGCTAGCTCTAGGACTTTTTCTCATCCCATATTTGACAGCATTTCATATATTCTTTAGTTTCGGAGGCCATCAACGGCCACCCTCTCATGCAACATAGTATGGCTAGCAAATTTCACAATACCCTTGGCCCTGGACACAACTTTTGCTTCCAATGGAGATTCGGAGGACTCAGAATTTGTAGATATATCTTCAAGGTCAGGGTAAGCCCGGGACCGAGCTCGGGAACTATCCCCTCAAACTACCTTACGCTTCGATCGAGTGGGCCGAGATGGCCCTTCGTCAATTGGAGCTTTAACTCTCTTCCCATTTTGCGTGGAAACATGTTTAGGCGGCATCTGGAGCCGAAGATATGCAATGAGTACAACTACAAATGAAATACCATTCATCAAGAGGATCTAATCAACCCTCAAACTGTAGAGAATCCAACAAGGAAGCTCAAGCTACTCAAGAGAATACAGGTAAACTCTAACCAACCCTAGAGAATTGAAGAGCCCCCAAAAACACACTTACCTGAAAGAAACTCTCTAATCTGACGAATATGACACAAGAAATGAGCATTTGATTCAAAGGATCGATGATAGGAGTGGAGAAATCGAAGCTATGAAGAGTGTATGTGAGTTTTAGGGTCAGGCGATTGAATGGGTGGAAGAAGAGGGGACCAACCGATTGAGGGACAGATGGATCGCACGAGATTTTAAAGCCATTTGAGTGTTTTTGCGCGTTAGTGATCGATCGATCAGGCCTGGGCAATCGATCGCTAATGCCATCGTTTTTTATCAGATTAATCTCCGACCTGTTTTTGTCAATCTTGCGCTTCAACGATAGATCGACTTGACTTGGGCGATCAATGCTTATTTCGATTTTTGTACAAAACAATCTCTGGCTAGCTATTCCAATTTTCGCAATTGCGATTGATCGCTCAGCCTAATCGATTGATCAATTGAGCTGATTTTTGTGCAGATCAATCTTTGATCCAATTGTCAACCCAGAGGTGGGTTCATAGACCCTCTGATCTTTAATTTTAAGAGGATTTTGAATACCAAAATGTGATGTTGACCATTCTGAGGATGACACACCACCCCTATCATCGATCCTTTGAATCAGAGGCTCATTTCTTGTGTCATATTCGTTAGATTAGAGGGTTTCTTTCAGGTAAGTGTGTTTTTTGGGGGCTCTTCAATTCTCTAGGGTTGGTTAAAGTTCCATGTATTCTCTTTAGTTTGAACTTCTTGTCGGATTCTCTACAGTCTAAGGGTTGATTAGATCCTTTTGGTGAATGGTCTTTCATTTGTAGCTATACTCATTGCATATCTTTGGCTCTAAATGCCGCCTAAACATGTTTACACACAAAAAGGGAAGAGAGCTAAAGCCCCAATGGACGAAGGGCCATTTCGGCCTACTCGATCTAAGCGTAAGGTAGTTCGAGGGGGTAGCTCCCGTGCTCAGTCTCGGGCTTCCCTCGACCCTGAAGATATATTTACAAATTCTGAGTCCTCCGGATCTCCATTGGAAGCAGAAGTTGTTTCCAAGACCTAGGGTATTGTGAAATTTGCTGGCTATACTATGCTGCGTGAGAGAAGGGTGGGCGTTGACAGACTCCAAAACTATAGAATATATGAAATGCTGTCAAATATAGGATGAGAAAAAGTCCTGGAGCTAGCTGGGCCTGTCCATGAGGATTTGGTCTGATCGTTTTTTTTTTTCACATTGTTTGGATCCGGTAGAGTATTCGCCTAGCTTCTATGTTAAATACAATGAGAGGCGGATTCATATCACAACTGACTTGATTGCTCGTCTTATTGGAGTAGAAATGTCAGACTATCAGATTCCCGAGTTGGTAGAACTCCTGAAGAAGAGCGTGTCGCCTTAACTGAGGCACTGTGCAATGGTTAGAATGTAGAGTGGTATAAGGGAAATGCTCTTCAAACGAAATACATGGCTCATGCCTTCTGTATTCTCCATCAAGTCTTTGTGACCAATCTCTACCCTCGATTGGGTAACCACTATGACCTTAAAGCTCAAATGGTTCAAATAATATACAATGTTAGTCAAGGTCATAGGTTGTGTCTTCCTACCATTATCACACGTCAACTTGCTATAGCAGTTGGGATCGGTGGTTCGAAAGTTTTTCCATTTGGTCATCTTGTGTGTCGACTTGCCTTATGATGTGGTTTTACTCCTACTTCTATCCTTGTGATACCTGGAATCAGAAACCGCACCACCATAAAGAAGATGAAGCTGCTTCGTCCTAGTCCAGCCCCTGGACCATCCGCAGCTCTAGGTCCATCCGTAGTTCCCGGTCCTTCTCAGCAGGCAAAGCCAGAGATAGATCCTTGTCGCTTTCAGACTCCAGTTTGAGCTTTTACACATCGCAGATCTATGACTACCTCATATCAACCGAGCGGATCGCATAGTCCTAGTCGGTCTTAGCCAAACTTGTTGCATTAGATCCTTGAGCAGCAGTCCCGACTTGCTGCTGGCCAAGCTCAAAGAGGGAGAGAGATGAGAGCCATACAAGGGAATCTTGCGAATTATTTAAATACACCAACCCATCTTATAAATACCCAATGGCGGAACCTTTTTAACTAACAATGCAAAGGTTAAGCCCTTGGAAATAACAAAAGGATATGCTCTTCTTTGGAATTCCACCAAAAGACAGGCCCTTATATGGCAAAACACTGAATCTTAAAATACTAAATCAGATAAAATATTAAGTCTCCAAATCAGCCAAAAGTTGGAGAATTAGGAAACAAGAGGAAAGGTTGCATGCAGTTTCTGCTGTAAAAAAATTCTGCGTAGTACCCTCCTTGGAGTGAACATGACGAACATGCGGTGATTACAACTATTGTTTTGGTGAGCCATCACATCGATAGGCCATACCACAAAAATCAATGAGAATGGATTATCTTAGCTATCCAATAAGAGATGTCCCGATCAACACATTTTTGCCACTTGCACCTTGTGGGAACTACGTGGAACTTTTATACAACATGGGTCGCAAAGTAGCACTCCTCTAAGGAATAAAAACAGGCTATTGGTTAAGCCATGTGTAGGGGTAGGGCTACTGTAAATATAGTTTGCAGGTCGCATGCTGGACATGCCATAACCCCTCAGGAAACATTTATCTGGTGGGATGCATGGCCAGTAGCACATTGAAGAAAAAGCATTGATACTAGACATTCTAGACTGTTGGTTTAGCAGACTATTTCTTTTTGAATTTGAAGGGTTGGCACTTTTCATTTTTGGTGCCTACCAGGTTACTGGATTGGTAAGAATTTTGCACTTGCAGGATGTCCAGATGAGGGATGTTGGAGAGGAGAGCCTCTGGGTTACCTTTTGCATTCCTTTGAATAACAAAAGATCAAAGGATTTGCAATTCT
This sequence comes from Liriodendron chinense, assembly GCA_003013855.2. Lineage (NCBI taxonomy): Eukaryota > Viridiplantae > Streptophyta > Magnoliopsida > Magnoliales > Magnoliaceae > Liriodendron > Liriodendron chinense. The sequence goes on from ML058384.1 coordinate 15,447,582, forward strand.
TTTCCAGGATTTTATTATTAATAAATTTTCACAAATTTGACCTCTTCTTTTGGGCAATATGGACACTTACTGCACTTCTTGTGAGTGGCATGGACCATTATGTATGAGAAGATATATGCTTGTTTCAAGGACTCATGGGGAGCATGGCACTACAAAAATTATGAGAAATTTTGTTGCATTTCAAGTTCTATAGACTGAGCCATCTCTACTCACTTGTCTCGTGAGTTTTTAGTTTCATCCATGGTTGAAAGATGTGCAACCAACCTTGCATGGCTTCTAACAAGTTGAGATAGTGATAATAGCCCAAGTGTCAGCTAAAGCATAAAAAATCTTAATCTTCAGGACACATTATGAGAACTCCATGAAACAGCAACTTTACAACAAAATAGCATTGACAAAAACTTCTAGAAAAGTTTAATGCATTTACTCAGTAAGATTTTGTAAGTAGAACTGCTAACTTTAATAGTTGACATTGTTATTGAACTTCAACTGTACCAAATGAGAAGCATCTTACTGTCTTTTTGTTGTTTTTTGTTGTTGTGTATCTAAATTATTCTACAGTTCCCATTTTCCAGCAACCATCCTGCTTTTGCAACCTCCCCCCCCCCCCCCTTCCCATTTTTCTCCTGAACTTGGCTCATATTAATATAAGTTCCCCAAATTTCAGGAATAAGACTGCAATTGTGACAATGAACTTGGTTAACATACCATCAGTAAGGAAATCAGCTAAAAGTATCTTGAAACTTGATAGTCCATGTGCATTGTTCTGAATTCAGCATATCTCATCTTGATGGAAGAAGATCCCAATATAAGTATAAAGACATTGATATCTTAACCCATCTGAGATTAACCCAGATGCATCTCAAGATTTGAGAGCAGTTTATTTTGTTCTGATCAAATCCTACATCATCATAGAACTCTGCCTAAAACTAGGCTGTTTTCAAGCATTCTATCTGATCTCTTTGATCCTTTGCCTCAGGTTTGAGTCTGTTACCTTCCGGAGGACAAAAGAGTCTGCTTCTCAGCATAATTCCATGCAGCAGAAGACTGGCTTGGTGGAAGCAATAATTGTGGAGATTAGAGACAGGGAGAAGATCGGTGGTATTTATCTCAATTCTGATGATATATGCTGTACTCCTTCTCTTGCAAAAAACATCTCTTGTAAGGTAGGGGAGGTGATTATTCGTCAAAATCTAGACAACCCGGGGTGGCCAAGACGCGTTCAGACCTTTTTTGAAGGAAATAATGAAGACATTAAAATGCCTACTCAAGATGTAGAGATAAACAGTACTGGAATGTACTATCTATATTTTATGTATTGTGATCCACAACTCAAGGGAACAACAATCACAGGAAGAACTGTGTGGAGAAATCCAGAAGGTTATCTACCTGGAAAGATGGCACCATTAATGAAATTTTATGGCTTCATGTCTTTAGCATATCTTGTTCTTGGTCTCATATGGTTTCTCCAGTTCGTACGATTTTGGAAAGACATATTACAGCTACATTATCACATTACTTTGGTAATTGCTCTGGGGATGTGTGAAATGGCATTCTGGTATTTTGAGTATGCAAATTTCAATTCTACTGGGAGCAGACCTATGGGTATCACTATGTGGGCAGTTACCTTTACCGCTGTCAAGAAGACTGTATCTCGCCTTCTTCTTTTAGTGGTGTCAATGGGCTATGGTGTTGTGCGTCCAACCCTAGGCGGGATAACCTCCAAAGTAGCTCTTCTTGGTGTGATATATTTTGTGGGTACAGAGGCACTCGAGCTGGTTGAACATTTGGGAAATATCAATGATTTCTCTGGAAAAGCAAAGTTGTTTCTAGTGCTGCCTGTTGCTATCTTGGACGCGTGCTTTATTCTCTGGATATTCTCATCACTATCAAAAACTTTAGAAAAGCTTCAGGTATTCCTATTTCACACTCGTAGTACATGTACAAATGCACACCCATATGCACAGCTATGCATGCATGCCCTTACTCACAGATCAAGGGTGACATTATACTTTTGAAATTGTCTTGATGTGAAGAGCATGTTCTTTGCTGTGTTACCTCAACACTTCAAACTATTTCATAACATTGGCTTGGATTCGTAAGTCTGATGCTTAACAATATGAGAAATGTTGTTAGGTTACTTGCGAATCATTCCTAACATGTAATATTCATTATTTAAGGCACATAAAAAAACTGATTGAACATTGCACATTGGATTCAAAGAATGGAAACATGAAACTTTTTTTCACCTGCCAGACCAGATTTTTTTTTTGAGATAGCTGCAAATTTATTAGAAAAGCCCGCAAAAATGCGGGGAAAGAATACAATTGAGACTATGAGAAAAACCAAGAAGAAAGATTAGCAGATTTCTCTGCTTTTACATATGTTGCCCATTCCGAGACAACCTTTTTTCATGGTTGTAATAACCTCTTCAACTGAAGTTTCCTTGTTTTGAAAACAACAGCCGTTCCGGGCTTTTCAAATAAACCATAGAATTCCCATCGCAAGGAGCCTACAAATTGCTCTCCATGGCAAGCCCAAAGAACATGGTCAACTAACCTTGGCATCATCACCCATGATATATGGAAAAGACGAAGGAAATGCTCCCATACTTTCCTAGCGAAAAGGGCAATGAATAAAAAGGTGATCGATCAACTCCACATCTCCCATGCACACCAAGCAAATGTTTGGTAGGATAAGGGGCCTCCTTTGAAGATTGTCTATTGGGATCACTCGCTTTCTTCCTGCAAGCCAGACAAATGCTGCGATCCTAGGAGGAGAGCCTCATATGACCAAAACTGGAACAAAAAGGAGGAAGGAGCAGATGGTTTAGATATCGAACCATAAAATGATGGAAACCGAAAAAGTCCTAGAGCTATGAGCCTTCCAAACCATGGAATCTTCTTCAAAGGGTTGGGGCGCCACCAGCTTTAAGTGATCTAGAAGGTGAAGAAAATCATTTAGTTCATCATCCGTCATATTCCTTCTACAAGGCAGAGACCAAACAATAGAGCCACCAACCAATGCACAACAGTGATTAACATAGGTGAAACGATCTTAGGCTACAATAGCTAGACTCAGAAAAAGATCTTGCAATGGCCTGTCTCCGCACCAGATGTCCACCCAAAAACGAATACAACTTCCTTTCCCAAGAGAGAAGAAACACCACTTCGAAACATATGCTCGGTGGACACAATCGCTTTCCAAATTTAAAAAACACGGTAGAGAGAGGATGATTTAATGCTCCAATCATTTGGTTGGGTACCCTATTTGAACACTAGAAGTCCCCTCCATAACTTTTTTGCTTCCGATCCAAATCTACAATGCCACTTGTCAAGAAAATTGAGAATGAAAAAAAAGGACATAAAAACGGAAGCACTAGTGGATAATTGCAGCGTTATAGCTTGAACGTCTTTGGGGTGCTGCTATGCTGGTTAACCATTTGATTATGTCCACTTTGGCTTCGTTCAATCTCTCAAGCCAACTTATCCTTTAGCCTCCTTGAATATGCCACTAGAGATATGACTCTCGATAGCTCTTATTAAGGGAGTCATTTGGCACCTTGATGTCGACTCGTCACATTCTAGGATTGATGAATATGCCCAAGGGTTCACTTGTTTTCTGTTTCAAGTGGTACATGAGTTGGGTTTAGAACATTGTGAGATGGTTTAGTTCTTTAACTTATATGTATCCTTCATTTATCTCACAACCTCACAATCAGAGGTCCAATTGACTCTATGCAAGGTGTCCCATAGCGGTATCGGTGGGCGTAATGGTGCCCACCGTTTCCGATACGGATACGGGCCGTATTGGCCGATACGCCCCCCGTAACGGTTCTTTTTTTTTTTTTTTTTGCCAAAAAATTCTAAAAAAATATGGATTAAATCCAGAAAATTCCAAACATCCCAAATATGCATTCATTTATAATTTTGAATATGTTTATGGTGGTGAAGCGGTCTACTCTTTGGTGAAAAAGCTGTATCGGGCTGTCTGATGAATTTATGAAGCTGATAACCTGGAATTAACTGCAAAACTTATAAATTCAAATTTCTAACTGTCTAATACCAATAATATGTATATTAGAATAAATGTAACATCAAAGTATTTCAATTTTCACATGTACTATTATTTTTATAATTTACTTTATATTATTTACAATTTATTTACATACCTGAGGAGTGAGGATTGAGGACGGAGGACTTGCAAAAAATAATGTATTAAGACTTCTCTTATCTTGAATCTATGACCGACTCTTGTCCTGCCAATTGAGCATTCTAAAGTAGAAAAAACTCCGCTGCAAGCATGTTGATTAAAGATTACTTGACTGGTTGTCACTTGTCAGGGGAGTTATTTTAAACACAAGTTCAGCAATGTAAAGTGTGTGTTTTTTTGGTGAATGTATGACCATGTGGGTAATGGAAAAGACTCACCAAACCGGAACTCACCACCAAAATGAAAACCTGCTTTGTTGTGGTTGCTCAACCTCCACGTCGTCGTCGTCATCTTTATCGGGTTGTTGCGGTCTTGTTGTTGCATATCCATAATATTCAGTACCAGAGGGAAAGACCAAGTCAACGAAACCTGATGATGACTGATCCTGACTAAGCAAAGATTCTGACCCTGAGTAAGGATATCTACTAGTGCCCGTCGAACAGCCGTGCCCATACTGGTACTCGTATTCAGGCTGTTGAGATTGAGATGAATAACTTGGATTTGGTTCATATGGTAGATGTGGAACAGCGTCAGGAAGACTACTCCAACATGAAAGTGGCGGAACAGGTTCCCTATAATCCCATTGGCTGTAAGAATACCCATAATTCCTCGGATCATAGCCATACGCATGCTAATGTTCCAGATCTGTCGGTGTAGATTGCGGTACAGGACCTGTAGGTGCAGGACCTGCAGGTGCACTACTGGAGCCAGGCTCCTCCTGCTGGCTGTATCGTGACTCAGTACACTCATAAGTTCGACCCCCTCGGCCCCGCTTACTTCGTCGAAGCTCATCAGCCTCACGATCCGTAGACGGTTGTATGGTATCAGTAGCCCCGGTGGGTTGAGAATGCCAGAAGTGGGACCAGCATTAGGTGCATCATCATCATCATCATCTGTTTCAGTATCGCTAGAGCTCGCACTCTTCTGCTGAGTTCGCATGAAATCCGCCCCCCTTTCTGGGTCCAACACAAATGCACGACTCTCTTGCTGCGCCTTGCGTATTTCTTGGTCTTCAACTTCTATTTCTTCACTATCCTCTTCTATTTCTTTTTCCCTTGCTTCCAACTAAGGTAGAAGTGGGTCTTCCTCATCATAAATATTGTCCAAGTTTATTGGACAATAATCCACATCACCGGCATTATTAGCGTTAAGCCTCCTTGAATGCATGCGCATTCTTAGCCTCATGTTGTAATGCATAAAGACAATTCTATCTAACGTCCTAGTCTGCAATCTATTTCTATTCTTCGTATGAATAAGTGCAAAACAACTCCAATTTCTTTCGCAACTAGAGGAAGACGTTGTCTAACTCAAAATCCTTACTGCAATTTTTTGGAGAGCCGGTGTGTCCTCTCTAAAATTTACTCACCATTCGGCGGGTTGCAACCTAGATACTGCATGTTGTGTAAGAGCATTTCCAAAGCTACCCTGGCGGGTTCCAAATATATCCAATTCATTTAAAGCCCTTATTTGTGCATCTAAGTCAGGCTCTAATCTCTTTATCACATTCTTTAATCCAATACGAACTTCATCATCCATAACAAATGATTGGGCATATCTATACCTAGGATTTAAGTAATAACCTGCTGCATGAATATCGTGGTGGAGCTGCTTTGTCCATCTTTTGTCGATTAAATTCCAGTAAGATTGCTAGCTTGAACAATCACGTTGAATTGCCAACTTCGCTTTATCCATGGCGTCGTAGAGGAAGCCCATCGTAGGTGCTTCATCGGTTTCAACAAGACGAAGTACCCTCATCAGTGGTTCCATCACCTTCAAAATTTTCTTAACCCTCTTTCAATATTTGTTGTCTCTTATGGTGTTTACAACATCAACCGGCGTCCCTGATGTCTTCTTCCCATATTTTGTGTTGAGCAATTGTTGGGAAGCAAACATTTCACTCAACTCTCCCCTATACTGATACAAACTCTCTAAAGCTATAAAGTTTGTTGCAAATCTAGTCGCCGCTGGCCTAAGCAACTCTCGTCCCTTCGTGAACTTCCTCATTATTGCAACTAGGTGATTATGGTTGTAAATAAATGTTGTCACTTCTTTTGCTTTTTCAACCATTTCTTTGACATTCTTTTTCTTTCCAATATCTTCCAATATGAGATCAATACAATGTGCAGCACATGGTGACCAAAATAGATGTGGTCTCTTTAGCATCAACAAATTTCCCGCAAACTTATATGTTGCTTCATTATCTGTCACAATCTGCACCACATTTTCCTCCCCAATCTCATCCACTACTTTATCCATCAAGCTAAAAATATATTTAGCATTTTTTATTTCATCCGAGGCATCAATTGACTTGTGGTACACTGTTCCCAAGTGACAATACACCATGAAGTTGATCATGCTGCGTCTTGTTGGGCCAGTCCAACCATCACACATGATCGTGCATCCTCTGGCTTGCCATATGGGTTTAAAGGTATTTACGTATGCCTTTGTATCCGCATACTCTGCGTCTGTCCATTTTCCCCTAATCTCCTTGGCTGTGAGAGCTTTAATTCATTCACCTGCTTCTACTGCTGCATCAATTACCACCTGCCAATATGAAGAGTTTGCCGCATTAGGGGGTATGTTGGCATGTATAAATAACTTTGCTCCTGCCCTACCCAGTTTCTCAACAAAAGTTCTACTCCACATTTGTTTTATCTTCTTTTGTTTACTAGATTCTTTCCTAAAGAGGATTGGATCAACAGAGGGTCTCCTAGGCACATCTTCTTCTTCCACATCTACATCTATAGCATGACGAGTTGCATGTGAAGATGTGCCCCGCCGGCTACTAAACATATGCCTTAATCCACCAAACATACCCCCTCCAACCTCAGTTGTACTTCCCGTTGGGGCTGCAGTTATACTCCCCTGGCCACTCCCACTCCCACTCGCACTTGAACCAAACGTGCGTTGACGTTCTTCCTCTTCACGAGCATAGCGCACGCTCTCTCCTTGCTATAGTCATTTCTTGATCAGAATCTTCCCCAGAATCAATGATATCTTCGCCACGAATGCCCATATATTCTGGACCAAACACCTCTTGTCGGGCCGCATCAAGGATATCATCTTTCTTTTTCTGCACAGCAGCTCGTTTTCCCTTTGACTCATCTAAATTGGCTTGCATCAGTGTCATTATCTCTTTGGGAACTTTGGTGCATCCTGTAACTTGACCCTTTCGATTTGCCAAATGTTGTTTAAGTCGCGTAATTCCACCACTTATTACTCTATCACAATAGTTGCATTTTATTTGGTGCCTTCCACCACCTACCCTTTGACAATGTTCCCATCCAATATCCTCATTTGCAGTTCCACTTCCAGTTCCAGGCATTTTTTAATTAGAGATGGCTTATGTCACTTAGATACTGCGTCTAAGAGTGAATTACTTAGATTTTAAAACTTATAAATGTAATTGTAAATATTAAATACAGCTAAGGAAATCAAGTACTAATTACTAAATTCAAATACTGAACCCTACGGGCTACAAGCCTATGAAGCTCCAAAACGGCAAAACCTGTCGAAAAAATAAAAATATAAACATACATTAGTCATTAATCTGTAAGTATGATTTTCCATGTTTTTGAAAAAAATGATTTTCTCTAATTTTTAAAATTATTCCGAAATTAAAAAAAATAACAAACCTTGTGCATAATCTGTAAAATCCACATGATTATGTTCTATTATAAGTAACACATGTTATCCAACCTTAAGACCAGAAATTTCTTTCGAAAAAAATGATTTTCCCTAATTTTTAAAATTATTCCGAAATTAAAAAAATACAAAAAAAAATAACAAACCATGTGCATAATCTGTAAAATGCACGTGATTATGTTTTATTATAAGTAACACATGTTATCCAATCTTTAAACCAGAATTTTTTTTTTGAAAAAAATGATTTTCCCTAATTTTTAAAATTATTCCGAAATTAAAAAATACCAAAAAAAAAAAAAAACCATGTGCATAATCTATAAAATGCACATGATTATATTCTATTATAAGTAACACATATTATCCAACCCTTAAACCAGAAAATTTTTTTGAAAAAAATGATTTTCCCTAATTTTTAAAATTATTCCGAAATTAAAAAACATACAAAAAAATCGCAAATTATGTGCATAATCTGTAAAATGCTCATGATTGTGTTCTACTAAAAGTAACACATGTTATCCAACCTTTAAACCAGAATTAAAAAAAAAAAAAAATGATTTTCCCTAATTTTTAAAATTATTCCGAAATTAAAAAAATACAAAAAAAATAGCAAACCATGTGCATAATCTGTAAAATGCACATGATTATGTTCTATTATAAGTAACGCATGTTATCCAACCTTTAAACTAGAAATTTTTTTTTTGAAAAAAAATGATTTTCCCAAAAATTTAAAATTAATCCGAAATTTTAAAAAAATACAAAAAAAATAGCAAATAATGTGCATAATCTGTAAAATGCACATGATTGTGTCCTACTATAAGTAACACATGTTATCCAACCATTAAACCAGAAAAAAAACATGTTTTTTACTAATTTTTAATATTATTCCGAAAATGGTCAGAAATTAAAAAAATATAAAAAAAAATATAAAAATCAGTTGCATAATCTTGAAATACACATTTTAACATTTTACAATGGCTAGAACATCATATCAAGGTGGAAAAAAATGGTTAGAGGAAGAAAAATGTACAAATACCTATTTTTGGATTTCTTCGGAAAATGTCCCATGGAGCTTCGATTCATCCAAATCGTAGAAATTGGTCGTTTTAATTCTCCAAAATAGACTAATTGTGGTCATTTTTAGCAAAAGAATAAATTAGAAAAGAAATGGGAGAAGAAAAGTGTGAAAAAATAAAAAAACATCAGATTTATAGAAAAAAAAAAATACTAGCTGTTTTCCGACTGTTACAGGGGGCGTAACGGCCGTTACGGGTCGTATTTTAGGGGGTCCCTGTTTTGGACCCCGTATCGCGTAACAGCTGACTCCGTTTCCGATACGGCCGATACATAACTGTTTTGGAACACCTTGACTCTATGACACTTTTTTTTTTTTTTGAAAGGTAACTATTTTATTAAATGCCGGCAGGGAGCCCGGAAAGAATATAAAGGAAGCTAAAACCCAAGCAAAGCAAGAAGCTTGCAGGCTTCAGTACAACGAGAGGAGGAAACCCATGCAACAACGAGAGTCCTAATTTTGCGGATCACTCCAGCAAGCGATTCCTCCTTGTTTTCGAAATAGCATTGATTATGTTCATTCCATATAGTCCACATGACAACCAAGGCCATAAGTAGCCAGACCACCTTTGCTTCTTTCCTTAAGATACATCCATGCCATGAAGCTAGGAAGGAGGGAACTGATGAGGGCATAACCGACGAGATGTGGAAGGGGGGTAGAAGATCATCCTAGATTTTGACCGCAAATTTGCAATGAAGGAAGATGTGCTTGACTGTTTCAGCATCTTGCATACAAAGCAAGCAAACATTAGGGATTATCATGCCCCTCTTGCGAAGGTTATCCACAGTAAAAATTCTGTTTCTATCCGCCAACCAAACAAAGGCTGCCACCTTCGTCAGAGCTCCATGCTTCCAGAAATGAAAATTGTGGGAGGCGGCCGTGGCAGATTTGGTGAGATAATCATAGAATGAAAGCACCGAAAAGCCATTGGAATCCGTAACTTTCCAGCTAAGGCCGTCATTCTCCCCCACACGAATCTTTTCTCTATTGAGCCTCTCCAATAGGGCAAGGAATGAATCAGTCTCCTCATCAGTCATACCTCTACGGATTGGTGGAGCCCAGATTACTTCTCCCCCAACTAAGGAGAAGCAATTGTCAATAAAGATGTTTCTATCTATCGCCAACTGTGCTATGCCAGGGAAAGAATCTTTCAACCGCCCATCTTCTAGCCACAGGTCTTCCCAAAATCGAACACGCGAACCAGTCCCCACCTTAAAGGACGCGGCTTCTTTAAACTTTGGAAGCATAGTGAGGACCGCTTTCCATATGTCAGAAGCTCTATAAGCTGAAGAATTTTTTGTCCACCACCCTCCTTGATCGGTCCCATACTTAGCCATCAAAATCTGACGCCACAGATTCTGCTCCTCTTCAACAAACCGCCACAACCACTTACCAAAAAGGGCATCATTCATCATTTCCAAGACTTTAGCCCAGCTCCCCCTTCAGAAAAGGCTTGCAAACGTGTTCCCATTTTAAAAGATGGAATTTCCTAGCATCGGTTTTCCCTTTCCAAAGGAAGTTGTGCCTGAGCTTCTCGAGTCTGTCCAAAATCGACTTGGGGCATTTGAAGATTGACATGAAATACAATGGCATATTTGAGAAGGCCGCCTTAATCAACGTGAGGCGGCCTCCCAGCGGCAAGTAATGGCCTTTCCAAGCTGAAAGCTTCCTTTCAATCCTTTCAATAACCGAGTCCTAGAGGTGCTTAGGAGGCTTACCGATACACAGCGGAAGACCTAGGTATGCAGTGGGAAACGAGCGGGCTCCACATCCGAAGATATCAGCGAACCGCTGCACCTCAGCTTCCGAAAGATGAATCCCCAGCATCTCACATTTAGACGTATTAACCTTTAACCTGACACATGCTCAAAACACTAGATTGTTTTCCGGAAGTTATCCATCATAGCCTCATCAGCTTCACAAAAGAGAATTGTATCGTCCGCAAACTGGAGATGAGTAACCGAGGGCCCACCTCTGCCACTTTAAACCTGTGAAACAACCCCACCTCCTGACCTTTCAAAAGCATTTTCCCAAGAGCTTCCTCAACAACTAGAAAAAAAAGGGGACAACAGATCGCCTTGACGCAGCCCCTTGGACCCCTTAAAGTAGCCTTTCGGGGATCCATTGACCAACACTGAGAACGAGGTTGATGAGACTCCATGATCCAAGATCTCCAAATTTGCCCGCAACCAAACCCCCGCAGCATATAATCCAAAAATCTCCAGTCCACACGATTGTAGGCTCTCCATATCTAACTTGCAGACTCGACCTGCTCTCCCAGCCTTATGAACAGCATCAATACACTAATGCGCAATCAACGTTGAATCCAAAATCTGACACCCCAACACAAATGCACTTTGGTTTTCTGAAATGATGGAAGGCAGCACTAACTGGAACCTAGACGTTAGAATTTTTATGACGATCTTGTATGAACTCCCCAAGCAACCACTATCCCTCTCGCCGACCCTCTAGCATTAAGGGCCACCCAGTCTTTCTATCTCTCTCCCCACATTGAATTGACAATCTTGTCATCGATGGATTGCAGCTTAGTTTCCTGCAGAGCCAATATCTGAATTTTCTCCTTTCTACAGACTTGACGAATCTGCGCCCTTTTGAGCTTACAGCCTAGGCCCCGAACATTCCACAAGATAATCTTCATTTGTCCACCGTGCTTTCCCTTGTCCCCCTCTTCATTGAGGACTCCCTACTATCTAAGTCGTAGCAAACTGTAGACCCCAAACTACGCAACTCCCGTAAACCTGTAGGCGATTTCCTGACTTTGGGGATCAGCTGAGATTTAGGACCCTCTGCCCATTAGCATCTACGAACCGTACGAATTCCTTAATGTGCTCATCCGCTTCCCCACAAGTGACCCTCAGTATTCTTCTGACTCTGCCCAACGTGTCCTTCATCCTTTTATTGTCCCTAGCTGATAGCTCCTTCTCAACTGGATCTGATCAAGGTGTCCTGTAGCGGTATCAGTGGGCGTAACAGTGCCCATCGTTACTGATACGGACACGGGCCGTATCGGCCCCGTAACGGTTGAATTTATTTTTTTGGCAAAAAAAATCTTTTAAAAAATGTGGATTAAATCCAGAAAATTCCAAACATCCCAAATATGCATTCATTTATAATTTTGAATATGTTTATGGTGGTAAAGCGGTCCACTCTTTGGTGAAAAAGTTGTATCGGGTTATCTGATGAATTTATGAAGTTGACAACTTGGAATTAACTACAAAACTTATAAATTCAAATTTCTAACTGTCTAATACCAATAATAGGTATATTAGAATAAATGTAATATGAAAGTATTTCAATTTTCACATGTGCTATTATTTTTTATAATTTACTTTATCTTATTTACATACCTGAGGAGTGAGGATTGAGGAATGAGGACTGAGGACTTGCAAAAAATAATGTATAAGACTTCTCCTATCTTGAATCTATGATTCTTGTCCTGCCAATTTGTCATTCTAAAGTAGAAAAAAAATAAAAATAGTAGTACCTGATATACTCCCCTACAAGCACGTTGATTAAAGATTACTTGATTGGTTGTCACTTGTCAGGGGAGTTATTTTAAACACAAGTTCAACAATGTAAATTGTGTTTTCTTGGTGAATGTGTGACTGTGTGGGTAATGGAAAAGACTCACCCGTCAGTCAGTCACCACTCACCAGATCGAACTCACCACCAAAATGAAAATTTGCTTTGTTGTGGTTGCTCAACCTCCACGTCCTCGTCATTATCATCGGGTTGTTGCAGTTTCGGAATAGTTGTTGCATATCCATAATATCCAATGCCGGAGGGAAAGACTAGGTCAACGAAACCCGATGATGACTGATCCTCACTAAGCAAAGATTTTGACCCCGAGTAAGGATATCCACTAGTACCTGTCGAATAGCCGTGCCCATACCGGTACCCGTATTCAAGTTGTTGACATTGAGATGAATAACTTGGATTTGGTTCATATGTTAGATGTGGATCAGCGTGAAGACTACTCTAACATGAAAGTGGCGGAACAGGTTCTCTATAGTCCCATTGGCTATAAGAATACCCATAATTCCTCGGATCATAGCCATATGCATGCTGATGTTCCAGATTTGTCAGTGTCGATTGCGGTGCAGGACCTGCAGGTGCACTACTGGAGCCAGGCTCCTCCTGCTGGCTGTATCGTGATTGAGTACACTCATAAGTTCAACCCCCCCCCGCCCTACTTCGTTGATGCTCATTAGCCTCATGATTTGTAGACGACTGTATGGTGGTATCAGTGGCCCTGGTGGGTTGAGCAATGCCAGAAGTGGGACCAGTATTAGGTACATCATCATCATCATCATCATCATCATCTGTTTCAGTATTGCTAGAGCTCGCACTCTTCTGCTGACTTTGCATGAAATCCGGCCCCCTTTCTGGGTCCAACACAAATGCACGACTCTTTTGCTGCGCCTTGCGTATTTCTTGGTCTTCAACTTATTTTTCTTCACTATCCTCTTCTATTTCTTTTTTCCTTGCTTCCAACCAAGGTAGAAGTAGGTCTTCCTCATTATAAATATTGTCCAAGTTTATTAGACAATAATCCACATCACCGGCATTATTGGCGTTAAGCCTCCTATGATGCATGCGCATTCTTAGCCTCATGTTGTAATGCATAAAGACAAGTCTATCTAATGTCCTAGTCTACAATCTATTTCTATTCTTCGTATGAATAAGTACAAAATAACTCCAATTTCTTTCGCAACTAGAGGAAGACGTTGTCTAGCTCAAAATCCCTACTGTAATTTTTTGGAGAGATGGTGCAGTCTCTCCGAAATTTATTCATCATTTGGCGGGTTGCAACCTACATACTGCATGTTGTGCAAGAGCATCTGCAAAGCTACCCTGGCGACTTCCAAATATATCCAATTCATCCAAAGCCCTTAGTTGTGCATCTAAGTCAGGCTCTAATCTCTTTATCACATTCTTTAATCCAATACGAACCTCATCATCCATAACAAATGATTGGGCATATCTATACCTAGGATTTAGATAATAACCTGTTGCATGGATTTGGGCATCCATAACAAATGTGGTCTCTTTAGCATCAATATATTTCCTGCAGACTTATATGTTGCTTCATTATCTGTTACAATCCGCACCACATTCTCCTCCCCAATCTCATCCACTATTTTATCCATAAGGCTAAAAATATATTTAGCATTTTTTATTTTATCCGAGGCATCAATTGACTTGTGGTACACTGTTCCCAAGTGGCAATACACTATGAAGTTGATCAACCAGTCCAACCATCACACATGATCGTACATTCTCTAACTTACCATTTGGGTTTAAAGGTATTTACATATGTCTTTGTATCCGCATACTCTGCGTCTGTTCATTTTCCACTAATTTCCTTGGCTGTAGGAGGTTTAATTCCTTCACCTGCTTCTGTTGTTGCATCAATTATCACCTGCCAATATGGAGAATTCGCCGCATTAGGGGGTATGTTGGCATGTATAAATAACTCTGTTGCTGCCCTACCCAGTTTCTCAAAAGAAGTTCTACCCCACATTTGTTTTATCTTCTTTTGTTTACTTGATTCTTTCCTAAAGAGGATCAGATCAATAGAGGGTCTCCTAGGCACATCTACTTCTTCCACATTTACATCTATTGGAGCTACACGTGAAGATGTCTCCCACCGGCTGCTAAACATACGTCTTAATCCATCCAAACCTACTCCCTCCAACCCCAGTTGCACTTCCCGGTGGGGCTGCAGTTGTACTCCCCTGGCCACTCTCACTCCCACTTGCACTTGAACCAAATATGCATCGACGTTCTTCCTCATCACGAGCATAGCGCACTCTTTCTCCTAGCTATAGTTATTTATCGATCAGAATCTTCCTTATAATCAATGATATCTTTGTCACAAACGCCCATACATTCTGGACCAAACACCTCCTGTCGGGCCACATCCAGGATATCATTTTTCTTTTTTCTGCACAGCAACTCATTTCCTCTTCGACTCATCTCAATTGGCTTTCATCATGGTCATTATTTCTTTGGGAACTCTGGTGCATCCCGTAACTTGACCCTTTCGATGTGCCAAATGTTGTTCAAGTCACGTAATTCCACCACTTATTACTCTATCACAATAGTTGCATTTTATTTGGTGCCTTCCACCACCTACCCTCTGACAATGTTCCCATTCAATATCCTCAATTGCAGTTCCACTTCCAATTCTTTATTGTCAGACCCAGACATTTTTTAATTAGAGATGGCCTATGTTAGATACCGAGTCTAAGAGTGAATTACTTAGATTTCAAAACTTATAAATGTAATTGTAAATATTAAATACAGCCAATGAAATCAAGTACTAACTTCAAATACTAAACCCTACGGTCTACGGTTACGAAGCTCCAAAACGGCTAAAACTTGTAAAAAAAATAAAAATATAAATATATATTAGTCATTAATCTGTAAATATAATCAAATAAAAAAATAGCAAATCATGTGCATAATCTGTCAAATGCACATGATCATGTTCTACTATAAGTAACACATGTTATCCAACCTTTAAATCAGAATTTTTTTTTTGAAAAAAATGATTTTCCCTAATTTTTAAAATTATTTCGAAATTAATCTGAAATTAAAAAAATACAAAAAAATAGCAAATCATATGCATAATCTGTAAAATGCACATGGTTGTGTTCTACTATAAGTAAGTAACACATGTTATCTAACTTCTAAACCAGAATTTTTTTTGAAAAAAATGATTTTCCCTAATTTTTCAAATTATTCAAAAATTAATCCGAAATTAAAAAATACAAAAATAGCAAATCATATGCATAATCTGTAAAATGCACATGATTGTGTTCTACTATAAGTAACACATGTTATCCAACCTTTAAACCAGAATTTTTTTTGAAAAAAATGATTTTCTCTAATTTTTAAAATTATTCCGAAATTAAAAAAATACAAAAAAATAGCAAATCATGTGCATAATCTGTAAAATGCACATGATTGTGTTCTACTATAAGTAACACATGTTATCTAACCTTTAAACCAGAATTATTTTTTGAAAAAAATGATTTTCCCTAATTTTTAAAATTATTTCGAAATTAATCCAAAATTAAAAAAATACAAAAAATAGCAAATCATATGCATAATCTGTAAAATGCACATCAATGTGTTCTACTATAAGTAACACATGTTATCCAACCATTAAACCAGAAAAAAAAAACGTGATTTTTCCTAATTTTTAATATTATTCCAAAAATAGTCTGAAATTAAAAAAATGTATAAAAATCAGTTGCATAATCTTGAAATACACATTTTAATATTTTACAATGGTTAGAATATCATATCAATGTGAAAAAACAATGATTAGAGAAAGAAAAATATATAAATACCTATTTTTGGATTTCTTTGGAAAATAACTCACGGAGCTTCGATTAATCCAAATCGTAGAAATTGGTAGTTTTAATCCTCCAAAATAGACTAAGAGTAGTCGGCTTTAGCAAAAGAATAGAGTATGAAGGAAATTGAAGAAGAAATGTGTGAGAAAACAAAAACAAAAAAAAAAATCAAATTTAAAAGGACAAAAAAAAGTAACCGTTTTCTGACCATTATGGGTGACCGTTACGATGCAAGTTTTTGGGGGTCACCGTTTTTAACCCCATATTGCATAACGGGTCGGGTCGTTTCCGATAAGTATCCATTTTGGGACACCTTGGATCTGATTCCACCACGATAGAAGAGCTTGGCAATAGGTCCCTCTCAGCATCCGACGAAGACAGAAACGAAGACCATTCTCCTCCGAGTCTGCTCATCTGTAGAGGGGTAATAACCAACAGGTCGTCCTCAGCCAGAGGAAGACCGTTGTCTGACATAACCTCAGGGCCTCTCATAGCTTTAGAACTCCTGCAACTGACATTGTCCTCCTGCACCCCATAGGAAGCATCCATAGGGCTAAACGGAGGGGCCGACTCTTCCCTTTAGATAACCTGAGCTCCTTCCTCTCGAGGGTACAAATTAGCCAGACAATTGTTCGAAGTAGTCTCCACAGGGGGGGAATGCATCTGAGATAATATCTTCTCACCAGAGATGGAGGACTCGGAAGTAGGAATTACCAGTGGCACGATTGCAAAGGAAGAGCCTTTATGTCTGTGTCCCACCACCCTTTTCCCTCTCACGCGACAGAGCCACATCTCCCGAGACCACCGGCTCGGATTTAGCACCCGACCCTTCCATAGCTTCAGATTGAGATGACGTGGCGGCCTCGGATAAGGTAAAGACCAGCTTACTCCCCTGAACCTCCAACCGGGTATGCATTAAAAGCACCCGATGCTCCGATGGCACCGAGGCTAATGGTTCGACAAGCATAGCCTCCTTCCAAACCAACACCCCTTTAACAGCTGTCTCCGAAGCTGGATGGTCATTATCACTTACATCAATGTCGCCGTCCGAGTCCCTATCCATTAAACGCATGTCCCCCTCGATCGTCTCATTCTCTAGCCCTTGCATCTTATCCACCCTACGGTGTCCTCCTGTACAATCTTAAGTTGCCATGTGGGGGGAAAATCACATCCCTGCAGTCGTCACCATCCTTGCTTCTATCATATGTAACCGTCTCGAGCGAAGAGACATACGTGCAAATGGAAGAGAGGTTGTTCTCCTTCATCCCAATCGCCCATTCGTTACCTTCGCCACGTGTCCTAGCTATCGGTTTTCCGCCTTCCCGCCCAGCTCCTCTCCATCTGTCTTCTGCCACGTATCCTGATAATCTTTCGGAGTCCCGCTGGAGCTCCAAAGCGGTACTACCTTGAGCGTCCGTACCCGCAATCGACGCCGCTTTCCTGCTTATCCAAATCTCACCCCACCTCCTCGAAGGTGTGCCTGGCACTTCCTTTTCCACTACAATAGGGATGGAAATGCTTCCCACTTTCAGCATCAGGGAACGGGGGAGCTCCGCACTCCTCTTTCTCCGAACGAGAATCCAGGCCACAGAGACCTCCACCCCTGACTTAGTATCATTGTCGACAGCTAAAACCTCTCCGATGCACGACCCTAGGGTACGAAACACCTCCGAATACCACAACTCTATCGGGATTCCCTATAGTAGGAACCACAATTTATCTTCTCCAAATAGAGAAACTTTCGGCCATCTTGTGCAACTCATGACAGGCCCGCCTCGAATACGGGATAGACGATTAAAATCCCCCCTGAGGTCTGACTGCAACCCATACAGACGAGTCTCCAATCAGGCAGGTGGAGAACTCGCCATCATAGAAACTACATTCCTTCTTAATCCAGAATCTGACCTCTTCCAACGATGCCGATTCCTTAACCTATAAGACTACCAGCCATTGAAAAAGCTTCTTTGCATCTAAGCCACTCGTGGGTCGACGCCCACAATAGTGCCTAGAGGCGTGGCCTCGTTCCAAATCCATGCGCGATTTTTGTCCAGAACCACCGAGTCTTCAAAGCATAAGGTCGGAAGGGGAGGAGCCCCACCCCTCTTGCACCCTACCACGACGTCCGCGAAGGATTTATGTTGATTACCCTCCCTGTTCGCCAGATCCTTCGCACAAAGAGGCCCCTGAATCTGTTTCCTCCCCAATTTAGAAGAATCAACCGGAGCATCAATCTGCAAAGAAGGGCGGGCAGACTGGTGATAAGGCTTTCTACCGGTTATATCTGGACCAAACTTAGCTCGTTGTATAGAGAGTTTCTGGCCACCAAACCTCTTGCCATTCAGGGAGGAAATCACCTTAATGATATCTTCCTCCGATCCCATCCTCACAAAAGCAAATCCTTGGGAGTTCCTTGGTTTGATGATCTCTTGGAATTACTCTCTTTGACTTCCCCTTCTTTGCCAAAAACCCTAGCAAAACAATTGTAGTCCCAATCTGGTGGGAAAGAGCCCACAAACAGCGTCAGATATGCTCTCAGATTGGACTTTGCCCTGGAATGCTTTTTGGTACGTTCCACATTAGTCCATCCTTCGTCTTCTTTGGGGTATATTTCAGAAACCTCATCCCGTTGGATATTCGAACTACCCCTTGCGATTCCGATGACAAATTTCCCTTTCAATGAATCTGACAATTGAATGATTACCTATCTACAATTGGCCCTATAATTCGGGCTATGTAATTCGAGTTAATGTATGCCAGTGTATAGTTTATGAGTGCCCACATATCAGTATCAAACAACTCCTTTTTCGTATGCGCTGAGAGGGAGGGAGGGAAGTAGAGGGAAGGAGACTCTATCCATCGAGGGAGGGAGGGATACCTACCAGTTGAGCCTTAAAAATCTAGATTTCCTATTCATCAGATAATATCATGTATACCTGCCTGAATTTTGAACCATCGAGGGAGGGAAGTAGAGGGAAGGAGACTCTTATCCATCGAGGGAGGGAGGCATACCTACCGGATGAGTCTTAAAAATCTAGATTTCCTATTTATCAAATAATATCATGTATACCTGCCTGAATTTTGAACCTGGTGATTTTTCAATAGCTGTAGATTAATCTTTCAATGCGACTCATTTTTCATCTAATATGCTTTTTCCCTCTATTTTGGTTTCAGATGCGGAGAAGTGCAGCCAAACTAGAGCTGTACCGTAAATTCACCAATTCCCTTGCAGTATGTGTGCTGCTTTCCATTGCTTGGATTGGCTATGAGGTTGTGTTTCATCCTTGCTCATGTTACGTGACATCTTACTTCCTTTTTATTTTCAAGAAGATTGCACCTAATAAGTTACCATGAATCCATGATGTCAAATACTTCTAATATGAATATTCCCTTTGACACTAGAAAATCACAATGCACTTTCTTTAACAGTATCTGCAAGCCTATTGGCCAAGCTAGCAAGCACTATGAAAGTTCCCAAGCACACCCACATGCAAAAGCTCATCTCATGTGTCATGAATCCCATGTCTTGGTTTGTGCTGTTTCCTTGGGCCGTTCAATAACTCTAAACATGGAAGTCTTTCCATTTCCAATTTGACTCGGTCAACTGACCAATTCAATGAATTAATGATTTTTGAGAAACCCAGCCTAGTTGATAGTTGACATGACTGATTTCTTGTGAAATTCAAGTTTGGAGTTGCAATTAGAACTCTTGTGGCTTAAGAGCACAGCTAATCAAGTCAATTAAGGAAAGTTCCCATTTGATTAATAAGTTTTTGAACATTGGTTGCACGTATCATTTTCTTTTTCTTCATTGATTGCTTTTAGGAATCTTCTAGTTTTGGTGGATTTCCCCCCTTGCATGCACTCACGGTTCCTTCACTGTTTTGGTTATGCAGTAGCCTGTTTTGTACTTGTTGCTTTTGATCTTTCTTCCTGCCTCTTTTGGTATTACTAAATTTAAATTCAATGGTCAAGTTAATAAAAAGGAATATTAGATTCCGTTTTGTTATTATTTTTAATATTCATGAGTGCTAATGATACAAGCTTCTTGTACTCATGAAAATGCAGCTGTACTTCAATGCATCAGATCCCTTGAGCGAGCTGTGGGAAAGAGCTTGGATCATCCCAGCGTTTTGGAACATCCTTGCATACTTATTACTCGTTGTAATATGTATCCTTTGGGCCCCATCGCATAACCCAACTAGGTAATTTCTGGAATCTTTTGCTTTTCCTTTTTCCCTACTACTTGCTGAAAATTTCAATGTTCCTGCTGTTGCAGATTAGGGTTTACTCCTGGCTTTTGAGTCTTGGCAAGAGGTCTAAACAATCCAGTTTTTATCTAGGAGATTAAAACCATATGTGCCGCTTGTGGAGGAAACTTTAACATCTGACTGGATCATGTCAGGATAACACTCACATGGGTTCGCTCAAGTATAGGCCTGTAAAAGTCTGGGAGCCTGGCTTAGTGTGGGCCCAGATTTTAAACTGGTCGGGCTAGGCCTGTCAGTCCAGCCTATTCAAAATTTTGATTTTTCTTGGGTGGCCCAGATCATGGCCCTAGTTAGGTAGACTGATGGGTTCAGTTTCCTTTACAGTAGTTTGCACGCTAAAAGACAGCTTCTGTCATCATTTGACTTCTTAATCTGACCAGGGGTGTGAAGTGCTGGTATTGAGAAAATAACACACTGTGGAACCACATTATACAATGGCAGTTTATGACGAACCATATTCATTTAACTGCCCGCTATACATTTGTTATACGTTTACCTCAATCCAAACTGTCCAAATCATTGGCCTTATTGTGGAAGGGGCATGACCTAAGAATGTCATTGATTGGGTGATCCTAACCATCCAGCTAATGTAAGGGAGGGAGGTAGGACATGCTCTTCTTAGCTACCTCTAACTACCTCAATTGAGTTGAATTTTTCTTTGAATATCCTTAAGCTCTACAAAAATGCCACATGGAATCATCTTCCATGTAATTCTTCTCTTAATTGAAGATCTGCATTTCAACCAGAACTCACCTCTAGGAAGGAGTGATCAAGGGTCTAGTGAAGACCAAAAATGCTTAATGACCCCACAAGTCGCCCACCACATCACAACGAATGAAAAGACGGTTCACATTCTCTTTGTGATTCTTAAACATCGCACATGTTCACAAGAGCCTGATTCCGCTTCTTCATAATTCATATATGCAATCATCACGTCTTTTTAGGCAACAAAGATAATCTATTTGTCTGTCTATTCTACTTGGAGCCACTTGCCCTGGCTTGTCCTAGTCGGACCAATTTTGCATGACTCGCCTTATTTCTGTGTAATACAAGTGATCCAATAGGCTTAAACTGTTATGAGTCAGACTGATCAGTACAAAATAATTGATGTCCTCCTTTTTGGGGAAGTGAAATGAAGAACTTATTTCATTCATAGCATTGAGGGAGGGAGTGCAGTCCATCATTCAACAGGAAAGCCTCTCCTCGATCACTTGGATAGTGATGAAAGCCAAGTAACGTGAGGATGAGAGGTTGGAGCAAGCACCAGATGTCCTACATTCCATTTCAAGAGAAATGGAGAAAATCTCGGGCCCTCCGTAATTGCTATTTTTTTACCTCTTTCCATGTTTAAAGGTCTTGTGAGGAATTTGGCATGGCTTTAGTTGTTGGCAATGTTTTGGGAGTCCAAGGGAATCAATAGGAGATCTCGTTGAAATGAGATGCGACTTGAGAGGTGGAACGACAAATGAAGATCGGAGATTGAGGGGTCAATAATCGTCACAACGAGAGATCAATCTCGCTGGAGAAATCGCAATCGCGAGTTGAGAGAAGATCTTTCGTCCTCATGGTGGGTTCTGTAATGGAGGGTGGGTAGTTTAGGGGGCCGGAATGGGTTGTTATATATAGGGAGATTGGGGATGGAATGGAAGGTGTGGATAGGAGAGGGAGCAACAGTAAGGTGGTTGGGGTGGGGAAGGCGGTTAAAGGTTTCCGACGGATTGGAATGATCTCCATTGGGGGGATGTCGGAGGAGCTAGATGTAGCGATTAGTAGAATGAATGGGGTAAGCTACAGGAAAGAGCATTACGGGTAAATAAGGAAATCAAGAAAAACATCCCAATAAAAGAGGATGGAGGTAAGAGAATAGATGGGGAGAAAGAGGGGACTCCAAATCGGAGAAGTGGCATCTCTGTTGCTGAGAGATGAACCGATAAAGTAGGGCTTTGAGGGAAACAGATCTTATAGAGATGTGCCCATAGGCATCCCAATCCATGGGATAAAAAAGACTTTTGTATCCAAAGGAAGGGGAGTCATCATAGTTAAAACAAGAGAAATGGGTTTGGAGGGAGGAAACAAAGGAGGGGACAGGGGTAAGAATTCATAAGAAATTACTAGAAAATTCTTGGAAAGCTTTTGAACACAACTTCGTAGTATGATCAAGAAGGGAGTTAGAGAGGAAGAATTGAGGGTTTGGCTGAGCGATAACTATAATTTAGAATAAGATCGGGTGATGAAAATGCTAAAAGATGTTGTTTGGATCTCCGACAGTTCTTAGTCACCGGCCGACAACTTCTTCCTAGCATGCAACCTGTTTCGCGATAATAAGGTTAAAGGAATCCAAAGATGGGAGGATTGGTCTCTGTTTGGCTGGGAGGAGATCTAGGTGTAAATTTGGGACATTTCATTGGAATTTTGAATTAACAAAGTGTTTATGGAGATCAAGGCTTGTATTAGAATGGTCATAGAGATTGATCCACCATTGGAAGGCTGTGAGCAGCTACGCTTTGCTACGATTCTAATAGGGAAGTAAAGGCTCCAATTAATGCCATAAAAGATTTGGATTAGAGTCAGGAATGATCATATTCAAGTGAAGGTGCAACTGGAATTACAAGAGTTCAATACCGAAGCAGTTGAAGAAAATTTGAGTTTGGTAATGGCGGTTTGAATTGCTGAAGATGAAGGAACACGTAACCAATGTATCAATGGAGCACCAGACAAGGGGACGGTGAGGTGTTCGCTTCTCATTGGTGAGCAGAGAGTGGGTGGAAAAGAAATTGAAGGGATGTTGATGTGTGGAAGTAGAAACAATGAAGTCTGCTGCCATGCAGCATCTCTAGCAAGCGTGTGGTTCGTGCAGGGAGGGGGGGATTCTCAAATTAGTGAAGATGAAGTAGAGAATGCCACGTGTGAGGATGACATCATACAAGAGAGGCCTTCACTGATATATGAAGGTTTGAATGGGATTTTTAAACCGACTTTCTTGACGTGTGTGGAAGATGACACTTGTGTGGTGTTATTTATTGTCACCAAAATTTGGACAACGATCACGATGATAAGATCTCCATTGTTGGATGGAAGACTGCCTCTAACCTTCGGAAGTGAGCGGGTTGGATCTAGAAGAGGATTAAGTCCTGAAAAACACCAAAGGAAAACTAAGGGGGGGTGGCCGTGGTCCGGCCATTAGCCCTCCGATGCTTAAGTTAGGCCAAGCATCTTTCAATGGAGGAAGGAAAGAGGCAGAGTGTTGGGGAGATCATGCGTACCTCATTCTGTAGGAGGACCCTCCATTTATAGGGTGATCAGAGTGATGTAATGGGCAGTGATTGTGGGCGTTACGCCCAATGTTGTCAAAAGCGATCGCATAATGCCTTCCATATAGCGTATGTGATGGTCGCATATGCCATATGGATGTTATGCCATCGCATATCGCATAAAGCGATCACATATGCCATTATGCGATCGCATAATCGCGTATGCCATCGCATACTTTTCATTTTTTTCGATTTTTTTTCAAAAAAAAAGAAAAAAAAAAGAGTTGTGTGATCGCTTATGCGATTATGCGATCGCATAAGCGATTAGGCATAAGTGATTGCACAGGATTGCTTATGCCATTTGACAACATTGGTTACGCCCGTAATGGCTGGCGTAATTCTCGGTGATGTGGATCACGTCCAGTAACTACCCATAATGTGCTCGGTTTATTCGGGCTCGTTCCTCAACTGTCGCCCGCCTTCGTGGCGATCGTGGGTAAGGTTGGCCTAGAGGCAGAGCTCCTTGACTTGTGAAATATTCCAGAATGTAGGCTTGGTGATTCTGCAACCGAGGTCAGAGTTGATGGTACGTCGGCCGCGTCCAGTAGAATAACTCAGCTTGGGCTGCTTGATATATCCAAATTGTCCTTTGTAAACACCAGGCTATTGCTATGTCCAATGTTGACATTCATTTCGGGTTGAGGTAGGTCGCTCATCGTCGTTGCCAAGGACTAGCATATGGGCCAATGGGCTTACTCTTTCCAAACCGAGCTTGGCCCAACTTGGAAAACCCCCACAACAGTTGCCCCCCTACTCTCTAGTCCGAGCTGGTGAGGGATCGGGAGTAGCATGCGTGGGACAAGTCGAGCTATCAGTGACGTGGGAATCCCAAAATTTCAAATCACGGGTTCAATCCGTCCTCCAAGGAACGAAATCTGAAACATTAATTGCAAGATTCGGAGAATCATTATCTGAGCATGGTTTTCAAAGCGCTGCCATCATGATTGTATGGCGCTGTTAGCGCTTTTTGAGATCAGACAAATTTGAAGGTGACACGTGGCGATGACTCTGTTTGCTTATGGCGGGCATGTATATGTGTTGTCGCCCCCTACTCCTGCGGCCGATCTAGGTCAGTCGAGGTAGTAGAGGTGTAATACTTATAAATTTTTGAGTTGGCCCCATGGGCTCGGTAGTTCCGACCTCCTCCTTGGAGGATTTTGTGGGGTCAATGACCTTTGCCCGACCTCTTAGGTCGTTATTTAAAGATAGGTGCGTGGCTTATCTTTTGTGGCCTCTTGGGCTTTAGTGCAGTTCGGTCTGCATAGTGGGTGTACATAACTTAATCCGAGCAAATGTACTTGGGCCATTCAGGCTTGAGTGCTTTGGCCTTAGCCTTTTGGGCACAGTAGTAGTAGTAGATGTCGAACACATAGGTAGCTAAAGAAGCTCATCTTTATTAAAGTAGAAAGGTAATCATTACATGTAGACTAAGTAGAGACTGGTCAGTCTCATGTAGATCCTCTTTTAAGTCGTAGTAGATGTGTTAAGACGTTGACCTACTGGTAGTAGACCCGCAGGTGCTCTGCATTCCAGGGATGAGGAAGAGATCATCCTTCTATATCTTCCAACCAATATGTTCTTGGTCAGACGTTCCAGGTGACCTTATATGGCCCTTCCCAGGTCAGGCCCAGGGCTCCTGAGGTCACTTTCGTGGTGCTATCATTGACTTTCCTGAGAACGAGGTCCCCAACCTTGAAGCTTCGCTGCTTGACTCATGAGTTGTAATATCTCGCGACACGTTGTTGATAGGCCACGACCCTAGCCTAGGCCATGTCTTTGCGCTCCTCTAGCGCATCAAGGCTGACAATCATATGCCTATCATTTTCTTCGGAATCAAAGAGTTGGGCTCTGCTCGATGTCATGTCGATCTCTGTTAGGACCATGGCCTCAGCTCCAAAGGCGACGGAGAAAGGGGTCTCTCCCATGGTGGATCGAGTCGTAGTCTGGTAAGCCCACAATACGTGTGGCAGCTCTTCTGCCCATGCCCCCTTGTGCTGGTCTATCTTAGTCTTCAGATGGTGCTTGGTGATCTTGTTGATTGCTTCAACTTGACCGTTTGCCTGGGGATGCCGAGCTGAGGCAAAGGCATTGCGAATGGCAAGGCACTTTGTTGAACTGGCACGAGTTATTTGTCACGAAGGCGCTGGGGATGCCAAACCTGCAAAATGATCGACTTGTAAATAAAGTCTGTTGTTTTCTATTCCATGATGCGAGTAAGATGTTTAGCTTCAACCCATTTTGTAAAGTAGTCGACGGCCACTATTGCGTATTTGGTCTGACCTTTGCCCTTGGGTAAGGGGCCAATGATATCTACTCCCCATTGGGTGAAGGGCTAAGGGCTGACCATTGGAGTTAACTGCTTAGGCGGGTGCTTAAGTACAGTGGTGAACCTTTGGCACTTGTCACACTTCCTGGCGAAGTCCTTGGCGTCCTCATGCATGGTCGACCAATAGTACCCTTGGCAGACCGCTTTGTAGGCGAGGCTCTTCCTGACTAAGTGATTGCTGCAGATGCCCCCATGAATCTCCCTGAGGAGATAGTCAACTTCTTCAGGGCGCAGCGCAAGTAGAGTAGAGAGAAGCCCCTTCTATAAAGCATGTCCCTTGTCATAATTTATGGAGTCGACCTATACCGAACTTTCCGAGCTTCATCCTTGTTGTTCGACAGCTCACTCAAGCACAGGTATTGAATGATAGGATCCATCCAGCTTGGGTCGTTGACTGGGAGAGTTATGATTTCAGGTGTGAGGATGCTTGGCTTCAAGAGGAATTCAATGGGGACAGACTTGGAAAGATCGTTATCGATGGCGGAAGCCAATCTTGCCAGGGAATTAGCATGTGCGTTCTCGGAACGCGGGACTTGCACGATTTCGTATTCTTCAAAATGTCCGAGCAATTCTTGGACCTTGCTGAGGTAGGCAATCATATTCTCGCCTTTTGCTTGGTACTCGGTGGTCACTTGATTGACCACCAATTGTGAGTCACTGTAAATCCGCAGCTGCCTAGCTCCCATTACTTCAGCCAAACAGAGTCCTGCCAATAGGGCCTCATTTTCAACTTCATTGTTAGAGGCCCGAAAATCGAACTGTAGTGCATATTGAACCTGTACCGAGTCGAGCAGGGATTAGCCCGACCCCACTCCCTCGAGAATTTGAGGACCCGTCTACATGAAAGTTCCACATTAACTACTTCAGCTCCTCCTTTTCCTCAATTGCGGTAGGAACAACTGTCGGATGATGAAGTCTGCAACTGCTTGCCCCTTGATGCCTGTCCTTGGGCAAAACTGAATGGCGAATTCACCTAGTTCGACCGCCCACTTGATAAGACGCCTTGACGCCTCGAGCTTCTGCAATACTTATCGAAGGGGCTGGTTTGTTGGGACGACGATTGTATGTGCCTAGAAGGCCTTAACCAACATGAGGAAGTGACCAGAGCGAATGCTAGCTTTTCGATCTGGATAGCGTATCTCTGCTTCCATCATAGCCTGACTCATGTAGTAGACCGGGCGCTAGACACCCTCTTATTCTCTGATCAAGGCCGAGCTGACGGCAGTAGGGGAGACGGTTAGGTACAGAATGAGCTCTTCTCCGGGGAGTGCTTTGGAGAGCAGCGACTGGGGAGCCAAGGTATGCTTTCAACTCTTGGAACGCCTGTTCGCATTCTTCCATCCAATTCGGCTTTGCATTGCCCCGTAGCTGCTTGAAGAAGGGCAGACATCTGTAGGTCACCCTAGACATGAACTTGTTCAGCGTTGCTACTCGGCTAATGAGACGCTGGATTTCCTTGGTCATACTCGGCAACCTCATCTCTATCAGCGCTTGTATCTTGTCAAGATTGGCCTCAATTCCTCACCGATGTACAAGGAATCCAAAGAACTTTCCCGAGCTCACCTTGAAAGCACATTTGCTAGGGTTTAGCTTCATATTGTACCTTTTTAAGATGCCGAACATCTCCCTTAGATCGAATAGATGATCTATCACCCTTTTGCTTTTGACGAGCATATCGTTGACATAAACTTCCATCGTCCTTCCGATCTAAGCTGCAAATACCTTGTTGACCAACCTCTGGTACGTGGCTTCCGCATTCTTCAGGCCAAAGGGCATCACCTTATAGCAATATAAACCACAATCAGTGATGAATGCCGTCTTCGGCTTGTCAGACTCTCGAGCATGTTGATCTGATTGTATTCGGGATACGCATCCATGAAACTCAGGAGATTGTGCCTGGCAGTTGCATTGACCCGGGGTAGAGGGAAGCTGTCCTTAGGGTAGGCCTTGTTCAAATTGATGTAGTCAACACATATCCTCCACTTGCCATTGGCCTTATTGATGAGGACCACGTTAGCAAGCTAGTTCGGGTAATTGACTTCCTCGATGTAGCCAACCTGTAAGAGTTTTCTGACCTTTTCCTTTATCATGGCGTACCGCTCTGCATCAAACGATCGTTGCTTCTAACAAACGGGTTTGTGGTAAGGATCCACGTCAAGTCTATGGACCATGACTTCTGGATCGATGTCGGGCATGTCCTGGTGTGACCATGCGAACATGTCGGCATGCTCCCTAAGGAGGCTTGTGAGCTCATCCCTGAGCTAGGTTTCTAGAAGTGAATTGATCTGGACGGTGTCCGTCGAATCCTCATCATAGAGCTGAACAGGGACGAGGTCTTCAACTGGCATACTTCTTTCTGAGCTAGTTTCCCTGGGATGCGGGGTGCTGATCTGCATGGCCCGCTGCCCTGGCATCTTGCCCTGGAGAGCAGCCGCGTAGCACTGCCTAGCTTCTTGTTGATTGCCCTTCACCTGGCCGACTCCATTCTCAATGGGTAGTTTCATCATGAGGTGGTATATAGATACCACCGCCTTCAAAGACTTAAGAGAGGGTTAGCCGAGGATGGCATTGTAAACCGACGAACGATTGACCACTAAAAAGTCGACCATCAGAGTGACCTGGTTAGCACCTTCCCCCGCGTGACGGGTAGCATAATGCTGCCTTCAGAGGTTATGCTCTCCTGCGAACCCAATCAGTGGAGTTCACACCGGTATGAGTCCCGACCTCACAATGCCCATTATGTCGAAAACTGAGGTGCAGAGGATGTCGTCAGAACTGCCAGTGTCCACTAGCATCCTATGCATCTTGTGGTTGGCCATCGTGAGGGCAACCACCAAGGAGTCATCATGAGGATGATGAATCTCAAGGGCATCTTCTTCCGTAAACGAGATAGCGCAGGAGTCCAGTCGGTCGGTTGGTGAGATTCACACATCGAGCCTCATCGTTGATGCGAATCCCCTGAGCATGTGCTTTCCATGCTTGGTGGGAGTCGCCTCCACCGAAGGGGCCTCCGAAGATCGTGTGGATCTCGCCAACCAGCTGATTGTTGATTCTTTCTCTTTGTTCATCTTGTCTGGAAGACGGCCCGGGCTCTCGTCGTTTCTCAACGAATTCGTCCAGGTAGCCTTTCTGGATTAGGGACTCAATTTGCTCCTTGAGGTCAAAGCAGTTGGTCGTGTTGTGGCCGTGGTCCTTGTGATACAGGCAATATTTAGACTTGTTCCTCTTGTCCAGGTCTGACTTTAGCTTGGTCAGATCTTTCAGATACCTTTTATCCTTAATGGTGGCGAACACCTGCTCGACTGGGGTGTTAAGAGGTGTGTAGCGATCGAAGCGACTGTTGGAGGGCTTCGACGCCCGCTGAGAGTTGCTCTTACCATCATCTGTTCTCCATTTAGGGTCAGGGTTAGACCCTTCCTTCTAGTCTCTTTTCTTCTTGTCTTTGGCCAAGCTGCTCTTACTTCTGTGGGCGCCGATGAGCTCCTTGGCGTTGATGTACTTCTGAGCCCGGTTCAGAAGATCAAACAGTCTCGTTGGAGAATTCTTGCGAAGTGAAAACAAGAACTTACCTATCCTCATTTCGGCCATCAGGGCTGTTAGGGCTACCTAGTCGGTGCACCCCTTGACTTGCATAGCTTCGGAGTTGAACTGAACCAGGTAGTCTCTCAGCGACTCGTCGTGCTTCTGCTTGACCGTTAGCAAGTGAGTTGTAGGCTTCCGTATTCCGTTGCTGCCGATGAACTAGGCAACAAAGGTTGTTGAGCTGCTGGAACGAGGTGGACCTCGACTTCAAACTCTGAAACCACATCCGAGCGGCCTCAGATAGGGTCAGGGGGAATGCTTTGCACATGATTGGACCGCTCGCACCATCCAACTCCATCCAGATATGGAAGTTCTCTAGGTGTTCGGCCGGGTCTCCTGTGCCGGAATAGGACTATATTTGGGGCATTTTAAATCCCCTAGGTAGCTATGTTGCCATGATATCTTCAGTGAAGGGCAGCTCGGCCTGTCGGGGGCCTTAACCTGGTTTGCCTACTGGATGTCCCCAAGCTGACCCTTTATCTCTTCAAGTTGGGCCGCCCATGCTGTCAGCCGTCTGCTTGATTGCAGCATCTCTCCGAGCTTGGTGCCTCTCGTCTATCGTGCGGTGCAAGTCGGATTCCGCGAGCCCACTCGCTGTATGTGTGGAGGCAATAGGCCTATTGGCCGTGCGCACGGAAGTGGTCGCATAACTGGTTC
The DNA here is from genome assembly GCA_003013855.2 of Liriodendron chinense. Classification (NCBI taxonomy): domain Eukaryota; kingdom Viridiplantae; phylum Streptophyta; class Magnoliopsida; order Magnoliales; family Magnoliaceae; genus Liriodendron; species Liriodendron chinense. The sequence continues at coordinate 15,478,043 of ML058384.1, forward strand.
GGTCATCGTTCGCTAGGTGGTCTCCCGTCGTTACGGCCTCTACATGAGTCCTCTGGGCGGGGTGCGCGAGGTGGCTTGAGACGTGCTTCCACGGGGTGATCCAGTCGTGGCCATTGTTGGCTCTTCCACAGGTCAGTGAGAAGGGCCACATGATTGATCAGATGGCCAATTTGTTCCTCAATGGTGGTGAGTCAGCCTTTCTTGTTCTGAGATCTATGCTGACTCGAGGTCAATGAGATCTGCGGAGAATCTTGTAGGGGGTCGTGTTGGGGAGGAGTTTGGTTGGCCTGCTCTTCTTTGAGGGGTTCCTGACAAGAAGCTTCGACCACCATGGGCGCCTTGCCTTCCTATTCCCCTTTCCCATCTTTGACAACCTCGTGGGAGGTAGATTGTAGTTTCTAAACGGTAGGAACACGAGGCTAGTCGTCTTCCCACGGACGACACCAAACTGTTGTCACCAAAATTTGGATAACGGTCATGATGATAAGATCTCCCTTGTTGGATGGAAGACTCCCTCTAACCTTTGGAAGTGAGCGGGTTGGATCTGGAAGAGGATTCCTCGAAGTCTTAAAAAACACCAAAGGAAAACTAAGGGGGGTGGTCGTGGTCCGGTTGTTAAACCTCCGATGCTTAAGTCAGGCCAAGGATATTTCAATGGAGGAAAGAAAGAGGCAGAGTGTCAGGGAGATTGTGCATACCTCATTTTGTAGGTGGACCCTCCATTTATAGGGTGATCGAAGAGATGTAATGGGCAATGATCGTGGGTGTTAAGCCTGTAATGGCCGACGTAATTCCCGATGACGTGGATCATGTCCATAACTACTCGTAATGTGCTCGATATATTCGGGCTCGTTCCTAAACCGTCACCCGCCTTTATGGCTGAGCTGACCTAGAGGCCGAGCTCTTTGGCCGAGCTCCTTAACTTGTGAAATTTCCAAAATGCAGGCTTGGTGATTCCGCGGCTGAGGTCAGAGCTGATGGTACGTCGGTCACGCCCAGTAGAATAACTCAACTTGGGCTGCTTGATGTATCCAAAATGTCCTTTGTAAACACCAGGTTGTTGCTATGTTCGGACTCGACATTCTTCCGGGTTGAGGTAGGTCGCCTGTCGTCATCGCCGAGGACTAGCATATGGGCCCGTGGGCCAGTGGGCTTACTCTTTCCAGACTAAGCTCAGCCCAGCTCGGAAAACCCCCACAACATTGTTCACACAAGTGGGAGACACATGTGATTTGGTTTACACGGGTGAGTGAAAGCTTTAAGTGATGGCACGTGTCTGGGATTATTATATAACAGTCCCGTAGCCTCTCTCTCTCTCTCTCTCTCTCTCTCTCTCTCTCTCTCTCTCAACTTTGCTTCGTTTGAAGAGGGGCAAAAGGGGATAGGGGCAATCGGGTGTCTCTATTTCGGAAGTCCTCGAGAGCTAGATAGACACCGAAGAGTATCACAAGGGTTATGCCTAACCTTCGTCAATGGATAAGGTAGATAAAGCATTGATTATATATAATAGCTTAGATTTACTAAAGTCAGATTCTCATAGGCAAGAAGGACATGAAGTGGAACTGTTTGTGACTGAGGTAGAGCGAGTGGAAGTGCAAGATACTATACTGATGTCAATGGAACGATAGTTAGCGGCTGCATAATAAAGGGAGGATGATTACAGTGGTCACACAATTTGCGATTTCAGATGTTGAGGGTCCGACAATAAGAGGTATGTAAGGTATCTATGGCGTAAGGGATGAAACGTATTAGAGGGGCATCAGGATAAATAACACGTTTGGTGGAGGTTACTTTCGGAGACGGGCCAGAGGACTTTGTACCCTGTTTAATGTGGAAGACAAGGGCAGACATGAGTTAAATTGTAAGAGAACTAAAGATAATAGGGAGCTGATGAGGCCGGAATCAACTTGCATCCAACAGGTGCAACAACCTAAGAGAACTTCAGTTAATGGGAGACGGGTGAGAACAGTTTCCCAATGAAGATAATAAGCTTGAACGTGCGAGGATTAGGTTGTTCGCAAAATCGTGTATAGATCAGGTATTTGTATAAACAGTACAAGGCCCAAATGGTAGCTTTTCAAGAAATAAAGTTGCAGGCTTGTAGCCTATAGATACGGGAAAATCTAAAGATTGGGCTGCGTTAAATATGAATGATCCACCGGGATTACTTATCTGGATTTAAATTTGTGGGTAAAAGAGGATTGTTGGGAAATCTTCAAAAACAAAAGTGAGGATTGTTGGGAGGGGCAATTCTCCTTATCTTTGTTGTTCAAAGATGTTTCATCAAGCTTTAGGTGTTTTTTTTTTCTTTTTCGGTTGTATGTGGGCCAAATAGGCCGAATTTAAGGTCATTATTTTGGGTTGAATTGGATTCATGTCAGGTTAAATGGAAATTTTCATGGATTGTTGGGACTTCAATGTTGCCAGATTCTCAGTTGAGAAAACAAGCAGTTGTTAGATAACCCATAGTAAGAGGAATTTTTCAAAATGGATAGTTGAAAATGAAATAGTAGATTTACCAATGGGTGAGGGAATTCATGTGTTTCAATGGGCAAGCTAGGGTAATTAAGTCAAAGTTGGTTCGGTTTTTTGTTTTCAGTAAATTGGGTCAAAAAGTGCTCCTTTGTGTTTTAAAGAGGGTTGTCAAGACCAATCTCCGATCATTGCCCAATTATGTGATAGTGGATAGCCGACCAGCGCACCAAAAGCTCCAGAGTTGATGGGAAAGGACCAGTTTATCCCTATATGCAAGGCCCCCTAGGCAAACCCTGGCAAAACCTCCCCATGGGCAACCCCGGCATTGCACGGGTCCCTTAATTACACGGTCCCATAGTAGGCCCCACCTCATGGCCATTCTGCATCTCATAGACCCCACCTTGTGGGCCACCCCACCCTAGTGTGGAGACACGTGGCATCCTTCAAGTCACACCAAGATGCCCCTGCATCATTACGTAAGGGATAGAAGAGGAGGATTGGGGCCCTCGTCTGTTTAGATTCAAGCTTGCTTGGTTAGAGTGGCAGGCTTTTTGGAAAAAAAGGTAAAAGAGTGGTGGTCTTCCTTTTAGGTTTGGGGTGGATTCTCTTTATTTTAAAAAGTAATGTTACTTAAAGGCAAGATAAGTGTGTGGAAAAAAGAGGAATCAGGGAATCGGGAGGAGCAATCATTGAAAATATTGCAAGAAATTGAGGCACTTGATGTAAAAGAAGAGGGAGTAAATTATCAGATGAAGAAAGAGTATGGAGGGAAATTCATAGGGCTAAGTATAAAGTGAGGCTTAGAGAGTAAGAAATTAAATGGAAACAGCGTTCAAGGGCTCTTTGGTTGAAGGCGGGTGATAACAACACCCTTCAAAAAAAAAAAATGAAATTCTTTCATGCCTTGGCTAGTGCTCGAGCTCGAGCAAATAAAATTAATAGTGTTGTGGTGGAGGGGAACGGGGTTGAAGGAAAAACGAGGGCATACACATTGATAGTAAAATTCTATAAGGAGCTTCAGTCTAGGGAAGAATGGCACAGACCTTCACTTGATAATCTTTCCTTTGACTCTATTTCTATGGAGGCAATTGAGTTAGAATAAGCTTTTTTAGAGAAGGAAATAGAGGATGCAGTTTCTGAACTGGGGAGTCATAAAGCCCCTGGTCCGAATGGTTGCTCGATAGCGTTTTATCAAAAGTTTTGGGATCTAGTCAAGGTGGATGTGATTGATGACATAAATGAATTTTATGAGAAAGGCTTCTAGCAATGAAGTAGGGGCTATGCTTGTGGAGCTTATTCTGAAAAAAAGCGGAAGTGTTGGCCTCCAGATTTCAAGTGGTCACTAGGGTAGTAATTTCCAAGTAACAAGGAGCCTTTGTAGCTCGGAGACAGATTACGGACAATGCATTGATAGCTCATGAATGTATTGACTCTTGTAATAGAAGAGGCATGATGGGGGTTATTTGCAAACCGGATATCGAAAAACATATGATCGTGTGGATTGAGATTTCCTTGATTATATGTCAAGCCATTCAATGTGCAGGGAGAAATGGCGGTCTTGGATTCATGTTTGGCAAAATTTTCTATTCTAGTAAACAGTTCCCTGAACGGCTATTTTCAAGCGTCTAGAGGGTTGTGACAAGGGGCCACTTTCGCCATATTCATATGGCGATAATAGAGGGTCTAAGAAAGATAATTGATAGCGTAGCGGTTGGATTAGTGAAAGGCTTTAAGGTTGATAATTCACAGTTTCGGATATCTCATTTACGGTACACAGATGACACATTGCTCTTTTGTGAGGCCAATGAAGAAAAGGTAGTTAGTCTTCGAATGATTATAGTATTTTTTGAGGTAGTGTCAGGGTTAAACGTAAATATTAATAAAAATGAACTATTGGGGGTGGGTTTATCAAGAGAAGAGATAGGCATCTTTGTCAGGATCTTTGCGTGTAGGGAGGGCTCTTTTCTATCTATATACCTTGGGTTACCATTGTGTAAAGGGAAGCTGGCTAAGCATTTATGGGACAAAGTAATTAAGAGAGGTTTGAAAGGAAGCTATCAAGTTGGAAGAGAAAACGCTTTTTCTTTGGGAGGAAGGTAAACGTTAATCAAGGCGACTATGTCTAACTTACCAGTTTACTTTATGTCCATTTCAAGTGCCCGAAAGAAGTGTTGGACAAGTTGAAAAAAATTATGCAAGACAATTTGTGGAAGGGGGTAGAAAAAAAACACTAGTTTCATCTCATGAAGTGGGAGGAAGAATGTAAGCCATGGGATCAAGGGTAAGCCAGTCCAAGTTGTTTGGGAGAGATGAATTTAGCACTATTGGGTAAGTGGGTTTGGAGGTTCGGTGTGGAAGGGTAGTTTATGAAGGGAATTGGTAGGAAGTATGGGGCACTAGATCTTGGTGGATAAAGCCCTCATCGTTGTATAAGGCATCATCTTTTAGGAAAGCGGTGGCCTTGCTAAAAATAAGGTGTGGGAAGGGGGGGGGGTTTCCTTGGGTAGTGGTGAGGAGATTAGATTTTGGGAGGATGTATGGTTAGGGGAGCAAAAATTGAGAGAGGTATTCCCCCATTTAGCAGGGATTTCTCTTGAGGCAAACGTGATAGTGACAAGGTGTTTTTCGTTTCAAGGAGGAGAAGTTTTTTGGGCTCCTCCCTGTAGGGGAAATTTAAATGATGAAGAGGTAGAGGAGTAGTTGAATTTATTGGATAGGTTGAGCAAGGTACGCCCTATGACATCAGAAAGGGATTTGATGAGATGGTTGGATAACAAGTCCGGCAAGTTTTCAGTTAAATCCTTTTATCGAATGATCAGTGGACCAAATTTCAATGGGGTTAGTCACACAACCTATGTGTGGTGATATGGTGCTCCCCCAAAGGTGGCCACACTAACTTGGCGAGTGGGAAGAAACAAAGTGCTTACGGTCGATAAACTTTGCAAGAGAGATGATTCTTCCAAATGTGTGCTTAATGTGTTATCAAGATGACGAATCGGTGGATCATCTTTTCATCCATTGTTTATTCGCAAGAAAGATGTGGGAGGAATTCTTTATCTTGTTTGGCATTAATTGGGTTTTTCCAGAATCATTTGAGTCGTTCTTCTTGTCTTGGCATGGTGGAGGTAGAGGAAAGATAGGGAGGAAGGTTTGGCGTCTTTCTCTTCTAGCTGGAATCTGGTTTCCAAGGTTGGAAAGGAATAATCTCTGTTTCAGGAATCGGAAAAGAGATGTTGGAGGTTTTCAAATTGGCTAAAGGGCATGTTTTGGAATGCAATCGAATCAAAGGCTACTTCGGCTCATTTTCCTGGAAGGCATACCTTTTCTGACATCAAGTGTTGGCCAACTTGTTCAGGGAACCCAGCATCTCCCCCTTGGCACTTTATGATGCTAAATGATTCAATCAAATCCTTCCCGTAGACCACGACAAGCTCCAACCCCATGCAGATGTGCCTTCATTGCTTCTGCCACGTCACAGGACTTCTCCCTTGACTTGCTAGAACCAAACCCCTCATTCCCCTGTATTTGCTGGTTGTTAGTCACTTCCGAAGCTGTTGTCTCTCTCTGAACCCACAAGCGATACAGAACCTTTCTTAACCATCCTCTTATACTACATGCCACTGCCTGAATTGGAAGGGCATCTATATGCAGCCTGCCTTTCTTGGGCATCTAGATGGTGGGACCCCTCTGATGAACAGCTTAGTTCTGGCATGTCACATGCAGTCTAAGGTTTTCAATAATGGTAATGCTGGCCGTAATGTCCAACCTTATGGCCATTATGATGTGGGCCATAATGGGCATTACGCCTCCCGTTATGGCCATTGCAGCCTTGTAATGGTCTAGATAAAAAATTTATCGCCCTGTGTTGGCCCATTACGGGCTTGTATTGGTTCGTCTGCTACAGCGATTGTAGGTCCATTATGGGCCCTTTTTTTTTCCTTCCAAATTGGGCATTCTGACCCTGTATCGCATAATGGTCACCACCATTGCTGTTACTTAATGGCCATTACGGCTGTAACGTCACTCTTTCGAGCACCATGTATGCGGTAGCATATAGATGGCTTGCCCTGTATGCACGCATGGTATTAGCAAATGGGTGGATGACTTCCATGAAAGAAAAAGGATCATCATATTTATTTTAATTATGATATTGTTGTTGTAATTTATTACAGGTACGCATATTCTGAGGAAACAGGAGACGACTTTGACGAGGAGGGCATTTCATTGACGAGCAGTGTTGCCAAGGCAACAGTGGATATGGTGAGCAAGCTGGAGAGGAAGGAGAGGAAGACGGCAAGTGCCTCAGATCATGTGTTTGGGCTTGGTGAAGGTGAGGAAGACAAACGAGAGTAGAGATATCTTGTATTCTTTCAGAGAAATGTGGCAGTATGTTTCATCACACCCCTTGTTTTATATGTACAAAACCAAGAAAAAAAAAAAGCAAAGAAAAGAAGGAAATAATAGGAGTACAACTAAAGGCAAGTGAGCAGAAACCTCCTCAACTGGGTGGAAGGGGTTGAATGATTGACACTGATTCTCTCTCATCTCTCGTTTTTTTAAAGTCGTCTCCATTCTCAGCTAGGGAGGACTGTAATTTGCAAAAAAAAAAAAAAAAAGAAAAAAGGGACAAGAAACGATGCTTTGCATCTCTTATATTGTAAATTGTAATGCTCTGGTGACGCAGACATTTTTGAATTTTATGGCCTAGTAGCCATTTCCTCAGTATAAATAGAGGGGTAAATTGGTCAGTTCCGCAGACCATTGGGGAGGACGGCAAATTGCCATTGACTCTTTGGATGGCTTGCCATGTATGCAGGATTGGACTATTTCAGCCCTTTTTCTTTAGTACGTGGAACATACTGTGATGTGGTGGATCACAACACATTGGTGGTGATGGTTCATGACAGCTTATCAAGGTGCTTCTTAGCAGCTGATTAAGAGTGCCTAGAGCACCCCCTCCGGGTGTCCCTGGCCTCCTTATCCGTATCATCTCCTTCCTAGGTTTATTGTCTCAACCGATGGATTTTTTTATTTTTTGGGTCTTCTATGGATTGGAAAGAGGGAAAAGGCCAGTTAGAGGGACTGCAAATCCCCAGGCATTCCACCATTCACGTAGCCTCTCTGGGGCTGTCAAGGACCAACTCTGCTGTCTGATGGTTGACACGGGCACTCAATTGTACTTGCTGGCATACATTAACTCAAGTTTAACTGTTTAACCGTTCAATGGTAGGTCATCATTTGGTATGCAGCCCTTGGTAATAATTCTGCAAATGTGCCATTGAACTAAATTAAAATGATGGGAGAAAGTGGCCCTGTTTGGCAGATTCTTAAAAATGAGCTCAGCTCATTTTAGTTAACAGTAATTATGTATTAGAGATCTTATTCTCTATAAGATGTAATTTCTTTTAACTAAGATGAGCTCATTTTTAGGCATCTACAAAACAGGGTTTAAGCTGATGATGATGATGAATGCTACAAGTCCTATTTCTGAATGTGCATGGGTTGCTGCCCTAGGGGTGGCAGTGGTTCTAGGGCTGTCAGTTGGTACTTGGAACTGTGGGTATGTGATGGATCTTACCTTATTTTAATGGGTCTGTGTTCCATTTATTGTACCTGAACTGGGTTGGGTTCGGGTCTCACCTTTTGTATCCGGTTAAAAATTGGATCCAGTCAAAGTTTGGGTTAGGTTGGGTCTAGTCAGGTTCAGGTCAGGTCCTAGTTCCATAAGTATTAAATTTATATTGGTTATTCTAACATCGAAATGAAATTTCCTGAGCCACACGTAGGAGAGCCCAGTTGCACCATGCACATGTCAAAGAGGCACATGTATTTTAATCCGCATCTCATCTATCCATCAAGTGGGCTTTGGGCATTTAAATGCTTTTAGTTGTCCTGAACTCAAAACCTAGATCCAAGGACTTGATGGGTACCTGAACCCAAGTCAGGCCTGGGTTTGCAACAGCTAGACCCGGACCTGGCCAGACCCAATACCAGTTACTCACTACTGGACCCGAGCCCAAAAATACCCATTGACAGCCCTAAATGAGCAGAGCTTTTAGTCCGTTACATGGTACCTATACTCATACCCACCAATGGGCACTACATTCATGCCTTCCATGCAAACTTGAAAGTGATCATTTTTCCCCGTAGTTATTAGCGTGTCAAGAACGGGTACCTATTTATGATTTGAAATTTGGAAAAAAAAAAATCCCACCAATTAAGTATGATGAATCCAAATTCCTAACTTCAGTCTTTGGATGCATGGTAGCAAACTTCTTTTGATAGTTTGTACTTGGAAAGTTGTTTTCATCTGGGAAGTGATCTGATACTCTGGCAGAGCATCATGGTGGATACATAGGCACTTCGAATTATACATATGGCATCCATTAGCTCCAATTTAAACCTGGCAGGGTGGGGACTCACTCTAAATAGGTTAATATAAAAATTGAATTGGTTTAGCAATGTTAATCTCTGACTAGCATGCATTTTCATTATTTATACAGACGATCTCTAATTTGTAAATACAACTAGTTGGTATGTGGGGCTGACCTTGGTGTTTGTATGACACCCAACCCATCTAGCAAGTTCACCACACCATGAAAATGGGACGCCCCAAAAATCAATCCTATCCAACCATTAGTTGGACCCCACACGAATGTATAGGTTTTCGAGTGGTTGTTCATTGTTTTCTCTGGTGTGGCCCATCACATGGTTGGATTGACCTGATTTTTGGGCATACAATTTTCATGGTGGGCTTTCTGAACTGGTTGTATGTCATAGAAACACGAAGGTGAGCCCCAAACACAACTTGTTGCAATTTTGTATTTACAACCAGTTTTTTGTAAGCCTCTCTCCTTCCCAGATGTCCACCAATTAGATGTCAAAGTGATTGAACTGCTATAAATTTGTTTATGGTCCACTCATTGAACTGCTATAATTAGAGATACTTGTATGCGTTGCATGTGTATCACCATAACTATGAACAAATGCTATTTGATACTGTCCAACACACGTTGATAAGAGCATCAAACTATTTTTTATTCACTGCCCAATTTCTTTTTCGAGTCAGTATGCGAGTGGGGCCCACTTGGTCAGTTTATGCCAACCAAGCCACACATCAAGTCACAAGTCCCACCATGACGATGGAATGCCCCTAACATTAAGACAAACCTCCAAATTCATGATGGCTGGATCTGACTGAACTTTGGGGCGTTTCACTTTCTAGAATGGCCTACTTTTTTTCCCGTTCCTCCATTCATGTGGTTAAGACACAAGGAACGGATTGTATGGCATCTAAATAATGGTGGACCCCATGTGGAAACAAACTGTTCGCGTGCCTTCTCCACTGCTTCCCTGGTGGGGCCCACCTAAGTTATGAATCTGAGTTGATTTTTGGGGCTTGGGGCCTAAAACCATGGGGGCACCTGATGATCACTTGGATTTTTGGAAGGTAGGGACCATAGAGGTGGATTCTATGGCTACAGATGCGATCATTTCCCTTCTCTACTATTTATAAAGTCACACGTAGTTCTTGTCCGTAACGTTGGATTTTCAAAGGACATGAGAAGGGAAATGAAATAAAGTTAACTTGGAGGTGTGGGGCTGCTTAACAACCAACGGTTCAGATTTTACACTCTCAGCCCATCAACAATTCAGATTTTACCTACTCCAAGATAGGGTTATGTATAAAAATTCGCAAGGAACTCTTTCTGGGTATTTTCTCAAGCTAAATTTTGACAACGACGAAGCACACTATCAAAAAGCAATTGCTGTTTTTAAAGCCATCCAGGCATCTTTGGGACAGTGGTAGGCTGAGTGAAGATAACCTCGTCTCAACACTGAGATCAAGGCATCGAATCCCAACGTAGGGGGTGGCTAACATTGAAGGGTGAATAACAGTATGGGTGTCCTCCCCCCGAAAAAAAAGGCTATATCTATTGCAGCTCACCAAAAAATGGGAGCTACCCCTTCTCATGCTGCTGACGACTTCGGGTGCCCAATTTGTATGCTGTCCAATGACTAAATTTTGGTTTCGCATCTAATGGTTTTGAGTGGATTTTATATAATCATTATGGTGGGTCCTGTAAAAATCAAAGGTGGGCGTCTCTCTTCCTACTGTTTACATTGCTGTGGCACACCTGAATTACAGGCCAGAATGATTGATTGATTTTTTTTATTTTTTTTGGTCTAGCGCTAACATAGGATTATACATTTAAAGGTCTAATGACGAAGTAGATCTCACATACACATCATAGTGCACCTGTAAAAAATGAAGGATGAGCGTCCCATACAATTTTGTGAGGTTTGAGATCCGACACACCCACACCTTTGGGACAGTGGTAGACTGAGGTCTGAGTGAAGATAACCTCGTCTCAACACTAAGGTCCTGGCATTTGAATCCCAACGTGGGGGGGTGGCTAACATTGAAGTGTGACTAACAGTGTGGGTGTGTACTAACAGTGGGATGTGTGTATTAACCAACCCCCCCCCCCCCCCCCCCCAAAAAAAAAAAAAAAAAAAACTAGTTGGACCACAGTATAGTACACCCTACTAATAACTTGCAACCTATTAAGTGTGTGCACGCTTCCAATAGGTTGGCCCCATTTGAGAATCACTTAGTGCAAAATTTAGCCCTATCTACTCATCAAGTGGGCCACACCAAAACAATGTACAACCATTGATAAATAGCAAAACACAAGTGTGGTATACTCAATGAGCATTGTTACTGAGTTTTTCAAAAGGTGATGCTCATGGTGGAGCCAACCTATTGGATAGGTTGGATGTGTGTACACTTGAAAGGTTGGAAGTTATGAGCTGGTTGGACCTAACTTATAGTCCAACCGGTTGGACCTGAGACATTCTCTTTTTTAATTCATTAGCAGAAATGTCCTTATTTTTGGAAAAGTTTGGGAGAGGGACACCCGCCCTTGATTTTTTGACGGGCTCACCTTGATATGTATGTGGAATCCACTCAGACTATTAGATGTGTAATTCCAAGTTAGGCGTAGGGTGTAAAAAAAAAAAAAAAAAAAAATTGATGTGTTATTCAAGGGAAAAAAGAAAGAGAAGGAATATATAGGAAGAGAGACGTCCACCCTCAATTTTTACAAGGCCCACCATGATGATTATATGAAATCCACTAACCATTAAATGCCAAACCAAACTTTAGGCCAATCTAAGATTCACTTGGGCCACACCAAAGGAAACAGTTTGGAGGGTGAGAGTTGCCCTATATACTTTTTCAATTGTGTGGTCCACCAAAATAATAGATAGAGCTGATTTTTAAGCCTGCATGCCTTGTGTTTGGGGTGAATTTCACATAAACATCATGTTGGGGCGCACTGAGTGGCCAGCCCCTATTTTCACACAACCAACCCTAGTTGTGCGGAAGGTACTCCAGTGGAAACTTTTTTGAAAAAGGTATTGGAAGTAAATTTGAAGTTGGTTCGTGGTCGATACGGAGTTTTGATATTTAAGGAGGTGTTTTAGGCTATTCTAAGTACGAATTAGGGCTTGGGAAAGAAAACAAGTGACAACAAAGCTTCTACAGAGTCATTCTTCTTCTTCATACCTTCGATTCTAGTTTTTTTTTATATTTTGTTTTGAATTGTTAGTCATGCTAAGCTAATCTCTTAGCTAAGGCTAAGGGATAAAGCTTCTAGTTGATTACAATGTTTTAGTTTATGGATTCATACTTTGGATTGATTGATGATTATTTAATTGAAATAAATTTGAATTTATTTTAAAGTCTTTGAGTTTTTTTATTTTTGGACTTGTTGTGAACTCCGCATACATCGGATGGTTTGATTTAGCAATTGCTTAGCTTGATTAGAGAAGGAATCAATTTATAAAATTCCTTGATTTATTGTAGACTTCGGTTTCAATTAGAGCTGGGCACAAACCAAGCCAGCTTGAAACCTCGGCTCGAATTGGTTTGAAAAAGATTGGCTTGGATTGGTTTGAATTAAAGTTCAAACCAAACCAAGCCTCAGAGTCGAGCTCGTTTGAAAAAACAAACCAAGCTCAAACTACGGCAGTACTGGCTCGGCTCGGCTCGAAGCTCGGTTTGATTCAGCTTGGTTTAATTTGGCTCAATTCTGCTCGTAGATTGTAAGCACACTGCTTCTTATGGTGTGATCCACTTGAACTTTGGATATAATTCCATTTTGGGATCATGTCCTAAAATGATATGTAAAAATGGATAGACAGCGTGGATAATACATATACATGATGACGTGGATAATACATAATACATAATACATATACATGAATGCACATTGTTTCCTTGCACTTGTAAAATTATGCTTGTGTATTGTTGTTTGGAAAAAGGCTCTTACATATCTATTTTGAAGTTGCACTCATCCTTTAAAGGATGTTAAACATCATATAGTAAGATACTTCTATATTTTTTTTCTAACTTTTTAAATTCTTTTCTATTTAAACAAACAAACAAAAAAGAGTTGCCACCTATTCGAACTTGGCCCGGCCTGGTTCGAAATTTTCGACCAAACCGATCCCGGCTCGAACCAAATTTTTCTGGAGCAAACCAAACTTGGGCCTCATGGGTTGGCCCGAAACCCAAACTGGGCCGATCTACAAACCGGGGTGGCACAAAAACAAGCCAAACCAAACTAAGGCTAACTTGACCCAGCTCGGATCGTTGCCCATCTCTAGTTACAATAGATGCTTGAATTCCCTGCGATTGACGTCCGAGTACTTCATAAGAGAATTGTTTAATGAAATTCATATATTATTAGATGTTTATGAATGAATTCACCGCTCTATCTTCCGATTGGATAGAATAAAATTTTAATTCCAATTGAGTTAAGTGGATCCCTGGATCCTTAGTGATTTGGTATTATTGCTTTAATTTCTTCTAAATCACTAGAAAAATCCAACCCTTCAAACACTTAGTTTTAGTTTACTTCTTATTGTGTTCTCAACCAAATTTTTTTGTGGATCAATCTTGGTTTCTCCGAGTTATTACTATGTCGCAACCCTATACTTGGGGTTGTTAAACCTTGGGTTCGATCAAGTTTTTTAGGCCATTTTCGTGGAATTATGCGCTAAGAATACATAAGATTAGGGTTTAGTTTTCTGAATTTTGTTCTAACCTAGGTTTAGTTCTGGGGTTTTTAATTTCAAAATTCTTTTTTTTTTTTAAGGTTTTTCCTGAATTTTATTTTAAATTACTAACTTTGTTATTTGTTTTGTAGGACTTTGTCCAAATTAATTCTCCCATACCGATAACATCTAACCCTACTCTCTGAATTTTTTTCTTTCTAGTTGATTGATTTAGTATAGGATTTTATTTTCACTTTAGGATTCTAATTTTGTTTTTAGGTTTAGGCTTAGAATTAGATTTTATGTAGTTCATGCCCAAGTGGGTAAGAGATTATACATTGAGACTTCTAAGTGAAAGGGGTTTAGTCGAAGGGCTCTCCATTCACCGACGAGTGAGAAAACATCTAAGTACTCCTGAAACATCTAGAACCATGGTTGATAATGAGCTGAACAATGATGAGAACATTGAACATCACACACCACCAACTAGAATAGAATGTGATGAAAATGGGGCGCACTAAGTTCCATCGGTTATAACATTACGCGATTATTCACAACTAGCGAGAATAAGCACACCTTCCTACATATGATTTTTCCAACCAATGTAGGAAACATAGACTTCAATCCGGTGTAATACAACTACTCTCTAAATTCCATGAACTCGATTATAACAGTCCACACTTGCACCTGAAAGAATTTCACGAGATAGTCGCCACCTTGCAATTTAACGTCTCCCAAGACTTAATCAAATTGAAACTATTCCCCTATTCTCTAAAGGAGAGAGTCAAGTCATGGCATCACTCCTTAAGGCCTAGGAGTATCAGGACATAGACTGAGATGACCTTAGAGTTCTTTAAAAAGTTCTTCCTAGTGCATAAAACCAACACATTGAGGCAGAACATAATGAACTTCTCTCAAAAATATGACGAGATATTTTTCAATATTGGAGAGGTTCAAAGACCTCTTACTCGCTTGCCCACATCACAGTTACGAGATGTGGTGCGTGATTAGCTTCTTCCATGATGGATCAAGCTCAACCATGTGCTAATTTGTATAGATGATGTGCAATGGCGAGTTTTTAAGCAAGGAGCCCGATGAGGCTTGGGATTACTTTGATATGCTAGCTAAAAATGCCTAATCATAGGATACCTCTAACCAAGCTAGTAATCTCAAGTCAGTGCCAAGAGAGAGAGAGGAATACATGTGTTGAAGGAGGAATGTGATTTTAATACATGGTTGGTGGGTCTTACAAAGAAGGTCGAGGCAATAGAACTTAGGAGAGTGGATGCAATAAACACTGGTGAGGCCATGGAAAGTGTTCGTGAAATTTGTGAGAGGAGTGCACACCTAAGGATTGTCCAAAAATCTATGAACTTCTCCTAAAAAGATGACGAGACATTTTTTCAATATTGAGAGAGGTTCAAAGACCTCTTATTCGCTTGCCCACATCACAGTTATGAGATGTGGCGCGGGATTAGCTTCTTCCATGATGGATTAAGCTCATGCATGCACTAATTTTTACAGATAATGTGTAATGGTGAGTTTTTGAACAAGGAGCCCGATGAGGCTTGGGATTACTTTAATATACTAGTTGAAAACACGCAATCGTGGGATACCTCTAACCAAGCTAGTAATCCCAAGTCAGTGCCAGCAGAGAGAGGAATACATGTGTTGAAGGAGGAAGGTGAATTTAATGCACGGTTGGCGGGTCTTACAAAGACGGTCGAGGCAATAGAACCTAGGAGAGTGGATGCAATAAACACTTGTGAGGCCATGGAAAGTGTTTGTGAAATTTGTGAGAGTAGTGCACACCTAACTAAGGATTGTCCAAAAATCACTGTTCCAAGAGGTGTTACATGCTCAAGTGAATGCCATGAATGCCTACGAACGCTCCTTTAGTGCACCAAATTCAAATACTTACACTCCCGATTGACGAAATTATCCAAGTTTCAATTGGAGAAAAGGACCAATTGCGAATGCAAACAATAATCCCCAAGGGCCATCTACTAGTACACCACATGTGCCCGCACCGAAGAGAACCCTTGAGGATACATTAAATGCATTTATGCAAGGGAAAATGCAGTAGAATCATAAAACCACACAAGCTATCAATGAGCTGAAAACATCAGTTGCAAGAATTGAGGCATGTCTAAGTGTTAGGGACAAAGGGACCTTTCCGGCCCAACCTTAGCCTAACCCGAAACGGCAATTTGAAGTTTATGATCCTAATTCTTCAACCTAACATGTGGAACATATTAAATCCATCACCACTCTTAGAAGTGGTAAAGAGATCGATAAGGAAATTCTTAAAAACATTGAAAAATCTGAGGAATCTGAAAACTCTAAGGGTGATGGTGAATCAAGCAACACTCCACAAGACAAAGAGCCAAAGCGTGAATACAAGCCTGTGGTCCTGTTCCCCCAACGCCTTCTCTCATTAAATTGGCCGAGTGAAAATCAAGATATCTCAAAAGTTTTATAACAAGTCAAAATCAACATCCCCTTGTTGGATGCAATTAAACAAATTCCAGTATACACCAAATTTAAGGATTTATGTACGGTAAAGTGATTAAACGTACATAAGAAAGCATTTTTGGTAGAATAAGTAAGTGTTATCATTAAACAAAACACTCCCCCCTAAATATAAGGATCTTAGAAGTCCTACGATCTCTTGCATAATAGGTAACGTTCGAATCAATAAAGTGCTTCTTAATCTTGGGGCAAGTGTTAATTTGATACCCTACTCGGTATATGAGCAACTTGAACTTGGTGAGTTAAAACCCACCAAGATAACTCTACAACTTGTGGATCACTCAATTAGAGTACCGAGAACGATGGTCAAAGATGGGTTGGTCCAAATCGACAAGTTATACTCCTTGGTAGACTTTATTATTTTGGATACACACCTAATTATAAACTTAAGCACTCAAATTCCCGTCATTTTAGGTTAACCATTCCTAGCTACTTCTAATGCCATAATTAATTGTCAGAATGGAATCATGAAGTTATCCTTTGGGAATATGACAATGAAATTGAATATATTTAATTCGTACAAACAACTAGAAGATGAGGATGAGATCCACGAGGTTAACCTGATTGATACGTTTGTGGAAAATGAGCATCTTTCGACCGTAATTCCCAAAACATTAAAAGTTTATCTGGCTCATTTTATTTATTCTAAAGATGAGATAATCATGGATATTTGTAATGCCTTGAGAGAGCCAAAGTTTGAAAAATCGACTGAGGATGTTTTAATGGAAGAGACCAAAATCTAATTTGAAAAATTCTGTTGTGCAAGAAATTGAAAGTTTAGTGCTTGATCTACCTGAGGAGAGGCTTCCTGAAAGAGTAGTGGCTGAGGATTTATTTCGCCCTACATAATCTGTTGGGATGGAGACGAAACTCATTGAAGAAAATTCTTAATTCTCCCTTTCTGAAAATCTCGATTCTTTAGAAGTTTATTTGTCAGAGTTTGTCGATTCAGATGATCCCATGATTAGAGACATAGTGAATGCCTTACGTAAGTCCACCCTGGTGCCTGAAAAGCCTCCTTTCACTACTTTACAACCTCTTCTAAATATTGTGGAAGCTCCAAAAAATTCTGAATTTGTGGAGATGACACTGATAAAAAATGCTACAGAATTAATTAAAGTCTCTCCATCATTTTAGTTTTTTCAAACCAAAGTGCATTATGTTTTGGATGATCCATTTTTTATTAATCTTTGCCCAAAAAAATTAAGGGGATATATTGCTGATTGTGAACAATTTAAACCATTCCCTTACAATCCTTTTTTTACATGTGTTGCACAAGTTTCTGACATAAAAACAAATGCTGAAATTTTATAACATGGTTTTTTCTGATTTCAATTAATTACGGACATCCATGTATATATTGCACTAGCGTTTCTCTGGATGTTTATGCTTCAGGATATCCAAACATTCTGTAAAGCAGGTTTATGGATGATCTTGTTAAAAGGCTTGTTGAAAAATTTGCTGAGATTTTGGCCACAAGAATATCTTTTCTTCAGGATTGATCTCTTAGTCTGATGGAGATCTATTGATTGTTTTAGGAGTTTAATTGATTTCTTATAATTAGTTTACTTTATTAGTATTAGGAGATTGCTTTCCTAAAAAACTTTGAAATTTTAGAATTTTTGCATAGTCGTCCTTTCAGGTACTTCCTACCCTCTATTTGATTGCTCTCATGTGATTCTTAAGGTATATATTTCTAAAATTGAGGACAATGTATCATTTAGGCTAGGGGGTGAGGTTCTCTTTGGAAAAATTCTTCAATTTATGCTGAAATTGATGTTTTGGGGCTAAATCTTTAAAAAAAAAAAAAAAAATTTAGAAGATATCTATGTATTCATGTTGAATTGAAGGAATCTGGATTATTTTAATGATAAGGCACTTAGTGATTTAAAAATGGAAGTGTAGAAACTAATATGTTTGTTGTAGTCTAATTGAGTTCTTTTCATTAATTATCATATTAGAATTTATCTTAAACATTGATTGAGTCATGAATTTTCACAATTCACATCTAGCTTACATTACTAGGATTGAAGTTTGATATTGTAGTGTTGATCTAGTAACTATCAAGAGTTTTAAGAACTAATCCTGGAGATCTTTGTTTACTTTGATAAATGAAAGTATTTTTTTTTAGAAGTGATAATTTTATTGAGAAAAGAAAGAACAAAAAAAACCCTGGAACAAAAGGAAAAGAAAAAAAAAGAAAGAAAATATAAATAAAATTTAAAAAGAAAAAAACAAAATCTTACAAAGAAAGACAAAGCAACATCCTAAAGGAAACCGAGCCAAAGCAGTCTTCTTTACGGAGCTCAATCTCTAAACAAGACCAGCACATGAGAGAAATCACCCGCCACTGACACAGAACGATCGTGGAAACAACGATTGTTTCTCTCGGTCCAAATAACCCAAATAGCCGTCAAGAGAAGAACACGTCATTTCTTCTTGCTAATGACTCCACCGGAATCAGCATGCCAACAAATGAACAAACTTTCTTTGGATTAAGGCATAACCCATTGGACTCCCGCTAGTTTGAATATGCTCCACCAGATGTGTATTGAAAGAGGATAGTGAATCAACAAATGATCAATGGTCTCTTCATCTTGAAGCCAGAGGAGATAAACATTCGGCAACTACATTCCCCTTTTCTTGAGGTTGCCTACTGTAAGGATTCTCTTTCTGTCTGCCAACCAACCAAAAGCCGCAATCTTCGTAGGAACGGCCATAAGACCACACCGGGCCCATATGCGAAGGAGTGCAACTGGAGAGAGCAACTAAAATGTTTAAATGAAAGTATTAAAAAGAGAATTAAGTGAATGTTTGAATAACCAGATAAAACATAAGAATATCGAAAATGGCTACCTATTATTTTAAAAACAAGAAAAAAGAAGAAGGAAAATAGTTTGAAAGCCAGTCAATGAAAAATTAGAAAATCTGGAATTATTAGCGAGGTTCGAAATCAGTGACTTTGGTTGTTTGGACAACTCTTTGTGATAATCGATGTTAACATGGATGTAGAAAGTTGAACCTCTAGTTATGAAAAATCAAATTTCGCTGAGCACCATGATTTTCAATGTTTTTAATTTTTCATTAGTGCAATAGTGATTTGAACCCAATGATAGATTGCTACTAAATCTGCTAGGATCTAGATCGATATTTCTAAAAGCTTTACGTCATATTATTTGGTTATTTGGATGAATTTAAGGATACATGAGTATATGGAGATGTTCTTCTGGAAAGAATTTTGCTCTTAGATTTTGAAAAATCTTCCGCATGTTTTGTACATTGCATATTTATCCTCAATTATGCATTACTTTTCTATGTAAATGTGGGGCTTAAGTGATCTAATTAGATATGTTTTCAATATGCAAACAAATTTCAGAGTCCAAGTTGAAACTAAGTTTAAAATGATAAATTAAATCCTGAAAGAATGAAAAGGAAGAATTGAAGATTTGAGAATGGAATTGAAGATATGAAGAGCCAAAGAACCAAGGAAATTAAGTACCAAAGTGGAGAAAGCGACCGAAGATCACATGTGAAAAGAATTGAAAAGAAACAGTAGGTTTCGATCGATCGACTAGGGCGTTCGATCGATCGACAATCCCTCGAACCCACTCGATCAACCGACCGGATTAATAGAAACTCAGTGGATTTTGGTTGAAACTCGTTGGACACTTTTTGACACCTTCAATCGATCAAGGGCCAAGGTTCAATCAATCGAAACTCAACTGATTTTTAGAGATTGGTCGTTGGACATTTTTTAACAAGTTCGATCAATCAAGATAGGGAGTTCGATCAATCGAAGACACCCTTGATACATCTTGATCAACGGTTTGTGCAAGTGCATAAATTTGAAGTCAGTTCGAGGTCGGTGCGAAATTTTACTATTTAAGTATGTGTTTTAGGCTATTCTAAGTATGAATTAGGACTTGAGAGAGAAATCAAGTAATGGCAAAGCTTCATAGAGTTGTTCTTCTTCTTCAAACCTTCAATTCTAGTTGATTTTATGTTTTGTTTTGAGATGTTAACCATGCTAGGCTAATCTCTTAACTAGGGCTAACGGGGTGAAGTTTCTAGTTGATTACAATGTTTTAGTTTATGGATTTATATTTTGGATTGATTGATGATTATTTAATTAAAATATATTTGAATTTACTTTAAATTTTTTAGGTTGTTTATTTCTAGACCCGTTATGAACTATGGTTACATCGGATGCTTTGATTTAGCAATTGCTTAGCTTGATCAGAGAACGAATCAATCTATAAAATTCCTTGATTTAATATTGTACACTTCGATTACAATAGATACTTAAATTCCCTGTGATTGATGTTCAAGTACTCCATGAGAGAATTGTTCAATTAAATTCATATATTTTTAGATGTTTGTGAATAAATTAACCATTTTATCTTCCGATTGAATAGAATAGAATTTTGATTCCAATTAACTTATCGAAGTGAATCGATGAACTACACATTGTGATTGCTATAAGTGGACCACTGGATCCTTAATGCTTTAGTAGTATTGCTTTAATTTCTTCTAAATCGTTGGAGAAATTTAGTTCTTATTGTGTTCTCAACCAAAATTCTTTATGGATCGATCTCGGTCTCACCGAGTTATTACTACATCGCAACCCTATACTTGGGGTTGTCAATCCTTGGGTTGGATCACACATGCATACCTACTAGTGTAAGTGTGAGTGTATGTAATCAACCCTAAAGAAAGAAATTATGATATTAAAAAAATTGAAATTCTTTAAGAAACGTAATTGAAATTTTCACACTTTTTTTTATTGGTAGCCAACAGATTTACACATTTCGCCTTTCAAATAAATAAATAAATAAAACCATATTTATATATTTCAATACTGAAATGCAATAGAAACAAGAAGCGGAAGGGCAAAGGTTCTTAACTTGGTATATTTCATGTCTTACTATGAATCCGGTCCTTAATGAAAAATTTATATTATAAAACTCAAACTTTAATCCCACCTATAGACCTAAGATTTTGCACAGTATGTTCACGTTCGGTTCTAATAGTTGGATCTATGGTATGGTAATCCGAAATGTTGATCTGGTTCATCCGACCACCGATCCACCTGTTCACCAAAAATGTTGTGAAAAGGACGAATCCTTTCAATCTATGGCCAATAGTGGTCCAGTTTGGGTTCAAGTGAAAAGGTAGGCAGCCAGCTACAGTCCACGTACCAATTAAAAATATATCCAAATTAGTGTTAGGGATGGCGTGTGGTCCACCCACTGAGGGAGAAACAAACCAATGGT
Source organism: Liriodendron chinense (assembly GCA_003013855.2). Lineage (NCBI taxonomy): Eukaryota > Viridiplantae > Streptophyta > Magnoliopsida > Magnoliales > Magnoliaceae > Liriodendron > Liriodendron chinense. Next base: position 15,499,387 of record ML058384.1, read on the forward strand.
TTGGATTACCAATTACCAAATGTGGCTCCCACTTGTCAGAACTCACAAACAAAGAATACCATGAAATGCTAACAGGAGCTATCCGATGTGCCATCCAACATTAAGCCATTTCGCATTGTAGTTTTGGAAATGAGGAATAATAAATCAGAAGTGAAGAGCTCTGTTGCCATCTTCTCATTTGAGACAAATAGAGACTCCAGTCAATTGACCTTGACCGTCCATTTGTATACCATTCACCGATGGCCACTACAAAATTATTTCAGAACAAATGAAGAGTTTAAAATTAGTTGGATTAAAATAGAGTATATGAAGTACAATTTTTGCAAGAATATGAGTGGTAATAAGGAATTAGTTAATATTGTTGACCAAAAGGTTTTCCAAAATGACCACTTCGGACATTTTGGGTAGATAGTTCATGAGTGTGAAGAGATTGAGAAGGATGTTTCTCATAAAATTCAGTCAAGGTGGAAGAAATAGAGAAGTGCCCCTGCAATTTTATGAGATCATTGTGTGCCACTCAAATTGCATGAAAAATTTTAGAGGATGGCTATAAGGACCACCCACGCTTTATGAGAGTGTTATACAGTTAAGGAACAACATGTTCATAGTATGTGTAATTGAGATGAGGATGTTGAGATGGATGAATAACAATACCAGGATGAAATTAAACATGAATGCAACTGAGGAAATTTAGGAGTAGAACCAATAGATAGGTAATTAGATGAGAGAAAGTATACTTAAATAGTTTGATCATGTGCAATGGAGATTAAGAATTGTATTAGTTAAGAGCAAGTTGGTACAAGTCAAAGGCGGTAAAAGGGAAAGGGGAAAGCCTAAAACGACACAAAAAAAAGACTTTTTAGGGATAGAGTGAAATGAGAGGAAAGTATTGATGTAGCTAACTGCAATTGCTTATGATTTTTTTTTATTTTTTTTTAGGACTTTTTTTTTTTGCTTTTTCCATCTAGTTTAATTGAATGGAACATCTAGGAGTCACAAGCAACCATGATAGAGAAGGTTTGCTGGGATTGAAGTATAAGACCTATGCTTAGGGTTTGTATAATACTATTCACTATCAAGAAACAGATTGCTACTAAAAAGTCCTAACTTTGGATGGATATGATCACCCAATCAGTGTGCTTTTTGCATATTAAAAATAAAAGCCTGATTTGGACCTAAAGGACGGTCCAACCTGATGATGGCTCTCCTTACGCAGCAAGAAGCAACGAAAGCTACAAAGGTTAGCCATACTGTTAGCATCCTATTGTTAGATACAAATCTTCGTCAAGCAAGCAGGCTCTAGTGTAAATGTGCTAGTCTAAAGTTGGCCCACCAAGTGGGCTGCAAATATTCAAGACTGTTAAAAAAAGGAATATTTACCCAAAAATTGCTCACAACTCCTACTTTTAAGAAAATATACATTTAACTTCCATATTTACCAAAGCATGCTTTGTAGCCTAGTAATAAAGATAGAAAGACCAATTTGCCCTTTAAGAATGGTGAGAGAATCCAATAACCAAATGAAGTTAAGAGTTTTGCGAAGCCGTGTGTGCGCAATAAAACTCACGTATAAACTACACATATGTCGCACTAGATCTAATCCATCAATCAAGTCAGTCTGACCTTATACATGTTTAAAAAATTGATTCTGTTGCGGCCAATTCAATCAAACTAGGCCACTCGTGTGATCAAGGGCCAAAATTCGATTTTCGTTTGTGGGTAATATGCGTGAGCATGCTAAAGTCTACTCAACTTAAAGTTTGACGGAACCACTTGTACTCCCCAGCATTGAGCTAAACAGATTGGAGACTGGGATACAAGATCCAAGGTCCTCTCCACCACTAATGTTTGCGTTTTCATTCAGGCGATTTGTGAAAGCGTAAGAGTTAACATTTCAAATGATTCTTTTTGCCTTGTGACAATAGACATGAGTTTATAGACTTAACGACTTATTCTTTCACCAGCACTCTTAGTTTAATATACCTCAAAGGAATAGGCATACATAAGCAGATTAAATAAGGCAAAACATTGTTGATTTCATTAATATTTGTAAATGATTCTTATTATGATCAATAAGTTGTGAGACAACCAAATAAATAAACAAAAAAGGAAAAGATAAATACCTTATGCATCTAAAGGAACAAACGATTGAGGAAAGTGTGATCAACTAAATCGGAACTTAGGTGATCACAGTCCTACAACTTAATGTTGCAGACAATTACTCCTACACCTAATGTATTATAGAGGGAGCCGCTAGGCAATAGCTATGCAAAACTATGCTAGGGTAGGCTATGCTATAAAAGATAAATTAACAGATAATCTAAAAGGTAGATTGATGTGTTTGGCATAAGCCCCGAGCTCTTCCTCGATTGCTCCTTTTATAAATTGTTGAGGCGGTAAAATCATTGATGGGTTTTCCTTGCTAATACTGGATCCTTCACTCTCATGCCACAGTTCTGGATATGAGTATCTCCTTTATTGATCCAGAACTACCATCTTGCATTAGAAGGAAGGACTTAACTAGATCTGAACTCGCAGACTTCTCAAATCTTTTTTCATATTTGATCCTTCGCGAGGATGTTCGTGGCCTGTTACACAGATCAGACCAAGGGCCACCAAAGTTTCACTTATGTGGACCACCAGATAAGGATTTAGGTACCTCAATGGTTGATCCGAGTGTCAGATCGACCATGGCCTTTCTACTGGTGGCTCTTCCTCCACTTCGAAGTGTTGGATAGTTCCGATCAAACCTCCTCTCACATTTGACCATCGGTAAGGTAATAGTTTGAACCATTAGAGGGATTTGAGATCGGATATGGATCCTCCATCGGCCCAGATTTGCTTTACTTCCCCCATTCTCTTAATCCCAATTGATGTATGGTGCAGGGGCGTGAATGAGCCGATGTGTCTGTTTCTCCAAATCTAGGCCCAAACCATGGCTAGGTTCGTTTGGACATCAGTCTAATCTTCGAAATCTTCTCGAACGTTACAACCTCTCTGAACATCTCTGGGAAGATCTCCCATTTTGGAAGGACTGTGAGAGATGGCCTAACCGCGAATATCATGACCAAATTCATAATTAGATCCGTACTCTCGACAAGTCTCTTATAGATGTGCTGGGATGTTATCTCATTAATAAGCACGATAAACGTGGCCACATAACATGCGTTGATTTCTTCAACTAAAGGCGGGTGTAAGGGTTCATGCCTCTGCATTTATAACCGAATGCATATCGCCGAAGGAAGATTAAACCAAAATACTCTTGGATGGGAGTAGGTTTCGTGCCAGTTACGATCACATAGTGCTAACACGTGGCGACTTTTAATTAATTCATGTCAGGGAGGCGAAAATGGGTGTAAACAAATTCAACTAGTATGTGAGCCCCAGTATTGGAAACATGTGGATAAGTTAGGGAAAAAAAAAAAAAAACTTCTTCGAGTTTTTTTTCTAACAATACATTTGTTTTGCAAACTATAGCCCTGACAGCTAGATCAACCTGATTCTTAGGCTAGGGCACCAAGATAGTGGTGTGGTTTCTAATGGATGGACTGAATCTTGGACTTATTATGCCATGTTAGCACGTGTAGCATGTACACGAGTGGCTTTGGCCGATCCGCGTCAATATGTGTGCAGTTGTGTCATGTCGTCAAACTCAGAGCGGATTAGGTGCAGCCTGGCTTCACTCGAGATGGTGTGTCCCTTACCGTGGGGCCTAACTCCATTTTTCATATCATTTTTAAGGCATGAGCCCAAAATTGAAGCAGATCCAATGCTCAGGTGGACCACTGCATATGAAATAGTGATGATTAACCATTAATGCACCACAAAAGTTTTGGATTAAGATGAAATTTGGGTTTTTTCCCCTTAATCCAATTTATGTGACCTTATCAATAGGTTGGATGGCAAATAAACATTATAGAAACAATACAGTGGGCCTTAGGAAGCTTTTAATGGTAAGGCGTTCAGCACCAATTTCCTATAGTATGGTCTGCCTAAGACTTGGATCTTCTTTAGTTTAGAACTCGTGCAATAAATTATTTTAAAAAAAAATTGATGCACTATGTAGATATAAAATAAATACATCATGTTGGGCCCCATGGCAAGGTAAAAAAATGGAGATGTGTTAATTAGGAGTGAATTGGTACAAGTTGAAGGCTGTAAAAGGGAAAGGCTGAAAGTCTAAAAAGACACGGAAAAAGACTTTAAGGATAGAGTGGAATGGGAGGAAAGGATTCAACTAGCTGACCACAATTACTTATGATTCTTTTTTGCTTTTTCCATTTAGTTTAATTGAATGGAACATCTAGGACTCACATGCAAACATGAAAGAGAAGGTTTGTTGGGTTTGAAGTATAGGACCTGTGCTCAGGGTTCTAAAGAATCACTTTAATCATCCATTCATGATAATCCTATTCACTATCAGGAAATAAAATGCTAATAAAAAGTCCTAATTTTCTATGGATATGATCACCCAATCAGTGCTTTTTGCATATTAAAAATAAAAGCCTAATCTGGACCTAAATGACGGTCCAACCTGATGATGGCTCTCCTTACGCTACAAGGAGCAACAAAAGCTACCGAGGCTAGACATGTCGTTAGCACCCTATTACTAGATACAGATCTTCATCAGGCAGGCAGGCTCTGATGTGAGTGCGTTGGTCTAAAGTTGGCCAACCAAGTGTGCTAAAAAAGGAATATTTTCTCAAAAATTCCTCACAAATCGAACTTTTAAGAAAAGATACATTTAACTTTCATATTTACCAAAGCATGCTTCATAGCCTAATAATAAGAATAGAGAGAGACCAATTTTCCCTTTAAGAATGGTGAGAGAATCCAATGACCAAATGAAGTTAAGAGTTTTGCTGAAGCCGTGTGTGTGCAATAAAACTCACATATAAACCACACATTTGCCGCACTAGATATAATCCATTAGTTAAGTTAGTCTGACCTTGTATATGTTTAAAACAATTGATTATGTTGTGGCCAATTCAATCAAACTAGGCCACTCATGTGATCGATGGCCTATATTTGGTTTTCATTTGTGGGAATATGTGCGAGCATGTCAAAATCTACTCGATTTAAAGTTTGACTAAACCATTGGTGTTCCCCCGCGTTGAGCTAAACAGATTGGAGATTGGGATATAAGATCCAGGGTCCTCTCCACCACCAATGTTTGATCTTCCATTCAGGTGATTTGTGAAAGGGTAGGAGTTAGCCTTATGAATGGATTCTTTTTGCCTTGTGACAATAGATGAGAGTTTACAGACTTAACGACTTATTCTTTCACCTGCACTCTCAGTTTAATATACTTCAAAGGAATAAGCATACATAAGCAAATTAAATAAAGCAAAACGTTGTTGATTTCATTAATATTTGGAAATGATGCTTATTACGATCGACGAGATGTGAGACAATCAAATAAATATATGATAAAGGAAAAGATAAATACCTTATGCATCTATAGGTACAAACGATTAAGGCAGGTGTGATCAACTAAATGGGAACTTAGGTAATCACGATCCTACTATTTAAGGTTGTAGACAATTACTCTTACTCCTAATGTACTATAGCGAGAGTCGCTAGGCAATAGCTATGCAAAACTAGGCTAGGCTAGACTAGGCTATGCTAAAAAAAGATAAATTAAAATATAATCTAACAGTTAGATTGATATGTTTGGCATAGACCCCCAGCTCTTCCTCGATTGCTCCTTTTTTATATTGTAGAGGAGATGAAACCCTTACTAGGTTTTCCTTGCTAATCCCGGATCCTTCACTCCAACACCACAGTTTTGGATATGGGTATCTCCATTATTGATCCAAAACTACCGCCTTAGATTAGAAAGGACTAGCTAGATCTTAACTCGCTAACCTCTCGGATCTTCTTTTCATAGTTGATCCTTCACAGGGATGTTCATGGCCTATTACACAGATCAAGCTAGAGCCCACCAAAGTTTCTCTGATGTGGACCACCAGATTAGAATTCGAGGACCTCAATGGTTGATCTGGGTGTCAAGTCGACCATGGCTATTCTCCTAATGGCCTTCTTCCTCCAATTCGAGGTGTTGGACAATCTTGATCAAACCTTCTCCCACATTTGACCATCGGTAAGGTGATAGTTTGGACTATTGGAGGGATTTGAGACCGGATATGGATCCGCCATCGGCCCAGATCCGCCCTACTTTCCCCATTCTCTTAATCTCAATTGATGTAAAGTGAGGGGGCATGATCGAGTCGATGTGTGTTTCTCTGAATCTGGGTCCGTACCATGCCTAGGTTCGTTTGGACATCAGTCTGATCTTCGGAATCTTCTCGAACGTTACAGCCTCTCTGAACGTCTCTAGGAAAATCTTCCATTTTGAAAGGACTGTGAGAGACAGTCGCATCGAGAATATCATGGCCAAATTCGTAATTAGATCCGTTTTCTAGGCAAGTCTCTTATAGATGTGCTGGTATGTTATCTCATTTATAGGTACGATAAATTTGGCCACGTGTCATCCGTTAATTTCTTTAACTAAAGGCAAGCGTAAGGGTTCATGCTTCTGCATTTACAACAGAACGCATATCGCCGAAGGAAGATTAAACGAAGATACTCTTGGATGAGAGTAGGTTTCACGCGAGATGCGGTCACGTAGTGTCGACACGAAGCAATTTTTAATTTCTCCACGCCAGGGAGCCAAAAATGGGTGTAAACAAATTCAAATAGTGTGTGAGCCCCAGTATCTGAAACATGTGGATAAGTTAGAAAAAACTTCATCCGAGTTTTTTTTTCTAACAATATATTTGTTTTACAAATTGTAGCCCTAACAGCTGGATCAACCTAATTCTTGGGCTAGGGCATCAATATAGTGGTGTGGTTTCTGATGGATGGACTGAATCTTAGACTTATTATGCCATTTTGGCACGCGTAGCATGTACATGAGTGGCTTTGGCCTATTCACATCAATGTGTGTGCAGTTGTGTCATGTCGTCAAACTGGGAGTGGATTAGCTGCAGCCTGGCTTCACCCGAGATTTTGTGGCCTTTACAATGGGACCCAACTCCATTTTCCATATCATTTTTAAGGCATGAGCCCAAAAACTGAAGCAGATCCAATTCTCAGGTGGACCGCTCCATATGAAACAATGATGATTAACCATTAATGGACTACAAAAGGTTTGGATTAAAATGAAATTTGAGTTTTTCCCCCTTAATCCAAGTTTATGTGACCTTATCAATAGGTTGGATGGAAAATAAACATTATAGAAACATTACGGTGGGCCTTAAGAAGCTTTTAATGGTAAGTTGTTCAACACAAATTTCTTATAATCTGCCTAATACTTGGATCTTCTTCAGTTTTGGGCACATGCAATAAAATTATTTTTAAAAAAAAATTTGATGGACTACGTGGATATAAAATAAATACATCAAGTTAGGCCCCACGGCAAGGTAAAAAAAAATGGAGATGTGTCAATTAAGAGGGAATTAGTACAAGTTAAAGGCTAAAGGGAAAGGGGAAAGTCTAAAAGGACACACACAAAAAACTTTAAGGATAGAGAGGAATGGGAGGAAAGGATTCATGTAGCTGACCGTAATTACTTATGATTTTTTTTTGCTTTTTTTCATCTAGTTTAATTGAATGGAACATCTAGGAGTCGCATGTGAACATAAAAGAGAAGGTTTGCTAGGTTTGAAGTATAGGACCTGTGCTGAGGGTTCTAAAGAATCACTTTAATCATCCGTTCACGATAATTCTATTCATTATCGGGAAATAGATTGCTAATAAAAAGTCCTAATTTTCAATGACTATGATCACCCAATCAGTGTGCTTTTTTAATATTAGAAATAAAAGCTTAATCCGGACCTAAACGACGGTCCAACCTGATGATGGCTCTCCTTACGCAGCAAGGAGCAACTAAAGCTACCAAGGCTAGCCATGTCATTAGCATCCTATTGCTAAAGACAGATCTTCGTCAAGCACGCAGGATCTGATATAAGTGCGTTGGTCTAAAGTTGGCCCACTAGGTGTGCTAAAAAAAAGGAATAATTACCCAAAAATACTTTACAAGTCATACTTTTAAGAAAAGATACCTTTAACTTCCATATTTAACAAAGTATTATTCATAGCCTAATAATAAGAACAGAAAGACCAATTTTCCTTTAAGAATAGTGAGAGAATCCAAAGACCAAACGAAGTTAAGAGTTTTGTGAAGCCGTATGTGTGCAATAAAGCTCACGTATAAACTACACATATGCCGCACTAGATCTAATCCATCAGTTAAGTTTGTATGACCTTGTACATGTTTAAAAAAATTGATTCTGTTGCGGCCAATTCAATCAAACTAGGCCACTCATGTGATCGAGGGCCCATATTCGGTTTTCGTTTGTGGGTAATATGAGCGAGCATGCTAAAGTTTGAATGAACCACTGGCATTCCCCCGCGTTGAGTTGAATAGATTGGAGACTGGGATACAGGATCCAGGGTCCTCTCCACCACCAATGTTTGCGCTTCCGTTCAGGCGATTTGTGAAAGGGTAGGAGTTAGCCTTCTGAATGGATTCTTTTTGCCTTATGACAATAGACGAGAGTCTATGAACTTAATGACTTGTTCTTTCACCAGCACTCTTAGTTTAATTTACCTCAAAGGAATAAGCATACATAAGCAGATTAAATAAAGTAAAATGTTGTTGATTTCATTGATATTTGAAATTATGCTTATCACAATCAACAAGTTGTGAGACAACCAAATAAATAAATAAAAGAGGAAAAGATAAATTCCTTATGCGTCTATAGGAACAGACGATTGAGGTAGGTGTGATTAACTAAATCGGAACTTAGGTGATCACGGTCCTACAATTTAAGGTTGTAGACAATTACTCCTGCTCCTAATGTACAGTAGCGAGAGTCGCTAGGCAATAGCTATGCAAAACTAGGCTAGACTAGGCTATGCTTAAAAAGATAAATTGGCATACAATCTAAAAGGTATATTGATGTGTTAACGTAAGTTATAAGCTCTTCCTCAATTGCTCATTTTATAGATTGTCGAGGTGGTGAAACATTTTCTGGATTTTCCTTGCTGATCATGGATCCTTCACTCTCACGCCGTAGTTCTGAATATGGGTATTTCCTTTATTGATCCGAAACTACCGGCTTGTATTAGAAAGAATGACTCTTGCTAAATCTAAACTCGTTGACTTCTCGGATCTTCTTTTCATAGTTGATCCTTCATAGGGATGTTCGTGGCCTATTACACAAATCAAGCTAGGGGCCACCAAAGTTTCTCTAATGTAGACCACCAAATTAGAATTCAGGGACCTCAATGGATTGATCCGGGTGTCAAATCGACCATGGCCATTCTCCTAGTAGTCGTCTTCCTCCAGTTTGAGGTGTTGGACAATCCCGATTAAACCTCCTCTGACATTTGACCATCGGTAAGGTGATAGTTTGGACTATTGGAGGGATTTGAGACCGGATATGGATCCACCATCGGCCCAGATCTGCCCTACTCTCCCCATTCCCTTAATCTCAATAGATGTATGGTGAGGGGGCGTCATCCAGCCAATGTGTCTGTTTCTCCGAATTTGGGTCTAAACCATGGCTAGGTTCTTTTAAACATCAGTCTAATCTTCGGATCTTCAGAATTTTCTCAAACGTTACAGCCTCTCTGAACGTCTCTAGGAAGATCTCCCATTTTGGAAGGACTATGAGAGACGACCTAACCTAGAATATCATAGCCAAATTCGTAATTAGATCCGTTGTCTCATCAGGTCTCTTATAGATGTGCTGGGATGTTACCTCATTAATAGTCACGATAAACATGGCCACGAAGCATGCGTTGATTTATTCTCGTAAAGGTAGGCGTAAGGTTTATAGTTTTGCATTTATAACCGAATACATATCGTTGAAGGAAGATTAAACGAAGATATTCTCGGATGAGAGTAGGTTTCACGCCAGTTGCGGTCACATGGTGTTAACACATGGCGGCTTTTAATTGCTCCACGTCAGGGTGCCGAAAATGGGTGTAAACAAATTCAACTTGCATTTGAGCCCCAGTATTGGAAACATATGGATAACTTAGAAAAAACTTCATTCGAGTTTTTTTTTCTAACAATACATTTGTTTTGCAAACTGTAGCCCACAACGGGATCAACCTGATTCTTGGGCTAGGGCATCAATATAGTGGTGTGGTTTCTTATGGATGGACTAGACCTTGGACCTATTATGCCATGTTGTCACATGTAGCATGTACATGAGTGGCTTTGTCATATCTGCCTCAATGTGTGTGCACTCGTGTCGTGTTGTCAAATTGGGAGTGGATTAGGTGCGGACTGGCTTCACCCAGAATGGTGCGGCGCTTACCATGGGGCCCAACTCCATTTTTTTTCATATCATTTTTAGGGCATGAGCCCAAAACTGAAGCAGATCTAATTCTCAGGTGGACCACTCCATATGAATCACTGATGATTGACCATTAAGATGAAAGTTTGGGATTGACCATTATGTGACCTTATCAATAGGTTGGATGGCAAATAAACATTACGAAGACATTGCAGTGGGCCTTAGGAAGCTTTTAATGGTAAGGCGTTCAGCACCAATTTCCTATCCTATGGTCCACCTAAGACTTATCTTCTTCAGTTTTGGGCTCGTGCCATAAAATTATTTTTAAAAAAAACATAAAAAAAAAAAAAAACAGATGGACTAAATGAATATTAAATAAATGCATCAAGTTGGGCCCACAGTAAGGGAAAATAAATGAAGATGTGTCCATTATCAGTGACTTGGTATAAGTTGAAGGCTGTAAAAAAAGAAAGGGGAATGTCCAAAAGGACACGAAAAAAGGCTAAGGATTGACGGGAATGGAAGGAAAGAATTCATGTAGCTGACCACAATTACTTATGATTGTTTTTTACCTTTTTCCATTTAGTTTAATTGAATAGAACATTTAGAAGTCGCATGCAAACATGATAGAGAAGGTTTGCTATAACTGAAGTATAGGACCTGTGCCCAAGGTTCTAAAGAATCACTTTAATCATAGGTTCGTGATAATCCTATTCGCTTTCAGGAAACATACTAAAAAGTTTAATTAGTGTGCTTTTTGCATATTAGAATAAAAGCCTGATTTGGACCTAAAGGACAGTCCAACCTGATGATGGCTCTCCTTCAACAAAAGCTACCGAGGCTAGCCATGCCGTTAGCATCCTATTGCTTGATACAGATCTTTGTCGGGCAGGCAGGCAGGCTCTGGTGTGAATGCGCTGGCCTAAAGTTGGCCCACCAGGTGGGCGGCAAATATTCAGTTATAAAAAAAAAAAAAAAAGGATTTTTATTGAAAAATTTCTCACGTGTGCGAAATAAAGCTCATGTATACTCTACAAATATGCCACACTAGATCTAATCCATCAGTCAAGTCGGTCCTACCTTCTACATGTTTTCACACACACACACACACACATCTGATTCAACTAGCATACGAGGCCCAGTTAGTTAGAAAAAAAAAAAAAAAAAAAAATCATCTCGAGTTTTTTTTTGCAACTGTTGTACATTTGTTTTGGAAATTGTAGCCCTGACAACTAGATCAACCTGATTCTTGGGCTGGGGCATCACTATAATGGTGCCATTTTTTTATGGATGGACTGGTTCTTGGACTTATTATTCCATGCCGGCACGTGTGGCATGTACATGAGTGGCCCTGGCCTATCCGACTCAACGTGCATGCAGCTGTGTCATCAAACTGGGAGTGGATTGGTTGCGGCCTGACTTCACCCAAGACAGTGCGGCCCTTTCCATTGGGCCCAACTACATTTTTCTAGATCATTTTTAGGGCATGAGCCCAGAACTGAAGCAGATTCAATTCTCAGGTGGACTTCACCATATGAAACAGTGATGATTGACCATTAACGGACCACACAAGTTTTGTATTAAGATTATATTTGTATCTTTTTCCTCTTGATCGAGGTTTATGTGACCTAATCAATAAATTGGATCGCAAGTAAACATTACAGTGGGCCTTAGGAAGTTTTTAAGGGTAAGGCATTCATCACCAATTTCCTATAGTATTATAGTCCACCTAAGACTTGGATCTTCTTCCATTTTGAGCTCATGCCATAAACTAATTTATAAAACAAATAAAAAACTAATTTAAAAAAAAAAAAAAAAAAAACACGGATGGACCACTTGGATATAGAATAAATACATCAAGTTGGGCCCCACGGTTGGGCCACACGTATGCATTTTTGTGAAAGCCTTTCGCCACACGTACGGATTTTTGTGAAAGCCTTTCGCAGGAACCTACTCCAACAGGAAGCTAGGTGGGGCCCACTGTCATATTTGTGAGAAATCCGGCCCATCCATCCATTTTTCCACATGGACGGGGTGGACTTCCCAAATGGGCCCCACCTAGCTTCCCTGCCCATCTGCAGCCTCTTTAGTCAATCAATGGAGGTACAAGAGCTTCCACAGTAGCTAGGGCTTTCAGTTTCTGCGAGTGAGACCCATGAATCTGAGATTCAATCAGGCTGGTGTGATGAGCCCTGGTGGAGAGGGTCCATATACCAGAAATCCACCATACTGTAAGATCCTGCCCATCAGATCTGATTTCTTAGTTAAATGTGATCATTGATGGACCATCAAGGTGGGTCCAACCGCCAATGATGGTAGGCCTCACTTGTAAAAACTGAAAACCTGAGAAGACCCATGGATTGCTCGATGAGAACCAACTGAAGTGATGGGGCATAATTGTTCAAGGGGAGTGCCAATGAATGGAGGGCATAGCCTGTTTATTTCTCATCCTACATGCAGGTATGGCCCATCATTTCCACCAATGGGTTGGGAGCCCAGGGAGTAGATTTCTCAGGGTATCAAGCACAAGACCTCATCACTCAAAATACTTAAATTGACTCAAAAAGTTCCATGGCAGGATTCTGCACGTGCGTGGGCCATGGTTGGATGAACCAGACCAGTGAACATCTGATGCCCAGGAAATCCCCTTCCTGCTATATGAGAAGAAAACACAGCAAAAGTCAGGCAGTCAATATAAAACCAACTTCCAACCCAGGAGATTCCCTTCCCGCTGGATCAACAGTCCAAATCACCATACCATGGGCCCCACACGATCATATGATTCCTCTAGCAGCCATGGGGTTGACTGTACTACCCTCGAATTTTCAAAAAGAAGCCAACCTGCAACTGAGCTTGCCTTCAAATGTGTGTGCGCGCGGGCGTGTGTTCCTCATTGCAGGGAGGGGGGGGAAAAACGTGGTATTTTCACACCATATATACCTTTTTTCTCCTCTTTCATTCATCTCTTGGCTCACTTTGAACCTTTTGGCCAATCTCTTATCTGCACAAACCCAACCACCCAATATTTTCTCTATATGCCGCCAGCATTTTACCTTGTTACAGATAATCATGCACCAACTCACAAACGATCTCCTTGTGTCCAGTATTCATGACTCCGCTCTTCAATTTATGTGTACTTGTCTCTCCATCACTGTCCTTTCTTTTTCCCCAGTGTTGCTTCTGCAGGGACCTGTGCCTTATGTGTTTTTCCGTTGAGGCTTGTTCTGATGAATAAAGTGGGAAAGAATCACAAAATTTATTCAATGGAGGTGAAGGTATAGGCTCGTGCATGCGCATGCATGCACAAATGCAATTTTCATTTCTAGAATACATGTCAACATAAGAATGGATAAATGCATACCCAAATTCGAATAAATAGACCCTGAGCATAGTATGCTCAAGTTTTCACTTTGTACAAGCAAGGCCTGTGGTTCAGCAACCCAGACAGTTGGATCTGTCGTGCCTCGCCTTGGATTGATGAGGCCCCCAAAAATTCCTTTGATCAAACAATCCAGACCCTCAAATTTGTGGCCTAAAATAGAGGGACATGATGAGAGGTACAGCAACAGTCCACATTCAATTGGTGGCTAGGATTATCCAGTATGGGTGATGTTTGAGGCACAGGTCATCCATGGAGGGATAACTGACCAGTGGTCTGGATCATTAGATGAAAGGGACCCGCTTACACAAGCTGAAAACCTGATTGCAAAGCATATCCTCAGGTTGAGGATCATATATTTCCACTTCAAAACAGCAAGAGTTAATTGCAGACAATCAATACAACAGAACACAAAAGAGTATAGACTCTACAACTATAAATTATAGTTTCAGAGGATAGCTAATCCCACATGCATTCATAGCCCAACAGCCATGCATGCTTCTACATGTGCTAATGTGGCACGCTTGCATGGCATCCTAGCTATCCATGATGTGGGCCCTACTTCAAGGGATATATTGATATATTGAGAGGACTGATGGGCAGTTATACCAGACAATGTTTTCACCATCGCTATTGATGGATTTATCACACCCTTGGGATATAGAAACATATCGGTATCACATGGGAAATATAGGATGTATCACGTAATGTTTCGTTGTTTTTGGGAAACATAGGAAAATGGCCGATTTTTTCAATGAAACTTCAGGGAATGTTAAAAAAGGCTTCATTACACACTTCGAAATCAAAAGAATACAAAAAATAAAGTGCTCATAAAGTTTCATTTATATAGGGTCCTAAACTATGCGTTGTCTAACAGAGTGATGCAACTATATTCAAAATCAACTAATATAATTTATAAATCATACAAGACATGTATGAAAATACAATCAATTAATTATTTAAAAAAATTGCACACGTGACATACAAGCAATTGAAATTAAACTGTCCATATTATGTCTCGTAACCCAAAACTTAGGTTTATTTCCTCATCTGGTCAACATTCCTTGGACACCTAAGAATGAAAAATATCCAATGGTCCTCTTTCAATAAACAAGTGTCCACGAATAAAAGGTCAGGATCGTTCAATCAAATCTGATTTTGGGACCGTGACTTAGTAATAGTGGTTCCACAATTTAATTGGTTTAATTTGAGTTAATATATGACATACATACAATTTCTAAGTGCATGTTAAAGTGTTGTGCATGCATCATGTGCATCGTACACGTACAATTTGTGCATGCCTTTAAATAAAGAATAGGGATCCCAGCGGCTTAGGTGGGCCCCACCGTGATATTTATGTGAAATCCAACCCATTCACCAGGTGCTTCAACCCATGTTAAGTCCAGGAGTCAAAAATCAGCCCCATCCGTGATTTAGGTGGACCACACGATTGGAAACAGTGTACAAGCAATGCTCACCCTTCAAACTATTTTCCTTAGTGTGGCCCATGTGAATCACAAACGGGCCTGATTTTTTAACCCCATTTCTAAATTTTATTGTGGCATGTGATGGTTGGAGTGGATTTTATATAATCATTATGGTGGGCCTTGTAAAAATCAAGGGTGGACGTCTCTTTACTGTTTCCTTTGGTGTGGCCTACCTGAATCACAAGTCAGCCTAATTTTTTTCCTTGGACCTAATGTGGGATTGCACATCTCACATACATATCAAGGTGGGCCCCATAAAAATAAGATTTTTAAAAAATATATATATTAGCTCCGATCAAGGATGCCGACCCTTCATTTTTTTCAGGGCCCACTGTGATGTAATATGTGAAATCTACTCCAAACATTAAAGGTGTAATCTCACTTTAGGCACGGGGCTAAAAAAAGCTGACCTGTGATTCAAGTGGGCCACACCAAAGGAAATAGTTGGTAAAGAGATGTCCACCCTCAATTTTTCCAGGGCTCACTGTGATGATTATATAAAATCCACTCCAACCATTAGATGCCACAATAAAATAAAGAAATGGGGTCCAAGAAAATAGTTTGAAGGGTGAGCATTGCTTGTACATTGTTTACAATCGTGTGGTCCCCATAAATCATGGATGGGGTTGATTTTTGTGCCCTATACCTACCATGGGGTGACACACTTGGTGAACAAGTTGAATTTTCATATAAACATCACAGTGGGGCCCACCTAAGTCACCTGACCCATGTATCAAGTGACACGTGTGCCAAACATAAAGGCACCTTGGGATACGAAAAGACACTAAAAATGGCCACAAATTGCGTAGCCTCGGTGGTGTGTTGATGTGGCAAAGTTCTATGGGCCCCACCGTTATGCGTATCGTATCCACACCCTCCATCCATTTTGCGAGATCGTTTTAGGGCATGAGCTAAAAAATGAGGCAAATCCAAAGCTCAAGTGGATGCACCATAGAAAGCAGTGGCAATGACGCCCACCGTTGAAACCTTCCTAGGGCCCACCATGATGTCTATTTGCCATCCAACCTGTTCACAAGGTCACACAGACTTGGATGAAGGGAAAACACAAATATTGGCTTGATCCAAAACATTTGTGGCCGCCAAGAAGTTTTCAATGGTAGGCATTCAATCCCCATTGCTTTCTATGGTTTGGTCCACTCGAGCTTTGGATTTGCCTCATTTTTTGGCTCATGCCCTAAAATGATCTCGTAAAATGGATGGACAGTGTGGATATAACACATACATCATGGCAGGGCCCACGGAACTTTGCCACATGAACACACCACCGAGGTTAAGACTCCTGGAGAGAGACGTAGTAGAGGAAAGAGAGAAGAAGAGGATGAAGAGGATGAATTGCGACACAGCAGGTATGTTTTTCCTCCTCTCTCTGGTTTTTATTTTTCGAATTTTCTGAGGACAGCCCTGGACTTCCCATGTTTTCGTGCGATATCGGTCAATATCAACCGATATCTGTCAATACTGACCATTTTATACAAAGGGCTGGTTGCAATATCTATGATACTGTGCAATATATCGCAATATCATGCAATAGATTATGTGATGCAAGGAATTTCAGAGACTTCAGGGGCCATATCGTATCGCTACACTGCGATGCACAATATATCAGCCAATATCTGTGATACTGCAAACATTGATTCCAAACATTCTTGTCCTGTCGAAGAACAATCCTTGGTCATATATCAGCCACAGGTCATATGCATTATTGTCCTGTAGAAAAACAATCCTAGGCCCATGTAAATTCTTCAAGGATTTAAATTGAAGAGATGGTTAGGTTTCTCCTGTTAATTCAAGTTTTATTGGAATCAACTATTCCCTGCAAATCATTTCAGTTGTCTTGTCATTTTTTAGCATGAAAAATTCTGTACGCAAGTGTTCCTCTGTGTTGGAAAGGTACTAAAACCATTTTCTTGTAGAAAGGCTAAAGGAGATGGAGGGCTGAAAACTACAAAATAAAAAGAGAAAGCAAAGAGAAACTGTGATTTGCCCCTATTTCTCGCAAGATGTAACTTCATGTCCACGCATGTGGCAAACATATATAAGATCCTACAGTCATCAGATAGGCCCTAACCTTCGAAGGGCCATTTTACCAAAAATAATCCTGACCCTTCAATTGGAGGAACTTCTACGAAAAAAAAAAAAAGATGAAACTGTGGATGACACATCCCATATTTTTTTCCATAAAAGTCCATATAATTTTAGGATTGCTTGATCGGTGTGATCTTTGGGATATGATACAAACCCATCGCAAGGTAGTGTAACCTCGTGATGGGTTTGCATCTCATAGACGCTTGTTGCATGAACAGGAATTGAATCAACTCACTTACAACTTGAGGA
This sequence comes from Liriodendron chinense, assembly GCA_003013855.2. Lineage (NCBI taxonomy): Eukaryota > Viridiplantae > Streptophyta > Magnoliopsida > Magnoliales > Magnoliaceae > Liriodendron > Liriodendron chinense. The sequence goes on from ML058384.1 coordinate 15,516,921, forward strand.
AAAGGAAGAAACATACACTACTTTATCCTAAAGCAACAGATGCAGAATGGGATCTCTCTATAATAAAATGGAAGGAGCTAATCCCTGATATAAATTACTTGAAATTGATGAATTCCGGCACTGCTTCTCATCAAGCGCAGCATGAAAAATAGTAAACCTGTCTTCATGCCAATAGAAATTTACTCGAGACTAGACCACAGTGATACTTTGCCAGCAACTATACATGTATGGCAACCCCAAGAATGCAATGACACACATTGTAGATGGAGAGCATCCCAAAAATGACTCCGATGATCTCAATCACCTGGTTTCGCTCATTGAATTTAGCATCTTGTACATTTTATTTGTAACCACGCATTTAATGGCCATCAATTTACAGAGGAAAAGCCCCATGATAGGGGTGGCAATGGGCTGGGTCAGGGATAGCCTTGGCACGGCCCTAGTCCCATAAGCCCTGGCCTTAACCCAGCTCTAACCCGACAGCATAGTTAAGGAAAAGAATGAAATAACCACCAAAGGTTTGAAATAATCCAATGTAAGAAATTTTTGAGGTATCCCCTCTGTTGAGACGTGTTCAGAAAGGGCTTTTTTGTAATATAGGATAGAAAAGGGTCCTATTTGTATTTTTCTTAAGTTCTTTTAATATAAATAGAAAAAGAGGCTGTAATGTAGGAAGCTTTTTTCCTTTCCTCCAAACATTCTCTTTTCTTCTCCTTTCTCCTTCTCTTTTTCTTCTTCTTTTCCTTTTACCTTTTACCTCTCTTTAAGATTTATTCCTCTTTTCTACTTGGCATCAGAGCATACGTTCACATTCAATACGCGGATGATCCTCTTCTGTTATGCAAGGTGGACGAATTCTTTGCAGAAAATCTTCATTCGATCATAGTAAGTTTTGAGGTCGTATCCGGTTTGAGAATCAACGTCTCCAAGAATGAGGTTTTGGGAGTATGCATCTCCGAAGAAAAGGTTCGCGAATTTGCAAAGGTTCTTGGTTGTAGGGAAGCCTCCTTTCCGACAACGTACTTGGGTTTGTCGGTACGTGTAGGAAGGCCGGCGAAGCACATATGGGACAAAGATATAGGAAGGTGTCTGAGTGGATGTCTAGATACCTTTCAATGGGTGGGAGGTTGGTTATGATGAAAACCCTATGTCAAATCTCCCAATCTACTTTATGTCTCTGTTTAAATGTCTGAAATCTATTATTAATGCTTCGGAGAGACGAAGAAGGGATTTCTTGTGGGAAGGGCCAGGGGAAAAACATAAATTTCACCTTTTGTCTTGGGAAGAAGTGTGCAAACCAACGGCCCAAGGAGGTGCGGGAATTTTAAAGTTAAAAGAGATGAATCTAGCCCTATTGGGGAACTGGGTTTGGAGGTTTGGCCGGGAGGGAGAAGCAAGATGGAGGGAGGTAGAGGAAGAGGGGTGGTGGACTAAGGCCTAATCTTTGTATCAACCCTCCTATTTGTAGAAGTCGGTAGCTTCCCTAAAAGATAGGGTGTGGGAGGGAATAGGCTTTTACATTGGGGGATGGTCAGAGAATAAGATTCTGGGGCGATAGGTGGGCGGGAGAAATGAGGTTGGGAGATAGGTTTCCATCATTAGTGAGGTTAGCTAAGGAGGAGGGGGACAAGCTGTTTGATTGTTACTCTACTAGGGGTGAGGAGGTAACGTGAGTCCCTTCCTTCGGAAGAAATCTGTCGGATAAGGAGACTGAAGAGTTGGTTCAATTGTTTGCAGTGTGTTTCCATCATTAGCAGGGTTAGCTAGGGAGGAGGGGGAGAAGGTGTTTGATTGTTACTCTACTAGGAGTGAGGAGGTAACATGGGTCCCTACCTACAGAAGAAATCTGTTGGATGAGGAGATTGAAGAGTTGGTTCAATTGTTTGCTTTGCTACAGAAGTTCTCTCCAATCTCTACAAAGGTGGATTCTCTAAGGTGGTTGAAGGATAAATTAGGCTCCTTTTCAGTCAGATCCTTCTATCGGTTTTTGTGTGCAACTGAAGAAAACCTTGGGGTAGCATCGACAGCCTTCTTATGGGCATTATGGAGCTCCTTTGAAGGTAGCGGCTTTTGGTCGGCTAGTGGGGAGGAATAAAGTTCCCACTGTCGACAATTTATGCAAGAGAAAGATGATCCTTCTGAACGTTTGTTTGATGTGCTTTAAAAGACGCCAAATCGGTGGATCATTTGTTCATTCATTGCGTTTTCCCCCCCAAGGAGGTCTAGGATCATTTCTTACAATTTTTCGAGGTTCATTGGGTGTTTCCAAAGAAGATGGAGAAACTTCTTAGAGCCTGGCACGAGGGAGGGATAGGGAAAGAAGGAAAAAGGAGATAGCTTTTAAGCTTGTTGGCAATTTTATGGGCTTTATGGTGGGAAAGGAATGAGCGATGTTTCAGAAACAAAAGTAATGGAGCAGTGCAAGTTTTCAGGGGGCTATCCTTAATGTGAAGGAGCGGGTAGAAGCGTAATTTGCTCACTTTCCTTTTCTTTATCCTTTGGGAGCATCTTTGTTGTAGTTCTTATTCTTTTGTATATTTGTAATTTTCTGCTTTAGCCTTTTTTTTTAATGAAATTTCATCAATGTTCAAAAAAAATTATTAAAGGTTTCATAGGACAAACCCACAACCAACGTCGTCATGTCGTACAAGTGACACCAGCCGACACTCAAACCCACGACCTTTTTGTTGAAACGCACTCTGTCTACCACTGAGCCATAGGTTGGAACCTAAAAATGTCCAATGTGGAATACTGTTGGATGGTCCCTTTAAGAAGAAAAGTACGAGATCTAAGGGAGAATGATTTTAGAAGAAATGTCGACTTTTTCATGATTTTTAGTTAAGTGTTTGGTGGTATTTTGCTTGGAATAAAGTCTTGAAAAGGGGGTTTGAGTCGATTTATTTGTGCATGTTATTTTTTCTGGAGCTCTTTGGTGGAACTTTTCCATATTAACCTAATGGGGTTGACCATTTGCCACATCTAAAATAAAAACTATCTTATTCTGTTGAGATTTGAGAGTTTTATAATGAGATTTGTGAAGGGCGGTGCTGCATAACCCTTGTTTGAGCCCATTTTTTGTCAAAAAATTTAGTCATTTTTTTGTTGAGCTTCTATGAAATTTAAGATAGTATTTTTTGTTATTCTTGGAGAATATAAGGGGCTATTTCTGTGGAAATATGTCAACTACCAATGGCTCAGCCATAGGTATTTATGGTGACAACCTAGTGTGCAAATTACAACTGTTAAGTTGGACGGCACTAATTTCCTTAAATGGTCTCAATCTATCAAGATGAGGAAAACTAGGGCATGTGAATGGCTAGGTGAAGAAACCAACTATTAATAATTCTTCGTATGATAAGTGGGAGAAAGAGAATTTGATGGTGATGCCTTGACTACTCTATGAGACCTCATATCAGTCGAGGATTCTTATTCCTGTAGGCAACTAAAGAAATCTAGGATAAAGTTACCAGAACTTGTTCCCAACAGCAGAATATTGATCGTCTCTATTAGTTATCCCAGGAGATTGCTAATCTTCGTCAGGGGAAGAAGAGTTTGGCTACCTATTATTCCACCCTTCAGGATCTACGGGAAGAGTTGGATCATTATCAGTTATTACAAAGGGATATTGATGTTGATAGGGAGAGACATCGAAAATAGGTTAAATACAATAGAATATTCTATTTTTTAGTTGGTTTGAGCTCTAAGTATGAATTGACCCACGTGGAGATTTTGGGGAGAGATGAGCTTCCAACATTGGATCAAGTTTATTCCCTAGTTTAGAGTGAGGAAAGCCCAAAGAAAGCCATGCAGTCAGTTTCTTCCAACAACGATCATTCAGCTCTTGCAATCTCTTTTGGTTCTTTCAAGGGTAAAAAAAGATTAAATCGGAAGACTAGAGTGCCTGATAAGAAGGATAAGTTGAGATTTAAACATTATGGCAAACCCCGCCATACACAGGAGACTTGTTGGGATCTCCATGGTAAACCAATGAAGTTCAACTGTCCTAGACAACTTTCTTTCTCTAATAGCCTTGTAGTTGCCTCTGCTTCTCCTTCCTCGGGTGCTATCTATTCCTCCACATCAGCCCCCCCACTGGGTACTCCTCATCAACCTCAAACAATTTATCTATTACGGAATTGGGATGCCTTCATTGTCTAATTTTTCAATTGGAAGGTCCATCTGCATTGACTTCATTTGCACAATCAAGTACACATGCGTCTGCTAATCTTGTTTGACATTCCTCATCCAACCCAACCTTGATCATTAATTCAAGTGCGTCTGATCACACGACGAGTCCGTCATCCATTTATTCTTCATAGAGTCTACCTTTTAGGAGAGATAAAGTGAGAATTGCCGTTGGATCCATGTTCTCTTTCTCTAGGAAAGGTGATATCAAACTTAATGATCACTTGTCTCTGTCATTGTTTTCATGTTCCAAATTTATCCACAGATTTATTTCTGCTAGTAGTCTCACAAAAAAAAAAAAATTTGAACATTGATAATTTTATTGATACGACGCCGAAGCTAGAAAAATACAAACACCCCCAAACAGCTAACTTAAAGCTCAAGCCAAATATTTGGAAATTGAGCTAAAACTTTAGCTGAAAGAGTCCACTCCATTGCACATGCTTTAGCCCGCCGAAATACCTCTAATACTTGATTCTGATGATTCCTTAAACAGCTTCCATTTCTCTCCTTCCATATGGACCAAATGCCTCACTAATAGACTTAACCGCCAAACCGATATCCCAAATTCCCCTTTGCCCCCTCCATGCCACATCAAAATTAGATGATCAATAGAACTCGGCATTGCCCATGCTACACCAAATAAGGTGAAAAAACTATCCCATAACCTTTTTTGCATACAGACAAAGAACAAATAGATGGTCCACCGATTCCTCACGTGGATAACATAGCAAGCAGACATTCGGAAGAATCATCTTCCTCCTTTGGAGATGTCCACGATTAGCACCGATTAGGAGTGGTCATGAAGCGGGTGGTCTCTACCTTCTGGATATTGTCGGTTCTCCTTCAACCTTGCAATCAAGTAGTTGCCTTAGTAAAGATTATAATATAACCCCAAGTTAGGCTGTGACATAGTTGTTTAGGACATTTGTCTTTTTAGTAATTGAAGTTGTTATTTTCAGACTTGTAAGTCGGCTTTGAGTCATAATTTACAATGCGAAGTTTGTGAGTTGTTCAAGCATTGTAGATCAATTTTTCCCCAAGTTCGAATAAAAGTATGTTCCCACTTCATATTGTTCATTCTAATCAGTGGGGACCTACTCCCATTGTATCCATATATGGCTATCAATATTCATTTCTTTTGTGGATGATTTATCCCGCTACGCATGGTTGTTTCTCATGAAGACTTGTGATGAAGTACCATATATTATTAAAAAAATTCATAAGATGGTTCTCACTGAAATTGCGTCGGGTAGCCTAACACGACACCCTACGCATACGCGTGCAGGAAGCTTGAGGAGCAACTAGAATTATGGCTGAACCTATAGGAGGGGGGTATAAGGACCTTTTAAAACATCTTTTCGCCTACTTAAACAATTCAACAAATTAAGCTACGTAAGCGAATAACACTTCGGCTTCCAAGCCTAAGTGGGTCCAATTATAAGACTAGCAAATGATAAGTGCAATCAGCAACCTAGTCTAAACAACTCATGTGGACTATATAGAGGGTGGATCAAGAGAGGCTCAAGTCAACATGAGGTAGTGAAAGTACATCTTGTGAGTGTGGATGTGCCTATCAAGCGCCTAGCATACATTCCTAACTAAGCATTCATAATTAACCAATTAAACTCAATGCATTAAAGAGAAATGTGCTCAAGATCAATCACAAACACAAGGATGTATAGTGGTTCGACTACTTGTCTACTCCACTCCCGGTTCAAGTACTCAACCCCTTTGAGCACACCGGCATTCACTGGGAAGTTTAAATCTGGTTCCTCCCAACCAAGGTGTTTTAACTCGGATCCACCCAACCGGGGAGTTTACATGTTCCTCCTAACCTACACGTTTGCACCCGTGTTGGTGGCTCCCCCTTGGAGACTTTGTTTTAGGCCCGACTAACGTGCCAAGGAACGGCTGACGTCCCTAGATTTTAGGCCCAACTAATAGGCCAAGGATCGGCTAACGACCCTAGGTCGAGTTTGTCAAACAAACTCTACACTCAACTCCCACAGGGAATTGAGTGGATGGACTCTTAACAAGACAACCTTACTTGTCAGATTGAGCCCCTTGTTGCGCCGTCTTGGGTTGCTTCTTCTCGCTCTCCCGTGCTTGAATCAGCTCCCCTTGTGCTCCCTCGATCTTTGACGACGCCGCCGCTTTGCCAAGGCTTCAGCTCCAACGATCAGCTACCTTGCATGTGATGCTCCATTGGAGATGCCCAAGGTGCTAGGGAATGGTGAATCCTCTACAAATGGTAGGAAATGGGTTTCGTAGAGGAAATGCACCTATATGGACTCCTAGGTAGTGTTTAGACAAAGGGTCTAGCTATCATCAAGGTGTCTAAACCCTAGGAATCAAGAGGGAACAAGTCCTATTCTCAAGATGCCATTGAATGGCCCAAGCTTGTGATGAAAACACAAGGAGAATGGCTTGCTATGGGTTTGGGATAGAGCCTCTAATGATCTCTAGCAATGGTGGCTTCTATCTCCTCAAAATCCCCTCCTTTTTCTCAAAAAACGAATCCCCCTTTTAAATAGATTTTCTTCCAACGGTCAAAAAACGGGCAGATTCGTGCATCTCCGATTGATCGGAAAAAGTGTCCGATTGATCGGAGCCCAGTCCGATTGATCGGAGACAAGTCCGATTGATCGGAAATCTATCCAGAGAAGTCTCTGGAAGAAATTCCGATTGATCGGAACATTGTCCGATTGATTGGACGGCCCCTTCCGATGGATCGGAAGACTGTCCAATTGATCGGAAATATGTCCAGTGATTTTTCAATTTTTTCTGGGACAATTTCCGATTGATCGGAATTTCTGTCCGATCGATCGGAGTCCTATCGGAGCACCTGTCCGATTGATCGGAGTCCTATCGGAAATTGCTGTTTGAGCCTTTTTTATTGCAACAGCTTCCACCTCTTTAATTAGTCTAATTTATCATGTTTTTCATGGAGTTCTAAGACTAATGATGATGACTAAAGGTATACCTAGTTGGTGCAAGTCATCTAAGAGGTTATGGGTTAGGTTTTGGTCAAGGCAAGGCACACCAAGGCATCACTTTTACCTGTTTCTACTTCCTTGATGCAGCCGGTCCGTCTTGAGTCTTCGTTCTTCGTCTTCATTAAGCTCAACCGACACTAGACCCACTGACCTAAGTAATTGACAAACAAGGTGCACTAGTATACCACAGAAAAGGGCACTAACACTCACCTAGTTTGATAAGAAAATAAAAATATTTCAGTCAGACAATACTTTAGAATACTTTGAAGGTGAACTGTGGGGTTATTTAGAGGAGTATGAGATGATTCATCAAAGCTCTTGTACATACACTCTTTGGTAGAATGGAGTGGCAGAAAAGAAGAATCATCATCTTCGTGAAGTTACTCGGAGTCTCTTGGCAAGGATGAAAGTTCCCAAGTGTTTTTGGGTTGATGCAGTACTACAACTGCATATCTTAATAACTGTATGCTATCCAACGTATTGAAGTTGAAGTCCCCACATCAGGTCCTTTGTATAGAACAGCCTTCTTTCATTGTTACACCTCATGTCTTTCGGTGTGTGTGTGTTTCATTCATGTCCTCAGTTCGAATTGGACCAAGTTAGATCCAAAAATCATTCTAGTTGTATTTTGGGGTATCCCTCCACACAAAAGAGATACAAGTGTGTTAATCCTATGTTCAGGAAACATTTTGTCTCTATGGATGTAACCTTTTTTAGTCCATGCCATATTTTTCCCGTAATAATGTCTCTCTTCAAGGCGAGCTTAGAGAGTTGAAAGAGAGGCATCCATCGCCAGTTTATCCCCTTCTTGTTCCTCATAGTCCACTGGCTTATCTCCTTCCTATTATTCTTTCTTGTCTTCAGTTTCTCTGCCTTCCATATTCCAAGAGGCGGTCTCCAATCCGAAGTGGTGCGAGGCTATGATGGAAGAGATGAGGACATTAATAAAGAAGGACGCGTGGGAATTGGTAAGATTTACCCAAAGGAGCAAGTGAGTTGCAAATGGGTCTTTACAGTAAAATACAAGGCAGTGAGCTCTTTTGAAAGGTAAGCTTGTTGCCAAGGGGTACACTTAAACATATGGGATTGATTACAAGGAAACGTTTGCACAAATAGCCAAGATGGACTCCATACAGGTTCTATTGTGGCTTACAACCAACTTTGTTTAACCGTTGTATCAGTTAGATGTGAAAAATGTGTTTCTCCATAGAGACTTGAAGGAGGAAGTGTATATGTCTTCTCCACCTAGTTTGAAGTTCCCCAACAATGAAGGAAAGGTCTGTAGGTTGAAGAAATCTATTTATGAGCTCAAATAATCTCCCTGATCTTGGTTTGAGAGGTTCAATCAAGCAATGAAGAGGACAGAGGTTAAAACCAAAGCTGGGAAACTTCCGCCCTTGAATGGGATGCCAGGGAGTTCCTGGTAGCGGGGGTCCAACGTGCCTTAGGACGAAACTCGGGTAGGCGCCCCGTGCACCAGCTGCCTTAAATGGCTCTTTGGTGGGAACGTCTATGATATCTGGGGTTTGCTCCGGGTTGATAATGGAGTCTACCATCAACGAGTTGGTGTGAGAATCCTAAGGAGATCGAGGACAACCGAAGGGGGTAGCGCAGGCTGGCTACCTGTTACCGCACACTCTCTTTGTGAGGCGACAAGGACAGTCGATTACAGTTATAATTCTTTATGTGGATGATATTGTAGTGATAGGAAACAATTCCCAAGAGATTCAAAACTCGAAAGAATTTTTTACAAAGGAGGTTGAGATTAAGGATACAGGAAATTGAAATTTTTTCTAAGTATAAAGGTTACTCATCAAAGAAAGGTATCTTAATTTCTCAATGAAAGTATACCTTAAACCTTCTGAAGGAGATTGATAAGCTAGGTTCTCGAATAGCAGACAGTCCTATTGATACTAATCATAAGTTTAGCTGAAGTGAGGGAGAGTTGTTACCAAATAAAGAGATGTATCAAAGATTGGTTGGCAAACTACTCATATCTTTCTCTCACCTGACTTGACATATCATATGCAGTGAATGTGGTGAGTGAGCTAATGCAAACTCCTTGGGTTTCTTACTCGGATGCGTTTGAAAAAATCTTGAGATATTTGAAGAAATCACCTAGGAAGGGCATTTTGTTTGCAAATCATGGATATCTACGCATAGAGAGTACACTAATGGAGATTAGGCTGGTAGTGTAAATGACAACAACTACAGGATATTGTACTTTTGTTAGAGGAAATTTGGTCACCTAGAGAAGCAAGAAACAAAATGTAGCGGCTAAGTCTAACGCTAAAGCAGAATATAGGACTATGGCTTGTGGGGTAGCAGAGTTATTGTGGCTGAAAATTATGTTACGTGGTTTGGGAATAAAAGTGAATGCTCCTACGAAGTTGTTTTGTAATAACACGGAAGCTATTACCATGGCACAATCCAATTCAGCACAACCATACCAAGTACATTGAAGCAGATAGGCACTTCATTTGTGAGCAAGTTATCTCTCGAGACCTTTCAATTGTTTACCATTTGTAACAACTGAGAATTAGCTTGTTTACCATTTGTTTACCATTTGTAACAACTGAGAATTAGCTTGCTGGCGTTTCACTGAGGGAGTTATTAGGCCAAAATTAGAATCTACTCTTAGCAAGCAAGGCATGATAGATATCTATGCCTAGCTTGAGAGGGAGTGTTGAGATATGTGTTTAGAAAGGGCCTTTTTTGTAAGATGGGATAGAATAAGGGCCTATTTGTATTTTTCTAAAGTTCCTTTTATATAAATAGAGAAGAGGGTTGGGACGCAGGAAGCTTTTTTTCCTTTCCTCCAAATATTCTCATTTCTTCTCCTTTCTCGTTCTCTTCTTCTTCTTTTACTTCTTCTTTTCTTTCTACATCTCTTTAAGATTTATTCCTCTTTTCTACTCACTCCATCCAAATGAATCCCATCTTATAAATTACCCAATCCAAGAGTTCTTTCAAACTACTGACGCATTTTAAGTAAGAATAGCTCACAAGTATCTTTAAGGCGTCCATTCTTTTTGTATAATGGTAACAGTAGCCCACTTGATGATTGGATTAGGCCAATGGGCAAGGCAGGCCATTCATCATCGGCAATGTTTTAAATAGTGTGTAGCATTTGGCGCTCTATAGCGTGCAACGTAAGCTAGACAATACTTAATATTTTTTAATTGAAATAATAATAAAAAAATATGATAAATTTTACAAAATGCATAGTTCCTATGAGTTCTTGACAGCAAATTTGGATGGTCAACCACATATTTCCATGCAAAATCTCTCTCTCTCTCTCTCTCTCTCTCTCTCTCTCTCTCTCTCTCTCTCTCTCTCTCTCTATGTGTGTGTGTGTGCGCGCGCCTTTAGACATCTCTAAGTGTAACCTCTTTTTATATTTATTGAAACATCACAAATTCACGATATGGACCACAATTTGGATGGTCTAGATTGATTTAAGTTCTCTATCCACGATATGGACCACAATTTGGATAGTCCGGATTGATCTAATGTAGTGCCACATGTGATGGGGATGAGTCAGTACCATTTCTAAAATAGGTGTTGAACTAACATAGAAGAAACACTTGAGAGAGAGAGAGAGAGAGAGAGAGATTTCAGGTAGCGTATGCTACCTACGCTACATGTAGCGTATGCCACATGCCCCGTAGCTTAAGCTACGTACCGTTTTAGCTACGCTACACTACGTAGCGTACACAACATGCTACACTACGAGCACTACCAAAAACAATGATCACTGACCTAGCCTGGCGCAAACATCAGACCTAGATTTCAAGCCAAGGCCTGGACCTTAGGCCAAGTTTACGAGCCCTAGCAAGGCCAAGATGCCCGGCCCATTACCACTTCGCGGTACTTACAAGAACAAAAGAGACAGATCTGCACTAAATATTCTGGGATTTTAAACATGATATCATGAAAGTTTCAGAGAGGGTAATTGAGCAAAAGATTAAGGCATGAGATAAACGTATCGAAAAATCAATTTGAATTTATGCCCGGAAGCATGGTGTGCCGTAAAGGCCATTACGTAAAGGTAACGGTGGCAACCGTTACATGTTACAGGGTTGTAACGGACATAGCGGCCGTAATGCAAAAAACAACCTGTAACCACCATTAATGGTCCGTTGCGCCCCCTGTAAAGGTCATAACAGCCCTGTAATGGTTTGTTAGGGGGTAAATACAGGTTTTTCAGATTTTTTTCAACGTTATGGGGCAGATACAAGTTTTTTTCTGATTTTTTCTTTTAATAAAAAAGGAGACCGTAACGGCCATTACGGGGGCCGTAATAGTCATTACGACCCGTATCGTAAAGGTAATGGTGGTGGCCGTTATGGCCACCGTTACCGTTACAAAATACCTTGCCGGAAGGTCAACCATTAAGGCTATGTCCTACTTAGTTGATGGAAAAATATAGGGAGAGGAAGGATCTCCACATGGTCTTTGTTGACTTAGAGGAAGCACATCATAGGATCACGAAAGAGATAATTTGGTAGGTGTTGGGAAGAAAGGAGTCCCAAGAGGATGGCAAAAAAGATTCACAGAAAGAAAAAGACATGACAACCAAAATAGACAATGTCACTGGTGCTATCTTATTTCCATTGCCATGTCAAGGACAGATATTCCTTCAAACTCAGGCCAAGCCATAGGGACATGAACTAGTTTTTTGGTGCAGGATCCACTTTTAAATGCAGGAAAGGATATTTTTGAACAAATGGAAGCAGATCCTGCTCTAACTAACTGCAGAAACAGAACCTTGGATCAAAATCTGGTTAATCTTTTGTAAATAAGAGCAGGAATCATTTTTAGAATAACAAAGCCAATGAGTTGAACTAGTTAAGAAAGTTTTGCAGCAGAAAACCAATTTTAGATGAACCAACTGATCTAAAAGAGTTTTGCAGCAGAAAAGCTACTAAAGAATCTCTAAATATAAAAAGTAAATAGAAGACGACAACTATTCCTAAAACATTTTAGATCTAGTGCAAAATCAAAGCCTATTTCTGTGGTTTTGATTCCAATCAGAACAGGTGTTTGGTCCAGACTCGTCACCAGACGTATCTGATCGAGGTCTTTCATCCAGCCAATCTGGACTGTTCATGAATCCTGGATCTTCATTTGGATAGATGGTGGTCCAAATATTCAACCTGGACAGTTGGATCTTTCATCGAGAGCCACAGATGGGATTCATCGGAGCCAGATCTTCAATCAGATGGTCTGATCTTTGATCAGCCAGCTTCTGGAGCCCATCTGGGACCCATCTGGATGTGTGCCTGGAGGCATCATGAAGTCTCATATAAAACTCTATGCCAATCACATGGTACTCATCGTTTATTCAGGATTCTACATCAACGAGACAACTGAAAAGCCAATTCATATTAAAATCAACAAAGCAAAGAAGAGTTTCTCCAGAAGAACCAAAAAAATCAGGTCCACTTCTCAACAAAGAAGAAACAGGTAACACTGAGAGCATAGAGAACAAACAAGGAAAATGAAGCCTTAACATCAAATGCAAAATCCATCCTTGGTTAATAAATACACTTGGTTAGTAGATTTTCATATAGGAGTTAGATAATCACATGCCTGTATTTAAGGCACCCCTCTCTACATGCAAAAATATACTGACATGGCACATTTGTGCAAGATCGAAGCCATCTATCAGGTGGGTCCCTCCTAAATGCTCTGGCCTAAGATTCAGTCTGGTCACTCATCAAGTGGTTACAATGTAGAAACAAATACTCACATAGAAATTTTTTTTCAAAATTTCTTTTCAAGCACATGACAAGTGACAGCCTGAATCAGAAGCCAGGGCATCTAGGAGGTGAAACCCACCCGATGGACATTTTTCACACACCTGTGCCATGTGAGCACGTGTTGGCATATGGAGGGCTTTCCCTGTACAAGCCACTTCATATTTCTAGCATTTGCCACAATATTAATTTCATAATTATGTATACATCGCAAGGAAGGAAAAAGAAATGCAACTATGCACTTACCGTGGATTAATAAATGGCAAGCTCCATAAGGAAGCGACGAGATTGACGAACTCGAGGCAAACCACATGAAGAAAAATGAGGTTTCTCTACAAGAAAGCAATATACATGTTAACCAGAATCTTGATCAGGCTTCGACCCCGATTGGTTGGGCAGTTTTCTCAATATTTCAGCTTCTCTGGCTATCTGAATATCTGATGGCCAAAAGGTCTGTTGCATAACTTTAAAAAGAAAGCGAGGAAGCAGCGCTACAATTGTTATCAGTAAAATGGTGAGCCAATATGTCGGCGAAAGGGCCAAATGGTAAATTGTCCTGCCAAACACAAAAGTTTTAGATACTGCAATATGATCGTATAAGGATTGATAGTCTGCAAGAACTATAGACCTTGTCCTACCATTGGCGGGAGGAATATATCCCACATCAGAATTAATAAGACCTATGTTTTGTATAGACCCCCTATTTTTGCTCCATTGTAGGACATGGTGACTCCTAGAAGTAGTTCGTCAATGCGCCAGTAAAAATATTTTTACTAAACAGATATTTTAAATATTTATATTTAAGATTATCCTAAAAGTGGGAAAAAAAAAGTATAAATAGTTATTTATGAGTAAATATATCCCAATAATGAGATAATAATAATTATTATTATAATAATAATAACTAAAATGTTAGAAATGTACATTGAACCATTTCCAGCAGAGTCGTTCAAAGTGGCAAGAAACCTAGAAAGTGTCATGTCCTTGACACAGGTAAGACTATATTTCTTGTCGACTAATAAACCAATCCTCATATATAATTCCAAGGACACAAGAAATATGTAAATGACCATATTTACCAGTAATTAGGAAAGGCAGGTATGGAATCCAATATCACCATGCAAGCGTAGGTGATGATTATTGACCCCCATGTAGCAATGTGAGTGATCAATACCCAGCGCTGGATGTCCATTGCCAAGTGGACATTCACGAGCACGACGACTGAAATTGTCCACAAACTGCCCATACTCCAGATATCAATCTGACTGTTCCTGTAAGTAAATAGAGGTATATAGAAGAGAACAAGACTTTGCCAAAGAGTGTCGATCATTGTAATCCAAAAGAGGTTCATATTGTAACTCTCTTGTCTATGCCCCGCACCATAGAGTTTTGGATGCTGGAGGAGTGTCTTGTGACTCAGGTCCTTGTCCAGAATACCCACCACGATCGTAGGAACAGAAGTGTAGATGACAGAGTAGAACACGCTGCTCCAGTCTGTCAAAGCAGAAGTTGTAGAAAATGCTGTGCATAATATATACCTGCAAATAAACATGTTATCAAGCTAAGCAGCATAACACCATTGTAGCATATAATTAGGTGATGAAGTTACATCTCAAGTTTGAGATGAGTGAATTCCTTAGAATGGCAGCCCCCATGTCTTAGTAAACAAAATCTAGCCGCAAATCACCAAAAATACTGCAAAGTGCTCCATTTTTTATTCATTTGTGCAAGGAATGTTTAAGTCAACAAGCAAAAGCCTGGCTAAATAAGTGTTGGTGTTAGTTGGGTTATAAAACACCTGCCAATAATCATGAGAGTTTCTGTTTCAAATGGGTTCATAAAGCCAACTCTACTATATGGGATAATGCTACGGTATGATGACAATGCTGACATTTAAGTTGACACAAATAACAGTATTGGCATTCAACTAGTCTGAGAAAATCTGAAGTGTGAGTCTCATCAAAAACAAAAGTAGATGAAAGTATTATCAATGACTCGAGATGAGAGTCTGTGGAGCTCTGTAGAGCCCACCATGTTGCGTACGAGGGATCATGTAACAGTATCATCCAGCATATCAACTGATACAGCCCTGTAATGTTTGTTTTTCCTTTTTTGAAAAAAAAAAACATCTCAAAATTATTGGTAAAATTATTATAAAAAAATGTGACGATCCCAAATAGGTAATTCTTTTTTTTTGGGGACATGTATTTGATGGTTTAATGGGCCATTCTTTGGCTATAATGTTGTCTGTCAAGTGGTGTCAGCTTGAGCTGTTGAAAGTCGACCAAATAAACCCTAATCGAACACAAATCAAGTATGATTCGGTGGATTAGGGTCCATTACATATAAATACAACAAAAGAAAGATGGTAGACGAAAAAATGTGAGTTTGGGCCTTTTGATATTTCCCAAAATGTTCTACTCCAGTTCGGTTCATTGAATCCCACTCAAAATTTGTGTTTTGATCCTCAAAATAGAACTAGATCCAGTTTAATATTAGCTAGTCTAAAATTAGTTTTAAGTTTCCTTCATGGTTGAAATGAATAAAGAAGTTAAAAACGAGGGAAACTAAAAGTAAAAACTTCCATAATAGGAAATCTACAGCTGTATCTGAGTGCAACGACCACAGAGGCCCCATAATGATGCCAATATGGGTATCAACCAATACAAGCCTATCACTCAAAAAAAAAAAAAAAAAAAATCAACCAATACAAGCCAATACAGCCCATTTTTTCATAAGGGACTGATTTGCCAACACATCACATGATAGGAGGCAATACAGCCCATTCTTCATAATGGACCAATTCACCCCCGTATCCCATAACGGGGGGTAACCATTTCCTATATGTAACAGCAGATACTACCATAATGTAACCATTTATGTATACCATGGTTGTGCATTTGACATCCACTCTGTCCATCAGGTGTTCCTTCCCATTTTCATTGTACACCAAAAAACAAATTCCAATCCAAAATTTAGATGGGCCACACCATTGGAAACAATGTACATAACGAAAAAAGTCTCTATGTTCGTGTGGTATGGCCTGCCTGAGCTTTTGATCAGTCTGATTTTTGGACTGTATATACATCCTAGCAAGGCACACCTGATGAACAGGTTGGATACAGTGTACACACCATGGTTGGCTCCAGGCACAAACCTATGGTAGGTGTCCCCTCCCCATCGTTCCCTCTGCATCCCACCTGAGTGGTAGATCAGGATAATTTTTTGGTCCCACGGCCTAGAATTGACAGGTTAATCTGAAGGACAAAGTGGATTCCACATGCACCACACAACGGCCTCATAGAGCTCAAGCGTTTTACCCACTGCATAAACCAGGTGTTGCAGAGGATTCACATCCAGTTTTTTCAAGTAGCTAGCCAGTTTTGGCTCAGGCGGCTCAGCATGTTCCTACCATGTCAGGCTGGAGAAGCCATGAAGCGTATCATGGCGAGCACGTGTTGTCTTGCAAAGAGGCATATGGGGAATATCCAGCGCTGAGATCGGATGGATGGGCTTGTCTTGGAAAACAAAGCCATTGGCAACAACTACCAATGAGCACAAATCACCTATGGGGCGATTCACACAAATCGCCATAGCATTATTCAATGGACAATTCTGAATAGACCTGGGCCCAACAATTACTACCTCTACACGAGTTCGTATACACCAGGCACAATACCCAATTAATGCACCCAATGATTTTAAATGCATAGATTGGTCAAAGCATCAATCTGAACCGTTCATTGGGTTCATCCCATTCGTCATAGCGCAGATGCAAAATTCACACTTCCTAGAGGAACTTGTCATTCGATAAATGCCATATGAAAATGGGCAGTCTAGATTAAAAAAGTTCCAATCTAAATCCAATATAAATAGTCCAACCATAGGGTCAGCATGTCAACAAGGAACTGTTTTGATTCCATCACAGCCGAGGCTCCACAAACCAACAGGTCTCGAAAAGACAGTTTGTAATGTTGGTAGCTTGGCAATCCAACAATTATGAAGTGAGAGGCCTTTTTTTTAAGTAAATAACATCTGGTCAATATGAATTCATAACAAAACACTATTTTAAATTATTTATCTTTTATATTTCAGAATCTATCTTCCACACACATGCATGCGTGCAAGGTTGACTAGTAGAAACAAATAGAAAAAAATAATAATAAATAAATCATTCTTAAACCTACTTTTCACACGTGAAAAATGTGTACACAATCCAAACTGGTCATCATGTTGGCCCCACCTTGAACAGGCCATACCCGAAATCCCTCCCATTGTACAATTCTAATCCTTTCAAAAAAAATTTAGGCGAGAGTGGATGGTTAAATGAACTTCATTTGACTTATTAATAACCATCTAACTTTTGATGCAGACACAAAATCATTCAAGGTGTACCAACGGAGAAGGCGCCAACATAGGCGTTTATTGAGGAACTGAAGACCCGCTGAAGACCTTTCACATGTGATTGGACACATAGAAGACCCCACTCAGGGAAGACACGCGTGTGAAGGAAGAAAAGAGAAGAAACGAAGATACATCTTCAGGCGCCCGATGCCTTCGGGCGCCCAACCATAGCCGATGGGGCGCCCGAACTTTCCCTGACGAGCACCCGAACTTTTCTGGAGGTTTTCGGACGATTTCGGGCGACCGATCAAGCGCCCGAACTTTCTCGCACTTTTGTTTATTTACACGTTTTGCTTAGTTTTAGGGATATTTTAGTAATTTTATGTCTTTTATTTGCTTATTTAAGTGGGCTAAGCCCTAAAAACGGATTAGTTGATTATTATTGATTAATGAAAGCCTCTTGGTGCTTCTTCTCTCTCTTTTCTCTCTCTCATGGTGATGTTTCTTCTTCCTTGATAACCCTTTTCTTCTAATTGCTTCTTGTGCCCCTCTAATCATTCTTCCAGGTAATTCTATCTTTTCTAAACCTATTTGCTTCATTAGCCACAATCACAAAATCTAATTTTGAGCATAAACTCTAAAGTTTTCAGATTTTCAAATCCTTAATCCGAAATCCCTTGATTTTCTAGATTAGAGATTCCTATTGATTGATTGAGTTATGACCATACAAGATCGGGAGGTCCTATCCCTCGCCGGATCCAACCCTAGCTATACTTGAAACTCAAACTTCGTGGTTGTGACGATTGGCCCAATCCGTTGCAAGCTCCTTGTGGATTTTCTTAATTTATGATGAGTGATTCTGAATTTTAAATTATTTATTTCTTTTATTTTCTGCTGTTTAATTATGTTCATGAGCATGCATCATAATTAGGGCTGTCCTACGTCAACTTTCCTTCCCCAAAAGTCCCCCACTAGAATGGTTAGGATTGTCGGATTAGCATGATTATTGCAGCATGGCCCACCCAAAAGGCAAGTAAAAGAAAGTGACCAACACCAGAACTAGCACTAGTTTTAGCATTTACCTAAATCTATTAATCATAAGTTGAGAGCTTAATAAGATGACAGGAATTTTTAAATAGAGATCCTTTCATAAACAGAATAAACCATGTGACTTTCCTTTGCCAAAGATTAACAGAAGCATGCAAGTACATGATCCATTAGACAAATTTCAAGAGTTAGAACTTAGAACTATCAGGTTAAATAGAAGAGGCATTTTCTTTGAGGGTGTTTGTGCAGAGTAAAAGCAACCCTTCTACATTTCCTCACTGAATTGCAAAACGGACTAACAGCAGGGAGCCCATGGCTTCATGCTATGAGTTCCTTTTTCTTCTTTTGTTTTTTTCTTCTTCTTTTTGTCTGTGTGTGTGTGTGCATGCGTGTGATAAAGGTAATTTCATATTATCAGCTTCCTTCCCCATTTGCAGGAAGAACTCCCGCAATTCAGTTTTTGTGTCCTTATCCAGACAAAAACATTAGGATTGTAGGGCTTTTTTCATAGAAGGTCGAGGAAACGGATGACACAGATCCAAGCCACCCAAATCATCAGACCACGTCAAACCTCAATGAAATTAAAGTGCTAGAAAGGTTCCTTTCACGTTAATACTCCCTTACATAAATTGATGGGACTAAACCAGTTGGCTCATAACTACCAATTGATGAGTAGCATACCATTCAGTATTCAGAACTAGTTTTTTTACTTCTAATAAAGTCTAAACCAGTGAGTTCATAATCACTTTCCAGTTTTAAAGAAATATTGCATTTATCAATATATCTTTGGTGCAGGTCTAAGTCACACCAAGGGTCCCAACATCTTTTGAATTTGTGAACCATTTGCTTCTGACTTTTGGTGCTAAACTTCTGGGTTTCCATTGCTATTTTAGATGATTATGATTGTTTGGATCTCTGAAGATCTTGGGGTTTGATTCTCTAGATCTACACATTCTATTTTAAGCCATTATGCTTTGGCAAGATTTTTGTGGATTCAGTTGTTACTGTTTAGTATCTTATTGTGTATAGACTAGCTTGATTTCTTAATCAATCTTAAAGAGGTGGAGAACCCTGGTTAAAGATTTAAAAGGATTATAAGATGTTTGTTCATGGTCTATGACTCTATAGAAGGGGATTGTTCTAGAAGGTAGAGACATTATATAACTCTTGAGTTTTCTGAAGCTCTTTTTCTTTTTCTTTTTCCCCATTTTTTTTCGAAGATTGTTTTCTGAAGTTCTTTGAGTACTTATAACCAGCATAGTGATTTCAATTCCAATAGGTTATTTATCCCTTTCAGTTCCAATATTCTTGTGTGGTCTGTGTGCTTTCGACTATTTTAACAATTCGAGTTCTCATTCATTCTATAACCAAATTGCATCATTTGGTGATTGATGCCAAATTTCAACTATATATCACATCCTAATGGCTTTGAAGGCAGTGAAAGAAAACAAGTTCGCACAAGTAACCCACTGACCAAGCACTCAGAGAGCGAGTAGATCGATTCGCACATAACATAGGTGATCTCACTAATCAAGTGAGAGATCTCCAGTGCAAAAGGAATCCAAAGACCAAGGTTGGAGCACAAGGGAACGGGTAGGTCCCCATCGCATTCCTTACCAACCAGTGGCCCAAGCTGGTGAAGACACCAATAATCAAATTGTCGATTGTTAAAACATAAGAAAGATCTTAGAATAAATGTAGAAGCTTCAAATTTCCATATCCATTTACACTTTAACGACTTCAATGATCGGCAAAGCAAGGTGGAGGTGTTCAATACAAGGAAGTCACCAACCATTAGAAGATTAAATTGGTACTCATTTAGTTCTTTGGTCATGCATTAGCATAGTGGAATGGTCTTCATGCCAAACAGATCCATCAACAATGACCAGGCGGTAAGGCTAACTTCCAAGGAAAGGAGGTCACCAACCATCTAAAAGTTAAATTGATTGCTTTGATTCTCTGGCCACGCATTAGCACAGTGGAATGGTATTTAAGCCATAACGAATCCACCAACAATGATGGAGCAGTAAGCTAACTTCCCATGAAAGGTGGCCAGTTGGCCATAGGAACTCCCATAGGTTAAGGGACAATACACAAACATCCAACAATGAAGCAAAACCCCAGCCTATGGGGAAGACAAGATGATGAGGACGCAAGATCATTTCAAGTTTACCAACGAAGAAAGCGCCCATCACTAACACCTTCCTTGTGGTTAGGCGATGATTGAGGAGCATTGAAGACCCTACGCACATGATTTGGCACATAGAAGACACGTGTGTAGGATGGAAGAAGACCCGACTGAAGGAATAAAAGAATGCCTTTCTGAAGGTGGTCAGCGCCTGGCCAAATTGGTCACTGAGCGCCCGAAATTCTGCATTTTGCAGTTTTTCTTGCTGGACGGTTTTTGTCTCAACCGGGCGCCCGGCCAACGTACGAACTGTTTTTTTTTTAATTTGTTTTTTACCAATATTTTAGGGGCATTTTGGTACTTTTATGTTTTCTTTTTGCTTATTTAAGTGGGCTAAGCCCTAATAACGTTTTTAGTTTATTGATTAATGAAAAGAAAACCCTTTGGTTGCCTCCTTCCTCTCTTCTCTCTAATCGTGCTTCTTCTCTTTCCTTGATCTTCTTCTTCTAACTTCTTCTTGTGCCCCTCCAAATTCTTCAAGGTAATCATCTTCTTTGTTCTATTTTACAGTTTTGCTAATCCTTCCTCGATCAAACCTTGATAATCGATCTAAACCCTAAACCCCAAAATTCTCAAATCCCTAATCCGAGAAACTTCCTGATTCTTCAGGACTAGTGATTTTCATTGATCGATTGGGTATGACCATGCAAGATCGGGAGGTCTTATCCCTCACCGGATCCAACCTAAGTAATAATTGAATTCCATACTCTATGATTGTGATGATGGCCCGCTCCATTGCATGTTTTGCTTATGATTTTCTCAGTTATGATGATTAATGCTAGAATTTTAGATTATTATTACCTTTTATTTCCGCTGAATAATTGTGTTTATAAACATGCATCATAACTAGGCCATCCTGCATCACAGGAAGTGGCCATGGACAAGGGACCATAACCCCCAAGTTAGGACAAAGTTGCACTCCTTTTGCATGCTTTAAATATAAGCAACTGGAACATCATGCTTTTGAATGTCCTTTAGGGGGTGTTTGTTTTGTTGTAAGTGGAGAAAAATGCTTGTAAATTTATGTAAATGGGTAATAATTACCATTTAACCATGTTTGGTGTGGATGGTAATTACCTCCTTGCAAAAGTCATTTGAAAATGATTGACACAAGTTCGTGGGCCCCACTGTAATGTCTGTGATATATCCATGCCATCCATCCATTTTAGCGAAAAGTAGATCCGAAACTCAAGTGGCCCACTCCATAGGAAATTGTGTACGTAAAAGTTTTTTAACGATAGGCATTCAACCAACTCTTTTGTGTGGTGTGGTCCACTTAAGCTTTGGATCTGCCTCAATTTTTGGATCATGCCCTAAAACCAGTCCACAAAATGGATGGACGGCGTGGATAAGCCACATATATCACAGTGGGCCCCACATGAAATTAGCACATTTCTCCATTTTAGTGTCCAAAAAGCAATCCATCACTGTCAACATAGAAATTAGTGTAGGAATTACCTTGGTAATTAATCATTACTCATTTGCATGCATTTACAAGAGGGAATTGGGAAACAAACACCCCCTTAACCAGTCCAGAGTAAAAGTAGATTCGATTGAGCAAAGGATTCACGTTGAAGACAGATCAGATCACACAAAGACAAAAAGAAGAGGACGACACATCAATAGAGTATGAAGAACTTTTTCTTGAGAGGTTAGATAATGAATAACATACATATGATGGTGGGACATAGCCAGTAGAAGTGGTGAAGAGTGTGGAGATTAGGGGCAGATGCCGGTTACCTAGTGGGCAATGCTATAAGATGCATCTAACGATCAATTAATGATGGTTGCAGCGTAATATCTTCTCACCATGTTTAACTTCTTGTGGGAATATATGCACAATTTAGGTATAGATGGAAAAATGGTAAGAAGAACAGTCTCACAAGAGATGGTAGACAAACAAAAAGAACATGAGTATCTGTGTCCATATCACTCTTCGGTTCAAGAAAGGGGGTTACATCTCTATTACCTCCAATGCTTAGTATCCTTCTCTATCAGATAATGTGACGTGCAGTGTGACATGGTCCCCACAGATAAATCTAACTTTTGCTTGGGAGACTATGGTTGTCGAACCAAGATATGGCGCATTTGACTTAAGCTAACACCTATTCCTTCGTCAAGGATGTGGTTAATATCACATTACACTTGATGAAGTAGCTTCAAGTGCCCAAATATGATAAATAGGAGCATAAATCACAAGGAAGAGAAAGAAGCAGAAGAGGAGTATCAGAAGAAGCCACACCAAGTACTGAGAAGCCACAAACGAGCATCGTAGAGAGAAGATATATGATAAAGGCAACTTGGTCATTATTTATCTAAGCAAAGAAATTTTTTCAAGGGGAACTTATAACAGGGTCATATAAAAAAAAAAAAGCCATGTCAGGTCACGAGGAAGTTGGTTAACAACACCTATCAAATCAAGTTTCCAGATAACTTAGATATCTCATAGACTTTCGATGTGATTGTTTTGTTCAAGTAATGTACCAAAGTGTTTAACATACGAAAGGAAGTCATTGCTGATAAGGCCAGACTCCTAAAGAAGGAAGAAGTTAAACAAGTGTTGTGCACGCAGCTTACTAACACGAGTAGAGACCGATATAAGCAATACTCGACAAAACAGAAGGAAAAGCCCCATTTTGAATGCATGTGGGTTATAGGCGACGATTTTAAAAGGCTTGATGCAGACCTCTACTGCACCTAGTTATGGCCCTTGATAGAGTGGAACGCCATAACAGAATTCATGTAGCCAAACCCAATTAGTTGGGATAAGGCTTAGATGATGAGGATGATGACGACGATGATGCAGACCTCTACTGCTTGTCTGAATTATATAGCCAAAACATGTGTTGACTTTGTTGATTGTGTGTTGTTGGTTATTGGGGCTGAATTTCTGGGCTACAGTAGATATTTTTGGAGGATTCTAGTTGTTGGCTTTGCTTATTCTTTTAAGATCTTGGAGGTTGAATCTCTAAATATCCATGATGTTTTGAGGGCATTACATTTGGCAAAATCTTTTTAGATTCATTCATTGCTACGTAATATTCTACTTTGGATGGATTAAATTTTGAATCAATCTTAGAGTTGGAAAATCTTGGTTAAAGATTACTAGGATTCTAAGACGTCTTCAAGCTGTATAAAGGGGGGTTGTTCTTGGAAGTAGAGACATGAAATAATTCCAAGTTTCCTAAAGTTTTTCTTTAAGTGCTTGGAAATGGCAAAATTATTGCAAGTTCATTAAGTTGTTTATACTTCTCTATTCAAATAATCTTATGTGGTGTGTTCACTTCACCTATTCAAGTGATTCAGGTATTAAATTATCAATCAATTGATAACCAGATTGCATCTATATAAGAAAGAATTTGAATCCGCATATCTGAAAGTTCTCCAAGTTCAAGAAATAAGAATGCAGAAGGAGTTAGAACAGAAACATAATAGCGAAAAGAATATGGACATGTACAATTATACAAATTGAGAACATGATGCCTTAATATCAAACCTTACATACCAGAAAAGCATCAAAACGAAGACAGCATTTCGGTAGAAATTGTATAAAACCAAATAGCCAACGCGTTGATAATTCCAGTGTCCATGCACAAGGAGTAATCTTTTCAGAAACCGGAACTGTCCCATAGCAAAATCTGATGCCATAACTGCTTGACGTCCTTCCTGCCCACATATCCCAACGCCAACATCCGCCATTTGGATCATTGAGACATCGTTGGCCCCTGTCAAGAATGTTTTGGGTGAAAAGGAAGATTGGATGGAATACTTGGACTCTCACACAACCAATATAAATTATAAGATTGACGGAAAATCATTTTTTGGCCAGAGGAAAAGCTCTTCATATTAAAGATCACTAAGTGCATTTCAATTGGGAAACCAGATTTTGTAGAACTGTAGGGAATCTTACTAATGAAGAGAATCAAGTTTGCAGGAAATTCATTGTGAAGCCAACAACATGGAACATCAGAGTCAGATCTAGTGTGGGGCTTCGTATTAATGACAAGAATAAAGTTCAAAGCAAATTCATGGTGATGCCACCACCCCACCAACTCAAACATAAATGATTCCATTAAAAAGATACCAACCCTGTTCTCATGAGTATCTGGCAGAATAACTATAAGAATAGTCAACTCACCATAGACAACATCAGATTCAGTTGAACTGCAGGGCAGCTTATTAATAAAGAGAATAAAATTTGCAGGAAATTCATAGTGAAGCCAACAACGTGGAACACCAGAGCCAGATCTACTGTGGGGCTTCTTATTAATGACAAGAATAAAGTTCGAAGCAAATTCATGGTGACGCCACCACCCCACCGCCCAAACATAATGATTCCATTAAAAAGATATCAACCCTGTTTTCATGAGTCTATGGCAGAATATCTAAAAGAATAGTCAACTCACCATCGCCTATGGCCAATGTCATATCGCTTGTCCTGCTTTTGATTAGATCAACCATCCCGGCTTTTTGCAGAGGAGCAACCCGACAGCAAAGTACGACCCGACATGAGGTTGCCAAATCAAAAAGCTGTAGAAAACAGAGAATAATAGATGATTACTTAAAACATGCATCCATACACAAAGTAGTAAAAGCTTCTAAGATTAAGTTGATCCTGTTCCAACATGTACGCATCCACAAAAGCACTAAATGGGACCCAGCATATGGTGAAAGACAAATAAGACCTTTCCACAGATTAGAATGGCACACACACATATGCTCCCCTGCGAACTTGAGCGCAAGAGTCTCATGAAAGCAAGATCGGGTGGCCCCCCCTGTGATGTTTTGACGACATCAACTCCAACAATTGGATTTTTCACCTCATATTAGTCCCAGGGCCCAAAAGACATGCCAATCCACCAGTTAGGTGGCCACACAACAAGGAACACTAAACAGGGGAATGTCCACCCTTGTTTTTGCACGAGGTTCACCTGCTACACAAAGTGTCCTGTTTTTTGCATGCCCCTTCATCCAAGGCAGATGAATGTGCTGAATGGTAAGGATTCCACATACACAGCACAGTAAGCCCGTACAAAATCAAGGGTGAGTGTCCCCCCAATCCCTCCCTCTCTACATTTCACGGATTATAATGGTGCAAGATTTATGCATATACATATATATATGGGCTGTCTCAGATGGCACTGGTACCAGGCTGTTGTGGGTCCCACGTGATGTTTGTGTCGGATCCACCCCATTCGTCATGCTTTGCCCCTCATGCTCACTGTAGAAACCAAAACTCAGGCTGATCCAAAAATTAGGTGCGGCAAACACGGGGAATGATGTAAAATCATGCCTAAAGCCACTAAATCCACGTTGTGAGCCACCTGGGTTCTAGAATGGCCTTTTTCTGTACCTTCATACCGTTGGGATGCGTCTAATGACTGGATCAGATGTAATATACACACCATGGTGGGCCGCGCAATCTGTCCAACTGCTTTTATTGGTTGCATATCCCCTCCCAATTTCTCCCTATGGTGTGGACCAGACTTGTATTTTCTATTTATCAATGGTTATAGATTGTTTCCCTATGGTGTGGCCCACCTAATGAGTAGATGGGACTGATATTTGCAATAAATGATCCTCATGGTGGGGCTAACCTATTAGAAAGGTTGGATGTCACATTCAGTTAATACAGATTAGAAGTTATCCGTTGGGTGGACCATAACTTGTGGTCCAACCAATTAGACTTGAGACCTATATACACATATAGGGAGAAATATAGACAGCTGAGTAGAGAAATTCAAGGAGAGGAGGAAGGATTTCCGCATGGTCTTTAATGACTTAGAGAAAGCAAGGGCCCCTGGAGAGTTAATCTAATGGGGTGTTGGGAGAGAAAGGAGTCTCAAGAGGATATATCGACATGATTAAGGATGCATATGAAGGAGTGGTAAAAAATGTGAGGACAACTGGTGGAGAGACAAGTGAATCCTAATTAATGTGAGCTTGTTCCAGGGATTGGCATTGAACACTTACCTTTTCGCATTGGTTATGGACGAGTCAAGAAGGCATTTACAAGAAGAGATCCCACAGTGTATGTTTTTTGTAGACGACATAATTTTGATTGAAAAAACGAGAGGGTGTAAACATAAAGCTAGATTGACAGAGAGGTGCTTTAGAAACTACAGGATTTAAAATCGTAGAAAAAAAAAATATGTGGAGTGCAATTTTAGTACCAATAGAAGGGGAAATAAGGAATTAGTTAAGATTGCTAAGCAAGAAGTTTCACAAAATGACCACTTACAATATCTTGGATCAATGATTCAAGAGAGTGGAGAGATTGAGAAGAATGTTGACCATAAAATTCAAGATGGGTAGAAGAAATGGAGATATGCCTTCGGAGTTTTATGCGATCATCGTGCAACACTCAAACTAAAAGGGAAATTTTATAGGATAGCTATAAGACCATCCATGCTTTATGGGACAGAATGTTGGGCACTTAAGGAACGACATGGTCATAGGTTGTTTGCAGCAAAAATGTGGATGTTGAGATGGATGAGTGGCAAGACAACGATAGAATTAGAAATGAATGCCTTCGAGAAAACATATGAGTAACACCAATAGCTAATAAGATGAGGTAAAGTAGACTTAGATGGTTTGGCGATGTGCAACGGTGATGAGAACATCAATTGTGCGCCTTTTAGAGTGTACCAGAGGAGGAAACGTCGCAGATTGAGTATTGAAGCAGATGAGTTGATGTGGATGGACGCTGGGTCGATCGGGCCCATTTTCTGACGCCCTACGAGTATGGGGCCGCAGGAGCAGCATGATCGTAGGACCATGAGGCGAATTTCACACCCTGTCGCGTTGGTGTTTTAGTCTTTAGGCAATTTTCTGTGTTTTTTTCTTATTTTAAGCACTTTAGTGCTATGGTTTAGTTTTATGCGTTTTTATGTTCTTTTTCTAGTTTTCAGGTGCTTTAATGCACTTTTTCTTTTCGTGGCTTATATACATTGTGAGAACCCTACTTTTTTATTATTGAATGAATAGGAATTCGTATGGTTTTCTTCATCTTTTATCAAAGAGATTAGGGTTTCAGGATTGGCCCTCGGGTGTTGAGGATTCCACCCCGATTTCATATTTTCCTCGTTCCTAGTTCTTCAAGGTGCAGAAAAAGGTAAGAATCTTCCGTTTTCATAATCTACTTTCTTTCATCTTGAACCTATTGTTTCTCATTCTCCTTCGTTCTTCTCTGATTCTTACCCTTTTGGCACGAACGGAAAAACAGGATAACTAGCCATAAAAATCGAATCCAAACTTGATTGTGGACTGGCTTATGCTAGATCTGGGATATCCTCATATCCCTAAGTCCACTTTTTTTTTTACGGTTTTACGTGATTTTATGCGAAGGGGCATGATCCTGACGAATCGATCTCATCTCTGTGTTGAGATTTGTTAAATTCCTGTGATTGAAAACAATTAGTTGATTAATTTTATTATGTGAAGCTCTTCAACCTGATTATACATGCATCTATAACTCATCACATGTCCTTGCATCAAATGGAGATCTAGAACTACTCCAATTAGGAGTGAGTTGGTGCAAGTTGAACTATTGAAGGCTCTAAAAGGGCAAGGGTAAGGCCCAAAAGGACATTGGTGGAGGTAGTAAGAAAAGACTTAATGACCAATATCGAACTAAAGTTATGGCCCTTGATAGAGTGGAATTGTGAACAATATTCATGTTGCAAACCCCAATTAGTTGGGATAAAGCTTAGATGATGGTGATGATCACACACACACACACACACACACACACACACACACACACACCAAAAAAAAAAAAAAAAACCTCTAGTGGATCCCCTCACCACAATTTCTTGTAGTGCAGCCTCCCCTCACACGTTCGCGCGCACACGTGCACACACACACTTATGTTATAAATAAATGTACTACTCAGATGATAAGAGCCATGCCTCAGGTTCTAGGTCTTTCTCCAAGATGTACACGAGACTGTTTCCGTCAATTATGAGTGCTAGTTGAGTGTTTGCCATGCCTGCCGCTTTCCCCACATGCCGTTGTGACACATTGCTGGAACCTCTAACTTGTCTGACTCCTTGTAATCCATTTACAGGTACTGACACATTGGATGTCCTTGTGTCATCAGGAATTTCAACATACTCACTGTCAACGTTCTTTTTTCGTTTCAGATTTTTATTCCTGCATTTTGCTGGTTTTATTCCATATTTAGCTTTAGCATCAGCCAAAAGATTTCTGCACTCTTCCTCTGAGGTACCATTGATAATAATGTGCTGCATATTCTGAGTCAGGAGTTTGCATGAGAGACCAATAGAAATTGCAGTCTCTTGCTTATCTCCAGTAAGAACCCAGACCTTGATTCCTGCTTGCCGGAGGGATTCTATGGCTTCTGGCACACCATCTTGTAATTTATCTTCGATTGCCGTAGCCCCAACGAGCTTTAAATCACACTCAATAAGAGCTGCTGTCTGG
Organism: Liriodendron chinense; assembly: GCA_003013855.2. Lineage (NCBI taxonomy): Eukaryota > Viridiplantae > Streptophyta > Magnoliopsida > Magnoliales > Magnoliaceae > Liriodendron > Liriodendron chinense. The sequence goes on from ML058384.1 coordinate 15,545,891, forward strand.
CGGAGCTTTGTTGATCTCTCAGTTAATGAAGTGCTTGCTTCTTCATACCTGCACTGCCACTCCTCAAGTTTCTCATCTGTAAGATCCCTTGCTGCAACAACAAGGGTACGCAAACCCTGTGATGAATATTCAAACAAATGATTCTGTGTGGCATGTCTTACATTAACAGATACAGCATCTCTGGGTTCAGCATTTTCAGCCACTTCTGCAAGGATACTGAACATGGAACTATCAGCACCTTTTACCAGGACCTTCACCGCATTGTTGGGAAATCTAATAACCACCGACATTCTTTTTCGCACACTATCAAATTCATGCAAACCCAGCAGCTCCAACCTGTATCAAAATGGACAAGAAACATCAATGCACATTCTGTTTCTAGAGACAATTGATATCCAGACAAAAAGAATATGCTAGACAGCACTGGCTCCATCAATTTCACAACCATGTGTGACAGTTTATATGGTTTCAACTTCAGCTAATAAAAAATCATCAGGATAAACGTAAGTAGAACAAACAAGTAATAAGTAACCATAAATTTGAAGATTAGAGAGCAATCTACCTTAGTCTCTCACCATTGACATCAACCATAATATGCCCAGTTGTACGCTCGATAAGAGTGTAGCCATATGCAGAAGCTGCAGCAACTAAAGCTTGTTCATCAGGTGATTCGCCCTGATAATCAATGGCTTGAACCTCATGCAATCCACTGTCCACACAACTAGATGATGAATGCCAAGTAACCATTGGAATCACAGTATTACAAGCGGCCAAAGTAAGGAAAAATTCATGCGCTGCAATTCTTTCAACTCCAGCTAAACCTTTACTCAGCAAGGCCACGAGTTCAGAATCAACATTGATTTCTGACTTAAGTTTCCATCTCTGTCTTTCAGTTCGCTCTGCGGAAAAATAAATAAACAATAAATAAATGAAGGAGCCAGACGTGGATAGCTCAGAATCAGAATTATCTGGAACTTGATAAGCATGTTCTAAGTGTAAATTGTCCTCTTTCAAATGCCCGACATACAGATCATCTGCACATGCCCAAGAAAATGAATGTTTGCAGACGGAGAGCAATGTGCAAGTGCATGTGATGGCACTCCAGTTTATGCATCTCAAATATATATAAAAAAAATAAAAAAATAAAAATACACGACACAGAATTGTTGCATTGCTTTCTAGTAGTGTCTCTTTTTGACACATACACTCTTTTTTTAAGAGCAGTTTGGCACTCTTCTTTCATTTTTTAAGAGGTAAGCTGGGATCGAACCCACACACCTCAATGTTGAAATGCACCTCGTCTACCATTTTGGTACAGGCGCAAACCTTTTGTTAGTACCACTAAAGCAGAAAAAGGGATGAACATATCAGAAGTTATAGGGTATGTATAAAATTTCCTGATTATACCATTGGACTGCTCATACTCGCATGCGTCGATGATCACACACCATTTAATATCCTTCCGCACACAAAGGGATAAAGCCATCTAGCACACATCTCTGACAATTCAAAATATATATAATAAAAAAAAAAAAACAATAATAATAACAATAAAAAAGACCAGAATCATCCTAAAGCCACAACATGTTAGATGCTGCCGGAAGTTGCAACAAGTAGTGAATTTAGGTTCTGAAGGTAAAGTTATAGCCCAAGCCCTCTAGATGACAAAAATCATGCATTAATAACTGATTGACTAATGGCCAAAGTGATGAGGGGCGATGGTTGCAAGACAATACCTTCCACACCATTTGCACTTCTAGTGGAAAGATATGTTCCATTTTGGTATTAAAGCAAGTCGTCTTTGGGGATTTTTTTTACTCTATGTCATCTCCTAATGGCATCAAAAGGGGTGACATGGGAAGAGTTCGCGCAAGTAGCTCAATTGATTTCAATCAATCTAATCTACCTAAGATGGTTAAAGCCTACTAATATTAATAGTAAATATGGAAAATAATCCTAATTACATCTCCAAATCAGCCCCATATCTTCAATCACATCTTCCTCATGTCTCCAATCACATCATTCAATCAGCCCCCATTAGTCTCAAAATTAGTAAATTGCAGTCCTTGATCCACCAAATCTATAAATAAACAGTCCAAAATTAGCACATATTGATTCCAACGGTAGTTCTGGGCCTATATCATTGTTGGGTCCTATGGTGGGCCTATGTAGGCTGTGACCTGCATCAATTCTCCCCAGCTTTCAAAGAACTCATCATGGAGTTGAAAACCAATCTTAACATTTAGACTTGTACTACCTCTACAACGTATCTTCTTTTTTGGTGGAAGCTAGTGGTGCAACACTAAGTGTCGGCTCGGCACAACCTTCATTGGAGCCCACTATAGATGATGTCTTTTTCGCTTGTGCTTTTGAGTGCCAACTTGTTTTAACTTTAATGTTCTTCGTAGATCCTGCAGCATTTGCGTTGTTTTTATACAACTGTCATCTTTCACAAAGGTGCTTCGATTTAAGGGTTGGGACCTTTGACATGTCTATCAATGTGATTGCCTATCAATGGATCCATCAATTGATCTGTTGGTGAATTCAAGTGTAGGTCCAATGTTAATGCATCGATCACTTCATATGTCAATTTTTCCTTTGACACCATGGATCTCTTCGTCATTTTCGGAATTTCTACTTCAATTCCAAACTCCGTCACGTTCCAACAATCAAAGGATTCGATCATTGGTGTCTTCATAAGCCAATGTAGAATGTTGTTAGTTAGGACTTTGGTGGGGACCTTCCATTACGTGTCCACGTGCTCCAACTTTGGTCTCCGAATTGCCTCCAAGCCGGAGCTGCTCCGCTTGACTAGTGAGGTTGCTTACCACATGCATGAGTTGATCTACTCGCTCTGCGGGTGCACGAATCAATTGAGCTACTTGCTGCGAACTCTTCCTGTGTCACCCCTTTAGATGCCATTAAGAGATGACATAGAATTTAAAAAAAAACCCCTAAGACAACCTACTTTGATAGAAAAATGGTGCAAGCTAGTTATCAAATCAATAAGATATCGACACCGAATCGCAGAGAAGTAGACAAGAATTACACTCACAAGAATATTTGAGTAAGGAGAGGGGGAAAACTTTGTTGATATCGAACTTCTTCTTACAATGCTTAAGAAAAGAACTCACACTTCTAAAAAATTTGGAATGACTAACTCATACACCACCTCCCCTTTTATACTCTCTCAATGAATCTTTAATGAAGATCCCCCAAACTAAGAGATTGATTTTAAATCAATCATAATTTATTTCAAATCAATCTAATCTACTTAAGATGATAAAACCCAATAATAATAATAGCAAATATAGAAAATAATCCTAATTACATCTCTAATTAGCCCTAGATCTTCATCCACATCCCTTCATATCTTCGATCACATCTTTAAATCAGCCCACATACTTCCTAACTTAGTAAATTGAAATCCTTGACTTAAGCCCCCAAATCTATAAATAAACAGTTCAACATAGCACATGTTGGGCCCTACAGTGGGTTGTGGGCCTACGGCATTGTTGGGCCCTATGGTGGGCCCAAGTGGGCCGTTGCCCAGGTGGGCCATCGCTTGCATCAATTCTCCCCGTCTTTAAAAGAACCCGCCGTCGAGTTGGAAACCAATCTAAACATTTGGACTTGTACTACCTCTACGGTAAATTATCTTCTTCTTTGGTGGAAGCTAGTGATGCAACCCTAAGCGTCGGCTCGGCACAACCGTTATTGGAGCCCACTATAAATGATGTCTCTTTCGCTTGCGCTTTTGTGGGTGCCAACTTGTTTATTGTAACTTTAAAATTCTTTATGAATCCTACAATATTTGCCCCGTTTTTTGTGCCAATATCATCCTTCGTAAAGGTTCTTCAATTTGAGGGTTGATACCTATTGGCATGTCTATTTATGTGATTGCCACTATCAATGGATCCATCAATTGATCTATTAGTGAATTCAAGTGTAGGTCCAATGTTAATGCAACGATCACTTCATATGTTAACTTTTCCTTTGACTCCATGGATCTCTTCGTCGTTTCCGGAATTTCTACTTCAATTCCAAGCTAGGATTTGATAATTGGTGTCTTCATAAGCCAAGGTCATCCATTGTCGGTTAAGACTTTGGTGGGGACCTTCCTCTACGTGTCCATATGCTCCAACTACGGTCTCTGGATTCCCTCCATGCCGAAACTCCCACACTTCATCAGTGAGGTTGCCTACCGCATGCGTGACTTAATCAACCCGCTCTATGGGTGCAAGGATCAATTGAGCTACTTATTGAGCTACTTGTGCGAACTCTTCCCATGTCACCCCTTCCAGTGCCATTGGGAATGACGTCAAGTCGAAAAATCCCCAAAGACGACCCGCTCTGATACCAAAATGGTGCAACACAGTTATCAAATCAATGAGATATTGATACCAAATCACAAAGAAGTGGATAAGAATTACACTTACAAAAATATTTGAGCAGAGAGGGAGAAATGACTTTATTGATATCAAACTTCTTATTACAATACTCACAAAAAGAACTCACATTCAAAAAAAATTAGAATGACTAACTACCCTTATATCTTTAATCACATCTTCAAAACAGCCCCCATACTTCCAAAATTAGTAAATTGCAATCCTTGATTTAAGCCCCCAAATCTATAAATAAACAATCTAAAAATAGCACATGTTGGCCCTACGGTGGACTATGGGCCTACATCATTGTTGGGCCCTATGGTGGGCCTAGGTGGGTCGTGGCCTACAGCACAGGCGTTCAACATTGGCTAAAGAAAACTTGGGAGCAAAAGATGAAAATGTGTGTTCTAGTCAATGTTCAAGTTGTCAGTATCGCTACAAGTTTCGCTGGCCACAGACAAAGATATAATATTGTTATCGCCGATAACAGGAAATGTGAGGGGAAAGGGCGAAACATGAGGAAAATTGTGGAATTTTTCAATGAAACTTCAGGACATGCCTAAATACACATATTTGCATATTTAGGAACAAAAAAATTGCAAAAAGAATGCATTACATAATAAGTTTCCATTTAATGGGGCCCATTGCAGTAAGAAATCACTCCAATGGTAACCAAAATGAGTTTATATAATACAAATGCAACTAGTATACAATAATTATTATCTGAGTATGAGCCTGGTGGACATTTATTGGACGGATAAAAATGAATAAATGCAATGGTCCTAGTTTCATAAAAAAAGCATCCATGAAATGGGATGGTTTTAACGATCTGTCATTGGGATAGTGACATGGCTAGAGAGGGTTGCTCATTCCATTCAACAACTTTTTTAATAAATATATGACATGTGTACAATTTTGAGGGCCTGCCCACGAAGAGTTAAATGCAGCCGGAGTATGTGGGGTCCACTAAGAAGTTTGAGAGAAATCCATTATGTCCATCCATTTATCTCAATCATGTTAGGGCCTGAGCCTAAAACTCAGACAGATTCAAAACTCAAGTGGATCACATGATAGGAAAAGGTGGGCAGGAAAATGCCTACCGTTGAAACCTCCCTGGGTCCACCATGATGTTTATATCCCATCCATACAGTTCATAGGGTCATTCCTACTGAGATGAATTGAAAACACAAAAATATTAGCCCCAGCAAAAGGACCAAAACTTTTGTGGCCCCAAGAATGTTTCAATGGTGGGCGTTTAATCCTCACAGTTTCATGTTGTACAGCCCACTTGAGCTTTGGATCTGCCTGATTTTTGGGCTCATGCCCTAACATGCTCTGAAAAATGGATGAACGGAGTGGATTTCTCACAAACATTATGGTGGGGCCCAGCGACTGGATGCACATAAAGTCGCGGCTTGGCTAATACACAGAACCAGCTATTTGGGTGGCTGAGACACGGAACCAACCGTGTATGTGGGACCTTGACTGTAGGGCCCACCTCGATATATGCATTGTATATCTGCACCATCCATCTGTTTTTCCACCTTATTTTAGGAGATGATCCCAAAAATTAAGCAGATACAAAATTTCAGGTGGACCGTGACGTGGACCACTCCACACGAAACAGTGGTTATTGACCATTAAAAACCTTTTCTGAGCCACAAAAATATTGGATCAAGCCGATATTTGCTTTTTCTCTTTTTATCCAAGGTTGTATGAACTTATCAACAGGTTGGATGGTCAATAAACATTACAGTGGACCCTAGGAAGTTTTTAATGGTGGTCATTCAACGACCACTGTTTCTTCTGGTGTGGTCCACTTGAGATTTGTATCTGCTTCATTTTTGCGACCATTCCCTAAAATAATCTGTAAAACAGATGGACGGTGTGGATATGCAATGCATAGATCGAGGTGGGAGTCCCACCCACGAAGTAGGTTCCGCGGTCGTAAGGTGACAGCGGAGTAGATTAGGTGCGGCCCTAGCCAGTTCTATGCATATGGTGGGGCCCACATTGATGTATTTATTGTATATCCATGCCGTCCATTTGTTTTTATAATTCATTTTAGGGCATGAGCCCAAAATTGAAGCAGATTCAAATCTTAGGTAGACCATCACATAAGAAACAATAGTGATTGACCATTAAAACCTTCTCATGGTTCACAAAAATTTTGGATTAACCTGATATTTGTACTTTTCCCTTCATCCAGGTTTATCTGGCCTTATCAACACGTTGGATGACAAATAAACATTACAAAAACGTTACAGTGGGCCATAGGAAGTTTTTAATGGTGGAGCTTCAACCACCACTCTTCGTTAGAATCTAGTCCAGCTGAGATTTCGAACTGCTTCATTTTTGGGATCTGCCCTAGAATGACATGGAAAAATGTATGGACGGCATGGATTTACACTAAATACACCAAGGTGAGCCCCACAATGAGGGACGCACTGTCTTAGTAAAGACGTAGTCGCACCGAATCCACTCCCTCTTAAAATGAGAGAGCTTTCGTTTTTACGTCTTCTCCAAAAAACCAGCAGCGATAAAGCGATTTCATCCCTTTTCCGTCAAAAATGCAAAAACTTCTCTAGAAATTTGTCTTTGTTTTTTTTCAAATCCGAACCAAATCCCCTTAAATGTCGCTAAAATCAAGTTCCCTTTCAAATCTATTCTCTCCGAAGAAAAGAAAAGGTTTTTTTTAGGTTTTTCTTACCGCCGAAAATTCGGCGTTGTCGACAATGATTGGCCCACCAAATCCAGCTGAAAGCCACTGCTGCAGGCGGATCTTGAGAAAAAAAGGTAAGAGAGATTTTTCTGTATTTTTTTTATATTTAATTCGAATCTTTGCAATGGTAGGGAGAAAATTTCGGCGATAACTTTTTTTTCAATAAAATCGACATATCGTCAATATTTCGGCGATATTCTGTAAAGAAACGAAAATTTGGGGTTTCGGTGTCGCCAGTGCAGCGACACCGATATTATCAGTGATAATTCGATAACATCGACAATAATTTAAACACTAGTTCTAGTCTTCCAAAAAGGATTAGGATGCCACCCAACCCTGATTGTCAATTTATCATTACGGGGTTATTTCTCTACCAATGCAACCACATACAATATGGATCTTGTAATTCGCAAATAGATCCATACACAAACAGCTAAGAGTTAGATTCCGAAACAAAAAATCATAATATCACACTATCAGACTTTAATCACTGAACAGAAACATGTTAAATAGCATGATAGTAAATATTATTTTTATATAAAAGGGATTTTTCCATTTAACTGCCTGCCCTTTGGGCTATGTACCAAAAACCGCTGCTTTTAAAATATTTAAAGTAAATCTCCTACCTTTTGCAAACATGGTGAAAGAACATGCTACTTTAACTTTGACTGACAATGCATGACGGAAAAGCGCTATTAATGCTTGCAAAAATCGGATTTGCCCCTCATGACTTCCTACTTTCATACTAATACCCCATTTCAACAGGTGACGTGGCGGAAGTTTTGATGGGACCCACCGTAATGTATGCATTTGATCCATGCCATCCATCTGTTTTGCCAGCTCATTTTAGGCCATGAACCCAAAAATGAAGCAGATCTGAAGCGTAGGTGGACCACAACATAGCAAATAGCAGTGATTTCTCTAGTTGAAAACTTCTTGGGGGCCACAGAAGTTTTAGATCGAGCTGATATTTGTGTTTTCCCTTCATCCAAGTTTGTGTGACCTTATCAACAGGTTGGATGGCAAGTAAACATTACGGTAGGCCCTAGGAATTTTTTAATGGTGGGCATTCAATGAACACTATTTTGGTGTGGTCCACCTGCATTTCAGATCTTTATTTTTGGGCTCATGGCCTAAAATGAGCTGGCAAAATGGATGGACAGCATGGATTAAACACATTATGGTGGGCACCATAGAGAATCCACACCACGCTCCTCACTACACAATTCACGCCTCTCTCTCTCTCTCTCTCTCTCTCTCTCTCTCTCTCTCTCTCTCTCTCTCTCTCTGTATCGAAAACCATGCATTTTAAAGGCACACCTAGATGGCGTGGTCCATTGTGATGTTTGAGAAAAATCCAATCTGTCCACCAATTTCCTCAATGATGCAGATCCAAAACTCATGTGGGCTATGCGGCTGGAAACAGTGGGTATTGACCACTCACCATTGAGACACTGGGTGGGGCAGCAGAAGTTTTGGATCAGGCTACTATTTCCTCATTTTAAGTTCATACCAGCGGGAATGACATTATGAACAGTTTGGTAAACCTCATCAACGGTGTGGATGGCATATAAACATCAGCGGGAATGACCTTATGAACAGTTTGGTAAACCTTATCAACGGCGTGGATGGCAAATAAACATCATGTTGGACCCCAAAAGATTTCAACAGTAGGCATTAGCTGTCCCACTTTTTCTTGTCTTGAGACCCACTTGAGCTTTGGATCTGCCTCAATTTTTGGCCCAGGCCATAAAATGACCTGATGAAACTAGTGGACGGGGTAGATTTGTTGTAAACATCACGAAGGTGGCCCCACCTGGATTCGTCGGTTGCATGAAATGACATTATGAGAGGTCTCTGGCTATCTGTCTTTGTCCCAGTATCAGAAGCCATGCATCCAAAATGTTGTGGCCCACCGTGATGTTTGAGAAAAATCCAACCGGTCCACTAGTTTCTTCAAGTGATTTTAGGGATCAGGCCTGAAAATGATACAGATCCAAAACTCAGATGGGCCACATGGCTGGAAACACTGGGTATTAAAAGCCCACCTTTGCGACACTAGTGGGGCCATAGAAGTTTTGAATTAGGCTACCAGTTCCATGTTTTATGCTCATACAAGTGGAAATGACCATATGAACAGTTTGATAAACCTTACCAACGATTTGGATGGCATACAAACATTGCATTGGACTTCGAAAGGTTTCAACAGTACACATTTCCCATCCCGCTTTTTCCTGCAGTGGGACCCACTTGAGCTTTGGATCTGCCTCCATTTTTTGCCCGGGCCATAAAATGACCTGTTAAAATTAGTGGGCGGGTGGATTTGTCACAAACATCACAAAGGTGGCACCACCTAGATTGGTCAATTGCATGAAAGGACATTTTGAGAGGTGTCTGTATTAGTTGGAAAAGGATATTATTGTCAATATGGAAATACAATGTTCAAAATCTACATGAGACTAATTACGGCAGGCGGTTTTTAGACTGACAGTGGAAATAGTGGGCAGTTTACTTTAAATATTTTAAAAGCAGGCAGTTTTGGTCCATGCCCAAAGGGCAGGCAGTGAAACGGAAAATCTGTACATAAAATTTCTTGTTTTTAACTGTTTTATTAGTTTTCCATATTTGTCATCACAAATTCTGGATCAGCATTGTATCCATGATACAAACACTGACACCTAACACATCGGTTTTTGAGTCAAAAAAAAAACAGAAAAAAAAAAAAAAAAACAGAAAAACAAAAAAGTGCTCACCAAGTACCCCATTCTTGTCAATACAAGTTTTAAATATATTATACCCACGGTTACGCCAGAGTCTGGAGCATGTAGATGTAATGTAAGCTGACACAAATAAGTTAGGTGCCCAAACTGAACTTGCTGAGGAATTAACCAAGAAAACTATTTACTGGCATTAAAAGCAAGTGTACAGAAATCCCAAATTATTTCCCATATAACATCATTTCCGGAAATCTTCTGCAGAAAGGATCATTTCCAGCATGACAAGGCTAATGATGATTGCATTTAGTAAAGCAATTTTATTTTTTTTTTTTTTTTTTTGTGGGTGGGGGGATGGTTTTAGTGAGCAAATGAGTTGCTTAAGAAAATCAAGCAATTGATCAATTATTTAATTGTCAGCTTTAATTGTTGTGATTTAGTATGAAAAAAAATGCCCCAACCCAAAAGTACTGAAGCAGGTAGACACTGGTACTGGAACTAACGGTTAACACATCTCACCTAAAATGTGTTTAAAATCGTGAAAATTTGGTGTTCCAACCAAATTAACAAGATCATGCCAGAAAAGGACTCCTGGAGAAACTACACAGGGGAAAGGAAAAAAAAAAAAAGGACATACCACCAATTGTTATTTCCTGCATTAGATGATCAGCCGTGTGTGAGGGGCTTGCATAATTCTTTCCATTGATACTGGCTTTCCGGAACTCCATCTTGTTTTCAGTCAGCGTCCCCGTCTTATCAGAAAATATATAACGTATTTGACCCAGGTCCTCATTAATATTCAATGATCTGCACTGGAACCTTGAGTCAGAGCTACTGTCATACATTTGCGCATCTTCGATCATGAAATATGACTGCCCCAGCCGGACCAACTCCATCGTAATATACAGAGATATCGGTATCATGATCTGAAACACAATAACAGAACTCAAAAATGAGAAAAATATCTCCATTCCAAGCCTATAATATTTGTACGGCTTCCCGTTATCTGGCCCCTTTTTGAAGTAGACCCTCCTATAATAAGGCAAAGTATCAAGCTGGTCCTTGTGGCGCTCAAGCCACAACCCCATACCAAGTGCCACTACAGCACACATGACAAAGAGAAAAACTGACAACCACATGGTTTCCCGGTTCATATAATTTTCCAATTTGCTTCTTTTAGAAGGAGACGCCGTGCTGTTCAACATCGCCTTTGTTTCCTGCCCGGCATATACAACAACTCCGACAGCCCAAACCGTGTTCTTCAGCTGGCAACCACGCAAAATGATGTTTGATTGGCTGAGAGGAACTCTATGGCCATTGAATTCCATGTTGGCAGTAAATTCATAAATATTTCTGTTTGGCTGCTCACATCTTATAAGCCCTGAAATGGTACCCCCTTCGAAATCTGTCGAAGTCGTTTCTTGTCTGGCGTACCTTGTCTTTAGGTTCGACTCACCATCCAAGTTCATTGTCTGAATATATGCGATTCCATTTGGATCACTCGTGCCCAGCAAAACCATGTCACATGGAATCGTTTCATCCACACATATTTTCACAACCTCACCGGCTCTTATCTTTTTCCATTTCTTCATCACAAACCGACCAGATTGAAGCACTCGGGCCTCTCTATTGTTCTCTTTCCGGTCTGATCTGTGCCTTCTCCAATCTTCATAGCCATCTTTAATGGCTGTGACAACAAGCACGAAGAGGAGCGGGAAAAGAGACACAGTCCTTCCGAAGACGGCAAGAGGTGGTAGCTGGTTCAGAGCAGCAATTGCTAAGAAATACAAATAAGCGACCCGATGAAATTGGATGAACAGATTTTTTGGCAGGAAAGTGATTATAGTATATTTGCTGGTTCGGATCTCATTCCCTGTGAACTCGTATTTGTCATTTGTCCTCCTAGGGTCATTAATATAAATTAGTCTTGGATTTTCTTCAGAAGAAAATGCATCTTCAAATTGCATACTCTTGTGGTGGATCCGCTGGGATTTATTCAACTTTTCCTGCCCCAAAGAAGTACCAGAAATTTCAAATGACGTGGAATTGTTATGCACCTCCATTGTACCCCAAGATACCAGCCTTTTGCCTTCTTGCCGCGGGCATTCAAGCAGAAACTGCTGAAAGAGCTGGGAGTCGACTGACTGGAACCGATCTGTAGTCACAGCGGAATCCGACTCTTCTGCAATTGTCTGACTACAATCCTTATCTTCAATAGCGACAGGGTCATCATCCTTTATATCTATGGAATGACTAAGTGCATCCTCAAAAATGGAAGCGCCAGAGGAAGCAGTGTGGCAGAGGCAGCTAAAAGAGCCAATATTTGAAGGTGGTGTTGGAAACACGGATGGAGGATCTGAAGCATGCGAAGACAATGACAGCAAGGGCTGGCCAGAAGTCATAAATAACCTCTCAATGAACACATTTGAGAAAGGGGAAAGGGAACTCTGAAAATTCTAATGACCACAGACAAAAATCGGTGATCATCTGCAAATCTCTTTCCCCTCTGTCCTCAGCCAAAACAAATCAGCAGGAGGAATTTGAACTGGAGAGGACAACCTGTCCCATCTAGACACCCCATTTCAGTTCATCGATTCATACTCGCTGGCCAGCTATCATCTTCCCATTCTTTACCAAATTTTATCGAAGTTAACTTCCGAGTATTGTTTGATACTAAAAACAAGCAAGTCTAGCTTTACTTCATCCAAGAATAACGAAAGTGAAAACACCACTCCAAACTTGCCTCCACGAAACAATGCAAAACTAGAATCCCCGAAATTTACCAGATCTCAGCCTTTTCCCACATCAACCAGCTGCAAATACCCCTCAAAGGACCAGCAATCAACCTATGATACTAACAAGCAAGCAATCCAAGTTGAAGCAGCCCCTCTCCACCATTTTGAACCCAAACAATCCAAATTCCACCAATGCCCACAGAAATCAGAGGAAGAGCAACCAGATCACACCAGAAACACAAGAAATAGGAGCGAATCACCAGTTACTCGCCATTCCCAGCGCTAGCCTCATCAAATTTGCCCTGTTCGCAGAGTTCAAGGATCAAACTGGGGATCATGCCATAAAACCAAAAAAAAAAAAATTTGTTCAAAAATTTAAGCGGAGAAAACCTGATTCTGCCAATCAAAAGCTCAAAAGCCCTAAATTTCTTGCAACTCTGCCAATTCAAGCGCAAAAGTTCGCTGCTTTCTGTGAAAATACAACCGTTTTGAGGTCTGATCTACTCGAATTCAAGGATCAAACACAAGATTCGCTCGAAAGACCAGAAAAGCTCTAAAATTGGAGCTGGAAAACCTACCTCTGCCGCTCAAAAGCCTTGAGATCGCCAAATTCCATTAAAAAAAAACCTGCTGTTTCAATCCCCTTCTTCACCAATCCGCCCGGAAAAACGTAAGAAAAGCCAGAAATTCAAGCCGATCTCCTGATTCGACGCTCAAATGAAAAACCCCGAGATTGCCAATTCGGGAAGCCTCGCCGTTTCAAGCCGTGCCTTCTCAACAATCGTGAGAGCAGCTCGATTGCGCGGTGCGTTTTACTGCACTGAAACAGAAATCATCGAAAAAAGTCAGAGATCCGGTGGTCTTTTATCAGTTTTCTTCCGACAGATCTGATGAAGATGGTCAGCTTTTCTGCAATTGCAGGATCCGTGAAGCAGAGAGAGAGAGAGAGAGAGAGAGAGAGAGAGAGAGAGAGCGCTAGGGTTCGGATCGGGGGCTCGAAAGGCGAGAAGATCGCAGAGAGAGAGAGAGAGAGAGAGGTTACGATGAGTGGAGGAGCACGAATCTTGCTGCCTTGTTTTGGCGTTGGCCGGTGAGTTTGGTTTCTGCATTCCGCTTTTTATAGCATCTACACAAGTATCATTTAGATCGCCGGAGTTGCCTCGGCGAGTCGCGCGAGGAGAGTTTTAAAATACGAACCAGCGTGGCATGGGAGAGATGAAAACCGGTGGCGTGTGACCACAGCAGACACTCACCCCGTTTCACATCTACTCCGTCCATCAGCTTCTTCAGTTAAGATGTCATCCAAATAATGAGCCAGATCCAAAACTCGACAAGGCTGCACCACACCAGGGAGAAAGAGACTAAAGGCTTGGACCCATGTTAGTTTTGGATCAGGCAGCCTTCCTTTTCACCGCGGTGGGAATGACCTTATGCGCGATTCGATGGCATATAAATATCCACGTACCCCCAATAATAATGTTTACACCTCATCATCAGACATGTGTCGGGGAACCAAAAGAAACAATGCTGCTGTCACGTGAACACACGATGAACCATATTAAGCCATAACTTACAAAATGGCTTAAAAAAGTATAGGCAATCGAATAGTTAGTTTGCGGTAACATATTGAACAACACATAGCGATTATGTTTACTAATTAGCTAATTAATTAAGAAAAGATTGTAGAGATTGATTCCAAATACAATTCTTCAGTAACTACCCTATGTACCTATAAATAAAGCAAAAACAAAGAGTTTTGTGAATGTCGTCTTGCACACACGTCCACTTTTTTAGCATGGCATTTAAGGTGTGAATGATTTGTTTTGGCTTGCCTTTGTTTTCTTGGTTGCACGATATCTTTCCAAGGTCGACAGAATGACACACTTGGCTATTTGAAGTGTTTTGGAGTCACCATTAGCCAAACACTCCAAAACAAGGTGTATTCACTATTGGCCAGGGTCCGTAGAATCTCTTAAAGAGTAGGAAATCCAAAGAATCCTCAACTCGAGTGACTCTTATTCTGATTTTCATCGTAAATTTTGGATAAGGATCTCGATTATAGAAAACAAAAGGGTTAAGCACCATTTTCTGCCCATGTAGAACCCATTCTCTACTTTACGAGGCTATGTTGTTTTTTTAGAGTGATTCAAAGAAACTTTCAATGTTACATAATTAAGTTGTGCTACCCGAGGCCATAGGGCCCGAGTAGGTAAAATAACAAATAGAACAAAATAATAACAAAAAAAAGGAGGAACTCAATATCAAGCCATGCTACATAGGCCTTTTTTAGGGCTTGGGTAGGCAAGATATTAAAGAAACAAAAGCAGAACATGAGTGTGAGTGCAGATGTTGTTGGCATGTAGGAGATGTGTGGAGTGAAATATGGCTTGGTTCAAGATGTGAGAGTAAAAATGGAAAATCAAACACCATTCTCAAAAGGGATGGTCGAATGTCATGAGTTTCGGATGGTCGAATATTCTGAGTTTTGACCCTACTCATTGACTCCGGTCTTGCTTCTTGTTTTTGAATTCTCAATTGACAGAATGGTGGTTAGAGAGTGTTTCTCAAGGCAACAGAGGGTCAAGGTACATTTGATGGTTCGTAGCCTCGGGGAAAGAGGAACATACCACTACAAAATTAGCATTGAAAAAATATTTAGACTGAACTTCGGTGGCTTTCATGCTTCCTCCAAACTCTGTGTATCTCTGGGCACTCTCCTTAGACCACTTTTTTCGTCCCCCAATCTTTGTTTCGAAGAGTTGTTAAAATAGACGAGGGTGTTTCGTACACCATCGTCAAATGGTCTTGTTGATGCATCACACAGCAATGGTAGTAGTTCTAGTTAGTTGGGATTGTGGTTAACACAGATATGTCGCAATTTCCGGATGGGTAGTACGCGAATACGATGCCCAGCCCACCGTTTTAACAAAAACAGTCTACCCACCACCGTATCCAAGCTTGACACCTTTTGGCAATTTGAATGTGCTCCACTGGTGACTTCGAGTTGGTACTCCCTCATCTATTTTGTCACTTGTGTGTCCTAGTATTGGTCGATCTAACTCGTTGGTTGCTTCCAGGGTATACTTTGGGCCATACAATTGCTTCAGGCGGTGATTAACTGAAGTTGATGAGTGAGTTCGATCTCACCTAAGGTGGGATGTCTACAGATGCCCCTCTTTGACAGAGGTTGGAGTTCAACCGAATGCAAAAGCAAGTAGACACCCCACTTCCGGATTAAACAAAGACATAATCTGGGCTATTTTTTGCGAGAGTATCATTGTCGAGAGGCGCACTTGGTCAAAGCTCAACCTGAACATCTCATGAGAGTCGAAGAAAATGTTACAATTTGTCCATGTGAGTTTTGCAACTTTATCAGGGCATCAAACTGCAACCCTTTCACGCCGTGATCGACATGTAGCATCGAAGGAGTATGTGAATCTAGATTGTGGGTGATTAAAGCTCCTGCACTTTTTATAGCCTTAGTAAGGATAACACACTTTGATCTAAAAAGGTAGTGTTTGATGTTGTAAGATCCCCAATGATCGCTTATAAGGCAAGTCGCTTGTAATGGGCAGTTGCTTGTACATTTTATGGCCTTATGAATTTATTTCCCACGTTACAATGCATTAGGCTTACAAGTAGGGGTGTAAACGAACCAAACCGAGCCGAATACCACAGTGTGTTGGTTTGAGTTTGATAACAAAACTCAAGTTTGAGTTAAGTTTGGTTTGTTTACTAATCAAACGAACTCAAACGAGCTTTAATCGAACCGAACTCCAACTGTTCACAAATAGTTTGGTTCATTAACCACCCCGATGAATCACAACCCTTTTCTTAGCCAACTAGGAGCATGCGGCGCAACGCTATTATGGAATGGACATAAGCGGATTGCGTACTGAGTAAACTCTATGGGACCCACCATGATATATGTATATTATCCACTCCATCTATCCATTTTACCAGATAATTTTACAGCTTGATCCAAAAAATTATGCATATCAAAAGCTCAAGTGGATCACACCATAGGAAACGGTGCGAATTGAACATCTGCCGTTGAAAATTCTTTTGGACCACAGAAGTTTTAGATAAAGCTTACATTTGTTTTTTTTTCCCTTCATCCATGTGTGTGTCAACTTATGAACATGTTGGATGACAAACAAACAACACTGTGGACCCTATGAAGGTTTCAATGGTGGAAATCATTATTTCCATTGTTTCCTATGGTATGGTCCACTTGAGATTTAGATATGCTTCAATTTTGGGCTCAACCCATAAAATGAGCTGTAAAAAAGGATGGACGACGTGGATAAACCACATACATTCATGGTGGGCCCAACTGAGTTTACTCGGTACGATAAGAGCGTACTGGGTAACTCAAGACGCAATCCGATTTCAAAATGGACATGGGTTGCCTATGCAAGCTTTATAGGTGGGCCCACCGCGATATTTGTGTAAAATCCACCCGTCCATCCACCTTGTCAGCTCATTTTAGGACAGTAGACCGAAATTGACGAGGATCCAGAACTCAAGTGGCACACACAAGAGGAAACATATATTCCATATAAAAATAAAAATAAAAGATAAGACGGTGAGGTTCTTACTGTGGGGCCCACCTTGATGCATATATTCCATATCCACTCCGTTCATACATTTCATCAAATCATTTCATGGCAGGAGCTAAAAAATGAAGCAAATCCAAATCTCAGGTGGACCATATCATAGGAAACAATACTCTTTTAGCTATAAACAAACCCTATCGAGCCTAACTGAACCGAATTCATACTTGTTTGAGTTCAGTTTGATTACTAATCGAACCCAAAAATAAGGTTCGAGTTTAGTTTGTTTACTAATCAAACGAACTCAAACAAACTTTAATCAAACCGAACTCGAACCGTTCATGAATAGTTTGGTTCATTAACCACCCCTACTTACAAGTGTCTCGGACTAGAGTCATCCGAGTTATTCTTTTGTCATTCAATTTCTCGATTCATCACTTCGGTTGTAATAGACCTTTTCACAACTGGAGGTGCGGTTGCGTTGATCCGGAAGTAATCATTCCATATTCTCAGACGATTAGGTTGACATTGAAAGTTCAGGGCAGCCTCCCCATTTGTTCGCACATGATTTAGGAGAAAACCAAAGCTAATTATTAGTGTTGTGTCGGAACCCACCGGGGGTATGAAAGACCGCATAGTGCACGGATGTCGAGCGTGTTCCTATTTTTGAAATTTGGGAATTTTTCAATTTTTTTAGATTTTGAAAAAGATCCACCGCCTGTAGAACATTATTCCATGGGATTTTTATTACAAAAATAAATTTGAAAGATTTTTCTGGGCCATTTTATTTCAAA
This sequence comes from Liriodendron chinense, assembly GCA_003013855.2. NCBI lineage: Eukaryota > Viridiplantae > Streptophyta > Magnoliopsida > Magnoliales > Magnoliaceae > Liriodendron > Liriodendron chinense. The sequence continues at coordinate 15,563,800 of ML058384.1, forward strand.
AATATCTGCCCAATCTTACAGGTGGGTGTCGTCAAGGGGGTTTTTTATTCAGCCTTTTTTTAAGTAACCTTACATGCTGCTTAGTGGCCGAGGAGGAGGTCGAGGATGCGGATAGGGACGACTAGGGTCTGTTGATCATACATGTTTGCTTGATTTCCTGCCTTTTTTTTATGTCAATGTTAACATCGGATTTAGAATGCGAGGGACCAAATCATTAACTTCCACAAGTTTCCCTCTTTCAAGGGCTTTCGGGGTTTGATTGTTAAATATTTGATGGACTGGAGTTGCCACTAGCTAATTACTTCGTCTCTACAATCGACTAAACCCTATAGAAACATTAAAGAAGAAGATTATAAGATTTCCGACTCTAAAATGACTCCCTTGATCTGTAGTAAGAAATTTGAGTTAAGCGACCATAGTTACAGGGCGGGGAGGTGTTAGGCATCCACTCTGCTCATATAAATGTATGGTCTCTACTTCACCGAATCTTGCTAATTTCTGAATGTTGGGATCAGTTCTCGTGTATTCTCAATGGGTGGATGCGAAATGAATGATGTGCAACATTGGATTTGATCGGTCAAAGTTTCTGATGGGCAGGATATGATTAATTCGACAAGCCATAGAGTATACGCTAAGACCGATCAAGTGCTAGAAGTGGTATAATGCTATACTAATGGATGCAAAGGAGTAAGGGGGTTCGAAGAATAAGGTGTGTAGCACTATGGTAAGATATGAACTAAATGAAGATGGTTTAAATGGCTAGATGGATAAAAGTGTTGCGTAAGCTAGCTCGAGCGGCTTGGAATAGAACTTGGATGGCTTCAGAGGCTTGAACCGTGGCTAGGCTTGGGTTGGACTAGGGCTAAACTCTTCTCACTCACTCGCACTCTCCTTAGTGGAGGAATGGGCTATAAGGAAGGGAGATGGGGACTCGAAAATGCTTGATTGAAGAGGATTTAATTAGATGATGAAACCAAAGGTGTGAGGGGCTATTTATAATTGCGTTGAGTGACAACTTGCATAATTTAGGGCAGGCGGCACCTGATGTCGCCTGTCCTCTACTGGAGCTCCAACGTTTGATAGTTGGACTCCGAAGGTTCATGATCTCTCCCCCTTAGTTTAGTGTACTTTTTGGTCCAGCTCAACTCCAAGGCTAAGGGTACCTACGCTTGGTTTAGAGATTTAACTAGGTGAGTTAACTGGGTGAAAGAGCTAGGCTGACTAGGTGAGTTAACTCGACAAGTTGACTCACCGGGTTGACCTATTAGGAAGTTTTTGCCTAGTTTTTCCTAAGGGTGGTTTTCCGGGCTTATGGTTCAAAGTGAGTTAACCGGGTCTGGGTTAAGGTTTTAGACATGGATTAGGGTTTAGGGCTAGGTGAGTTGACTGGGTTTGGTTTAGGGTTTGGGACATGGATTAAGGTTTTGGCTAGGTGAGTTGACTGGATTTGGCTTAGGGGTTTGGCTAAGGTGAGTTTACTGGGTTTGACATAGGGTTTGGAACATGGATTAGGGTTTTAGCTGGGTTAGGGTTTGGATCAAGGTGTACGAGTCACCATCCATCGTAACTATTTAGTCATTCTTTCGGCCCGGGATGGGGTGCCTACAGTTAGGAACTTTGTTTTTTTTCTTGTTTGGAATGATGAGTGGAGCTTCTTTGTTTTTCGTTCTATGTCACTTGGCCCATGCGTGTTTGCCTTTGTTTTTCGTTCTATGTATCTAGGCCCATGTGTGTTTGCTTTTATACGTATGACTGCTTGGTTGCTTCGTGTTGGTTTGTCGACGACTCTTTCTTCGAGGAGCTAGTATTTTTCCTCACACGTACTGGGGCACTTTTAAGGCGATTGTCATATGGGCATTTTGCAATCATTGGGGGTGTCGAAAATGTGTTGTCTGACCCATGGACTAACGATTGTCTCATGCAGGCATGTTGTTGTTTTGCACGGTTTTTTTTCATTTTCGCACACCTTGTTGTTCGGAGTTTGAGGTGCCTTGAAGTTGGAAACTCTTTAACAAGCCTTTTATAGAGGAGATGCGAAGCAATGGATCCTTCCTTCGCAGAGCTTCTGGCCGTTGGATTGCTAGCCCAAGGGTTTCTGGTTGTTAGATTGTTACACCAGGGATTTTTTGCCGTTGGATTGCTAGCCCAAGGGTTTCTGGTTGTTAGATTATCACACCAGGGATTTTTTAGCGTTAGATCGCTGGTTGGGTATTTTTATCGTTAGATCGCTGGCTCAGGGCCAAATGGTGCCTCAGGAGGAGGGGGGGTCGATGAACAACCCGGAAATAGTGGTGCATAATCCGTGTTTACAATTATGGTTTTTCATGGACTGTTTTTGTGCGAATACAGTCTAATTAGGACTGTTTTCTATGCTTGCATGGATTATTCACAAAAATCTTCTCATCTATCTACCACGTGGCTCTATTCGTGCTCTGAGATCATCCAAACTTGCCATTATCTTCGGATTGTGCTGCTTCGGGGTGCTCCATTCCCCTGTCACTTGTTATGTGTCCTCATCAGAAGAAGCTAGGGTCAAAGTAAGAAACTCTCTGGCCACTGCCTAGTGGGGAGCTGGTTCGCCTTCACTTTTTAACCATAAGCGCTATAGTTTTTGATCTATTACCCTGTTCTTGGAAACATTCACTCTGACTATGTTTTTCAACCTCCGTAATTCATCTCCATCTCTAAGATAGTGCTTCATTAATTGCTTAAGGTTTTACAGCCATAGGTATTTCCTTCTGTCTTTGAAACAACGTTCGCGTTTTTACAACCATTTTTGCCTCTTTTTGCCTTTAAAAGTAGTATTATTATTTTAGAGCCACATCGTATGCTATTTGCCTCCTCGCCCTCTCCATCTTCTGGGATTTTAGTCTCAAGTGCTTCTGTTTTGTCGGCACTCTGTCGGTGGGACCCACGGCTATGAATGTTCCACCTAGTGACTTTCCTTCGCCTAGCGAGGGTTCTTCCACCACCACATTAGTTGTCGAGCTATTATTTTAGGTATCATGGCTAAATTACAAGCTGATAACACCCGATTAGTAGCATTACCTCCTCCTGTTGTCCTGGCAAGGGAGGAAGGTCAGACTGTGGCCTTAAATTTTCATAGTTGGTTGCACTCTCACCCTACATGTTCTCCTCTCTGGCAGTGTGCATTGGTTCGTTGTCTCCTAAAGAATGCTTGTTTGTGGCTTCATATAGGCTATCTGGCCTTCTTAATTTTCCCAAGGTAGTTTTTTACTGGAATATGCTGGGTGTAGCCACCCATTACTGGGTCTTGATGCTGAACCTCTTTGCTTTTAATGACGTCGAGTTGGGTCCCTTATTTAAGGAGCTGGCAGTCTTGATTGATCTCCCTACTTACTGGAGTAGGTACGCTACTTCATTTAGTACGCCGAGTCTCGAGGATTTGCACGCGTTCTTCAGGATCAATCCTACCTCGTTTGTTGCTAGTCGGCTAGTATTGGATCTTGGTTATCATTATGACCATTTTACAACACATCACAGGTGATCCCATGATGCTTCATTTCAAGGCATTGCCAGCATGCCCTTGTGTTTTTATCTTCTAGTAGATTCCTTTTTTCTGGATGGGTGACTGCCCGATCTTTTAGATGTATTCGACGTTATGTTAAATGCTCGATCGATTGTTGCTATTGTGCTTGCCAAGACTTTCCGAGTTTTGTTTGCTTATGCTTCTGGTGTCACTCGTGTGCTTCGAGGATGCAGTGTATTTCTCCAAGTGACTTTTGCTTTCTTTTTATTTCCTACTTAGCTTCGTGTTTTCGATTTCTTATGTAAGACCTTGTTTCCTTTCAGCTTTTGTTATGAAAGCATTTAAGGTTGAATCCCTGGGTATGTTTTCCGCTAGCGGGGGGGGGGGGGGTTGTTAGATCACTTATTACATCAGAAGGATCATACCATAGTGTCCCATGCGATAGAGAGACGGTACTGGGACCGATTTGCCCTTCTTGAGAGCTGGGATATCCAGTGGGAGGCTCCTTAACTGCGACGAGAACCTATTTTATGTGGGGTAGATCACCAACCGCTTCCCCTAGTCGGCCTACAAAAGTCCTTTTTTTTTAATCATCCACTTAGGTTTCATCGTCGTTTGACTGTCTGTAAATTGTGCCCCCATTTGCTTTTAGGGGTATGCGTTACTCTTTATCGAGCCAGTGAGGGTAGATGTATCAGAGGAGCGTTCAAGAGGTCTAGGACAAGGGTTTGAGTGCTCGTTCCTTCTGCTAGACACGTCCTACTTCGCTATAACGCTCTAAATCTTTAGTGTTTATTTAATTAAGTTGAATTTATGAGATTTTTATCTTACGATGTAAATAACTGTCTAACCATAGGTGTTTTTAGGTGAACCTCTTTATTAAAGTTGTCCAAAATAATCCCTAGAGTAGGATGGACGACTTAGATTTCATCAAACTTGATATTTTGGAATAATTATGAAAATGCCATTAGGAAAACCATTTTTTTAAAAGAAAATTTGTTTTTCGTATTCCGTACGACTCGAAGCTTTAAATGAAGTATACATGCCATATTTTAATTATTCCAACTATGCTCCACTGTCCACTCTAGCACATTCAACGATCCAAGCAGGTGGACCCCTTGATGAACGATCTAGCTGGCTATAAAAAAAAGAAAACAAAAACAGTGTCATTGGTTTAAAAAGAACTTAAATTAGAAACAAAAAATATTGCTATTTTAAATTTCAAACAGGAAATAAAATGCAATTCCATTTTACACTCTTCTGACGAGTTCGTGGGGCCTACCATGATAGGTTTTGGAAATCCAGTCCATCCATGATGAAGATCAGTTTCCGTCGACTTAACTTGGAAATGGTCCAAGTTACCCACCACTCATGAGATGAAGAATCTAAATTGACCATGTTGTAGAGAACATCTATATTTATAAAATCACAAAGTTCCATGTCAGACGGATGTGTGGATTGATTGTACCAGTTGACGAAAAATGGACAGTCCTGAAAGATCCCAACTACGTAGATTCTAAAAAGAGCCCTGACTGTTATGAATTTTGGACCACATTATGGAATAGTTTTGGACAATCTAAATCGTCTATCATATAGAGGATGAGTTTTCTACCAAGGTTCTGAATTTGAGGCCAATTCGACCTCTGTACACTCCATACCGTCGATCATAAGATAATTGGTTATGAAGGTATCTGAGTTGCATGAATTGAAGAGACAGTCATTGTTATGATTCATGGGCCCACCCAATGGATAATTTGAGAAATCTAAGCCATCCATGAGGAAGCTCATATGTTTAAGAACCTACAGTTCAAATTTCAGGGCAATCCGATCGTTGGTTATCCCGTATGAAGAGAAACAAAATCTCTTATGTCGCTATTTTCTGTTTGCATTAAAAATATGGAAGTTCTCTTCTCTTCTAGGTATCATAGGATGTGAGGAGCATCCTTTAGGGTTTAACATGTATTATTTAAACATCCTCTAGGGTTAATAGGGTACATCAAAACCCCCTCTTTTCATCCCAACCATCTAGAGAATGAGAGAGAGAGAGAGAGAGCCCACCATTCTTCCATCTTCCTTCTCGATCTTCCACACCGAGCTTATTACAATTTCATACTTCTTTTCTAAGTTGAGATTTTCTTCCAAATTAAGGTGAGAACTCCTTTCAGTTTGGCATGATTTTTACATGAATTTGATTGTGGAAGTTTTGCGTTGCTATGTTATTACTCTTGAATGTTTCTTTTCTTTTCATATGATGGTGTATTTATGATGCTATATGCTAATAAACTCAAGTCAACGGAAGTAGAGTTGGATATTGGACATAGATATTTTAAGACACCTTATTCCCATCACTTAGTGATGTGGATGTACATTGGACAGGAAGACCGAATGCGATGATGAAATGTTGTTACAGAAGGGGTAATATTATCATTTTTGAAGGAACCACCATTTCTTTCATATAATATTCAAAGTTATTCTTGTAAGGCCTAATGAAGAACTTGCTATTATGTATTTTGGTATTAAACATGATATGGATGAACCCTGATATGTGGTGGTGTATATTAGGACTGTCCGGTTAAGCGGTTACTCTAACCTAAAATGGCATTATTAGATTGTTTGGTTAAGTGGTACCCTAACTTGTGGTGGTGATATCAGATTATGCGATTAAGTGGTTGACAAATCATTTTCTTTCTACTCTTTAATTTTATTTATGGATCTTCGTAAGGTCATGGGTTAACATGTGTTGTCATGAACCTTAGTAGCATGACTCGCCAACCTTGGTGGAAATATGTTGAGTTTAGCTACTTTGGTGGATGATGAACCATAGGAATGGTTATGGTGGTGCTGAAAGTTGATTGCGCATTAATCGGCTGTATGTAAATTAAAATTAATAATGGGTTGGATAATTTCATGCATACACTTGGCTCTATGTAGGTGCACAGAATTGAAAATAGGCTAGAGTGACCTATTTCTCTCATACACTGTCTTATGAGTTTTGGGCTATAAACGTCCCACTTCTCACTTAGTCGGGCAACTTTACGGGCTTGCATGTCCTAGAAACTCCAATGGCATGTGGTTAGGAATGACTAGTTAAGGAGTCCTACGTTGGGTCATGCATAACATTTATTGTATTAAATAAGAACTATGACTGTTTTGATATGTTTACATGTAATTATTATGCTAATTTTAAAAGAGTTCTTCACTATACCGCTTTTGACAGTTTTCGTTGAAAAACAATTTAGAACATGCAGGTGATGATCCACAAGGAGATGACTACGAGGGCTCGTGGGAGCAGATGGCGAAGGATGAGGCTGATGCAGTCTAATATCGATTTAAAATTTTTTTAGCTAGGAGATATGATTTTTGTAATAAGTCCCAGTGGATGAACATAGTTGAATACAATGTGATATTCAACTTCTTTGGATATGGCGATATTAATTGACAACTTAGTTTAGACATAATGAAATAATATGCGTGTTTCCGTCATTTTGCTCATGAATGTCAATTATTGTGAAGTTTGTGTAACTGTGAGTAAATATGTAGGGGGTATACCCTTCACACATTCTAAGAAACCTTTGGGAATTTGGCTGTCAGTGTTATATACGGGAGCCGAAATCTTAGGGCGTTACAAGTTGGTATTAAAGCGGAAATGAAACCTCTAAATGAGAAGCCAAACCCGTAACATAATAAACTCACCTTAAGGCTTAGGTTCCCAATAACCAGTGACAAACCATTTATGTATGACCCTAATTGATTGTACGTGATGCACGAACATAAAAACCTGCACTTAGGCCCCCCTTGAAACCGTCAGGGCAACCGTTGAACATAAAAACCGAAAACTTATTAGGGTTTTCAAGAGGAGAATTTCTACTTTTGTTTGCCATCTAGGGGCTCTCAACTATTCCCCATAATTAGATCAGCGACTTGCTGAGTTGTGCGAGTTATTTCCATCTAAACCCTAGGGCCAATGATTTTATTTTAAAATTTTCGATTTAAGACAAATTCCCTAATCTAGTTGTTATATCACTGTCAGAAAATGTACATGCAAACTGGTTAAATTTTTGAATTTTTTTTCTAAAGACTTCTAACTTACGTTTAAGGACCCCCATAAAATTTTAGATTAATCTGATGAATGGATAAATCAAGAAAATTCCATCAATAGTGAAAATTTTGCTAATCTACTTGCATTTTTCGAACTTGTATAGGGCAAAAATGTGTATTACCATATGAATTTTAGTCTGAAAAAAATTAGGGTTATTCCACACCTAACCTACAACGTATCCTCCAAATTTTATGAGAAACCAACGTCCGATTTGAAGGGGAGAATTCTAAGAGCTCGATCAGGTTCTGAGTTTTAGATTCGCTAACTACGAGCTAGGTGAGCCTTTAACCTCATCGCTTTGATTCAATTTTAATTGGATATTGCTTTAGAAACATCCTTTGATCTCTATAACACTTATTTTCAGTATAATGGCCCCAAAGAAGAAGACTTCGAGGACCGTTCCGTCTACCTCACCTCAACCTGAAACACCACCCGCGGCTAACACTTCAACCCCTGAATTGAACCCTTCGGTGACCTCAGTAGGAGGAAACTCCAATACACCGCAACTTTGGGAAGCCATGCTTAGAGCGCTTGATTGCCTCATTGGTATCATACATCATTAGCAGACCCAATAGTACGAGCAGCTAACTAGACACCGAGCGACCCTCGAACAACTTGTGACAATCATGACTTTCGACCGAACTCCGAATTCGACCCCTACTCAAACCACACCTCAACCCTGAGTGGAAAAGCAGATACCCACCCAGGCCTCACCGACACCCCAAGACCGACCTGAGACTCTCATAACACCCTTATTACCTAGACAGGTTCCCCCACCAAATTAACCCTGATTCGTGCTTCCAAATAAACCATCTCAATTGAGAAATTTTTGAACCTGCATCTAGAGAAGTTCAATGGAAACCCTAACTCTATTAAGGCAGAATATTGGCTCAAACAAGTGTCTAAGGCTTTAGACACTCTAGCTTACCCCATACAACACCAAGTAGCCCTAACTGCATACCCATTAAAGGGCTCGACCTACTGTCTGATGGCAGATGACGAAAATGAGGGTCCCAGAAGGATATCAGTGGACGTGGGACGCCTTTCATGTCAAGTTCTATGATAAGTTTTTCCTTAAGGCTTATAAGAAAGAAAAGATGTCCGAATTTCTGAAATTGGAACAAGGCAACCTTACCATAGCTCAATATGAAGATAAGTTAGATGAATTATCAAGTTACTTACCCGCAACAGTGGAGGACCTGGACTATAAGATCCACAAGTTCCATGAAGGCTTGGGGCCTAATATTTGGTCGAAGATTAGTATCTTGAAGTTGCGCACTTATGAAGAATCATGGATCGGATAATGATCACCGAGAAGGACACTCAATGCTACATTAAACAACGCAACCAAACAAGACAAGTAGGTTAGAAGGGTAAAGTAGTACCAAACATACCTCCCACCCCCGACAAAAGACCGAGACATGCGTCGATCAATCAACAACTAAATTAGGACACGTTTACTTGTTACTAAAATAGAAAGTCCGAGACACAAGGCGGCTAATTATTTAAAAAATGCCGCAGATGAGAAGAATGCACCCCAACCTAAGGAAAGCCAATTGCAACAACATAATCAAGCACCAAAGCCACCCATGACAGCTCATCCAGCAATACAGAAGAAAGAAATACCGAACGCGAACCAGAAGCCTCAAGGTCGTCTTTATACCATGGCTCCACCAGATAATGTAGAAGAAGACCTCCGTGTAGTCAAAGGTACTATTTTTATTGGCGACGTCCCAGTAATTATCTTATTTGATAGTGGTGCCTCCATTTCTTTTATTGTTGTATCTGTTATAGCCCGGCTAGGCTTAAAAATAGAACACTTAGATGAAACTATGGTCGTAGCAATATGTTAAGCTCTGAATTGTACATATTCTAACCTAAAATTCATCACACATTATGCATGATTTTTATTTTTAAATACACATCTGATGCATGTTTTGTGTTTGTAGGAATGAGAGAGAGACTTCACTAATTTGATGTTAAAAGATGCTTCTTAAAGTATATTGAAGATCAAATGAAGATAAGTCAAGAGGTAGAGGAGAGATGCAAGAAAGATGGAGATGAAGAAAAACAAAAATCACAAATCAATAAACTGTCTAATCGGTCGGTCATTGCAGCAGACGGGTTGGAAAAAAATCACAAAATCAAATTTTAGTGCAAAATTTGCTGGACAAATTTTTACACTGTCCGACTGGTTGTCCGATCGGTCGGATGGAGTATCCGACTGGCCAAACAACCGGTTGATAGACAGGTCGGTCCGTGTGTTGGGACTTTCAGACAATTAAGTCTATTAATGTGTAAGGTCTGACCGGTCGGCCACTGCTCAAATTGGGTAAACACTTCGTAATTTCTTAAAGTTTTCAAGTCGATGGCACATAACTGCTATAAAAGGACACCGCTAGGTTCATCTAAACATATCCTATAAGAGATCTATAGTTGCTGGAGGTGGAAAAGATCGTTATGGAGCGTTTATAACTCCTATGACTAGGGTTTTTTCTAGTTTTTCTACGCTTTCAAGTAGTTTTTCTTTCAATTCTAATTCAAGTATGACAATGCTTGGCTATAACCTCTTAACTAGGGCTAAGAGGTGAAGCTTCTAGTTAGTTTTGATGTTCAATTCGTTTATTCAAGTACTCTTTACTTAATTATGAATTTTCAAGTTCTAAGTTTGAATAAAATTGTTATTTTTAGAAGTTTTGTGAGAGATTGTATACTTCGAACATGAGTTCCTTGTAATTCTTTGAAATTATCATTTTAGTTTGATGAGATTTGAATTGTAGTAACCTTGGAGCATGCCATGATCTCTTGGTATGACTGTTACTTTGAAGGCTACAAGTTCAAGTTCTCTATGCTTCATTAGAATTAAAAATCTGATTTCCAGATTTAAGTGGGACTGTTTGTGTTTAAATGCAATATCTTCCAATTAGATGAGAGATAGGACTTTGATTCTAATTGTGTTTATGCTTTGATGAATGGATTGGTATTGAGCTACCACAAGTGGATCCTTGGTGCTCTAGTTTCTCTTTAATTCTCAAATTTCCTCTATTTACTTTTCTGTTTTAATCTTAGTTCTAAAACTCCGAATTTCCTAAACTATCTAAGTTCAAGTTATTAGAATAGTTTGAATTAATTTACCATTTTCCCTGTGGATCGACCTCGATCTTACTGAGTTATTACTACATTGCAGCCTTGCACTTGAGGTGAGCGAACACAACACCTATCGATCAAATTGTATAACTAAGAAAAGAATATCGAAAATGTTCCCTAACTATTGGCGGAGTCGAGTTTAAAATTGATTTAGTTGTATTGAACATGGAGGCCTTTGACATGATCTTGGTAATGGACTGGCTCTTTAAGCACCATGTGAACTTGGATTGCTAGCCGAGACCGTGTAGTGTTTCAAGGTAAGAAGAGGAAAGAAGTAATCAAACTGCTTGATGTATGTCGTAGAAGGAGAATCGACTAAGTTAACAATCGACCAAATTTCATAATTGCTTAATACTCTGAAGTATTTCAAGACATTCCTGAACTATCTCCTAAACGTGAAGTATATTCACCATCGATATCATACCCGGTATGACACCTATAGCTTTAGCAGCATACCGTATGGCTCCCGTAGAATTGCAAGAGTTGAAGAAACAATTAGAAGAACTCTTGGAACAAGGTTTCATTCACCCTATCGTATCTCCCTGGGCCACACTTGTCCTCTTTGTGTGCAAGAAGGATTGCTCGCTTCGTTTGTGTATTGATTACAAGAAGCTGAACTAAGCAACTATCAAGAACAAGTATCTCCGTGCATAGATGATCTCTTTGACCAGCTGAGAGTAGCTCAGTTCTTTTCAAATATTAATTTAAGGTCCAGGTACCATCAGCTAGCGATGAGGGAGAAGGATATCCCTAAAATGGCATTCAGGATGAGGTATGGACTTTCTGAGTTTATGGTCGCGCCTTTCGGACTGACAAATACCCCAACAGTATTCACGGACCTGATGAACTACGTGTTCAAACCCTACTTGGATAAGTTCGTGATCGTTTTCATTGATGACATCCTTATCTACTCAGAGTAATGAGGAATACACCGAACATTTGAGTATAGCTCTATAGACTTTAAAGGACAATGCGTTATATGCCAAATTAAATTAATAGTGATTTTTTAAAGGAAGAAGTGTTTACACAATAAAATTGCCTTTTAATAGATAAGGGAAGATAAAAGTAACATTCTAACATTTGACAAGACAAAGAGATAAATTCATCATTCAATTCATTTTATGCATTAAGTTCTTTTACATTCAATTGATACATCCTTTAATTTTTAGAACAGAATGTTCATAATACAAATACAATGCAAGTTCATCTCTGCTTGTGAATTTCGACAGTGTCTCTCCTCTCCTTTGTTTTCATTCTGCTAACGGCAGAGAATATGGCTGGGTTGATCCCCAGGCCGAGGTTGATGTCTTCTTCTTATACTATATATTTCAATCTGGCTTGATTATTCAACAGTCTTAGCTTTGAAAAGGAAATGAGGATAAATTCCTTAAGATCCATTCCTGACATCTTTTACAAAAGAGACAGCACCTTTACAAATTCGGCTTTTGGCCTTCAAAGTGCCTTTATGCAACCCGAATAAAGGCCGAAGTATTTACGCGGGTCGCATAAACACTCTAGTATTGAACATTCTTCGTTATTCCCTCTCATTGATCATTTGATCTCCCGTTTCGCCTAAGTTTTCTCGTCGTTCTTCTTCAATTCCCGGGGATCGCAACTCGTGCATTCAACATAGGAAGAAGGAGATACATAAGGCCTTCTCCATACCTCTGGAATCTTCAAAAGTCAATGCAAATGAAGACCCCTAGGGGGTATTTATAGGCTTCGGGGATCATTCTTGCATAGACCCATTAGTCCAATAGAATGTTTACGCGAGTCACGTAAAAAGGCTGTCTTTAGCACTTTCTTCTAATTTCTTCATCATTTCCTAACTTTTCTTTTCTTTTTTTTTCTTCTAAGCATTGTTTCCTTCTTTTCCAACTGCGCTTATCTTGAAAGTTGGCTTTAAAATTTTCTAGCATCCAAGAAATAGTCATTAATATTTTTTATTTATGCCTGTATTTGAACGTTGACTATATATATTTAATGTATTTTGCATTTCTTTGAATGAAAGAGTCAGTATGTTCATGTGTCAAGGTTACTTCCCTTTCATTTTGACAATTCTGTTTTGCGCTCTGTTGAATTCTCCTACCAGCTCATGGTTCAAAATATATGATGACGGCGTTGATCACTTTTCTTTTAGAGAATATCCTTCTGTATATGCTTATCTTTATTAAAAATGCGCATATAACTGTTACCAATATATTCAATGATGGTGTCCTTAACATCATGCAGAAATTGCCCACAAGTATATTACATCTTCCATATTGATATAAAGATTGACCTAGAATACCGGAGTTGTCTCATATCATAGAAATTGATCTAAGCACATAACGACCAGTGAAAAAAGATGCTATAATAATATATTCAAGCAATCTTCCATCATATCTCATAATGAGAAAAATATTATTCCCTTTGAATGCAAACTATAATTCTTGAATAAGCTTTGACTTCCATGAATAAATAGTTGGCCTTGGTGAATATACCTAACAATAGAAATATAAGAAGTTGAATAACTATAGTCAATTCGAATTTAGACCAAAATATAGCTAATAAGAAGTCGAATAACTGAAGCCAAATCAGACTTGGCCAAATATAGTTGATAATAGAAGCATAAGAAACCAAATCAGACTTAATCTAGCACCACCAATAATAGAGTGAATAATGTTAGAGAATATCGCCCATAATAAGAGTTCTATATAGCGAGGAGTAGTATAAAGCTTGTATAGTCAATGATATGAAATATAATGGAGCTTTGTCAAATAAATGCTCGCAGGCATTTCTTGTCAACTTAAATTATTTCATAATATCATAGAATATGCAGTTCTCACAACATAAGTAATTGCATAAGAATTCTTAATTTGAACATGTTATTACATGTAGATCGATGTTATTGTGATATTCATTTTTTTATTCATTTTTCAGCTGCGTAGCATTTTATAATATATTCATTTTCTTCTTGATGGGTATAACGACCCTAAAGTTTTGTTAGTATGCACCTTTAATAGAAACACAGTTTAAGCTTATGAGTAGTTGGAGTAACCACAGTTTTAGCTCCTGAGTAGTTTGAGCGAATAGGGTTCATGTGGCTGGCTTATAGCGCATACCGTGGCCGACGTGCGTAGTTGGCTTATAGCGTATATTATGCATATACAAGTGTTAGCTTAGAGCGTACATCGCGCGTGAATACTCATAGCGTATATCAAGATTAATTAATAGCATATCTTCTGCGTATGCGAGTGTTAGCTTAGAACGTACATCGCGCGTTAGTATCTCATAGTGCATATCAAGATTAGCTAATAACATATCTTACGCATATGCGAGTGTTATCTTATTGCGTACATCGCGTGTGAATAGCTCATAATGTAAATTATGCGTATGCAAGTGTTAACTTATAGCGTACATTGCGCTTGAATAGCTCATAGCACAGATTACGCATATGTGAGTGTTAGCTTGTAGCGTACATCATGCATGAATAGCTTATAATGTTCACCATAGTGAAATTACATCGGTAGTCTAACACAACACCTTTATATATACGTGCGGAAGCTTAAGAGCGAAGCATTAAAATTATGGCTAAAAATTAGAGGGGATGACTAGGACCTTTTAAATTATTTTTTTTTACTTACACAATTTGACAATTTAAACTAAGTAAACAAGAATACTTTGGCTTTTAAGCCTAAGTGGGTCCAATTAATAGACTAGCATATGATTAAAGTAATTAACTTCCTAGTCTAAGCATGCGTAGATTAACATATGATTAAACTAATCAAATACCTAATCTATGCAACCTAAGTAAACTATAGAGGATGAATCAAATAAGCTCAAGTTTACTCAAGGAGTGAAAATACATCATGTGTGTGTGGATGTGCTTATTAAGTGCCTAACATACATTCCTAATTAAGCATTCATAATTAAATACTTAAACACAATGCATAATAAGAAAATTACTCAAATACAATCACAAATAGAACGATGTATAGTGGTTTGACTTCGAGTCTACTCTCCTCCCGGTTCAAGTACTCAACCCCCTTGAGTACACCGGCATTCATTATGGAGTTTAAATCTGGTTCCTCCCAACCAAGGTGTTTTAAATCGAATACACCAAATAAAAAAGTTTACAGGTTCCTTCTAACCTATACGTATACACCTGTATTAGTGGCTTCCCTTGGAGACGTGTTTAGGCTTTATAACTAAGCCAAAGTTCTACAACTGAACCTAGCGATTACTCCCACCGAAGGCTCCTCAATTGAAGACTCGATTTGACCCTAAAATCAGGTCTAGGTCCTACAACCGAACCTATCAAATTTGAAGATTAACTCTACACGCAATTCCCCATAGAAAGAGAGTGGAACTAGACTCTTACAATCAGTAACTTACTTGTCGGATCGAGCCCTTTTGTTACGCCACTTCGGGTTACTTGATCTTCGCTCTCCCGTGCTTCAATCAGCTACCCTTGTGCTCCCTCGGTGTTGTTGCTGATGTTTTGCCAATGCTTCATCTTCAATAATCAATCCCCTTGCATGTGCTCTTCTTGGGATGACCAAGGTGGATGGGAGATAGGTTTGAGATCTCTGCACTTAATGGGAATGTGTTCCCCAAAGAGTCTCACTTTTAAGGAACTTATCATAGAGTATTGGATAAGAATATCACTATCAAGAACAGTCCAATCTCTAGAGATCAAAAGAGGGACAAGTGCATCTTCATTACAAGCTTTGAATGCTCCATTCTTGTGATGAATTACAAGGAAGATCACTTGTTAGGGTTAGGAATAGAGTTTCTAATGGTATGCAATGGTGGTAGCTTCTATCTCTTCAAAATTCATCTCTTAAAGCCCAAAGGCCATATTTCTCATATTTAAAAAAAATTTACAATGATCATAAAACGAGCAGTAAACGACCACTTCGATATATCGAATTGATGTTCTGATTGATTGGAGTTATCTTCGATATAATATATCGAAATACCATGTTCGATATATCGGAGAATTTGTCCAGAGAGTTAGCAAGTTGCTGGACAAAATTTTCGATCTATCAAAATGGGTTTCAATAAATCGAATTCACACATTCTGATATATTGAATGTGTAGTTCAATCGATCAAACAAACTATCCAGAGAATTTGTGCATTTGCTGGATGGTTGAATTGATATATTGAATAGACCTTTCGATATATCGAAGGTCTATCGAAATAGGCTTCCGATATATCAAAGGTTTATCGAAAGTTGCTGTTTGGACTAGATTAATTACACTAATTTTCACCTCTTAAATTAATCTATCTTATCATGTTTTTCAAAGTGTTCTAAGACTAATGAAGATGACTACGGTATTCCTGGTTTGTCCAAGTCATCTAAGAGGGTTCGAGGTGTTTTGGTTACAAAGGGCTAGGGTCACCAAGGCTTCTCATTTACCTGTTCTTCTTCCTTGATACTTCTTGTATACTTGAATCTTCGTTCTTCAGCTTACCAAGGCTCAACCGACATTACAACACATGGACTCACGTGATTGACAAATAAGGTGCACTAGTATGTTACGAAAAAGTGCTCTAACACATAGTTGATCATGTATATTTATTTTCATTTACTTTCCTTCGCCTTAGCTCTCAAGGTGCATTACCTGAGTGACAGAGACACAAGTCTCATACATGAGGTTCATCTATAGAGCTCTCAGTCGACCCATAAAGTTGTTCTTTCTGTTGCCTTGACCCTTAGAGCTTTCGGTCAGCTCATAAGGTCCTTGCCCATAGAGTTCTCAGTCGACTCATAGGGCGATTTTTATTCATGGAGCTCACAATCTGCTCATAGAATTTTTCTACTCATAAAGCTCTCAGTTGACTCATAGGGTTTCACCCATGAGGCTTTTAGTTGGCTCATAGGGGCGATTATATCCTTAGATTTTCATGATTTTCATGTGCGCGATTCGCTTTAGGACATTTGTCGCGTCTTGTTTATTTGATGAAGCATTTATCAACGACTATCATTTCATAGTTCTAGTGCTTCTCTTTTTTATATATAATTGGCCTCTCTCTTTTACTTTCTTATGAGAGGACCCTTACTTATTCTTTTTTCACTAGGTCATTTTGAGAGGAGAGGATAAAGAATCGCTTTGAGAGAACTCGAGAGATTCGTTGCACCTTATGCTTCTAATAATCTCTTATAATTATCCTTTTAAATCAGCGTTGAAGACTTTGAGCAGAGGAGGAACACGCTTCATGAGCTTTTCATTGCTTTGTTCTTTAAAATATATTGATATTTGTATTTTCTGTCCATTCTTACCCCTTTTGATTGGGGAACGCTTGGATAAGGGTTTGGTAATCAAAACTTTCAGTTTGGCCTTTAAGGATAATATTGCTTGATAAATCAGCCACTAATGGAGAGTCCAATTCCTCGCCCATTCTGACCAGTAATTCTGTATGCTTCATTAGAAAATCCTTCGGTAATGGTATATGGACCATCCTATATGAGTTCGAACTTACCCCTTGTTTTACGGAAGATTACCTTTAGGAGAAGTATTAGAGACAATGATTCTGGTTCAGCCTTGGAGGTGTCACTACCTTGTGATAGATACTTTCGATAGAAATTACATTCGTTATCGTTGTTCTTCCTTCGTCATCTTCTTCTACCATAATTTTGTTTGTATCAATCATCTTCTGGAGTATATCTTTAACGATATAATAATTTTCAATTTGATGCCCAAGTCTGCGGTGATAGTTACAACTCGATTGTTCTCGCGGCCAGTAACTGGTTCATCATAAGGAGGACATCTTCTTTTGCAAATATATACTATTTATGATCTTTGGATCTTCTAGGTTTTTTATCAGCTACTCTACTCTAATAACTGTTTTATCTATTGTTATCTCTTCTCATACTTCGCTTACTAGCAATGTTTGCTGATGTTTCACTAAAACCTTTGCGTAAGGGTCTTGTATAAAAAGATGGCACTTTTCTGACAATGATTTGAAAATCACGAGCCTTTGTAGCAAGGTCATAAAAAGTTTGTATGTCAGCGCTAGTTAAGCTGAACACCATCTCTGGTTCCATACACTTTAAACATAGCTTTATTTGTTTGGATTCTTTTGGCAGTTGTTGACATGATGCCCCCAGGATTTTTCATTGAGCGATGAACTTTTCAACTAGTGCCCCATCTTTTTAAATGGTGGAAGCCAATTCGATCAAGTTCACCTCTCTTTTAGATGAGAAAAAGTTCACCGTAAAGGCATCTTGCATCTGATCCCAAGTACGGATAGATCCAGGAGCAAGGGTCGTATACCACTTAAAGGCTTTTCCTGTCAACGTTGCTCCGAACATTCATAAGCAATATTGTGATACTATTGCATAGCTTTCCATTGCCATCATGAAATGCATCATATGCTCTTCAGGCAATCCTTCACCGTTGAATTTCTTGAATTTTGGGCACTTGAAGCCGGCCGAAAATGATACATTCTCAACTTCTCTTAGATAAGGTATCTGGTATTGAAACCTCTCCCTCTGGCTTCTCTCGCCCTCTAATCGGACAGTTTTGACAATGATTTATCGTATTTCGTCTGTTGTTATTCCAGGGGTTAGTACTCAAGCCGATCCATTAGACATGACTCGAAATGGCTGCGATCCCTTGGCATGGTGTTTTGTATTATCCGTGGCAGCCATGTTTTGAGGAGCAATGTTTTGGGACACCGTGCGGATTATCATGGCTAGAGGCTCACGCATTTTTCTGCATTCCTCCCTCAAGAGTGCTTGGGCGCGTGCCATCTCTTTGAGGCTCTCTTCTGTCGATTGGACGACATGACTTGTCCTAATCACAAGAACAGTAACCCCTCTACTTGATTATTCTGACTTTGATGGTGAGGATGACGCGGTGGTTGGAGAAACCAACGATGTCGAGCCACTACTCGACTCAAGGTTATCAAACCGCAAGGAGGTATTAGACTCAGGATACATGACTCTTATTGGCGTAACCTCTATCAAACTTGTCGTTAATGCTTTTACTCCATCTAATAATCCTGCTTGATTCCATTCCTTTGGATGATCCTGTGTATCAGGATTGACCTCTTAGTCTGACGGAGATATGGAGTAGTTTTAATTAGTTTTATTTGCTTTAGTTGTTTAAAGTTGTAAAAGAATCAATTTTGAATCTCTTAGGTACTCTTTTTCTCACTTTCCTTTATTTTGTCATTGCTCTCATGGCACTGCATATTGCATATGTTTTTACATTGAGGAAAATGTAAGATTTTAGTTAGGGGGGAGATTCTTAGATGAATCTACTAGTATTTATAACATTTTGAGCAATTTGTGTGAAATTTTTTCGATTTTCCTGATTTTTAAACTCTTTTAAAAGTTTTATTTCTATGAAATCAAGTATATGTGAATATGAGAAGAAAGGATGTGAAGTGATTTATTTTAGAAACTCTTAGAACTCCTTTAATATAGTAGTTTTCTATATGAGTTCCCCTATTTATATGGTTGATAGGAAGTTTGAACACTTTTAGAGTCTAGTTTACATTACATGATTCTCATGATTGAAATGATTAAGTATTTATTTATTATTATTATTTTTAGATTAGTTAGATTATGATCTAAAGTGTTGAGGAACCAAGCCAAGGATCTTTATCCATCACGTTCAAGAAGAAAGCAAATGAAAAAGAAAATTAAGATATAGATTTCTAAAAATCATATCTTATGTTGTGATATGAAAAAAAGAAAAGAAAATGATAAAGTTAAAAATCTGTTGAAGAATATCGAAAATGGCTACCTATCATCAACCAAGGGAGGGTCAATAACTCAAATTGGTAATGGGAAGTAGTGTGAAAGTTGTCGATGGAATGATAAGGTAAAATCCTATCATTGGCTTGTTGTTGATCTGTACACTTTTAGATCTGTAGTCTAGCCAATCCATGAAAAGGGTAATCCTGGAGATTTATGAGTTAAATATTTATAGAGCACACTAGACCACACTTGTTTGGATTATTTTATTTGTCAACGAATCAACGGGAACTCTATTTGAAACACTCACTATATTTTAGGAAGATTAAAGTTTCTGAATCCAACTCTACATATTTATACATTCATTTGTCTTGGATTTCATAGAAGTTTAGTTTTTGAAAGAAGTTTAATTTGGGGAATTGAATTTGTTTCACGCATGTTTTGCTCAGGACTAGAAAAATGTTGGTTGGGAGGTGTGTTGAGCCATTCATTGTACATATATGAACCCCAAGTCATAGTACAGTTGCATAGTTTAAGTTGTTAAAGTTAAGGATTTATGCTTGTTTTTGTTTGCAGGAAAAAGAGAGAGATGTCATGAATTTAATATTAATTTGAAAGATTAAGAATGACTATCAGGCCAAGTTTTGATGAGCTAAAGAAGTGAAGAAAAAGTCCTAGAGAAATCAAGTTAATGACTTGGAATGGCAAAAAAAATCAAATTGCAGAACTACAGGGCCAGAAAAGCAAGATGCAGAAAGTTCAGAAAATGGCCTTAAAATATTGCTTGAGTGAAATTTCAATCATTCAAAATAAGTTCCGATCGATCCAAGTATCAATAAAAAAAAGGCTCTGATATATCAAAAAATGGGTAAAAAAGGTTACAACTCTCTAGATAGAAACTCCGATATATCGAAATAAGTTTCAATCAATCAAAGTATCAATTAAAGCTAGCAAGAGCTGTGTAAATTCTTGCGCAAATCTGAGGCGGTGGCGGACGTTCTCTATCAAAGGGCACCTTTACTGTCTTCCTAAGGCATTATAGAAGAACTTTAAAGACACTGGGGGTGGAGAGATTAAAAGTGGAGCTTTTACAATTCTAATTTCTTCAAATTCTTCTTTTAAATTCATCTTTTTTAGTTGTCTTAATTTTATTTTGAGTTTTAATTCAACCTTCTTCATGGTTGGCTAGACCTCTTAGCTGAGACACAGAGGTGAAGTTTTCTATTGTTTAAAATGCTTAGTTTCATTTAATTCAAGTATTTTAAGATTTAATGATGAACAATTATAGTTCTAGTTTGAAATAAAGTTGATAATTTTAATTTAATCTTCTATCTCTTGTAATGTGTTTACATGGGATGTTTTGATTTACTGAGATTGATCAATGAGGTGTTGTTGAGGGGATTTTGAGTTGTAGAGATCTTAGGTTCTTCGTGATGTGGTGAATGCTATGTGATCCTACAAGTTAAATATCATAGGTGCTTATCTAGAACTAAACTAGAAAAGGTTCATATCTTTTATTTGATCTATGATGAATGTTTTATGAGTTGATATTGGTTTGATTGAAATTCAATTCGTAATTCTAAATTAAGTCTAGTGACAGGATTTGGGTAAGGACCATGGATATGATCTTACTTGTTTTGTGAAGGATTGGCCTATGTGATCGGATACGCCTAATGCCTTAGTTATTATGAGAGAACTATATTAATAGATGATCCATCCATGTTAGATATATTATGATAATTTAATTGCTTCATATTTTGATTGGATAGGAATAGGACTCCGATTCCAATTGAGTTATTAGTTTGAATGGTTGAATTGACATCGTGAATTAATTATAAGTGGATCCTTAATGCTCTAGTGTTAGTTTTTTTATTTATTCTAAAAGTAGATAGTTTTATACTTCTAAAATTCATTTTTCAATTTAAATTTGAATTTAGTTAATCCTAAGTGAGTAATTTAGAATTGTTACAAACATCTTTGAGGACAATATCGGTCTCATGATCGAATTATTACTACACTGCAACCTTGCATTTGGAGTTGGCGAACAGCTCTTTCGGGTTTTCACCACATCCCGGGTGTTTGCTCTTGTCTGCTCCTTAACAGCTTTTGCCTTCTTGCCCCTGGTGCCCTTACAAATTTACATTAGGTTTATTATACATCTGTTGATTTACTCGAGGCGCCCTTATGAGTTATCGCCTTACCCATTTAAAATTGAATGCACTTTTCTTCTTTCTTTTCCTTTCTTTACGTATTAAGGAATTCCCTCATTGCCAAGCACCAATGATTTTTAAGGCAATAAGAGGCATCAGAATTCGTTATGAGGTTTTGATAATTTTCGAGAAGGGGTAACGTCGGTGGGAGTTTTCCCTTTATTTTTTTTTTGTCTTTTTATTTTTTATTTTTACAATTTTTTTTTGAAATTTAAGTGGTTTGAATCATCATTTGTACGTATGTTTTCTTTGTGTTTTTTTGCTAAGGGCAGGTGAGTAGAGAAGGGTAAGATCTGGTCTCGAGAAGCTTTTCCTGGCTTACTTATTATCCATAGTGAATTTTGACGTGGCCGGCATTGATCAGCTCAGGAAGTTCTTCACCGTCCATACTAGTGAGGCAGAGTGTACCTCCATGGAGTATTTCTCAAATGACGAGCAGGCCTTCCCAGGTGAGGTAAAAAATTTTCCTAAGATTTGGCAATGAGGAGGCATGATTTTCTTCATTACAATATCTCCAACTCTAAACATTCTTGTGTAGACCCGCTTATTGTAGGCTCATGCAATCCTCTTTTAGTAGGCCTAGCAATGGCACAACGCTTGCATGGGTTTTTTTTTCTGCCAAGTGTAGTTGATTGTAATGAACCAATAGCCACTCTCCCTCTTCGACTTCACTTTCTAGAAATATGCGCAGTGAAGGGATTTCAACTTTGACTAGTAGGATAATCTCCATTCCGTATGTAAGCTCTTATGGAGTGATGCCCATTACATCTTCTAAAGAATGTGAATGAGTGTTTTGTTGGTGGCTTCAACTCCTCCATTCATTTGTGGTCGATAGGAGCTTAATCGGTGCCTTTTAACCTTGAATTGTTTAAGAAAGTTGTTTATCTTTTAGCTTATGAAGGGTGTCTCAATGGTTGATGATGTTGTTCTTTGGAAATCGTACTACATGTGATGTTGCTATGGTGGTATAAGATGTCATCTTCACCCATTTGGTGGAGTAATCAGCTACCACTAGTATGTATTCGTGGTAGTTGGACGCCTTGGGGCTGATTTTACGATGATGTCGATACCCCACATTAAGAAGGCCAGGGCATCGTCAAGTTGTACAATTCAAAAGAAGGGGCATAGATCTGATTCATGTAATCTTGACACTTGAAGCATGTCCTGATGTGTTAGCATCAGTCTGTTTCCATAGTCAGGCAGTAGTATCCTAGCTATAGGATCTTCTTAACTATCATGTGACTGTTCGTGTGTGGATGGTAGATTACATCATAAACTTCAGACATGATTTTCTTATTTTCTGTCTCATCCACGCATCATAACATGGCCTAATTGAAGGATCATTTGTACAGGATACCGCCGTTAATTGTGAACCTTGAGGCCAATCGTTGAATTATGTGTCGGTCCGTTGATGTGGTGCTTCTGGGTATACTCGATCGTCCAAATATTTCTTAATGGTAGTGTACTAAGGATGTCCGTTAGATGACATTTCAACTTCTTCAATTTGCAGGTAGAATGTCGAGTTTTCCTGAAGTTTGATTGTGAGTTCTCATTAGGCTGCTCCCTTATGAATTTCCAACATGGATGAAAGTCTAGGCAAAGCATCTGCAAATTGATTCTTGTGCATGACATGTGTGTGAAGGTGATTTTGTGGAATTCATCAACGATATTTTTGAGATAAACATAATATGGAACCGGCTTCTCGTCCTTCATTTTCTAGTCACCATTGGTTTGATTGATGATTAACTAAGAATCATCGAAAACTCTCAGCTTCTTTACTCCCAGGATAACTACTTCTTCCAAACTTATTATACATGCTTCGTACTCGACTATGTTGCCAATGCATTTGAAAGCTAACCTTCTTGAGATAGGGATGAGAATGTCATCTGGAGAGTAGATGATTTTCCTTACTCTACTTCCTCAGATGTTAGCCACTCCATCGAAGTACAAGGTCCACTCATTTACCTTTGATCCTTCTTTTTCTTCGAGGAATAGGATATCCTCATCATGGAAGAAAGTCTTTAGTGGTTGATAGTTGAGCAGAGAGTGTGCTGCAAGATAACCAGCCGGTGCTTACCCCTTGATTGCTTTTTTGGTGACATAAGTGATGTAAAACTCGGAAAGCAGCAACTGTCACTTTACTATTCTGTAAGTCAATGTCAATTTCTCGAATAGGAACTTCAATGGATCCATATGTGTGAGTAAGAGGATTGGGTAAGCGATCATGTATTGTCATAGGCATTAAGTGGTCCATACGAGAGTGAGACATGTCTTTTCGATTTGCAAGTATATGGACTCATAATTCGTGAATCGGCAGTCGAGAAAGTAGATCGCTTGTTCTTTTCTTCTTTTATCATTGTGCTGGCCAAGGCCACACTTGATAGTGTCGCCAGCTACCGAGATGTAAAGTAGCAGCGATCACCTAGGCATAGGTGGGACTTGCATTGGTGAGTCTCACAGGTGCTTCTTGATTCCGTTGAAGGCTTTTTTATAGTCCTCATTCCATTCTTTCGGCGTATTTTTGCAGAGCAGTTTGGATATCGGCTCACATACGTGCGTGAGTTGGGCGATGAAGCAAATGATGTACTGGATTTTACTAAAAAAACCTCAAATTTCTTTCTCAATCTTTAGGGGTAGCATATCGATGATTGCCCTAGCTTTTGATTCATCGACTGGGATGCCATCTTCCCCGACGATGAATCCGAGCACCTTGCCCCCAGTTGCCCCAAAGAAACACTTTCGTGGGTTAAGGCTGAGCTTGAGTTTTTTTCAACCGGTCAAAAGTGTAACACCCCAACCTCGGATATCCGAATTCCATCAATTCGGGTATCAGATTTGAGGTATTAACCATTATATTATGCCATAAATCCAACCAAAATACATTCATCCACTAAAATATAAAAATTAACCCACTAAAATAGAAATAATAAATCATCATCATCATAGCATATAACCAAATATTACTTGTATCCAAATATCAAATGGCTCTGAGAACTATGCCTAAATCACACAACTAAAAGATAAAATATATGCTTTGATAATAATAGAGACTAAATTTTCTTGTTTTCTTCTGACTCCTCGGTCAATTATTCGTCAAAGTCATCTTCACGGAGACGCCTCCACCATAGCAGCGATCGCCTAGGCACATGTGGGACTTGCACTGGTGAGTCTCGTAGGTACTTCTTGATTCTATCAAAGGCTTTCTGATAGTCATCGTTCCATTCTTTCGATGTATTTTTGCGGAGCAATTTGGATATCGGCTCACATACGGGCGTGACTTAGGCGATGAAGCAAATGATGTACTGGATTTAGGGCTGTGCACGGTTCGGTCGGTTCGGTTTTGAGGGGCGATATCCAACCGAACCGACTTAGTCGGTTTTTTATATTTAACAACCGAACCGAACCGATGAAGCCTCACCAACCGAACCGAACCGGATAAATTCTGGACGGTTCGGTTTTGTCGATTTTTTCGGTTTTGTCGGTTTGGGCCTTAGCCCAACTAGGCTAGAATGGTGCCGTGAGAACAAAGCCATTAAAATTCATAAAGATTGAATGTAAAAAGATTAAGATTCTTACTACCATTTGAGCCTTCAGTGAAACCAAAAGACATATGAAAAGATGTCAAGAGACAAAAAAAAATATCTCCCTTTATCACCAATTTCCTGCACAGGCATTGTTCATAATTCAGAAAATATTAACAAGAACAGTAACATACAATGCCTCAAACATTTGATTGGTAACATCTAAAAAAACTCCTTACCACAAAATACATGTGTAGCAATCAATCCTCTGCAAGAGTATCAGTCAGCTCTGATGGTGAAGTTGATCTAAACAATTCTAAAAAGTATAAACAAAAAAACTTGTGGGTTGTTACGTAAAAAAAGAAGAAGATAAAAATAGAATTATAGATAATAAACCATAGGACAAATAAACTAAATATTGTAATGGGAATTATTACCTGCATCAATTTTTTCATATTGTTCCAGTTCATCCATTGTATCTCGAAGATTAATTGGGATCGATGAAGATCGGAGCCAATTTTGTGCACAAATAAGGGCTTCCACCATGTTAGGAGACAACGAACTACGGAATGGGTCAAGTACACGACCTCCTGTGCTAAAGGCAGACTCAGAGGCAACAGTAGACACAGGAACCGCCAATACATCCCGTGCTACAAGAGAAATGATCCGGTACTTAATGGAATTATTCTTCCACCAACCTAAGATATCAAAATTAGCACTATCCTCCTCACAACTCTCTGCCAAGAACCTCTCAACCTCTGACTTATTTCCTAAACTATCTGACTTATTTCCTAAACTATCTTCCTCCTCCAAATGTCTTTTAAATTGAGAGGCTAAAAATGCACGACCATCTTGCTCATCATCAACAATCTCCATTCCTTCCGATGATTGACTTGCATTTTGTGATGGCATACTTGAATTAGAGTTATGTGAAACATGCCACTCATACAGACGGATCAACGCATCCTTCACCCTTCTTGTTAATTCCTTTGCTATATCACTATCATATAATTGGCCAAAACAAAACCGCACATACTTCAATTTGTACCGGGGATCAAGAACCACCGCAACAAACAACAAGATATTAATCTTGTCAACATTCCAATACTTATCATATTTGGTTTTCATACTCGCTGCCATTGATCTTAAGAGATAATCTCCACTTTTGCTTAATTGAGCCAGTTTGTTTTGAATTAAGACAATTTCATTAAAGAAGGCATTGGAGGTGACATACAAAGACCCTGAAAACCGCAAGGTTGCATTGTAAAAAATTTTGAGAAATTTCACAAAAAATTTAGCATTATTCCAATCATCACCATCCGGAGGCCCTAAAATCTTCCTTCCTCCTTTTCCTCTCCCTATTCCTCTCCCATCATCATTCTCATCCATATTAGGAGCATCCTCTTCCTCCTCCCCAAAGTAATAGAGGTAATGTGGGTCATCTTCCTCTAATCGCTCAAAGGCCTTTTGAAACTTATCTGCCGCCTCCAACATCATATAAGTAGAGTTCCATCTAGTTGGCACATCTAGGCACACTAAACTCTTGCACTCTATTTTTTCTTTCTCCACACACTTTTTAAATTTTGCCAATCTAGATGGAGATGACCTCACATACCTCACCGCATTACGCACTTTAACAATTGATTCATTCAAATCCTTTAAACCATCACAAACAATGAGATTTAGGATATGTGCACAACATCTCATATGCAAAAACTCATGTTCCAAGATAGTGCCTTTCCAATTTTTAGTTTTCCTCTTCAAGTATTGAATGACACCATTATTCGAACTCGCATTATCAACCGTGATGGTGAAAATGCTATCTATTCCCCATTCTATTAAACAGATCTCAACTGTCTTCCCAAGGGTCTCACCCTTGTGATTTGGAACTTGACAAAAGTTTATAATTCTTTTGTGTAAATTCCATTGACTATCAATAAAGTGCGCGGTGAGACACATATAGTTTAAGTTTTGCACGGATGTCCATGTATCTGTGGTAATACAAATTCTTTGACCTCTTAGGGAACTCTTCAACTCTTTTCTCTCTTCCATATAGACTTTAAGGCAATCTCTAGCAACCGTAGTACGAGATGGGATATTTATGAACTTCGGTTGTACAATATTAAGAAATTGCCTAAACCCCTCACCCTCCACAAATTTAAAAGGCAACTCATCAATTATTACCATTTTAGCAAGGGTTTTTCTACAAGCCTCTACACTAAAACTAACCGCGACAAGATTAACTCCACTTTCTTTTCACGGTTGAAAAGACAATGTTTGTTGAGTCTTATCCTCTTTCCTATAAGGATACTTTTTACATTGTCTTTGTATGTGGGTTAACATATTAGTAGTCCCATTGTTCTTGGGATCACAAGCATAATCAGTCCCACAATAATTACATGCAGCCCTTGGTTTTTTTGGATCACAGCCTTCTATTTCGGTAAAATGATCCCACACCTTAGATTTTCTCTTAGTAGCCTTCTTACTCACTTTGGGTGGACATGGAGGGATGGCATTGACAGTTGCTTCAATGGTGGGCTTGGGATTGTCGCTTGTTGGTTCAGAAGGTGGTTCCGTTGCAGAAGCCATCTAACAAAACAATTAAAAGCATGCATGTCAGTTACTGAACAATTAGGCTAAATAATTAAAAAAGTGCAGGAAAATGAAAATTAAATGACCACGTGATTGATCATTTGATCTAGCACATTAAATTGTGATTTGCGAAACCTTAGAGTAAAGAAGAAGAAGAAGAAGAAGAAGAAGAGAGAGAGAGAGAGAGAGAGAGAGAGAGAGAGAGAGGTACTAGATTGGAGGACACGACAGCGTGTTGGAGCTTGGGGGTGGGGTGTTTTGGTAGGAGCGGATTGAGAGATGAGAGGACGAGTGAGGAATTAGGTTAGGGCATGCCGGCATGGCTGCAAGGGAGTAGGGGACGTTTTGACTTCTCATAGGAAGCGGAGAAGTCGTGTTTGGTTAGACAGGAGGAGTTGGAGGCTTGGGGTTGGGCATGCTTAGACCAAGTGGGCCCCAAAGTGATGCATTTGTGAAATCAACTCCAACTATTAGCTTCATGATGAAAATTTAGCTGTATGGCTCGCAAACCAATCAGATTCATGATTCAGGTGGGCCACATGCTAAGGGAAACAGTGGGAGAGGGAAGCCTACCATTGAATTTTTACAGGGCCTACAGTGTTGTTTAAGTGAAATCCACTTCATCCATTAGATTCCACACTAAAATTTAGGCATGGGTTCAAAAAATCAGACCTATTCGTGAATCAGGTGGGCTACACTAAGGGAAACAATTTGGAGGGTGGTATTGCCTTGTACACTTTACAATCATACGGTGCACCTGAATTACGGATGACACTGATTTTTCATCTCCAAGCCTAAGGTTTGATCACTCAACTGATGGGTGGAGTGGATTTTAAAAATAACTTATGGTGGGCCCACCCCAACAGAACCACTATTTACGTAATTTACTAATTCATGCAAAGCGTGGAGGATGGTTTGCAGCGGGGCACTCACCACACCATTATGGTGGTGTTAAGATGATTTGAGGCCCACATAATGCATGTGTTTTATCCACACCGTCCATCCATTTCTTTAGATCATTTTAAGGTATTAGCTCAAAATTGAAGTATATGTAAAGATCAAGTGGACGCCACCACAAAATCAATGGCTAAAATGTCGTCCACCATTGAAACCATCCTAGGGCCCACACTGATGTTCATTTGTCATCCAAGTTGTTCATAAGGTCAGACTGACTTGGATGAATGGAAAACAGCTTGATCCAAAACTTCTTTGTCCCAAAAAAGTTTCAATGGTAGGCATTAAATTCCCATAATTTCCTATGGTACGGTTCACTTGCGCTTTGGATATGCCTCAATTTTGGGCTCGTGCCCTAAAATGAGCTGGAGAGACTAATGGACAGTGTGGATAAACAACACACATCACGGTGGCCCCACAGAATCTCACATCACGGTATAGGGTAGTAACCGTCTCACTGCACAGTCCATGCAGAGTCTGTGTCTACGTAAAGTCTTTTATTAAGAACGTGAGGTAAATGATGATGTACTTTGAGTGGGCCCCACTATCATGCATTTTCAAAATCCACTCCAACTAGCAGGTGACTAACCCAATTTTACGCCTAAAGATGAAAAACTAGTGTTATCTTTGATACAAGTAGGCCACATGATAGATAATAGTGTATAGATGACATTACCCTTCAAACTGTTTTCCTTGGTGTGGCCTACTTGAATGACAGATAAACATGATATTTGGATCTTGGGCCTAACTTGGGGTGGCACACTTACTGGTTAGAGTGGATTTCACATAAATATTGCAGTGAGGCCAACCTCGACTTGTCAGACCTTTGGACCTTAAATTGACTACTCACTGCCTAGTGGGAAGAAGACTATTGTGCTGTATAATATATATGCATACATATATCTCGGTTCGGTTCGGTTCAAAACGGTTTATAATTTTTACAAACCGACAACCGAACCGACATTCTCGGTTTTTTATATTTAAAAACCGAACCGACCCGACGTAGAATGGAAAACCGACCGAAACCTACCGGTTCGGTCGGTTTTTTGAACAGCCCTAATTGGATTTTGCCAAAAAAGCTTGGAATTTCTTTCTTGATCTTCAGGGGTAGCATATCGATGATTGCCCTAGCTTTTGATTCATCGACCGGGATGCCATCTTCGCCGATGATGAATCCGAGCAGCTTGCCCCCAGTTGCCCCGAATAAACACTTTTGTGGGTTAAGGAGGAGCTTGGATTTTTTCAACCGGTCAAAAGTGTAACACCCCAACCTTGGATATCTGAATTCCATCAATTCGAGTATCAAATTTTAGGTATTAACCATTATATTATGCTATAAATCTAACCATAATATATTCATCCACTAAAATAGAATAATTAACCCACTAAAATAGAAATAATAAATCATCATCATCATAGCATATAACCAAATATTACTTGTATCCAAATATCAAATAGCTCTAAAGACTATGTTTAAATCACACAACTCGAAGATAAAATATATATCTTGATAATAATAGGGATTAAATTTTCTTATTTTCTTCCGCCTCCTCAGTCAATCATTCGTCAAAGTCATCTTCATAGAGACGCCTCCACTATAGCTTTCCTTGGATGGTTTTCTATATACAACACCATGAGCAAGTAATAATAATTCAAATGATTTAATATAATCATGTTTACCAGAATATCAACAAAATATCATCATCATCGCTATCTTTGGAAGACTCACTCTTGATCTCTTTTTCCTTATAGTGAGTGCCTATGTGATATCTTCAAGGTGATGTTCTTCTTCCTAGAGGGGACCTTAAAGTGTAGTTCATGAGTTTATAGCGAACTTCTGAGTTCTTTTACTTCTGATGTTATCTCAATTATCAATAGTGTAGTTGAGAAAATAAGTGAGGAATACATTGACTAGGTAATTACAGATAACGCAGCATGATGTGTAGCCGTCGGTCATCAACTTATGAAAAAGAGGCGTTATTTATTTTAGACTCATTTGGTGGTCCATTGTATCGATTTGATGTTAGAAGATATATGTTTATTATTTTTACAAGTGATTGTAAGGGTAAGAAGAATCACGGTCTTTATGTATAAACACGCCATTCTTTTTAGTCAAGTGAAAAAACACATTGAGAGTAATTTGCTACGTCCAGTAGTCACCCATTTCGCTACAACCTTCTTAACACTACAAAGATTAAATGTAAAAAAATCGATGTCACCCATTTCACTACAACCTTCTTAACACTACAAAGATTAAATGTAAAAAAATTGAAACTTAGAAGGTTTGTAGTGTTGACCGATTTTACAAGTGAGACTTGGTTAAAGGAGACTAAAAGGAAATAGGTTCAACAAACAATCATTTCATAAAAATTTTAGACATAAGTGGTAAAAAGGCCAAAAGCATCTGAGCCTTTAGTCACTGTGTTGTGATTAATGGATAGGGATGAGAAGCCGATAATGGATTATATTTATGATGTAATGGAGAGGGCAAAAATTAAGACCATAGACCATTTTGACAGTAAAGAGCGTGATTACAGGCCCATTTTAGATATTATAGATAAAAATGGGGCAACCAAATGTCATCTCTATTATATTCGGATGCCTACATCCTTAGCCCAACCTATTTATTCATTTCTTT
Source organism: Liriodendron chinense (assembly GCA_003013855.2). Lineage (NCBI taxonomy): Eukaryota > Viridiplantae > Streptophyta > Magnoliopsida > Magnoliales > Magnoliaceae > Liriodendron > Liriodendron chinense. The sequence goes on from ML058384.1 coordinate 15,595,144, forward strand.
TGATCCGGTTGAAGCACTTGCTGTACATATGGCTAGATTTATTGATGTGTTGGAAAGAATGGTTCTAGATAGAGAAAAATGGGACGGGATCTCAGTTCTACTGGACCTTTATACAAAGAGTGATGGCATATTCTCATGGGATATTGTCGTCAGGCATCAGACAATAAAAATGCCCAGTAAGTGATACGAAAATGTCTCTTACAAATAGTTTTTTACAATCTAATAATCTACAAAGTCTAACCTACTTAAATTATTTTTCTCAGCTGACTGGTGGGCTGCCTATGGAGTAGATCCGAACAGGAAAGATCCAGCTCTAAAGAAGTTGGCCATGAGGATGATCGGACTTACGTGTTCTGTTAGCGGTTGCAAGCGCAACTGGAGCACGCTTGAGGCGCTAAGTTTGAAAAAAAAATGAAAATGTTAATATATCAATGTTACAGACTTATAGTTTTGGATAATTGTAACTTGTAAGTTGTAAGTTGTAACTTATAAGTGTTAAGCTAATGGAAAATGCACTTTCTTTCATGCAGATTCACACCAAGAAAAGAAATCACCTTGAGCAAAAGAAGCCCAACGACTTAGTCTTCGTCCAATACAATAAAAAATTATGAGAATGATTGCATACTAGGAGATAAGAACCTGGTTTCTATGACCCTATTTGTTTGGATGAGCCGGAGGGAGAAAACGAGTGGCTCGTAGAGACGGATGACCTGGTCTTTATTGGCGAGGACCTGACATGGGCATACGTTGAAGATGTCGCATACAGATCAATACCTGAATAAACTACTGCTCAGAGGCTAATGAGATAAGGGGTGAGTACTAATAGTCAGCCCGTGATGGAAGAGATTGAGGAGACAGAGGGAGGAAGAGATGATGATCAAGCTAAAGAACCACCATTGGATGTTGATGAAGTATTAGTATGTATAGATGATGAAGAAATAGAAGAAGAAGTGTACGAGGAGGAAGGAAATGACTCAAATGGCGACGATGGTGGTGATCAATTACCACAATGGTCAATAGATCAATGTATATAACATTTACCATTTAGTATTAATGTATTGTTTTGTTAGTTTTATCTAGTGTACAGTATGAGTCTATAACTTGTAAGTTATATTTTCATTTTCTACAATCAATAATAAATAAATAGCTTTTTCATTTTGTCTTATTTTTGTTACTTCTTAGTTCTTACTCAGTTGTAGTACTTATTAAGTGTATAATTATTAATTAAATACATATAATTAGTTATCTATTAACTTAGGAAAGTTTTCCTTATTTTCTTATTTTTTTCACTTTTTTCTTAATTTTTCCCATTTTTATGATGTTTCGAAGAAATATGCTAGTGCATTGCAATTGTGCGATCGCATATACAATTCAACAACATAGGTAGTAAGTATCGCTCCTTTCCGCACCTATCATCCATCTATTCCATTCGACCATACAATTTTTGTACCTTCAAAAGCCCTTGATTTTCCAAGGTAAAAAAGAACTCATTGGAGGGAGAGTTCCAACCTCCACGAATTGACACGCACATGATAGTTGGTTGAATAGAGGGACGGTCGAACCACGATCAAGCACCATTCTATCTTAACGCTAAGGGTCAGTGATTGCGATTTTAATTGAACCCAATCAATTTTGGCACTCCTGCAAACCACACATACATGCCGCGTGACTGGATCGGAGACTAACACATGCACTTAAAGTTTTTCTTAGAACATGGATTATCACGTTGCTTGGGTTTTATCACTCGGACTTGTCATTGAGTCACACAAAATTTCACTCAGGCTCAACTATGTGTTGTTTGATTTTGACCTTCACTCGTTGATGCATGTGGACTGGACTTCTATAGTGACCCTGTAGTACTTAGCTGGTATTGGTTGGTGCTGGAAAAAGTTATGTGAGCCCCACCATGATGCATGTGTTTTATTAATGCCATCCATCCATTTCCCCAAATCATTTTAGGGCATAAGCCTAAAAATAGGTAGATCCAAATCTCAAGTGGACCACACGTTAGAAGCTTTTAACGATGGGCATTCAGTCACAACTATTTCCTACTAAATCCGACTGGAATGCATACACCAAACATAAGCACCATAGGTGTACCTATATGCATGTGTGGGCTAGATCAAGGGTGTTCATTAATTATAAGGGCATTGTCCTAATGTATGTGTTTTTGCAGAGGATTAGGTGCGCCCACCAACACGCCTTGGTTGTGGGGCCCACCTTACTGTATGTATTGTATATCTATGTTGTCCATTTGCTTTGCAGCCTCATTTGAAGGCATGATCTAAAAAATGAAGCACATCCAAATCTTAGATGGGCCACATGAACGTTGTGGTGATTGAATGCCCACCAATAAAAACTTTTTAGGGCCCACCTTAATTTCGTAATGTTTATTTGCCACCTGACCTCTTGATGAGGTCATGCATACCTGGAGGAAGGGATAAAAACAAATATCACCTTAGTCCAAAACTTTTGTGGCCTACAATAAGTTTTTAATGGTCAATTAGCACTATTTCATGTGTTGTGTTCTATCGCCAAAAAAATGAGCTAAAAAAATGGATGGACAACATGGATACACAACACAAACCTCAAGGTGGGCTCCCCAATTAGGGCCACACGATGTTGGGTGAGGCTGGGCCACACCTAATTCGCTTCAGGTGTTTTTAGCTCATGCGGTCCGTTTGCTCATGAGTTGAGCCACATGTGTCAAAAGACAGAAGATTAAAGAAAAAGATATTAAAGCATCCTCATCCAAACGTGTGTGGTGGATTGGTGTTTAAAGCCTAGATCATGTCAACCCGTGTGCCTCGCTTGATTATTGGTCCCATGGAAGCCACTTGCGTCTAACCTTAGCCTAAATGGGTAGATCTATGTGGGGTTCACCGTGATGTATTTCTTTATCCACACCATCCATCCTTTTTCTCATGTCATTTCATAGTATGGGCCAAAACAATAGGTAGATCCAATGCTCAAGTGGACTACACCAAAATGTAAGCATGGGTCACATAAATGCACAATGCATTAAACACAAGTTGCATTAAATGCATAGTTATATGTGGTGTGGTCCACTTTAGCATTCGATGGATTTGCCTCTTTTTTTTAGTGGATTTATGGGTACCCCGGGAACAACTCAGTCAATGTTACTATAATTGCGTGGGCCCATCTTGACAAATATATCCACATTGTCTATATGTTTTTCCATATTATTTTAGAACTCGATCACAAACTCTAAGAATATCCAAATCTCAAGTGGACCATCCCATTAGATACAGTGATGGACAACCATTAAACAAATTTTGTGGGCCACAATCAAGCTGATCGTTATATTTTCCCTTCATCTGATCTTCTTGGCATTATCAACGGCTTGGATTGCAAATAAACATTACCAAAATCTTACAATGGGTCTTTGGAATTTTTAATGGTGGGGCACTCAATTACCACTATTTCCATTGGTATACTGTACTTGAAATTTGTATCTGCATAATTATCCAGGTGGGTCATATGGTAAGGGTAACACCCACTAAGCTGAGCAACACCTAATTCGCTCCCCTCAAGTTTGGGCTCACGCTAAATCTGTCCGTTCTGGGCGAGGAGGTGGACGGGTTGGACAGAATCCGCCTCCTGGTCCTAAGGAGCCGATTGCATCCTGCCGATTCGGGCATATCTATAGAGGGAAGCAGATTGCGTACCGAGTAGCGTCCGGAGTCCAACAGTGATTTACATATTTTATCCACTCAGTCTATCCATCTTAACAGAAAATTTTAGGTATGATGCTAAAAAATGAAGCATATCAAAATCTAAAGTGGACCACACCACAAGAGAAGTGTGAACTGAATGTCTACCATTGAAAAATTCTCGAAGGACACAGAAGTTTTGGATCAAGCTGATATTTGTGTTTTCCCTTCATCCATATCCATGTGATCTTATGAACAGGTTGGATGACAAATCAATATCACTGTAGGCCCTGGGAAGGTTTCAACGGTGGAAATCATTATTCCCATTGTTTCCTGTGGCATGGTCCACTTGAGATTTGTACATGCTTAAATTTTGGGCTCAACTATTAAAATGAGTTGAGAAAACATATGGACGGAATAGATAAAGTACATACATTTTAGGTGGGCCCAATTGAGTTTACTTTGCACAGAGTTACTCGCAGGCAATCCAATTCCTCTATGGAGGGGCTGCTGTGATGTATCTGTGGATTATCCACAGTCCATTCCTTTTTTAAGATCAGATTAAGGCATGAGCCGAAGAATGAGGTAGATCAAACACTCAAGTGGAGCACACTAAGGATGACTTTTGCATTTAATGCAACCCACCTTTAATCTTAGTGCATTTAATACAAACCCAAGTTTATTATTTTGTGTGGTCCACTTGAGCGTTGGATCTGCCTCATTCTTGGGCTAATGCTTTAAACTGATCTTAGAAAATGGATGGACCGTGTGGATAAACAGATACACCGCGGTGGGCCCCTCCACAGATCTGTCCGGACGGGGCAGGACGCAATCCGCGTCAGGTTCCATGCCCTTGTTACGTTGATACGTGTGGGGTGCACGTGCCTGGTGCGGCTCCAACTGGCGACCTCAACGGTCATCTCTTACACGTGCGATCACGTGTCAGCCGTTGATCATTCTCGTCTCCAACCTATATAATTCCGCAACAACCCTCTTTTTGTTCGTTTCTTTTCCCTGCCCAATCTCACTGCCAGGGGAAGAGGAGAAAACGAAGCTCTCTCTCTCTCTCTGTCAGATTTCTAGGGTTTCTGTCTGAATGGAGGATAGATCCAACTGATTTCCCAAGTTACCATTTCTTCTCCTTCCTTTGCTTTGTTTTCTGCAGATCTTTTCGGGATTTGATCTGTGCAATCGATGGATAAAGAGCTTCTGGAGATCTTCACGGCCGCGAAGAAAGCGGCGGATGCTGCGGCGGCTTCGGATGGAGCTTCGTCGTCCGGAGGAGGATCAGAGGAAGCTCGATGCTTGGATGCCTTGAAGCGACTGAGGGATTTTCCTGTCACGTTGCAGGTCCTTTTGTCGACACAGGTTAGCAGTTCATATTCAAAGCCTCAAACCCTAACAATGAAAAAATTTTTTTTTTTCCTATCGGCGTCTTGAATATTTTGGTGAGTTTTGTTTTATAGGGTTGGATAAATTTCTTTTTGTTGTATTCTGCTGAATCGAAAGAATTACGGATTTTTTTATTTTTTATTATCCTTGCTGTCCATCATCAAATGGACTGTTTGGAAGAAACTGCTAAACGATCAAAATTTTATGGCCAAAATCATAATTTTATGATTACTGGATCAGTTTGATTTTTGGGTTATTCTCCATCCATGTTGGTGTTCTCGTTTGGGCTTTTCCATTGTCTTTGGGAAGGCCTGTTTGTTTTACTTATCCTCACTAGTCATTATCCAATTGATGGCCATGAAATGGCCTGTTCGGAGGAAAATATCAATGGTACAAATTCAATGGGCAAAATCAGGTGGTCAAGGTTATCCAATCATTGAAGTTTTTGGGATTCACTTTTGGATGGTAGGAGCAAAATAATTTAGGCCGAAATACCAAATTCAAGTAGATCGATTTTTTTTTTTTCCCCTTTCCCGCCTACACATTCCATCTGTACTGTGGATGCATTGCTAATGTCCTTGTTGTTTAGCCAATTCACACCAGAGTCTAGTGATTGTTTGGGTGTTTTGTGGTACTGGTTTGGTTTGTGAAGTTTTGTTGTGTGTGTGCGTATGGAGAAAGGTGATTATTAGGCCTATTCCATCATCATCCAAGGCTAGGATTAAGGAAAATTCACGCAGTGCAAGTCGACTGCCCAAGAAACCAAAGAGATTGAGAAGGTGTGGGCGGAAGGCTAATGAGGCACATAAGGGGGCTTAACATTGATGCATCAGTATTTTTCATCATTTTTTTTTGGACCACTATGCTGCACCATTAAGGTTTATCGGATAAGTTATTACATTTGAATGAGCCCAAGATCATGCTATTCCAACTTCTATTAAGTGAGCTGTGGCAGATGTACTAAATGGCTATATCATTGAGGTGGGACTTGGGGGTATTTCAATCACTATTAATATTTCATTGAAATATATCACTATGATTTGAAATAATGAAGGGCTAGAATTAGGTTAAGGAAATGGTTAGGATAGGGGTCTTTGCTTTGGAAAAGCATGAATGTCATATTATCTTTAACAGAGCATATCTTGGATAGTTAAATGCAGATCAATGTTTCTCTTTTCCATAAATGGAGCCAAAACTAAGTGTGGTGTGGTTCTACGCATGAACACCTACTTTCTTTTTCTTTTTTGTGATGAGCATTAATTTATGCTTTTGTCTTCTCATATTTGTGGTTGGGCTTTCCCTACATCAGCTATGATATCAGAGCAGCTTCCTTCCTTGAAAATTTGATTACAAACATCATGGTTGAATGTGGAGGCGGAGAAGGTGTTAGAAGGTTGAATCAAGTGCGATTAGATGAGATGGGTATTGATACAATATATTTCAGTAAGGTGTTCAACCTCTATATTTGGATATTTTAGGGTGGTGTATTTCCTTCATCTATTCTAGAGTAAAGAGGACTTATGAAACACACAAAAGCGTGAGATGGGTGAGCGTCGGTGGAAGAAGAAGCCCATAGGCCACGTAGGTCCGGCTGTACAACCATAGGCGTCGACTACTCAAGATATAGCGAAGTCTGGAAAGGGGAAACAGGTGGTGACGGGAAGGGAAGAAGCTGAAAACGGCAAGCTGCAGGCCAAGGGGGATGCTGGAGAATCCTGGGAAACAGTAACCCACTGGAAATCGCCTCCTACTAAGGTGGGTAGAAACACAAGCTGTTTAGAATTCCTGACATTGTATGTGGAGGGCTTTCTAGAAGGCTAGGCCCCGATTAACTTTTCAAGGGTATTTGGGAGGGTAAGGGCTGTCATGAAAGTTGTCGTTCCTAGAGATAGGCGCATGACAATGCTTACGGGGCTTTACTTTCATTTGGATGAGCTCGGAGGAGGAGCTGGCACGGGCTGTGAAGACGTTGCATGGGGAAAGCTTTGGGGGTAGGAAGCTCCTAGTCCATAGAGCTCGGTTCAACCTTGCCGATAAATTTAGAGATGAGAAGAAGTTGGATAGAGGCAATGCATCCCGTAATCAGGGTAAATCCTTGCAAAAGTCTCTCTCGAAGACAATGTGACCGGGCTCCACCTTTTTCAGAGACATTCTGGCTGGAGAGGAGGATTCGGCAATGCAAGCACAGGGAGACGAGCGAAATGAGGGAGCCGGAAATGGAGGTGCAATTGTTATAACCAGAAGAAGGAGCCAATGGGGAAATGGGCCTCTACGAAGACTATAGGGGGAGAAGTGGTGGTTCGCATGAAGGAGGAGGCAATTGGAAAGTCATGGGAATGGCTCTAATACTATACAGTTGTAGTAACAAAAGACCACCCTACTATCCCCCAAATCAGGGAATGGTTGGATGTAGCCAATTGATGTCGGAGATGTTCACAATCAAGCCATTGGGTCATAACGAAGTATGGATTCAATTATCAACCCTATATCCCAAAAGGAACTATTGTCGTTGTCTGTTGTTGGTAATGTGTGAAACAAATGGAGATAGCCTTCTCATAAACCTAATGTGAGTTTCGTTAAGTTTTTAAATGCAGAGATTGGGGCATGTGGTGTTTGAGTGACCCTCTAAATGCATCAATCTTGTGGAAGGGATTGATGATGATGTGATGAGGCTGAATGATAGGATGTAGCCAATTGATGTCGGAGATGTTCACGATCAAGCCATTGGGTCATAACGAAGTATGGATTCAATTATCAACCCTATATCCCAAAAGGAACTATTGTCGTTGTCTGTTGTTGGTAATGTGTGAAACAAATGGAGATAGCCTTCTCATAAACCTAATGTGAGTTTCGTTAAGTTTTTAAATGCAGAGATTGGGGCATGTGGTGTTTGAGTGACCCTCTAAATGCATCAATCTTGTGGAAGGGATTGATGATGATGTGATGAGGCTGAATGATAGGGTGAAGGTCAAGAACATGACCGACATTTCTCTTGATGCATTATTTGGTGAAAGTTTTGATTCTTTGCAGCATCATCACCGTGGTTAACATTGAGGAGACAAGGATGGAAGTGAAAAACACATCTCCAGGACTCATGAAGTGTGGAGCTAAAACTAGCACCTTGCTTATAAATGAGGTTGGTTCTAAAAGTGCAATCTCAAAGAATTACATTACAAATTGAAAGAAAAGCCAAAGTCCCCATCCATATATGGTTGCTTGGTGTAATGATGAGGGCTAGTTGGTAGATTCCCAATGCCTTGGTGTTGGGTAAGGATTATGATTATGAAGTGATTTGTGAACTAAGTATTATGAAAGTGATGCCTTATTAGCCAACCAAAGTTGTTTGTTTGAAAAAGTTCAACACAATGTGCATTTGAACACTTGTTCAAGAAGTATGCATCACTATTGATGCAACTGGACAACTGATTGCTTCAAATTGGGATTTCTGAGAATCAATTCCATAGGTTGGAACACTATGGCTATTTGAATCACAACTCTAAAAAATGTCTAGATAGCCCTCTCATGATCACGAATAGTTGGAAACAAGAAAAAAAAGGAGTTGCTAAGGTTGTGGAAAGATTCCCAATAACCCAGTAGCCAAGAAGTGAATGATCTCTCTTTCCTCGCCCCTCTCTACAATGAAACAATGTATATATGAGTTGAAATTGTTTATTTACCAAATTTTATTCAAGCACGTAGAATGAATAGTTTGTCATTTTTAGTTCTATCATTGGATAGAATGGCAAGGAAAGGCTCATTATTGTTTGTCTATAAATATCCAAATTTTGAATGGCAAGGAAAGGCTTCTATAGTTCAAACTGTATAGGAACATTGATTAATTTTATCTCGAATGGTTTATTGGAGAATCCTACTTCTCTAATCCATTTGACACATGCAATTTCGTTTTTGTCGATACTGAAATTGCGGACAAATCTTTACATTAATAGATACACCCTGCAATTTGCACTTGAATTCCTTTTGTATTAGCTTGTTTGGTTAATCCAGTAGCTTTTTCATTGCCTTCTGAAAGGAGGAAACTCTATTCTTTAATTGCAGAGCATATATTCAACAAGAATATTAGGTTGTCCATAAGGTTTTGCAACTCTTGTGATAGCAATGTTAAATCTTGGTTCCCGGAATTAAATCCTTTTTGTACATTGATATGTAATTCATTCTTCTTGTTCGACCCTCTATTAACAAAATTTAGGTATCCAATATAGATTATGGCCTGGATTAGATCGATTTTTTTTTTTAAAATCTCTATATGTGCAATTCCTTCAAAACTTGAGGGTATTCTCATATTTTTTTGTACATAATTCTTGATACAATCTTGTATTTTTTCATCTTCTTAGATACCTATGTAATACATTTTTGGTTGTGCGAACCAAAGGGAGCAATGCTTTTGGATTCCCCACCAAGTCAGAAACCAAGTGGATTTATCATTTGGCCCATCTTCTCTATTATAGGATCTTTCCATATATCTTTTGTTTCTAAATATATATGCCGATCTGTTTTCTTTTTAGTGCTCTCCCTCACCACAATAGTTATTCAGCCTTTTGACAAATAAGAGAAAACCCTAGTGTTATATTAACCATATGTTACTGCTAGTGCTACTAATTTATTTCAATAAAACATTAAATGTGACCAAAATACGCATGAATATGTCACATCTATGTAGTAAGTTAGCTATAGCTTGCTTTTTTTTTTTTTTGAGACAACCCAAGAGAATAAAAAAGGCCCGGAAGAAAGGCTAGCCAAAGTTGCCCTAACATATACATCCCACCCTGAAAATGGATTCCCAACTCTAGAAATGCCCACGAATTCGGTTTCCCTCATATTTCGAAAGCAACGACCATCCCTACCCCTTAGATTACCCAAAACACTACAATGATCAGCAATCTCCAGATGGCTTTGTCGGATTTGCCCTCTTCACCTCCATGCCACGCCCAAAGCAATTCTTCCACCAACTTCGGCATAACCCAATCGGAATCGGTATGCAATGCTTTTGTTTTTTGAGAGGTAACTGAATTTTATTAGAAAACTCGTGGGAAACATGAGAAAAGAATACAACCCAAGAGAATAAAAAATGCTCGGAAGAAAGGCTAGCCAAAGCTGCCCTAACATATACATCCCACCCTGAAACTGGATTCCTAACTCTAGAAATGCCCATGGATTCAGTTTCCCTCATATTTCGAAAGCAACAACCATTCCTAGCCCCCCACATTACCCAAAACACTGCAATGATTAGCAATCTCCAGATGGCTTTGTTGGATTTGCCCTCTCCACCTCCACGCCACGCCCAAAGCAATTCTTCCACCGACTTTGGCATAACCCAATCGGAATCGATATGCAACAAGTTGAGGAAGTGAGTCCGTAGGTTGGTGGCAAAAGGGAAATGGATGAACATATGATTGATCATCTCCTCGCTCGCCATACACATGAGCCAAATATTGGGAAGAATAAGCGATCTACCTACAGGTTATCAATAGAGAGGATCCTTTTCCTTCCTACCAACCAAATGAAGGCTGCCACGTGAGGAGGGGCTCCATAGAATGAGTGATGGGAAGGGTGGTGGGTCAGAGAGATGAGACGTCTTAGAGAGGAAAGTGTAGAAAGATTTGACCGAGAACTTGCCGGAGGGATGTATCGACCAAATGATCTTGTCTTCCTCTTAAATAGTCGGCGTATAGTTGTTAAGGAGATAAAGAAGGTCAGTTAAATCAATAATTTCTGCCTTTGAAAGGTTCCTTCGATAGGGGGGAAGCCACACCACCGCATTCCCCTCCATCGAGGAACAATCCGCCTTATGAACAAAGCAATCAGGCGCTAGGCGAGCTATCCTTGGGTACAAATCCTAAGGCGCGGTATTGCCACACCAAATGTCAACCCAAATGCGAATTCGAGCTCTATTGCTAAGCTGAAAAGAGATTTCCCTATTAACTAGGTGATGGGTGTCCACTATTGCTTTCCAAACAGAGGAGGCTCTATACAGGGAAGACCTCCTCACAAACCAACCACCATCCTAAATACCGTACTTGGACGCTATTAGATTCCTCCAAAGTCTGCCCTCTTCGGTGCTAAATCTCCAGATCCATTTCCTAAGTAATGTTGTATTCATAACCACCAATAGTCTAATTCTTGGCCCCCCCTTCTTCGACCAGCCTGCACATCTCTTCCCACCTAAGAAGACAAAACTTTCTTTCGTCAGACACCCCTTTCCATAGGAAATCTCTTCGGAGTCTTTCAAGCCTAGCTATCACTAATTTAGGGCATTTGAAAAGGGACAAAAAGTAAATGGGCAAATTAGAGAAGGCAGGCTTTCAAGCCAGGCTATCACCGATTTAGGGCATTTGAAAAGGGACAAAAAGTGAATGGGCATATTAGAGAAGGCGGTCTTAATAAGAGTGAGACGACCTCCTAAGTCTTTCAAGCCTGGCTATCACCGATTTAGGGCATTTGAAAAGGGACAAAAAGTAAATGGGCATATTAGAGAAGGCAGGCTTTCAAGCCTAGCTATCACCAATTTAGGGCATTTGAAAAGGGACAAAAAGTAAATGGGCATATTAGAGAAGGCAGTCTTAATAAGAGTGAGACAACCCCCTAACAAGAGATAGCGACACTTCCAAGAAGATAATTTCCTCTTGAATAATCTTGATCCTTTCAATCACCCCGTCCCAAAAGTGTATCTCCGACTTTCTAATCCATAGGGGCAATCTAAGATAAGTCAGAGGAAAAGATCCAGGCTTACATCCAAAGATACTAGCGAGCTGGGTAAGATCTCCCTCACCAACGTGCACCCTCAACATTTTGAATTTGGCCGCATTAATCTTCAATCCTAATGTTGCTTCAAAGCACACCATTATCTTTCTAAGATTATCCACCAACTCCGCCTTCACATCACAAAAGAGGAGCGTATCATCCGCGAACTGAAGATGACTAATGCTAGTTCTACCGGCTGTAACCTTAAATCCATTGAAAAGGCCATTCTCCTCACCCCTTCTAAGCATCATGTTGAGAACCTCGCCAATATCTACAAACAGATAAGGAGATAATGGATCCCCCTGTCTCAACCCTTAGGAGACCCATTTATCATAATCGAAAAGAGGCAGATTTCACACAGGCACTAATCCATTCCCAATCGACGTGGTCGTAGGCCTTCTCAATATCCAATTTGCAAACAATGCTAGATTCCTTGTCATCATATCTCGAGTTTATACATTCATGAGCCACAAGAGCACTATCAAGAATTTGTCTACCCTTCACGAACACACCCTGATAGGGGTGTCAATGGGTCGGGCTCGGGCTTGAAAAATCAGAATTTTGAATAGGCCCGGCCCAAAACATTTCAAAATTCGGGCAGAGACCTACCCCAGGCTCGACCTGTTGACAACCCTACTCCTTGATTACCTGAGATGATAGGAGATAGAACCTCCTTAAGTCTCGTAGCAAGCATCTTAGCCAAAATCTCGTCTGAAATCCTTTATCTGAACATCGCCTTCCACCTTGGGGATAGGAACATTAAACGTTGCCCCTAATTCTATGGTTATCCTGCCCCGCTCGGAGAATTCCACCACAAAGTCCGAGACATCCTTCTTGACAAAATGCCAATATCTCTGATAAAAGAGAATGGGAAAACCATCAGGCCTAGGGGCCCTATCCCCACACATGGTCTGTAAGGCAGCTTTCGCATCTTCTTCTAATATAGGTCTCTTAAGAGAAGTGGCATCCTCCAAGGATAATTGGCAAAACTCAAGATTATCAAGCTTTGGCCTTCCCCACTGTGTACCATGCAACATGTTTCTATAATGGTGTACAATCGACTCGAAAATCCGATTCTTATCCGTAATTGTTGATCCATTAACTACCAAGCTAGAGATTTTGTTGGCTCGCACATGTGCACTAGCAATACTATGGAAAAAAAAGGGTATTCTTATCCCCTTCCTTGAGCCAGAGTGCCCTTGATCTCCGCTGCCATTTGATTTCTTCCCTTCCCCTATTGGCATAATTGAGAGCAAGGGTAGCCCTTCTCATTCTGTCTTCCTCTGAAATGCCCCCATCTTCCTCCAATAAGTCTTATCTCATGAATTTCTTCCGCCCATTTTTGAATTCCTCCTCTTTCTATAAGGACCTCTTTCTTACACACCTTGAGCTTATCCTTAGAAGCTTTAATTTTCTGCCGAGTTTGTAACCAGCATATCCTTCAACCGAGAAGGACTCCCGCCAACATGCTATCATCTGATCGAAACCTTCAATTTCTGTCCAGGGCACTTCAAATCCAAAGGGCCTAGGACCCCAGTTTCCCTCCTTTACTTCCAATAAAATAGGCCTGTGATCTGATACAACTCTCAGAAGGCCTCGTTGAGAAGCTAGAGGAAACTTCTCGATCCAATCCACTGACACCAAGAACTTGTCTAGCCGAGACATAGATTGGTTTGCTTGACCATTTGACCACGTAGATGTATATCTGACCCCTCCCATGGGAAGAGACACCATCTCATGCTGATTAACCCAATCAGAGAATGTGGACATGCTCTTGGAATCCTTTCCTCCCAAAGATCTTTCGTGGGTGAAATGTACCACATTAAGAATCCCCGCCCACGCACCATGGGGCTTCCTACTTCTGCCGAACAATATCCAGCTCCTTCCAGAATTGCCTCCTTAGATTGTAAACACGGTGACCATAGACTGTAGAAAAGACTCACCGAAAACCAGAGGCTTTCTCACAAAGCAAAATAGAAACGGAAAAGTTCCCAATAAAAGAATCGATCTTCCTCCATATATCAAGATTCCATGCAACAAAAATATCCTCATTGACCTAGAAGCATCCGTAGCTACCCAATCTTTGTTTTTTACCCCCCATATTGATTGAAACATACCTTTATCAAGCTCTTGCAGCTTGGATTCTTGAACTACTATAATATCTAGCTTCGCCTTTTTGAAGGTTTTCTTAACCCGAGCCCTCTTATCTTTTTTCCCCAGGCCCCTGATGTTCCATGATAGGATGATTGTTGGTCAGTAGCTTTTCCTGATCTCACCCTTTTGCCACTGCTCGATTTGGTTGCAGAATTGTAATTAATAGAGCATTCAAGGCTCATGAGTCCTCTCCACCAGTTAGGGGATTTCCTAGATTCAAGTGTTTGCATTTCCTGATGCTGCTGAGCTGCTCTCACTTGAAGAAATGAAAAAAGGTGGGAACATCCTCGTCCTGAGCACCGTAGGGCATACTTACAATGTCCCCAACCCTCTCCAGAGTGTCTTTAGCCCACTGGAATTGCTCTGCTGTAACAGGATTGGTTTTTTGGATTGCAACAGGATCAATAACAATCAACACCGAGGTAAGAGGACGAGCTGGGACAGAGACCTCCTTTACCTTGTTCGCGCACAGAGAGTAGCTACCAGAGCTTCTTCTAAGCAGTCCCCCATCGTTGGGTACAACAGGCAAGAACATTTGTCTATCCTTAGAAGCAGTTGCTACCGGAGGGTCAACTGTAGGATTATCATCTTTTACTTTGCCGGTTAGAATGATACTTCTCTCTATCAAGATTAACACCATCTCATGATCTAATCCTTCCTGTAAGATCACCTCATGGGAGGTGACTCTGCTATCGCCGACGAGAGGAAGCGCTTCTTGAGTAGGCTCAGCTTCTGACGAAGGGATTTGTACAAGCATCAGGGTCTCTCAAATGGTATCATAACTAAATGTTCTTCGGCTCAATTGAAAACTAACTCTATTAGCTTTCCAACAAGACCAATTTCGTATCAGTCTAACACCATTTCATAATTCATACCTAAAAAGTAAAAGTGTAGCACCAAAGAAGATAAAATTATTATAGGGAATCTGGCTCAACTAATTCTAAATCTAATAAATAAGTAGATGACCTTTGATTTAACAAGGACAAGTAATCTTCCATTCAATTAATCTAGACCCTCAAGGTGGTCTAGATCTACAATCTGAATGATTGGATAATGTAGATCCTTGATCAATAAGACCCATGGACGGACCTGATCTTTAATCGGAAATAATGTGTAGGCATCTAGGTTGCATCGAGTATTACTTTGAATCACATGGTGGAGGAAGTTTATGACGAAACCATGGGAGAATTCTCCTAACCTATTAAGTTGTTAGCCTTGCAATACTTTTATAATGAGAATTAGGTGCAGGGTATGATGGTATGCATGTTAATAGATGAACCACAAAAGTGGGAAATGTAATTGTCTGGTGGAAGAGTTTGAAAGCCCCTTAACTGATTTTTTGTTTTCTGATAGGTGAGTATGGGCACAACCTAAGACCCCAATGTTGAAACACACTCTGTCTACCACTGAGGCATGGGCCTGAACCTCCCCTTAATTGATTTTTCGGTTCTCGAAAAGCTGTCAAAAGAGTTGCCACCCATGTGGGATATTCATCATTTGGTCGATACGATGTCCTGGATGACTTTACGTAGATGCCCACGTCAAGTGGGGGAGCTACTAGATAAAAGGGGGCAAATTAGAGAAAGCGTGGTTCAATTTGTAGTACTAGCATTGTTAACACCAGTGAAGGTCATAATTGAAGACATTGTTAACGGTAAATCTTTCTTCACATGTAATGGCGATTACAGGAAGGTATTGCTAAAATGGCAGCGGGAGCTAGAATAAGAAAATACAGAGATTATAATTGATGATTTGGAATGGTTTAAGAAGATTCTTCGATGGAGTCGTGTCCTCTTTCATGGTGGAATGATGTTGAGCATTTGATAAGGAGATTAGTTGATCCTCATTGAAGGTTAGGTGTAATGGTAGCTTCCATAGTATATGTCCATTGCCCAAGAATTCAGAGAGATCACTTAGGCGTTGATAGAGGGCCAAAATTAAAGAACAAGGGGAGGATGAGGTTTGATGTATTGAATTTTTGTCACTTTTCTTTTGGACCACATTCTAGGTACCAAATGACATTGAAGCATGGCAAAATTGGTACCATTGGATAACTTTTTAAGTTTTATCTTTTCCAACAAGCTCAAGCTTTTCACCCGCACGAGGTTTGGGCGAATGGCTAGCACCATGGGTTTGCTTTCCATAGATGCTAGTTCAATTCCCCTCCCCGTGATTTACTCGATGGTGGTTTGTGGGTGATTGCGTGCATCTGTAGGGAATAGTCTCGCCTCAATAAGGGGTGGGGACATCCTGTCATCATTAAAAAAAAAAAAGCTCAAGCTTTTCAAGTTTTATCTTTGCTCATCCTTCTCTTTGCACATTTGGATTGGCAATTGCACCCTTGCGGAAATCTCGTGGGTGATGCCTTCTTCCATCGCCAATTTTTTTTCTTCCTGGCACTTTAGTGATGGGGGAAAGCTCGGGAGAAAGAAGTGAATATTAGCCCTGTTAGCAGCTCTTTCGGCCATCTGGGGAGAAAGGAACAATTGATGTTTCAGCAACAAGTGTTGTTCCTCAATTGGGGTGTTGAATCGGGTCTAGATGCTTACGAGTGTTTGGGTGTCTAAAGTGCCCGTGTTTTAGGGGTTTTTTCTCTAGTCTATAGCTTCTTGTATTTTTATTTTTGTCTTTTCTTTTGTAGTTGCTTTTTCTGTGTTTGTTTCCTTGGTTGTTTGTATTTTTTTGGCTTTTGCCTAATTAATTGCTTCATCTTTCAAAAAAAAAAAAAAAAAAAAAAGAGGAAAAAAAGGAAAAAAGGAAAAAAATGTTATCTTGACTTTTATCAAGTGACATGTGGTGGATTTTCTAGAAGGGCTATATTGTGGTGGCGAGATTTGAGGGTGTTTTTAGTAGTTTTTTAAGAAAATAATGAATGGTTAGGGCATGATTTATCACATTATTCCGACATCAATTTGTTGAAATAGAAGGTTAGTATTAGATTAGGTTTTCATTGCTTTGGGGAAGTAGGAGTACGAATAAAATGTTTCCTTTCATGGATAGTTGAATGGAGGTTGAGGTGTTCTTCACTTCTTCCCCTGCAAAATTTAGATTTCTCTACCCAACCAAAGTTTGGTGTCGATTCTACACTTGAAGTGCTATTGCTTTCTCCTCCTTGAGCTTCGATTGAAGTTTTTCTTTTTCTTTTTTATTTTGTTTGGATTTTCTTTTCCCTACTACTTTTGGATAGTTGAATTGTGAGAATTGTATACAAGTGGCCATGTATTTTTGCTGCTTTTCTCATACAAGATAAGAAATGGGGAAAAGACCTTTTTATTTTATTTTACTTCATTTTTTTTAAGAAAGTGACTCGACTTGGGGTTTCTAGGGTCTAGTTTATTTTAGTACAGAAAAATGAGGAGATCGGGGCCTTTTAGGCAATGTGTAGAACTTAAGGCTATGAAAAATGAATAAATGTGGTGGAATATGTTGCGGTATTCAAAAGATCTACTTATCTTATACATAGAATAAGTGAGTCTTTTTTCCCCATCTATAAAGGTCATTTTTCACGAGAGGAAAAGTATTTGATTTTTTTTAATTGGGAAATTGGGGTTTGGAGTGTGTAGAGAGCTATATATAGATAAATAGATGTTATAAACTATTTCTTTGCATATAAGAAATGGCTAGAATAATTAGTTTTTATGGTTTGGATTATCTTTCATTTAGAAAAAAGTGGTTAGAGATTTGGACTATGTTTAGATTGGGCTTATGCTTGTTTTTTTTTTTTTTTTAAATAGATTTGGATTATCATTCATTTGGAAAAAAAGTGGTTAGAGATTTGGACCGTCTAGAATGGGCTCATGTTTTTTGTTTTTTTATAGATACAATTAAAAAGGGCTTTCTTTTGTTCTTTATCTTGATGGTTGAGGAAGAAGGGAACTTCTTATTTGTTTGGAAGGAGAATTGGTTCCCTCTGCATGCAATGGGAAATTCTATTTCATCTACGAATATACATTCTTTTCTGTATCATGCTGATTTGAAGATGGTCTGTTTGCCAGCTGTAGGAAAATATCATTATTTCATAGTTCATACTTTATGTTCATGCGTTGCGGTTTTTCCTTCTTCTTCTATTTCTTGATGCGTCTTGTCTCCAATAAACATTATATGGTAAGTTTGAGTTGAAAAATAATGAATTTATATGTTTTGATGTATACCAATTGAATGATCGATGAAGAAACAAAGGAGAGTAATATCAAGGTGAACATAGCCCACATGAGCATGGCCGTGGGCTTGAATAGTTGAACCGTGATGTAGTGAGTGAAAACCATTGCCTACACTTCATAGGATCAAGCATCACGGATTTGAACTATGTGTCATTAGAGAAGAAGTGCTGCTTGAACGTTTCACTTGTGTAGATGCAAAATATGATTTTTTTTTTTTGAGAAATAACTGAAATTTATCGAAACGGCCATCGAAGGCAGGAAAAGAAAACAACCGGCCTTTACAACTACGAAGAAGAGAGACTAGCAGACTTTGTTGCTTTTACATGGGAAGCCGAATCCACAACAACCCTTCTAATTTTGCCAATAACTTCTCCCACGGAAGATCCCTTGTCCCGACAGCAATGACTAACCCCCCACCCCCTCCCCCCCCCCAAAAAAAAAAAAAGTTTTCATACAGCTCTCCTAAATTTCCCAACCCCACCTTCATCCAAGCAACCTGAAAAAAGCCAAGAAAGTGCTCCCACACCTTATGAACGAATGAGCAATGAATGAAAAGGTGATCACCAACTCCGCATCCTCCATACACATCAAACAAATATTAGGAAGGACAAGGGATCTTTTGCAAGTTGTTGATGGTTAAAACTCCCTTTCTTCCTCCAAGCCAGGCCTAAAGAAGGTCCTCCACTGACTTCATCATCGTCCAAGCAACCTGAAAAAGCCAAGAATGTGCTCCCACAACTTATGAACGAATGAGCAATGAATGAAAAGTTGATCACCAACTCTGCATCTTCCATACACATCAAACAAATATTAAGAGGGATGAGGGCTCTTTTGCAGTTGTTGATGGTTAAAACTCCCTTTCTTCCTACATGCCAAACAAAAGCCATGAGGGGCTCCATAATACCAATAATGGAATGGATAAATTGGCTTATGAATTTGAGACGACTTTGAAATAAACTTTTAAAGTGATCACATAGAAAAGATTCCTGATTGGTGCACTCTCCATATCGTTGAATCTTTTTCATGAAGTGAAGGAAGCACATTCTAGTAATAGGTCAAGTAAAATTCATCTTTCAGTAAAACAAGTATAGAGAATTGATCCTAAGAATAAAAAAACAAAGAAATTGGTGAAGTGATCTTTTCTTATGATAATCTAAGAAGGAAGATGGCCCGAAATTCATGAAAGGTATGCGTTAATTCTCAATTTATGCTTATGGGGTGCCTCTGAATGTCTCTCTGACTATTCCCGAGAGAAATCCCTCAAGCAGAGGTATGAATCCTGGAGTATTTCACCAATCTCAGAAGATTGTTTTGAACCCAGGGGTAAGAAGAGATCCTACTGGTAATATTTGAGCCTATGGGAGAAAGCGTGGAGCATTTCATTATAGAGCATCAGGGTACTGGGAAAGGCTCTTGCAGTAGCTGCAGAGTCTGTGGAAGTTGGGTGGACCATTGTTTCAAGGAGAAAGAAAAACCCCTTGAGGAAGAAGCCACTGACCTCATGGTTTGCCTCTTACCCTTCTCCATTCGTCTCCAATATCCCGGAAGATTGGGATGAATACTTGCTATCCCATATATTCCGTAAGGTGGGGATTGTTAAGGAGATAGTAATCCCCTAGAAAAAAAGGGACTGCGGAGAAGAGAGGCTTTGCTTTTGTTCGGGTTGAATCTTTGGAAGAGGCTTCGACTACCATTTCCCAACTGCATCAAAAGGTTTTCAATGGACATCGCATCTCTATCCAAATGGAAAAATACGGGCTAGTTCAGGAACCCTCACATGTCACACGAGGACTCCTTAGGTCCATTCAATCCTCAAAGCGGCTCCGTGCTCAAAGGCCCCCTCCTCTTGTATCCCTGCTCGAACCTTCAAAGAAGCATTGAAAGTAGACATATCGTAGAACAGGCAACCCTCGGATCGTCCCAGCCCTCCCTTGTGGTTTAGCACGCATTCGGAAGGTTAGCTCTTCCCATTTGGACTAGAGATTATGGTCGATCGATCTTTGATCCTTGAAGCGGTGACCGCCTATAGGAGCAACGGGGGGGGGGGGGGGGGGGGGTGGTGTTGCTCGTTTGGCTGGAATCCTTTGGGAACCTAAGATCGGGAGATTAGCCTCAAGCCCTTGGGAACATCTGTGTTCCTCCTCAATCTCAAGCCTAGAATTATTATGGATTTCATCTTCCAGGCAGGAGCCCGGCATAGGGAAGGCCTGGTGATCTTTATATGCAAATGGGTGGAATTTTTCCATTTCGGCTCTAATACCAATTGGTATCGCTTCACAGGAATCCCTCCAGAACTATGGAATCTGAAATTCCTTCTCACAGTTGGTTTGTGTGTCGGAAATGTCATTCAGTTTGACCTTGTAATAGATTCGGGCTGGGAGCTCCATTTTGCTCGCATTCAAATAAGAAAGAAGAAATCCTGCCGGATTATTTATGAAATTCTGGTCGTAATGGGGGAAGATAAGCTTAAAATTTTAGTCTCGTCGGAACATTATGATTTTCTCTTGGCTAAAAGCCATGGATGACTTGAGGGGGAGGTGAACGTCCAGAGAGAGGCTTTTGTTACAATCGTGCCTGGCGAAGAAGGTGCATGACCCCTCTAATGCTCTAGCGGAGCACCAACGTTTCCCTACGATGGCCATATCGCGACAACTGACGACTGCGATTCATCCCTAGATCCTAAATCAGCATCGTTCTCTTGGAGCAGGACTCGATTCTGGACACAGATGCCTCTCTCCTTCGGGCGGATCCTTGCAATCAACCGTCCAACCCGCTTAGAGATCTACCTTTAGGCTCGAGCTGGGATTCGACCTCGCTCGATTCTCTCACTTCCACTGCTACATCGGGGACAATTGTCTCTCTTTTGAAAAGCTTAAGAGTCATGCATTGCCGTCCCGCTTGCCGCCCCTGATGTAAGAAGGGACGCTTGTCATCCTCTTCGAGTGTCTGATGACGCTAGCTAGACGTGTGTCGATAGGAGATCTCCTTAGCGGGATCCCCACCCCCCGGTCAACATGGTTTGTGTTCGATCACATCCCTAGTTGAAGGTCCTGCCATGGCATTTAACTCAGTTGCAGAGAGAGGCGCTCTCCCTATGACATGTAGTGTGCTTATGTCAGCTCTTCAGGCCGATCAATTGACATGTAGTCATTATCTATTGCAGTCGGCAGAAAAGAAACCAATTTAAACCTCTCCTTTTCTGTTGCCAAAAGCACACTCGTCATGACACATGCCCTTGGACGACATCTTTGACGACTTCCTTATTTTCTTCGCTTTTCGAACGTTTCGTTTCCGGGGATTGGATTTCAAGTGAGAATCTCAAGGAGGATGACATGTCAATCCTAGATCATGCCTCCTCTTGCTTTGAGACAGATGTCACCTCCCCACTGTCCATCCTTCTATCCTTTCGTCCATCGAACCTAGCATGTCGATATCACTAGATCCCTGATAGGTGGCAGTATCCAGAGCGTCAATCATCCTCGCCCTTTTCTTTCACTGTCTCAATTATTGCTATGTAGGATCGACAACGAAGAGGGTTTCCTTGAGATCTGAACCGCTCTCCCTACTCCTTTGTGAAATCAACTCTTGGCAAGGCAAAACTACTCTGTTTGCCCATTATCCAACCCCATCCCTCTTCCTTTCCCCTTTGCTTAGCCGCGCTTCCCCCTCCTGCCTTCTCTTTCTCATATTTAAGCTTAGTTCCTTTCTCTTCATTAGACACTTGGCGACATCTGGCTTAGAGCTTTCTTTCTCCTCTTATCATGGAAATCCCTCATCTCCAATCAATCCCGAGGAACTCCTCCCGAATCCTAACCCCTTCTCGAGCTTTGTGGAGGTTTTTAGAGGAAGTGACACCAGTTTTGCCCGAACCATTGATCCTACCATGCCCTTGGGATGTCATCTCTGACGACTTCCTTATTTTCTTCGCTTTTTGAATTCGACTCTGAGTTCTGAAGTGACAATCTCGAGGAGAATGGCATGTCAATCCTAGATCACGCCTCCTCTTTCTCTGAGACAGACATCACCCCCCCACTGTCCATCCTTCTCCCTTCCATCCTTTTATCCCTTTGTCAATCAAACCCAGCATGTCGATATCACTAGATCCTTGATAGGTGGCAATATCTAAAATTGCGAGGGTAGTCTAACACGACACCTTAACATGCTATGCGTTTGAACTATTAGAATCACGGCTTAGTTTTAGAGGGGAGGTGATTAGGACATTTTTAAATTTTTTTCGCTTACTTAAAATTAATTTGCCAATTTAAAGGAAGGAAGAACACTTTGACTTCCAAGCCTAAGTTGGTCTACTTACATAGGCTACAAATGATGAAACAATAAAGCAACTAGCCTATTAGTGAAAATACATCTTGTGTGTGAATTATACCTATCATGTGCATAGCATACCTTCCATTCAAGCATTCATATAATTACCAATTAAACTAACAATGCTAGAATAACATTGTGCTCAAATACATCACAAACACAAGCATGTATAGTGGTTCGACTACTTTTCTACTCCACTCCCGGTTGCTGTACCCAACCCTTGAGTACATCGGATTTCACTATGGAGGTTTTAAATCAGGTTCACCTCACAACCTAGGAGTTTTAAATAGGTTCCTCCATGGTTTTGAATAACGGTATCCACCGCCATATCGGTCCCGTGGAAAAATGATACGATACAGCGTTGCGTATCGAAATTGGGGCTGTATCGGCCTGTATTGGTCAATTTTTTTTTGAAGAAAAAAATATAAGAAAATAGGAAAAAAATGAAATATTCACGAATCTATTATTTTTTTCTGTGTTTTGACCATGTATTCAATGGTGTATTAGATCATTCTTTTGATGAGAATGTTGTCTGTCGATTTGACTTGTTGAAAGCAGTGTTTGCAGTATTGGTATCGCGTTACGTTTCGTACCGTTGGGATAAAGATACATAGTGCGTATCGGTGGGAAATATCGGTTGTATCGAGGAATGTATCGCACTTTTTGGGAAACATGGGGAAACATTGGGAAATTGATTGAATTTTTCAATGAAACTTCAAGGATTGTTAAAATGGACCTCAATACACATTTAAATCATAATATGTAAAAAAAAAAAAGTCCACATAATGGAGTTCCTTTGTAAAAGGATCCTAAGCTATGCGCTATCTGATTGAACTGATGCAACCATTGTATAAATTGATTCCATAACATATACAAATGTAACAAGACATTAATGTAAACACAACCAATGCATTGACAAAGTAAAATAAATAAGAGAGTTGAGAAATATACCTATGGATGCAACTGACTGCTGCCTAGACCTACATAGAGTTGCGCAGTGGCTCGTAATCATCGTCTCCATCTCGACGGGGTTGGGAATAGAATTGCTGCTCCACAAAACGATAGTGTTGTGCCCAGGTCATAGTAGAATGGTACCAGTTAAGATACTCCCTGACATAACGCTGGTACTCATCCTCTCCAAACTGAACCAATACGCCCATCCGTGGGTACTGTGTAATCGTAAAGTTTGTGACTGATATGGAGCTAGGATGGGCATAGATGGTGCTTCAGAATATCCATATTGCTCGCCATATGTGTACTGTGGCCCATGACCCTGCCCATATGCAAAAGTGAACTCCTGATCGTAGTCGAAAAATGATGTGCCGTAGCTGCTGGAGTCGCTCACTGCATATCCACTAGGTTTGTGTCCATATTGTAGCATGGAATTCAAGCTCCCCTCCCTTGTCTGTGATCCATATCCATACTGTGGCTTGGAACTCGAGCTCCCCTCCCGTCTGTGATCCATATCCATACTGTGGCATGGAACTCGAGCTCCCCTCCCGTGAATGTGATGTAGATCCAGAGTCACGATGTGCTCGATCCCTAGTGCCACGTAGGCACCCACGATCGTAGGTGTCTCTCATCGAAATAGCCAATAGTCGCTCTTTATATCTGTCAGTGGCTGGGTTTTATGTTTCTCATGCAACTTCTTTCTAGTGTATGCTTTGTTGATTACAAGCCGTGGACGTGGTTTATTTGGCCGAGAACCGTGGTCGGTGTCCTGTGTGGCATGATCAAACTCTCTCTCCCCTGTGAATGGGCTAAGTGGCCTCTGAGACGGACTCCTAGTATGAGACTCGCTCTTGCCGCCACCATCCCCGTCATCATCATCATCGTCGTTCCCATCCCCATCATCATCCTCCTCCTCCTCATCATCATCATCCTCCTCATCATCATCATCCTCATCCTTATCCTCATCATCTCCACCACCACCATCATCACCATCATTCGCTTTATCTGATAATATCTCGCCGCCACGTGACCCGCATGATAAAGACTGTCGTGGGCTCCCCTCCGGATCCCTCGTCAAAGGGTCGAATAACTCAGGTGGAGATTTGTGCTCCTGTACATGGGCATCAACATCAATGCCCTGCTCTACTGCCTCCGCCTCCACATGTGGCTCTGGTCTCCCATCGGATGTATCCAAGTCGTCGGACCTAACCCATAGGTAAAGTGGGTCATCATCGTTTGCATCCACATAAGCATGCTTTCTGATAGTCATTAGATCCAATGGGTCTTCCTCTGCCTTTCTTCTTCCTTTAGTACGGAGCACCCTCTCTCGTAGCTTTATGTTGTAGTGGTAGTAGACCAACTTCTGGAGCCTGTTGTACCCTATCCGATTCCACTTGTTCGTGTGGATCAGTGAGAATGTACTCCAATTTCTCTCACAGGGTGAGGAGGACACCGTTTGTGCCAGCACACGAACAGCCAGGCGCTGCAAGACCTTGCAATCACAACCGTACATGGCGCACCATTCACATGCAAGAATTGTTTCTCATACTATAATATCCACCAAAATAGTATGAAAATTATAATTTGCTTCGAAGAGATTGTATGAATTATGATGCACGTAACAACTCACATGGCATCATAGACGTCTTCGATCTGATCGCTACCTCATTCCCAAACATCCCCACAGCATCACGAAATCTAACGATCTGATGAATGTATGAAGCAATAATGGTAAGTCTAGAGTGTTTTAAGATATAAGATAAAGCTAGTACTACGATAAATGCAGACATATTTACCTCGGAACCGAACGTGGCTTTTCCATCACAGTTGGGGAATAATTTTACATACACCTCGTGCACCGCCCTCTTCAAGGAGTTGTCTTGGTAGAGCTTGTGGGTGTAGTGGTACTTTGGATTAAAAAAGTATGCTGAATGGCAACAACATACACATTTACACATACCATCAATATAATGGTTATACATGTTATGAAAAGAGGTACATAAATATGTGTAAGTGAATGATTCAAGTACGTACCTGCCTTATGAAGTGGATGTGATAGAGTCTTTTCCCAACGATTGTTGATTATTTTATGCACCCATTGATACGACTTAGGATTTCTAACCTGGATGGCATCTTTCATCATTTGTATGGATGAATATAATGATCCCATTGATGGAGTCACCTCATTGTCGATCGTCCTCAACAAGTTATATATAGGCTCGATAATGGCCAACATACTGCGCACGCGTTCCCAAAATGAACGACTCAACACAAGCTCCTCATACCTCCAAGTCACTTTCTTGAGATGCTTTTTCCAATCATCATACTCCTTAGAGGAGAAGAGCTCTCGTAGCCCCAGCTTGTGTTTGAAAATGCTCTTCAAGGCGATGTAATTTGTGGCGAACCATGTCACCCCAGGCCGCACTATATCCCCACCACACTTTTTTCGCATCTTAGCCAACAACCATGTGTGGTTGTAAAAATAACCCGTGATGAGTCGTGCGTCTGTAATAGTCATCTTTACAGCTGGCATATCTCCAATCACTTCTAAAATTAGATCTATGCAATAGGCTGCACATGATGTCCAGTACAAATTATACTTTTGTTCGAGATCCTTCCCGGCCTTCACAAAAGCGCTCCCATTGTCTGTCACAAATTGCACAATATTCTTTCTCCCAACATCGTCCATCACTCTATACATTAATTTGTATATGTAGTTTGAATATTTAATTTTGTCGCTTGCATCTACAGATTTAAGGAAAACTGCCCTTCTCTTGCAGTACACCATAAAATTTATGATCGACATCTTTGTCGATCCAGTCCAACCGTCACACATGATGGTGCAGCCATACATCTCCCATGATGGCTTGTACGAATCCACGTAGGTCTTCATCTTATTATGCTCTTCATTAAGATACCTCTCCATTATCTCACGGGGTGAGGGGGCACCACACCCTCACCCCCTCATTGCACTTCAGATACCATATTCTTGTAGTGTGGGCTCTCTGCTGCATTCGCAAGAACCTGATCGTATATGAAAAATTTCGCAATGAACTTTCCAACTTTCTTTCTCACATCCCCTCCCCACAAAACATGTCTTTTAACTTCTTTTGTGTCCCCCCAGCCCCCTTATACATCCTCGGCTCTGAAAGAGGATCCGGAATCCGCATACTAGCACCACGTGTCAAACAAAAAAAACCTCCCTTTGTACTGCCCCCGGCCCCACTCCTCCCGGCCCCACTCCTCCCAGCCCCAGACCCACTCCTCCCCCATGCTCATGAGTAGACCCCTCAAATCTAGGCCTGCTTGCCTCCACCCTCCTCATTTGATCATCCTCCCAACGTTCTCGGATCGATTTCTCAACCGCACGTCTGTAATCTGGATCCTCGTCCTCATCTAGATCTACTACATCTTCTTCAATAAATGGTGGCCGCCCCAGCTCGTCTCTAATCTCCCTCTCTCTGGTAGCTCTTTGATCTCTGATCTTCACATTCCTTTTTAAGGCCTTCCTAATCTCCTCCCTCACATCTTTTGGACATTTGGGGCAATCTTTAACATTTCTGTACCTGCCTGCTAGATGCTCCTTCAATCGGGTTACCCCACCACTCTGTGACACATGGCCATAAAAACTACATATGGCCCCAAATCGGTTATTGGGGACAGCACGACCATATTTCCATCTAATATCTGGCTGTCTCCCTCCTCTGCGTTCTCCTCCACCTCCTTCCGATATGTTTTACCTACAAACATGAAATCAACAAAAAACAACCACACTTAGGAATGTATTTACAATAATCGAAAAAAAATTGAAAAAAAATAATTATTAAATATGTTTTAATTAACTATTAATTAAAAAATAATTAATTATTGTTGTTTTTGGGGGAAAATGATGCAAATCGATAGATCGCCCTTACAATGTTGATTCAGATCCATCATTACTCCCAATTTGGGAGGAATTTAAAAATTTCGAAGTTCCCTCAATTTCCCCCAAATCGGGCCACATACACTCGAATCATGAAATTGGAGTATATGTGATGCATTATTATTTACATAATAATTTTTATTTTGACTTAAAAGTGAATTTACAACTATTTCAAAAGAAATTTTCGAAAAAAATTCATAATTAAATATTTTTTAATTAATTAATAATTAAAAAATTAATTAAATATTTTCGATTTTGGGGGAATATATTGCCAATTAATAGATCAGCACTCCTACATTCTTAAAATGCTGTTTTTAATCTAACATTGCAAGTAATTTGGGAGGAATTGAGAAATTTCGAAATTCCCCTAAGTTCTCCAAATCGGGCCACACACTTAAATCATGAAATTGGAGTGTATGTGATGTATAATTGCTTACATAATATTATTATTCTGACTTACAAGTGGATTTACAACTGTTACAAAAAAAAAAAAAAAAATCCGAAGTAGTCATAATTAAGTATTTTTTAATTAATTAGTAATTAAAAATTAATTAAATATTTTCGATTTTGGGGGAAAATGCTGCCAATCAATAGATCAGCCCTCCAACATCCTTAAAATGCTATTTTTAATCTAACATTGCAAGTAATTTGGGAGGAATTGAGAAATTTCGAATTTCCTTAAATTTTCCCCAAATTGGCCCCCATATCTCAAATCTCCAAATCAAAGGTTGAAATACTTGATTTTTCGTGCAAAACATGAAGAATCAAGTAGTTCAACTCATTAGAAACAAGTTGTAGTCAAATTAAATGGAAAGAAAATGAGATTGGAAGAAAAAATCCTCACCGAGTTCAATAGTGGGCCACCTTTAGATTTGCTTCGAAAGCAACCGTTTTCTTTTAGATTCTTGCAATGGAAGCTCCGTAATCTTCCCAAAATCAAGTTAGGTAGGAGAAAATTGAGAAAAAAATAGGCCTCCCCAAGTTTTTTCTCCAAAAAACAAAAAAAAAACCTAACCTTAGAAATGTTCCAGCGTTTCTGGCCCATACCTGGACGATAGGTATGGACGATATTGTCCAGGTATCGACAATTTTTGGAGCCACTTTTACAAAAAAGCACGATATTTTGTTGATATATCGTGCGATATTGATACATTGTGCGATATTATTGATATCGCACGATACCATGGAATCGAACATTTTCTGCATTGTTACTGGGCCAATATTTATCGGCGCCTACTGATATTGATATTATCGGCCGATATTATCGATACCTGCAATCACTGGTTGAAAGTCAACTAAATGGGTTGTAATTGAACACAAATCAAACATGATTTGGTGAACAATGACCCATTACATTGGAAATACAAAAAAGAAGAAGATGAAGATATAAAAAAGAAAGTGAAAGTTTACCATTTCTTTACGATTTTTCCCATAATGGTCCTCTTTGCTTCGATTAGTTGAATCCCGTTTAAATCATTTGTTTTGATCCCGAAATAGGTTTAGATCTAGCATAAAATGAGTTTTTAATATTCTTTCATGGTTTAAATGAAAAGAAGAAGAGGAAGAAGAGGAACTATGACTGAATTTTTGAAAAAAAAAAAAAAAAAAATCAAGTTTGGGGTTTTATGGACGTATCGGCTGATACGGCCAACCGATTCCGATACGGCTGATATAGCCGATGCAGCCCTGTATCGCGTATTGTATATGGCCAATATGAATACGATATGACCGTAGAGGTGACCAAGGTGATAGGAGGTTGATGAATCTTCTACAAGATATATGAAATGAGTTTCTTAGAAGGATTCATCTAAGAGGATCTCTAGGTGATGCTTAGACAAAGGTTTTACCTATAGTCTTGGTGTCTAAACTCCTAGAGATCAAGAGGGAACGAGATCATCTTCATTTGAGCTTTGAATGTTCCAACATATGATGAATCACAAGGAAGATGACTTGATTGGGTTAGGATTAGAGCCTAATGGTGTTTGCAACAATGGTGGCTTCTAATGTACTTAAATCCTTTCCTAAAGCCCAGAAACCAAGTCCTCTTTAAATAGCCACAAATTTCCAATGGCTATAAAATGGGCAGAAAATGGTCTCTTTGATAGGATCGAAGCACCCTTCGATGGTATCAAAGGACCTTCTGTGGGATCGACATCCCACTTCAATGGCATCGAAGAACTGTCCAGAGAGTTCAGAAGGTTGCTGGACATCCTGTTCGATGGCATCTAAAGATGCTCTTCGATAGGATCGAATGGCTCTTCGATTGGGATTGAAGAAGTGTCCAAGGAGTTCAGACAGTTGCTGGACACATGTTCGATGGCATCGATCAAGGCTTCGATGGGATCGAAGACGTATAAAAAATGACTTTGATGGGATCGAAGACCTATCAAAAACTGCTGTTTGGGTTGTTTGTTTACAGCAGCTTGCACCTCTTAAATTAGCCTAACTTATCATGTTTCAATGACTATTCTAAGGCTAAGAATGATGACTAAAGGTTTACCTATATGGTCTAAGTCATCTAGATAAGGGTTGTTTTGGTTCTTAGGTTAGGATCACCAAGGTTCCTCATTTTACTTGTATCTTCCTCCTTGATGCTTCTTGTCCACTTGAATCTTCGGTCTTCAACTTGCCAAGGCTCAATCGACTTTCTAACACATGGATGCACGCAATTGACAAATAAGGTGCACTTAGTATGCCACAATATCCAAAGCATCTAGCATCCTCCCCCTTTTCTTTCTCTATCTCAATTATTGCTATGTAGGATCGACAACGAAGAGGGTTTCCTTGAGATCTAAACCTCTCCCTGCTCCTTTGGGAAATCAACTCTCAGCAAGGCAAAACTATTCTATTTGTCGATTATCCAACCCCATCTCCTCTTCCTTTCCCCTTTGCTTAGCCACGCTTCCCCCTCTCGCCTTCTCTTTCTCATCTTTAAGCTTAGTTCCTTTCTCTTCATTAGACACTTTGCGACATTTGGCTTAGAGCTTTCTTTCTCATCTTATCATGGAAATCCCTCCTCTCCAATCAATCCTGAGTAACTCCTCCCCGAATCCTAACCCCTTCTCGAGCTTTGTGGAGGTTTTAGAGGAAGTGGCACCAGTATTGCCCCAACCATCGATCCTACCATTCCCAAATTGTCTCTATGGAGTTCGGAAGATTAATTGGGTTATCTTTCAGGGAAAAAGAAGTTTATTGTTGGGTTATCTTTCAGGGAAAAAGAAGTTGGTTACATGGCTCCAATTCATCATATTAAGAATTGAGGAGCTCGAGCAACTTTAGCAATTAAAACGTCCTCACAAGTCCCCCAAAGGTTGGTGGGAACTAGCAAGCCTTCAATCTTCGGTTAACTATGAGGTTGGCTTGAGCTCCGGATCCTTTAAAAAGGATCGTAAAGCATTCCTAATTGTCCAATGAAGATCATTCCCAGAGAGGTCTCAATGGAGTTTGAAAGATCGGTTGGGTTATCTTTTGGGGAAAAAGAAGATGACTAAGTTGCTTTTTTCATGATATTGAGAATCGAGGAGCTTAAGTAGCTTTAGCCATCAAAACAACCTTTAAGTCCTCCAAAGGTTGGCGGGAACTAGCAATCCTTCAATGAACACCCTCTAAGTCCCCCAGAGGTTGGTGGGAATTGGCAAGCCTTCAATCTTCAGTTAATTATGAGGTTGGCTCGAGCTCCAGATTCACTAAAAAAGGGACATAAGGTATTCCCTGATTGTTTAAGGAAGATCATTTCATTGAATGTTCGTGGGCTAGGTTCTAACAGGAAGAGATCTCAAGTGTGAAGAAGTGCTTTGAAAATACAAACCCAAAATCATCACAATTCAGGAAACCAAGCTCCAAGTGGTAAGAAGATTTGATCTTGATGCCATTTGGGGCATCTATCATAAAGACTGGTTATTCCTAGGTGTGGAGGGTTCCTTAGGAGGTATCCTTGTTGCGTGGAATTCCAACATTTGGGTAAAAGAAGACTTTTTAATAGGTTCCTATTCTGTCTCTAATATTCCATTATATTTCATGTCTCTATTTAAGTGTCTGAATAGTGTTCTCTCTAGATTGGAAAAGCTTCGAATGGATTTTATGTGGCAGGGTGTGGAGGCTAAAAAGAAATTTCACCTCATGAAATGGGCTGATGTATGCAGGTTGAAAGAGGAAGGGGGTGTGGGCATTCACGATGTTCGAATGATGAATGAAACTCTTTTAGGGAAATGGATTTGGAGGTTTGACAGTAGGATGCCCTAATTATGATGCATGCTCATGAACTCATATAATCCAGCGGAAATAAAAGACAATAATAATATAAAATCTAGCATCAATCATCGTGAACTAAGAAAATCACAAGGAGACATGCAATGGAGCGGGCCATTCATCACAACCACGAAGTATGAGATTCAATTATTGTTATGGTTGGATCCGACGAGGGATGGAACCTCCCGATCTTGCATAGTCTTAACCCAATCAATCAATGGGGATCACTAGCCCGAGGAATCGAAAGGTTTCTCGGGTCAGGGATTTGGAAAATCTGAAAAATTAGGCTTAGGATTAATTCTCAGATTTTGATAATGGGGAATTAAGAAAACCAAGGTTTAGAATGTAGGGTAAGAAAGATGAATTACCTGGAAGTTTAGAGGGGCATAAGAAGCAATGAGAAAAAAGAGGGGTCAAGGAAGAAGAAACATCACCATGAGAGAGAGAGAGAGAGAGAGAGAGAGAGAGAGGGGCATAAGAAGCAATGAGAAGAAAGAGGGGTCAAGGAAGAAGAAACATCACCATGAGAGAGAGAGAGAGAGAGAGAGAGAGAGAGAGAGAGAAGCACCAAAAGGCTTTTCATTAATCAATAATCAAAGTTAATTTTGAGTTTAGGGCTTAGCCCACTTAAATAAGCACTAAAAGCAAGTAAAAATACTAAATTACCCTTAATGTTTAAGTAAAGACGGAAAAGAAAAAAACAATCTGCGTTAAAGTTCGGGCGCTCGATTGGGCGTCCGAAGATGTCCAAAAACGTCCAGAGAGTTTCGGGCGCCAGGGAGGCTAAGTTCGGGTCCTATCGGCCCGAAGACAGTGAAATCTATCGAGCGGGTTTTCTTTCTCTTACACGTGTCCTCCCAATGTGGGGTGACATAGGACAGTCCTAATTTTGATGCATGCTCATGAACTCACATAATCCAGCGGAAATAAAAGATAATAATAATATAAAATCTAGCATTAATCATCATGAACTAAGAAAATCACAAGGAAACATGCAATGGAGCGGGCCATTCATCACAACCATGAAGTATGAGATTCAATTATTGCTATGGTTGGATCCGGCGAGGGATGGAACCTCCTGATCTTGCATGGTCTTAACCCAATCGATCAATGGGGATCACTAGCCCGAGGAATCGAAAGGTTTCTAGGATTAGGGATTTAGAAAATTTGGGGAATTAGGTTTGGGATTAATTCTCAGATTTTGATAATGGGGAATTAAGAAAACCAAGGTTTAAAATGTAGGGTAAGAAAAATAAGTTACCTAGAAGAAGTTGGAGGGGCATAAGAAGAAAAGTGAAGAAAGAGATCAAGGAAGAGGATGAAGCTCCATGAGAAAGAAAGAGGAGAGAGGCCACCAAAGAAGTTTTCATTAATAATAGTCAACTAATCTCGTTTTTAGGGTTAGCTCACTTAAATAAACAAATAAAAGACGTAAAATTACTAAAATACCTCTAAAACTAAGCAAAAACATGAAATAAACATAAGTGCGCGAAAGTTCGGGCGCTCGGTCGGGCGCCCGATCGGTTGCATGAAGTCTTCCGAAAACCTCCAGAGAGGTTCGGGCGCTCGTTAGGCAAAGTTCTGGCGCCTGAAGGCTATGGTCAAGCGCCCGATCGGGCGCCTCGAAGGCAGTGGTCGGGCGCTCGAAGATGTTCAGTTCCTCGGTCTTCTTTCTCCTTTCTTCCTTCACACGTGTCTTCCCTGAGTGGGGTCTTTTATGTGTCCAATCACATGTGAAGGGTCTTCAGCGGGTCTTCAGTTCCTCAATAATCGCCAATCCACAAGGACGGCACTTGTGGTTGGCGCTTTCTTCGTTGGTACACCTGAATGCTTTTGTGTCCGCATCAATTCCCACCGGGTGAGAAAAACTCGACTCTGACGAGTTGAAACTTTTGTAGCGCTCTAGTAGATCTGGATCAATACTCTGCAACGCTTCGCCCGACAGCCACGTAGATTCAGACGATGGTTTGTTTTTCCATTTGACAGGATACCTCTGGAAACCTCCATCTCTCGTAGATACTATCTCCTCATCCAAGATCTCCTCAATTTCTTCTTTATGGGTAATGGGGGTGGAAGGGGTTGTGTAGCAAAATCAGAAAAAAGGCCATGAATGGGACAATGGGTCGACAATGGGAGTGTGGGAATGGACTAAATCTTCTACATTAAAAGTTGGATTAGTACTCATTTCAGGTGGAAGGTCAATTCGATATGCGTTGGACCCAACCTTTTGTAATATCTTGAATGGTCTAGCACTACGCGCTTGTAACTTTTTAGCGGATACTTGAGAGAATTGCTCTGGCCTTATTCTCACCATTACGTAGTCTCTTTCTTGAAATTCTTGTGATCTACGATGAGAATCGGCTGAAATTTTATAATCATCATTGCTCTTATTTATCCGCTATTTAATATGTGTATGCAAATCATGAATATAGCGTGCAAATGCATCGGCTGACTCAGAAGACCGTTGGGTAATAGACATAGGTAAGAGATCTATAGGCATTCTAGGTTTATAACCACTTACAACAATTTCAAAAGGACTCAACCCTGTAGATCTATTAACTGACCCATTATAAGCAAATTCAGCAGTTGGTAAAATTAGGTCCCAAGTAGAAGATTTCCAAGACTACGGTTTACCACTTCAGTTTGACCATCTGTTTGTGGGTGGTAAGCGGTAGAAAATTGCAAACGAGTTCCCATAAAGTGCCACAGTGTGTTCCAAAAATAGCTAGTAAATCTGACGTCACGATCAGACACTATGGTTTTAGGTAACCCATGGCGACGCACCACACCATAAAAAAAGATACGAGCACCATGAGACGCATTCGACGTTTTCGAACATGGGAGGAAATGCGCCATCTTAGAAAAGCGGTCCACAATGACAAAAAAGGAATTGTGCTTCTTAATTGTCTTGGGAAGCCCAAGCACGAAATCCATACTAATGTCCTGCCACGGAGCATGTGGCACTGGCAATGGCGTATATAACCCGGTATTTTGCTTTCTTTGCTTTGCTAGCTGACATGTACGACACTGCCCTAAAACTTTGGCTACGTCTCGCTTGAGACTTGGCTAATGGAAATGATCTTCCACAAGGGCAATGGTCTTATCACGACCAAAATGGCCAGCTATCCCTCCTGAATGAAGCTCCCAGGTGAGGAATTCACGAAGGGACATACGGGGAATACAAAGTCTGTCTCCTTGAAAAGGAAGCCATCTTTAAGAACATACTCACCATAATACGCTGGTCACTAGAGAGCGACGCGTAAGTAACCCCAAAATCAGGATGTGGGGTATTCATCTTTCAGTTGCTCAAATCCGACTACCACTACACTCAAGGAGTTGAGCAACGCCACTCTTCTACTAAGGGCATCCGCTGGTTTGTTTTCCACCCCAGTTTTGTGTTTCAGAACAAACGAATATTCCTGAAGAAACGCTACTCACTTAGCATGCCTTGGGTTGAGTTTCTTCTGAGAATGTAAATATCTCAAAGCCTCGTGGTCAGAAAACAAAACGAATTCCTACGGTAGGAGATAGTGTTGCCAATGTCTCAAGGATTGCACCACTGCGTAAAATTCTTTGTCGTAAGTGGAGTACTTTTGTTTTGCCTCATTCAGTTTCTCATTGAAATAGGCTACTGGGTGTCCTTTTTAACTTAACACTCCACCTATACCGACACCAGACGCATCACCCGCTACTTCAAAGACTTTAGAAAAGTCAGGTAGACGCATGATGGGAGCTTCTATCATCTTGCCCTTAATTTCCTTGAAAGCCTTGATTGTGGCTTTAGACCACACGCACTCTCCCTTTTTCATGCACTCGGTAATGGGAGCCATGATCGTGCTAAAACTCCTAATTAACCGACGATAAAAAGTTACTAAGCCGTGAAAGCTTCGCACCTCATGAATGTTCCTCGGTTCAGGCCACTCAACTATGGCCCTGACCTTTTCAGGGTCTGCGCGCATTCCTTTAGATGACACTATAAATCCTAAGAACACAACTTGACTAGACATGAATGCACATTTCTTAAGATTAGCGTACAACTTTTCATTCCTAAGACGTTCCAGACCTGCTTCAAATGTTCAAGGTGTGATTCCTTAGTGATACTATAAATAAGAATGTTGTCAAAGCACATCACTAGGAATTTTTCCATGAATGGCCTCAAAACTAGTGTCATCACCCGCATGAAAGTGCTGGGTGCGTTAGTCAAGCCGAAGGGCATGGCCAACCACTCATACAGCCCATCTTTCGTTTTAAATGTAGTCTTCCACTCATCTCCTGGGTGTATACGGATCTGGTGATATCCTCTCTTGAAATCTATCTTAGAGAATATAGTGGACTTGGCCATCATGTCAAGCATATCATCAAGTCTAGGTATAGGGAACATATACTTGACAGTAATTTTGTTTATGGCACGACTGTCCACACACATGCGCCACGTGCTGTCTTTCTTTGGCGTCAACAATGCAGGCACGACACATGGTTTCATACTATCTTTGGATGAAACCCTTTTGCAGAAGTTCATTAACTTGCTTCTTCAACTCTGCATGCTCTGCAGGGTTCATCCTGTAGTGAGGAAGTTTTGGTAGAGTAGACCCTGGGACAAGGTCAATGGCATGCTGTATGTCCCTCATAGGTGGCAAATCATTCGGTAAGTCTTCAGCAAAAACATCACTATATTCCTTCAGGACCGAGGTCACCTCACGGGGCAACTCTGATGGAACCTCAGGTGTAATCTCTCTAGCCACAAGGGCATACACCATAGAATCCTCCTTAGCCTCTTTTCAAACTCTCTTGCGCTGATTATATGGAGAGACTTAGGCTTGGATTTCCCCACTCCTCTACGCTCGCTTGCATTCTCATCCTTCTTCTTCCCTAGTGTGCTCTTAGGTGGCATGGGGTTAAGTTTGATCTTTTTACCGTTATGCATGAAGGTACACGCATTCGAATGGCCGAAGATCGTGACGTCATTATCGAATAGCCATGGCCTACCTAGGATAACATGTCCCACATCTATAGGTACGATATCACACCACAGGGACTTCTTGTATGACCCAAACTCGATGGGGACTAAACATTGATGGGTGACAGGAGGGGATGTCTTGTCAACCCAAGAAACTTTGTATGGGTCAGGATGAGGTGTGGATTTCAGTTTCAATCGATCTAAGGTGCTAGTGGAAATCACATTCTGACAACTTCCACTGTCCACTATCACCTTACAATTCTTTTCACCACACTTGGCAATAGTGTAGAAGATATTGTTTCGACGCCAGTCAATACTACTTCTAGACTGAGCTAGCACACGCCTGACTACTGCAAGCGTTGCTTCCCCATTTAATTCTTCCTCATCAGTAAGTCCTCCTTCAGGGTGATACTCTTCGACTTCATAATCACCCTGGTTATCTCCACCCTTGTGGGACTCGCCCACGGTTCTTCGTAGGACACTGATTAGACATGTGGCCAAGATTGCCACACTCATAGCACCTCACTTGGCTCATGTTACTAGGACCGACACCTAGAACCCCTTTACCCTTGTCCTCCCTAGGCCTAGGCGGAATTATCGCCTGCATTCTAGGTTGACTGCCAACATTAGGTCTAGTTCCCTGGGAACTATATTTAGCACTGGAGCCTTGGGACTCAAAACGACGAATGACATGAGCCTTCAGATATTGCTCTAACTCCTGCACGACTTGATATGCTTCATCCAAGTCCGTTAAGGGCTGAGTCATAAGCTCGCGCTGAAGATTTACATGAAGGCCCGTCTTGAAACGCGAGAGCGTTACTAAAGAGTCTTCTTGGATATCACATCGGATCATATATTCTTCAAATTTAGCAATGTAGTTAGCGGCAGACATTGACCCTTAGTGTAAGGATTACCATTGGTCAAGGAGCTTCTGACGGTATGAGAGAAGAAGATACTTCTCCTTCAACTTCTCTTTTATCTTATACCAATGTGTGATAGGGGCTCTACCAACTCTTTCTATCTTACACTCGGTGTTGGTCCAAAATAGCTTGGCTTGGCCCACATGCTTCATCTTTGCAAACCAAAGTAATGGTCTATGTCAGCAACCCAGTCAAGGAATGCATTGGGATCCAGATGCCCATCAAAACTCGGGGCCTCAACTCTCACATTTTTCATCGCACGCTCATTTGGATTATAGCGGTCTTGATAATCATATGTGGCTTGTGCCTGTAGCACAACACCATGACCGTTACCACGATCCCTATCCTCATTACCTTCATGTGCGGCAGCGCGTTCTTCAATGATTCCTCCCACTTGGGAGTGCGCATCATCCCCTACAGCGGGGTTTTCCCTTTGTGATGCCTCTAGCTGATCGACTTTAGTCATGGTAGTGGTGATTTGGTTCTCGAGGCGGGCAAACTCACGCTTTTGACTTGCTTCTAGAGCGGTTATCTTTTGAATCAATTGAGCAAGTTGCTCAGATAACTGCTCGTTATTTATGGTGGGTTGGAGTCCGAAACCTCTACCTCTTGTTATGGGCATACAATTAAAACTTGAACCAAACTCTACCCAACTAGACTACTAGGTGTTATGACTCACAAGATGAATGCGATGAATGCAAAACTAATATGAACTGACACAATTAAATTAAGATAGGAAACAACTCAAATCTAGAAATTTTCCAAATCTTTCTAAAGTTGGAAAGTTTCTAAAATCGGAAACTTTTTAAATTTGGAACTTTCCTAAAATAGACCTAAAAATCAAAACCCTAATTTGATAACTCGATCTAGACAAAAGCCATGCAAGCCTATTCTTTGATACCAAATTTGACGTTGGACAACCCTAATTATGATGCATGCTGATGAACTCACATAATCCAACGGAAATAAAAGACAATAATAATATAAAATTTAGCATCAATCATCATGAACTAAGAAAATCACAAGGAGACATGCAATGGAGCGAGCCATTCATCACAACCATGAAGTATGAGATTCAATTATTGCTATGGTTGGATCCGGCGAGGGATGGAACCTCCCGATCTTGCATGGTCTTAACCCAATCGATCAATGGGGATCACTAGCCCGATGAATCGAAAGGTTTCTCGGATTAGGGATTTAGAAAATCTGGGGAATTAGGTTTGGGATTAATTCTCAGATTTTGATCATGGGGAATTAAGAAAACCGATGTTTAGAATGTAGGGGAAGAAAGATAAGTTACCTGGAAGAAGTTGGAGGGGCACAAGAAGAAAAGTGAAGAAAGAGATCAAGGAAGAGGATGGAGCTCCATGAGAAAGAAAGAGAAGAGAGAGGCCACCAAAGCGGTTTTCATTAATAATAGTCAACTAATCTCATTTTTAGGGCTTAGCCCACTTAAATAAACAAATAAAAGACGTAAAATTACTAGAATACCCCTAAAACTAAGCAAAAACACGAAATAAACATAAGTGTGCGAAAGTTCGGGCGCCCGAAGTCGTCCGAAAACCTCCAGAGGGGTTCGGGCGCTTGTCAGGCAAAGTTCGGGTGCCCGAAGGCTGTGGTCGGGCGCTCGAAGATGTTCAGTTCCTCGGTCTTCTCTCTCCTTTCTTCCTTCACACATGTATTCCCTGAGTGGGGTCTTCTATGTGTCCAATCACATGTGAAGGGTCTTCAGCGGGTCTTTAGTTCCTCGATAATCGCTTATCCACAAGGACGACACTTGTGGTTGGCGCTTTCTTCGTTGGTACACCTTGAATGCTTTTGTGTCCGCATCATGGGGTCTTCAATGTGTCAAAGCACGTGTGTAGTGTCTTCAATGCTCCTCAATAGTCGTCTAGCTACAAGGAAGATGCTTGTGGTGGGCGCTTTCTTCGTTGGTAGACTTTAAAAGGTCTTGTGTCCTCATTAAGGTTCGTTTCAGAAAATGGGGGTCTGTGGAAGGACGTCTTAGTAAGGGAGTACAGGGTTGATTGGGAAGGTTGGTGGCCAAAGCATATCCTTTATATAGAGGGCCAAGTGTGTGGCAATCTATTATGAGCGTTAAGGACCTGGTTCTTGGGGGGTGGGATTTGTGGTAGGTGACGGAACTAAGGTCATATTTTGGAAAGACACTGGTTACAAGGCTCAAAACTTGAGACCATGTATTCTCGGTTGTCTCAAGTAGTATTGGACAGAGATATTCTTGTATGGACATAGATATTCTTGTACAGCGTTGCTTCGACTCTTCACGTTTGGGAGGGAACTGGTCTCCCCCTTTTCGAAGAGATCTCCAGGACAAGGTGTTTGTTGAGCTGCTGGCCTTTTTAAATCAACTTAATAAGTGTCGGTATCAAATGAAATGGATTCGGTATGTTGGCTCGATTTGAAGACAGGCAAATTCTTGGTTACATCTCTATATCAGCAGGTTTCAGGTGGTTTTCAGGATGGCGTCAAAGGCCATGCTTACCCCATCTGGGCTTATGGTGCTCCATCCAAGGTAGGAACTTCAGCATGGCTCACGGGCTGGAATAAAGTGCTCGCCATTGATAATTTACGAAAAGGGTGGCTTGTTTTTGTAAATGTGCGTCCTTGATGCTGAAAAGAAGAATAGTCAGTTGACCATCTATTCATTCACTGTCCGTTCTTTGGCAAGGTATGGAGCAGCATCCTGTGACTTTTTGATGTAAGCTGGGTGATGCCAAGATTGATTGTTGAGTTTTTCTTTCAATGGCAAGATATAGGCCTGGCCTCATCAAGCAGGAGAAAATGGAGATTGTTCCTTCTCGCCGGTCTGTGAGCTCTTTGGTTTGAAAGAAATAGTAGATGCTTTCGAGACGAGTGGCACTTTAAGGGTTTTTTTTTTTTTTCCTTTTTCTGAAAGCTGTTTCTTCAGTTTCTTGAGTAGGCAAATGTTAGCTTCTCCATAAGGGCTGTTTTCTTGTTTGCTAGTTTTTTCCTTTTTCTTTTATCTGCTGTTTTCTTTCAGGTGTTTGCTGTTTTTCCTGATAAAGTTGTGTGTCATCCTTCAAAAAAAGAAAAGAAAGAAAAAAGAAAAAAGAAAAAAATCTCGCTATGCATCTACAATTACACTTTTTTCTTTCTTTCTTTCTTTCTTTCTTTTTGCCCTCTAAGACAACATTGAATTTGGTATAACAATCTTGTATGTAAGAAGGGCACTCCAATTTGGTGTAATCTATGTAATAAGGGCACTCCAATTTCTAGAAACTTCTCCCTTTAACCAATCTTGTATCTTCATAACTGCAGTTTTTTAGTAATATGTTTATCATTGTTTGCTCAAACAAAAGGTATGATCATTGCTACTGAGCTAAGTTTGCGAACATGTCCTCTTTACGTGTTTCCAAAGAGATCCATATCTGCACTTTATAGTTCTATGTTCTATGATCGCACTGATGATGTTTGAGCGTTTACAATTACACTAGGTTTGCTTGACTTTTTCCCCCTCTAAAACAACATTGAATTTGGGTGTCTGTGACCTCTGGCACCTGTCACAGTTATCCATGCTTAAGTTACGTAGGGTGAGATGATTAATGTCTAATGTTTTTAGAATTTAACAATCAACTGGATTGGGCTGGTTCATATTTATTTATTTAAGGCTTGTCTGCCACATCAATGTTGGAGTGAAATTGGTTGTGAAATGGACAAAGGTGTTTCCATCAAGGTGTTTGGGCTGGCCATTTTTCAAAATCTAGATGTGTGAGTGGCACATTTCTTATTTGAAATTTCATGTCTCCATCCCCAATTGCCATTATCTGGACTGCAGATCACTGTGCAGCCCATTTCTCCTAAATTCGAACATCCAAACATATCCCAAGGAATTATTCCTAATTATTGCCTTTTGGCTTTTACATCTTTTTTAGTTATCTTTACCTTCCCTAAATTTTAAATTTCAGGTTGGGAAATCTCTTCGTCCTCTCACAAAGCATCCTAGGCAGAAGATCCAGGCCGTGGCTTCTGACTTGTTTGAGTACTGGAAGAACATAGTCATTGAGGAGACAGCCAAAAACAAGAGAAAAGGTAACTCGGATGGTAAACATTCAACGAAGGTTGAGGTAAAATCTGAGAGGGCAGGGCCTGCAACAGGGGAGACTGTCAAGGTTGAGAAGCTTCAAAATTCGGTGGCAATGAATATTGACAAGATCTCATGGTCTGAAAATGTCAGGGTCGAGAAGGTCAATCGGGGTGAGACAATAAAGACTGAGAAGGTTTCAAGGTCAGAAACTGTTAAGGTGGAGAAGGTTGAGAATGGTGAGACTGTGAAGGTTGAGAAGATTGGTGGGGCTGAGACTTTAAGGGGTGAAAAATTTCACAAAGAAGAAAAGCATCCAGCTGGAGCTAGGAAACCACCATCAGCCCCTATTGGCCCTCCAAAATTGACCTCAATGATCAAATGTAATGATTCTGTGCGTGACAAGATCCGCGAACTTCTTGCGGAGGCCTTCTCCAAAGTTTCTAGCGAGGTGGATGAAGATGCGCTGGAAGAGGTAAATGCGTGCGACCCAATACGGGTGGCCGTCTCAGTGGAGTCTGTAATGTTTGAAAAGTTAGGCAGATCTAATGGTGCCCAGAAGTTTAAGTATAGATCCGTAATGTTCAACCTGAAGGATGCGAACAACCCGGACTTGCGGAGAAAAGTTCTTCTTGGAGAGGTCAAACCAGAGAGACTTATTAATATGACCCCTGAAGAGATGGCTAGTGACAAGAGGAAAACCGAGAATAAGCAGATCAAAGATAAAGCTTTATTTGATTGCGAGCGCGGAGGACCCCCAAAAGCCACAACTGATCAGTTCAGGTGTGGCCGGTGTGGACAGCGGAAGACAACCTACCACCAGTTGCAGACTCGGAGTGCGGATGAGCCAATGACAACCTTTGTAACATGTGTAAACTGCAACAACCATTGGAAATTCTGTTAGCTGCCTTCACCAATCTAAGTATCCATGTGCATCAGAATGACATCAGATGAGTTACAACCCTCGTCCTCCTCCCATTTATAATTCAACAATCATGCACTTATGTCTCTGATGTCCTGAGAATCTCTCTGTGCATCCATCTTTTCTAGGTTTTTAACTTGTTTCAAGGGATATTCAAGCATTTGTGTTGTACTTGATAGTTGATAAAACCTCTTTAATATCCAGCAAGGAAGAGTTCTGATTTGTCTGTATTCTTCAAGTACTTTAGATCAATGTTCTCATCTTGTAGAAACTCGCAGATCTAAAATGGAGGCAAGTTCTTTATCAGAAGTGCATGTAGATAGCATGATGGCTTCTGATATGGAATGCTCTTTATAAAAAATGCATCTCAATGGCATTTTAGCTTGTGAATTGACATGTTCTTCGCTGGGTTCTATCACACTGCTTATGCAATTGCTTTCATTTATCTCAGTTTGAAGAGGTGGTTCTGCTTGTCTAATAGCTGCCTAATGACTGGCATTCTTTTTTATTTTTTATTTTTTATATCAAATACAAGCTTTTGGCATTTTTGGATGTCCCCCTTCATTGCAGTTTGTGGCCGTGATGCTTTTCTGCCCAAATAGACGCATTCCTAGTCAGATTGAAATGAATTGAATCTCAATTGTGTGGGAAAGTTTAAAAAAAAGCAAAAGTGTGCCTAGTTTTGTTCTTGTTTTCGCTCTGCCCCATGGTCCTTGATAGAATGGAATGGTGGAACTTGATTTTCGCTCTGCCTCAGTTCCTAGGGGAACCATTTCCCACCTGTTCTGCCAGTCGGGGCTTCATCCAAATAGTCTGAAATCTTTAATGTTATAGTTTCATATACTAACATTTCAATGATTTTATGATCAAAACCTGCTTCACTTGGGACTGAAGCCCGTATAGCTCAATTTTGATGGTGCCATGTTGCAATATTGAGGTATGTCCAGGCTCATTTCTCTTATTGCCCTTACTGCCAAGCTTATTATACTATTTTGATGTTTATTTGCTTTAATTTCCTTCTTCAAGCGCCAAATCGAAACACACTGCAGATGCCTATATGGTACATGTGTGCAAGATGCGTGCCGATCATCAGGTGGTCCCCGTGGCCAATGATCTTTAGCCCAAAAATCTGGCCGGTGCATTTATCAGGTGGGCTACCCCTACTCAAATAAATGGGTGGTTAGATATTGGAAGCTGTCAGGCTACATGCAGTGTGTGTGTTTCACTTGCCCCCCAGTGCCTGGGCTGGCCTGATTTTTGGATAACATGCACTGAGTGGACTCTCCAATGAACGTCTCAGATTCAGCATGCTTGTGCCGCATTGGTATGCATGGGGTGTATGCCTTGAAGTTGGGGCTTCTGGAGACAAAATCTTTTAATTTTTTTTGCAATAGGTAGTACACTGTACATGGGTGACCTTGAACCTCCCTCAGACTTGAAGAGTTGGATACTTCATAGATGGCAGCCACTATTGGAAAGTGGGTCAGCAATGGATGGGATTTGGATCCTCCCTAGTTGCATGATCCTTTTAACTAGGTGCTGCTTCTGCTTTGAATTGCGCTTTAGACTCCCGCTTCCGCTTCCTGTTTTTTATTCTACTTGAAAACATTTTGAAACAGACGCATCCCCACTCCTGCACCCGATTCCCTGCTTCACTTCTCTTTTCTTGCAACTGTAGGATCCTCTATAAATGATATCTACTTGTGGTAGGGGTGGCCAATAGCTTGGGTCATCCTTCGTGTCAACCAGTGTTCGCATTGTCGGTATCGCTACAAGTTTCGCTGG
The DNA here is from genome assembly GCA_003013855.2 of Liriodendron chinense. Lineage (NCBI taxonomy): Eukaryota > Viridiplantae > Streptophyta > Magnoliopsida > Magnoliales > Magnoliaceae > Liriodendron > Liriodendron chinense. Next base: position 15,639,374 of record ML058384.1, read on the forward strand.
TCAGAGATAAAGATATAATATCGTTATCGTCGATAATATCGCCGATAACTGGAAATGTGGGGAAAATGGGGGAAAACATGAGGAAAACTGTGGAATTTTTCTGTGAAACTTCAGGAAATGCCTAAATACACATATTTGCATATTCAGGAATAAAAAAATTGCAAAAAGAATACATTAAATAACAAGTTTTCATTCAATGGGACCCAAAAAGCATGCGTTGCCTAAGAAATCACTCCAATAGCAAGTAGCAACCAAAACAATGGGGATTTCAGGACATGTTACCAAAAAATAGGAGGATGCCAAACTAAAGTGGGCCACATGAGAGGAAAGAGTGGGATATTCAATGAGATTTAGATCCCCCTCATTTTTGGTCCACTTGAGATTTGAAACCACCTCATTTTTGGTATCATGTCCTAAAATAAGCTTGCAAACCGGATGGATGGTGTGGATTTCTCAAAAACATCATTGTGGGCCCCACCTAAGCACCCTCGCATAAAAGAGAGGATTAGGTGGGACGTAGGTTGGCTGGTGACGCGAACACCGGCAAGTAAGCTGGTGTCAAAGCTCAGTAGGTCCCACGATAATGTATTTATTTTATCCACGCAGTCCATCCATTTGAAGCAAAAAAGAGGTACATACAAAGCTCAAGTGGGCCACACCGCAGGAAACATCGAGTAGAATGATGTCAGCTGTTGAAACCTTCCTAGGACCCACAGTGATGTTTATTTGCATCCAACCTGTTCATAAGACCACAAAGAGCTGATGAATGGAAAACACAAATATCAACTTGATCCAAAACTTGTGGCCCCAAAATTTTTCCTATAGTGAATGTTCAATACCCACTGTTTCCCATGGTGTGGTCCACTTGAGCTTTGTATCTGCATAATTTTTTGCATCATGCCTTAAAATGATCTGTGCAAATGGATGAATGACATGGATAAAACAAATACATCATGGTAGGACCCACTGAACTTGACCCCAGCTTGCTGGCTGGTGTTCACGTCACCAGCCAACCCGCGTCCGATTAGGTGAGACGGACACCCCGACCTAACCTAACATGGTCCAACCTTTACCGTGGGATTACTGTGGGGACCACCTTGATGTATATATTTTGTATCCACGCCGTCCATCTGGCTTTTCATATCATTTTAGGGCATTATACCAAAATGAAGCAGATCCAACTATCCGGTGGACCATACCATAAGAAACAGTGGTTATGGACCATTAATGGGACACGGAAGTTTTGGATCAAGCTGATATTTGTTTTTTTCCCTTCATTCAGGTTTACTTGACCTTATCAACAGATTAGATGGTAAATAAACACTACGGAAACATTAATGTGCGCCCTAAGACGCTTTTAATGGTAAGATGGTCAACCACCGCTGTTTCTTATGGTATGGTCCACCGGATAATTGGATCTGATTCATTTTCGGGATAATATACTAAAATGATATGGAAAAACGGATGAACGTCATGGATACATAATACATACATCAAGGTGGGCCCACTGCAAGGGTCGCACCGTCTTGCGTTTGGCCGGGGTCTCGCCTAATCCGTTCTCCACGTAAAGAAGGGATGCGGATTGCGTACTGAGTAAACTCTATGGGCCCATCATGGTTTAAGTGTTTTATCCCCTCCGTCCATCCATCTTAACAGATACTTATAAGCCTGGAGCCAAAAAATGAAGCATATCAAAATCTCAAGTGGACCACACCATAGTAAAAGTGTGAATTGAACGTCTACTGTTGAAAAATTCTTGGGGCCACAAAAGTTTTAGATCAAGATGATATTTGTGTCTTCCCGTCATCCATGTCTGTGTGATCTAATGAACAGTTTGGATGACAAATAAACATCACCGTGAGCCCTAGAAAGGTTTCAACGGTGGAAATCATTATTCCCACTGTTTCATGTGGCATGGTCCACTTGAGCTTTGGATATGCTTCAATTTTAGGCTCAACGCCTAAAATGAGCTGGAAAACGGATGGACGGCGTGGATAAATCACATACATTCACAGTGGGCCAAGAGAGTTTACTCCTATACTGAGTTACTTAGTACGCAAGCCGCTTCGACTTTCCCCTTTGAAAAAAAAAAAAAAAACCCTCATTCATCTTCGCAAGGGTTTTCGCCAATATTTGAGGGGGGTTTTGAAAGAGGGTTTCAAAACCCAAAATCGCAACCAAATCGGGCTGAAATCCTTCCAAAATCCCGGTTCTTTCTTACCTCTATCAAAGACCGGCGCTATCGATGGATGATGCCCACGGGATTGTATTCTTCCAAGTTCCAATCAAACAGGTGCGAAAATCTCTCTCAAATCTTTACAAAAATAGAGATTTTTTTTTCCTTCTCTCTTTTTCCAATTTTCTTACGATGCCAAAATGCATTAACCACTACGCTCTTTTATCGTGAAATACAGTCGACATTTTCGGCAATAACCCAAATTATCGAGGATATCGAAAATATCGTCGATATTTCGCCGATATTTGGTAGAGAAACGAATTCCTGTGGTCTCGATGTCGCTAGTGCAGCGACACCGATAATATCGGCGATATTATCGACAATTCGTCGACAATGCAAACACTGGTGTCAACTAGCTTCACCTGCTTTTTAGGTGGGTTTGGGCTAAGCTAGATATGTAGTAGGCTTGGGCTAGAAATGTGACCCATTTAAGTAAATCGGTTGGGCTTGGGTTTGTTGACAAAGTTGTTCAGCAAAATCATAGGACTGAAGCTTTGTTGACAAAGTTGTTCAGCAAAATCATAGGACTGAAGCTTTGTTGACAAAGTTGTTCAGCAAAATCATAGGACTGATTAGGCTTCAGTTTGAGCTATCTGTTTTCCAATGGATGAAATGGAAGATCAAGCAAAAGGAAAAGTGACCGAAACGGACGATCGAAATGGATATTTCAATGCAAGAGAGAATGGTGATTGGACTGGGTTGTTAGGGGAAACTAAAGGAAGCGACAACATGGAGGATGTCGAGTGCGCCTGGTAGGTCGTAAAGGGAAGTTGAAGACTGAGTGGTCTGTTAACGTTAGATTCTGGTAATAGCCTTTTTTTCCTTCGGATGTACGATCCTCCTGGAGATGGATCCCATCTGCTCACCTGAAAACCAAAGAAAGGGGCTAAATGTGGCCAGCGTGCGGCCGTTAGCCCTCCGATGCTTAAGTTAGAAATGGGCTTGGGAGGAGTAAGATGAAGTGTGAAACATGGGTTAAGATGTTGTGTACCTTTATCATCCATGGAGCCGTCTATTTATACCAGTCAGGATGGACTAGTTCGTTACGTTAACTGTTGAGATCTTTCTGATTTCATGGGATAAGATGCTATCTTATCAGATTAGACACCTGATTGATTACATTCCTTGATGGAGGCCCCCATTTAACCCGGAACTATGAGCAGAAACAAACCCAAGCAGGCCTGTAATCTGGGCCAACTCATGAGCTATATGGGCTGCTGAGATTACGGGCCGGTAGACGTCCCCACCAAACGACTAGCGACCAGATCTGCTCGAATATGAATGACAATTGGCTAACGAGTAGACTTCCTTAAATAATGAGATGTGCCCAACTCAGCTCGCTAGACGATATATTATGTTTATCTGCTCGCAGTTTATAATACCTAGGAGGCGCTCGCACGTCGTATATGAACCAGATCTAGCTGCTCGAGAGCTGCTTCATTGTAAATATCTTCGACCAACTTTATTCTACAACAGATGCCCCCCAAGTCCTTTGTTTTGAACGGCTAAGCAAAGGACTTGATCTTGCCTCAAACCATGCATATAACCGCCTAACGTGTTTATTGAAGGAGAGCGATCGTACATGATTAGGCGTCAGTATTAATGAATGCCAGCTTTTCGGCTGAAGGAAGCGAAGGGGCGATTGCCACGTGTTCAGGAGTTAATGCGCGTGCCTATTCGACTGCCGCGCCAAACATGAAGCTGCCACGTGTTTCCTGAATCGCTGCGAAATGATTGTTTATATATACGGTGCCATGGATGCATTCTCCATCCTTAACTTTGACGGAAACCATCTTCTCTCCTTTCTTCTTTTTGGCGAGAAAAAAGTCCTCTGTGAGGTATTCTCTTCTTTACATCTTTTTCCTTTCTTCTGCATTTTCTTTGAAATGGCGCAAGAGTCTGATAATGAGGTCGTTCCGCTAGGGGACGCAACCCTCTACTCTTCCTCCTCTAACAATGTCCGGGTACCCACTGGGAGGTATTCTGCGTTCGGGTACCCTTCTTCAATGGGGGAGGAGGATTTGAGAGTTTTGCGGGAGCAATACCAGATTCCCGATTCCATTGTTCTCTAAGTGCCTGAGGCGAGGGAAACTGCAGATTCACTGCTGGCTGGATGTATAGCCATGTACAGATATCTTTGAGCTTGGTGTGTGTCTCCCCCTTCATCCTTTCATTCGGAGCGTGCTCTGTATCTATAAGATTACTCCAGGGCAACTTATAGTAAACGGATGGCGAGTTGTATTGAGCTCCTATGTCCTCTGGAAACAGGATGGAAATGGAGATCTTAACCGCCGATGAATTCCTGAGGATGTTCCAACTCAAGAAGGCTCCGACCAGTGAGGGGTGGTACTATCTCTGTTACTGGCAGCGGGACAATTTTATCTTGGGGAACCCTTCTTCAAATTACCCTGGATGGAAGAGACATTGGTTCTACGTGTTTGGGAACTGGGAGTCCGATATGGGTTCAACTCCTGGAGGTCATAACGTTAGTCGCTTTTTTTGCGAAGGTGGGCGAATCCTCACTTCTGCACAATTATTGATGTAATTCTTCTCCTATTAACTCTTTTAGTTGCTTGTATTCTCAGGCATTCCTGCCGGAAAGAAACCCAATTTGAGAGGCGAAATTAACGAGAAAATCGTAAAAGTCTTCAAATTGTCAGTAGACGACGGAAACATCACAGCTACTCTCGCACTTCTGCGACTTGCTTCAGCTGGTCTTATTCCTAGAGAAGAAGCTATGACGACAGGAGATTAAGAGAGGAGAAAAAAGAGGGGTTCTCCCTCGCTTGAAGGGCACTGCTTCAAAAAGGCAAAAGAAAACCACTACAGGGCCCTCTCAATTATCCGAGCAGGCAGACGGGTCTAGGTCGCAGATTGCAGCAGAGCGAGCCTCTTGCTGATGTTGCGGTCACAGCTCCTCCCCAGGTTGCTTTTAAAGAGCAACCGATCATTGACTTGACCGATCTTCTAGTAAGGGAGGGTGAGCTAGGAGCTAGGTCAATTGGGAGCTGGTCTCCCATCTGCAGAGGCAAACCGCGAGTCGGAAGTTGCTCGTGAGTCCCCTTCAACTCTTGCTCTTGCTCGAGAGCTGCTTGCACCGGCTTAAGAGTCTGCGCATCTGTCCACAGTAGGGGACATGATGGTTGTAACCCAGCCTTCAGGGGTTGGGTTTTTCAGTTATCCCGGGTCATCTGCACCCGATATATAAATTTCTTTTTGAAAATGTCACCCACGATCTCTAGGGTGTCTTCCTAAGCTTAGCCTTGAAGACATCTCTTTAGAAGCTGGGATGAGGATGGTCCAGGTAACATGACCCCTTCATTACATGAGAAATTCAACTTAATTATTTTCGCGATCATATCTTGACCCCCTGTTATTTTGTATAGGGACTGGACCTTCTTATAAGAACGAGGCGAGACATAATAGCTACTCGCAGAATAATAGATGGAGCTGAAGAAAAGGCGTAGGCCATGGAACAGGCGATCCGAGGGAGGGATCAAGTTTTGAAAGCTTGCGGACTCTTAATCGCGAAAACCAATGAGGAGAAGAATATCTTCATTGCGAAGATTTAGGTGTTGACTGAGAAGCATCAGGCGTTGGATCTGAAGTTTGCTCGTCTTTGCGAGATGAAGGAGAAAGTTGAAAAAGAGAGGGAGATCTTTCGTCAATATAAGATCTCCTTGGAGCAAAGGATTGCTGACCTGACGACGCAACTCAAGGAGGTCAGCGAAAATCTAGAGAAGGAGAGAGCTACCCTTTCATAGTTGAAGGATGATTCTATCCATTGGGAGGAAGAAAGGGTAGCTTTAGTCAAAATGATCTCCGAAGAGGGGCCCCGCGCTATTTTGGAGTTTCAGACTTCTTAGCTCTACGACGACAAGCGTTATGAATCGTACGACGCTAGTCGCGACTTTGCTCTGAAGGTAGTACGGAGAATTTCTCCAACATTTGACTTGGAGGAGTTCCAGAGAGTCGCTGATGTCGTCGCAAAAGAAGAGAGAGAGGCTGCGGCCAATGAAGTTACGGAAGCGACTGAAGCCGTGGGGGCTTCTGAGGCTGATCCTGCGGTGGAAAGCTGTGCACCTCCTTTGGATAATGCAGAGGAGCGAGCAGCGGAGGGTCAACCTTGATCATGTATGAGAAATTTTGTAACCGTTTTGGATTTGAATGAAAAAATCATTTTGGTTTCTATTCATAAGAATGAATCCTGATTAATTGTATGGGCTTCTGAGGCTGATCCTGCGGTGGAAAGCTGTGCACCTCCTTCGGATAATGCAGAGGAGCGAGCAGCGGAGGGTCAGCCTTGATCATGTATGAGAAATTTTGTAACCGTTTTGGATTTGAATGAAAAAATCATTTTGGTTTCTATTCATAAGAATGAATCTTGATTAATTGTATGGTTACGCAACTCATGGGAATGAGTCGGGCTCAGTTAGGGAAGCCTTAGAGGCTATGTCCGCATGGAGATAGACTGATCCTTTGGTTATGTGACAAGCAGAAGATTTGGTGAAGAGAATGTTCGTGTTCTCTTCAGGGCTATTCAGGTCCTTAACGGAGTAGCGACCAAGTTATAAGGCTCATTATCGACCAGATAGGATAGAAAAATTATCTTTATTCAAATATGATTCATGTGTTAATACATGAACGCTTTACTGAAAGTATCAGAGCAAGTGTTCTACGTGCCAAGGGCGTCGCAGGGAGTCTTCCTCGCATGTCTTCTAAATAATAAGTCCCTGGTCGAAACAATTTTAGTAATCCAATACGGGCCTTCTCAATTAGGATCCAGCGACTGATTGGCTGTTCCAATGTTTTGTCTGAGCACTAGATCGCCGAGCTGAAAAGTTCTAGGTTTGATTTTTGAATTGTGGTAACGAGCTATGAGCTGTTGGTAGGCCACTGCTCGGAGTCGAGATGTATCCCTTTTTTCTTCTAGGAGATCAAGATGAAATTTTAAACCTTCCTTGTTGTTTGATGGTTCGTAATGTTCTACTCGATGAGTGGGTATTTCGATTTCGACTGGGACAACTGCTTTAGTATCAAATGCTAGAGAGAAAGGTGTCTCCCTTGTCGATGTGCGAGCTGATGTTCTATAAGCCGACAGGACCTCTGGCAGACGCTCCGGCCACGTACCTTTACATTCATCAAGTTTGGTCTTCAGATGATGTTTGATTATCTTATTGACCGCTTCTACTTGTCCGTTAGCTTGAGGATGATACGGCGATGTTCGTATATTACGTATCTTTCATTTTTTACAAGACTTCGAGAACGCAGCATTGTCGCATTGTCTTCTGTTGTCTGAAATTATGGTATGAGGGAGCCCGTAGTGACATATAATATTCCTCCATATAAATTTGGTGGTTTGCTTTTCGGTGATAGTGGTTAGAGGTTCTGCTTCGACTCACTTGGTGAAATAATCAACAGCTACGATCGCAAATTTGCTTTGACCCTTTCCCATGGGTAGCAGGTCCAATTATATCGACTCCCCATTGAGCGAAAGGCCAGGGGCCGTCCATTGGCGTCATCTGTTCAGATGGTACATGAGGTATTGGGGAATATCGCTGACGTCACATTTCTTCGAAAATTCGATGGCGTCCGCTTTCATAGTAGGCCAATAGTAACCTTGCCTCATTGCTTTGTAAGCTAAAGACCCTCCTTTGGGATGATTACCATATGCCCCCTGGTGTATTTTATTCAGAACGTGTTTTGCTTTTTCTGGATGAAGACACCTTAAATATGGTAAAGTAAAACTTCTTTTTAATAAATTACCACCTTGTTGTATGTACCTGGCAGCATGATAACGTATCTGTCGAGCAAATTTCTTGTCATCTGGGAGTTTTCCTGCTCTGGAGGTAATGGATAATGGGATCCATCCAACATGGAGATAATTGCTCTGTAGAGACTTGTTCTACAGTTACTTGGTCGATACTTGGGGCAGAAAGGTGCTCGATAGGGACAACTCGTGTTAGATCGGATTCTGGTGTTGAAGCTAATTTCGCCAAGGAATCTGCGAGCTTGTTCTCTTCTCGAGGAATATGAATTATTTCATATTTGCTGAATTTGGCGAGTAAGATTAATACCTTGGATTTGTATGAAGCCATCCTTTCCTCCTTTGCCTCGAATTCATTGGTCACTTGATTTGCGACGAGCTGTGAGTCGCTGTGAATGAGCAGGTTTCTTATTGCGAGGATATTTGCCAATTGAAGACCTACTATTAAGGCCTCATATTCCGCTTCATTATTTGAAGCGCGAAAATCAAAACGTAGAGCATATTTGAATTGTGACCCATCAGGGGCGATTAGAATCAATCCAGCCCCGCTCCTAGAGGAACAGAATGATCCGTCTACATAAAGTGACCAGGACATTTGCTCATTCACTAACAAATCATCTTCAGAAGTTGAAGGAATAGTCGCGTCAATATGGGTAGGAGTTGAGTACGTGAACTCAGCGATGAAGTCTGCTATGGCTTGTGCCTTTATAGCAGTGCGCGGCCAAAAGGTGATATCGTGTTCGCTAAGTTTGATTGCCCATTTAATTAGTCGCCCATATACTTCAGGTTTTTTAAGAACTTGCCTTAATGGATGATTTGTGGGGACTACTATAGGATGGGCCTGAAAATAAGGTCGTAACTTTCGTGCCACAACCTACTAATGCCAGAGCAAGTTTTTCGATATCTGGGTATCTAGTTTCAGCGTCTACCATAGCACGACTAACATAATAAACGGGTTTCTGTTTATAGCAGTGCGCGGGCAAAAGGTGATATCATGTTCGCTAAGTTCGATCGCCCATTTAGTTAGTCGCCCAGATACTTCAGGTTTTTGAAGAACTTGCCTCAATGGATGATTTGTGGGGACTACTATAGGATGGGCCTGAAAATAAGGTCGTAACTTCCGTGCCGCGACCACTAATGCCAGAGCAAGTTTTTCGATATCTGGGTATCTAGTTTCAGCGTCTACCATGGCACGACTAACATAATAAACGGGTTTCTGTACCCCGAGCTCCTCTTATTAAGGTGGCACTAACGGTCATGGAAGACACAACTAGGTAAAGAAAAAGTTGCTCATGCGGAGCAGGTTTTGATAGAATGGGTGGTGCGCCCATATATTGCTTCAGTTGTTGGAATGCCTCTTGGCATTGTTGGGTCCATGCCCAGTTAGATTTGGTGAAGGGGAGACATTTATCAGAGGCACAGTGAGATAAACCTATTCAGAGATGCAATTCGTCCAGCTAGTCGTTGGACTTTAACGGTGGAAGGAGATTTCATCTTTATTAGGGCTTTGATCTTCTCAGGGTTTGTTTCAATCCCCCGTTGACCAACCATAAACCCGAGAAATTTTCCAGCGAAAACACCAAAAGCGCATTTTTCTGGATTTAACTTCATCTAATATTTTCGCATGAGATCAAAGGTTTCTTGAAGGTCCGCAAGATGATCATCGGCAACGATACTTTTTACGAGCATATCGTCAACGTATACTTTCATAATCCTGCCGATTTGAGCAGCAAACATCTTGTTTACTAAACGTTGATAAGTGGCCTCGACGTTTTTAAGACCGAACGACATGACTTAATAACAGTATAAGCCTCGCTCGGTGATGAAGGCAGTGTTCCCACGATCAGGTGGATGCATCATAATCTGGTTGTAACCAGAATAGGCATCCATGAAGCTGAGTAAAGCGTGTCCTGCTGTTGAATTGACTAACCTGGTCGATACGGAGGGTCGGGAAGCTATCTTTTGGACATACTTTGTTCAGATCAGAATAGTCGATGCACATTCTCCATTTACCGTTCACCTTGCGGACCTAAACAACATTCGCGACCCATTCAGGATAATCGATCTCTTTGCTAAAATCGACAGCCAATAGCTTGTCGACTTTTGTCTTTATAATCATCTGCCTTTCGGCAGTGAAAGCACGGTGACACTGATGAGTAGGCTTAAATTTTGGATTGACCTTCAAGCGATGAACGACGACTTCCGGGTCAATACCAGGCATATCTTTTTGGGACCATGCGAACACGTCCTGATATTCGACCATAAAATTGGTCAGGCAAGTTCGGAAGGTATGGTCTAAAGACGACCCAACATGAACTCTCCTGGTCGGATCTTTTTCAGATAATTGGATTTCAATAGTTTCTTCTTCGGGTGTTCCTGCTTGGTACGTATCTTCCCTCGGATCTAGTGTTGCCACGACTGGAGAGTCGATTGAATCTCCCATAATTACCATAATAGGAGCAGCTTGGATGTTTTTTCGATCTTGAACTGCGATCTCATAACAAGCTCGAGCTTCTTTTTGATTCCCTCGAATTATTCCGACACCGTTTGGAGTAGGGAACTTGACACACAAGTAGAGGGGGTGCAATGCTGCCCCTATCTTGGTGAGTGACGGTTGGCCCAAAATGGAATTGTAAGCAGATTTTCGATTGACTATGAGAAAATTGACGAACACAGTGACCTTGGCTGGAGCTTCGCCAAAAGTGACGGGGAGGTCAATACTTCCTTCTGGGACGACCACCTCGCCTACAAAACCAACGAGGGGAGTTGAGATTGGCTTTAGCAGATTTCTGTCGAGAGCTATTTTATTGAAAGCTTCAAGATGGAGGACGTCTGCGGAGCTACCTATATCTAACATAATACGATGAGTCAGATAATTTGATACCTTTAATGCTACAACGATAGAGTCCTCATGAGGGAAATGGATTCCTTTGGCGTCTTCTTAGGAGAAAGAGGTTGGTTGATGGCTTGGGCTTGTTGAGCTAGGAGATTTTTCCATCTAGTAAACATGTTGGGGTTTCTGGCAAGCTTTACGAGCATAGGCTTTCCTAGAGGCCTGAGAATCACCCCCGCATGCTGGCCCGCTGGCAATGGTTCTGATCTTGTCCGTAGGTTCAACATCGTCTTGTGAGGCTTGTCGTTGTGGCTACCTCTGCCTCCGGATCTGATCTTCACGATGCTTTGAGGCGTTCGTCTTTTTAGGGGAGCGACCTTGATGTGGGACATAGTCACGGAGATGCCCCCTTCGGATAAGTGTCTCTATCCGGTTCTTGAGAGAGATGCAATCTTGGGTGCTATGCCCATGATCTTTATGGAAATAGCAAAACTTCGTTTTGTCTCTCTTTTCTGGATCCGACTTGATTCTTGGTGGCCATTTGACATAAGATTTATGTTTAATTTCCATCAATACTTTTTCTGGAGATTGATTGAGAGGCGTATAATTGTGATATCTCTCGACATAGGGCTTTCTGGGAGATCGATCGCGTTGTCGATGTTTTTTATCGGAATGAAGAGGCTTCTTCAGTTTTTCGTTTCTTTCCTTGGCTGTCATGACGGGTCAAAGCTATTTCTTCTGCATTGATGTATTTCTGAGCTTTGGCTTGGAATTCAGCCATTGTTTTGGGAGGACTTTTGTCCAGAGCGAATCGAAACTTTTCGCTCGTAATTCCTGCTATTAGTGCGGTGAGACCTTTATCTTCCGTATATCCCTCTGTCTGAACTGCTTCAACTGTGAATTCCTTAATTGTTTCTCCGTGTTGTTGTTTTAGATTTGATAAATGAGATGCGGGCTTTTTAGTACGGATGCTTCCCATAAATTGGGAAAGGAAGAGATCCAATAGCTGAGAAAATGATTCTATAGATCGAGGTTTCAAACCTCGGAACCAGGTTCATGCCGCGTCCTTCAGGGTTAGAGAGAAGGCTCTGCACATAATTTCTAGGCTATATCCCTCTAATTCCATGAGAGATCAAAAGGTCTCTAGATGCTCGAGAGGATCACCGATTCCCGTATATGCGACTATAGTTGGCGTCTGATATTTCTTGGGCAGAGGCGCCTCCATTATCTGGCGGGTGAAGGGTGGTTCTGAACGACGTATGGCCGTGAGAGTCGATGGAGGAAGGTTGGACTGATATTGCCGTTCAATATGGTTGAAACGATCATGAAATTTCCTGGGATCTCCTTCCTAGGGGAGAGTATAATTAGAAGTCTTGGTGTATAGCTCTTCTGGTTGATGCTGTTTAGACATACTGGAACGAATAGTTTGAGGGCGTGGCGCTTGAGTTTGAACGTCGGGTGTTATTTGATTAGGAGGAGGATTATGTTGCCCTTGAAGTCCATTCAATTGAGTGTCTAGAGATCGCAGGTTGCGATGGAGGTTTTTCTGGAGGTGGTTGCGGCGGAGGGAATGCTTGATCGAACCGGTTTGTGAGATGTTGGAAGCCGGCGTGGAAAGTAAGGAGACTTTCTCCTAGATACTGCATGGCGCCATTGAATCCCCCTTGGAACTGCAAGAATGGATTTTCATTAGCGGGAGGTAGTTGAATGGGTGGCAATGGAGGGATTGGAGTCTTTGGTATAGGTTGGGGATTTGGGTCTCCTTGCTGCCCTTCAACTGGAGGTTGTGACAATCTCGAGGTAGAGGGATTGTTGGTTTTCTTTGGAGGCATAGTGAAGAAGAGTTCGTAAAAGGTGAGAACGGATTATATATCGTTCCCATAGACAACGCTGGTCTGTTAACGTCAGATTTTGGTAACAGCCTTTTTTTCCTTCGGATGTATGATACTCCTGGAGATGGATCATATCTGGTCACTTGAAAACCAAAGAAAGGGGCTAAATGTGGCCGGCGTGCGGCCTTTAGCCCTCCAATGCTTAAGTTAGAAATGGGCTTGGGAGGAGTAAGATGAAGTGTGAAACGTGGGTTAAGATGTAGTGTACCTTTATGATCCATGGAGCCATCTATTTATACAAGTTAGGATGGACTAGTTCGTTACGTAAACTGTTGAGATCTTCCTGATTTCAAAGGATAAAATGCTATCTTATCAAATTAGACACCTGATTGATTACGTTCCTTGATGGAGGCCCCCATTTAACCCGGAACTATGAGCAGAAACAAACCCAAGCAGGCCTGTAATCTGGGCCAACTCATGAGCTATATGGGCTGCTGAGATTATGGGCCGGTAGACGTCCCCACCAAACGACTGGCGACCAGATCTGCTCGAACATGAATGACAATTGGCTAACGGGCAGACTTCCTTAAATTATGAGATGCGCCCAACTCAGCTCGCTAGACAATATATCATGTTTATCTGCTCGCAGTTCATAATACCTGGGAGGCGCTCGCATGTCGTATATGAACCAGATCAAGCTGCTTCATCCCAAATATCTTTGACCAACTTTATTCTACAACATGGTCCACGGCCGTAGAGAACTGTATGTGCTACTGACGATGTCCGTCTTTAACTTCCCAAAGCAATGGACCAAATTACATTTCAAAAGGGTTTTTGGGAAGTTTGGGGAAGTGAAAGAGGTTATCATTTCTAGGGTTAGGTGTTTGGTAGTGTAAGTGGTTTTGCTTTCATTCGAATGGGGGAAACAAAAGAGATGAAAGAAGCACTCAAGCCGTGAATGGCGCTTGGTTTGGGGAAAGGAAACTTTAGATTAATCAAGCTAAGTACGGTCCAGAGATAGTGAATCGATTGAACTAGCAGAGGAAGCAAGAGAAGGAAAAGAAAGTAATGAAAGAGACAAAAGAAAATTCAGGTTAAGGAGAAGCCTTTAAGGAAGGGACTGAAAGAGAAAGGAAATGAGGGGGGAAATTGTTCTGTGACGTGGTGGTTGGAGGCTCGAGTAGCAGAGAGGTGGCCATTTCTATCAAGGAGAATTGACAATGTCTCTTCTCCCCCGTTTGGATAGATGGGTTTGGAGAAGCATTGTGGTTGGGAACCCAGAGGTGAGCATCAACTCAGTGGTGCTAGATCAGGCTTGGAGCTGCTTTCAATGGTGTTTGGTTGCTTCTATTAGACCAGGAGCTTCAAAAGAGGAAGTGGGAAAATTGTTATCACAGTACTGCAATATGGATGATGTCGATAGAGTCCTTAAGCACTTAAACGACTCTTCCACTTGGATTTCTCTCCGGTCTCAGGAAAATGTTGATAGCATCATTCTTGAATGTAATTTATTCAAGGATAACATAGTACTGCAATATGGATGATGCTGATAGAGTCCTTAGGCACTTAAATGACTCTTCCACGTGGATTTCTCTTCGGTCTCAGGAGAATGTTGATAGCATCATTCTTGAATGTAATTTATTCAAGGATAACACAATACTGCAATATGGATGATGCTGATAGAGTCCTTGGCACTTAAACGACTCTTCCACGTGGATTTCTCTCCGGTCTCAGGTAAATGTTGATAGCATCATTCTTGAATGTAATTTATTCAAGGATAACTTAGTCTGGGTGATTTATGTGGGAAGAGTGGTTGGTTTTCTAATGGTAAGAGTCATGGTATTTGATTTGGTAGCTCTCCTTAGGAGTTTTGGATCAAGGAGGTTTCCATGGTGGTGGGCTCAAGCAATGTTCAAAATGTCGGTATTGCGTTACATGTTGCATCCTTGGGATATAGATATATATATCCATTATCGCACGAGATATATCGGTTGTATCGGGTAATTTTTCACACTTTTTGGGAAACATGGGGAAACATTGGGAAAATGGTTGATTTTTTCAACGTAACTTTAGGGATTGTTAAAAAAGACCTCAATACACACTTTTAAATCATAACATCTCAAAAAATAAAATAAAAAAGTGCACATAATAGGTTTCCTTTGTATAGGGTCCTAAGCTATGTGCTATCTGACTGAACTAATGCAACTATATTCAAATTAAATGCATAACATTTAGAGTGTATATGATGATTATTTCATCAAACATTCCTAAATACTTCGAAATTAGTCTTAATTGATAGCAGATTGAAGGGAAATTTTGAAAAAAAATAATTTATATCTTAAATATGTTATCAAATTATACAATTTACGATATGAATCATACTATTCATAACGTATTGTATGGGTGTACGATCAGTAAAATCTTAAATAATCGTACGATAATCGTATGAATCGTATCGAATTGTACAAATCGTAAGATAATTGTAGATGGTGTAAATGGGCCCAAAAAACTATAACAATAAAATTTTATTATTTTTTATTCAATTTCTTTTTTCTTTCTTTGTACCCTTTTGCTCATAAAATATGAAAAAGGACCTTATTAAAAATATCCTCATTTTTTTTTCCTTGAGAGAGAGAGAGAGGAGATTTGGGGATTTTGATATTCAAAAATCGAAAACAAACAAATCAAGATATCCTTTTATACACAATGGAATTGAATGCCATTTTTTCTAACATGATTTTACACAAGAAAGGCACAAAAGAACAAATTTTTTAAAGGACTCTTATGTGTCCTTTTAAAGTAATTTTTTTTTTTTTTTGAAAATCAACAGAGGAAAACAAAGGAAAAAGAAAAGAATCCTTTACTCTCAAGATATGTATGCCAATTGCTATATACATTTTCTTAGTTGATAACATCATGATATGTATTACTTTTTTGGTACATGTTAGTGGTAAATGGATGATTGATGAGTTTGTAATCTTTTCTGATTTAC
This sequence comes from Liriodendron chinense, assembly GCA_003013855.2. Taxonomy (NCBI): domain Eukaryota; kingdom Viridiplantae; phylum Streptophyta; class Magnoliopsida; order Magnoliales; family Magnoliaceae; genus Liriodendron; species Liriodendron chinense. The sequence continues at coordinate 15,655,034 of ML058384.1, forward strand.
TTATATCTTTCATACATTATGCATCATACATTATAATTTATGCATACAATTGATCACTAGATTAATGTCATGGTTAAATTGTGATTTTAGCATATTCATGAGAAAATGGATGATTGGTATGTTCTTTAATTTTTCTTATCTATGTATAATTGTTTTGTATTTTTTTATGATATTTTTATGAAAATCTGAAAAAATCTTACGATTTACGATTTGATACGATTCAGACAAGAAAACGATTTACTATAAGATTTACGATTTGATAGCATTTTTAATAATTATTTTGATTAAAAATGATTTTTATTTTTTTGAAAATTGGCAAGGACTTGACAAATCAGTAGATCAACCCTCATGCATGCTTGATTTCATGTTTGGAGTGCAACAGTGCAAGCAATTTGGGAGAAATTGGGGAAATTTCGAAATTTTCCCAAATTTCCCCAAATCAGATCACCTACACTCAAATTTCGAAATTATAGTGTATTTGATGATCATTTCATCAAATACTCCTAAATACTTCGAAATTATTCTCAATTGATAGTTGGTTGATGGAAAATTTTGAAAAAAAAACATGGAGAACATGAAGAACCAATGGATATCGAAATCAAAGCTCCAACTCCATTATTTTTCATGCAAAACATGAAGAATGAATGGATTTGTAACCATTTGACACTGATTTAACATAATTTCAACAAAAAAAGGGATAAGAAATTGAAAATGCTCACTGGATTGAACATGTGGGATCCATCGGCACTACCTGTATGTTTCGTATCGCACAATTGGGATACAAGATATATCGTGGGACATATCAGCCGATATCATCGATATTTAAAACATTGGGCTCGAGCTGAGGATGGAAGGATGCGAGATGCTTTGATTTGCTAAAATCTGAGGAAGAAGCAACTTCGCTGTTGCTTGAGAAGATTTCCATTTGGGTTGGGAACGATCGGAGTTCGGTCCAAGTGGTTAGGGAACTAGTGGTCGGATTGGATGCTAGCCTCAGAGGTCAAGCTGGGGATGGAAGGATGCAAGATGCTTCGATTTGCCAGATTTTGTGTCAGGAAGAAGAAGCTTCGATGTTGTTGGAGAAGATTTCCAATTGGGTTGGGAACAATTGGAGTTCAGCCTGAGTGGTTAGGGAACTAGCGATCGGCTCAAATGCTGGCCTTAAGAGTTCGAAGTGCCTTCGTTTGTGGGTAGCTCAAGAGCAGGTCCTGACGTTTGGTTTGGAGGAAGATGGAATACATGATTGGTGTTCCTGCAATTCACTAGGCAAGGGGGAGGGGTTGTGGGAGTTCGGGATTGTCGAGAAAAGGTAGGAGCTGCTAAGGTGTGGCTACATGTGGTGGAGTGTGCTTGCATGGTGGTAACATCCCCCTTGAGGTGGCTAACACGCATGAGTTGGTGGAGAGGGCTAACAAGACAATTGTTGGTCCATCTCGAGATTTGAAAATCAATTCCGAATGTGACTTTTTGCGTGTGTTGGAGGTTGATCATGCCGAGTTGTTTTCCTTTGAGATGCGTGTAGGCATTGACTTATGGGGTGTCGCATGAGACTGGAGCTCTTTATCCCTTCTCGAGTTAGAAGCCCCTATTGTCGATGGGGTGGTTCTCGTTGAGGTAGGGAGAGTTTGCATGCCTTGTGAGTCGCAATCTCCTTTGGAGCGTGATTCTGCTACTCATTTCTCTTTTGGTGTGGATTGGAACCTTCCAGGGAGGGAGTTCATCTCAATATGAGGATTCTTCAGAGGCATTTGTCGAGGCCTTGATGTTGTTTGATGTCGATAGGAAGGAGTGGTTGGCAGCAAGGTCCTTACAGATTTTTGAGGCCAGTTGCAATGGTCTGGGTGAAGTGGACTTGTCTCCTTTAGAAGGGCAGTTGATCGGTGAAGGGCTTCTAGAGTCCTTGGAAGTGATCTCATTACAAGCGGCAGCGGGGCTTGGTGCGAGGAGACTGGAATAGTTAAAAGGTCAATCCGTTGCAATGATATTTTTCCTCTCTTCTTGATGGGGGTTTATGTGGGGAATGTTTCTGTGGCCTGAGGAGTGAAAGGGGTGAAGATGGCCCTGGGGCATGTGGGGAGATTGTTAGGGGTCACCTTCAGCAATAGTGAGGAGATCTTCTTGCCCTTCTCCAATTTATTGAGGAGAGGGGTCTTCAGAAAATTTAAGAAGTTGAGGTTAGGCAAAACAAAAAGCGGGATAAAGAGAGGAGAGTTGGGAGGGTTAGTATACTCTCTCCAGTATGATGTGGGAACATCTCAAAGAGAGACAAGTAGGAGGAAAAGAGTTAGAAAGGTGCTCCAATGAAGATAATCAATTGGAGTGTTAGGGGCTTGGGCTACCCACAAAAGAATAAAAGAGTTCCAAATTTGGGAATTTTGCAAGAGATTTAAAGCTTACATGGCAACAATTCAAGAAACAAAGATGCAAGTGGCTGATTAGAAAATTGTGGACTCCATTTGGGTTGGCAGGGACAAAGATTAAGTGGGGTTGGATGTGGTGGGAGCTGCAGGGGGTATTTTCCTGGTTTGCGATACGAAGATGTGGATTAGAGAGGATTAGTGCTGTTGGCAGTTCTTGGTCTCAGTTCTTTTAAAAGTTGTGGAATCTGGTTCTTGATGGGGTTTTCCCATGATTTATGTACTGAATAGTCTAGGTAGGTGATCACAATTCTGGGTTGAGCGGGATGAATGCCAAAGTAGATGGAGTTTGCCTTGGTGTGTTGGAGGTGACTTTAATGTGGTTAGATTTTCTTTTGAGAAGTTGAGCGGAGGTCGTATTACTAGAAGTGTGAAGGAATTCTCAAATTGGATCCTCAAGAACGAAATGGTCGATCTTCCTTTGAGGGAGGTGAGATACGCTTTGTCTCATGGCAAGCGAGAGTGATGAAGTCAAAATTGGATCGGTTTTTTTATCATCACCAATTGGGTAGGAAAGTTCTTGGATAGGTTTTTTATCTCCACCAATTGGGCATAGAAGTTTCTGCTAGTGCATCAAAGCGGTCATAGAAGTTTCTGCTAGTGCATGAAAGTGGTCTTCCTAGACCAATTTCCAACGATTGCCCAGTTGCTCTAGAGGTTGATGAGGAAGATTGGGGTCCACGGTTGTTTAGGTTCAAGCTCTCTTGGCTTGAGATAGAGGGATTCCTGAATCTAGTTAAGGAGTGGTGGTCTTCTCCTGAGGTTGAAGGGCTTGCAGGTTTCTCGTTGTCTTCTCCCAAGGTTGAAAGGCTTGCGGGTTTCTCATTGTTTCAAAAGCTTAGACCCCTTAAAGGTAAGATTAATGTGTGGAAGATTGAGGTCATCTAGACATGAAAGCTGAGGCATAAATTCTCTTATAAAAATATTAAGTACTCGACATCAAGGAAGAACGGGAGGAGCTGTCTGAAGAAGAAAAATCGTTGTGGGAGAATTATTTGGCTGAGTATAGAGCTCACTCGAGAGGAGGAGATCAATTGTAAACAACAATCAAGGGCAACGTGGCTGAAAGGAGGTAGAAACACAAATTTTTCCATGCGACGGCTTGTGCTTGGGCTAGAGCTAACAAATTCAAGAGTGTGATCGTGGAGAGGGAGAGGGTGGAAGACAAGACAAAAGTTTGTGACGCCAACATTGGTTTTGACATAAATCTTTGTCTAGTGGGGGGTGGGACAGGCCATGGCTAGATAAGCTTCAGTTGACAGAATTTCCAATGAGGTAGATTTGCTGGAAAAACCATTTTCTGAAGAAGAAATGAAGGCAATGGTAAAGAATCTAGGGAGGCTCAGGGCTCTAGGTCTAGACGGTTTTCCTTTAGCTTTTTTTTAGAGTTTTTTGGGATGTGGTAAAAGGAGACTTGGTGGGCTTCATAAATGAATTCCATGATAAAGAATACATTACAAAAGACTTGGGGGCAACTTTTGTTGTTCTCATACCAAAAAAGGAAGGAGTATAATGTCTAAGGGATTTCATACTGATAAGCTTGCTTGGAGGTCTATATAAAATTTTGGGCAAGGTTTTAGCTTCCAGATTTTGATTGATTTTGGCAAGTGTGATATCAAAATATCAAGGTGCAAGTGTGATATAAAAAACGATGAAATCACTAGGAAAACTGTGTGGAGTTAAGAATTGTCTGGAATCAGTAAGATACCTGGTGATGTTTACTTTGTATGGATCATGAAATCTCTGGCAGCTGTGGAGGGTAGAGATGGAAGTTCCAGAGAAAGGATTTCTACGTGAGAGTTTTCTGAATAGGGTAGCGAATGATCCTTGGCTTTCAGCGGAGGAGAGAACTTGGAATGGAGAAAATCTCTTGCTGATAGACCAGGTTGGTATTGGTGCTGCAGGTGCAGCTTCGGTTTGGGATAAAGGCAAAGGAAGGCAGCAGGATTCCAATCCAGCAGAATCCAATATGGAGGAAAGAGCATCGTCGGTCCTTAGACAGTCTAGTTTTAGTAGATTAGAGAAAGGGCTGGATCGACGATCCCAGCTTGCAACTATTAGGGAAGAACCGGAATACTTCCAAGAGGCAGAGAGTGGGGAAAAGTGGGAAAAAGTATCACGGAAACGTATACAAAAGATTGGAAACAAAAAGAACATCGTGGCGGCTTTCCCAACTCTATTTGTGGAAGGGTTTTCGGATTCCTGGAAGCCAGTGAATTTTGAAAGGGTATTCTCACCGGCTGGGTTAGTGATGGAGGTTGTGATGCCACACCATAGGAATTCTTTTGAAAGCAGAGGTTTCGCCTTTGTTCGGATGAGTTCAGAAGGAGAACTGACGAAATCTATACTCGATTTGAATGGTGAGAGTTTCGGGGGAAACAAACTACGAGTTCATAAGGCTAGATTTGGGCCAGCGAGGTATACTAAACAGGAAGGAAATGAGACAAGGAAATAGGTTACGCGATCTACGATTACAAAACGTAGGCAGACGCAAAAACAGCTAGTTGCGGGTAGCTTTGAGCATACAGAGATAGATGAGGGCAGTTCTAAGTCTCCAAGGTCCGATGCAGGTAAGGGATTAGGAAGATCTTTTAAAGTGGTGCGGAACAAACCGGTTGAAATCACTAGGTCGATGGATCTTCAAGAAAACACAGACAACAGAGTGATTTGGAAGGTGTAGACAGAGGATGGGCCGGTAGTGAGAATTCACGAAAAAATCCTGCAAGAATCGATAAAAACCTTCGAGTTTAGTTTGACAGCAAAAGTAATTCCAAGCACTCGAGTCAAGGACCTGTTGTAGTGGCTGCTTCAAAATTGCACAGGTTTGGAAACGAAAGATGTTATCATTAAAACGCTACGGGACAACACAATGCTAGTCGCTCTCGGAAATAAAGAACACGTTGAAATGGTTTATGCTATATGCAAATCGAAATCGGAAGAAATAGTTACAGGGATTTACAAATGGGAGGATTGGTCCATTTTCGGATGGGAAGAACACTGGTACCAAGTTTGGTACATACCGCTGGAATTATGGATGGATGACATGATTCGAGAGATCGGTGCTTGTATAGGAACTGTGGTGGGAATCGACAGCTGCACGGATAATAGTGAAGAGGTAAGATTTGCCAGAATCAAAATCAGGAAAAAAAAATTGTTACAATATCCGATCTCGATAGGCCTGAAGATTGGACCAACCAAGCTGAAAGTTGTTGTCGTTCAGGAGCAGAGTGAGCGGCAGAAAGAGGTGCAGGTAGGTGCGGGAGATGAAGGTCTTGTTTCGCTGATGAAGAAGACTAGGGAGAATGAAGAAGTATCCCCGGTCAGATGCTCTAGCGGACTGCAAGAGCAAGAAAAGAGGAGCTGTAGGGATCCTTCTGGATGGCAGGAGGGTACGGGAGTATGGTTCTCTTTGCAGACGCGTGGAGCTGGAGTGGCAGAGTTACAGACATGTGGTCCTAGCATTTATGAAGGAGCAGAAGTCCTCTTGTCAGCAAATGATGCGGTGATGCGTGGCATAGAGGCAGGCACAATAAAGACAACGTCGACAATTTTAAATAAAAGTGCGTCTTTAGATAGGGGTTCGCATAACGGAGAGATGGCATGTGCGGAAGCCCAGGCACCAATGGCACATGCGGGAGACGCAGCACGTGTAGGACATCAATTATATATTGCACAAATGGGAGAGGTAGCATGTGCAAGACACCTAGCAATTACCGCACAGTTGAGAGATTTTTTAAGTGTAAAAACGTGTGACGATTCACGAAACCCTCCTCCAGCAAAAGTCGACTTTGCTACAGAGGTGCTGATAGAAGTTATTCAACCGTAACGACGCACCTCTCCGACAGGTCAGGAAAGCCAACAGATAGGCAGCGAGCAAGTGTGGGATATAGAATCACGGAGATTCTACTCCAGGGCGCACGTTGAGGGAAGATCGGCTTTAAGGGGAGCAGACGAAAATGCAGTTCTTTGTCGCCTGAATAGTGAGCCGCAGGGAAGTGACGGCATGTCTCTCTTGGGTGAGGCTGTTCTTAGCATGGATTTGCCTCTAGGGGAAATTCCGACTATCTCAGGGATTCCCGATGGCCAGATGATGATCTGCAGTTTCTCAAGCAATATGGAACAAGTGAGGGTCCATCGTCCTGAGTCAGAAGGGTCGCAGCGGCAGTCCAGATTTTGATTATCCAGCAGCGGTAACCCCATTGGCAGTTAGGCATGAATCAGAGAATAGGGAGATCTACGGTGTCGGTTCAACAAAAGATAAAGTTAGTAAGCTACAAACAAGGCGGTTTCAGAATAACAGAATTACTATGGCACAAGGAATGAAGAGAATCAAGTTGGTAACGATAGAGGTTGCCCGCTTGGTGGGAGTAACCTTTGGGGACAGACCAGAGGACTACATATCTTATTTCGAATGGGTAGAAGGAAGGGGCTAACCGCTTATTCCGAAACAGGTACAAGAGGGTGATAGACAAATAGTAGGCATGGAAGATTTCGACAGAACGGTGGATAGGGCGGTAGTGATAGATACAAATGGGAGTCAGCTGGGGTCAAAATCTCCTTAATGAAGATCATGATATGGAATGTGTGAGGGGTGGGGTGTCCACAAAAAAGAGGGTAGCTGAAAGACGTGTAAAAGAAACAAAATTCAGTTGGTAGCGATTCAGGAAACTAAGTGGTTAGATACAAACCAAAGATTGATTAACTCAATTTGGTGGGGTAAGGAAAGCTATTGGGTAGCGGCGGATGTAGTGGGAGTAAGGGTCGGCATTCTAGCTATTTGGAATTCAGCGTTATGGACCAAAGAGGATAGTTGAGTAGGAAAATACGCTGGTCTCAGTGGTTCTGAGGGATAAGGGGTCCGGTTTCAGATGGTGCTTCTCTTCGGTTTATGGTCCATGTAAATTGAAATTTCGTAATGATCTTTGGGATGAATTGGATTCCTGCCATTCTAGATGGGACTTACCTTGGTGTCTGGGAGGTGACTTTAACGTTATTAGGTAGGTGCATGAGAAATCTAATGGGGATCGGATCTCTAGAAGTATGAAGAATTTCTCCGATTGGATTTTCAAAAATGAGATGATGGATCTTCCGTTAGGAGGTGCAAAGTTCACATGGTCGAATGGACAAGTGTCTCCTATCATGAGTAGGTTGGTCAAATTCCTTATTTCCCCAGAATGGGCTGAGAAGTTTCTGCTTATCAGTCAGAGGGCCCTTCTAAAACCTGTTTCAGATCATTGTCCCGTTCTTCTGGAAGTAGATGAGGAGGATTGCGGACCTCGGCCGTTCCGTTTTGAGTTAGCCTGGCTTGAGGTTGAAGGTTTTGGGTCTAAGATTGTAGATTGGTGGGAGTCTTTTTCAGGGAAGCGGGGTGCTGGTGTTTCTCTATTTCACAAGCTAAAGTGTTTAAAACAGAAAATAGGGAACTGGAAAAGAGAGGTTCTTTTTGGCAGAGAGGAGGAAAATGATGATATTCTTATGCAAATTTAGAGATTAGATGCAAAAGAAGAGGTAGAGGATCTATCGGCAAACGGAAAGGCTTGGAGGGAAGTGTTTAGAGCGAAATACAATGCTATGTTGAGGAAGGAGGAAATCAAATGGCGTCAAAGGTCTAGGCCTATCTGGTTGAAAGCGGGAGTTAAGAACACCAAGTTTTTCCATGCAACAGCTAGTGCGAGGGCGCGTGTAAACAAGATAGCTTTGTGAGTGGTGGACGGTCAAAGAATTGAGGGGAAGGCACACATTTGTGAGGCGGTAGTCCATTTTTACAAAGAGCTACTGTCTAAGGATGGGGGAGTTAGGCCGACGCTCGATAACTTACAGTTTGAAGCAATTTCGGTAGAAGAGGTGAAGTCATTGGAAAATCCGTTTTCTGAAGAAGAAATCAAGCAAGCAGTGGAAGAATTGGGCAGCGATAAGGCTCCTGGGCCAGATGGTTTTCCGATAGCGTTTTTTTCAGAAATTTTCTGCAACAGTGAAAGATGATGTTATTGGTTTTATGTAAGAAATTTTCGAGAAGGTCTTAATAGCTAAACAATTAGGAGCCACTTTTATAGCATTGATACTAAAAAAGGAAGGAGTAGAATGTTTGAAAGACTATCGTCCTATCAGTCTCTTGGGAGGTCCATACAAGATTCTAGCAAAGGTGTTGGCTACTCGTTTCAGGAAAGTGCTGGGCAATGTTATTTTAGAATCTCAAGGGGCCTTTGTGGATGGAAGACAAATAGTGGACTGCTCTCTCTTGGCAAATGAATGTATTGACTCTTGCTAGGACAGGGGAGGAAGGTATGGTGTGTAAGCTTGATGTGGAAAAAGCTTATGACCATGTGCATTGGGAATTCCTAGACTATATGTTGGGAAGATTAGGATGTCGGCCTAAATGGCGCTTCTGGATTCGGACGTGCGTTACTTCAGCAAAATTCTCCATTTTGGTGAATGGATCGCCAAAAGGTTTCTTTGCTGCCTCCTGTGGATTGCGTCAAGGAGATCCTTTATCGCCTTTCCTTTTTGTTGTAGTGATGGAGGCTCTTAGTAAAATGATAGACAGAGGGGTTCAAGTGGGTTTGGTAAAATGTTTTGCTGTGGATGACACGAATTATCAGATTTCTCATATTTAGTATGCGGATGATACCCTCTTATTGTGCAAGGTGGATGATTTTTTTGTTGAAAATCTTCGCTTGATCATTGTGAGTTTTAAGGTGGTGTCTGGTTTGAAATTAACATTTCCAAGAGTAAGATTTTAGGGGTAGGCATCCCCAAAGAAGGGTGAGGGCTTTTGCAGAAGTGTTCGGGTGTAGGGAAGCTTCTTTGCCAACAATGTATCTGGGTCTTCCATTATGTATCGGGAGGCTAGCAAAGCATATGTGGGATGGAGTAATTGAAAGGTGTGACAAAAAGATGTCAAAATGGCAATCTAGGTTCTTATCGTTGGGTGGTAGGTTGACTTTGATTAAATCAGCAATGACGAATCTTCCGATCTATTTTATGTCTCTTTTCAAGTGTCCACAATCCATTCTAAATGCTTTGGAGAGACGTAGAAGGGACTTCTTTTGGGAAGGGTCGAGGGAGAATCATAAATTTCATCTTGTGAAGTGGAAGGAAGTTTGTAAACCTACGGATCAAGGAGGAGAGGGGATCTTAAAGTTGAAAGAGATGAACCTAGCTCTTTTGGGGAAATGGGTGTGGAGGTTTGGTGCGGAAGATAAGGCGAGGTGGAGGGAGGTATTAGCGAAAAAATATGGGGTAGAGGAAGGGGGATGGTGGACAAAGGCTTCATCCTTGTATCGGAGTTCTAGTCTGTGGAAAGCAGTGGCGACTTTGAAAGAGAAAATGTGGGAGGGTATAGGCTTCCATCTGGGGGATGGTAAGAGAATAGATTTTGGGATGACTGATGGGTGGGAGAGGGGAGTCTGAGGGAGAGATTCCCATCTTTAGCTAGTCTCGCTAGGGAAGAGGGGGAGATGGTAAGTCTTTGTTTCTCTAAAAGTGGGGATGAAGTCTTATGGATGTCTTCTTGTAGAAGAAATCTATTAGATGGGGATTTCGAAGAGTTAGTGCTTTTGCTTGAGTTCTATCAAAGTCCTCTCCTACCGCCTTAGAAGTGGATTCTATGAGATGGCTCAAGTCCAAGACAGGTTCTTTTTCTGTTAAATCATTCTATCGTTTTCTGAGTGCGTCGGACGAAAATGCGGAGGTGGAAGCTACAACATTCCTTTGGCATTATAGGGCTCCTTTGAAGGTGGCGGCTTTTGGATGGCTAGCAGGTAGGAACAAAGTGCTAACAATAGACAATCTGGTTAAACGGAATATGCATCTCCCAAATGTGTGTTTGATGTGCTATCAAGATGCAGAATCGACGGAACACTTATTCATTCACTGCAACTTTGCGAGGAAGGTGTGGGGCTTGTTTCTCCAATCTTTCGGTGTTTTATGGGTGTCCTCGAAGTCGATGGAGGACCTCCTTTTAGTGTGGCACGGCGGGAGGATAGGGAAACAAGGGAAAATAGAGTGGTGTTTAAGCCTTTTAGCGTCTCTTTGGGGGATTTGGTGGGAAAGAAATCAGCGTTGCTTTAGCAACAAAATGAGTGAGCAGGTGCAAGTGTTCAATAGGGCTTTTTGGAATATGAAAGCGTGGGGGGATGTTTAGTTTTTTCTTCTTCTATCTGTGCTTTTTTAGTAAGTGTGGGTGGGAGTTGCTGTATTTTTGTTTATATGTATAGCTGTTTTTTTTTTTTTTTTTTTTTTTTTTTTGTCTTTGCTTTTATATATATCATCAGTTCAATATATATATATATATATATATATATATATATATCATATATATATATATATATATATATATATATATATATATCAAACTCATGAATGTATTGATGCTTGTCGTAGGGAAGGGGAAAAATGGGATTATATGCAAACTCAATGTCGAAGAGGCTTATGATCACGTTAATTGGGAGTTCATGTTGGATCAGCTTGGTTGCAGGTATCAATGGAAAAATTGGATTCAAGCGTGCATGAAGTCGTCTAGACACCCATATTCTTAATTTTGGTGAACAGATCCCCAAAAGGCTTTTCTTCAGCTTCTAGAGGTTTGCGTCAGGTTGCTTCGGAAGATGATGTAAATTTTTACCAGGGGTTAGCATTGAGCCTGTATTCTTTCGCATTGGTTATAGATATGTCAATGAGGCAGTTACAGGTAGAGGTTCCATGATGTATGTTGTGAACATATTACATAGTTTTAATTGGCGATGATATATACTGTTAACAGATTAATAGTTTTGATTGATGAGACAAAGGACTTAAACACAAAGCTAGAACTATGGAGGAATGCTTCAGAATCTGCATGTTTTAAGATCAGTAGGATTAAAACATAGTATGTGGAATGTGATTTTAGTAACAATAGGGGGGAAATGAGGAATTAATTAAGATTGCTGCCTAAGGAATATCCCGAATCATGAGAACAGAGAGATTGTGAACGATGTTGCTCATAGAATTAGATCAGGGTGTATGAAGTGGAGATGTGCCTCTCGAGTTTTATATGATTACTACATTACCAATTAAACAGGAAGAGAAAGTTTTATAGGATAGTTATAAGACCAGACATACTTCACGGGACAGAGTGTTGTGTAGACGAGGAACGATAAATAGGAAATGAGGATGTTGAGATGGATGAGTGGCATGACGAATAAAAATGAATGCTTCAAGGGAAATTAACAGTAGCACCAATAGATAATGAGGGAAAGTAGACTTAGATGGTTTGACCATGTGCAAAAAATATCAAGAACTACATCGATTAGGGTTCGGATGGTTCAAGTTGAAGGCTGTAAAAGGTTCAACAACGACCAAATGCAGTGAGAAAGATGATGACCTATGGTTTACCTAAGGATATGGTCCTTTATCAGGTGGAATGGAGGAACATGATTTGTGTAGCCTACTCCAATTAGTTGGGATAAGGCTTGGATGATGATGATGGGTCAAGTTTTGGTTGATTGGATCCGCCTATATAAGTTGTCAATTGGTTGGGTTAGATGACTGACCCGACCTGACCGAAAACTCAAAACAAAATAGTGTGGGTAGACTCTGACTCAATTACAATTAATTGGGTCATGTTGGATCGGTCTTGACCTTGTTCGAATTTTAAGTGGGTTGGGTCTAGCCACAGGGTAAAGGGTTGTGGGTTGGGTTTGGGCTAGAATTCTTGGCCTGTCTGGTAAACAGGTTGGGCCTGCGCTAACACTTACTTGGCCAGAACCTGACCCTTTACCACCCATGACTTCAGAAAGCGGGTGAGAATGAGATAGTGTATTTCCCTGAGCATGCCTTGGGGTTTGGAGTTTGAGCAGTGGTCTACACTCAAGGATGGGCATGGTTCATATATTGCTCATCAACGGACCTGATTATTGAGGTACAAAGTGTGGCTCATGATACAGGTAATCTGAACCATTTTTCTCTATTGCATTCCACTGTGGATGGACCATTCCTGCAAAGATTATACAATGCTTGATTTTTCAGTTTGTACAGTACTAAGGTTTTCAGTTTGTACAAGTGGGCTACTTAAGCAGCCATGATTGATGCGGCCTGAGTGTAAAGAGTGGACTCCATATCCGAATTGGTCCTGCATGAAGATTGGAGTCAGTAGTGGGCCATAGATTTTATTAGTTGGTTGTTTTTCTAGTTGGTACTTTTGCATTCTATTAGAGCTTGTTTAGTGGTTTAGCTAGGGCTTGCTTAGGGCCTGTTTGCCATTGCTTCTAGCAACTGCAGAATTGATAAACAATTCTCTGGGATCTTTCAGATAAGGAAAAAAAAAATAAAAATTTGCAAAATTGATTTGTTGAGAATTGCTTATGTGAAGAAGTGCATATTTGATAGACATGCATAAGAAAACAATTCCCCATGAAGGTTTCAATGGTGAGCGTTGAATCCCCACTGTTTTGTGTAGTCTTGGATCTATTTCATTTTTTGAGTTGTACCCTAACATGATGGAAATGGATGGAATGGATGTTGCACATTATCGAGGTTGGCTTCACAGCATTGTAGGGGGGGGGGGGGGGGGGGGGGTGGGGGGGGTTATGGGAAAGTCATGCCTGTTCGGCTTCTACAGAGATGAGATTTTCTGAGCCACATGCCTGTGCAATACAATTCATGTACGCTACACGTTTACCATCCTGGCACTTGGGTCCGAGATCCAATCCATCCATTGGTCAGGTGGGCCATAGTTTGCAAAGCAAATGTACGGCTCTAAAAACTTGGCTGAAGTTTTCTAACTCATCCACCTGTTTCCAATATTGGGGCCCATCTTCTGAGTGGATCGGATTGATTTTAGGGAAAATATGGTTGGACCAATTGGTTGATGGATTTGATCTCAGACCTACGTGCCATGATGGCTCGTGTGGAGGTGTACGGCTCTACACTTGTGTGCAATTAACAAACCTGAGGGAGGGAGGATTTGAATGTCTGAAGGGAGGATTTGAATGTCTGAAATAATAACGAGATGGAAGATGCAACAAATTTCTGAAAGTCTATCGAGAGCAGGAATGGTTTGGATAAGTTTCTAGATTGGATTGATCCAAATTAATTTGGATAGGTTACCAGATTAAGTGGCATCTATCCAATCTTCATTGCTAAATTGTTGTTGAGAGGAGGATATTGGTATGCCTAATTGAGATGAGGATATTTGTATTACGAAATTGATGATATATGGATGGTTATGCTTGTAAAAGTGAAAAAATAAGATGAAAAGCTCCAAAATGTCATTGATTGTCAATGTAAAAGTGAAAAAATAAGATGAAAAGCTCCAAAATGTCATTGATTGTCAATGTGAAAAATGAAATCACCTTGACTTTCATTCAATTGAATTTGAAGATCCAAAAGAAGACACTTGAAAGTGTTGAGATTAATTATCTGTGAGAATGAATGATTGACGAAAGTGTGATTGGGAAGTTGGACAAAGAGTATATAGATAAAAGAAATAGTAACAAGATGGAAGATGCCACAAAGTCTGAAAGTATATCGAGAGCAAGAATGGTAAAGGAGCGACTCTACCATAGCTTTTAAGGTTTGTGAATCCACTCTTGAAGAAATGGAAGCAGATGCCCAAAAGGTGGAAAATAATTAGTGAAAGCGAAATCATTACTTTATGATGTTGTCTGACGCAAGCAGTAGTCCACTATTTGAGGTATACCCAATATTATCGAAATAACCCTGATATTAATCTGTATCTCCAGCTCAATGATACTGATAACATTAGTACGATGCCACCAAGTGGTAGTATTGGAAATTTCAGATATCAGCGATGTATCACTAATTGTTGCAAATATGTTGATATTGCCAATATTTTTTATTGTGTAAATTCCAGGTGTCACTTGGATTGCTAATATATTGATATTGCCAATGTGTTGCAAATATTTTCGATTGTGTAAAATATTGTAAAAAATATGTTTATTAAAAAAAAATCCATTTTAAAATTTTATATGGGCACATATGGTTGTATGCGGTGTTCAATTTGTTGACGATAATATCGCTGATATTCGTGATATTATCTTTATCACAACATAGTTGATATTGAGACTACAATCTTTCATTTCCTTTCCGGTTGTCGACGATTTCTTCATGAAATATTATGTGTTGTTGATTATAAAATATCGATGGATGTTTGGATGGATGGGATGGTTGGATGGATTTCTTACGACAACACTTACTTTTAGGCTCCCATTAAATGGAAACTTATTATGTATTTCTTTTTGCAATTTCTTGATTCCTAAACATGCAAATATATGTAATTTTAGTATCTCTTAAAGTTTTATTGAAAAATTCCAATATTTTTCCTATGTTTCCCTGCATTTCCAGTTATTAGCGTTATTATCGGCAATATCGATATTGTTTCCGTATCGTTGGCCAGTGAAACTTGTAGTGATACCGATACTTCGATCACTAAGCAGTACCATTAAGATGGTTGGCCTCCATCATCAACTTGTATCAAGGCTCATGGAGAAGTGAGACAACGAGTGTGGATCATGACATGTACCAATGAAAGTTCAGAACTCGAGGGCAAGGTTTATTATTATTATTATTATTACTATGGCAGTCTGTCGTCATGAGCAAGGCCCAAGATTAGGTTGAAGACGGCTTACTCAATGGTTAAGGTTTAAATAAACCTTCTCTACCAATAAATTGTAGAAGGTTTTTCGGACATGATGAATTTGATGAGTTCTCTTCATTCCAGCCTTGAGGTTCTTGATGTTATTTTCTAGCTTTGTTTTGCCGAAGTGGTTCGATTCCATTCCTGCTGAGGCGTTTGTAGGGATGTGTGGACGGGTCATCCTATGGTCATTTTGGGTGTGTTTATTGCCTTTTTTACTGTAGCTGTGTGGTGGATTTGTTGCTAATGGGCCAGCATTGGCATGGACCATTCCCATTCCCATAAGGAGATTATACAATGCTGGTGCTGACTGCTGACAGTTTGTACAATTATAATCAGGTTATCAGTTTTGTGCAAGTGAGTACCATGATCGAAACCAGTGGGATGATGGGCCTCAACATGATGTGCCTCAATGTGGATTGCCCATTCACAAAATTCTCTGTAGTGAAAACACCACAGCTATTTAGAGGTGGTTTTGGCCAAGATTTTGAATTGTTCGCGCTGGGCCTGATAGGCTATTAATCTTTTTTTTATTTTTTTTTTATTTTTTTTTTAGTTTTGCCCAGCTGGAGCTCAGCCCATTGACAACCCTACTAGCACGACAACATAACCAAGTATTGCATTTTCTTTCTTAATCCTCTTTATTTGTTGAGCGGTCCGTTGCCTTAAAATCTGCTTTAAAATCAGGCCATCGTGCTTCTGTCATCTGGCCTATTGCCTTACAGTCGGGCCCACGTGCTTTGGTCATCAGGCCTAACTTAACAGGCTGTACTGTGATCAAGATTGTAGGTGTAATTTCTATATTGTTGGGACATCAATTGAATGGGCATGTGCTATTTTCATCCATTTGAATTTTGGTGCATATATCGTGCACAGTGGGACATGTATTGGACCACCTAACATCGGGCCTCGCTTTTGCAAGCAGAAAGCACAATCTATTTTTCGGGTGCGACCCACAGATCAGTCCAGTAGCGAGATGGCTAATGGACAGTGCTCTTCGGGCCTCACCACACCCATCTATTTTTCCAGATCATTTTAGGGCGATAGCTAAAAAATGAGACATCTAAATTTCAAGTGGACCACACAACAAGAAAACAGTGATGATTGAACGACCATCATTAAAAACTTCCTAGAGCCCACTGTAATGTTTTATTTGCCATCCAAACGGTTGATTAGGTCACACAGGCCTGGATGAAGGCCAAAAAAAAAAAAAAAAAAAAAAAAAAAAAAAAAAAAAAAATCAGTTTCATCCAAAACTTGTGGCTCCCAATACGTTTTTAATGGTGGGCGTTCAATCACCACTGTTTCCTGGGGTGTGGTCCACGAGATTTTAATCTGCCTCATTTTTGGGCTCATGCCTTAAAATGATCTGGTGAAATGGATGGACGGTGTGGATAAAATACACATCATGGTGGAGCCCACAGAGACACCGTCTCAGTAGCTACTTTAGTAGGCAATCCGCGTCCGGTGCATATGACGTGCACAGTGGGCACATGTAATACCTTCGTTGGTTTGGGACGCGGATTGGCTAGTGACCCTAACACCAGCCAGGGGGCTGGTGTCAAAGTTGTGTGGGCCCCACCATGATGTATGTGTTTTTGTCCACGCTGTCCATCCATTTTTCCACCTCATTTTAGGGCATGGGCCCAAAAATGAGGCAGATCCAAATCTCAGGTGGACCACACTACAGGAAAACAGTGTAGATTGAACGTCCACCATTAAAAACTTCCCAGGGCCCACCGTGATGTTTATTTGCCATCTGACCTGTTGATAAGGTCACACGGACCTGGATGAAGTGAAAACACAAATATCAGCTTGATCCAAACTACTGTGGCCTCCAAGAAGTTTTCAATGGTGAGAATTCAATTCCCACTGTTTCCTGTGGTGTGGTCGACCTGAGATTTGGATCTGCCTCATTTTTGGGCCCATGCCCTAAAATGAGGTGAAAAAATGGATGGACAGCGTGGATAAAACACATACATCATGGTGGGGCCCACACAACTTTGACACCAGCCCCCTGGCTGGTGTTGGGATCACTAGCCAATCCGCGTCCGTTGGTTTGGACCACCGAACCTTGGGTCCCGCTTTTACAAACAGAAGCCACACACTACAACGCTTCCGACTCGGATCGGATCTGACTGGTACAAAGCTTCCTTTACGAGAAAAATTCCTCATGGGATCCTGACATTTCAGATCGTGGCCTTAAAAAAGATACGTTTTGAGATTAGTGGATATGATCTTCAATTCTGCAATACATTGTTTTTGCATGCAACTTGCTGATGGTCCAGATTCCTCCATTTGTCAGAATTGATAGCCTGGTTACGGCACTACTAGGCATCTCGCTTTCTTGTTGTGTGATTGTGTAAATGGTTCATTACACAAGCATATCAAAACTACCATAATTAACGGTCGTGATTCCATAATGGACCCACACGTGTGACAGATCCGAGCCATTCATCAGGTGAGTATGTTCATGGACTAAAATAATGTTTGCCCACAAAGTCAAAACTTGTATATGAGAAAAAGGGGCGGTTAGAAGGGAAAAAAAAGAAGAGAAAGAAATAAAGAACGGTCCAAATTCAGGGTGGCATTGGTTGAGTGTGTTACCCTGATTTTTGGTGTATGTCATGTTCACATGTGTTCCCCATCCCTCGCATGAGAATTCCCCCCTCATTGGATCAGGGACAAATCTCTTACTTGGCAATTTCTCCAGAATGTAAAAAATTTATGTTTTCTTTATTGGGTGTTGAAAATAAAATATTAAAAATATTTATCATAATTTTATAAATGATTTTTAAAATTTAGGAAATATTAGAATAAAATGATCTTTGTAACTTTCAATAAATATTGTAATACAGTGGCAATTAATAAAAATAGTGAGATTTTTTAAAATCTTTCAATATAAGTTTATACTGTGGGATTTAAATCTCAGTAATATTTGTCAGAGAGAGAGGGATTGATTTTATACTGGTAATGATAAATTCTATTAAAAGAGAGGAGCATACAAATAATAAAATGGATAGCAGCTATTGGCAAAGACTCTATTGTGGATACATATCTTTCTTGTCCAACTGATTTTGTATGCTGGTAGATTCCCTCTCCTCTTTCTGCCTTTTCTCTTCCAACTTTTCTTTTTCTTCATTCTCTTTCTCCACCTGATTTGAAAATGGAAAGGGAATTGATATTTATTATGACAGTACACTTTCTAGGATAAAATGGTAAATTCAATAGAAGCTATTGCATCAATGTTTTTTTTTTTTTTGCTCCATCCATAGATTTGTATGGTCTGGATTGCCATACAAGCATGCCATGTGTATGTCTAAAGCCTCATCACCATTTTCTAACATGTGACTCTAGCCCTTGGGAAGACATTTTCTAACATGATAGACTACTGTGGTTTTTTTTTTTTTAAATGGCTGCAAATGATGCTAAAATGAAAATGAGATAGTGCCCATATTCGGAGATCAAGATTCCTCTGTTGGGGACGGTTGTGATCATGCAGCCATCAGAGGTGGTGGTAATCCCATGGCAGCTCACCACCATTTTGGAAATGGTGGTCTCTCATCCTCAGTTGCGGTGCTTGTGTTTGGCAATCCAGGCCGTCCAAATTGTGGGACACACTGAGAGTGGCGCATATGTCTAAAATCATAGTGACCAAGCAATCCTAATCATCCAATCGATTGATATCTCAAATGGGTGGCTAGAAGTAAAACAGAGAGAGAGAAGGGGTCAATCGTAACCATGAGAGAGAGAGAGAGAGAGAGAGAGAGAGAGTAGCGCTTGCCTGTGGCAACTGGGCTTCCTTAATCTTCTTTTCTCTTTCTTTGACTCTGAGAGATATAAAAGGAGGTATTCTCTGTTGTAATAATTTCAAAAGAGTGATGTCAATTTTCAATTTCTTAGAAATCACAGTCACCAAGATATATATATATATATATATATATATATGTATATATATATATATATATATATATATATATATATATATATATAAGCTATATGATACTCTGGCTATATATGTATATATATATATATATATATATATATATATATATATATAAGCTATATGATACTCTGGCAGTGTATGACGCTTGATATACAGGCACTCAGAAATGGTACACGTGGCATACACTAATTCAAACTAAACCGACTAAATTGTGGAACCGACTGTCACCAAGTTACAGTAAAAAAATCAAATTGGTTGAACAATCCTAACCTCTGATTCATGGACACTTGTTTGTTCAAATAGGACCGTTGGATATCAGTAAGGGTCCACTGATCTGCTCCGGTGACTATTCATTAAATAAGCATAATTTTTTGTTCATGGTAAAGCTATACTGGGACCCATATAATTGGGCACTTTAATTTGATTTACATTTATTCCGGAGTGACTGCGTATTATCCATCACACTCTGCCAGAGTATTAAAAAGGAAGAGATGGAAAAGAAAGAGAAGAGAAGAGAAGAGTGTGTAATTAGTGAAAGGAAAGAGGGCAAAAGGGTAATTTTACCGTGCAAGAATCCTTGAGATCCTTCCATCTCCTTATACTCTCCATCTCCATCTCGACCATTCGCTGCTCTCTCCATCTATTCTCCATCTCTCTCATTGCCTCTTCCAACATCAGATCTTTTTCCCTCAAAACCCTCTCCGTCCTCTCTCTCTCTTCCCTCAGCCTCTCCATCTTCCGTCGTATCGCCACCAGCTCCTCCGCCAGAGACACATCGAACGGTACTCCGATTGGGTGGTTCTCCTTGTCCTCGTGGCCATCCCTGATCGATGGCAGCGGAGAGGAGATCTTGATCGGTTTCGGCTTTTCATAGCTTGAGGGGGTATTGCTGGAATTGAAGTTCTTCGGTTGGAGGGGCTTCCGGAATGGGGCTTTTCGGTGGGGTTTCAGATCGACGGCCGCGATCGGTGATTGGATCGATTGCATTTTTTTAGAGAGAGAGAGAGAGAGAGAGAGAGGAATTTGAAAGGGACGAGCGGGTCATCGGGCAACGGCTAGTATTTATAAAAGGGCAGCGGAGCAGAGGTTTGAATGGGAAAGGGTGAAATGGGAGTTATTTGATACTGTTGAAGCGTATGATGCTTCATACACATGCGCTTAAAATTGTAAACTTGTCGTACATTAAATGGATCTGAACCGTCAAAATTGTGGAGGCCACTGCAGATAAGTCACAAACTAAAAATCATATTGATTGAGGAACGTGGCCTCTGATTCGTGGACACTCGTTTGCTGAAATAGGCTGCTAGATATTCTTCACTTGGAAATGTTTGCGTGACTTTTCCCTGACGTGGATTGAGGATTTTTGTAGATGAGATCCACCCCATCCATGTCTTTTCACCTGGGCCCAAAAACCAGGCTGATTCAAAGCTCAGGTGGGCCACACAACATGGAACACTTGAGATGGGTCTGTGGGGTCCACCATGTTGTGTATATAACATCCAATCCACTCATCTGATGCGCTACATTAGGATGAATGGACTCGTCGAAAATCAGGATGTTCGAAAGAATTAGGTGGAATTTAGGGTTTTAAGTCATGATTTTACACTGTTCTCTATCATGTGGTCCACATAGGAATTGGATTTGATTGATTATCAGGATGGATGGTGAAAATATGGTGGTGTACGTTATGGACGGGTTGGATCTGTTGCATGTTCTCCCGACGTGGTGCTCGGTTAGTTGTAGGGGAACCATTCCGAGCTCGTCGCTGACTGTGGTTCTCGGGGGTCCACTGTGATCTAAGGGTTTTATCCACACCGTCCATCCATTTTTTCATATATGTATATCCCAAGAATGAGGTGGATCCACAGGAAGCAACAGTGATAATGAAGCTCATCGTTGAAATTTTCCTAAGGTCCACTGTTATGTTTACTTGCCATCCAACCACCTGTTCATAAGGTCACATAGACCTGGATGAAGGCAAAAGACGAATATCAGCTTCATCCAAAACTTCTGTGACCCACAAGGAGTTTTGAACGGTTTTGGAATTTAATGCCTACTGTACGGCTCCTTTGATCCTTGGATCTGCCTTATGTTTGGGCTTTTACCCTATGCATGGACGGTGTAGATAAAACCCATACATCACGGTGGCCCCTCAGAGCCCCAGCCTGTCTTAAGGTGGGGACTCGTAGTACCGAATCCGGTCCCTTCATGTGCCGTGGGGCCCACCTTTATGTATGTTTTGTATATCCACACCATCCATACATTTTCGGGCATGATCCCTAAAATGAAGCAAATCCAAATCTCATGTGGACCACACGATGGGAAAGAGTGATGATTGACCATTAAAAACTTAGTATAGGCTACAAACTTCTGGATTAAGCTTATATTTGTTCCTTTGGCTTCATCCAAGTCAGGTTGAACCTTATGAAGAGGTAGATAGCAAATAAACATTACGGTGAGCATTACAATAGGCCCTAGGAAGTTTTCAAGGGTGGACATTCAATCATCACTATTTCCCATGGTATGGTCCACTTGAGTTTTGGATCCACTTCATATTTAGGCTTATGCCCTAAAACGACCTAAAAAATGAATGGACAGAATCCAAGGTCAGGCCGTGCCATGTTGAGTGACGCCGGCCCATCTTTTTTTAAAATTTTTTTTTACACACACCCCATTGTTGGTACACCCACACAACCCTATTAGTCACACTGCAGTGTTAGCCACTCTCATTAAGCCACACTGCAATGTTAGCCACCCTAACTTTGGGAGTCGATACTAAAACCTCAGTGTTGAAAGGAGGCTATCTTCACTCAATCTACCACTTGAGCTATGGATCTGGGTGTAAGGCAGGCCCACCTAATTGCTTCCAATGTGATTGTGCTTGGTCGGGAGTAGATTAGGCTTGGCCCAGCCTCACCAAAGAATGTATTCTTATCTATGTTAACCATGTATTTTTCAAGGGATGGGCCCAAAGATTAAAAATAAATAAATAAATCCAAATCTAAGGTGGACTATACACTTAGAGATAATTAAAATTTCTAATGCTTTCCTAAATGTTTATTTGCCATCCAACTTAGGAAGGGAAACAAATCAGCTTGATCTGAAACTTATGTGGCCTATTAATGATTAATCAATGCTGTTTCCTAGGTTATGATCAACCTGAGAACTGGAACTGATGCATTTTTGAGCTCGTGCCTAAAATATTTTGGCAAAATGGACGTACAATGTGGATAGAGAACACATATTTGCCAGTGGTACCCATTATAAGGGCCGCACCGTCTTGGGTGAGGCCGGGCTGCACCTGCACGTAATCGGCTCCTCCTTCGTCAGGTTATGGCTGTCCTTTTCATTTCAACCTCCACTACATGGAAGTGGATTGCATTAAATGCTTAATATATCCAAGGGGGGCTGTGGGGCCCACCGTGATGTATGGGTTTTATCCAAGCTTTCCATCTATTTTTCTTTTTTTTTTTTTCATATCATTTTAGGGTACGAGTCTAAAAATTAGGCAGGTCCAATGCTCAAGTGGACCACACCACAGGAAGCAGCCGCAATAATGAAACTCACCACCTGGATGAAGGAAAACAAAAATATTAGATTGGTACAAAACTTCTCGGCTCGCAAGAAGTTTTTAACGGTGGGAGTTCAAGCCCCACCGTGTGGTCCACTTGAGCCTTGAATCCGTCTCATTTTTTAGTTCACATACTAAAATGATATGAAAAATGGATGGACGGCGTAGATGAAACCCATACATCACAGTGGGCTCCACAGAGGGCTGCTTGGACGGATTATCGTCCAGGCAGAGGCAGGGGGCAGGGGCAGGACGCAATCCGCTTCCCTAACAAATGTCTTCCAATCGGATAGGTGTACAATCGAAACGACTGTAAATTTTCATTTAACGTTCCTTAACCGCCGGTCACAATTTGGTGTGTTCAATTTGAATTTGCGTATCTGCCACGTGTACCATTTCTCAGTGCCTGCATATCATTCACCAAACTCTCCCAGAGTATCAAAATTTATCTCTTTATTAATTGAGGAAAGGAGAAATCGGATTGCGTACTTAAGAGTGCTCTTATCGTACTGAGCAAACTATGTTGAGCCTACCGTGAATGTGAACGTACGTAGTTTATCCACGCAGTCCATCCATTTTTCCATATCATTTTAGGGGTTGAGGTTGTTGGAAAAACCCCCCAAGGAAGCAGAGCATAATCAAAAGAACATCACACCCACGCACGCACTCAACACACAAAGAACAATCATTTTAGGAGTCGAGATCAAAATTTAAGCTCAAGTGGACAATACTATATGAAACAGTGGTAATAATGATTTACACCCTAAAAACCTTCTTATGTCCCACAGTGATGTTTATTTATTATCCACCCTGTTCATAAGATCTCACAGGCATGGATGATGGGAAAACACAAATATCAGCTTGATCCAAAACTTCTATGGTCCTACGAATTTTTCAATGGTAGAGATTCAATTCACACTGTTTCCTGTGGTGTGGTCCACTCAGAGCTTTGGATATGCTTCATTTTTTAGTTAAAGTTGTGGGAAATTCGAGTTGACCCTAATATGCGGGAGAAGCCCACAGGCCCACGGCCAAAGTATAAGTCCTTGAGCTCATGAAGGTCTACTTGACTAGGGGGATGTTACCTGATTAGGGGGACGCTAACCTCGGACACCAGGTAGTCGACCTTAACGAAGATGAGGACTACAATAGTCTGGTGTATACGAAAGTCATTTTAGATACATCAAACAACCCAAGCTAAGTTGTTCTACTGAACACAGCCGACGAGCTATAAGCTCAGTCCTCAATCATGGAATCACCAGGCCTTCACATCTTAGCAATGACCAATGACTTCAACCTAAGATATTTTCAAGTCAAGGAACTCAGCCAAGGAGCTCCGCCTTTAGGCCGACTTGGCTCATGACCGCCATATAGGCCCGCGACAATCTAGGGATGAGACCGAATATATCAGACACATTTCCGACAGTTACAAACGTGATCCATGTCGTCGGGAATCACGACGGCCATTACGGACATATCGCCCATGTCAATTACCCTCTACAACTCTTCGATAACCCTATAAATAAGGGACTCTCTTACAAGTTGAGGTACGCACAAACTCCCCATGCAACTTGCCTCCATACTCTAACCCCTGGGCCTGACTTAAGCATTAGAGGGCTAATGACTAGACACCAGGCCACCCCCTTAGCTTTCTTCCTTGTGATCTGCAGGGTCCAGCGTACTCCCAATCCTGATCCGGCTCGTTCATCAGAGGCAGCGACCCTTACAGCGGTGCAGATCAACTGATTTACTCGTTGTCCTAAAATCAAGTGACAACAGATTGATGCCGTTTGTGGGAAGCGACAAAGTTGTGTTCTCACTCCTTTGAGTTCTACATCATATCTCTCATTCCTTTGTGTCTGATTGCCATAGTGGGAGGGAAAAAGAACAAAGGAAAGGCACCCATGGTGGCTCGACCTTCCCAGTCTGGCTTAAATGAGGAGTCCTTGTAGATGCCTCTCCCACACCTCTCTTCACCCCAGCATTCCCTGCAAGGGACCAGGCGCTCGAAGGTCCCGGAATTGTGGGGCCAAACTCTTTGCTCTTGAGGAGTAGTTTGAGGGAATGAACGAGCAGCTACGCTACATCGGAACACTCTTGGAAGGATGGGCCCCCCCAATTGCCCCCTAACTATCAGGGGGCAACTGGGGACCGTTCGCGTGACGATTGATAGGACCAGCCATCCCGGGGGGCGGCAAAGCCAGGTCCAAATACCTGACGAGGACAACCATGTCAGCTCAGCTATACCATCTCGGGCGTGAACTATGGCAGAGTTCAATGCGTTTGATCTACACCATACACTGGAAGAGAGGCGTCAAGCCTGGAAAGGAAAGGCCTCGAAATATATGGCTGAAAACAAGGCCCCTTGGGAGGCCGAACTACACGAGCTTAGGGATCAACTCAGTGACATGCAACGAGCATACAAGGCTAAAGCTCCGATCTCTATTGATGCTCTCATAGAGCATACTAAAACCCATTTACCGATGACATAATGGCAGAGTAGCTACCAAAGGAGTTCAAGGTACCTCAGATTAAGCACTACATAGGGTTGGGGGATCCTACAGAACATCAGAAATATTTTCGAGTTTGGATGGAACTGCACGGTGCTAGTGGACCCATCATGTGTAAGGCCTTCTTGTTAACGCTAACTGGCTCCGCTCGACTATGGTTTCGAAACTTAAAGCCGAAGTCCGTCAGCTCATTGATGTAGCTTAGTAAGGCCTTTGCTACACAGTTCATCTGAAGCATGGATACAAGGAAGCATTCAACTCATCTAGTAATGGTGAAACAGAGAGACGACGAATTGCTTAAAGATTACTTGGGTTGGTTCAATGTAGAAGCCATTCAGATCGAAGGCTTGACCGACCAAGTAATTCTTCTCGCTATGATAGCCGGATTGAAACAAAGAAAATTCCTCCGGTCAATCGGAAAAAACCCACCGACCACTGTGTCAGAGTTCTTGGATAGGGCTCAGAAATACATGAACGCTGAGGAGCTGGTCAACTCCCATAAGGGTGGGAGCAGCTCGTCCGAAAAGAGGAAAGAAGCGAAGGAAGAATCCAGCCACGACCGAAAGCAGCAGAGGGATGACCATAGCTCGTCCAACCGAGGCAATGCTTCCCAAGCACCCAAGACCTTATCTAGCCATTTCGAATGCTACACGCCGCTGAACACCCTTGTCGAACAGGTGTTCATGGTGATACGAGAAAGGAAGATCCTTAACTGTTCGTTCAAGATGAAGATAGATCCAGAGAAGAGGAGTAAGTCAAAACACTGCCTCTTCCATAAAGACCATGGTCACAATACTGCCGACTGTTTCGACTTAAAGAAATAAATTAAGACCCTCATCCAGTAGGGTTTCTTATGGGAGCACATCACCCATAGGCAGGACGACCACAGTCTGCTCCTCGATAGGAGAAATAGGAGGAAAGAATCAACAACGAACCAGTAAGGGAGATCCACACAATCTTCGGCAGACCCACTAGGGGCGACTCTAACAATGCACGTTGAGCATATGCTCGGAATGCACGAGTTGCCAATGACGTGCACTTGGTCAACCTCACGAGCCAACCAAGCAAGGAACCTAAGGTCGACTCGTGCCCCATTATTTTTACCGAGGAGGATGCCAAAGGGGTCATCCACCCTCACGATGATACAATGGTGGTGACTATGGTTGTTGTCAATCAGAAGATGTTTTTGATACTGGTCAACACTGAAAGCTCAACCGATATCCTCTATGCGTCGGCTTTTGACAAGATGAAGATCGACAGAACAAGGCTCCGACTAGTGAAAACCCCATTGGTCAGGTTTACCGGTGAGAGTATCATGCTAGAGGAAAGCATCACCCTTTCGATCACAGCAAGAGAGGTCCCTCACTAGGTCCTCCTTATGATAGATTTTCTGGTGATGGACACACCCTCAGTCTACAACGCCATACTTGACCGACCTTCCTTGAGGGCCTTGAAAGCAATTGTTTCCATCTATCACCTAACCATGAAATTTTCAGTTGAAGGAGGGGTTGGAAGAGTCAAAGGCGATTAAGAAGAAGCTTAATGGTGTAACATGATGGCCCTCTGAGGAAAGACCTAGGTATCGACCATCATGTAGGACACCTCTTTAGAGCTTAGAGAAGAGTCCACAAAGAGAAGCTCACTCGCTGAAGACCTTCTCACCATGTAAGTTGCCAAGGATGAACCGACGAGAACAAAGTAAATCAGGTCTTAGCTCGACCTTGGGCTCCAGCAGGAGCTCAATAATCTTCTAAAGGAGCACTCGGATGTGTTCGTCTGGTCTCACCAAGACATGCCTGGTATAGACCTGGATGTTATGGTTCACCGTCTAAACGTGAACCTGGATCATAAGCCCGTCCGCCAGAAGTAACGATTGTTCAATGCAGAAAGATCTGCAATCATAAACAAGGAGGTCGATAAACTCCTTAAGGCCGACTTCATTGAGGAGATCTAATATTCCAATTGGCTCGCGGACATCGTGATGGTAAAAAAGACGAATGAAAAATGGAGGGTCTGTGTGGATTACACTGACTTGAACATGGCTTGCCCGAAGGATAGCTTTCCTCTCCCTTGGATTGATCAGCTCATCGATGCGACGACAGGTTACGTGCTACTTAGTTTTATGGATGTATATTCTGGTTATAACCAGATCTGGATGCACCATCGAAACAAGAAGAAGACAACCTTAATCACTGATCGGAGTCTATATTGCTACAAGGTCATGCCCTCGGTTTGAAGAATGTAGGGGTGACCTACTAGAGGTTAGTCAATCGAATGTTCCCTGACCACATCGGCAGAACGATCAAAATATACGTTGACGACATGCTCGTCAAAAGCATCAAGCCTTCAGATCACATTGTCGATTTATGTGAAATATTTGACAGTCTGAGAAGATACCAAATGAAGCTCAACCCGAGCAATTGCGCCTTCGACGTCGGCTTGAAAAAAATTCTGGGCTTCATGGTGCATTAACGAGAGTTCAAGGCAAACCCTGAAAAGATATGAGCTCTGATTGAGATGAGCTCACCTAGCACTACCAAGGAGATCCAGTGCCTTACAGGATGGGTCTTTGAATGCTCCATCTTGTGCCTTACGTTGTCAATCATATGAGCTTTGAATGCTCCATCTTGTGATTAAACACAAGGAAGATGACTTAGAATGCTTAGAATTAGAGTTTAATGGTATGGGCAATCAAGGTGGCTTTTAATGCACTAAAATCTCTCTCTTTAGACCCAAAATCGAGCTAAACCGTTTTATAAAGAAAGCTACAACGGATAGAAAACGATATGAAAACAGCTAATAGCCGACCAGTCGGCCAGGGGTCCATGACCGGTTGAATATTGCTGACCGATCGGTCGGGTAGAGGCTTGGACAGTGAAAAGGCCGCTGTCCAAACTAGGTTGGTCACGACTGGTAAGGCCCTGGGACGTTTTTGCTTACTGTCCCATTTTAGACTTTAACGACCGGTCGTCCATGGGTCGGGACCGGTCGGCAGACTTATTTTGCTGGCTGTTTGGAGTTGTATTTTATAGCAATTAGTTCTCAAGAAGTCAGAGACGTCTAGTCGGCTTATTAAGTGGGCAATTGAGCTCGGTGAGTTCGATATACAGTTTCGCCCACGGACTGCCATTAAGGGGTAGGCCGTAGCCAACTTCATTGTAGAATTCACTGACTCGCTAGTCGCACAGCCTATGGATCGAAGATAAAGCGAGGGCTCATCATCGCCGATGTGAACTCTCCATGTAGACGGGTCCTCTAATGCTTAATGGAGCGGGCTAGGCCTGATCCTGACATCGTTGGAAGGAATAAAGGTGGAATATGCCCCTAGGTTCGGCTTTTAAGCTTCTAACAATGAGGCTGAGTACGAGGCTGTCCTGGCTGGGCTTCGCCTAGCCAAGGTATTGCTAGCCCGGAGATTGAAGGAACACAACGATTCTTAGTTGGTGGTCAGCCAAATAACCGTCGAATATCAAGATAAGGGCAAGAGGATGATCACCTATCTAAATAGAGCTTAGAAATTACTCAGGCAGTTCAAACACTTTGAGATTGTTTAGTTCCCCAGGTCGGAAAACACAAATGCAGATTCACTGGCGAAGCTTGTGTTAGCAGTCGATGACGATGTCTCTAGAACAATTCCAATTGAGTTCTTGCCAGAGTGAAGCGTAGTCCAAGAAGAGGTGAAAGAGTCACTCTCGGTGAATTCGGGGCCGAGCTGGATGACTCGATAATTCACTAAGGCAGGGAGAGTTGCCCAAAGACAAACTCGAAGTGCGAAGGATCCAGTATTGCCAACTTAGTACACGATGATAGGCGATGTGTTATACAAAAGAGTTTCTCTCCCCCTATTTAAAGTGCCTACACTTGGGCGAAGCGGAGTACGTCCTCAGAGAGATCTATCAACGTGTTTGTGGTAATCATTTTAGGGGCAGAGCATTAGCCCACAAAGTAATTCGGTAAGGATATTACTGACCGACCATACAGAATGACTTTCAAGAGATCATGATCGGCCCCTGGCTGTTCGCCCAGTGGGGGGTGGACATCATGTGACCTCTCCCCAAGGGTAAAGGGCAGACCAAGTATGCCATCACCACAGTGGATTACTTCACCAGGTGGGCGGAAGCCGAGCCACTGGCCAAGATCACGGAAAAGAAGACGACCGACTTCATCCAGAAGGCAATCATCTATAGATTTAACATTCCCCACACCATCGTCACTTACAACGGGCGTCAATTTGATAATGTTCAGTTCCGGGGATTCTGAGAGAAGATTGGCATTCGGAACGCCTTCTCCTTGCCCCATCACCACCAACCCAAAGACCAAGTAGAAGCCGTTAAGAAGATCATCTAAGGACATTGGAAGACGAAGTTGGGCCAGTGCAAAGGTGCATGGGCCAACGAGCTTCCCCATGTACTCTGGGCATACCAGACCATAACTTAGTCAACAACTGGAGAAACACCATTCTTTCTAGCCTTCGGAGCCGAGGCCGTTGTTCTAGTCGAGGTCGACATGCCGTCCTATAGAACTGAGCTCTTCAAGTAAGACGAGAATGAAGGTCAGATGCTGCTGAACCTCGACCTATTGGAGGAGGTTAGAGAAATCACCCGAATTAAGGTCTCCGCTTATCAGTAGAGGGTGGTGCAGTACTACAATTCGAAGGTGAAGAAAATAAGTTTCAAAGTGGGAGATTTGGTCCTACGGGAGGTCTCCGAAAGCACCAAAGAGCCGGGCTCAGGAGTTCTAAGTCCGAGATGGAAGGGCCATATATCATTGGCATAGCTCGACCAAGCACCTATTGGCTAGAAGACCTCGATGGATGATCTCTACCTCATCCATGGAGTGCCGAGGTCTTGAAAAATCTACTATCAA
This sequence comes from Liriodendron chinense, assembly GCA_003013855.2. Lineage (NCBI taxonomy): Eukaryota > Viridiplantae > Streptophyta > Magnoliopsida > Magnoliales > Magnoliaceae > Liriodendron > Liriodendron chinense. The sequence goes on from ML058384.1 coordinate 15,684,978, forward strand.
TGATCGACATGTCTACATGGGCTTTATGCCCAACCTTCAACAAGCACCACGAGTACCCAAGCTGTTTGTAAATAAAAATTTCACAAAACAATAAAAGGTCAGTTCTTTTCAACTGACTCGACAACTACTATGGCACTAACCAAGATTGCTAATGAGGCTAAGGCCCAGGAACGATCTTTTTTTGTGTTTAATCAGAGCTGAGCTGAAGAGAGGTTAGAAACGACCCCTCCAAATAAGTGCGTGACTTAATTAGGCCACGCAATTGCCCACGGGGCAATGATGACCAAGCTCGTCCGCAAAAAAAAAAAAAAAAAAAAAAATGGTACTCCCACGTCCGAGCAGCTAACTGCTCGGCATCGGAGTGGGGGGCATATGACATACACAGATCATCAACATAAAGCATGATCGTCAACATAAAACAGGAAAAATGCTCAAAATAAAAAGCATGAAATTTAAAATAAATTTTAAAAAATTGTTAGACCCCCAGAGAGGGGGCACCATCATCAAAATATCACAACGTTTAAGCCCATCCAGGGCTTAAAAAAAAGAAAAAAAAAGAACAAGGCTTTAAGCCTGGGGAGCGTCGGCATCAACAACGGTAGTGGCCTGACAGTCAGCTCCATCCGCAACTGGTGTGTCAGCCTGGACCTACTCCACCTGAACCTCCTCCCTGACATCTTCAGCAGGAACTGTGTCAAGGAAAGAAAGGTCAAGCTTGGAGTACTGAGTTTGTATGTTAGCCCAATACCTCTCATAAGCGATCTCAAAAATTTGGTCGAGCTCGACCCCTGCCTTTAGGGCAGCTGACTTCTGCCGCTCCTCCTCGAGCTCTGCCTCGACATTCTGCAGATCAGCTCGAGCAACTTTGAGCTCCTTCCCACTTGCCTCGGCTACATTTTCTGCCTTCTGCAGCATGCCCTCAAGGCTGGATAATGTCCCCCGAGCACGGATGATCGTCTCCTTGTAAGCGAGAGTATAGAAGGCAAACTGCTATGAAAGACGAGGGTCAAACTTTTGTTAATTTTAAAAAATAAATGAAATCATGTAAAAGTGAAAGAACTCACCTCTATGGCACCAGCGGCCATCGACTTAAGGACTTTCTCCCTGGGGGCCTACAGGAGGATGTCAATCCTCTCCTCGGGAACCGCCTTATAAGCCTACTTACAGAATTTATAAGGGTGGGGTGCTTATGCTCCCTTGGCCTCCTCCCAATCTGGCCTCGGTTGGGCCTCCAAATCAACAACCTTTGTCGCGAAAGGCGGAGGAGTATTCGCAGCAACCACGACTGTCCTGGCCTTGGCGGACGGAGTAGGGTTCTCCTGAACTACTCGCAGGGCGGTTGGGGATCGCCTTCATCTTCTTCGTAGCAAGAAGCTATGCGATCTCTTGTTTGGAGGGGTGAGCCCTCTTCGACGAAGAAGGGGGTGGAGCAGACATTTATGAAAATAAAAAGGAAGACCAACAGAATAATTATTAAATGGTGAAAAGCCTCTAGACGATGAGCCGATAAAGAAAGGTTACCTTCTGATATCAGGCCGACTCGCTGGAGAGATTCGAAGGAAAGCATCTCTTCTGACTCCTTCAAGCAGCAGGACTCTACCAGCAATCTGGATATGCCTGGACAGTTGAGAGCTATGGTCGTTGCTTCTCCCAGTGAACTGCATGCATGCAGAGGAAACAATGTTAAAGCTTGGAATAAACAAGCTCACAATAAAGACGGACAGGATGTTAAGTATGACTTCCCGACTTGGTGTGGAAAAGGCGCTAGGGGCCCAAGAGTGCAGGGTCCTCAGCTTAGCCGAAGGCGCCTCCCATCCCTTGGTCACGAAGAACCATTTATCTTTTTAGTTTTTAGTTGAGGAAGGAAGGTCGCCGATCAAAGATTTGCCTTCGCTCGACCAGGAGGACAGATAATACCAGCCCTTTGACCTTAGGCTTCCCTTGAACTGGTACATGTGCATGAGCTCATGAACAGAGAGCTCAACATTTTCGACCCGTTGCCACAGGACATAGTAGCTATAGATCTTCCTCCAAGCATTGGGGACGAGCTGACCTAGGGCCATGTTCATGAGGATAAGGAGCTCCCTCACCAAAGGATGAAGATGGAGCCGAAGATTACAAAGGAAAAAAACCATCGTGAGGTTGGCTTGGGACTTTGTCATCACGAGGCAAGCAAAGTTCGATTGTATCAAAGTCTTGTATAAGCTTGCTCAGGTCGAACTTCGTGAGCATAGACTTGATGGAATCAGCCACGAAGGGACTGCCCTCAGAAGTAGAAGCCTGGTTTTCGGCCCATCACTCCACGACAGAAGGAGGGAAGGGGGAAAAAAATCAGCTTGATCTGATACTTTTGTAGCCATTAATGGTCAATCAACACTATTTCCTATGGTATGGTCCACCTGATAATTGAATCTGTTTCATTCTTCGGATAATATCATAAAAAATGATATGTAAAAACGGGTAGACGGCGTGGATGCATAATATATACATCAAGGTGGGCCCCACGGTAACCTCATGGTAAGGGCCGCACCGTCATAAGGAAGGCTGGGGTCTCACCTAATCCGCTCTCCCATAAGAATCACAGGATCCTCGGGCGGATGCTTTTCACAATATACGCGGGTTTACATTTTTACATGTGGCCCATGGTTCAGTAATCCATACCATTTATCCATGGATTCCCACCGTTGATGGACATCATGAGAAAAATATCCAAGATTGGAATATCCTAGCCACAGCTCATAAGACCCCTTTTCTCTAGTCTAATGTGGACCGTTAGTTGTGTTTTTCTCTTCCTAATAATTTATATTTAGGCTACAAAATGAAAGATTACGGAGCAGATCTTCGATGGTATGATTGATCTACCATGGACCCCACTGATCAATGATCGGGATCGTTGAATCATGGGTCCCACTTGTCAGAGCATAAAAGTCGAGTGTAGATTGCAAAACATCAAAGCTGGAGTAGGTATAATAAAACTCGAGTATAGATTGCAAAACATCAAAAGATTCTGTCGATTGGTAATTAGTAATTACTCCTTTGACCTATTAATGATACCGTGATGAATCCGGATCCTCTGTTGAAACCAAGCAGATAACCCCTGCTTCCGCTGCTTTGATTGGGGACTGACAATCACCCTAAGATTCTGTCGGTTGGTAATTAGTAATTACTCCTTTGACCTATTAATGATACCGTGCTGAATCCGGACCCTCTGTTGAAACCAAGCAGATAACCCCTGCTTCCGCTGCTTTGATTGGGGACTGACAATCACCCTAAGATTCTGTCGGTTGGTAATTAGTAATTACTCCTTTGACCTATTAATGATACCGTGCAGAATCCGGATCCTCTGTTGAAACCAAGCAGATAACCCCTGCTTCCGCTGCTTTGATTGGGGACTGACAATCACCCTAAGATCCTGTCGGTTGGTAATTAGTAATTACTCCTTTGACCTATTAATTGTACCGTGATGAATCCGGATCCTCTGTTGAAACCAAGCAGATAACCCCTGCTTCCGCTGCTCTGATTGGTTCAGCTCATCGTCACGGCAGCTCAGCTTTGACACAGGTTGATATGGACCAATCAGAGAAGAGAAGTGACGAGCAGGTTTCTCTAGTAGGTTTCAACGGAGGACCCGGACTCTACCGTGATGGGTTCCCCCACAGTACACGTGTCATTTTCTTCAAATCCAAAACCACCCAAATGCTGGGCCCATTGTAGGTAGAGGATTAGGTGCGGCCCTTTCTGTGGGGCCCACCTTGATGTCTATATTCTACGGAAGCGGATTGGCTGGCTGGTGTACCCTACACCAACAACTTGGCTGGTGTCTTGACGTCAGCAAGTTATGTGGCCCACTAAAATGTAAGTGTTATATCCGAACTGTCCATTCATCTTGGGAGATAATTGTAAGGATTTATACCAAAAGTGAGATAGATACAAAGCTCAAGTGGACTACATTGCAGAAAGCAGTGGAAATTGAACATCTACCATTGAAACCTTCTTGGGGTCATAGAAGTTTCGGATCAGTCTGATTTGTTTTAATCCTGTCCGTGTGATCTTATTAACAGTTTAAATAGTAAATAAACATCATGATGGCCCTAGGAAAGGTTTGACGGTGAGAATCATGATCTCTGTTGTCTTTTTTGGTGTGGTCCATTTGAGCATCAGATACGACTCATTTTTTAGATGATAGCGGAAAATGATCTCCACCAGATGGATGGATAGTGTGGATATATTAAATCCATCATTGTGAGACCCACAAAACCTTTATCTCCTTTAGACTCTCCTTACATTCATGGTGCTTCAGGAGAAGAATTTTGCTACACCCACGGCTTGCGTACGCTGCATACGCGGCAATCCCAGCCGTGGGTGGGATCCGAATCTCCAAGGGGCATAGAAGGCGGAGAGGGCGAGTCTCTCCCCTCTCATTCCTAGATAGGCGGAGAACCTGGGCCTGCAAGAATCGGAAGTCAGTTTCGTGCGAAAACCTTTGGAGGCTTTTGGACGCTGGGAACGCAGGTGGGTCCCACGGCTGATGTTTGTGAGAAATCCACCCCATCCATCCATTTTGTGATCTCATTTTAGGACGTGAGACAAAAAAATGGGCTGCATCCGTGAACCTAGTGGGCTGCATTAAAGGAAAAGTGGGCAGGGAAACTCCTACCGTTAAACCTCTCTGGGGTCCACAGTGTTGTTTATATGCCATCCATACAGTTCATAATGTCATTCTTACTTGGATGAACTGAAAACACAAATATTAGCCTGATTCAAAACTTCTGCAGCCCCATGAATATTTCAATTGTGGATGTTCAATCACCATTTTTTCAGCCAACGCAAGTCTTTGATCACGCTCTTTTTTGGCCAGACGTTGTAAAATGAGATCACAAAATAGATAGATTGGGTGGATCTCTCACAAACATCATGGTGAGCCCCACATAAGCTTCCATAGCAACTTAAGTTGCAGCGTTGTCCTAATGGGCCCATCGGCAACTTGTTCAAATGGCCCATTGTTCAGTGATCCAAACCATCGATGAGAAGGGCCTCACTGTGGATGAGCACACATAAAAACTACCCTGATTGGAACACCGTAAAATAAAATATTTGAGCTTTTATAGGTTGAATATGAATTGTTGTCAATTTTTTTTTTTTTTTCTTTTCGTAACTATATATGTTGTACTCATTACAGGACAGTTGAGTAAAAAATTGAAGCACAACAGATCAAGTGGACTATAACACGGGAAATTGTGGGAATAATGATTTCCACCGTTGAAACCTTCCTAAGGCCGATGTTTATTTGTCATTAGACCTGTTGATAATATCACGCAGATATGGATGATGGTAAAAACATAAAATATCAACTTGATTCAAAGCTTTTGTGGCCATTAAGAATTTTTCAATGGTAAATGTTCAAATCACACTGTTTCTTGTGGTGTGATACACTTGAACTGCGGATATGCTTCATTTTTTGTATCAAAACCTAAAATTATCTGGTAAAATGAATGCACGGAGTGGATAAAATATATAAATCACAATGGGCCCCACAGAATCTGACTTACTCACAACCCAATTCGCTTCCTTCCCTATCAACCTTTACCTTTAGTGCGGCCCACTTGGTTCACGTAAGCAGCCCATTTTTTGTCCCAGGTCCTAAAATGAGCTCACAAAATGAATGGATGGGGTGGATTTCTCACAAACATCAGCGACTCACCTGGTCCCATCGTCCGCACGAAACGAACTTCCAATACTTGCAAACTGGATAGATTCTTGGAGAAGGGAGAGGAGAGAGACTCGCCCTCTCCGCCTTCGATGCCCTGGAAATTTGGATCCCACCCACATCCAGGATTGCCGCGTATGCAGCGTACACAAGCCGTGGGTGTAGCAAAATTCTTCTCATGCTTCAGGGTGAGTGACATGCTCCTATGCGAACTTGAGGTGCCTAAACCAGCAACATCCCTGGTGTAGGGTAGACCAGCCAATCCGCTTCCATATTCTACATCCATTTTTCCGAGAAAAAATTCTCTACATCGAATAGTTAGCTACGCTAGCTACACCCGGTGTAGAAATGAAGAAATGACCCACCATGATGTATGTGTAATATCCACGCAGTCTATCCATTTGGTGAGATCATTTTAGGGCATGACAACAAAAATGAGGTAGATCCAAAGCTCAAGTGGATACAACACACAAAATTGTGGGGATTAAACGCCAGCTAGGGCTATACATCGAGCCAAGTCAAGTTGAGGTGGGCTAAGCTTGGCTTGACTCGTCTGTGCCCTCTTCGAGTTCGAGCTCGAGCTTACCATTGGAGCTTACTTTGTTTGATAAAACTTTCGAGCGAGTTTACCTCAAGTCGAGTCGAGCTTGCTCCCACCTCAATTTATTATATTTTTGCTATAAAATACAAATTAAAAGTCAACAACATTAAGTTCAAGAAGTCACACATATCTTAGGGGAGAATAATATTTCTACAGGTGGGACCCCATAATTTAAATGAACTAGCTCTGATCGGTTTTTTCTTTGGCTAGGTCACACACGTATTGAATGCAGACCACTAGTAACATTTTCTGAACCATAGATTAACACAGTACATGCATAGCTCACCACATGAATGGACTGCCCTGATTATTGTATGGACCATCTTCATGATGAGGCCCAATTGATTCATGGATTAGATGCACCACTTCCCTCGTAAAATTGCAATCAATAGCTGCATATGGTGTTTGGTCTTACCATAACCCCTGTTTTGTAGATGTGTGGGGTGTGTGGTCTCACCATATCACCTATTTTGTGTAGCGTGTAAAACACACAACCACTGTGTGCTCACCATGTTTTGTACTTGAAATTATTCAATCCATCAGGTATACTCAATAAGGAATGTTCTTACATGAGCAAAATAGTAGGATTAAAAAACCCCCCAACATGTGAGGGTTTTATATGTCCTAAGCTTGGACCCCAATGTGTGTGTGGGGGAGGGGGGAGAGAAAACCAAGAAATAAGAAGATTGGAGTTTTTTTTTTTTTTTTTTTTCTTTTTAACAAATATCTATATGAAACGAGTTGAGTCAAGGTTGAGTTGAGTCGAGTCAAGTCGAGTGACCCAGTGGTCGAACTTGACTCGATTTTTGACTCGAGCTCCTAAATGAAGCTTGGCTTGACTTGTTCCACTGAGTCGAGGCGAGCTGAGGCGAGTTTTTTTTAGTCGAGTCGATTGAGTTTCTCGAGCTGACTCGACTCATGACCAGCCCTAACTCCAACCATTAAAAACTTATCAAGGGTCACTTGATCTTCAGATCTGCCTCATTTTTGGTGTCATGCCCTAAAATGATCTCGACAAATGGATAGACGACGTGGATACAACACATACATCATGGTGGGGTCATTGCTACACCTGGTGTAGCTAACTCGTGGGTGTAGTAAAAAATTTCTCCATTTTTCCTTGCCGCATTGAAGGAATCCAAAACTCAGGTGGACCATACTGAACGCAGATTGCGTCCTACCCCGCCCATCTCCAGCTGCAAATGGGGAGGAGATGCATGTGTTTTATCCACATCGTCCATCCATTTTTTTGTTGTTGTATTATTTCATAACTGTAAACACCCTACCTTCGGCTACAATGTTGATTGAGATAGCTGAATAGATGGAGGTCCACACCCCTAAACCCCATGTCCAAAACTAGCCAAACTCATCCTTGTAAGCCCCAATCCATAGCCTAACTTAAGCCTGAACCCAGTCTACTCACCCCTAAACATTAGCTCGAAAAACCATCCATAGAAAAAACCAGTCCAAGAATCCCAAAAAAGTCAACCTTTTCGAGTCAACCCGCTGAGTCATATCACAGAGTCAACCCACTGAGTCAGTCCGACCCTCACACCGAGTCGACTCACCCAGTCAAAACCATCTTTCAAACCCAGTTGACTCACCTAGTTCTGAGCCGCAGCTTCGGAGCAGTTTCGAACCCGAACCTAGAGCTCCTTTTGCTTCAGGTTTGGAGCAAGTACGCTCTGAAGCTGAAGCAAAGAGGCCGTACGGGCGGCCGTCTGATGGTTGCCCGTCCCTATTTACAGGAGCTACCACTGCTTGCAGCTATAAATACCCCGTCTCCCCTTCATATTAAGGATCCATCCCTTAACTCCCAGAAAACCTGATTTTCGAGTCCATCTCCACATCCCCTTAGCCCATTCCTCCTCCAAGGAGAGCCCGAGTGAGAAGAATCTAGTCCTAGTCCAGCCTAGGCTGACCCTGGTCTAAGTCTCTCAAGCTACCTAAGTCCCAATCTTAGTCGCTCGAAGCAAATCCTTGCGATACCTCCGTCTATCTAACTACTCTTTTATCAGCATCATCTTATTTGAATCTAGCATAAGTGCAACATTTATTGTTCTTCCAACCCCCCGCTTATCATCCCACTATAAACACTTTGATTGATCAAATACATAGCATGCATCTCGCATAAAGAACCTGTTAGTTCGAGCGTATGCTCTGGGCTTGCCTGTTAATAGAAACCTGCCCATCAGAAGCTCTTATTGTTCAGACCTACATTCATGCATCATCTCATTCATGAGAATATACGAGGATTAAATCAGACTTTCAAGTATTAGTTCGATTCTGTGAAGTAAAGACTGTACCTCGGTACGAGCATAGTGGGTGCCTAACACCTTCCCGCCCTGTAACCGTGATCCCTTACCTCGAATATCTGACCGCAATAAAAAAGAGTCATTTTAGAGGAAGGAATCTTCAGATTTCCTCCTCTAACGTGTTTACAGGGTCTAGCTGACTGTAGATTCGAAGTAACTGGATAGTGGCGACTCTGGTCTTATACGAATTCATCCAAACATATCCAGTTTAACATGACAACCGAAAAATTCCTCGAGAATGAGGTGAGCCAGTGACACAATGACGATTCGCACGTACCCCCCTTTTCGAAAGGGAGGGCAGGGGAGCGAGGAAAGGCGAGCGTTCAAAGAACGACGACTCTACTGGGGAGATGCTAGTCCCACTAGTCGTGATCCAACTTGAATAATGAAATCCTTCTTGTACTTGAAAGTCTTTAGTCTTCATACAATCTCATCTGCATAGCATTCCATTCAAAAATAAAAAATAGAAAAACCCAAAACCCAAAAAAAGAATAGAACATATTCCTCACCATTGCGCCTCCTCGGGCTAAACGTCCTCGGAAGTAACTTCCTTTCTGCAACATAATCCGCACTTGAGCTCAGCAAGCCATGTCCGACTACGAAGAGGAAGCTCACCTCTTCCCTGCCCTTGACGTGGTCGAAGCACAACCTCCAGCGCAACAACCAATTGAGAATACGCTAATCATGCAAGAATTGACACAAGGAATGAGGGCAATGCAAGAAATGTTCTTGTAATTGATGCAAACATAAGCTACCGCAGCAGCCAACAATCAAGTTGTCCCAACTCCGTAATCTCAACAGCCATGTTAGGCCCTTCTGACCTCCAGTTCAAATCAAGCACAACCATCGGAGTCTGCTCAAGACTACCGACAGCAGCCATCTCAGCCCTCTGCTATGAGGCATCCTCCTCAGTACCCTCCTGTGACGATAAGACCATCTCAAAGTGTTCCTCTCACAGGAACTTTCAGTTAACTTCCAGTCAATCTTGTAAGCAACAATCTCAGTAGAATCCAGCATGTCCCTGCAAATGGGATCCATTTTCTTTCTTAGCATGTCCTCGCCGATGAGACCTTTACTCAATTTCAGCACATCCTCACTGATGAGATTTCAATTCAATTTCTAGCAGCAATGACAACACTGACGAATGCCCACATGGGGGTCAGTGTCAAGCCCACATCAATTAGCGAACAATAGCGAATACCCAATAAGGGGGTCACTTCCTAATATCTCAGCCTCCTACAAACATGAGCACTTTTCAATTCCAGTACATCCCCGCTGATGAGATTCCAGTTAATTTTCAGCAATCTTCAATTCAACAAACTTCAGTTAATTTCCAGCAAGTTCTAGTTTAACCTTCAGTTCAATCTCCAGCTTAATTATAGTCATTTCAAGCACAAGATCATTAGAACCCAGTTCAATCATCAAATCAAATTCAGCAACCCACAACTGCTTTCCAGCAAGCCCATAGGGTCGAAGACATTGACCACTATGCCGAAGAAGAACGGGCCTTACTGCGAGAGGCACCAATCGCTCAAGTAGATCATACAGGACTGGACGAGTTACGGGAGTAGTTCCAGACCTTGCAAAATCAACTACAGCGACAACAAGGGATCGATCTACCCTCGACTAAGTTAAGAGACTTGTGTCCTTTTCCAGATGCTCAGATACCTCAAAATTTTAAGGTACCAAAATTTAAAAGATACGACGGTTACAGTTGCCCCACAACAAATCTTAAAGCTTTCTACGGAGAGCTGAGTGCAATCTCAGGAAATGAAGGAGCCCTCATTCGCTTGTTTCAAAAATCTTTGAAGGGCGATGCCCTAGACTGGTACACATCATTGGACTGTCATCGCATCAGGACTTGGGAACAGCTTTCCTAGGCTTTCGTCGACAGGTTCGCATACAATCTTAACATGGCACCCAAGAGAGCGGACCTCTCAGCTATCAGGCAGAGGAGCGACGAAACATTGTTAGCTTATGTGGGATGTTAGCGAGCTATGACAGCCAGAATGCGGACACCCATCGACGACGAAGAACAAATCTCCATGATTGTTCATTCAACATATCCTGGCATATCTGGATATCTCATCTTACATCCATATGCAAATTTCTCTCAGTTAATCCGTGCTGGAGAGCAAGTCAAAGCAAGAATTCGTGCAGGGACAATCTCCCCATGGCATCATCAAGCCACCCCAGTTAAACAAAACTGAGTGGACGGAAGACCTATTGGATACGAGAATGAAAACCGCAGCGGTTCTCCTCCTTGCCCGACAGAGGTAAACAATATCATCGCCACTGCTCAGGGCAACTAATATGCTCCCCCACAGGGACGCCAACCATATCAGCAGAATTAGGCTCAAATCAACCTAAGAGGTACCAGCCACAACCACCCCCACCACAACCAAATCCTCAACCACAACCACAACCACCCCGACAGCATCAACAATTCAGGGAGAATGGCCAATACTCATATCAAAATAGGCAGAATTACAGGAAAAAAAAATATTTTTTCAGTAGAGCGTTCGGCCTCCAAAACACTAAGAGATCTTCCATATCTCTGGGTAGAAGCCGACGTAAAATTAAATAAGATCGCGATTTTCCTGGAGACCGTTGGATCCAATGCACTCAAAGTACGATCGGCCTGAACTCAGTGACAGGACGGTTGTACTAAATGCCAGATACGAAAAAGATGAAAGCCAAAAGGCTCGGTCAAAGAAACCATCTGAATGGTGGAAATGATGAATTGTAACCCAAGTATCAAAACCAGCAGATTGGGTGGAAAAAGTTCACCCGCACATACCTAGGCGTGGATGCTTGAAGTACCTTGACTGAATCCAAGTCGGCGTAGTGGATCTCTCGTAAGACTACATGGACATAGGGCAGCTAACCACTTTGACAGTTAAGCGAAACAAGTACTCCTGGAGTGATTCGGGAAAGCAACGAGTCAATCAATCACATAGTCAGTAACCTCGTAAGACTATAATGGACGCAGAGGCTTTGTTGCACCTTTTCGATGTTAGTATCGATCGGGAATGGAAGGGTTGCGATTGGGTACCTAAGTTGTAGCTCATGCAAGGACAATCACAACGTTTTCTCCAAACTCCCGCGGTATGTGCGAGTTATTAATTTCCAGACAATCAACTGACACAAATACAAAGGCAAGCAAAAATTTCAGACCACGATCTATGAATGACCGGGTCAGAAGTGGGGTGTCCACTCGCTTTGACATTCAGTTGTAAGCAACCTCTGTCAAAGAGGGGCATCTGTAGACACCCCACCTTCGGCTACAATGTTATCTGAGATAACTGAATGGATGGAGGTCCACACCCCCAAACTAATGGCCAAAATCAGCCAAACTCATCCTTGTAAGCCCCAATTCATAGCCTAACTTAAGCTTGAACCCAGTCTACTCACCCTTAAGCATCAGCCCGAAAAACCATCCATAGAAAAAATCAGTCCAAGAATCCCAAAAAAAGTCAACCTTTTCGAGTCAACTCGCTGAGTTAAATCACCAAGTCAACCAACTGAGTCAGTCCAGCCCTCACACCCAATCGACTCACCCAATCAAAACTGTAACAACCCGAGATTTTTGACTCTCATGTATAACACGACGGCCAAATTTCCAAGTAACTTATGGAATGACTAATTTGTCAAATAATAAAATGTAGCATTCAAGCACAATAGTGGAAATAATTGTCATCTTATTCTATTAACTTACTATGTTATTATTAATATTTAAATAAGGGAACCAACCAATATCCATACTGATTAATCAAAATACAAAACCATGTCTTCTCTGGAAGACTTATTATAATTCCATAAATGTATCAACTACTCAAAAGAAATATTTAATAAATGAAGACATCAACTAAGTTTCTCCAACATCGTCATCCGCCATGTGATCGTACGAACCATCGAACTCTTTTCCTTGAAAATCGGGTTCAATACCTGGATCTTCACCTGCATTATCTAAATTGTGTTTAGAATAGCGTTAAACGCTATCATAGTGGGGAATATTTCCTCCAAGACAATCAAGAATAATGATAACAACGGTACAAAGTAAACACAAGCATGATATTACCATTTAATTAAATCAAAACAATAAAGTAAAAATCTTTGTTAATGCGAAGCATGGAATGCATGCTTTGGCTAAGGCACCCTGGCTACAATCACAATACATGAAGTGTGAGACTCTTTGTTACGACTTCACGCTAGCCACTAGTCACCAGAGGTTCCTAGGATGCACAAGCCCATAGTTTTGCTCGACCACGTGAGAAACGGGACACTCATAGCTCAAATTTACACGTGACAGTGTACGGGAGAAGTAGGACGCTCTAGCCTATTCTCAATTCCATACACCCACATGGGGCCAAGTGAATGCATGACTTTAGTTTCACCTTTATTTAAGTAATTTTACATCCAGCCGTATTGAAAGAACTTAATGGTCATCATGGGGAGTTGTAAACAACCTAACATAAGCTAACAGCTCGAGCTTAGTGTCCATGGCACTAACCCCGGCTCATGAGAATTTATATACTATTAATGTCCACTCATTGTCCCGTTTTATGATTCTATCATGTTCCAAGAAGCCAATGTTGTACGTCATGGCCAAAATCATTAAAATACTCATGTAATGTATATGGATCCAACAAAGTATCATGTACATGTAAGGATCCCTTGGCAAACATTTATTGCATTCTTTTAGTCAAGTCAAGACATATCTTTCCATCATGGACACCCCTTACGGGTTCCATCTCTCTTCATTAAGTGATTTTACCAACTTAGGGACAATGGTGTACATTAATGAAATATCCATATAATGATCTTATACACATATTGCATGTAACAACATAAAAGCCAATATCGCTTATAGAACATAAATCAAGATAATTAATGCATAGCTTTCATAAAAATAAATAATAAAAAAACACATGCTTCTTAGTAAAAAAATCCAAACATGGAATCGCATCATTATTTAATGATAATCATTATAAATCTTACGTTAATCTTCATGTTATATGGGTCAACAATTCAAAACAAATAACGTCATATGTCACAAAAGAAACTTAGGATAATCATATCATTATTAATGAAAGGCTTGAAGGAAAATCCTCATCTCATGGATCGGGCGCGATAGAAGGCTGTAAGGGCTAAGCACGTCGTTGGAACAACCAAACAAACTCTCTCTCTCTCTCTCTCTCTCTCCTCTTTCTTCTCTCTCTCTCTCTCTCTCTCTCTCTCTCTCTCTCTTCTCTTTCTGCTCTCTTTCTTAAATTCGTGCATGTGGGTTATTGTTGCTGGAAGAGGCTTCATTTAGGTTAGGAGGGTCGGATTTTAGGGTTAGAAGAGGGTAGCACAGCTACATGTGCGTGGTTGCGATAGAAAGTTGTTTAAAGCGAGATTTCAGGCCGGATTTGGAAAGCGTATACACAACGAATGGAAATGGGGTTTTGGACATGAGCTTTGATGGGCATGGGACACAAAATGGACATGGTAGATTTTGGAATGGGGTCCACATGCGATCGAATGGTCGGCATGAAGTTTTAAGGAAAGAGATGTGATGAAAATAGAAAATTGCAAACAGACGGTTTATCTGACGATCGGACACCTAGGATGGGTTTAGATTAGTCAATTTAGGTAGGTGGGGTCCACAAACTAAGGCTCCATAGACGTTTGCACAACGAAGATTCGCCCGTACTATGACAATTCGCCCGTACTACGACGATTCGCGCAACGACGATTCACGCGTACCCCCCTTTTCGAAAGGGAGGGCAGGGGAGCGCAGAAAGGTGAGCGTCCACAATAACAAAAGACCAAAAGTTAGGCAGATCCAAGAGACAGGTGGACCACATAATGGGAATTAAACTTTTACAGTTGAAAACTTCTTGGGGCCATAAAAGTTTTGGATCGAGTTGGTATTTGTGTTTTCTCTTCATACATGTCAATGTAACTTCATGAATAGGTTGGATGGCAAATAAACATTATGGTGAGCCTTAGAAAAGTTTCAACAGTGAGAATCACCATCACCATTGCTTCTTGTGTGATCTACTTGAGCCTTGGATCTACCTAACTTTTGGTCCTATTCCATAAAATGCCTTAGAAAAATGGATGGATGGTGTGGATAAAACCTATACATCACAATGGCCACTCAAAGCTCGTCTTGTTCCCAGCTAGGGGTAGGACACAATATGGTGGACCATACTATAGGAAACAATGATAATTAAATGCTCCACTATTAAAAACTTTCTAAAGCCCACTGTAATATTTTGGAAATGCCCATTGTTGGGATATTTGGTTGAATGAAATAGACTATTAAAATCGAAAACCAAAAAGAAAATAAGATAGAAAACTTATTGGATTGAGTCGAGGCGTGACGTGAGTCACTCGGCTTGAAATCAAATTTGCTCCCCTTGGACAGTGTTCCAAGTGCAACAGGTTTCCAGAGCAATCGACTTCCAGGATACAACGACTACGACCCGGTCTCAGCATTGCACTCACTTTACGCAGGCTCAAACCACTTGTCGATTAACCCGAAAGTGCTGAGTTGACTCAGCGCAGATCTTTGAAAGAAAATATTCTTAAAACCAGAACTCGAGAGAGTTTTTCAAGAGAAGAGAAAATGATTTTAATTGGAATGAGGGAATCCTTATATAGACTCTGAAATAATGCCTTAAGCGCTATTTTGAAAGGGTTTGGTCTGTTGGGTTTAAACCTAACCGGAGTGATCAACCGACTGGACGCATCTTTCTGTTTCAAAATGAAAAGACATAAGTGGAAGTACAGTCGCACAAATAAAGTCACGCGAGTACCTCTACACACACACATCTTCGCGTGAGTACACTTACACTGCACCCACGTTCCATCCCGTCCCGTCGCACACGGACTCGGACTCGGCACGGCACGGCTCGACTCAGCGCGCGTGTGTGTGGTAAATGACATAGATTAGAGCTATTGGCATAGCCTCCCATAGGACCAAATTCACATGTCCCCTAAAAGGGGCTCAAGCTCTAAGGTAAAAAGCCTATCTTATATACATGAGAAAGTTTTTGTTCAAATATGATGTGGGACTAAAACGCATAATACAAAAGCAAGTAATTTTAAATTTTGGAGGGAAATAAAAATTTTAAAAATTATTTTTCATATTTTATTTTGAAACAAAATACAACACCCATTTGCCATTCAGCCAAAACTTTCATGCCCCTGACAAGTTTTTAATGGTCAATCATTACAGCTTCTTATGGTATGGTCTACTTTTTTTTTTTTTTTTTTTGGATTAGTACACACCCCACTGTTAGTGCAACAATTCCCACTGTTAGTCACACTTCAATGTTAGCCACCCCCACTTTGGAAATTGACATCAAAACATTAGCGTTAAAACGAGGTTATCTTCACTTTGTCTACCACTTGAGTTATGGATTAGGGTGTTTATGGTATGGTCTACTTAAAATTATGATACGCTTCATTTATGAGCTCATGTCCTAAAATGACCTATCAAAATGGATAGGTCGCATGTATATAAAATACATATATCAAGGTCGGGCCCAGGGTAAGGGCCTCACTGTCTTGGTGAGGCCAGGGCCGCACCTGATCCGCTCCCGATTTAAAGACCGTCCTGACTTCTAATAAACAAATAAACATTTGGTTGTTGAATATGAACGTTTTGAATTTGATGTAATTGCCTCGTCAGCAGTGGCATGATGCCCATGTGAGGGAGTATGACCCTTCGAAGGAGCGCAGATTGCCTGTGCAGCCTATGCTCCGTGTAGCCCACATGATGCATGTGTTATATCCACTCCGTCCATAGTCTCTCCAGCTCCTGATCTCAAACATGAGGCGGGTCCAAAGGATGCAGATTAGCTATGACGACTTCAGCCACTGTCCGGCTACTGAAGTGATGTCACAAAGTTATGTGTACCCCCACCATGAGATGTGTTGTATCCTTCCATTTGGAGAGATCATTTTAGGGTACATGAGCCAAAGAATGTGTCAGATCCCAATCTCAAGTAGACCACACCACAGAAAACGCTGGGGACAGTAATGCCTGCGTTGAAACCTTGCTAGGGCCACCATGATGGGTTTTTTTTTTTTTTTTTTTTTTTTGAGATCCAACTTGTTCATAAGTTCACAAAGACATGGACGAAGGGAAAACACGCATACATGATTTCAGGGAACAACAGGAATTGGACGGCCACGGTTGAAACCTTGGGTCCCACAGTTGAAGTTGATATTTTAGGATGTATTGGTTTTACCATAGTAAATCATAATAAGAATGTAATGATTACACTACACAACCCCATGCATGCAGTAAAGTTTGACACCATTGTACCCTTGTTTCGATGCAATTTGAAAAGGTGTAGGAAAGTAATGATGACAATCTGGATAGTTTGGATACATATATAAAATTCAAGAAAATCAATTCGTAGGATAGATCCGGTGCTCCATCGCAACAGAAAATAAGGCCATCATCCCATTCACCATGTTTGGATACCAATCGCTCCGTGGATGTTCACTTGTTTGTGATGCTGTGGGCCCTAGATATGTGTTTCATCCACATGTGATTCATAGCTGAGTCTAACATCGACCATTAAAAGCTCCTACTTGATGGACTCTTTTGTTTATTAGTCACACCCACCGTGATCATTACGTCAATGGGATGTGGATGAAGTGAGATTACAAAATTGATTGGTAATGCTTGAATCCGGCAGTCCACTTTCTTTGTTATGTGGCCCATCATTCAGATATATTATGTATGAATATGATAAGTTGTACAACTTACTTTCGTACGCCAGTTGGCCTACCTTTCATTAGTTGACCGCAACACATGCCCTTCATTACGATCACTTGTATAACACCGAGTGAAATCATGTCATCGAGTGGCCAAACCACATACCCATTTTAAAACATTTCTAATGCCTTATTTTGTTTTTTTTTTTTTTAATTTTTTTTTTTTTTTGTGTATGCTTAGAGCTAGAGATTTAATATTTATGTCTATTCTCCGCACATGCACATTTACTTGTATGACTCGCACAAGTGCACTATCCCATACACATATCTATTTTCGTACATGTGTGTCATATGCACACATACTCTCACACACACAAATCCTCACACATTGATCGTTGATAAAAAACTTCGACTTGTTGATCATGAACTTTGAAGTGGTATGTATCTGCTGCATCACCCCCTCATCACTTTACACATCACCCTAGCTTGGTCCAACTCAACAAGAGAGAGAATCACTGCACCCACTCTCTTTCTTACCTACACCTAGCCCATACACCCATCCCTCTCTCTTATACCCCTCCCTCTCCCCTCCCTCTCCCATCCCATCCCATCCCATCCCATCCGGTGCTCCCCCATACCTTTCACCATTCTCCTTCTTTTTTTAACCATAATAACTTAGCTCCAGCTCTCTCGCTCTCTCTCTTTGTAACACTCCGACCCTCCAATACTTGGGTATTAGATGTCCTCGGGTGTTACCATAAAACTTTTTTATTAAAATACACAATCGCACATACACATACATGTTTAAACCCAAGAAACTTAGAAATTATAAGTGAGACTCTAATTCTAAAAACCCCAACTCAGAGTCCTACCTCGACTAAACCAAAACTTATCCAAAACAATAAGATTTACTAAAAATAATAAGTTTATTGTAAAACTGCAATTTTGAAGGTGAGTGAATTGTTTTCTTGTAAAACGAAGCGACGTGACCTGCATAAGCCCTAGATGGCCTGTTCCAGTCAAAATTCATAGGTTGTAATTCCATTAACTCATCCCGGATCAAAAGTTATGGTTGATTTACGACTTGCACTTTCCAATCCTCCCTATCCTTAATGAATTTCTCCGATTTGGAAATGCTTGGGGCTAGTTACGCCATGCCCTATTAAATTAATTGCTAGAAAGGTACGTACTACCCAACCCTCAGGACCCAACCCTTAGGACCTTAAGTAGTTAGAAGAGGACCCTTTGCAAGGCAAGAAAGTGCCCTGTTGGTTCGATCGACAGGTGAGACATAAAAGACATGAGGACATGCATGAGCGTTGTTGGTCCAATCGGCAAAGTGTCGGTCCCTATTGGTCCAACCGACATCGGTCAGCCATGTAAGTTACCGATTTGGAGAAAATTTCTAAGGGTATAAATACCAATTCTTTCCCCATTTCTCTCATTTGAGCAACCCACTGGAATTTTAGGGTTTTGAGAGAGAGGAGGAGGAGGAGGAGGAGGAGGAGGAGAGAGAGAGAGAGAGAGAGAGGGAGATCAAGAGAGAGAGAGGGAGAGAGAGAGAGGGAGAGAGGAAAGGAGATCTTACCTCTCTCGGTCCTCCTTCGCTAGATCCGCGCCGTACAAGCTTCCCCATCAATCTTAAGCCGGACTTCACCTCCCTGGGTTAGGTAAGAGGTCTTTAACCTTGTTTGGTGAATTTTTCTAAATTTCCTATTGTCTTAAAGCTATTAGGGTTGGAAACCCTCCGTACTCTTCCGTGTTTTGAAAATCTTAACATTAGGGTTTGTGTATCTTAGGATTTAGGTCTCAATCGTTGATTGTAGCGACCCATTCTCCTGCGAGAGCCATGTTGAGAGCGCTTTGTAAGGGCTTTGGGTTTGTGTGATGATCTTGGGCCCTCGTTCATTGAATCCCGTCGGGAATCGTCCTAACAAAGGTAGGTAATCCCTTAAACCCTTGTTGAATGTTTAATTGGTGTTAAATCTAAGTTGTTAATGTAAGATGTGTGCTCGAACTTAGGGTTGGGAGCTTTCCCCAAAATTTCCTACACGAAGGCCACCACACTCGAGTCAAGGAACCCCGACGCCAAGGTGAAGATCTACCCTTCAAGATTTTTTATGACATTCTTTGTCTTGGGATAGTTTCAATACTTAAATAATTAACCTATAAATCATGTGATAACCCTTGTAATCTATCTTTTATGTGTTAACCCTAGAATTATTTGGTTATGAATCCTATAATAACTCTTGTAACCAAAGAAGGTCATTTGTAGACACCCCACCTAGGCTAATAAGTTGATTGAAAGTTGGACCAAGTCAACCGAGCTAAGCCCTAACCCTAATCTAAAATCTGAACCCTAAACCCAATCATCCTAGTCAAACCCTAACCCTAAAGCCAAATCCTTTAAAAACCAACGTTAGGAAAAACCTAGTTAAACTTAATCAACTCGCCGGGTTAGCCCAACCTAGTTAACCTGCTTAACCAACTCACCTTGTTAGAACAAGCCCAAAACTACCCTGAACCAAGCCAGTACATGTATAGGGGAGTTCACCTCACAAAGCAGGAGACCCCATTCATGACTGCCGATACCTAAGGTGCTGCTAGTCATGTGGTAGGTCTCTTGTCTTAGTAGGAGCTCCTTCTGTGTAGCTTTTCTCCCTTTCGCAACCTCTAAATTTGTGACACTATAAGTTGACTATGATGCCCCTCCCTTACACCCAAAATTATGGCCCATGCCATCCAATCCATCCATTAAGATATTTCCATATGACAATCTCATATCCTAGTCATCCAAGCCCTTTCTAACCCTGGACTTGCCAGGAATTACTAGAAAACTAGGCTTAGGAGCTATAAATAGCCTCCTTTCTCATTTCAATGATCCAGGAGTCATTCACATCCAGAAAAATGCATTACACCCTTAAGCCCTCATCCCTTAGCTATCTTAGCCATTTCATCCCTCCACCAAGGAGAAGAGAGAGCCATAAGAGTGAGTCCAACCTAGGCTAGTCCAGCGTAGCTCAAAACCCTAGCCACCCGAGCAACCAAAGCCTCAATCCAAGCCACTCGATCTGCCCATTGCGACACTATCGTCCACCCAACTCTCAATCAGCTTCATTCATTTTGCATAGGCATCGTGTTACACATATTCTCTTCTCCATCCCGTTGCTTATGTTATCCATAAAATTGCATTCATAGCATTGCGCACCTGATCTGTTCAAATGAATGCTCTGCGGCTTACCGATATAGTTGGATTCTACCCACCAAAAATTTGAATTGATCGGTTGATCGCTTCGGCAAGTGGGTAGTGAAGGCCGATTTATGCAGCCAAAACTATAGTTTGTCGTAGGCCTTGCATTTAACACACACATTGCATCATTAACGCGTCAGAATGACGTCCTAATCCTCAACATTTTGCTTGATTATGTAAAATAGAGATCATACACTTATACAGGCAGAGTGGGTAGCTAACACCTTTCCTCTATGTAACTACAGTCTTTTCTCAGAATTTTCAATCATAGATCAATGAATCATTTTATGATCGAGAACATTAAGATTCTCCCTCCTAACATTTCTACAAGGTCTAGTTGACCGTGGAATTGAATTAATTGGCTAGTTGCGACTCAAGTAAAAAATAACCCCCTTTCTTCTCATATTTAAACCCCCCTAAACCCAACCACGTAAGCGCGATCCACCATCCCGGATCCAGCGTCCACAAGTATGTATTTTTATCCTCACCGTCCATTTGGTGGGCCAACCCATTGTATTTGTTGTATGCACACTGTCCATCTTTTGGACAGGAGTGCAGGCCCACCCATTGTATGTGTTGTATGCATGCTATCTATCTGTTTGGACAAGTATGTGGCCCACCTACTATATGTATCTTATCCACACGGTCCATCATGTATTCTATCCCTGATGTCCAGAAACGTGGGCCCACCCTGATGCATGTTTTTTATTCATGTTGTCCATCTAGCAAGACCTACCGTGATATATGTTATCGTATTGATTTGTGCACCTTATTTGTTAATCATGTGAGTGTGTGTCAGTGAGTTGGTTGAGGCCTTGAAAGCTGAAGACTGAAGACACATGAAGATAAGAAACATCAAGGAGTGAAGAAATAAGTAAATGAGCTGCCTTCGTGACCCTAACCTTAGAACTAAGACAACCCAACCTCTGGATGATTCATTCCCACGTAGGAAAAACGTTTGTTGATTATCACATAGCCTTAGAAGCCTTATATGAACATGATAAGTTAGTCTAATAAGAGATACAATCTGTTGTAAATCAAACAACTCAAACAATAGTTTTTTAGTGAACTTCGATCTCATCGAAGATCCATTCGATAGGAGTTTGATCCCATTAAAGACCCTGCCAATGCCATCGAATATATGTTTAGCAACCTTCTGAACTCTTTAGACAGTTCTTCATTTACATTGAAGACTGGTTCAATGCCATCGAAGTTCCTGTCCAGCAACAAGCTGAACTCTTTGGACAATTTTTCAATTCCATCGATCGGTCGTTCGATCCCATTAAAGGGTAGTTTGATCCCATCGAAGGGTACTTCGATCCAATTGATAGAGCCGTTAACTAGCCGTTGGAACACTTTGGCTATATAAAGGGTGTTCGGTTCTTGGGTAAAAGAATGAATATTTAGTGCATTAGATGCCACCACAACTCCATATCCATAGAGGTTCTAATCTTATGAGATCCAAGTCATTTTCCTTGTGATTCATCATAAGTAAGAGCATTCCAAGCTCAAGTTGAAGATGAACTTCATCTCCATCTATCTCTAGAGTTTGGACACTAAGTTATAGGTATATCTTTGTCAAATACTCTAAAAGACCCATCTAGGTAAATCCACAACATATAACCAAATCTCATCCTTAGGCTGTAGAGATTTCACCAACTCTTGTCACCTTGGTCACCTCAATGGAGCATTGCATGCAGGTTATTTGATTGTGGAATTAAATCATTTGGCATCATGATCAGGGGAGCAACGATGAGTTGATTCAAGCACGGGAGAGCATGAAGAAGCAATTCGAAGAAGACGTATAAAAAAGGGCTCAATTCAACAAGTAAGTTGTCAATTATGAGGTTTTATGTTACACTCCTTCCTTGTGTAGGATTGAGTGTAGAGTTTGTGACCTAAACTCATTAGTCTCTTGTGTAGAACTTAAACCAAGTCTTTATATAGGCCTCTTAGGGTAGTGTACGTGTAGTTGTTCTTAATTAGTTGATCTAAAATCAATTAAGACTCTATAAGAGTTGGTCCTTGTGTAGGATTGAGGTTTTTGATGAACCTATTGAAAACCAAGTGTAAAGGTTGAGAGGAACCTATTAAAACTCCTAGATAGTGAAATTCGGTGCACTCGAGGGAAGAGTGTGGAAGTAGAGTGGAGTAGGAAAATCGAACCACCATATATTGCTCGTGTTTGTGATTGTTTATTGGCGTATTTTTTCTAATATACTTATGAGTTTACTTGTTTGAATTACATGAATGTATGTTTAGATGTATGCTGAGGATTATATGGTTTACACATGAACACATACAAGCTCATTATCTCTTCTATAGATAGTTACTTAAATGCTGAATCATTTATAGTCTATGTGATTGGACCTACTTAGCTTGGAAACCTAAGTGTTAAGTTTTAAATTGATAACTGTTTTAATTATGCATGAATTTTTAAGTGGTCCTATTCACCCCCACTAGGACTTAGTCATTATATCCCAAGCTCCACTTTAAAGCTTCTGTGCGTAAAGCATCTAAGTGTGAGAAATATGTAATTTCAATTGGCATTAGAGTAGGTTAATTTGGTAGAGCATGTGTGAGTTGCTCTTAAAGGGTGTAATTGCTTGGAGTTGATCCAAAGGAACTCTAGGATCTTGTCTACCCAAGAGGGGAGTGCTATCACTCGACCACCATATTTTGATAGGTCTAATTATGCCTATTGGAAGGCGAGAATAAAAATATTTTTAAAATCTCCTAATCATATGGTTTGGGGTAGTGTTTAACAAATTTATCATATGCCCATGGAACAAATTGTGGTTGATAGTAGAATCATTAGCGCTCCCAAAGATGATTCCAAATAGAGTGACAATGAGAGAACCCGATTTGCTAGTGATGCAAATGCTCTCAATGCTATTTACTGTGCCGTTTTGGCCGATGAATTTAAACTTATATGTACGTATGAAACGAGCAAAGAGGCATGCGACTTATTAAAACCACATACGAAGGCACGAGCATAATAACAATATCTAAGTTTAAGCTCTTGACCACTCCATTTGAAAAAAAAAAATGTAAGTGTCTGAAACTTTCATAGAGTTCCATACCAAATTGATTGATATTTGCAACTCTATGTGGGGTTTAGGAGAGAGAGTCCCGAAAGGCTGTATATGTAAGAAAATTCTTAAATTTGTTCCGGATAGGTTCGCTCCCAAAGTAACCTCAATAGAATAGTGTGATGACATAGATACGATGAAAATAGAATAACTTTTAGGTTCCGTACAAATCTTTAAACTACACTTTAAGACTCACTCTAAGAAGAAGAATGCTGTATTGAAATCTTCATATAGACCTCCACATAGGAAAATCAAATCCAAAGAAGAAGATAGTAGCGATGAAGATAAGGAAGATGAATTTAATAGAAAATTTAGAAAATTTCACAAACTTAATAGAGAGAAGAGTTGTGACAAGAATGACAAGACGGTTGAGAAACATAAGGGTAAATCATATAGACAACCTAAGCAAGTCTAATGTTACAATTGTAAGAGATACGGTCATGTTGCTAATAAATGTACAAGCAAATATAAAGCTAAAGGAAATGATTTGGCAACAACATGGGATGATATGGAGGAGTCCGCATCTGAATCTAGTGACTCCCCTAGTAATAGAGACCAAGGCCATTGTATATTCTAAGGGCCTCCACTACTATCTTTCTCTTTAGTGATTTAATAGAGCATCCCGACCATGTCACCTTCTAAAGAAGTTCCCAACCCCTCCTTAATTGATCCACCATATGAGGGAGTTGTGGAAATAGATTGACTATTAGGATGAATAATTAAGAAAATATTAGTAAGGGCAATTGGGTTTGGATTCATAGAAAAATTCAAAGAGTGTGCCTCATTAGCCCAGTATTTAATTTAGCATTGTTTTTTTGTATCTTTAGTTTACTAAACTTTACATGATCATATTTGTTAAGATATGTATATCATTTGAATGATCATGTAATACTTGCTCCATGTTTTTAATGAATATATGCACCATTTGCATTCCCTTGTTAGCATATGTTTAATTGGTAAATCTATGACCCATAAAGTATTTCATAATTTTGAAAGGATTGATATATCTTGTATTATTTTGTGGAATTAATTCTTTGTTAAATACCGATAAAAATGGAGAAAATGATCAAGTCCCACTAAAACAAGTTGTATTCTGTTTTACAAGATCTATTTGTTGTTGCAGGGAATTGATGAATTGTGGGGGAGCAATGCTAGAATTGTTACATCTCTAAGTGTATTTGAATTATAATATTTTATTTTCCTTTGACATGTAATTTATGTTGAGTTGTCTTTGTAGGTTAGGTTTTTGTCATGTAATTGACAAATGGGGAGATTGTTAGTGCACTAATTTGTGCACCTTGTTTGTAAATCATGTGAGTCTGTGCGTTAGTGAGTCGGTTGAGCTATTGGAAGCTTAATATTAAGCCTTGAATTATGCATATTTATCCCTAATTCTATGATTTAATTACATAAAACAATGAGCTTAAAGATTGACTTTAATGTGTTTTTGTGATTATTGGAGCAAAGGAGAAATGTGAATGAAAATAGCTCAATAAAGAACAAATGGACAATAAGCAGGAGATCATCTCCACCTTCAAAAGAACTATAGTTTGAGACAGCTCCACTCATTTGTGACCAACAGTTGGAGTAACTATCAAGTCTTACATATGCAAGATGGACAAGACATGCGCTAGAGAGATCTTCATCCATGTGTGTAGCTATTCATCAACACACCACACATCCAAGCAGGTGGCCCACCTTCATTTTCATCCAGATGCAGCATCAAACCTCCTCTCCCAGCACCTGTAAAATGAAGGAGGTTATCACCTTCACCCATCCCAATGTCAAAGCTCCAATAATGACTGGACTACAACATGGACCCCACATCTAAAGACGTTCCAACAGCCTCAGCGTCCAATAAATCCAACGGTCAGCAAGGAGAGGACCATTCAGATCCAACAACTGGGAAGACCCCTTCACGAGCAATCAACCTTCAACCTTCTCAGTCCATTTTCTCCTCCATCACCGCAACTGGATCATCTTCATTTTCTCCTCCATCACAGCAGCTGCCTCATCTCTACACCGTCCAATTGCTGGATCACTTCCAGTGACAATGCAATCATTCATCAAGTCCAGCATCTTTCAACCGTCAATCAAATAGTAAGGTGGACCCCAGCTATCCATTGTTGAGCAACCGTCCACAGATGACCATTGTGCATGTGCGTGAGATATATATAAAAAAGAAATAGGAAAGAAAAAAAATAGAAACAGTTTCCGTTTTGGGCTTTTAAACAGAAATAGCAAGGCTATTACTGTTTTTGAGTTTTCGGCCTAGTTTGTGCGGCCCATTTTGATGATTATTTCAAATTCAATCCATCCATATTGAAGAGGAGCTCGACGCCGAAAAAACCTAAGTGGTTTCATGTCGATCGGAGCTATCGATTGACCGTGGCGGTCAAAACAATACGAACTGTCCAGAAAGTTTCCAGATTCTGCCTACTCAACTCTGGGCTGGTCCAGGAAGCCCATCATTATTTATATGAAGAATCCAAGTTGACCATCTTTTAGAGAACATCGATATATGAATAACCACAAAGTTTCAGATCAAACGGATGTGTAATTTAATCATACTGGTTGAAGAAAGATGGACCATCCTGAAAGATTTCAACTACGTAGATTTTATAAAAAGCTATAAGTGTTCCAAATTTCGGACCATATTCTGAATTTTTTTTGGATAATGTAAGCCTCTATCATGTAGAGGAGGATTTTTGCTACCAATGTTCAAAATTTAAGACCAATTTGACTTCTGTACACTCCGTAGTATTGAAAGCAAGATGACTGTTTCTAGAGGTATTCGAATTGCGCGATTACAAGATATGGTCACTGATCTGTTTGGTGGTCCCACTTAGAAGATAATTTTAGAAATCTAAAGCATCAATGAGGAAATTCATATGTCAGGAAAGCTACATATAAAATTTTAAGGCAATCCGACTGTTGGTTAACCCGTGCCAAGTGAAACAAAATTGCATACGTTGCTGTCCTATTGTGTACATTATAAATATGAGAACTCTCTCTTCCAGGCATTCAAGGACGTGGGAAGCAAGGAGAGCAAGACCAAGGAGGCTTCCATGCCTCTCTTTTCTAGTTTTTCTTCCTCTTTTAGTTGTTATTTTTCATGTTTTTCTTATGCTAGATCTCTTAGCTAAAGCTAAGAGGTGAAGCTCGTAGTTATCTTAGATGTTTTAATTCATTTCTAAGGTTTCATAGGTTGATTTTAATGTTGAACAATAGTTTGTTTAAGTTTGAATGAAGTGCTAAGTTAGTTTTTCTTAATCTTATAATAAACTCATGGATGTTTAAAAGAATTATGTTTAGATTCTTAATTGTTATGTAAGATCTAGACCTATACGCTTCGAGGAATTGAATTCAATACATTTTAGAGCTTGGATCTTCATGTGGGAACTTCAAATCAAAGTACTATCTTTTTTATGAAATCTGAGATATATGTTGCATGTTAATGTGATTTGAATCAAGTTTAAATTATAATATTAGTTTAATCTTGTGACAGGATTCGATGTTTATTATAGTTGTGATCTTAATCTATTGGAATTAGGATTGGCCTATGCAATTGAGTGTGCCCAATTCCTAACTTGAATTGAGGGAGTCATGTTGATGAACAACACATGTGTTGGATTGTTTTGATGTTATAACCGCTTGATGATCTGGCTAGATAAGATTAAATTCTAATTCTAGTTGTGTAATTGAGAAACTTATACGAATTATACATCAATGATAACTATAAAAGGATTCTCGGCGCTCTAGTGTTTCTTTTAGATTATTAAACTCATCTTTTAATTTTCAAATTACATTATTTACATCATTATTCAAAATTTCAAATTTAGTTTACTTTAATTCAATTTCAATTAGAGTTATTTGAAGAGGTTTTGTGAATTCCTGGTTGATCCCTAAGGACGATCTTGGTCTCTACCGAATTATTACTACATCACAGCCTTGCACTTGGCAAGCGAACACTGAAGACCGAAGGCACATGAAGATAAAGAGCATCAATGAGTGAAGAAATAGGTAAATAAGGTGCCTTGGTGACCTTAACCTTAGAACTAAAACAACCTAACCTTTAGATAATCCATTCCCATATAGGAAAAACCCTTGTTGATCATTACATAGACTTAGAAGCCTTATATGAACATGATAAATTAGGCTAATAAGAGATATAATCTGTTGTAAATCAAACAACGTAGACAACAATTTTCGAGTGAACTTCGATCCCATTGAAGATCCCTTCAATAGGAATTCGATTTTATCAAAGACACTGGTTGATGCTATCGAACAAATGTCCAGCAACCTTCTGAACTCTCTGGACAGTTCTTCGTTCCCATCGAAGTTTCTGTCCAGTAATAAGCTGAACTCTCTGTGCAGTTTTTCGATTTCATCGATCAATTGTTCAATCCCATCGAATGGTAGTTTGATCCCATCGAAAGATATTTCGATCCAATCGATTGAGCCATTAATTAGCCATTGGAACACTTTGGCTATATAAAGGGCATTCGGTTCTTGGGTAAAAGAATGAATATTTAGTGCATTAGACGCCACTACAACTCTATATCCATATAGGCTCTAATCCTATGAGATCCACTGATTCATTACAAGTAAGAGCATTTCAAGCTCAATTTGAAGATGGACTTCATTTCCACCTCTCTCTAGAGTTTGGATACTAAACCTATAGGTAGATCCTTGTTAAATACTCTAGAAGACCGATCTAGGTGAATCCACAACATAGAACCAAATTTCATCATTAGGTTGTAGCGATTTCACCAACTCCCATCACTTTGGTCACCTCAACGGAGCATTGCATCAAGGTGGTTGATCATGAAACTAAACCATTCGGCATCAATGATCGAGGGAGCAATGAGGAGCTTATTCAAGCACGAGAGAGTATGAAGAAGCAGCTCGAAGAAGGTGCATCAAAAGGGGCTCAATCCGATAAGTAAGTTGTTAATTGTAAGAGTCCATGTTACACTCATTTCTTGTGTAGGATTTTAGTGTAGAGTTTTTGACCTAAACTGATTAGGTTCTTATGTAATACTTAAACCAAGTCCTTATGTATGCTTCCAATGGGAGTGTACGTGTAATAGTTGTTGGTTAGTTGATAGAAAACTAACTAAAATTCCGTGGGAGCCGGTCCTTGTCTAGGATCGAGGTTTTTGGTGAGCCTATTGAAAATCAAATGTAAAGGTTGGAAGGAACCTATTGAAACTCCTAAATAATGAAATCTAGTGCACTCGAGGGAAGAATGTGGAAGCCGAGAGTGGAGTAGGAAAATCGAGCAACTATATATTGCTTGTGTTTGTGTTTATTGGTGCTAATATGCTTATAAGTTTACTTGTTTGAATGACATGAATGCATATTTAGATGTATGCTAGAGATTGTATAGTTTATACATGAACACATGGTGAGGCCCACAACAAGCCCCACGAATGGGTTGGATGACAAATAAACATTACAGTGAACCTAGGAAGTTTTGGACATTTTGTGTCCAATCACCATTGTTTCCTTTGGTATGGTCCACCTACACCAGGCCGCGCCCTAAAATAAGCTGCCAAATGAATGGACAGCATAGATAAAATAAATACATTAGGGTGGGGACCCCATAGTGTGGGAAAACACAAGCTATCCAGCGATGTTTGCCACCATAGATTTGGAAATGCTTCACTTTTGGATCGACCCACAAAGGCCCGTGGCCCACTGTCGTGGCCAGAACGGGTGGGCCACCTGGGACATGTACATACATCGTGGAGGGAGTCAAAGGTGGGCCCCACAACCCTTGGATGTGGCTGGAAACCAAATTCACGTGGGCCCAGCCCCCACCCTCATTCCTATTTGAAATTGAATATGCCTAGCTAGTGTTTGGTAGGCCCACCAAGTGCCATGGCCATTTCTGGTGGCCAGATTGGGTGGGCCACCTGGGTGTAACACATGCACCATGGAGGGACTCCACAGTGGGTCCCATAGCCCCTAGTTGGGCTTAAAACAAACATCACAGTGGGCCTAAGAAGGTTTCCAAGGTGGACGTCAATGCCCACTATTTACTATGGTGCGGTCCATCTGAGATTTGAATCTTTCTCATTTTTGGGCACGTGGCCTAAAATGATCTGGAAAATTAGATGGATGGTGTGGATGGAACAAATCTATCATGGTGGGTCAGCTGGGGGCCCACCTCGTGACCTTCAACAACAAGGAGTTAGGATCTTCTGTTGGCTTCCAAGCAGGTTCATTGGTCCACATCATCACATAGGTCTGCAACCCTGTCACATCCTCAATACAACCTGGTTATGCCTTAGTGCAACCTGGTCACATGACGTCATGCAGTGTGATGTGGACCAATGAAAAGGCTCCAGGAAGCCAACACAAGTAGTGCCCCTCGACGATGCCTGATGCCAGCAGTAGTAGCTGACATTTTTTTATTTTTTTTTGGTATTTAAAATAAAAGATGGGGGTCCACTGAGTAGATCCACTCCATCCATTGTCTTTGCCCGGTCATGGTGGGCCCCAGGAAACTTGAGCCAAGCTGATCCTTGTATTTTACTTTCATCTAGGTCTGTATGAACTTGTCAACTGGTTGAATGAAAAATAAACATCACGGTGGGCCACCATAGCATGTTCACACTGTCTGGATAACATGCTTGTGCATGTTGTCTCAACGGTGCGGACCCCACCGAATCAAAGAAGAAAGAAGGGAGAAAAATGGCAAGGTGGGCCCACGCCACTATGGGATCCATGTTGAAATGAAACACATACATCAAGGTGGACCGCACACAGTCCACGTTGGACAGTGAGGATAGGTGGTTCCCACCTCATAAGAAAGGGACAGCATGGATATACAACATATACATCAAGATGGTCCTATATGGTGGACCCTACATTAAGAAGAATAAGTTAAACTCACTTCAACGGTCGAATCGGAAGGGAGGTGCACAAGAACGGTTTGGATTGCTTCTGAGCTACTCCCTGTTATAGAATGGGAAGGGAGAAAGAGAGAAAGGGATGAGTGAGCATAGAAGAGGGATGAGCTAGGCATGGGTTGCTTGGACTTTGGGGGGAAAGGGGATGGGGTGTGTTGACTAAAGTGGTGTGAGGAAGAGTAGTAGGGGTAGTTTGGGGATGTTTAGGGGTAGGTGAACTTTGTAAGGGCATTTTAGGTCATTGCTGACGTCAGCATACCATGCCTCCTGCATTTTCACCCCATGTCAACTATTGAAATGAGATGAGCCCACGTAACCCTTCTTCAAGACACACCCTCCATCACATGGAAATTGAAGCGTGTCGAGACGTAATCTGAGCCACCCATCATTTGCTCATCAAGGTTTTGTTCTACTCCGACTTTTCCTCCAATGAATGCATCCTACTCATTCCTTTTTTATTTGGTACTCCTACAAAGACAGAAATTGGTAGTCCATCTTCACCATCTCCTTCAACCGCCCGTGACACTACTCTTCTCCTCATCTTACTATGGTTGATTTTTCTTTTCCAAATACACCAAAATGTGTCTGTTTCCAACATTTATACCAATGCTATTTAGAATTAGCTTTTCTTTTCTTTTCTTTTGGACACATAATCACGTGGCTAACATTGTGGTGTGACTAAGTGGAACATAATGAAGAAAAGTGTACATGAAACATAATGAAGAAAAGTGTACATGAAACATAATGAAGAAAAGTGTACGTATGGTAAAGCCTTAGTGAGGACCTGTGATTTGGACTAAATATAGGTTGTGTCAATCTCCTTGGAAGCAATCTTCTCTCGGATGAAATGGCAGCCAATTTCTATATATGCTTAGTCCTCTCATGGAAGACTGAATTATTTGCAATGTAGGTCGCTGCTTAATTATCACAATAAAGTATCATAGGCTCACTTGAAAACAATTGGAGTTCTTGTAATAAAGACTTGAGCAACAACAACTCACAAATTGCATGACACATGGCTCTGTATTCGGCCACTTGACTGGAATCGGCCACCACATTTTGCTTCTTACTCTTCCAAGTGACCAAATTTCCCCCTTAACAAAAGTACAATATCTTGAAGTAGAATGCCTATCTGTGATTGAACCTGCCCAATCAGCATCTACAAATGCCTCTATCTAAAGGTGACCATTAGCTTAATATAAGATCCTCTAGTCAAGTGCTTTATTCAGATATCCAAGAATCTTAGGAATTGCCTCCCAATGTGGAACTCTTGCATGATGTATGTGTTTGCTCACAAAGCTACTAGCAAATGTAATATCTGGTCAAGTGACTATAAGATATGTCAGCTTGCCAACCATTCTTCTATATCTACCTGAATAATCAAATAATTCTCCTTGATAGTCTAATAACTTCTCACTATTTTTCATAAGCGTGTCAACAGGTCTACATCCAAGGATGCCAGTCTCCTTCAGCAAATCAAGAACATACTTCCTCTGAGAAAGGTTAATGCCTGACTTTGATCTAAAAACCTCAATGAAAAAAAATAGAGAAGTAACCCTAAATATTTGGCCTGAAAATGCTTCTAGAGATATTTTTTGAGTTCTGAGATGCCAGATGTCTCACTCCAAGTAATGACTATATCATCAACATATACAATTAATACTATCATATCCTTATCCTCGTGCTTCATGAAGACTATGAAACTTTATCACTTTGATAGACGCTGTGAGTGTGGAAGCTTTGGTGTGGAGCAACTATAATTATGGCTAAGTCCTAGACGGGGGTAGAACCTTTTAAAAATCTTTTCGCCTCCTTGACCAATTTAACAATATAAACTAAGTAAGCAAGAATACTTCGGCTTCCAAGCCTAAGTAGTCCAATCATAAGACTAACATATATATAATAAGCAATAAGAAACCTAGTATAAACATGCATGATTAACATATGATTAAACTAATCAAGCACCTAATCTATGCAACCTACGTAGACTATATGAGAATGGATCATAAAAGCTCAAGTCTACTCTAATTAGTGAACATACATCTTGTGTGTGAATGTGCCTATCTAGTGCCTAGCATACATTCCAATTAAGTATTCATAATTAAATAATTAAACCATAATGCATAATAAGAAATGTATTCAAATACAATATCAAACACAACGATGTATAGTGGTTCGACTATGTGTCTACTCCACTCTTGGTTCAAGTACTCACCCCTTGAGCACACCAACATTCACTAGAAAATTTAAATTAAAATTACGTCGGTAGTCTAACACGACACCTTCGTATAAATGTGCGGAAGCTAATGAGTGGAACAACTAGAATTATGGCTAAGTCCGAGATGATGGGTGATTAGGACCTTTTGAAATTCTTTTCGCCTACTTAATAATTTTGACAATTTAAACTAAGTAAGCAAGAATACTTCGGCTTCCAAGCCTAAGTGGGTCCAATCAATAGACTAACATATGATTAAAATAATTAACATCCTACTCTAAGCATGCATAGATTAACATATGATTAAACTAATCAAGTACCTAATCTATGTAACTTATGTAGACTATAGAGGATGAATCAAATAAGCTCAAGTCTACTCAAGAAGTGAAAGTACATCATGTGTGTATATGCCTATCAAGTGCCTAGCATACATTCCAATTAAGTATTCATAATTAACCAATTAAACATAATGCATAATAAGAAATGTGCTCAAATACAATCACAAACACAACGATGTATAATGGTTCGACTTCGGATATAATCCACTCCCGGTTCAAGTACTCAATCCCTTTGAGCACACCGGCATTCACTAGGGAGTTTAAATCTAGTTCCTCTCAACCAAGGTGTTTTAAATTAGATCTACCCAACTGAAAAGTTTACAGGTTCCTTCCCACCTACATGTACACTCCGTATTGGTGGATCCCCTTGGAGACTTGTTTAGGCTCTACAACCAAGCCAAGGTCCTACAACCGAACCTCAATTTAGACTCCACTCATGAGTTAAGGTCCTACAATCGAATCTCAATAGTTTTAGGCTCTACAACTAAGCCAAGGTCTTACAACCGAACTTAGCGTTTACTCCCGCAGGAGGCTCCCCTTTGGAGATTCAATTCGACCCTACAACCGGGTCTAGGTCCTACAACCGAACTTATCGAGTTTGAAAACTAACTCTATACTCAATTACCATAGGAAAAAGAGTGGAACCGGACTCTTACAATTGACAACTTGTCGGATTGAGCCCCTTTATAGCACTGCTTAGGGTTGTTTGATCTCCACACTCTCATGCTTCAATAAGCTACCCTTGTGCTCCCCCGATCTTTGATGCTGCTGCGTCACCAATGCTCCAGCTCCAAGATCAACTACCTGCTTATGATGCTCAAATGGAGATGCCCAAGATGCTAGGAGGCAGGGTTTGAGATCTCTACAACTAATGGGATGGGTTGCCTAAAGAGTCTTATCTATAAGGATCTCATCATAGAGTATTGGATAAGAATATCACTATCAAGAACAATTCAATCTCTAGAGATCAAAAGAGGGACCAGTGTATCTTCATCATGAGCTTGGAATGCTTTATTCTTGTTATAAATCACAAGGAAGATGACTTACTAGGGTTAGGAATAGAGTTCTAAATGATCTTCAACAATGGTGGCTTCTATCTCCTCAAAATCCCTCTCATTTGCCCAAAAACGAATCCCCTTCCTTTTATAAGTTTTCTTCAAACGGTAAAAAACAAGCAGATTTGTGTATCTCCGATTGATCAAAAAAATGTCTGATTGATCGGATGTCACTTTCGATTGATTGGAAATCTGTTCAGAGAGTTCTCTCGAATAAATTTTGATTGATCAGAACAAGGTTTGATTGATCGGAAGGACCTCATCTGATTGATTAGAGGCACTGTCCAATTGATTAAAAATCTTTTTAGTGAATTTTTCAAGTCTTTTGGAACAAATTCTGATTGATTGGAACAACTGTCCGATGGATCGGTGTCCTATCGGAACCACTGTCCGATTGATCAGAGATCAATCGAAAACTGCTATTTGGGCTGTGTTGTTTATAGCAGCTTCCACCTCTTTTATTAGTCTAACTTATTATGTTTTTCAAGGTGTTCTAAGACTAATGATGATGACTAAGGGTATTCCTAATTGGTCCAAGTCACTTAAGAGGTTTTAAGTGTTTTGGTTCAAAGGGCTAAGGTCACCAAGGCATCTCATTTACCCATTCTTCTTTCTTGATGCTTCTTGTCCATTTGAATCTTCGGTCTTCAGCTTGCTAAGGCTCAACCGACATTACAACACATGAACTCACGTGATTAACAAATAAGGTGCACTAATATGCCACAGAAAAGTGCACTAACATAAATCAGGTTTCTCTCAACCTAGGTGTTTTAACTTGGATCTACCCTACCGGGGAGTTTACAGGTTCCTCCCAACCTACAAGTTTACACCCCTGTTGGTAGCTCCCATTGGAGACTTGTTTAGGCCCGACAAAACGTACCAATGATCGACAAACGAACTTTAAATTTATGCTTACAAACGAGCCAAGGAACTACAAACACCCTTACACTTTTAGGCTCAACAAACAAGCCAAGGATAGACAAATGAACCTAGATTGAGTTTGACAAACAAACTTTACACTTAAATCCTCACAGGAAGAGAGTGGATGGACTCAACACAAATTAATAACCTTACTTGTCGGATTTGAGCCCCGTTGATGCGCCGCTTCCGGTTGCTTGATTTTCGCTCTCCTGTACTTCAATTAGCTCCCATTTGTGTTCCCACGATCATTGATGACGCCGCTTTGCCAAGGCTTCGTCTCCAAGATCAGCTCCCTTGCATATGCATCTCCTTTAGAGATGCCCAAGGTGTTAGGAGATGGTAAATCTTCTACAAATGGTTGAAAATGGATTTCCTAGAGGAATGCACCTATTTAGATTCCTAGGTGATGTTAAGACCAAGGTTCTACCTATGATCAAGGTATCTAAACTCCTAAGAATCAAGAGGGAACAAGTCTATTCTCATTTGAACTTTGAATGCTCCAAGCTTGTGATGAATCATAAGGAAATTGGCGTGAATGGGTTAGGATTAGAGCTGCTAATGATATGCAATAGTGGTGGCTTCTAAATCCTCAAAATTCTTCTGTTATGCCTAAAACAAATCCCCTTGTATTTATAAAAAAATCTCCAATGGTCATAAAACAGGCAGAAAACGGCCGCTTCGATTCATCGGAATGCCAATTTGATTGATTGAAATGATCTTCGATATATTAAAATGGCCAGTTTGATAGATCAAAAAATTTGTCCAGAGAAATCAACAAGTTACTGGTAGAGGCAGGCAATGATCCGGGTCGAGCCGAGTTAGCCCTAGTTTGGTTTGGCTTGTTTTTGTACCACCGCAGTTTATGGATCGGTTTGGTTTAGGTTTCGGGCCGACCCATGCGGCTCGAGTTTGGTTTGCTCTAGAAAAATCTAGTTCAAGCCGGGATCGGTTTGGTCAAAAATTTCAAATCGAGCCGGGCCGAGTTCAAAAAGGCAGGGGCTCTTTTTTTCCTTGTTTATTTAATTAGAAAAGAATTTAAAAAGTTAGAAAAAAGTACAAATGTATCTTACTATATGATGTTTAACATCCTCCAAAGGAGTGCAACTTCAAAATAAACATGTGAAAGTATTTTCCAAACAAAAGTACACAGGCATAATTTTACAAGTGCAAGGAAACAGTGTGTGTTGTAGATAAATTTGGCTATGAGCAGATGATGCTCAAGAAAAATCGCAGTCGCATCCTGAACATGTGAGCAGCTCGGCTTGTGGTCGTTGAAAGGGGTCGCATCCCGAACATGTGAGCAGCTCGGCTCGTGGTCGTTGAAAGAGGTCGCATCCCGAACATGTGAGCAGCTCGGCTCGTGCTCGTTGAAAGGGGTTGCATCTCAACATGTGAGCACTCCCGAATATGAGCACTCCCGAATGTGACCACTCCCGAATATGACCACTCCCGTCATGAGCACTCCCGAATATGAGCACTCCCGAATGTGACCACTCCCGAATATGATCACTCCCGTCATGAGCATTCCCGACATATGAGCAGCTCCCATCATGTGAGCAGACCTGGTCTCTGGTCTCAATATGCGAGCACTCAACCTGGTCTCTGGTCTCTGATCTCAACCTGGTCTCTGGTCTCTGGCAAGGACGTCCCTCAGCTTAGCAAGAGGCCTGGCCTCATCTGCCTTGGTTTATCCCTCTTGATAAGATAAGGATAAAGCTTATCTCACTGATCCAAATAAGATAAGGATAAAGCTTATCTCACTGATCCGGATAAGATAAGGATAAAGCTTATCCCACTGATCCGGATAAGATAATGATTATCCCAACAAGATCCAATTAAATCTCTCCAATAATTATCTATAAAGAGGCCTCCGCACTCTCTCCAGGTATGGAATCGACCACCAGAAAAACTTCAACAATCGTTCCTTTCAGTATCCGTACTGACTTTGCCATCGGAGGGCCATAAGCCGGGCCAACCGGCGGCGGTCCTAACCTTTCTTGGTGATTACAGGTTCCCAATCCACACCATTCATCTTTGAGTGGAGATCAGACGACAAAGAATCAAAGTTGGTCCCTGACCAACATCTGTTAGCCAATTTTTGGCGATAACAGTGTGCATTCATGTATATGTATTATGTATTATCCATGTCATCATGTATATGTATTATCCAGGCTATCCATCTGTTTTACATATCATTTTCAGACATGATCCCAAAATAAAATCATATCCAAAGTTCAAGTGGATCACACCACAGGAAACAGTGTGCTTATAATCTACGTGTCGAATCAAACTGAGCTGAATCAAATCGAGCTTTGAGCCGAGCCGAGCCGAGCCGAGCCGAGCCGGTACTGCCCTAGTTTGAACTTGGTTTGTTTTTTCAAACGAGCTTAACTCGGAGGCTTGGTTTGGTTTGAACTTCCATTCGAACCAATCCAAGCCGAGCTTTTTCGAACCAATTCGAGTCGAGCTTTCGAGCTGGCTTGGTTTGTGCCCACCTCTAGTTACTGGACATATTTTTGATTGATCGAATTAAGTTTCGATATATCAAAATATTAATCTCAATGTATCGAATTGACCAATTCGATTGATCGAAGAAACTGTCTAGAGAGTTTGTTAATTGCTGGACATATTTTGATATATCGAAATGACATTTTCGATCGATCGAAGTCTCATTGAAACTGAACTCCGATGTATCAAAGACCTATCGAAAATTGTTGTTTGGGCTCGTCTAATTACAACAGCTTCCACCTCTTTTATTAACCTAATCTATCATGTTTTTCTATATGATCTAAGGCTACTAAAGATGACTAAGGGTTTTCCTAGTTGGTTCAAGTCATTTAAAGGTTTAGGGTGTTTTGGTTTTAAGGGATAGGGTTACTAAGGCATCTCATTTACCTGTTCTTCTTCCTTGATACTTGCTTGTCCACTTGAATCTTCAGTCTTCAACTTGTCAAGGTTCAACCGACATTACAACACATAAACACACGTGATTGATAAATAAGGTACACTAGTATGCTATAGAAAAGTGCACTAACAAACTGAGTGATTAACCTTAATCCGATAGAAGCCGTAAGTCAATAACACCTTGTAGAACTTGTTAAACCATGTCCTTGGGGATTGTTTTAAGCCATAAATCACTTTTTAAAGTCTACATACTCTCCTAGTCTCTCCCCTGTTCAACAAATCCAGGTAGTTGCTCCATATAGACTTCCTCAACTAAGTAGTCATGAAGGAAAGCATTCTTAACATCCATCTGATAAAGAAGCTGGTTCTTGGTAGCCACAATAGAAATCAATACTCAAATAGAGTTGAGTTTTACCAAAGGAGAAAACGTCTCCTAATAATCAAATCCCTAGGTATACATGTATCCCTAGGCTACCAAATGTGCTTTCAATCGCTTAATGGATTCATATGGGTGATACTAGATGGTGTAAACCCATCGACACCCTACAACCCTTTTTCCAAGCAGGTGATAAGTACTTGATTTTGTATAATTAATCTTAGTTGTTAAAAATATTATCAGTTGTTTTTCAGTTAATTACCCCTCATTAGATGAATTCAATGTTCAGGTGATCAAGAGAGCTTGGCAAGCACACGGGTTTGGACGGTCAAGATTGGATGACCACATGTAGGGCCAACTGAGCATTAAGC
This sequence comes from Liriodendron chinense, assembly GCA_003013855.2. Classification (NCBI taxonomy): domain Eukaryota; kingdom Viridiplantae; phylum Streptophyta; class Magnoliopsida; order Magnoliales; family Magnoliaceae; genus Liriodendron; species Liriodendron chinense. The sequence goes on from ML058384.1 coordinate 15,723,767, forward strand.
AACAAGTGGAGAATGTCTCCAAATTTCATCTCACAAGCGACCATCTCAGCCGTTCAGCTTGATCTCCACTGTTCATCCCTCACATCCAGAGACGTGGACCCTAGCGTCATCTCCACCAGTGATGAACCACCCATCTCCTACGTGCATCACCTCATCGCCGGCCATCACCTGCAACAACAAAGGGCTAGATGATTACAACCAGCAACTGGACTTCTACCAGGAGCGTTGGAAGCTCAGTCGTCCACCTCCAATGGCAACTGATCATCTCAACCATCCATCTGATGACCACATCCATCGAGTCGTCCAAGGCATGACCAGCGTTCAGTGTGCAAGCTGCAAGGTGGGGCCACACACTGCATCATTCCACCAGATCAGCGTCCAGCCCTGTGCAGACCACCACCATCGTTCAATGGCCGGCATCAAGCTCCAAGCAAACGGCAGCGTCATCCCCTCATCAATCTCTGACCATCCATTCCCAACAGCCTGGATGTCTACTCCATCTGCAGCTACTTCATCAGGATCGTCCATGTATCTCCACCGTCCAACCTTCATCCACAGCTGCAATAGTGGTGGTTCAATGCTCCATTCTCAGCCGCCCACTGCAGCACACGTGTTGTGCATCACCATCAACACCGTCCATTCATCTTTGAACGGCCAGCAGCTGCCAAGACATCCAACACATCAGATCTTAGCCGTCCATCAAAGTCGACCCATTGTTGCATGTACAACAGTGTGCACGTGCCAGCAAAAGGGGTAGCAGGCCACGTACAGTGGAAGTCCTCCAACGCAAGTGGATCCCACTGGCTTCACACGTGCAGCCTTCATCTAACGTCCACATACTAAGCTGATCACCACAGCAGGTGGACCCATCTCATGTCTAGCCGGCTACCAAAGTTCATCCAGTGAGAGTTCTTCCCAGCCGTGGCAATCCAAGCTACTTCAGATCCAACGGCCAGCAGTACTTCAATATGTATCTCCGTCGCTTTCAGCACATGCAACCAACACAACCATCCATCATGTGCACTAGCTAAGGAGCATCCTCTCACACATACGTGGGCACAAAGAGACATATCTCTCTCCCCCACACATATAAGGCTAGCATGCCACCTCACCACTCCAAGCCTAACTCCATTCCTAAACCTAAAAAGAAGAAATGGTTATATTAGAACCTAACCCAAACAAAAAAAGCAATGACACCTAGGCTTGGAGTACTTTTCATGACACCCATCATCCAAGCCTAACTCCAAGCCCAAATATAGAAAAAAATTTGCTTTAAGCTTGAAGTGCCACCTAGGCTTGGGAGCTTCTCAAAAGTCTATAAATTGAGGCATCTCCTTCTCATTTCTATATCTCATCCCATAATCTAAATTCCTCTCTTCTTTTTTTCTTTCTTTCCTTTTTGTTAAATAGAGTAGAATAGTTTTTTCTTTCTTAGTGAGTTTTAGTCTTCCATTGTAGCATGGTGGCTAAACTCCTAGCTAAGGCTAGGGGTGAAGCCTTTGAAGAAATTTGTAAGCTTTGGTTCTTTTGGTTCAACATGGTGGTGTGAATGTTGGAGTTCTCTTTGGTTGATTGATTTAGTTATCCACCACATCGGCGGAAGCTATTGTTGTGCACAACCCTTGATCCATCGTCAACTCTAGGCACGATGGATGCTTGGATTCCCCTGCACATCAATTAACTAGTTCACGATTGATAGAGTCCTTTGATCTATCGTCGACTTCGGGCACAATGGATGCTTTGGATTCCTTACAGTCATCGAGCTAGTGCAGGTAAAGTCATTGATCTGTAAAATCCTTTGATCCATTATAGACTCCAGGCATATTGGATGCTTTAGATTCCTTGCGATCGATAGACGAGATCTTACGGTTGGATCAATCAATTAAAGCCGTCTATCTTGTAAGTATGCATTTGATCATATGATTTGTGATCTTATCGATTGACTTTTTGACAAAGTTTTTAATCTGTATAATTTCTTAATCCATTGTCGACTCCGGGCACAGTGAATGCATGAAATTCCTTGCGATCAACTAACAAGTGCTTCATAGTCAGATTAATCTGTTCAGATCGCCATCTTTTATGAAATATGCAAGTGGTTTAACCGTTTCATCTTACGATTGGAACAAATCTTTATTTGATTCTAGTTGAGTTATAGTTGGACCAATGAATCAAGCCTTGTGAATTAATCAAAGGTGGATCCCTGATGCCTTAGCCCATTTTCTATTTTTGTCTTTCATTACACACAACTTGGTCCACTCTCGTGGATAATTCAAATTTCATCTTTCCCACCTAAACTAATTCCTCTAAGTGTTCTTAACCTCAATCCTTATCGTTCGACCTCGGTCTCATCGAGTATTTTACTACTTCATTACCTGCAGTTAGATGTGCAATCTTCGGATTGTAGCAACAGACAAATCAACCAACTCCCATATATGGGTCTAGTACATAGCAACCATCTCATCCTCCATTGCCTTACGCCAACTAGGATTGCCAGTGCATCATGATAATTTGAGGGCATAGATACATGTGACAGAGATAGAGTGGATGCATGAAAGGAAGAACTTAAGTGATGATAAGAAATGAATTGAGAGATGGGATGGTGGGTGCAAGATTTAATACCTTTTCTAAATACAATAAGGAGATCTAGATCAACCAAAGTAAAGGATGGACCTACAAGTTAGGGTGAAGATTGAAGGGTGCATAAATAAGGAGGAACATCAACTTCTCCAGCAGATTTTGGCTGTGTAGTAGTAGAGTCGGTAGGTACAGAAAGATCAACACCAAATGAGGGAGGGCAACTCCCCCTTACCATTGGTAAGGGTCAAATAAGGAGAGTCCTCAAAGAACGTGACATTGACACTCACATATAAAAAACGAGGAATGGGTCAAAACACCTATACCCTTTTGTGTATGAGAGTATCTAAGAAACACACACTTAACTGCTATGGTATCAAGTTGTCACTGCCAAGTCCAAACTTATGAATAAAGAAAATGCACCCAAATACATGAGAAAGTAATGAAAAAGGTTCTAAGTTAGGAAGCATGATAGAAAAACGTGTTTTTCTATTCAACACTACGAACGATAAATGATTAATGAGGTGATAAGCAGTGAGAATGGCATACCCTAAAAAATGTTTAGGAACATGCATATGGGTGAGTAAAGATCTGGCCACCTCCTATAGTGTCAAAATTTTCTTTTAGCTACCCCGTTTTGTTGTAGAATATAGAAAAATGAAGTTTGGTGTAAAATGCCAGATGGGGCCAAATATCCCTGGAAGGAACATTAGTTTGAAATTGATTTTAAATCTCACGATGAAATAATCGAAAAATAGCAAAAACTTCAGACCGGTCTTTCATTAGATACACCCAAGTCACATGCGAGTAATCATCAATAAAAGTAATAAAATATTAAAAATTATTAAAACTTGGGATCCGCATGGGACCTCACACATCTGAGTGCACTAAATAAAAAAGGAACAGAATATCTAATATTATGTCTTAAAAGAAAAGATGAATGATGTTGTTTTGCCAACTTACATTCCTCACAATTAATTGAATTAACTAAAGATAATGAAGGGACTAAAAGTTTTAAAGACTTCAAAGAATGGTGACCTAATCAAATATATCATTGTAGAGGTGATATGATGGCATGAAGTACAACACTAGAAATTCTTAAATCAAATTAGTAAAGTCCACATGATTCATTACCCTACCAATCTTCCTCCTCGTCTGTAGGTCCTGAAATAAACACTGAGAAGGATAGAATGTCACTAAATAATTTAGGTATTTTGTTAATTAGCTCATAAACATAAGATTAGTGGGTACATAAATAACTAAAGATAATGACAAGGTGGAATTAGGACGAGTAACACCCTTACCTTGGACTTTAGATAAGGATCCATTAACAAGGGTAATAGAGGGACGTGATGGTGATGTGGTTAGTTGGGTAAGGAAATGGTATGTACCTATCATATAATCCATGGCCTTTAAGTCAATTATCCAAGGGGTAGAATCAGAGGACACAACAAGAGTATTGCCTATGTCAGCTAGAGTAGTAGTGGAGCTAGATGGAACTATTGTTGCCTTGTGCCTACCCATCATTCACTCATATGCATCATGAGGGACTATGATGGTGATTGAATCACTTGCAAAAGTAGGGTTAGAAGTATCAATAGAGGGTCCACTATCTAGATACAATGCCTAGTTAGCCACGAGAGGCCTGGGAGGTCAACCATGAAGAGGTCAAAATCTGTCAACGGTGTGATTCGTCCTCTTGCTGTACGTGCAGAAGTGCAGTTGTCCAATGAGGTTGGAAGAGAAATTACGTCCATGGCCACATCCAATACCGGGTCCCCCTTGTTCTCCCATGCAATCACCCTGACCTCCAAAAGCGTTCACAAAAGCCAAGGACCGTGTAATTAAGTAAATTGAGATTGGGGGTTATGCTTTACACCTCTCTCTCTAATTTATATTAATAAGCTAATTAGAGAAAACATATGGTAGTCTGTAGGACAATTGACGTGGGACATCGGGCCTATCAATATGATGCGGAATGAAACTAAAGCGGAAATGTATAACGATGAAGAATTAAATTAAAATTTCTCAAATCTTATGTGCGAAAGTTCAATTAGGAAATACATCATGCACCACAACCATAAACCACACGCATGTAATAAAGGAACTACAAAATCTCAAAGACCGAGACCTATGAAAGGTAGAACTTTCATGTCCAACCATAGGGTTAATCCTAAAATAAAAGGAATGGGTTCTAGGGTTCGTATAGTATGGCTGCAATTAGGGATTAATGGGAATTAGGGTTAGGGTTTATGTGATTTAGAAATTAAGGATTTGGGGATTTTGGGCTATGGGAAGGTTGAAAATTGGATTTGGGTGAAAGGGGATGTTCGGATTTGAAAGTGGTGTGAGGTTAGGTTAGTTTTGAAGGATTCAAATGGAAAAAAGTTATGATTTTGGGGGAAAAAAAGTTTAAGATCGCGTGGGCCTATGCCGAATGAAAAAAGGTTCAAGGGTTGAGGGTTTTGACTTCAGATTCAAGAAAAATTAAAAGATTTATCAGTCGGATGAAAGTAAACAATCAAAATACCTGGATTAGTATAGAAGAAGAAGGATAGTCGGCATCACACCAAAAAGGGCTCTAATCACTGAAGGGTTCGTACTCATCTCAAGCTACGAAAGGCTTTCTCTCAATATTCAATATAACATCATAAAAAATAAAGTTTCTAACAAAGCTTATATAATCAACGTCTAGAAAAAGTGCATTAAGGTGCCTGAACAATAAAAAATAACAAAACGAAAAAAATAGTCTGCGTGCGCAGTCGGATCGTTCGACAAAACCACCGGACGATCCGACAAAACCCAAAATTATGACATCTGGTCCTGTCTGCTGGTCATGCTGCTTTGCTCTGCTACATGGTCCTCCCTCTCACATAGTCCTTAAATGTCATTGAACCATAACGAGATCGGTGTGACATGTCTCCTATGCTGGTACACTCGAGAAAAAGAACATGATGGTCTGATGACCCCATCAACAACCAAAATACAGTGTTCCCACTTCAAAAAAAACTTATGATGATAGAAGAGGTTTTATGTATGTGTAGTGATGGGACCAAAACTTTATTTTATAAGAATTAGGGTTGGAGTAGTTCAACCCATCACAACTACTCCTACATTCTCCACACTGTAAGAGTCAATCTCTCTCTGAAGCACTATGCATACATAGAATAGTTCAAGCATATCAACCTTTAGGTATTTGAAAAAATCACCTACTTTGGAGCCCATTGGTACAATTAGTCCAACTAATCTAATGGTCAAATCCAAATTAATTGATCATGTTAAGCTTATCAAATAAAAGCCTTAGGTTTTTCTCACTTGGGCTATATAATCAATATATAATATATTTATTTGAAACCTTTTAATACGTACTCACTAAATTTTAAAATCACTACCGTTGGCTAATACAAGCAACACTTCTTAGATTTCATCATCAAGACCATTAATATTGAGTTTAATGGTCATTACAATATTTAATCTTTTCAAAATGAGGTGAATTACGGTCACAAATACTATTAATCTCAACGACATAGATCTAAAACATGAAACTGTGGTATGGAGATTGTACGCTTAATGCGATAACAATTGTCTATATCTAATCGTCTTGTTGTCTTTATTAAGAGCTTTATATGTATCCAATGACACAAAGTTATGCTTACTCATAATATATGTAGACACCAAAAGAGAAGTAAGAAATAAACTATACAACAAAATCATTAATAATGAGAACTCTAAATATATGTATGTAAATCAAATCAAACTAAATTCTCATTAAATAAATACATCTATGGAATCAACAACTCTCATAAATGTCATGCTCCTTCAATTGTAGCATAAGAAGGCCTTTAGTGAGTGGATCCCCTATTATTTACTTCGTGCCAATGAACTCTATAGACACTTGACGATTCAATACCATTTCCTTTACAATAAAGTACTTTATGTTAATGCGCTTTGACCTACATAAATGTTTGTTGTTATTAGAGAAGTTAACTATAGCTGAATTATCACATAAAATTCTTAATGATTTTAGGATAGCTCTATAACTTGTAAACTGGAGAAATTTTTTTTGGAAGCCATTTCACTTGATTTATGGCTTTGTGATAAGTTGCATATTCAACTTCTATAGCAAATAAGATTGTCATAGACTATTTTATGATTTTTCATAGTATAATTCCACTAACCATCATGAAAACGTAGCTAGAAGTGGACTTCTTACTGTTGAATTCATGCTTGTATATCCAAAGAATTTCAGATGGTCGAATCTTCTTTATGTGAGTGTGAAGTTATTTGTCTGTTGTAAGTATTGTAACACTTTCTTTGCAATTATCCGATGATGCATCACTAGATTGCAAATACACCTAACCCATATTCCAATTGCAAAAGGGATATCCAGACATGTACTGACTTGAGCATACATGATGCTCCATACTGCTAAAGTATAAGGAATATATTTCATTTGATTATTTTTTAGTTCATTCTTAGGGCATTGAAATCAGACTAATTTATCGTCATTTATTATAAGTGCTTGGCTATGAGTATAATATTGAATGTCGAATATTTAGAAAATCCTATCGATATAAGCCTTTTATGACAAGGCAAGTAGTCTACGTGATCTATAATATCATATTTTAATGTCAATGACTAAAGCGTCACCAAGATCTTCTCTTTTAGAATTTTGAGATAATTTTTTTTAGTTTCATGCAATATTTCAATGCCATTACTGCATAATAAATATTATCAATATATAAAAGTAATTTATAAATTTTCTCCAACTAATTTTTGCATAAATACTATCAACATTGTTTTTCACAAAGCCAAATGGAAAAATTACTTCATGAGATTTTAGGTACTACTACCATGATACCTATTTCAACTATAAATGGATTTACTAAGTTTATAAATCAAATATTTTGAGCCATTAGCTACAAAACTTTCTAGTTGCTTTATATATACTAATGTAAGACATGCCACAGATGTATTCTTAGCACGGTTGGACCGAAAGAAGCCTAAACGAAAGTGGAAGTAGTCCATTAGAACTAGACCCAATTTAATGTAGGGTATAACATAACTGGGTCATATGCATGTTTAGTTTGAAGAAATTCATTTCGGATATGAAATTTCGTTGTTCGAAGTTTTGATTGTAAAAGAGCCGTGACTTTTAATCCAGGCATCGTCAAGAAACACACAACCAATTGATCTTTATGTAACAATGATTTTGGGGTCAACCTCTATTTTACAAGAAAATAAACGCTTCCAGTTCAAAATTGCAATTTTAAGAAAATTTACTAGTTTTAGTAATTTTTATTTTTGTTATCTCCTTATTTTTAGAGTTTTAGGATTTTTGTCCTTTTAAAAAAATATTACTCTTAATAATGTTAGTAATGCTCCGATAAGATTTATATATGGACGTTACACCCAGATTCATAGCTCAAGTGGTAGACCGAATGAAGATAGCCTTGTTTCAACACTAAGGTCATGGTATCAATTCCCATAGTGGGGGTGGCTAACATTGTGCTAGTGCACTTTTCTGTAGAATACTAGTGCACCTTATTTATTAATTACATAGGCCAGTGAGTTTATGTGTTGGTTGAGCCCAAAGAAGATAAAGACCGAAGACTCAAGTAGACTTGCTGTATCAAGGAAGAATAAACAGGTAAATGAGATGCCTTGGTGAGCCTTGAACCTTGAACCTATAAAAAAAAAAAAAAAAAAAAAAACCTCTAGATGGCATGACCCCATATGTAAACTTTTAGTCATCTTAGATTGGCCTTTAGGTGTCTCAAAAGATCACCCAAAGATAATACTAAGAGGTTGCATGAGCTACTGGAAATAAGACAAACCAAACAACAATTCTCATAAATGTGGCGACCGGTTGTGAGATTAGCCGACCGATCGTCAGAGGCAAAAAATGGGACATCAATCATACTCAAGTCCCTAGTCAAATTCGATCGTTCATTAGCTGGTCAAGGATCGATCATCGACTGATCGTAGTTGAGCGATGACCGGTCGTGAACTAGCTGTTTCCAGCCATTTTAAATTCCTTGGAGCTTTCTTTATATAAAGGCTGGGCTTGGTTTAGAATCTAAGTAGAGAGGATTTAGTGCATTAGAAGCCACCCACATTGCACATACTATTAAGCTCTAATCTTAACCATTTCAAGCCATCTTCCTTATGTTTGATTACACGATGGAGTATTCAAAAGCTCAATTGAAGATGGACTCTCTCTCTTAATCTCTAGATGTTTAGGCACCTTGAGCATAAGTAGATCCTTTGTCTAAACCCCTCTAGAGATCCAATTAGGTGAAATTCCTCTAGGAAAAATAAATTCTACTAGTTGTAGAGAATTCACACCACCTCCTATCACCTTGGTCATGTTAAGAGCAATACAAGCAAGGTGATTGATCGTTAGAGCTGATGCATTAGCGACGCATTGACAACATGATCGGGGGAGCATTGGGGAGCTGATTGAAGTATGGAAGAGCGGAGATCAAGCAACCCAAGCGGCACTACAAAAAGGGCTCAATTTGACAAGTGTCAATTGTAAGAATCCGGTTGCACTCTTTCATTGTGGATGATTGAGTGTTAGAGTTTGTAATCAAACTCGATCAAGTCTCCAAGAGAAGCCTTCAGTAGGAGTGTATGCTAGGTTTTAGGATTAGAACTGAAGGGTTGAGAGAATCCTTGTCAAACTCTTGGGTTGGATGGAACCCGTAAAAATCTTGGTTGAGAGATGAACTAGTAAAATCTCCGTCATAGGTTGGGAGTAACCGTGTTAAACTCCCCGGTAGGGTGGAACTGATTTAAAACACCTAGGTTGGGAGGAACCTGATTTAAACTCCCTAGTGAAATTCGCTGTGTTCAAGGGATGAGTACGTGAGCCGAGACTAGAGTAGGAAAATCGAACCACTATACATGATTGTGTTTGAGATCGTCATTTGAGTCATTTCTATGCTTGCGTTGTCTTTAATTATTAATTATTTGAATGCTTGAATGGAATGTATGCTATGTATTGCTAGGTAGATTCTCATACACATGTTGTAGTTTCACTTCTAGACTTTGATTAGTATATCATTGTAGTCTAGATAAATGCACATTGATTAGAAGCTCAATATGTTGCATCATTATAATCGATGTGCCTAGGCTAGTTTGCTTAAATGCTTATTTCTTGCTAGCCTTTGTGATTGAACCAACTTAAGCTTGGAAGCTAAGTGTTCTTATTTAATTAATTTATTATTGCTAATTAGTTTAATTAGACAAGAGATTTTTAAAATGATTTTAAAACGGTCCTAATCACCCCCCTTAGGACTTAGCCGTAGTTCTAAATTCTGCTCTAAGCTTCCGCACATAACGTAGGGTGTCGAGTTAGACAATCCAGCATAATTCAATTGGTTTCAAAGTAGGTTGCTCTTTAAAGACTTAACCGTCTAGAGTAAGATCTGATACCGGAGCTTAAGCACTATGACTACCAAGAGGGGAGTAGTTTTATCACTTATCTACAATTTTTTAATGGGTCAAATTATTTTTATTGGAAGGCCCAAATGCAGATATTTTTAATGTCCATAGAACCCCCAGTCTAGCACACTATTATACAAGGTTAGACCACATCGGTGGAAATGGTGGAACGACATGGAGTTGCGATCTCCCAATTCAAACCAATGGAGAATTGGAATGTTCGATAAACGTCTCTTTGTGGCTACAATGCAATATTTTCTACTGTCTTATCCGATGAATTTAATCGTATATGTAATTATGAGACTAGCAAATCAGCTTCGGAGATCCTTACGACGACACACAAAGGGACGTCTACTATCAAACGTTCCAAATTGCAACTCCCCACTACATAATTTGAAAATATTAAAATGAGTGAGGATGAAACTTTTATGGAATTTTATGCTAGATTGAATTATATTTACAATTTCATGTTTGGCTTAGGAGAATGGGTTCCAGATGAGAGAATTTGTAGAAAAATCCTTAGGTCCCTTCCGAAGAGATTTAACTCCAAAGTTATTGCCTTATAAGACTGTAAAGACAAATAATATGAGAGTAAAAGAACTATTAGGTTCCCTACAAACATATGAATTATACTTTAAGGCCCCCTCTAAGAAAAAAATCATCGCCTTGAAGACTTCACATAAGTGTTCACATAGGTAAAAATAAATTGAGAGTGAGTCTTCTAAAGATAGTGATGATGAGGAAGAAGAATTAAACAAGAAATTTAAGAGATTCCTCAAATTTTGAAAGAGGAAAGAGTTATGATAAGAAGGATGAGAAGGGTGAGAAATTTAAAGGGAAATCGTCTAAATTCAATCTCGTCCATTGTTACAACTATAATGAATATGATCATGTTGCCAATGAATGCCCAACCAAGCCTAAAAGAAAAGTTAAGAAGGTTATGGAAGCAAATGAGATGATACAGAGGAGTTAAAATCTGAATCTGATGACTCCACTAGTGATGGTAGTAAAAAACTAGCGAGAATTCTCATGGCTTCCACCACTACCTCTCTTCCTCCTAATCTAAGAGAAGATCCTAACCATTATCCCTTCTAAGTGAAGGAGTTCCCAACCCCTCCTCATTTGCTAAATTTCATGAGGGAGTTGTGAAAATCAGTTGCCCTTAAGAAGATCAAACTTAAAATAGTTGGTAATGTTAGCTAGAATCTAGATTCTATAGGTAAATCTGAGGATTTTAGCCTCATTTCTATGCTTATGGGCAAATTAGAGGATTCAAGCCTCATTAGCCCACCTTGATAGTTTAGCCTTGTTTTAGATTGATATCTTTATTTTGTTAAACTGTCATCTTGCTTAGATTAACATAATCTTGCTGAATTATGTGCTTAATTGTATGTTAATCTATGCCTTAGTCATTACGCCTTCATGCTTATCTAGAATGACCTATTCAACATGATCACCTATGCTTAGATATGTACATTTTCTTATTGATTATGTTCCATACATGCTCCATGTTTTAATGTTCATGCAACCCCATACTCTCCTAGTTAGCATGTGCTTATAGTTAAAACTGCGAGACTTTAATCTCTTCTCAATTTCCTTAATTGGTGCACCATTAAGGGGGAGAGCTTGGTTTGTTAATTGTTGAAAAAAGGAGGAAAAAGATCAAGTCTCACCAAAACAAGTTTACTATATTTTGTATTGTAGGATTGATAGGTTATGGGGGAGCAATTGAAGAGGAGCTTGCTTAGTTTGTACATGTCTAAAGTCTGTATTTCATTTGAATATCAATGTAATCTTGTACATGTACTTTATTTTAGTAGGTTAGGTTTTTGTTAAATAATTGATAAAGGGAGAGATTATTAGTGCACTTTTCTATAGCATACTAGTGCACCTTATTTGCCAATTATGTAAGTCAGTGAGTCTAGGTGTTGGTTGAGCCCAAAGAAGATGAAGACCGAAGAAGAAACAGGTAAATAAGATGCCTTGGTGAGTTTTGAACCTTGAACCTAAACCAAAATCAAACCTCTAGATGGCATGACCCCATAGGTAAACTTTTAATAATCTTAGATTGGCCTTAGGTGCCCCAAAAGATCACCCAAAGATAGGCCCAAAAGATTGCATGAGTTGTTGGAGACAAGATAAACCAAACAGCAATTCTCATGAGTGTGACGACCGGTCGTGAGCTTTGGCTGACCAGTCGTTAGAGGAAAAAAATGGGATAGCAATCAGACTCAAGTCCCTGGCCAAATTCCACTAGTCATTAGCTGCTCGAGGACCAATTACTCAGGGCTGTTTTTGGGGATAGCAAGACTCATCCGTCTTAAGCCCTTTTAGGATCGGTCTTGGCTTATAGCCTACCGATCAAGGAACCCTCACGACCGGCCGCAGTTGAGCAATGACTAGTCATGAACTAGCCATTTTTAGCCGTATTGTATCCGTTGGAGCTTTCTTTATATAAATGCTGGGCTTGGTTTAGGGTCTAAGTAGAGAGGATTTAGTGCATTAGAAGCCACCCACATTGCCCATATTATTAGGCTTTAATCCTAACCATTCCAAGCCATCTTCCTTGTGTTTAATCACAAGATGGAGCATTTAAAAGCTCAATTGAAGATGAACTTGCTATTTCTTGATCTTTAGATATTTAGGCACCTTGACCATACGTAGATCATTTATCTAAACCCCTCTAGAGATCTAATTAGGTGGAATTCCTCTAAGTAACCAAATCTTATTAGTTGTAGAGAATTCACACCACCTCCTATCACTTTAGGCATCTTAAGAGCAACACAAGGAAAGTGATTGATCGTTGGAGCTGAGGTATTAGGGATGCATCGACAACCTGATCGGGAGAGCATTGAGGAGCTAATTGAAGCATGAGAGTGTGAAGATCAAGCAACCCAAGCGGCACTGCAAAAGGGGCTCAATTCGACAAGTGTCAATTGTAAGAGTCCAAGTGTACTATTTTCTTGTGGATGATTGAGTGTGAGAGTTTAGAATAAAACTTAATTAAGTCTCCAAGAGGAGCCTCCGGTGGAAGTGTACGCTAGGTTCTGGGATTAGAACTGAAGGGTTGAGAGGATCCTCGTCAAACTCTTAAGTTAGATGGAACCCGTAAACATCTTGGTTAAGAGATCAACCATTAAAATTTTCATCATAGGTTGGTAGGAACTTTGTTAAACTCCCTGATAGGGTGGAACCGATTTAAAACACCTAGCTTGAGAGGAACCTGATTTAAACTCCCTAGTAAAATTTGGTGCGCTCAAGGGATGAGTATGTAAGCCGGAAGTGGAGTAGGAAAATCGAAGCACTATACATGATTGTGTTTGAGATTGTCATTTGACCCACTTCTATCCTTGCATTGTCTTTAATTATTAATTATATGAATGCTTGAATGAAATATATGCTATGCATTGTTAAGTAGATTCTTATACACATGTTGTAGTTTTAGTTCTAGATTAGGTGCTTGATTAGTATATCCTTGTAGTCTAGATAAATGCACATTGATTAGAAGCTCAACATGTTGCATCATTATAATTTATGTCCTTAAGCTAGTTTGCTTAAATGCTTATTTCTTAATAGCCTTTGTAATTAAACTCACTTAAGCTTGGAAGCTAAGTGTTCTTGTTTAATTAGCTTGTTATTGCTAATTAGTTTAATTAGACAAAAAGTTTTTAAAAATGATTTTAAAATGATCTTAATTACCCTCCCTCTAAGACTTAAGTGTTGTTTGGTAAACTGAAAATTAAAGTGCTGAATTTAAGTACTTATGAGTACTAAAAAATCCGTTTGGTAATTTGTTCGAAAAAAGTGTTTATGTCTGAAAATAAGTACTTTTTTCACAAAAACTTGTTTGGTGAAAATAAACCACAAATATCTGAAAATTAGCAATTTGTCATATTTGCCCCTATTGTCTCAATTCCTATCTTTTAGAGGATATAACCAAAATATGTTATTGCCTTGCCACCAAATTTGACATAGCTATGCCCCATCCACATACATCTCTCAAACATGACACCTCAATTAATGGGTTTACTCCAGCTTGCCCTACCTCTCAATTAATGCCTTATGCCACAAGAACTAGCTTTGTGGCTGAGACCTTGACCATAAGGGCCCATCTTGATGTGTGCATTGTATATCCATGCAGTTCATTTGTTTTTCTAGCTTATTTTAGACTATTCCCCCCCCCCCCCAAAAAAAAAGAAGAAAATTTCAGGTGGAAAACACGATAAGAAACCATGTTTATTGACCATTAAAATCCTTTTGTGGGCCACAAAAGTTTTAGATCAAGCTGATATTTTTTCCCCTTATCTAAGACTATGAGACCTTATCAATGGGTTGAATGGTGAATAAGCATTACAGTAAACGATAGGAAGGTTTTAATGGCAAGTGTTCAATGATCACTGTTCCCTACGGTGTGGTCCACCTGAAATTTGTATCTACTTCATTTTTAGGAAGATATCGTAAAATAAGCTGAAAAAACAAATGGACGATGTAGATGTACAATGTATGTATATACGAGGTGGGCTCTAAGGTCAGGGTCTCATGTACATCACTGGTTCCGGGTCACGCTCGCAATTCACGCCACCAAATTCGCTGGGGAGACCCTGGATCCACCGAGGTGGGTGGGACCCTGACTGTGGGACCTACTGTCATGTATTTGATTAAATCCATGTTGTCCATCTATATTGAATGCTCATTTTTGGGTGTGATCCAAAAATGAAGTAGTTCCAAATCCAGTGGAATCCATAAAGTTTTTTATGGTGGGATTCAATCACGACTGTTTCCGGTAGTGTGGTCCACCTAAGATTTAAGTCACCTTCATTTTTTTATCATGTCCTAAGCTGACTTTTCAAAATGGTTGGACGACGTAGTTTTAAGTAACCTACATCACAGTGGGTTCGGCAAGTTAGGTGGGTGGATCCACGAATCCATTGAAGAGGTCACACCCTCCAGTTTCGTCCAGTGGAAGCGGATGCGGATTGCTTTGTAATATTGCTCTTCATGGGGGATTAGACAATGCTCTATGGGGCCCTACCATGATGTATGTGTTTTATCCACTTCATTCATTTAATTTTTTCAGATTATTTTAGGACATGAGCCCATAATTCAGGCAAATCCAAATCTTATGTGGACTGTACCACAGGAAACCTAGTGATTGACGCCCATCATTAAATTTTTTTGGGGACATAACTCTAGAAGATGAGGCTGATAATTGTCGTTTCCCTTAATCTAAGTGTTCCTAACATAATCAACAGGTTGGATGGCAAATAAATATTACAGTTAGCCTTAGGGAGTTTTTAATGGCTGGCGTTCTGTCATGACTGTTTTCCTGTAGTTTGGTCTACGTGAGACTTGAATTTGCCTTATTTTTAGGATCATGCCAAAAATTATTTATAAAAAATAAATGGATGGCATGGATACATGCGTACATCAAAATGGGTTCCACATAGTATTGTCCATTAGCCACACGACACTAAGCAATCTGTCTCCAGTTCTATATGTAGCGCACCACCGAGATTTTTTGTTGAAAATACCATTTTTTGTGGGCCTTTTTATGATGTATGTGTTATATCCAATCCGTTCATCCATTTAGTGAGATCATTTTTGGGCATGAACCCAAAAGTGAGACAAATCCAAGGTTCAAGTGGACCACATCACTTAAAACAATGAAATTGAATGTCTACATTTTAGAACATCTCGGGAGTTAATGAAGTTGCAGATTAATCAATTATTTATTTTTTTCCCCTTTATTCAAGTCCTTGTGACCTTATAAACGGTATAGATAATAAATAAACATTTGTATAAAAAGAGTGATTTGAGAAAGATTTGGTGTGGGATGGTTAAGAATTATTTTTTCCTTCGAAAAAGAGGAAATTTAGTTTTGAATGAAGGGTAATCTTGTCATTTATAAAAGTTGGTAAGGATATTTTGGTCAAAATTGATCAAAAAATTGAAAGGAAATCACTTACCACATTCAGTTATAAGTTTTAAGTCAATGAGCCGTGGCTGAAAAAAAAACCCGTAAAATTTAAGTGATTTTTTCAATTAAGTACTTAATATCTTTTCATTACCAAATGGTCTGAATTATCAAAACCACTGAAAATAACATATTTCAGTGATAAGTTCTAAACTTAAGTTTTACCAAAAACACCCGTAGCCGTAGTTTTAAGCTCTGCTCTAAGCTTCCAGATGTAGCATAGAGTGTCGTGTTAGTCGATTCGACACAATTTTACATTGCAATGTGACTAATAGGGGGGTGGGTGTACTAACACTGGGGTGTGTGTACTAACTAAAACTAAAAGGAAAAAAGTTTATGTGGACGTTTCTATTTCTGGCAAATTAGGCTTTAGAAGAATTATGCTATTTCGAGTAATTTCTAAACGATTTAAGAAATTAGGTTTTAGAAGAGTTTTGCAATTTTGGATAATTTTGATTTACATTTTGAGTTTTTTATTAGTGGTGTAATTGAGAAATCATACATACATTATTCAATAAAATAATCAAATTTTCAATCTTAATTTTATAGGGACTCAAGAACTCTCCTTGTAGATTCAAGGTTTTAATCACTTGAGAAAGACAATGATTTTTCTCTTATTGTTTCATGCTCTTTCCTACGTCATATACGCTTTCATTTAGATTTCTATTAAGAATACAGTTTTAATATCAATTTGATGTAGTTCTAAATCCATATGAATCAGAAGAGTCATTATAATCCTAAAAGAGTCTTTCTTTGTATTCAAGAAAACGTCTTCTTAAAATCAATACCTTGTTGTTGGTTAAAACCCTTATTAAGTAATATGGCTTTATATCTTTCAATATTACCCTTAAAGTCCCACTTAATTTAAATACCTATTTACGACCGATCGAATTAATTTCTTTAATAGTTCAACTAGATTCTAGACTTTCCTGTATTAAATGAATTTTAATTCATCTTTTATGAGATCAAATAATTAAGAAGACTTAGCACTTTATTTGGTTAGTGAAAATGATACAAGATCATTTTTCCGCCATAACGTTAAATTTGTGCTCCTATAAATAGATGACATAGTTGTTAGAGATTACGTTTCTCCTCTTTCTATGATCATCTAAATGATTTATAATTATGAACTGAGTTTTGTATTTCCTTTTTAGTGGGTATATTTGAGGTTCTACATAGCGATCCGCAATAGTTTTAGGTTTGGTTGTAGGATGAACCTATGTAACTTAAGATAACTATGGTGGAAATCACAGTCTCCTCTTACTCAAATACAACATTTCTTAAGGGCCTATTTGATTTTCTATTTCTCAGGTAAATCTAATGTAAATGTATAATGATTATTTCCCGAGTATTTACTACCCCTTTCCCTATATATGATTTGATTCCCTACTTTTCTATTCCTAAAATCGTGGAGAATTGTGAAATATAGGTGGGGCCCACCGTGATGTATGTGGCTTATCCACGCCATTCATCTATTTTGCCAAATGAACATGAGGCATGGAAAAAAAAAATGAGTCGAATCCTATCCTTTGGTAGACCACACCTCAGGAAAAAGGGAATCTAACACTTACCGTTAAAAACTTCTTACTGCCACTGTTTCTTATGGTGTGGGCCACTTGAATGTTGGAACTGCCTCATTTTTTTGCTCATGTCTCAAAATATTCAATTAAAACTAATGGACAGAGTGAATATATCATATATATCACGGTGGGGCCCATAATTTTAAAATACTTCTTTTGGACCGATTTTTGATGTAGGAATTACACCGAATTTCAAACGGGGTAAAGAAGTAATAATGGGTTATTTCCAGGGAATTTTCATTTCCCAGGAAAATCAAATAGGCCTTAAGTTTATACTCTAGCTATTTTCAGTGACTTCAATAAACTTTGGCATTTCTAGTCTCCACAATCCCAGTGGAGTTTAGAAAGGATAATAGAATAAAAAATATTTTGAGTTTTTTAATATCCAATAAAGAAACAATCAACTATCCTAAAGTTAAGTGTTTTTTTTTTTTATACAAATTGTAGAGCTTGGCTTTTGAAAAATAGCCCCGTACATGAAAATATCATAAATTGGGTTTTTACCAATTGACATTTCAGATGAATTTTTCAATACATCCTTGCTCAGGACTCGATTAAAGATATAAATTATAATTTTGATCATGTCACTCCACAGAGATTCTGGCGACGTAGAATTATTAATCATACTGTGCACCTTGTCCTTTAGGATACGATTATGCCTTTCAAGTATACCATTATGCTATGATGTTTTAGGCATGGTATATTGGGTGATGATGCCGCAATTTTGCAGGAATTTAGTAAAAATGCCCTAAATTTTTCCTTGATTCTTCATCTCCCATAACATTCACCACTATGGTTAGATTTGATGACTTCGATTTTTTTTATTGAGTTGATTATTAATTTTAGCTTTATAAATATTAAATTTATCCATGACATCTGGTTTATCATATAAGTATCTATAGCAAAAGTAATGTATGAAGGCAATAAAATACTTCTACCCATTCGAAGATGCAATAAGAAACGGCTTATAGATGTTGTATATATCTGTAACGCCCTAGAAATTTCAATCCTTGAGCCTTGAAAGTACTCGAGCGCTTCTAGAAATTTTTCTATTTTAATTCTCAAATGAGAATGCATACGTCTGATTTAGAACCAATAATCGAGAAGATTTGTACATGAAACCCTAATTTGAATGATTCGATTTGATCGAAATCTCGTAAGCAATTTAGACACATCAATCTAACCGTACATTCTTTGTTAGATATCATGGATAGCTACGGATTCCTTTTAAATTGTCAAATCCTAAATCCGATCCGTTAATCAATGAATCTCAATCTATGATTTACTAAAATCACAATGGATTAACCTATGTAACCGACTCACAATGCAGATCCACCTTAAACTACCCTAATCAGTGAATCAAATCTCGATTATCCTGAGTTTAGAAATCGATTTGACAAAATAGCCCTTTTGACATGTAAAACCATACGAATGAGATTAACCGCCTTTAACCTACAAATAAATGCACCCCGTATATCACATCATATACCTAGCTTGCCCACTACAACCTAGTGAAAGGATTCACTAAACTCTGTTCTCTAAATCATCCAATTGGTGTCCCGAAAACCTAGAACAGCTATAGACCGTTCGTTAGTGGGCCGTTGATCACGAATCTACGCAGAATCGATTGCCTTAGTGGGCTTGACCTTTCCCCTATATCAGATACCCGACACCCTATCCCGAACTGCACAACTTAGATCAAGACCTAAGAGGGTGAGTTGTGTGACTCACCTCAACCTTGGACCATCTGGAACTATAAATACCATGCCCATTTGAGAATTCCATTTCAGATGGAATTTGGAAGATTTCTAGGATTTTGCTTAGGGATTTGCTTGGAGCTTCCAATCCAGTTGTCGTCGCTCCCAAGTGATCGATGTCGGCCGTCCATCATGGGTAATATACCGTCCTAAGTGTTGAATTTCATATTGAAATTGATTCTTTCTTGCTCCAATCCATTTCTTTTCGAATCTGTGTAGGATTTTCAGTTGTTCCTTCGAATCATTCGTTCTAGACATTGTTAGCGTGTAAATTCACCAACACAGGTGAGGACTATTCTTTTAAGTTGGCTATTATCAGCCCATGAGGGTTCCAAATAGTGAAAATTGGGTTTTTCTTGAATTCCATTCAAAGTTAAGTACCGAATGATTTATGTTTATGATTGATGTTCTGTATGTGTTGATTAATTAAATGCTTACTTCGATGTATGAATTGATTACCCATTTGATGTGTTGTGCATATCAAGTGTTTGATGAAATTATGAGAATATGAGATTTGATGTGTTGTGCATATCAAGTGTTTGATGAAATTCCTGAGTGAACAGAAGTTCACATATGCTGGAGTAGGTGGATTACGATCCACCCAGGCTAGTGCCTGATTGTGAATTTGATGAATTGGCCTGCAATAGCACGTCAAGTGTTTGATTTTACGCCCATATATGAAATGAAGTATATCGCATATTAACTGTTTGGTTTTATGCCTGATTGAGACAATAAATGCTATGATGTTCTATTCTTCTCACAACATACTTAGTATAATATTTAATTGATATGATTGGGATTAATCTCTGAAAATCACAATTTATAGACTGCCTACTTGGGTTTGGCCGTCACGGACTTGTTTGGTCGACTTGGGAGTAACATGATCGACCGACCCTAGTTACGCCGGTTTGGTTGATGTTTCGCTCGGCCTACCAAATCAGTCAATTTCAAGGTTAATCATATTTGTTTGATCATTGTTACATATTCTGTAGAATCTCAAATACCACAATTACCATTGTTACGCAGTCACTTATAACTGTACGTATCAAGTCTCATGAGCTAGACATGGAATATGGGTAACTGTGTTTGTGCTGTCTTTGGCTAGTGTGGGTGATGAGCCCTCCAATAGCCTTGAGCATTGAATCCTACATACTGAAGCTCATGGGCTAGGCATGGTATATGGGTAACTGTGCTTGTGCTGTCTTTGACTGGTATTGATCCTGATGGTCTTATCGAGAGTCTTGAGCACCGATGCTAGGTGAAGAGCCTACCATCATTGATCTTGGGTGACGACCCATTACCATGCATATAACATTCTAGGGCATCGAGACCCTTACCGTTTGATTCATTATTCAGTTATGTTGGGTGACGGACCCGAATTGGGATTCTTGGAGCCGGGCATAGGACGCCCTGGCCTAGCGGTGGACCCTGGCCTGGTAGAGGGTACCCCGACCTAGCATTGTCCAGTGTTCGGTAAGGCCACTGTCCAGTGTCCGGCTTTCCTCGCTGTTCAATGTTCGGTCGCGTTCCTATCAGTTGTGTTCCTGTTTAATAGACTCTTGATAAAATTAAGGTATTCTGGCTTCGCCAATACTGCTGATTGAATACGGGATTAAATAAATACTTGGTAAACATGCATGCATCACATTTTCACGTGCATTGGTCTGATGCTACTGTTGGGTGGTAACCCCACCGTTTATTTTTTCGAAACATAACATTTGCATATCATGACTGCATGCATTATTCAACTAGAATAAGAACTTGATTGTAAGGTTATGCTATCTGTTGATGCTGGGGTGGTAGGTGTGAGAGCCCCACCATTTGTTATGCTGCACTACTTGTACTTGATTGTGTTGATGATATGTTTAACTTAGGGAATGGTAACACTGAGTATGATTACTCACTCCCACCTGGGGGGTGTTTTAAAACACCAACCAGTTATTTTGATGCAGAAGTTGCTGCCACTTGATGCAGAAGTTGCTGCCACT